>WTXF01000001.1:0-1267462 GCA_022496215.1 Russula brevipes | reverse complement strand
TTCAATAGGACGACGACAGGTCATAACCGGATAACCAACTACAAAACGCAAATATTCAAACATGCCATCGTCGAAGGGTCGATCGTGCCAGCGCCTATTAAACGACATGATAATCCCTGTCCGTGTACAGCACATCATGATTTCTCTTTCTTTCTCGCGTGAAGCACCTGTAAAATTGTGGCGATGCTGATTATCATGGCTTCTCAAGCGCCGAGTTTTTGTTCATCAATCACTCGCTGCTTCTAGAACTTCCAATGGGACATTCCACTGGCAACTGCGCGCGTCCGCCCAAACTCCCACACGTATCAATGCACCGAAGAGATGTGCAGGCCAATAGCCTCCGGGTGGTGGTTCCTATCAAGCCGCCAATATCACTTATGCTCGGTAACGATAGCATGTGACGACCATACCCAACAGAATGATTCTCATCACTCCACATCTCGCAAAATGAGGAGTCTGTATAAAGTATATGTACGATCTCCTGCTTTAAGGAACGGCGGTATTCCGCCAATTCCAACTTCTTCGCCTATCCACCCCATCGCTTGCCTGCTGGAATGGTCAACTTCATGATCCCGCTGTACTCGCGCAAGATGCCCGTGCGTACGATTTTTGCGTGCAACCTCTTCTCGTAAAGTTACTTAAATCATTCCTTATGGAAGTGGTGGTCATCAAGCTTTGGCACACTATGTGCGGTCTCTACATGTGAGTCTGACTCGTCCTGTCAGCCCCCTCTTTCAAAGCACGACGCATGACTCAATCCTCAACCCAGCTGGGAATTCTTCACTACTTTGGATTATGAATGGAGTGTGTTTCGGGGGCGCCTTCCCTACCGCTGGACGATATGGGTCCGTAGTGATCAGCACTTCACTTTGGCTTCCTCTGCCAACTTGAAGTCTCGGACTAATTCGCTGGCTCGGCAGATATACTCCCTTGCACGCTTCCACCCTCCTGGCGGTAATAGATGGATTTTTACTCATGGATGCCACGACCCAAATCAACTGTCAGTGCGCCCCTATCTTCCCGCCCTCCACCTTATGCCTTGGCGCTGACCAGCCACGATTTGAAGCTCTCAATCTCTCTCGCATTGGTGGGCTCCGTCCAACTTCAAGGAGATACCCAACACCTTATTGTTATCCTTTTCCAGGCCCTTATATTTCTGTCTACAGCAGCCGCTTCGCTGTTGATTATTCTTCGCATGTACGTCACTATTTATCGCTCCCCGCCAAAACAATCTCTCCGAAACAAGAACTCATGGAGGCTGTTAGCATTGCGATTTGGAATAGGAAAAAAATCATCGTAGCAATGTCACTCAGTGTGTGGGCGATCAATATAGGATTCCTCATTCAAGGTCAGTTCGCTCTTCGGCCCCCTCGTGCAGGTGATACAGAACTTCTCATGGTCTGGTAACAGGTGCCGTGCGGGTAAAATACATATTCCTATCGTCATTGACTCCAGGCGCTCATTCTATCTGAAGCTCCACTCAGTATGGGTACCTTCGCAGCACTCCTGTCAGCCGTTGAACACTGAAAGCTCCACCCTCAACCTCATCGCCATGCTCACTACCGATATCGCACTGCTCTTTATCATGCTTGCTGGCCTGCTTCGCATGCGCACTCGTGGTGGTCCCACGTTTGGCCTGACCCAGCTCCTTGGAAACAGGTTCAGTGACTACTCTCCCTGACCATGGTTCTTTCAGTTCATTGATGCGTTGTTGATTTCATAAGGGAGTCATTTGGCTCTTGATTGCTGTGTTGCAGAAGTTCCGCCGGTAGTAAGTCAGACTACGTTCTCGCCTCTCTCCACATCATTCATACATTGCAGGTGTTCATTTCCTTGAACTTGAATGGTGATCCTCTCCTGTTTCTCTCGTTGAATGAAAACTTTCAATCTAATCATGTTCCGAATATTAGCTCCGTTCAATGCGGTGCGTTCATGTCACTGGAAGGATGCCCTGGGTTCTAACGCCTTTTCAACGTAGATGTTCCAAGTTACCTCTTGGATCGCAATGGCAATCGCTGCCACGCGGATACACCGCTCACTGGTAGACTTTACCACCGGCTCCACCGAAGTGTAGCCATCGGCACCACCTTTCTTTGTCCCGCTGACAGTATTTGATGTAGCTCTAAGAAACGAGAGGGTCACCAACACAGCGGGCTCAAAACTTCGGCGACCAAACAGACTCATAACGCACCAAATCCACTGAGACGGATGGAGGTAGAAGTACAAACAACCTTCGAGCAGACTTGGCCATCCCAGATGAGCGATCATGACTCGGGCACCAGCATCACCGAGCAGTTACGCGAGAAACCAGACATACCGGGACCTGATGGCAACATAAAATACACGGTGTAGAGGTGGCTCCGAAACATGTGAACCTGGAATCTGAATCTCTGCCACACCATAAGCGGGTCATCCGGTTATCCCGTCACTAATTCCAGTCTCACCTACGACATCTCAATCTCAAACGTCAAACAATAAAAGATTGACCATGCCTTGTCGAATAGGCACATTCTACAATATTCCAGAGCATGTGTACCCATGGGCCGCTATTATGTTCATTCGTGAGTTTACATTCATGTGTCTTAGTATTGTACATCATGGCTCGGATTACTGTTACAGCCGGTAAAATTGCGTACTTGTAACAATTTAGAAAAGGCCCTCAAATATCATCATACTCGACAAAAACCCCACTCATTCGACTTTATCCAAACTGAGGTTCTCTTGTCAGTTATGGACGCCTGTGCATGAGTTTGCTCGTCGAGCGGGCGTGAGGATAAATCCTGAGAACCGGGTACAAACCCACCCCAAGCTCCGCCGACCATTTATAACCAGGCATCAAGGGAACGCGGATCCCGGACTTGGGGTGGGGGGCTGAGTCCCAAAGAAAAACGTTTGACATACCAAAAAAAGGCAATAACTTGAAGAAGCATATTTCGGGCAGTCGTCCACCTTGTCGGGCCACCTCGCGGTCTCTGAGGCTGCCTACTCGAGTCTGTACCACAAGCCAATCCCGCTTGACATCTTCTTGCGGTAGCGGGGCGGGGGCGCGGCAACCTCCATATCATGGACATGGAGTGATTGGAGTCCATTACACCAGACACGGCCCCAGAGGCCCCCATTAAGAGAAAATAGTTGCCGGCCATCATTTAAGTCATGTTCACAGCGCAAAGAACCGACACCAAGGTCAGTGTTGGTACCTCACACCACCTTCCCAAGCACCCCAGTGATGTCTTATCCGTTGAAGAGGTCCCCGGAAATTTCCACAAGCGCGAGACCATCGCGGCAGATGCACTGCACCGATGCAGGGGGTGTGGCAGATGGAAACGCCGCGATCACGCGTGAATAATGGCCACCCCTACCAGTCGAAAGAACGCGTCAGAAAGTGAAATGGACATCGATGAAAAACATACTGATGCTCCACAAATCGCGCAGGCACCACCCCCAGCTCCGGCCAACCCAAAACGCACGCACAGGCATAGGCACCAACCCACGGCGACAATCCGCGCGACACTGGGAGCCTGGCGCATGGGCTGCAAAAGCGGCACACCGAGCATGCCAGCGTGGCACAGGCCGAAGCCAAGAGGGAAGCGCAAACGCGCCTTGCCATGCAGCGCTCCGCCCGCGTCGAAAGGGGCCGATGCCAACATCGACGAGCCTCTTGGGTGCGTTGCAAAGGCGTTGATCATGTCGAGGCAGACCCCAAATGCCTTCGTTGAGATGATGTCCCGCGTCCCAGGAGCCACGCTGTCACTCAGCGGCGATGATGATGATTTGAATGAGGTTTCCGACGACGTCAGGTTTCTTCGTGCTGCGTCACGGTCCTTGGAAGAGAAGAAGGAAGTTTGTGATTTGTGATTACAATTACCCACGTGCTGGTCGTCGGAAGCAGTCACGATAGTGATTAATTTGCTGCATCATAGAAATCAGAACTTCACACGACACTTCGGCGGCGTCCCGAGACTATCGGACCCTGGTGTAATTGCAGAACGGTGGTGCCCACCGACCAAGATATTGGATGCGATCGTAAAAACACCCTGCGGGAGGCACCCCCTGATTCGGAGCGGAGGAGTGGCCACCAAAAGAAGGCGGCAGGAAGCGGAGACGAGCGAGGTTCCACGAGTGGGCGGGGTAGATCCGGACCGGGAGCGTGAGAAGGTTGGGAATGAACTTGACTGGCTCTTTCTTCCCTGTGTGAAGTACGAGTGCAATTGCTTGTGTTCCAATCATCATGATTCCCCGACTGTGTAGTCTTCCGTGTTTTCTGCCACGCCACCCACATCTTGCGCGCTTCTCGGCAGTGATGACATACGACGGCCTTACTCACCAGAACCGTGATCTTGATATGACAAGCCTGCTACACGATGTATTCATCAGGAAAAAAAGTTTGCTACATAGTTGCGTGCCAAGCTATGTATGCTATGAGAGCCTATTGTGCGTTCCCTGCTCACTATATAGCCCTCTGGAGTCTACAGTCCTTTCTTGATAACTATATAGTACTATATACATAATTGAATAAACTATATTCACTACAAAGTGAACCGTATGGCTACATAAGCTATGTCAGATATGGACACTTACAAGTTACGAATGCGTTAAAGTCTATATATACAGTATATTTACGAGAAAATGCGTGCCTAAGTCTAATGAATTCTCGGAATTCCACTCACGGTTCACACTCTTTGGAAACTGTGGGATTAAGTGACAATTGCAGAAGATCTGTGTCACAGATCACTGCAGTGTAAGGGTGTCGATTTCGGGTTGCACGCGCGAGGCTCGGCTCGCTGTTCTCGCACCGGGCGCGGATCCCCGAGAAGGTCGTGCTGCACCGCGAGTGGGATAGCACGGGTGCCACAGCGCGCCCTGTCGAGTGTCCAGGCGGGTGGGGTGGGCATCGTGGTGGGAGAGGCGTGCGGCAGGTGCGAGTGCGAGTGCGGTTGCGAGTGTGCCAAGGCACGGTGGGAGAACGTGGTGGGAGGGGCGCGTGGTGGGTGCGAGTGTGTCGAGACGGGCGCAGAGAACGTCCTGGTGGGGAGGGACGCGGCGGGTGTGAGTGCGAGTGCGAGTGCGGCTGCAGCCGTAAGTGCCGGTGTGAGCGATGCAAAAAGAGCTGCTCCTGGCTGTTTGTCGGGCGCGGATCGCATGCGTTGAGGAGGACATGGGTCCTTGCCTCGAAGAGAGCGAGTCGGGGCCAGGCACCTTGCCACCTTGCGGCCCCTCCCGTTCTTTCTGACACGCGTTTGAAAGACCCCAGCGATTTGGGGCATGATTCCGAGTCTGAAGGCGAGGTGGCTGAGGCGCTGCAGCCGCGCACGGTTGAGGCCATGTGCAAGGGCCGGCAAGGCCAAATGGCCTGCACAAACGCGGTCGACCGAGACAGCAGGCCGCGGCCGCCACCCGTGGTCTTGAGGGGCGCCTCCTCTGGAGGAGCGCATCGCGTCGCCAAGGGGCCTGGGGCCAGAGGCAAGGGTGCACTTGAAGGGCCCCAATAGTTTGGGCCCGAGTCCGAGGGCAAGGCGGGCGAGGCGCCGCAACCGCGCACGGTCGAGACTATGTGCAGGGCCAAATGACCTGCACAAACGTGGTCGACCGAGAGACAGCAGGCCGCGGTCGCCACCCGTGTCTTGAGGGCACCTCCTCGGGAAGAGGTGTCGTGTCGCTAAGGGGGCCCGGGCCAGAAGCGAGGGCGCGCACTTGAAGGGCCCCAACGGTTTGAGGCCCGAGTTTGAAGGCAAGGCTGAGCCACCACAACTGCGCACGGTCGAGGCCATGTGCAAGACCAAATGGTCTGCACAAATGCGGTCGACCGAGGCACAGCAGGCCGCTGCCACCACCCGTGGTCTTGAGGGGTGCCTCCTTGGGAGGAGGGTGTCGCGTCACCAAGGGTGCCCGGGGCCAGGATCGAGGGCGCGGGTGATGCTGCCGCGCGCTGCGAAGACAGCCTGCCCATACACACACTCAGTTCCGGGGCACCAAGAAAAGGTGCCCACTCACCTCATAATTCCATGCCACCAGCTTAGTGGCTAATCCTCGGAATTTCGAGCCCACAGAGTCGAGAACGAGGGGGTGTCCAGGCGTCGTCGTGGCAGGTGGCGAGGTTGACGCGTTACACCTCAGGCCTCAGGCCTCAGTACCAGTGTGAGTGTGAGCGGCTGAGGAGTGGCTGAGGCGTTGCAGAAACTCGTGATGACGCGTCAACACACAAATGTCATGTGACACGTTCAAGTTGAAATTTTTATAAAGTCCGTTGATTCAACAAACGTTGAACGTCAACCAGTTGTTCTTACTCTCCCACTTCCTAATGTCTCACATTTCCCTCTCCCTAGTAGGGAGCATCTTCAGGTAAGGTTTTCTTTTTCTTTTTATGCAAAATAAACCTGACGAGGTGTTTTTCTAGGTTTCGGTGGTGTTTTTAGCTGGGGCACAGCTGCCTGGAGCCGCTGTTCCAGCACTGGATAGAATGTGAGTTCCTCGGAGGACCCTTGGCTCTACCCTTTTGCTTCACTCACAGATTTGCTCCATAGGTATGACGGAAGCCAAGCAGTGTGCCTTTTCAGCTGCTTGGTGCATGTGGGTGGACACGGCGTCGCCGAGATGCATGGCGCTGCCGTTCCTGACTTGGGCGCACCTAGGTGAGCCTCTTCCCATTCCCAGTGCATGACGATGTGGTGGCGACGTATGCGAACATGTCTGACATGCCCGTGCCTGTCTTGGCGGCGGTAAAGAACAACTTGGGGCCGTGGGGTGGCGTTGTGTGCGCCTGGATGCGTATCGCGTTGACGTGATGGTGGTGCAGACGAGGTGGAGGTGGAGAGGGAGCGATAGGATCGGTGGATGTATAGGGAGGTGAGGAGGACGGTGAGTGCGAGGGGAGAGCGGGGAGTGCGAGTGGGAGAGCGGGAGAAGAGGGCGGATGCGGTGCCAGTTAAATGGCCTGGACCGTGTGAGTACATGTATTAGCAGTAGAACCAATATGTCTTTCTGCACTAGAATTAGGAATAATTTGAGATTTTCTGACCGGAAATGAGTGGGAAAATGAAATAGTACCAGATTTGCTATCCACCATCCTGAGGATCTATAGCTGCTGTATCATTCAGTAGTATAAGGGCCACATAGCATACAGAGACGCTAGAGATGCTATCTATATATGCTATCACAACTATGTATCTATATTAGGTAGCTATAGCGCGCTATATACCGGGAGGCATTCTCTCGCGCTAGCCGGTATACATGCTATAGAGCGCTATATAGCTGCGACTTTTTTTCCTGATGTTCATCCCTTGTATCGATCTATATATGCGTAGAATGAGGTGCTGCAAGGACGACATCAGGAAAACAGCAAAATGCTGAATCCTTCTTAATGCCTCTTGATGCCTCTTATCCGCTTATTAAGAAGGGCACCCTGCTTAATAAGAGCAATAAAGAAGCATTAAGAAGCATTAAGATGGAGAGATTATGGACGAGAGTAGGAGTGGGAGAAAGACGATCAATTTTCTTAGGGGTCCTTCAGGACACTCCTTTTGTATTTACTGTACAAGTATCCTACTTTGATTTTCGGGGTTTTACTAAGCTAGCCCGAGGCGTTCCAGAACAACGCGGAAGTATAGTACTCTGACATGTGAAACCTAACTCGAGACCAAGGCAGAGCGCGTGAAACTTCGTACACAAAAGGCAATTTCTTACATAAGACGAATGCACCACTTCAAGAGGCCATAGCACGAACACGAAACAAAAGGCCATACACTCGAGAACAAAAGACCGTGTCTCTTCACGAGACATTTTGCACCACACCCCCGCACGCGCGACGAACGCCGAGGGATAGGGCATGTGCCACTACCTTCCAACGAGGTAGGGCTTTTGTTAGCACATCGGCAACCATGTCCTCAGTGGGACAATAAGCCAACGCGATCGCACCCTGCTTCACTGTCTGACGGATAAAGCGATAACGCACGTCGATATGTTTGGTCCGAGCGTGATAGTTATCGTCGGTGGCCAACTTGATGGCCGCTTGGTTGTCACAAAGTAAGGGAATGCAGGTGGGAGCCGAAGGATATATGTCCGAAAGTAACTGGCACAGCCATATAGCTTCTTTGGCTGCGTGCGTAGCCGCGACGTATTCGGCTTCTGCTGTGGACAATGTGACGAGTTCTTGCTTCTTCGAGCTCCAAGATACTGCACCGCCGTCCAAGATAAAGGCGTACCCTGAAACAGCTTTGCGGTGCTCCTGCATACCGCCGTCCGCGTCAGTATAACCCTCTAAGTCATGACGTTCGCCTCCGTATGTTAGTTCATGCGACCTCGTCCCAATTAAGTAGCGTAGAACGCGTTTTACCGCTTGCCAGTGAGCATCGCCTGGGTTGTCGAGGAATTGAGATAACGCTGATACAGCGTATGCGATGTCGGGGCGAGTGGCGATAGCGGCATACATGAGACTGCCTACCGCTTCACGATATGGCGTATTCTTCATACGTACGCTTTCTTCGGGACTTGCGGGCGCATCCTTTTTGGAGTAGATGGCCCCGGGGATCATAGGTGTCGCATAAGGCTTGGCTTCAGTGAGGGCGAAACGTTTTATGACGTCGTCGATATATGCTGTCTGTGAGAGGGAAATAGTACGCGCGGTACGGTTGCGAGTAATCTTGATACCAAGCAACCAATGAATTGGACCTAAATCCGTCAGTGCATAGCAGTTATTGAGTTTCTCTTTAAACTCTGCGATCATTTCAGCTGAGTCGCCGGTGAGCATGCAGTCATCAACGTGGACTGCTAGTATGAGCAAGTGTCCATTTTTGTGAACACAAAACACCCCCGGATCCGCCACGGTGATTTGGAAATCGAAGTTAGTTAACGCGCGAACTAATACTTCATACCATTTGCGTCCGGCTTGCTTCAAGCCGTATAATGACTTAATAAGACGCTTCACCGTGTCGACGTCGGTTTCATAACCAGGAGGGGACTGCATATAAATCTCCTCGTTCTCGTCCAGTTCGCCATTTAAGTACGCGCTGACGAAATCGAAACTTTCAATCTCCCAATCATGACGCGCGGCGATGGCGAGGATGATGCGGAAACTTGCTAGTTTCGCTACTGGGGAGTAAGTGGAGAAATAATCAACTCCGTACATCTGCGTAAAGCCACGGGCGACCAGTCGCGCTTTGTACTTGTCGATCGACCCGTCAGCTTTGCGCTTGATGCGGAAGACCCATTTTGACCCGACTACGTTTCTTCCGGCTGGACGCGGTACTGTCGTCCAAGTACCAGCCTTCTCTAGCGTGCGGATTTCTTTATCCATGGCCTGCTTCCACAACGGCCAATCGGATCGAGCGCGCGCTTCAGCAATTGTTTTTGGGTCGCTGTCCATGTTTGCAAGTACTTCTGAAAGATCATCAATGAAATCCGCTTGGAAGATAGCATCGAGCTCCTCTCCCGTCGTCCCTTCGCCAGCTTGAATACGCCTAAGTTGCTGCGAAGGTTGCGAGATACGCGTGGAACGACGCAGCACAGACGGTTGCGCGCTCGGACTCACGGGTACACTAATACGTCGGGGAGTAATAGTCTCTTCGACTTCTTCTTCTTCTTCGTCAGGTGGATGAGTAGGTGTTACGGGCGTAGGTGGTGGCGCGCAGTAGGCGCGCCAGGCATCGGCGTAAATACCGGCGGTGGTACAGGTGCCGGCGGTGCTGCTGGTGCTGGCGGTGCCGCTGCAGGCTGCGGTACACCTCGGGCAGTTACAGACGAATAACTAGGGGGCGGAACATAAGTAGTAATGGTCGGAGAAACGAACTTGATATTGCGCTCGACAGAAACGCGTCTAGTTTCAGGCCAATATACACGATGAGCGTGTGTACTGTTGGCGTCGAATCCGATCCATCGGGCTTGACTAGCTCGGGCATCGAGCTTGAAGCCTGCGGGTTTGTATACCCAAATTGTTTGCCCCCACTCGGGTACGTTAGCTAAGTTTGGTTTCTGCCCATAAAGACGCTCATAAGGTGTGATGTTACCAAGAGCTCGTGTCGAAGCTCGGTTCTTCAACCATACTGCGAATTGAATAGCTTCGGCCCATAAGTTCTTGGGCAATTCGGCTTGGTGTAGCATAGCGCGAACGCGCTCTAACAGTCGGCGATTAAGGGATTCCGCAACGCCGTTATGCTGCGGAGTATCCGCGGTCGTAAGACGTCGCTCGGTCCCTTGCTGCTGAAGAAACGTCGAGAAATCGTTACCAGTGTACTCGCCGCCTCTGTCAGACCTAAGACGTTTGATTTTAACGCCGTGTTGCGTGTCCGCCCAAGCCGCGAACTGCTTGTACGCATCGAAAGCTTGATCCTTTGATCGTAGGATGTCGAGCTTCGTATAGCGCGTACAATCATCAGTGAATGTGACGTAGTACTTCCGACCTCCAAGACTCAATGTGGGTGATGGCCCCCATAAGTCTGAATGAATCTCGTCTCCAAAAGCTTCAGCCAAAGGTGTTGTCCGTTCCTTGCTTATAGCCTTGCGTGTCATTTTTGGCATACTCGCACGAGTCGCAAGTAAAGGAGGAAATCGTCGATTAAGTGAATTCCGGTGACTGCATTAGTGCGGATGAGAGCACGGATAGAGTCGGGAGAAATGTGTCCCAGCCTCCGATGCAGCGTGAGAAGGTCGACGGATTCCTCCGTAGTGGCTGTCGCCGCAAGGCAACGCTCGACTTTGAACAAACCGTTATTGCTGACGGGAATGACACCAATCGTTTCATCATCATCATCCCTTTTGATCCTGCACATTCCGTTGCAGAAGTTAACTGAATAACCGGCCCTAACTATCTGGCCGATCGATACAACGGTTAGTGCCAAATCGGGCGCGTGAAGAGTGTCGCGCAGCAAAACGCTTGTCGAATTGGGGCCGTTCGGAACAGTTATTTGAAGATCTCCCATGCCAATAGCATGAAAAACCTCGTTATTGGCTGTGAGAATAGGGCGAGCATTTATTGGTTCGTACGTCACGAAGGACTTACGATGCGGGGACATGTGTCTTGATGCCCCCGAATCATATAATTCGCATGTTTCCACAGATCCCATAACGACGGCTGGCAAATGGTCATCATCAGCATGACCTTCGCTGCTATCGTTAGTGGATTCATCGGTAACGACGGCGGGCTCATCGCCATCATCGCCATCGTCATCGGTATCGCCTAAGGCATCGATCATCGCCCAAGACTCAATATCCTGGGACGTTTCATCGGCCGTGGCAGTTTTGGCATCATCGCTGCCTTTCTTGTTACGCTGCTTCGGTCCTCCTCCTTCGTTTCCGCCACCTTTCGCCCAGCACTGGGCCCTTGTATGGCCCTTCTTGTGGCAATTGAAGCATTCAATATCTCGCTTCTTGCCTTTCTTCTGGGTACTGGCGACCAACGCCTCGTCTTGGGCGTGACCAGCTCTGATGATACGTGAGTCGTACTCGTCAGTAGCTAACTTAATAACAACGCTAGGACTGGGGACCGTTCCAGCCATCTCAGCCGACGCTGATATTTGGCCGATGATATTGGAATAGGATTTTGGCAGCGAACCCATCAAGATTGCAGTATACTCGGGGTCGGGCACTGTCTTGCCCATGGACGCGAGCTGCTCTCGCATTTCTTTGAGCTTGATAAAATGCTCTCGTACGTTGTCTTCCTCGCCGCATCGCGTTGACTGAAAACGCTGACCAAGATTAACAAGGATAAGACTCGTACGTCCTTCATACAACAGCTTGAGGGCATCCCAAGCTGCCTTTGCTGTCGTCGAACTTTTGATATTGCTGAAGACGGAATTCGGGATTGAAGACGCGATCAAATGCATGGCGGCCTTGTCATCGGCTTGCCATCGCATTGCAGGAGTAACGTTGCCAACGTCGCCTACGGCGGTATACAGGGCTGTAGGGGTCCTAGGGGAGTCTGACGTAAGGTGCTCGTGCCAGCCCTTACCGCCCAAAGCCCAAATAATACGATCGCGATAGGAGACCCAGTTCGCGCCGTCAGGTTGGAGTCTTTCAACAATAGTCTTGTAGTCGTCAGTCATAGTAATAAAGAATGTGCACGAAAATATAAGTTTGAATGGGTTTTCTGGAGTTTAAACAGCTCCAGGGCCCATAACCTGGAGAGATTATGGACGAGAGTAGGAGTGGGAGAAAGACGATCAATTTTCTTAGGGGTCCTTCAGGACACTCCTTTTGTATTTACTGTACAAGTATCCTACTTTGATTTTCGGGGTTTTACTAAGCTAGCCCGAGGCGTTCCAGAACAACGCGGAAGTATAGTACTCTGACATGTGAAACCTAACTCGAGACCAAGGCAGAGCGCGTGAAACTTCGTACACAAAAGGCAATTTCTTACATAAGACGAATGCACCACTTCAAGAGGCCATAGCACGAACACGAAACAAAAGGCCATACACTCGAGAACAAAAGACCGTGTCTCTTCACGAGACATTTTGCACCAGACAGTGCACAGTGCACCAGTTTATATAAACCTTTTCAGAGTCCAGTGCATCTCCAACATAATTTGTTCAACTGAAGTGTCACATGGGTTCTGCACTCCGACCCAGGCGGGTAACGTTGTTGGTCAGACGCCGGGCCCATTTGTGTCGATCCCCGGACCCCCATGTCCTTCCGAGCGATCCTGCGGCGATGGGCTCCTCCGAGATGTACGCGATCGCTGGCGACCCACGCCCCGAACCCCGAAAACCCGTGCTCGTCTATAACGCCGCCTTATACCTTACTTCTGGCCAACTTGGCTGAAGTGCGCAAGCGGCTCAACAGGCCCCTCACTCTCGCAGAGAAGATACTCTACAGTCATCTTTACGATCCCGAGAATGGGATTGGTAGTGGCGGTATTCAGAGGGGGACAACTTACCTGCAACTCCAGCCAGAGAGAGTAGCCATGCAGGATGCTTCTGCCCAGTGAGATAGCCCATCGTCCTTGATTCTATGCACTGAATTCGTGTCGCGTTCGATCACCTTAGGATGGCTTTGTGAGCTTTTCACGGGTCACTGGCATGAGTTCCTTCTTGCTCACACATATTTGCGTTGGTGACACAGGTTGCAGTTTATGAGTGCTGGGCTCGACAGGACAGCTGTTCCTGCCAGCATCCATTGTGACCATTTGATCCAGGCTTCTACTGGAGCTGATGCAGACTTGAAGGTAAAGTATTCAATCTGGTGGTCTCACTGAGGTGGATACAACCATCTTTTTCAAAATTTCCAGCGTTCGATCGCCTCCAACCAAGAAGTCTTCGACTTTCTAGAGAGCGCAGCCAAAAAGTACGGGATTGAATTCTGGAAGCCGGGCTCTGGCATTATTCATCAAATCGTACTCGAGAACTACGCCGCTCCTGGGATGCTCATGTGAGACCAATCCGGCTTTTGTCCACCTGCTTTGTTCATCGCGGTCTCGTCCTCTCCAGGCTTGGTACCGGTGAGTTGGGATCTGCCAATGTACTGGCCGTCAGTTGATCCTTCGTTCATAGACTCGCACACGCCAAACGCTGGCGGTCTCGGGATGCTCGCCATCGGTGTGGGTGGCGCTGATGCAGTTGACGCTATGACTGGAACGCCTTGGGAACTCAAGGCTCCCCAGGTTGTCGGTTCGTCCTTGTTCATCGCCCTTCTTCTGCATATTGATCTGTTGGGCAGGCATTCACGTCACGGGCAAACTTAACGATTGGGCTACACCAAAAGACTTGATCCTTTACCTCGCCGGAAAGCTCACCGTTAAAGTCAGGAGTCGGGCGTCATATGTAGCATTTTTTTGTTTGCTAACACTCATAAAGGGCGGCACTGGTCGGATTCTCGAGTATTTCGGACCTGGGATCTTTAGTCAATCATGCACCGGTGCGAGCTTCCGTTTTTTTTTCCGGGGGCTTGGTATTCATGTGGTTGTAGGCCTCGCGACAATCGCCAACATGGGTGCGGAAGTTGGTGCAACGACATCGACCTTTCCATACACGCCTAGCATGCAAGCCTATCTTCACGCCACGCGACGTGGTCCAGTAGCTCGCGCCGCTGACGAGGCCGCTGCTAGGGGTTTCTTGAGTGCCGACGCTGGTGCCGAGTATGATGAAGTGATTGAGATCGTACGTGCATCGGTCTTCGCCTTCCAACAAGCCACCTTACGCAAACAGGATCTATCGAACATTGAGCCCACCATCAACGGACCTTTTACTCCGGACTTGGCAACACCCTTGTCCAAATTTGCATCTTTTGTACAGGAAAACGGCTGGGAAGATAAAATATCTGCGGGCTTGATCGGCTCTTGCACAAATAGCTCGTACGAGGATATGGTAAGTCTTTGGCACTAGTGTTCCATGCGATGTCATCTGGATGTTGGCCCCCTAGACGCGAGTAGCAGATTTAGCACGGCAAGCGCGAGCGGCCGGACTATCATCCAAGGTACGGGCGATGGTAAGCTGTACGGATAGTTTCGAACCATTTGTAGGTTCCTTTTCTCTGTACCCCCGGGTCGGAACAAATTCGAGCAACGATGGAGCGCGACAATATAACAGGGGTTCTTGAGGACGTTGGTGCCGTCGTCCTGGCGAACGCTTGCGGACCTTGCATCGGCCAGGTACGTCTCATTGTACTGGATAAAGTATGTGTTAACGCACTCGTCTCGTCAGTGGAAGCGTGAGGACACAAAAGAGGGTACAAATGGTGTGTTCATACACCGTTCTTGGGGCTGTATTTTGACGCTTCCAAAGCGATTTTGACCTCATTCAACCGGTAAGAGTTCTCCTCCCTTGAGCATCACAGGCTTACATTTCGTTTTAGCAATTTCAAGTCGCGCAATGACGGCAATAGCCTCACGATGAACTTCCTCGCTTCTCCCACAATAGTGACCGCCATGGCGTTCTCTGGGAAACTTTCCTTCAACCCCGTGGTTGACTCGTTGACGCTGCCTTCTGGGGAGTCGTTCAAGTTCAAGCCACCTTCAGGACAGGATCTCCCGTCGTCGGGCTTCGCACTTGGTGATATTTCATATCAACCAACACCAGTGCCAGACCCTCAGCCCGAGACTGAAGTCGTAATTCGGAAAGACTCGCAGCGGCTTGAAGTGCTAGAACCGTTCCCTTCCCATTTTAAGGATGATTCCGTCCTGGAGCTACCGCAAATGAAGGTGTTAATGAGAGTAAGAGGGAAGTGCACTACGGACCATATATCTGCTGCAGTAAGCACCTTCCGTTGTTCATCACTCTCAACTTAGTGTCGTGCCGCTTAGGGTCCTTGGCTCAAGTACAAGGGACACCTCTCCAATATCTCGGAGAATCTATGTGAGCTACTTTCTCTCGATGCGATGATCTGGGGTTAACCAATTTAACTTTCGTGATCTGCTCCAGTGATCACCGTAAGCCCGATTGAGTACCATGCATATGGTCTCAGTACCCACTTATGATTAGGCCGTCAACGACGAAAATGGAGAAGTAAATGTTGCCTTGGATCACGATCACGACCCAGCACAACCAGCCGTGGATACCATACCAGGAGTGGCCAAGAAGTTCAAGGAGCGAGGGCAACCTTGGGCGCTCGTCGTGGACGAGAATTATGGTGAGGGAAGTGCTCGCGAGCACGCGGCTTTACAGCCTCGTTTCTACGGTGGGTCGCTTGCTTCATGTCGCTTGGCTTGTTACTGATTCTCAGATAGGCTGTGCAATGATTATCGCGCGTTCGTTTGCCCGTATCCACGAAACCAACCTCAAGGTATGGTTCTCGTCCCCCGCTACGCTGTATACGTATGAACGTACCCTGGTGTTTACAGAAGCAGGGAGTCTTGCCCTTGTGGTTCGCCGATAAGAACGACTACGGCCGGATTGCGTCCGGAGCTGTCGTGGAAACAGTCGGAGTCCATAATCTTATTTCAGGTGAACCCGACGCAAAGGTCCGGGTCAAGGTTACGACGCCTGCTGGAGAGTCATTCGAGGTCGCGACCAAGCATACGATGTCAAGTGATCAGCTCAAATGGTTGCGAGCAGGGTCTGCGTTAAACTACATCCGATCTCAACTTTGCAAGAGATAGTCGCTAAGCAAGCGCGCAGCGAGCGAGAGTGATGTAGCGTAATACATGTGGGAATATATTGAATATTCTACTCGTCTCTGCCATTCTTCACTGCCTTTGAGAGAAGTCTTGCCACGACCCTGTCGTTCCCACGTCAACATATTCCGTGATCCCACTGCCGCTGCGTCTAAACATGCCCTGATCGGATTTGCGCTTCGTTCCGCTCATCCTCACCGAGCACCGTCGTGAAGCTAGCCTTCCTTGGCCTCGCGACTGGGTGCGCCCGTACTGGTGGTGGCACAATTAGAGTCATTGTGCGTCATCGCGTCATGGGACAAGGGGCAGGCAGGCGTCGGAAGTTGCCGCGTTCCGATTTTTCCTATTGACTCAATTGTCGGCTGCAGTTGCACCTTCAAGCTTTCCCCCACTAACTTATGCTCGTCCTTGCCACCCTCCATAGGCTTCTTTCTCAAGTCATCAGCTCTCCAGGTTTACACACTGCCGCCCTCTTTACGCCCAATGGCCAACTGGTCTCGTACGCTTGTGACGCAACCCGGTCGAAGGACGACGTCCGCCTCGTTGTTGGTCTGAGCACGGAGATTTGGCTCGAGGTCGCTGATCAGGGCATGGGGATGGTCGATAGCGAGGTCAGTACAGGCCCCTCCTTGACGCCCACATCTCGGCGCTGACAATCGACGACATCACCAGCTCGGGCGCATCCTCGTCATGGGTGTCCAAGATACGGTCGTGACGACAGGTCCAAGAGCCGATTCGTCGCCCGTGAACAGCGCCAACACGGATCACGCCTCCGATAAACCTCTGATGTTGGTGGCCCTCAGCGCCACTGAAGCCGTCGGGTGGGAGGACCTCGAAGCCAAAGTAAGCAGCGCAGCTCCACCTCCCTCACCCGACCTGGTGCAAGATTTTAACATTTTCGTTCGCCACCCCTCAAGGGAAGAGAGTTGATCGAACACCTGTCCCGACCTGTCAGCAGGCTTCGTAAGCCCTTGGCGGCTGGTTCCGCGTCCGCGTCCGCGTCAACGCCGGGCCCTCCTGGAACGCGACATGGCCGCTGACACACCCACTGTTCCTCTTCCTCTTTGACCTCGCAAAATTATCCACGTTCTGCTAATTTGTTCTGCTATTCGCTTTCAGCGTTGCACGAGATTCACATGCTACATACTAGACCTTTCTTATACTTCTACGAACGCCATCGCTTGATTCCTGCTTTGCTGTCTCTGTCGACAAGGCTACCCTGTATTCTAGAGTTCACTGGGTATTTGCAACAACTAGGACAGTATCATTATACCGTATATATATATCTTGTTAATATCTGAAATCGGGTGCGGGTGTGGTACGGATAGGTTCGGGGGTGCCGGCTCTATAAGCCGGCAGGCAAAGCGGGAGTCACGTCATAGTCCTCGTCCCCAACGCCTTTCATTTTCAAGTGAACATGAGACGATGCGCGGTCTCTCGCAGCATCGCTCTCTTTCACTGTCGTCATTCGTGGATCCAACTCAGACCTTACAGCATTCCTAGAGTCGCGCAGAGACCTGCGCACGAGACGCGTCCATCGCCAGCGGAAGCATTACTTCACGAACCACCACCCCTGGTGCCGCGTCCGGACCCTTATTTGCTGTTGAAACCCCAACTAGATCACCTCAGAGAAAAGCTCCTAAATTTGCTCGGATCCGCCCACCCTACTCTCACCGACATTGCCAAATATTATTTCTTGCACCCTTCCAAGCAACTTCGCCCACTGCTCATACTCCTCTTCTCGAGCGCTACCAACGGCCTGGGGTCCGACTGGGACCGGAAAAAATGGGCGGCTGAATGCGAGGGCGCAGGCGGACGTACGGAGGAGCTCGACCGCCCGCTCTCGCGCCCCGACGTGCTGAACGACTGGAACCCGAGCATGCCAGACCACACCGCTTCCTTCGCCACCGCCTTCTCCCTCATCCCCCCGCGCCCGCCAAAACCCCCACCGTCGTTCCCCCCGCCGTCGCGGCGGCTCGCCTCGGAATGTTCGGCCGCGGCCGTCGCGCACGGCGCGGCCCTGCTGCCCACGCAGACGCGGCTCGCGCAGATCGTCGAGATGATCCACGTCGCGTCGCTGCTGCACGACGACGTGATCGACTGCGCGGACCTGCGGCGCGGCGTCGCGTCTGCGCCCGCCACGTTTGGGAACAAGTACACCATCCTGGGCGGGGACTTTTTGCTCGGGCGCGCGAGCGCGGCGCTGTCCCGTCTCGGGGAGAACGAGGTCGTCGAGCTCATCGCGAGCGTCATCTCAAACCTCGCCGAGGGGGAGATCCTGCAGATGAACAAGGTCGCGCAGCAGGGCTCTGCGCTCGTCGGCGCGTCGTACGTGGGCGGGGATAGCTGGAATATGTACTTGAAGAAGACGTACTTGAAAACGGCGAGTCTCATGGCGAAGGGGGCACGTGCCGCCGTTGTCCTGGGTGGTGTTAGGGAGGGCGAGCTTTGGAAAGAGGTCGCGTATGCTTTTGGTCGTAACCTTGGCATCGCCTTCCAGGTATGTCTGTGACCCCCGTGCTTTCTGTGTCTTTGTGGGTCGGTTCATAAATCTCGTAGCTCGTCGACGATGTCCTAGACTACGAGTCGGGAGAAGCCGCGCTAGGGAAGCCTGGCGGTGCCGACTTACCGCTGGGGCTCGCGACGGGACCAGCTCTGTATGCATGGGAAGAACACCCTGAGATGGGTGGCCTCATCGCGCGTAAGTTCGAGAAGGAGGGAGATGTCGAACTCGTATGTGGTCCCATTCTCTCTCTCTCTCTTTCTCTACCCGGGATTGACGTGGGAGCGCGGCCAGGCTCGGGACCTTGTTCGACGATCGTCCGGAGTCGAGCGTACGAGAGAGCTCGCATGTGGATACGCCAACAAGGCACTCGAGATCTTGCAGCACTTGCCGGAGAGCGAGGCTAGAGGTGCATTAGAAGTTCTTACGGAGCGAGTGGTGAAACGGACATGGTGACGTTTTCTAGAATAGACACACAACGACGTAGTTATACTTATTCGTCGTATTTGCATGTATCTTGCATCCATCAACAGAGGTGCAAGTTCCCCACTCTATGAGTCACTTGACTCTTTCCCCTTTTGCCACGACCACCACGACAGCCATCGTTCGACAGACGGTGCTCAGAACACGTTTTTTACACTCGTATCTGTTACGCGCACGTTCTGACTCTCATGACATGATGCGCTTCTCATGCTCACAGTGTAGGGCACTAAAACACCGGGAACCGCTTGTGGCCTCCGCCGCGCCGCGCCACACTCTTTATTTGAGGATCCCCTCTTCCCTAGGCGGCTTCGATCGTCGGCACCTCTCCCCATCCTCCCTTCCTCCTCGTTTCGCACCGGCGTCCGTTTGAAGGCGTGCCCTTATGTTAACTGAAGAGAGCAGGGCTTCCCTATACCTCTTGGTTCAGCATGTCACTCGCGCCTTCTACGATCCCCGGTTCATCGTGGTCATGGACCAGCTAGCACGGCACCAGGTGTGAGTGCCCTCGCCCAGGGGCTCTGTCTCTTGCGTTATTTATCGTCATGCAGCCTCAAAGACGATGACTTGGCAGGAAGGGTTGGCCTGCAGGTCAAGGAACTCAACAAACTCATGGCCACTCTGGAAAAAGATGGGCTTATACAAGCGTGAGCTCTCTCGCATTGTGTACTCAGGATTTTGCAAGTGGCCTTTGGGCCCAAGGGATTGATCCGTTCGCACTTTAGACACCGTCAAAACGAACTCAAGGAAGGGGCGCAACGTTCCGTAGGCAGACAATACTTTTATGTCGACTACAAGCGCTTCTGCAACGTAGTGAAGTGGAGAGTTGCCGAGATGCATCGCGTCATAGATACTGGTCTGCGTAATGTGAGTCCTACACAAAAGTATATGCTCTCTCTTCAATCAACCTTTAACACCATCCAGCAACTCGACAACAAAGGGTATATATGCCCGCTGTGTAATCGGTCTTACACACCCTTGGATGCAGACAAGATTGCAGACTACGAGCGCGGGATCTTTATCTGCGAAGACTGTGGGACAGAGCTTGTCGACAACGAAAATGCGGAGAACGTACGTGGAAGTCAAGACAGAATGCAGCGCTTCAACTATCAAATGCGCTTCATACGGGAGGGCCTTCGAAAAAGCGAGGAGATGGTCATGCCTCAGTAAGTAGATCCCGCGCAGGCGGGCATATATATGCATTACGTGACCATTCTGACCTTTACCCGTCGCCGCGTGCTACAGCTTTGAGATATCGCAATATATCACCAAGCACTTTGCGCTGGACGCTGCTGCTCAAAAGGCTGCCGGCGAACCTGGCCACGGGTTGAAAGTGGCCGGCTCGACGGGCGAGAGACGTCAGGAGGATGGCATCGGCATCGTGTTGACGACAGACAAGGACGAGGAGACCGTCCGCAGAGAGCGGGACGAGGAGGCTGCGGCCAAGAGGCAGCAGAACATTATGCCGGCGTGGCATCTCAAGAGCACGATCTCGGGGGACCTGACCGCGCTCGGCATCAAAGAGAACGCCCAAATTGCCGCCGCCGCCACGCAAGTGCCGAGCACGAGCAATCTCGACGAGAGCCTGAAGGGGCTGGGGAAGGTCGTCCGGCCGTCACCGCTGAAGAACGAGGTCGCTGGCGAAGCAGCAGCAGCAGACGAGGAGGACGTCAAGCCGGACGTGAAAGAAGGCGGCGGCAACGAAGCGGACTGTGAGTATTAGCGTCCTCCTTTGGCAAAGCCCGCGCGGCCCCTCCTCTCTCGCACCAACGCACTTCTGACCTCTTTCCTCCCCCCCCCCCCCTTTACTAAGACTACGACCAGTACTACGCGTCTTTGGCGGCTTCGGCCGCGCCATCGACGCCCTCGGGCGAGTTCTCCGTCCTGGGCGATTTCGAAGAGGACAGGAAGCCGAATATCGAGTACCTCGACGCCCTAAACGAACACAACAAGCGCTCGCGATCCGTAGAGGACGAAGGCGACACGGAACGCAAGCAGGTCAAGGTCGGGGATGGATTGGGTCAGGAGAACGAACGAGAGTACGGGCAGCAACTCCCCATGAATGGCGTGGAAAGCTCGGGCGCGGTGAATGCAGAGGCCGCGATAGCTGAGGAAGATCCTATTGTCTACGGTACGTTGTTCTTTACTCTGAAGTTTATTTTATTTTCTGTCACGGCACCTCTTTTATGCGCCATGCTCAACGGGTCTGTGTTTCAGTGGATGGCAAACCAATGCCGTTTTCCCAGGTTGGAGAGGAGCACCATGACCTGATGACAGCCGACGAATATGCAGCCTACTTTGAAATATTCCAGCAGCATTCGTAGGATCGTGGAACTACAGTACCACCCCATATGTTGTACTTGGCGTAGTCCATGCTCCCCAACGTACTATCTTTACACCGTCAGCGTCAGAAACCTACACTTGTGCACAACAGCGTTGGGTGAAGCGATGGTTGCCAGGGGTAAACTCATGATGACCCCTAGACAATGAAGCGAATACTAACGGTTGCCCATCTACCGGACACGTACCCTCAGTCGGACAGTCACGCAATGTCACGGCCCAAATTACAACTCCGCTCGGTTGCTCGCGTGATGTTGCGCGCCTGTGAGTAATTAGATGTATTCCGCCTCCAATAAATACAGTAGTTATGTGACTAGATCATTATATAGCTTTATAAATGGGAGGAAGCTGTGCTTGGTAGATAAGGAGCGTGATTGGCGGCGAGCGAAGTTGCGCAAATGCGGTGAGGATGGTTGAATTAGAAAGTCCATTAAGGGAAAGGATATTATGCGTTGGACTTGGTAATGTTGTCGAACACGTTTGGGTCAAGAAAACTGCGGGAATATCATGGGGATTCCATATTTCACACAGAGACCTGATATGTTGCTAAAATAAGCAAAAATGCGCAGTTAAATCTGAATCTGAATGAACGTGTTGTGCCGCGTTGAGCTGCTGATAATTAAGATAAAAATCTGTCGGATGATAAGGAGGGTGAGCAACGGTTTGGGTAGGACAGGTGCTTGAAGAGGCGATCGGAGTCAGGGGATCAGGATCGCGTGGTAAGGATAGGATCGGAGTGGGGTTGGGCCCGGGCCCAAGCTCACCGGGCATTGCAGAACCGCCTTTGTGAGTAGACTTGGCATTAGTGAATAGACCAGTATATCTTGGATGCTCTCGAAGTTCCGGATGTTGATCAAAGTGGTCATTGATTCGCGATGACAGTTCCGGCTTGGTACCCTTGTCAGATATAGCGAGCGCGATGGCAAGTGCCCGGAGATCACATTTGTTATATGATGCTGATCTGCCAGTGAACACTCGATTTAACGCGTCGCTTGCAATCTGATTCTCGTATTCCACGTTCTTGGCTTCCTTTTGTGTCTGTTTCTCTGTGGCAATACGTTGGCGTTCTTGGTGATCGGCGTCCTCTTGTTCAAAATGCGCGTGAAGATCCCTTGATGTCACGAAACGTGCTTTGACCTTCTTTGATCCACGTTCCTTGGTTTTCTTTACATTGACCAGTTGCAGTTTGACACTCTCGAGCTCTCGATGGATCGAGGTACAATGCGCGTTTGCGGCGTTGAGCTGTCCTAGAGCATTTCCAAGAGCGTGCTGAGTGAGGAGGAGTTGCTCTCTGACAGATCGCAACTCTTTGAGGAGATCTTCCGGACATAACATGCGATCTTCTTCTAGTGAGATGACCTTCGGATGAGCTACAGCGATGCGATTGAGATCAGCTGTTGCAGAACGCGTTGCGTGGATGACTTCAGATTCGAGTTTGGCTAGTGAGACCATGAACCCCGATGTTGTCTCGTTGGCCCGGGCATCGGACATATTGCCAGTGCTTGGACGATCTGATTCGTGATCTCCCTCCATGAGATCAGGCAAGATATCTTCTATTGTGTCACCAACGCTGTCGTCCATGGAGTCCGGGGTTGATACGCGTGATGGGCAATAGCTCTCTGTGTCCGAGAGATCTGATGGTTCGATGGGATCTGAAGATTGGACGTTTTCTGGAAAGGAATCAGGGACATATGCGATCATAGATGAAGTCCGGCTGGGCGCGAAATCCTCAGAAGTGAAGACTGCTCGATTTACTGGGTATAGGCCGGTCTTCTCGAATGCCTTGGAGATAAGGTCTGGTGTGAATACATCCCTGGTTCCACGAACGTATGCCGGAATGATTGTGAAACGATTCATTGGGATGCCCTTCCTGATGTGGTCCATAGTGACCTCCTTCCATCTACGATCGACGCCGGCGAAGATCAACACGTCTAGGGGCTGGCACTTGTGGGTCGTATTAGAGGGAAAACACAGTATTATAATCTCCAGATCTTCCTCGTCTAGAAACTTATACACCGTGCGCTTGAGATCGAGAGCCTCGTGGGTTTCATGGCCGTCCATGGTGAGAACGATCGGCTTCGTGTTATCGACACGATGAGCCTTCGCAAATGGGACAAAGACTTCCTGGATCCAGCGTTCACAATTGAAAGTGTCGGTCCACCCTGAGTCTGATAAGTAGAGACTTTGATCGGAATCAGCGATCATTGTGATAAGGATGAGGAACGCGGCGATTGCGCACCTTCCCCACTGGTCTCTTGGTAGTTGATCGCGCAGATCGGGTAGTGTTCCACTGGGAAGGCAGAACGATGGCGGGACTACTTGTCCAGCAGCAGAGACACATTCGAGGACTGTCACACTCTGGAGATTATCACTCTTGACCTGGTACTTTTGTTTCTGATACTTCAAGAAGTAGAACTTCCTTCCGCTGTTCTTCCGGCCTCCGCCCATCTGGATCCCTTTCTCGTCCATATTCCAGATATGTTCTGGAGGAATGCCACCAGGAACTCCGGCATGAAGCTCTTCTAGCTTATCAAAGTAATCTTTGATTACATGTTCATTGAAATTCCGGGCGCGCTTGGGGTCAAGCTTGACTGCTCTCGTGGCACATAGATGTTTGTGTCGCGCTTTGAAGCTCCTGAGCCATTTGTCCCCGACTTCCTTGCCAGAGATAGCGTATGCTTCAGCTCTTATACCAGGTCCTGAGAATGGTACGCCCTTTAATGCGCGATCCTCTATCCATGCCAAAAGCGTCGCCTCTTCCTCCGGAGTGAGTAGTTGTCTCTTACTCGAGGCAACTTTCCGGGATTCACTCCGGTGCTTTCCCCTGTCAGTAAGCGTTGACAAAGGTATCTAAGCCATACATTAGACAGAATATAGACGCGTTTTTATTTCTACTTACACCTACTGCTTGGGAAGCAGCTCTATAAGACGTATATTCATTTGTCTCCAAAGCAGCCAGAGTCTTATTGATCTTGTCTTCGTAATTTGGATCATTTGACCGCTTGTCCTGTTGACGCAGAACTCGTCGCCTTGTAGCAGGCATTTTGAATCAACAGACCGTGACGCGACGCGACACGCTAACCATTGTATTGAAGCTTACTGTGTAGTGTGCTAGTGCAGGCGTTTACCGGTTTACTGCTGCTACTTTCCTTTTTTGTGCTAATTGACAATTATCATCACTGATCACGAGACGCGTGCTCGTGCGACTTTTCGTGAGGATAGAAAGTCCGACACGGCATTGGTCGGCAAGCGTGACAAACCCCAATTTCCTTCTTTTCATGATACAGCACGATTTTCATCCAAAAAAATTATGCATTGTGTTAATAGAATGTACAAAATATGCTATCTAAAAATTTGTGGTGATTGAGTGAGAATTGAGTGAGAAATTTGAAGTGTCCGACTGAGGGTACGTGTCCGGTAGATGGGCAACCGTTAGTATGGCAGATGTTTCAAGGATGCATTAGAAAGACACAATAAGCCATACAAAATCCCAGTGGGCTATCTACCAGCTGAGAGGATGTCCATCGCGTCCCATCAACAACCAACGCAAGTCCCCCCGAGTAGTTACCCCTGCCGCTGTCCGATGGTGCGCCCGGGGCCAAGAGTCCTGGGCGCAAAGTGCGTCTGGCTTTACTTTCGCTTCTTCAATGGAGAATCTTCAGCCTTCTTTTCACCAGCGGATGCAACAGGAGCCTTTTCCTTGACGTTTTTATCATCTGGGGTCGGTGCGTCCGTCTTTTTCGAGGGCTACACAAACATGATAAGATATCATTTTGCAAAGATATGACTGTTGGAGAGTCTAACCTTGGTAACAGTCTTCTGCTGGCTTCCGACAAGACCAAAGAGCGCGCCAAGCATGCCAAAGAAAGTGAGGAGAGCGCCAAGAAGGGCGGCGCCGGTCTCGGGGTGGGTCTTGAAAGCGACAATCGGGTCAACACGAGCGAGGGCGATGAACTTGAAGCCCTTGTTTCGGAGGAATTCGACGGGGTTCTCGGCGAAGGTGAGTTCTTCCCGTTCCTCCTCATCATCGCTAGGAATGTCTGCCTTGTCTGCGGCCTTCTCAAGCGAGTGCTTGACGTCGAAAGTTTCAGCAGCGAGAGCCTTAGCATCGTCGAGAGAGTGACCGATATAGATGTTATCGAAGAGAATATCTTCAGTCATAGTCCAGAGTTCGATACCAACTCCACCCTGTTCACCCGGGTGAGAAAAAGAAAAGCCAAGAATGCTTTGACGTACGATCTTTTCGAGGCTCTTTGCTGGGGTAAGGTCCTCGAAGTAATTAGGGTTGGAAATCTTGCGAGGGGCCCACTCGCCCTTGTAGGCAGGGTTGTCGATCATAGCAGCGAACCATTTACCTTTGTAAAGTGGGTTCGGTTTGTGAGGGCTGTAAGAAAAGTGTATTAGGGACAACAATTATAGCGAAAAGGGGAGCTTAGCTACCGCTTCCACTCGCCACAACCAGGAGCATCGTCACACTTGGGGTTGGGGACAGTAGGAGCGACCCAGTCGCCATCTTCCTCGTCGTCCCATTCTTCGGGCTTCTGGGAATCTGCATGGGTGCATAAATAAGGGGCATAGTCCACACTCTGCAAAGCACGCACCGGGATCAGGGGTAGTCAAGGGCTCATCATCGAGCCAACCTTCAGGCTTCTCGGCATCCGTATCGAGAATCTCGTAGGGCTCATCCTCATCCCAGTCATCGGGCTTCTTGGCATCGGGGTCAGCGATGCGCTTAGTATCCACCCAATCCTCAGGCTTCTTGTCTTCGGGATCATCGATTTCGGCGGGCGGGTTGACCGGGGGGGTAAAATTCTCGAGAAGGTTACCACGATTGACGCTTTCACCGTTGACCAGGACATCATAGGTATTATTAGGGCTGAGAGGGTGTCAATGCGGGATGTGGGCACGTGATGATAAGACTGACAGTACAAGGAGTGTGTAGAGATTAGTAGTCTTCTCGATGGACGGCCGGGGAGGCGCAGTCAAGTGCTTCTCTTCGTACTCGCCCGTCTTAGGGCTTTTATGACGGAAGATGAAATGAACCTAGGAAAACAATACGAGATGGTCAGAGCTGGATAGAGGGAAAAGAAAAAAAAAACCAACCTTTGTGCCGGGGCAAGTGAGGTCAGGGCCAAACATGACAACCCAGGGAGTATTGTCAGAGAATTCCGCTCCACTGGTTTGGAAACCATCCTCGAGCAGTTTGAGGTATCCACCGCCACAGTTTCCACCCTTCTGGTATTTGACCTCATACTGGACGACGAATGGCTTGTTCGAAGTATCGACGGCCTTGCTGAACGGGGCAGAAATGGCATGGTGCGAAGCAACGCTCTTTGCAACGAGACCGAGATCGCCCTCGATGAAAGAGGTGGAAGGTTCTTCGACTGCCCATTTGCCAACATAAGAGAAAGTTTCACCGCCAACGGGGGTCTTCTTGGTGGCCTCAGAGCGAGTCCACCGGTCATCCCATCCGTCGGTGAACTGTTCTACAAAGGGGGCTTTGATTTCCGTGGGCTTTTATGTTTAGTGTTAGAAATTAGAAGGAAAGAAAGTGTGGGGCTGTAAGACACCTACTTTGAAGACTGGCTTGTCATTCGCCGACGCCGAGCACGCTAAGGTGGCGGCGAGGAGAGCGGGGAGCGCAACGCTTCGCATGTTTAGGATACGAAGGACCAAAAGACGAGAAGGGGAGGGGGTAGAGTAAGAAAGAGAGGGAGAGAGGGAGAGGAGAGAAAGAGACGCGTGGAAATCTGACACTCAAAGGACGAAAAAAGCGCGATTAAATATAAATCTCGGTTTATTTACAGTTGTGCCACGTATGCCTAACCAACATTTCCCACGCCTATCCGAGCAGGTCTGCGTGGCCAGACGCCGACAGGGCAAGCTGCAATCCATCTCAGTGACCTCGCCGGACCACCAACCGAGCAACGCGTCACTTACCACGAACTCGTCGTCCAAGTACTTGGAGACCGCAATCTGGTCTCCGAGTCCCTTTCTCCGGCGGGTTTTTAACACGAGATCTCGTGCCAGCGCCTGTCCAGAAGCTGGCTCTAACGGTCGAAGCTTGATACTCGTATCCGTTGGGTCACCTTCACGTGCCCGACCACGTCATATAAGTCGGATCACGCCAGTTCCAGGTTTATCAAATGGCTTACCCGGTACTATTGACCAGTGATCGAACACCTGCAAGCAAAAGGCTTGTCCTTGTGTTGCAGTCCGCAGGTCTGTCTCAAATCCATTTGCGTCAATGACGGGGATCAGTGCCTTCACCGTATAAAGCGGCGATCCGGCTTTTGGCAGATCTTGCGTGACGTGTCCTCGTCTCCGAGCAAGCACGGTGTAAACCGCGGATATGCAATCCGACGGTGCCTGTACCTCTACATAGTAGACAGGTTCCATGAGTCTTGGCGTAGCCTGTGAACCGAAAATTTAGGTTGTGTAATGAAACCACGCTGACTAGCCGACTCACCATGAGGAACGATGAGTAACAGACACGGCGGGCCGTTGGGACAATCTGTCCGCCACCGCGAAATATTGGTTCTTGCGCGAGGCTTGCGTCGAGGATGCGGAACTTGACGTTGCGCATGGCTATATAAATTAACTAAATGAGCCTAACCACCGAGAAGCGGCTAGCAACTAACGTTCATCGCAAAGGGGGCCTTCCCTTGCACCCCACCGGAAGCCCTGCTTAATGTGTTCCTTGACGGTTCCAAGGAGCTTTTTGTCAACCTGCCAGGACGGTGAACACCAACGACCACCAAACGCTATTCATCGAACGCACTTGAGAGGGCAAAGTGTCATCAAGCAACGCATTGGGCCCGTGATCATCAGGTCCAAATGCCCAAATGGATCGGGAGGCGAGGAGATCCCATTTATACTTTTCTTCGAAAAATTTACCGCGCTCCTTCGCGGTCATCCTCATGTTAACTCGACCGGTCTCGATATCTTCGGCAATCCCACGCTCCAATGGTTCGGCTATCATGGTAAGTCGATTCCTGCACAACGATTGTCAACAGTGGGGATGCAAAAAGGGAGGCCTTACTTTTTGTTCGGAGTATCGGCGTAGCACTTGAGCGCGCTAGTCTCTAACACCGTTTCACAGAACTTTGTAACTGGGTCTGAAACTTTTATCTCGATCTCCGAGAAAAGCTTGCGCAGATCGTGCAGCACGCAGTCCAGATAGAGTTCACCCGTTCCGATGATCACATGCTCTCCGCTCTCCTCCACCTTAGTAGAGAGAAGCGGATATGATTTATTGATACTGCGAAGGCCAGAGAGCATCTTTGGCAGCTCAGATGGGGCGATCGGTTCGATAGCGACCTTGAGCACAGACTGCGACATATGCTTAATGGGCTGGAAAATGTACAAATCGTCCTCAATGTCGGTTGAGACGAGTGTAGCTGTTTTTGTTATAGATGCATCAACACCTCCGATCAGGACGAGGTTGCCTGCGGGGACTTCTTCCACGGGAATGAAATATCTGGACACGAACTCATGTAAGGGCAGAATTCCATAAATATCAGTCGAGACTAGGACCAACCGCGATCCAGAGACCCATAAATCATCGACGGTAACCCTCATCATGTCTTCTTCATCCTCCGGGGAATATCCTTCACCAAGGACCTTGACCTGCGCGCCCTTCCTGAGAGTGCCACTGACGACACGCCCCAAAGCACGGAAGGACTGGGCATCGGTGGCATGATATAGTTTCGTGACATGCACAGAAACCGGACCATCTGACCTGCACTCCTTCATGGAAACCGAGACGTCAGAACTCATTGGCCCGGTGTACGTTCGCTCGACCTGAGATGGTGCTCCGTGAAGACCAAAATGATTGACCACAGCACAAAACTTACTTTGGTCGCGGTACCCCTCGTAGGGTCGGGTATCCACTCAACAATCATATCGATCAAACCCGTGGCCGGCCCAAAGAATTGGTCAAGTACAGCCTTGAGTAAAGGCCGGACATCCATTTTGTACATGACCGGCTTGAGATGAATCTTGAGCTCTGCTAACGTATTCCTAAGATTGTCGGTCTCCTCGCTCAAAACCTGGCTATACAGCTTGTATAATGGCTCCAGCACAAATTGAACAAAAGTTCTGGGAGATTCCGGATCAGCCGCCTTGCGAGTGAATTTTCGCGTATCATTGTTGAAATAAATGTCGCCCCAAAGGCGATCTGCGAAACCCTCGACATCGAGTTTTCCTAGTCCAGGTTCAGAATCACACCAGGATTAACAAAAGTGGAACGCACCATATGTCTCGGCATACATTTGGGCAAATGACCTTAGGGTAAAACACCAGCCCATGTCTGTACTTGCAAAGCACACATTTCCTCTTTCTGGGCTCAACCGCAGATCAGGACTTGGATCGATGCCACTGCGCCACGGGCTCAGTTTTCAGTGCTTGGAGGGTAGCATAATTGACTAACCTTATATAAGTATTGATCTCTTCTATAGTATGCTTGATTTTGTAGAATGCGTCTGCTGGTGGAAGGCGAAGTTCAAGTATGAGTCGATCTATCTTGTTAACCACGAGGGTAATCGGGATGGCCTCTTGTAGTGCATGTCGGATGATCATCTCTGTGTTAACCATCGCCTACAGAACTCACTATATAGAGCGCCAGAAAGCCAGGAAGACACGAACCCCTTCAACCACATCAACCACGAGGATGATCCCATCGACTAATCGCATCGACGATGCCACTTCATCCACGAAGTTGACGTGACCGGGCGTATCAATCAAGTGAACCAGATGGGACTTCCCCGCTGTTGTTTGGAGGACGAGTGAAATGGGGGATGATTTGATAGAAATATCCCTTTCCCGTGAAAGTATGTGAGTGTCAGTGTAGCGAGTCTAGAACGAGCCGTATCCGCCTCAGAAAAGCAAAAGTAATATGGAGTTGATACGCGCCTGTCTGTCAGAATTCCAATCCAGTTTGTGGGTTTCGAATACGAGCATGTCGAGCAAGGCCGTTTTGCCATGGTGTAGGTGGCCCACTACAGCGACGTTACGAATCATTTCGGGGAACGACATCATGTTTACGAGAAAGCTATGCCTCTGTGATGAGGTGAAAAGAGCCAAAACTCCAACGAATAACGTACCCTTTGTCAAAACGCGTCTCCGGCATACCCTTTTCCTCTACTGTCCATTTTCGTACTTTGATGGGCGCAATGATCGGTTCCGTGAGAGGCTGAGCATCCTCTTCCTGCACCAGAGTCTCGACGCCTTCACCATACACCTCCGAGGCTGACGGATAGTACTGTTTGTCTTCGTGCAAGATGACGGCGTTGTGCGTTGGCTCTATGGCGTTGTTGAGGGTCATGCCTGTTTTTGTCAAGAGTAAAACACACCGTCAACTTCCATAAGTGCAATTGTTGGGCCAGCGCCCATGGGCTCGTCATCGTATCCCTCGAGGGGCTGCTGCTGTGACATGCGCGCAGCTGTGATGTCGTCGTGCGGGACATCAGGTTCCTCCTCCGAGTCAATATCCGCACCGATGTAGTTTCCGAACTCATCATAATCCTCGAAAGAAGCCATGATACGGAAACGGTTTGACGGAACCAGAGGATTTGAGAGAAGCTGCTTTTGGACTTGTCGATAGGATTGCAGCAGTGACAAGCAGGATACACCAAAAGCTACAGGTGCGGGTTTGGCGTTGGCGCGTTTCAAGCTGGAAAACGCGTTTTTGGAAATACATTCGCACGGATGCGTCTCTTCGTCCTCCTCCTCCTCGCCGTCCGTCGATTTCCGACATGGCTTCCCTCTCCGATGACACGCTTAGAAAGGTTCGCGATTCAAACCCTTTCTCCATCACATTTTAGGCGTACCGTATTATGTCCTAGATCTTAATCCAAATCCAACAAACTGCTGTTCAGTCCCAACGTGCCCTCACTGTAACTCGGCAGCAGGTTGCAAACAAAGAACGAGAGCGTCGTATTCTTCAACTTACAACGACTGAGATTGGCCAGACCGAGGACAGCGTTAACGTCTATCGTGGCGTTGGTAAAATGTGGTTAACAATAGTCTTGTGCCGCCATTTTCTGACATCCCAGAGAAGGTTCATGATGGTTCCCCGATCAACGATGGAGAAAGACCTCAAAAGTCAAGAGAAAGCCCTGACGGATGAAATCAACAGTCTGGGAAAAAAAGTGACCTTTCCTCATGTTGTCTTGAAATTATCGAGCTATAAATTGCCTCTCAGGTTAAATATCTGGAGAAACAGTTCGGCGATGCACAGTCTCAGCTGCGCGACATTGTAAGTTTTTATGTTGTCCCTCTTAATGCATCTGATCCGAAAATATTTCTAGTTCAACAGTGCGCCGAAGCAATCATAAACCTCCACTTTACATCTCCCCGGCCGGGATGCCTTTCTTTGTCTTATCGCACAGGCGACGTTCATTATGGCACTTGTCAGTCCCGGCCGGATCCTCGGTTCCAATGATGGTCGCTTTCTGGTTTCTACCACATGGAATGCTGTGTATATCGGAATCTCGGAGTTCTGTTTCGGCTCTGTTTTTCCTTGCCAAATCCATCCCATGGTATTGGGTTAACGTCTTATCACATTGGTCCGTTCTCCAATGAGTCGTCCGAGCTATATAAGGCACATAAGCTCTTGCCATAAGCCCCCCAACCTAAACACCATGCCCTATCCTCCGGTTGTCAAAGGTTTCGGAATCAAGCGGAATGGAGGTGTCGAAATCATCGAAGACCTCGAGCTCCCGTTCCCCGAGCTCCAGCCCGGGAATATGCTAGTCAAGGTGGCCGATCACTTCTACTTGTAATGCTGAAGTCCTGAAATGCGCGTCTTGGGCAATTCAGGTACAATATGCAGGAGTCAACTTTTAATACCCCTACTTAAGGTACGATTCATTTCCTAGCCCCATGTCCTTACAATAGCCCTCTTATTCGTCAGGCAGGTCTGGATGGTACCCAATGCCTTTTTTCCCTATGCCCATCGCTCGAGAAGTCTCTGGCATCCTCCTCGAATTGCCGGCGGATGAGGCTATCCTAAACAGCTCCGAATTTAAGAAGCGTGGTTTCATGAAGGGCGGCACAGTTGTGCTTGTATGTTGGTTTGACCCCTCGCCCCCCAGTTTAACCATGTACTCCGATAGGATGTAATAGGCGGTCTGAAAGAATGCGTCGGTCCCATGGGACTCCATGATCTATCCCGTCCCAGACAATGTTCTCCCTCGTGTAGCTGCTGCCCCCTTGGCCAAATGCCGACGACACTTACTCAAATTACAGATGCTTATAACGTCAAGGAAGGCGACACGGTTTTCATACATGCAGTGGCAGGAGGGTGCAAAGAAGGCACCCTGCAGTGTGCCGATTGTCTCTGACACCGCCCATAAGTTTGACAACAATTTCAAGATAATTAGACGCTGAGGAAAAACGTCAAATTACTCCGCCTTGTGTACTACGTGAAATGGTGCTCCCTGGTTTCCAGTCGCTGAGCCGAACGCCAGTTATACGAACTGGATGGAGACAGATATCGACTGGTATCCAGTGGCGAAGTGAAGATCAACATCTTTTAGGAAAATTCTTTCACGGTGGAAGGCGTGCGCCAAGCTCAACTCGACCTAGTGTAGTGGAAGGCAAGTCCGCGGGAAAAAGTGCTCATTAAAGCGGCCACCGCTGATTGACGTGCGAACCTGTGCTGCGTGTGGCGTGAGGCATGCACCGCACAAGGTCATATTGATCCGCCCAAACCAAACGACCTGTCATTATTATATTGGGTGTCTGTCGCGGGATGTACTATAGGGCGTTTTGGGCGGTCAACTGTTGTCTTGGAGTCGAATCTATCCCTGGTGTGTGCGGGAGGCGTGCAGGCGCGGTTGGGTCGGTCGGGTCGGTTGGTTGAAAGCGCCCAGCAATATAATGACAATCAATCAGCGGTTCGCCTGTGCTCGCCCATCTATCAACCCACCGTTACCCACAAAGATCATCTCGACAGCGGAAGCCGGACTTCAAGCCTGTCCGCTCCTTTTCGTTTCACCCATTCCTCCCATTCTCGGTAGAGCGTAGAGCGTGCTTCGCCCTCTTTTTATGGACACGCCAAATCTCATAGTCGTACCCCCAACCCCCCTCGACGCAAAGCCGGCGCCCTCCCCTTCCCCCTCAATCTCCACGGCCCCGTCTACCCCGGGCCTCACACAATCCTCGGACGAGAACCCGCGAGATTCCTCAGAGACGACCATGGAGATATACTCCATGTACGGCGACGACGACCGTTCGTCGTGGCCTAACGACCGGCCCTCGCACCTCTCGCAAGCCACCGAGCTCGCATACCACAACGTCGACCGCTCCAGCCGCGAATCGAGCACGTACTACAGCGCGACCGCGAAAAGCCACCAATCTAGTCGCACCGGTGTAAACCTCAGAGCCTCGGCGGTTTCGACGGCGAGCGGCTCCTCGTCCGGCAGCACGAGCTCACCATACGTTGGTATCGAGGACGACAACTTTCAGAGCGTTTTGCCCCCCACTCCACCCTCAAAACCACCCCAGAGACAGAGCGGTAGCCGGTCGTCACATCCCAACTTGGGCGGCGCTACCGAAAGGACATCACCACAGTCGCGGTACCTGAGTCCCAGTCCCCCCCAAGTCGCCCCTCCTCGTCACGATCCCATTCCCCCTCAGCTTTCAACGGACACGCCGCTGCCATTCCACGACCATCCCCTCGTCCTCCCTCTGAACAAGCCTCCGTAAAAAGCCCTTCATCTCGTCTCATTAGTCGACCTGCTTCGCAGACCACGGCAACGTCCACTTCGCCCCGTCTCCTTGCTAGAAAACGGAGCGAGCTGTCGATCACGCCGTCTGCCGGGGAGGACCCAGACTCGTTCCACATACGCAGCACGTACGCACAGTTGGACGTTCTCGGTGTGAAGGGAGATGGGATCGAGGAAGGCGTCGAACGCACCCGTGCGCGAGTCGGAGGTAGCCGAGAGAGCGAGCTCAAGCGATGAACGCAGTCGGCGATGAACAGGAGAAGCGCAGAGACTTGAGCCCGCACGAACTCCAGATGCTTGCAAGTTTGGACAGGTGAGTTGCCTCGCCTGCCCTGCTCCACTCACGTGCAGCCTCACGGCGTTTGCTCACATTCGTCCTCCCACAGATATGGGTTCTTCGCTTTACCCTCTCACGATCGCCTTGTCTTGTTGCCAACAGCGGCGTTATTGCGGCCGCTGTCCCGAATATCTCGTGTGAATACTTCATCGAGCGCTAGTTCGGCCCTCCTCCCCTCACTTCCCCGGCCTCGCCCACCATTGCGAGAATATGATCGTATGGAAAAGTGGGGCCGCATGCTCGAGCCGCGTTCGCGGGACGCGGGTGGAAACATCCAGACGTGGGGCCTTAATTTGGCGAAAGAGCACAAACTCTCACGACGTGCCTTCAAAGGCATCCCTGACCGGTGGCGCAGCGCAGCGTGGTTGGCGCTCATCGACAAATTTGCTCAGGCCAACAAGGACCAACTACTCGCATTTTCAATTGATTACCGCGAAGCTTTAGAGAAGCACTCGCAGTATGACATCCAGATCGACCTAGATGTGCCCCGGACTATCAATGGTCACATCTTGTTTCGAACGCGCTACGGCCTTGGGTGAGCGATTTGGCCCTGATCGTGCGCAATGGTAGATGGCTGACCAAAAGTTTGTGGCAGACAACGTTCACTGTTCCACGTCTTGCATGCGTTCTCGCTGCGTTGTGATCGGTGCGGGTACTGTCAGGGAATGGGACCCATCGCTGCCATGCTCCTCTGCTACTTTGAGCCCGAGCGAGCATACGCGTCACTCGTTCACCTGCATGACTCTTACCACATGCACGATATCTTCAGCCCTGGGTTCCCGGTCTGCTCGAATCGATATATGTGCAGGAGCGCATCACGGAGCAAATGATGCCAGCGGTCTATGCGGCATTCAAGAAGCACATGGTTTCGACGACGTCGTACGCAACAAAGTGGTACATCACACTTTTTGCCAACTCGGTTCCGTTCCAGACCCATCTGCGTCTGTGGGATGTATTTCTGCTGGAGGACCTGACTTGTTCGTCATTGTGGCAGTCTCCGTCATATGGGTTTATCGAGGTGGGTGTATGTGCATTCCATAAACAGAACATGGACGCTGAGTGCCGTCGCAGATCATATCACCTCTGACTCGGCCAACTTTGAGACGGTGCTGTCCCTGCTGTCATCGTTTTTCGTGCCTGAGGACGAGGACGTATATTTGAATTGGATTGCGAAGGTGGCGGAAAACAAGAAGATCAGGTCCGAGATGCAGTCGTGGCGTGCAGAATGGAAAGCGTTGGTTTCTTCTGGGAGGGACGGCGACGCGCTACTGTGAGAGCGCGAGTGGGGGGGCTGATTTGATCAATTGACTTTGGCACCGCACTTTGTGCTCTTTTTTGTCTACGGCAGGTTCTGTCTTCTGTTCCACGAGCTTGATTAATTATTCGAACTTCGTGTATATTTCTCTCACGCTACTCATTGGCCACGTTGACGTGTAATTTATATCCTTCAGTCATGATGCACCGCTTGTCGAGTCAAAGGTCGTCGGCTTTGATCCAAATGGGGTATGCTTTGATCCAAATATGGGTCTGTACCGTCTGCTGCCCGTTTGGGGCACAATGGCCCCGCACGAGAAAGGCAGGTCTGGTATTCACGGCCGCTGTCCTGCTGCATATAAAATGGGGGACCACACAATTAGGGAACCTTCAAAGAGACACACGGACAACAAAGCCTTAGAAGCCTCCTCGCGACGCGACATAGATCAGACCGGTTGTCTCTTACCCCACACAATTGGGTGTCGTTGCGACCCCCGAACGCCTACAGTATATACAAGGCCCGAGTCGACTCCTTTGTTCCCCAGTCAGGCTTGGCCTACATCCACACCCACAAACCGCTGTCACTCCACTCACTCGCATATTCGCCGTCGGTCGCCAGTACCGCCTCCATTCCGCATCATCACAAGGTCTCGACCTCCAGATCCTATTCTATAATTCCTATTTCTCCTAATTTGCCAATCACGCACACGCACGGCACACGCACACATACACACACGCACATTCTGCCACAACACTCACATATTTTTATAATGCCGTCCCAAGCCTACGCATGCCCCTCTGGTTCCAACATCATGGCCTTCTTCCCGAGCGGGCCGTCCGCTCCTCACGCTTTTGCGACGATGCACACGTCGCCACGCGACCAACACTCGATGTACGCGTCGCTCGGAAACTCGTCGCATCAAGGTGGAAAGTCGGGCCAGGCGGGGACGGGGAATGCGCCCAAGGGGTCGAGGAAGAAGTGAGGATGGATGATGGATCTATCTATAGGACGTAGAGGAGTCGGTTTCTCTTGACGTTAGACGACGGCACTTCGCACGACGAGTAAGGAGGCTTTAAGGAGGGACCACTGGAAGGACTGTGCTGTGCACTATTCATTCGATTCGATGTATCATGATAGACCGCATATAAATGTATTTCTTGTCTTGTTGCACTCTTGTTGCTCACCCACGGAACCCCGGGCCGGTCGCCCTTCGCTAAACGCTCTCCTTCCCCGTCCCCCGTCCCCGTCCGTCCCCGTCATCCCTTTCGCCATGGCCACGAGTGACCCTGCAGCGTTGTCCACTGCTTTCGCCCTCTCCCTCCTCTCAGAGTACACCCAATCCCTCGATTCCCTCCCCGCAGATGTCTCCCGCCAATTCGCTGACCTCCGCGAGCTCGACGCCGTCCTCTCCGCGTCGGTCCACGCCCTGACCTCCAAGATCAACCGGCTCATCGAAATGATAGAGACCAACACCTCCCCCAAGGAGCAGCGCATCTGGCTCCTATTGGAGATCGCCGACGAGGCCCAGCGCCTCAAGCTCGGCGGCGAAGACAAGATCCGCGTCGCTGCGCAGGTGGCCGACTTTCTCAAAGCCCAGAACGAAAACATGATGTCCCTCCTCCTCAACATCCCCGGCTTCAACCCGTCCATCCTCGCCCGCCACACCACGTACCCGCACATCGCCCCGCGCTCCTACGCCCCCATTTCCATGTACGAGAGTGGCCGCCGACGCCGCGGCGCCATGCTCGGAACGACCGCCGACCAGGCCAACCCGCCCAACAAGAGAAGACGCACGGGTGCACGGGACGACGACGTCGATCCGGTGGGGGGGAGGACACCAAGAAGAGACAGGATTGGAGACACTGCCACCACAAACTCACGCTCTCGCAATGGCGCGCGCTCAAGAAGGTTCGTCCACTTCATACCCGTCTGTTTTTTTTCCCCGCCCAACCCACATGCTAACAAAATTCCCCTCTCTGATAGACCCGATCGCACGGGCTCACCTACCGAGTCCCTCCTCTCCGTCACCTCACACCAGCAAGCCATCTCTGCACCCCCCGCCATGTATGCTCCTGGTATCGGTGCGCCAGCGCGGCCACCAAACTCACGAAACCCAGCAGCCAAGCGGCGCTCCCGTCCCACCGCCGCATCCGCAACTTCAGTACCTGCGGGAAACGGTGGCGGCGCGTCGGCAGCAGTTGCAGCTGCCGGCGGGATTGCCTCGTCCTCTGTGCCGGGCGTGGCACCGACGTCCGCAGCAGGGCCATCAGGGTCCGCGGCAGCGGGGGGCGGTGGACACCCTTCCCATGGCGCAACCTATGCGCCTGCTGCTATCGCCGCCGTTGGGGGCTGGTCGGGTCCCGTTCATGAGCGGCTCGAGGGCCCTGGTATGCCCGTTGCACGCTCCGTCGTCGCCCATGCGGCCGCTCTGACCGGCCCCAGTGTTGACGGGGGTGGTGGCGGCGGCATCGGTCCTGGCGCTGTCGGCGCTGGTGGTAGTGCCGGTGCCGGTGCTGGTGGCGGCGCCCTGATGGATGCGGCCGACGGTGCCGATGATGGTGCCGAGGTGGACGACGGCCGTTTGTACTGCTGGTGTCAGGTCGGGAGCTATGGAGACATGGTCGCTTGCGACGACAATGAGTGCGAGCGCGAGTGGGTGAGTGTCCCCCCGGCAGGGGAGCGTGGTGTTGGGATCATTCGTGCTTACGTTCGTCGTTTCCGCAGTTCCACTTGGGATGCATTGGCCTCGAGGTCGCCCCGGAGGGCGTGTGGTTCTGCGATGCGTGCCGAGGTAAACCGAAGAATAAACGGAAGATTGCTCGCGCGGCTGCTTCGGGTGGTGGAGGTCGTCGTTCGAACGGGAACCCTCGTTCGGCGCGCGCGCCTTCCACGGCTTGATCGATCGTCTTTCCTTCAGTTGTCGAGACCTCATAGTTTGCTCGCTGTTTACTTTTACTTTATCCCCCCGCGTATTCACCTTACTATTGTCCGTCTCGAAGCCAGCCGAGTGTCATCGCCCACCCACACAGCCTCTTCGACCGGTGCATAAACCCAAGGACACCGCCTCAGATCAGTTTGAACTATATCGCGCGACCAACTAGCGGGATGGCGACGGCATCCTCTCATTTGTAAACCCACCAAGTCCAAGGGACCGATTGCTCCGACTTGCTGTCCCTTTGACGTTAACTTTTCCCCTCTTACAGTTTGCGGTTGACTGCCAGGTGGCGATAGCCCAAAAGGGGAGTTGAAATCTGGATTTGAAATGATGCCTGATGCCCTGGTGAAATTCGCAACGCCACGTCATTTAGTGCCCTCGCCGCACCCTCTGTAACGGGTCTGGGAGGAGAGTCAACCAACAGCCAGGACCAACAACCTACATCTTGGACCCATATGACCAAGATCCGTTTAACTCGATTCGTAGATATCTCCGTTGAGATCGCAACACGTTTGCCCAGTTGGCACCCCGGGGAGCCAGTGGCACAATAGTGGCGTTGCACGCCGCGAACCCAAGATCCATCCACCCAGATCAGGAAGATCCAATAGGGCTACACAGCGATCCATACGAATCGCGCTTCCCGAAATGAATGGAAATTGGCTTTTGTTTGGGTTGTGGTTGTGCAGCAGTACCGTGCCATGCCGCCATGCCATCCCATGGCCTCAGGGTCTCAGATCTCAGTGCCTCAGGCATTCAATGTGATCATCTTTGCTTTGAAGATGGTGCTGCAATGAAGATCGGGTTTCTTTTTTCCCTTTTTAATTTGTCGTGCCGAGATGGTATGAGCCCTCGAGGAATTCCCCCCCCCCCTGCTCCGAATTGCGTACTTGAAGGCCAAGGAAGGACACGAACAGTTGACCCGTTCCCCTCCCCCGCAGTTCTTTGTCCCTGCTAGGAAAAAAATGTCCCGAGACTCAGCCACCAGTCCTCACAGCATGCCATATCATACTCCATTGGTGAGCCCAAATAAAACACCTGCTGTGGTAGGATCGACGGCTGTGCTCACCACCTGCTCTGTTCGGTACCCCATCCCTTAGGTACATCCCCCAGCCGCAAACACCACCAATCCTGGGTGTATTAACCAGCCTCTTCCAATTTGGGTGTTCTCAGGCGGTTCGTCCGGAAGTGGATATGCGCCTCGTCAACTTGGACATCCTGGCCTCGCTCAGGCCTTCCCGGGCGGTTCGCCCGGAAGCGGACATGCACCTCGTCAACTTGGACATCCTGGCCTCGCTCAAGCCTTCCCGGGCATGATGCCCTCTACGAGGCCTGATGGAAGCCAGGTACAGAACCACCACCAGATGGGTGCTCAGCAGCTATGGGCGTGCCCAGGGATTGGGGGAGGTCACCCCAAGCATCCGATGCCCAACAATTTCCGTTCTGGTGGCGGTTATCCTGTCCATCACCCGACGGGTTTCCCGCCTCATGGTGGAGAACCGCACACATCCCTCCCTAGGCACCGAGTACGTTGACGCTCCCCCTCTGCGTTATATTAAACTCATAAGGGCTCTCTCACATTAAGGTGGCTGTGGCTCGTGGACCCGGGACTGCATGGCCGTGCTCGGCAGATCTGCACGGGGCGCAGACATCTCATCAAAGCCTTGGGATGGGTCAGCACCCTCTTCCGTTCCCGTCACCCGGCGCCCATATATACCAGGCGACTGCACCGCCACCACAGCCGTCCCCTCATGATGTACGAAACACCTGTCAGATATACATTTCGAGATGCAGCATTCATGACTTGCTTCGTTATAGCACGATCTTTCGTATCTTTCCAACAATACGGCGACCATGGCGGTGCAATATCCCCCCTTGGAGCTGCTCTTCGAGGATGTGTCGTCCGTCTCCACCACACCCACACACACGCCCACGCCCACGCCCTCTGCGGCGCGCAAAAGATCGGGACGGAAGGAATCCCCGTCCGCGCAAGCGACCTGCCCCTTCCCTAAGTGTCGGCGGCGGTGGAAGTACGGTCGTCTGCAAGAGCTCAACCGCCACGTGCGACAACATTTTCCAAACCACCTCCGGTGCCCCCAGAAAGGCTGCCACTGGACGGCCAACAGAAAGTACGCCCTGCGAAACCACATCAAGAAGAAGCACCTGGGCGTCACGCTCGCCGAGCACGAGCAGGAGGGATTCGTCATCTACGACGCGAAGGCGCTCGCCAAGCAGCTTCTGAACGGAGAGATCGGCGTGGATTGGGCGGTGTCCGAGGCTCGCTCGTTGTTCCAGATGAAGGCGGTGCAACTGGGAATGCTCGGCGCCTGGCGGGAATAAAGGGAAAGGGTGGAAGGGGCTCTTCTCTTCTCTTGTTTTTTTTTTTCGAAGTTTGGTTCACCAAGACGTCTCTGTCGCGTTTCAAACACTGTATGTCGGCCGGAAGATGCATGTAGTCCCCCCCGCCGCTTCGGACACTAGGCGGTGCAACTGGGAATGCTCAGCGCCCGGCGGGAATGAAGGAAAAGGTGGAAGGGTTTCTTTTCTTTTCTTTTTACTTTTTTTCGGAGTTCGGTTCACCAAGACGTCTCTGTTGCGTTTCACACACTGTATGTCGGCCGGAAGATGCATGGAGTGCCCCTTTCGCACACTATGAGATGGTACCCACAGCCCGGCGTCTGCCTTCCTCGCATGTATGCTTTTCAGCGAAAAAAATAACTTTTTTCTTTTCAATAATATGGTAACTGGATCGACTGTAAAGGAAAAACAAAAGGTAAAAACGGAACAAAAGAGAATCGTACAAAATTACGAGAAGACGAACCGAAACTGGGCACTTTCTTCTTCGGACCCCCGAGTATACCGATGTGCGAAGTGAGCGTGGCAACCAGCAAAGTTCAGGAAGGGGAAAGCACTGCGGGCATTTTACAACATAATCCAATTCAGTCGGCTATTTTGCGAGACCTGATTGGTGAGTTTTTTGCAACTGAATTGGAGAACATTGTAAAATGTCCACAGTGTTAAAAGGGAACCCCCCGCAGGCGTCAATTCCACCGACTTGCCTTCTATTACGAGAACGAAAACAGAGCCTATCTCCCACCTATCTCTGCGTATTCGGCGGGAAAAGTTCGGGGAGCCCGAGAATGACCACAAACCCGCATGCAGTCCTCCAACCCGGAGGGGAGGAGAGGGACGGAGAAGGGGAGACTTGCCACGAGTTCTAGACCTGGATCCTGAACGTCCTGAACCCCGTACTGGGCACACCGCCCCATCAGAGATCGGCTATACTTCGGCGATGCAATCCGAGTGGGTCAATTCCGACTCGCGATGCATTTTGCATTTTTTTTTCGTGCAAAAGGTGGCTTCTACGACGTGCGATGGAACGGGCCACGTCGTCAATTTTTGGGGCGCTTGAAGTGCATACACGCACAGGACCCGAACACTACGGGGGGACGGGGGGAACTCGCCATCAATATGATGGTGATACGTATGCCCAGCTGCGCATTATCGGACCCTGTCGCCATCAGTCGAACAAACGTATTGCAGCATTAAGGGGGGATTCACGTAACTGTAAAGTCACGGCGTCGACGACAAGATGGGAAAAAAAGAAAAGAAAAGGAAAGCGTGTGAGAAAAGGTAAGCAGGGCGGCTCGGTTGTGTCGTCGCAGTTTTCTTCATCAGGGCATATACAGTAACGACAAAGACCGCAAGCATTCGGGCCAAGGATTTCGTTCGTCTGGCAGGAGGATCAGAAAGGTTGGAATGTACGCGACTAACCGTCTTGGGAATCCGCTGAGAGAAACGATGAGGCACATTCGTCGTAGCACCAGTGTAGGGGATGCCGTAGCACTGGCACACTTCCAGGGGTCTCCATAACCAGTATTCTTTGCACCCGGATGCATCCGGATCTTCGCAAGCTTGCTCTCCTCAACGAAACGCTTCGCTTCTTACGCGTATGTATAATATAGGATACCATCAGGAAGTAGGGGACGGATACAAGGAAGCGCGATGCGAGGGCAAACCGGGGAACCATCACGTGCGCCTCTTTAGATCCCGCCGATCATCGCTGGGTGAACGGTCTCTCCGCTTCCTGGACGCGGAGATCAACCGAGAATCCAATGAGCTGAACAAGCGACAGAACACGTACCGTCCACTGCGATCATCGAAGTCCACCACGGGAGCACTACTGCCCCGATCAACGCCCACAAATCCGCCGCCGCCACCACCACCACCACCACCGTAGTCCAAGCCATCGACCGCCTGGGCATTGTTATCCCGGTCCTTGTATTTGTTTTGATTTCTGGGACCCGTCGGCACATTCGGTGGGAGTGGCGAGGCAGGCCGCGCCGGTGGGGTCGGGTGACCACCTAGCAACTCGCCCCATCAGACATACACACCCGTATCAGGAAAAACCGGGAGAAGCGTACCTCTCCCTCGAAGCATGTACCCTCCCCGCCCACCACGCATCATGCCACGCGGGCCGCGGAAAGGTCCCTGCGGAATGCCGCGAGCAGGACCCACGGGCGGTGACGGTGCCACGGGGGCGTCCATGTTTTGATACATGTGTTGCTGTTGCTGCAACTGCTGTTGTTGCTGTTGGAGCTGCTGTGGCTGCATTTGTTGTTGCTGGAGCTGCTGCTGCTGTTGCTGTAATTGCTGTTGCTGCTGTTGCATCTGTATCCCACTCTGATCCTAAATCACCCCTCATTAAAAAGTCTCAAGGCATGGCCAGGAAGTAGCAACACACCTGAATGCCATACTCTGGTATCATGCCCACTCCCATGCCACCTTGCGGGCCGAAGCCTTCGACCCCCCCACCCAGCTGGTCGGGCATGGGCCCGCCTTGGCCTTGTTGTGGCGCGCCAACACCGACGGACGCCAACGCCAACGCCAACACCGTCCATTCCCATCTCACCACCCATGCCTGCCATCATGGGATCGATCATTTGCGGCCCCATATTCATGTTGCCCATTTCGGGTCCCATCATGGGATTCATGCCGGGTTGCATCATCGGCGCACCACCGTTGGCCATCATGGCAGTTGTACCCGTCATAACCATCGTACGGATTTCCGGAGGCAGCTGGGTGAGCTGATCCTCTGGCATGCCGGAGAAGTTCTGCATCCGCGACAACGAGTAAAGACAATGCACACCCGGATACAGAACATATTGTCAAAAAGACGCACCACAACGTTAGTTTTCAGGACATCTGCGAGGTCGCCGAGCTCGCGCCGTCGGTAACAATAAGCCTCCCAGCTGATCTCATCAAACCCGTAATTGAACCAGTCGCTAATGTCGGAGCCCGGCCGTCGCCACGCCTTGTCTGCGAGGGATGTCATGTCTACCTCAAAGACTGGCCGGCCCTCCAGCATGCCTGTCGCCGTCGGGTCGATCGCAGGATGCGAAGGGGGTGCAGCGACGGGTGGGAGCGTAGTAGGGTCGGGACCATCCCCAACATTTGGTTTGACATCGAATGTAGAGGACACTGACGCGGCGGCGGCGGCAGCTACATCGGGAGTTGCAAGGGGCCTAGAACCAGGAGCACTTGTTGGGGCTGGCTGAACTGCTAGGGGCTTGGAGGGACCACCTCGTTCGCGGGGGGTGTATTCGGTTGTTAATGAAGGGCCCGGGGTATGGGCTGTTGCTCGAGGGATTTGAGTAACGACGTTATACACCTCGAAAAAGAGGCGAGAATGGGTATATCAAACCTTTTTGGGGCGTAGCATTCGCAGGGCGCGGCGGGGGTTTGTTTGGTCTGAAGAGAGATTGGGGGGACAGGAAAGGAACAAAGGAACGCGTGCTACGCACCGTAAGTCGAGGCTTCGATTCGCAGGTTCCATAATGAATTCGATGTCCTGTGCTCCATCTTGAGAGAGAGAAATCTTTCCGCAGGGCAGAAGAGCTCACCTCGTCGCTCTCCTCCGATGCGTCGCTGCCATCCCCAGTCACCGCGTCCACGTCCACGTCGGCGTCAGCATCATCGCCTCCTTCCTCTGAATCATTGGCTTGTGGGGCTGTAACGTCCGTAGGAGGACGGATTGGCGGGAACAGGTCGTCGTCCGCTGGTGGCGCCTTGCCAAACGGAATGCTAAGGGGAGGACGCAAGATGAGAGGGCGTTGAGTGGGAGGTTGGCAGATGTTGAAACTTACTCATCCGGTTCTATTGACGCGCACGCAAGGAAGGAGTGAGCAAAATGTCGATTATATTTCGTTGGGACGAGTAGAATACAAAACGCGTCGCAGGGCGCAAGTGTAGGAGAGGAGAGGAGTCTCACCAGCTGAGGGTACCGGGGCCACGACTAGGGCAGCGGGCACCATTGAAAGGGAGGACTCCTTGAGCTCGGAATCGCCGTAGAGAAACTCGTCGTCGTCATCCCTAAGATTGGTCTTCAGTAAGGAGGTTGCTCAGCAATTCGACGACGACCACGAGCGACACACATTTTCCCAACAATCCTTTTTGTCTTTCTCGACTTGTTCGCCGCGCACTCCACTTATTCACATCTAACCCTTAATCATTCGCACTCCGACACCATATATTATGTATTTATTTATTTAATCCGCCTCTTCGAGGCTTTTCTTCAAGCCCTCGAGCGTCCGCGCTAGTTTACCACCACTCGCTTCGCTCAGCACGGCAGCGAGCTGCGCCCCAGGGCTGCTCAACAGTCCCACGATTTGAGCCTGCAGCGTGCCCAACGTCGGGAGCCTCGCAACCTCCTTGACACCTTCGGCCTTGAATACGCGACCCTCGATGAGCGCGCCCATGAGTGAGAGTTCCGGCTCCTGAGTCTTGCGCGTCCGCTTCGGGCGTCGACCCGGGTTTGGCGGGTCCTGGGCTTCGAGCGCGGCGGCCTGCTTCAGCTGCTCCGCGGTTGGGGGCTTGGGTTTCGGTGCGCTGCGCTCTAGCGCGCGAAGTATCGCTTGGAGCTGTGGCGGATTGAAGACGGGAAGAGAAAGAACGGCAAGCCCGCCTTGCACTGTCTGTGCGATTTCCTCGCTCGTCTCGGCGTCGATGGGCGCAAAGTCGCGAAGCGCGACACCAAAGAGGGAGGTCCGGATGATGCTCAGCGTTGGATTTGTTGGTGTCGCTTGCACGGGATTTGGGCCCGGACTTGCGAGAGAGGGGGGCGGGGTGGCATGGCGTGAGGCGGCCTGGGCAATATCCTTGCGCAGTTTTATGAGCCTAGGAACGGAAAATTTGTTGTGCTGTAGGATGATGAGAGGGTATTGTGTAGTCGAGTCGAGGAGACGAAGATATTGGTTATAGAGGAATGTCTTCTTCTCTGAGTAGACACGGGGACTAGGCTTGTTCTCATACACCCGAGGTGGTTTGACCGAAACAGAATAAGAGCGGGCGTGCTGCCCCACCAGTGACCCGAGCCCAAGGCCGCTCCGTGGGTGCATCAAGAGACAAGCGTTTGAACTCCGCCACGCGTACGCATCTCAGGAGCGCTTTGCAACAACTGCGTCTCTATTCATGTTTTAAATAAAACTCCCATGTCCTATCCTCCCCCCCTTCCCCGGTCTTCCCATGACATGTGCTCTTTCTCCCTTCGTCATCCGGTGTTCATAGCCTCTCCAGTCACTGCGATAGAATACAAACGAGCGAAACAGGATGTACTGCGGGTTCGGCAGACCAGTAGATGAGTGAGGTGGAGGTGGATTCTTTGCCAACTTTGGCACGTCCCTGAAAGAAATGACAACATCAGTGGGTAGCCACTGGGAGCAGCGCTGGCACGCGAACCATTCAGTATAAGGCGGGACATTCCGCAGCGTTATGAGGACGGTTCCTCTGGCTCGCCCACTGATCCCGACTACCTCATTATGGTCCTCATCTGAATATTCATCTTCATCGTCGTTGGGAGAATGCTTGCCCTTGCCAGACGGCTGCAGCTGCGGCATAGGTCCACGAACTAGGAACCTCGCCGCAGAGCGAAGAAAGCCAAGGATGAGGACTTGATTAGACAAAATATTCCGGTCTTGGTCTGTGATGCCCTTCCCTTGCATGCCCTTCCTTCCATCAGCGCGCGACATTGAGTCCAGTGGGTATTACTCACCGGCGTGAGGAAAATTCCACACTACGCGGTCGAACACTCTCCCTTTGAGTGCTGAAGTCTTTCTAGCCTCGTTGCGTCGACACCAAATAACACCTGAGCACCCTTCTCTCGCAGTAGCCGGACGTTTTGTTCCGCATCAGGGTACTTTGTATAACATTCCTCCTCTGTATCATATGCAGTTGCTACGACGTTCGCAGGAGGAAGATAGTCCAATGATGCGGGGGGGTGTAGCAACAGAGCGACGGCGAAAGAGAAGTTGCCCTCTCCGATGAGGAGTATGTTGTCCAAAGCGTTGAATGGGATCGTAGATCGTCGCGGGTTTTTTGCCTTGGTCATGCCCTTCCCGCTCGTTCCCTTGGCTCGTTGATTGAGGGCTTGCGTGGCAGCATCCTTCGCCTTTCGTTTCTTCTCAAGTCGAGCCTGCGTAGATGAGAGGGCGGCCTTAAGCGACGCCTTCTTCTTACTTTTCTTCACCGAGAAATGGACCATGGACGATGTTGGGGAACAACACGGTCAAATAAAGCGATGGATCGCCAGCGCCCGCGACCCGAGAGACCGAGTTCCACGTACGCCATTCGTTCGCTTTAGCTGTGTAACCTTTCATCTCTCCTAGTCGCACTCCGTTCCTTCTCTCTGTATCTCTTTTAATCTAACAAAAAGCTATGGTTCGTTCCGCCCGTCCCTTTCTTTTGTCTATGCGCTGACTCCATTCTCCAGTCGACTACCTCGCGCGAAATCCGCCAAAGGAACGACCAATTCAGCTCCAAGGCTCGTGCCGGAAAAAAACCCGTAAATGAATCTCGCAAGGAAAGTTAGCGAAACAATCCCCCCTCGGTCTCTGGGCTCTCGGCCTGGTTCTATTGTTGTCGTTGGTGGAGGTGGGTTTGTCGAACCCTCTTCATCCAGCACCGCTCACACCTTGTCATGATTCACAGTTTTTTTCGAGGCCATTAGACTCGTTTTCCTCTGAGAGATACGCGGTAGATACATTCCGCATTCGTGCTTGCATCACGCGCACCACGTCTGCACCATGGGCTCCGCGCTCTATGCAACGCTTTGCCTTGCTAGCTGGTCCCCCCCCATGTATAATGCTCACCCGACGAGCGTAGTTGTTCCACATTTGCGTCGTATTGACAACCGCACACCCCTCATTTAGAGCAGATTCTTCCAGTATGTCAGCTTTCGTCCATATCACCTGATGCGCTTGCGCTCCCACTCAAGGGCGCGCTTTGCATTCCCGCGGCACGTCCTGCCCCCGATCCAGATGCGCCTGTGACCTCGACGCCTTCCATCTGTTCTGTCTCCAGTTGCTTCTCCTCAATATGCACTTCCTCTCCAGCCCAGACGTGCATAGTCGGCTGCCACACCATCACCACATTGTCTTCCGACGTGCTCACCGCCGTCCAGTGCTCACCCTCCCCGGGCGCCCAGCAAAAGTCTGATGGACGTGCCGTGTGTCCTGCAGTCAAGGGTGTGAGATGTTGTGTACGTATGAACACACACATTAAGGACTCACCACCATGGATGAACATGAGTTCAGGTGGGCCATCTTCCTGATCATCTGGCGTCTGCTCGACGCCAATTTGTGAGAGGTCCCACACATTGATACGGCGGTCGCTCGATGCAGACGCAAAAATGGTGGGGCTATGTGGGGACCACGCGAGGTGCAGAACCTCGTCTGTATGTGCCTCAAACGTGTGCAGTGGTTTCCCCCCCAACCGCTTGGTGTCGTGCAATAGGATTGTCTGTTAAGAACCATTCATCAGCCGTTCTCGTGGCACTGCGGCTTCGGAAGCGAACCTTGTCAGCGCTGCCTGTAATGAGGAGGGTCTCGGCACCCGGATTAAACGCAACTGCCAGTATCTCTTGATCGTGTGCCTGTATGGACGACGTTGGTACCTTTTGCCGCGTGTCCCAGCTGCAAAGGGTCTTATATCATACTGGACAGGACGGAAGCCGGAAGACCCACATTTTTAGTATCTTATCGTCGCCCACGCTAGCAAATATATTCTCATTTGATGCGTGCCAATCGACGTCCTAAGTGTCGGCCGTCAGTTCCATGTATGGCTGCGCTCACGATACGAAGCTTACACCAACAACGGCTGTATGGTCGTCAAATACATTGAGAGGCTCGATTGATGAATTTGCTTTTGAGTAGGCGTTCACGTCCCTGAGGATCCAGAACCATCAGCGCACAAGACAAAAGTAGCAGAAGCTAAACCCTTGCCAGTGGCACACCGTTTTGTCCTCAGACGCGCCGAGAATATAGCCCTTCTTGTTTGGATTCCACGCCAGCCCAAACCTTCGAATATCCACAGTCAGTACACTCGACACGCAAAAATAGCAGCAGCGGCAGCGGCAGCAGGGCCGATCCGAACAAACTGACCCCTCCTTGGTCTGTCCGACAAGCCGGATGTCGGGCTTGCACACGCCGCCGCGCTCGGGCTCGCTCGGGTGCTTGGTGCGATCAAAGACGAGGACCTCGCCCGACACGGCCTTGGTCGCGATGAGGTCCGGGTTCTGCGGCATGTAGCGCGCGCGGTTGACCTCGCCCGGGTGGTTGATCCGCTGCACGACGCTGATGCGCGCCTGGCTCGCGGGCAGCGCGTGGCCGCCGAGTTCGCCCCGCTCGTCGTCGTACGCGGCGCGGTCGAGCACGTCCGCGCCCGGGCCCGCGCGCGAGGGGATCTGCACGGTCGCGATCTGCAGGTGGTCCGCCGCTTGCCCGGACGTGTGCGTGCCGAGCAGCAGGCGGTGCGTCGTGTAGGGCTTGTCGGGCGGGCTGTGGGGGCGTTTGGGGCGGTCAGTTTGGGCGGTGGTGAGGGCGAGGAGGGTGGCTGTGGGGAATGGGCGCACGATTCTTTGTCTGGGAACCATTGGCAAGTCAGGCTCGGCCAGTCGAGTGCGTGCGTTATCATTAGATCGTATAGGTATGGGGCATTCTTCTTCCTGTTGGGACATGTGCATGACAACGCTTGCTGGTGGGATGATTTCCTTACCATATCTTGTATTCCTGCATGGGAAACTCAACATATGTGTGACTAGACTATTTTGTCCTAAACTCATACCTCATTGATGAACTTGTTCTCCTCCTCAGCATCTTCAAATTCATCCTCAGCGACAGTGGGCTTCATGAAGCTCAGAAATGTACACAGATCAGGAGTATTTAGATGGAAAGGTGGAAGACAAGGGCAGGGCCACAGACGCGACGCGCTGGGCGCGATTCGCGATTCTCACGCCCAATAAACATGATAACACGGTGAGTGTCCGGGCAACTAATCTATATATTGTGCTAGCAAGCTCAGGGAACATTAATGCGGACACGCAATACATGCGTCTAGGATGCTTCCCACTTTGCAATCAGCTTTTCCAGATCGAACCGCGGGTCCTCTGGGTCTGTGATAACTGCGAGTTCAAGTCATTAGTAAACAGCAGACGAAGCAAGGAGCTGCCTGGCGCAAGACACGAGGAGAAAAGACACGGCAGAGAAATAAAAGTCTGGACAAATACAACACGAGTAGCGTTGAGGACGCGCTTTGGTGTCGCCAGTACATATGCGTGTCACCTCTGGCAAGGGAAGTGCATTGCCCCCGGTGCACGGAACTGAAAGCAGCGTCACTCACCACCGTCCTTGTTGCCTGCCTGTTTTTGCTTCCATGCCTCCTTTGCCTGTGCAATTAGCGTTTCTCGCTCATGCTTGGCGTGGTGCGCCTTGTCTGCGTCATACGCGTTTTGTAACGTTCGACGGTGGTAGATGCCATAGAACACCCCCGAGAGAAGCGCGGTATACCGGACAACCTGTAGGGGTCATTAACCTACTCCGCTGCGGAAAAGTACTGCACACACATTAACGGTAGAAGAGACCATGCTGTCGCCCAATTTTACGCGACCAAGGACGGGCCCGAGTAGGGGATACTTCTAGATAAAAATAAGGGGCTACAAGTCGACATGTGTTCAGTAAGACTGCCAATGAAGATAATATGAAAGGAAAAGGCACAGACCTGAGGGCGAAGTGGTTGGTCACGGAGAATGTGGGGGTTGCCAGTCGGCCAGCAAGTTTGGCTTATGTAATCATCCCTACGCCTAGTCGTCGAACACCGGAAACTTCACCGGCAGAGTTCTGTTCAGCATTGCCGTTCTCCATTTACTTACAGGACAGACGCTCGCGTTGTCGGCGCCTGGGAGACCCGCAGTTGCACCTACTTGAATGACTTCATACCGTGGCACAGCTATGGACACTTGTCATTCATATCTGCTCGGATTATCTTACCGAATTCCTCGGCACTCAATTCGGATCGGTTGAACTGGGTGATCAGCTTCAGCTTTGTGTCTCCTGACTACCATGGCTTCCTCGACCATAACACCGTCTTCGCCTCTTACTGGAAGTTGCTTTTGTGGCGCAGTAAAGTACGCACTGTCCGCAGCACCGGTGCTACGCGTTTATTGTCATTGCACACATTGTCAACGACTAACTGGCATGCTCCCTTTTTTTTATTGCGCTGACCCATCCTAACCGGTTCTTGTCCAGGCTGCCCGTTTATTCATACAGTGCACTTTCCCGCTTCTGCCTTCTCTTGGACCCATGATGCCCCTGTCGACACCTTCGTCAACCCACTCAGACCCTGGAAGACTCGCACCCGCTGCCACGTGTGTGGCGTCACGGTCGCATCGCACAATTCGACAACGGACAAAGTTAGCGTGTGGGGCTCGCATTTTTCCCGCGATGATTCTGGGCGTGTGCTGAGCTGGGACGAAGTGCGACCCACTGCGCACATATTTTACGGGACACGGCTATTGGATGTAGAAGATGGTCTGGGAAAGTGGGAGGGATATGAAGGGAAATCGGAGTTGCTACGCTAGAGGTGGTAAGTATTCGCAACTGAAGCCGAGGAGCGACCAGTGTCCCTCGGACGCGCCTTGTCTCATCATCCTCCTTTCGCCCTAGGGTATCCACACCGCTACGACTAATTCCGGGGAGCGTGAAACCACATTCGGTCGCACCCATGTTGAGAAGTTCACGCGTTCACGCCTCGCGTCCGTGTGTGTAGTAGTGGTCATGGCGTAGCTGCAGGACCTTTAAAAACCAAGTCTACTATGTATCGAGCTGGTAGTAGGAGTCACAGAGAATACAACTGTAACAGGAAGTGTGGCCGTTCATAGTCGGAGCTAGCCCAGAGCGCAAACAGGGCGTGCGAGACGAGAGAGCGGATGGGCGGACCGCGGACGAGGAGCTGCATCATCGAATCAAGACGGGTCGTGTTTTATCGTGTTCGTGTTATTGATAAATCAAAGTCGACTTCGAAACATGTTCCGCGCCTCACCTTGGATCACTTACGACCCACCGGCAAGCGACAGGCAACCCTCTCAGCCGACCGACAACGACGCCGAAATGGACGCCCCCCAAATATCCACCCTTCACGACGAGGGCGAGAGCCCTCCCTCCAACGCGTCCCCCGCGCGAACTGGCAAGTTCCGCGTCAAGCTCCTCGTCAACGAAGCGAAAATGGGCACGAAATTCATCACCTTCAACGGCGAAACGGGAGAAGAGGCGGGCATTGCCGAAGACGCCGAGGAGGACGAGCCCGAAGAGGACGAAGAGGACGAGCTTATCGACGACGAGGAGGACGCCGATGCCCTAGCGCCCTCCATCTCCGGATCCGGTGCGTCGTCCGCAGCCAAGACGGGCGCGAAGCGTCCACAGACGAAGACAAAGTCCTCGCAGGCGAGGCGCAAGGCCGCCCGTCTCGGCGCAGCCCCCAGTGCCGCTGCAACAGCCCCAGCCGCTGCGTCATCATCAGAAACGCAGAGCAGCCCCTCGAAAGACGTCCAGGATCCGCCCACCGCAGTGGACCCGCCGCCCACGGTTCCACAGGCGGCTCCTGTGACCGCAGCCCCCGCTCCCAAAAAGAAGCCGGTCCCAAAGGGGACCACGGCGGCACAACGTGCCCCGCGCAAATCGGCAGCAAAGTAAGCAGAGCAACCGAGATCTATGCATATTTCCTCTCTAATCCCACTCAACCCCACCACCTCCCCCCGCCCTTTCCATCAAATTCTCTCACTTTATTACAGGCCAAAGACAACGGCGGCGGCGGCGGCGGCCGTCGTACCTCCGACCACGGAGGCAGCCGCCGATGTCAGCGAAGGTAACGAGTTCCCGCTTTTCGCCTCTCCTTCGAGCAAAGGCCCTTAGCGCGTCTCCCGCATCCCCATGACAGGTCACCCCGGCACCGTGCCCTCCTCGCCCGCCGCGCACGCGGATGCGCGCACCCCAGAGCCCGAATCCGCGCCTCCCGCGGACACCACGTCCGCCTCCGCCGCGCCCGCGCCGGAGCTCATGACGATAGAGGACATCGAGGGCGTCCCGCACCCGCGCTACCCGCTCCCGACAAAACCGTTCCAGGTCCAGCCCGCGCCGAAAATCACGACCGGGTACGCCCCCATCATCCCGCTCGACCGCACCAAGAGCAAGCCGCGCCACTGGCGCATGGCCCACCGCGAGATCCGCGGCATCGCCGGCGGCCGCTGGTTCGCCCGTGCCTGGGTGGGCGACAAGGAGTCGCAGCTCGCCGTCGCCGCCGAGGCCGCCCTTTCCCTCCCCAAATTGCCGGCCTTGTCCATCTCTGCCGCCGCCGCGGGATCGCGCACACCGGGGAAGCGCAAGCCCAAGGCGGATGCAATCTCCACGGCGGCGTCGTCGCGTTCGGCGTCCGCCGTGCCAGAAGGGGCGGCCCCACCTGCACCTTTACAACGTTCTGCTACAAAGAAGTCCGCTCTGTCGACAACAGTCGCTGCGTCGGAGGTAGATATGGATATCGACCTTGTATCATGACCTCGTTACTACGGTGTGCTCCGCAACTCTTTCCCCCTTCGTTCAAGCCGTCACTGCCCTGCGATTTTTTTGCTTGAAGCCCGCCACACTCATACTGATAGTTTAAATGAAAGGTTTATTGGATAGTCCCACACAAGCGACGAAATAATGTAGCGTATCTACGTATCTAGGCCTTCACGGGGGTCTTGTTGTCTTTTTGTGCTGTGTGAAGATTGGTTAGCAAGTAGCATGACCCGTAACAGAGGAATTATGTTCGCACCCATGGTGATCCGGTCGCCCAGCGACAGCGCTATTCCCTGTGTCTTGCTGCGAATGCGTACATGCCCAGTAATGGTACCGGACTCGAGACGCTCGATGCTGAGGTTCGCAAGTGCGTCCTCACCTGAGGGAACCATCAGCGCATTGTTCGAGGCGCATGAAGGAAAGAAATGCGTACCAAATAGACTCCGAGCGTACATATTAGCTGACAAGAAGTCAGAGTCACCAGCCATGGCGCCTTCAGGGGTGAGGCAGGACATGTTTGTTGACTTCATGATGTGTTTCAAGTATTCACGCGGTTCACTGGCAAAAAAGTATAAGCAGGCATTCATTAACTGGTGAGCGGAATTCGCGTACGACATCGGCGTGGACACGTTGACACGGTTCTCCCATTCAAACTCGGTCCACATGTTGCGGAACTGCGAAGACACCCAGTCAGCACTAAATGTTGCATGCGGGGCGAGTAACGAACCTGTGCTTCTGTACAGTAGGCGGGCTTGATATAGTCCATGATGTCAACGTGAATGTCACTCAAGATGACGGCTTGTTCAGATAGGTCTGGGCCCTCCCAGAGGATGCTCCCAAATATCACACCCGTCTCCGTAGACGAGACCTTGATAGTGGCTTTGATGCTCTGGAAACCATGAGGGGCAATGGTGTAGACTGTTGGCCGCTCAACGATCTTGAGGTCCCCAAGTGTTGCGAAATCCATGCAGAGATTTTGCAAGGTGTTAGATGTTTGATTGACCAATAGAACGTCTGCAAACCGATTGATAAATGAAACGCGATGATAAGGTGGAGTAATATCACGGACCCAACATGATATCGAATCCGTGGACTCTCACATGCGCCTCTGCGTATATAGGATCCGAGAACCCTGTTGATGATCATGAGGGACATGTAGAACGAATTATTAGACATCCAATTACCAGTCAGCTGTGAGATTCGACTCAAGGTGGATATAAAATCCTCATGGACTTCCCTGCACCCGTTGCTCGCCCGACGTCTTCGTCATACTGTAGATTCCACGTGAGAAATCGACCGTGCATGAGCCGAGGGAATACATACATCGATCACATCGTCCGCAGCTTTCCTTGTGAATTGCCTGAAAGTGAGTAAGTCATCAACCTGCACCACATCTTGCTTCGCCGCGTCGAGCTCCCGCTTCTCTGCTGCCTTTTTCTGTGCTTCCCGTTAGTCACGAAACGCGGGCCCGTGAGCGACATATACCTCTTGCGCTGCAACCATCTTTGAGTATGCGGCCTTCGTGTCGCTTAAGAAAATATTATGCACGACAGGCTTGGTTTCAAGCTCGCTCAGTGTCTGGATGCAGTTAAGTATCCGCTCGTTCGAATCTTCGTCAATAGCCGCCGAAGAGAATTTAGACTGGCCGACACGTATTGTAGACGTCATAATAAGCATCGCCTCTGCGCGAAGTGTGTTTGCCCTCTTCTTGTCGGGAGAAATATCCGAAAATCGAAGGACGAGCTTTGAAAGTGCTGCAGCAAGGACAGTACCGGTAAAGAAGTCACCCCCAAGGAGGAGAGCTAACGAATGGCTGGCATCAGCTTGCAGAGTAGAGTCAGAAACAAGGTGTACCTCGTAATGGGGGCTTATTAGCCGCTTTAACCGCCTCCAATCGAGCAGAAGTAGTGCTTAAATATGCCGTTTCGGTAGCATACGTGCCATCGGCCAGAACTTTGGCTTAGTCGTGATGCTTTCCTTCTTCTCGTCACCCTCCCTTTTCTCTTCCTCTTCGACGCCGGTTTCGTCGAGTAGACGCTGCTCTGCAGCAAGAATGGGAATCTCTCCAAGAACTTTCCGCAGTTGCTGGAAAGTATCGAGGATCTCATTGGCACCCTCAACGTACTCCCCGAGGATCCAAAGGATACCACGATAAACCTTTCCCGACTTTATCTCCGGCAGAGTACGAATGAGATGTTCGGTAATCGAAGGTCGCAAGGCGGGGAACTTCTCAACTACTTCACTGATCGCGATATCAATTTGTGGAAGGAATATCTGCGCATGCCAAAGGATACTCACCGGACGAAGGCGACGACGTCGAGAGCCGAAGGGTTGCTGGAATCCCCAAGGAACTCCATAAGTGCGTGGACAACGCTAGCAGCAACTTCCGAGAACTTCACGGCACAGACATGAATAGACTGTATCAATAGCTGGCGGTATTCCGGGGCCTGCACCAAGTCAACGCAAATCACGCAGTAGGTTAACTGAAATCTCAGTACCTTCTCGTAGTCTTGATCTTGAGTTTTCAGTAGTTGTTTCTTGAAAAACGACACCACGTCTTCCACATTCCGACTAGAAGTCATGCTCAGGGCGATGCTGGTGGCCTTCCGACGGACTTCAATGTCGGCGCTGCAATGCGTGAGTTTTATAGATGAAAAAGTTGACATGTAGTCATACCTAGAGAGGACTTGGAGTACATCCATGATGATGTTATCAAACACATGGCCGTGTTTTGAACGCAGCGCGTCGAGCCGATCAAGCACTATCAACTTGACGTTATTGTCAGATTCCTTCAAGACAAGGTTGATGAAGGTGTCGCAGCAGCTATTTCCCGGTAATCAGATGTGAACATTGACTCGATGCCCAAATGTACATACCTTTGACAGCGGCTGCATGCTGTGTCAGACCAGTGAGGGTTGTGGCCGCCTCGTACTGCACCGCATGGGAAGATGCATTGAGGAGTTCAAAAATGCAGCGGATCCATCTTGGCTGGATGCAAACGTCCTCATTGGACTTCCGACACAGAGACAAGTCAGACACTTACCCTATGAGTCGAGTCGTTCTTGCAGTCTAACCGGATTACGTCGATTATGGCCATTTGCAGCAACTCATCGAGACCCCCAATCTGGTCATGCACCTGCGCTACATACTCGACAGCCTTCGGCATGGCACAGTTCGCCAGGAATACGAAGGCGTTTCGCTTGCAAGTCGCGTCAGATTCGGCAGCCAGGAACGTTTGAATGAGTTCCGGCGCGTCCGGAATGAGGTGCTCGTAATCCCGGTAGATGGCGTAGACAGCAAAGACAGCATTTTTCCGGACATAGGAATGTCGGTGCTCAAGGCAGGACCTGCAGATTGGGATGAGAGGCTCAAGGAGTTCTTGGTCTCGTGAGATCTTTTGAAGGAAGCGGAGGGTCGCGCCACGGATATATTCGTTAGGGTGTTGCTGGAGCACAGGAATCAGGAGAGCGCCCAGCGACGGGGAACGGTAGCATACCAGATCATTCCGAATGGCGTTTCTGGAGCCGACGCATAAAAGTGTTAGAGACGGCAAGCCAGGATAACCCGAGACTGACTCACACAACAAGAATCATCTCCTGTTTCAGTTTCCCATTTTCATCGTACTTAGGGCAGACTTCCCAGTAGAAATGCAACAGCTTTTTTAGGTGCTTGTTGCGTGACGGCATGCAGTATTGGATTATGGGCATGAGTAACTGAGGCTGAAGGCGTCGTGTAACCATCTCAGCACTCTGAGATCACGGTACAATCACTCTGGCGTACTTGGGCGTTCCCACTAATAGTGAGAACTATGATTTTGCGCAACGTGTCTATCTTGACCTCGTCGGAGCCTTTCTGGAGAGCATTGCGAAGATCTTGCGTTGAAGGTGCTTCTGAGCTATCTTCATACACGACAGTATAGCATGCCGCCTCTTGATTTGACATGGCTGGGTATGTGGGGCGAGGGCGGGAGCTGAGGGGGAGACAAGAGTTGAAATGTGGATAGAATGAAGAGGAAACTATAGCGCGACAGTACACGTGCGCCCAAACTTGGCCGGCCGCCAAGCGCAACTGGGGCGCACTGAGCGAGCGCAAGCAGCGGCGCATACATCTGCGTTGCATTTTCTTTGCACATCTCACAATGTCGTCCACAATACAACTACCGGAGGACCAGCTCATAGAGCTCCTTTTAGAACTCAAGGTGTGTAATAACCTGCTACGTGTGGCTACCGCTCAACATTCGCAGCGAACCGCTCCAGATCAGGCAAAGGCAATCCTCAACTCTCAACCGCAGATTGCATATGCCCTGGTTGCCCTTATGGTCAAGATAGGCATCATCGATATCCCAATATTTCAGGTCTCATTTCGCGCTCTCTTGCTTTCACCCGATGTCTGATTATTTTGTAGCAAACTTTAGCAACTTTCGCCCCTCAGCAAAATGGGTTGCAAACACAATCAATGTCCACCATCTCTCCTCATCTACAGGCCCAGAGTTCACGCAGTGGAACACCACAATTCGCGACGCCTCAACCTGGAATGTACCCCGTTGGTGCACCGCGTACAGGCCCAGGTGGATACCCCCCACCTTATGTTGCAGGATCAGGGACCTCGGTATCTGCAGGCCACTATAATGCGCCACCCTCACAAACCACGAACCAAAGTATACCGGCGGCGCTAGCCGCCATACCAGATAGCCAACGGGTGAGCCGCAATTTGGCATACATATGAACAATACCGAATAATGTGAACAGGAAGTTGTTCTAAAACTGGTCAACATGAGACCGGAGGAAGTTGCTATGCTACCTCCAGCAGAACGCGCGAGCGTTATGCAACTGGTGCGTCTTGACCTATCATGTAGGAGATTGACTCATCGAACGCGATGACCCAGCGCGCGTCGTTGGGTATTCACTAACACTTCCCGCTGTTGGCTTCGTCTTTGCGCTTGACTTGTCGAGACCCGCATGTATTCCAGAGCAGTATATATATCCACTGGCTAATCTACGGAGACCCCTTTGAGTCGCAATTCTGACTTGGCCTGAGATATTTCCTGATGACGTGTGTGAGTATGTCCCAGCAAATGGAATCTCTAGACCTACACCCAACAACTCCGTGTATGCGTCTGTGCATTCCCGGTACGTGAACAGGCCATGTCCGAGTGACCAGAGCGAGTATGAGCCGAATGAGATGAGGAACCACCATGGCAACTAGACATGATTTGAACATGACGGAACGAAAACAAGACATCGGGGCTGACCACTGGTAGGATTTGTTCTACATGCTCTTCCGAGAAGAAGGGGACCGGAATGAACGCAAAGAGGGCGAGGAAATATGAGATGCAGAAAATGGCCAACCAGAGGACCACACGCGTTGCCCGTATCATTTTGTAATAGTGGCGGTAACGAAGAGAAAGCAGGGACCATCACTAAATCTCAGCGCATGCCTCCAGTATGCCTCCGCCACGTCTCGAAGATATCCACAATGCGTCGGCGCGTGCGCAATCTGGACAACTAACGCCTAGAACACCTCATTCTCGTGCTGGCCACGCGGAGGAAGGTTTTCAAAGTTTGAGGCGGAACAATACGGCGACAATGACCACCGCGAACACACGCTTGAACAACAGCGAGAGCCGCTCCTCGCTTCCTCTACAGACGCAAGCTATCCACCATCGGGCTATCGGGCAAAGGGCGATGATGACCCAGATATTAGAGGGACAAGCCAAGGCTTCCGAGGAATCGCGCTGTGGTTTGTCGCTAATTGGGGTCTGGTTGCCGGATCCGCGCTGGCTCTCGCTCTCTTGCTGACAGCCATCCTATCATACAAACGCCCCGAGGCTCTCCTCTCAGCTGTCGGTGTATCCGAAACGTCACCGTCACCAGCACCATCACCCATATCGACACAAAAAGAAGACGACGCCCTTCCTGCTCATCCCGAAAATATCATCTCATACGAAAACTATACGCGCTTCCCCTTGGACCCATTAGAATACAAGGAAGAATGCCACAAGCTAATGGGAGAAGTCATGGGAGCGATGGAGTTCTGGTCAGGCGATGCAGATGTTGTCCATCACGATGAAGTCAAACGCCCTGCTCCGGAGGGCTTACCAGTTCGAGACTGCAACAAGACTATCACCTATATGCTGGATGGTCATGTCGGCCTGCTGGCAGATCTGGCTCTGATGGCCCAGGCTGCCGGACTTGCGCGGGAGGTATAACCGGTTTGGGTGCTTGGCAATCATCGTCGCTTACGCTCAACACCTCTCAGGTTGGCAGGACCTTCCTCGTCGACGACACCTATTGGAACCGCGGGAAGTTCGTAATCTGCTCTTACGTGCTGCGAACATCAATTGAGGCTGACTGAAGATGGACAGACCACTTCCAGGATGTTCGCGCACGCCAACCAGGGCCTGAACCAGGGTGCCGCCCGCCACCTGCGGAGGGTAAATTCTCATTTCGCAAATGCGAATGCAAGTGCTGACCCTCGAATGTCAGAGCTAGTCGCGTGCCCGAGAAATGCCAGGTGAGAAATCCTTTTTTTTAGCGAGAACATTGTGCTTATTTGGGCCAGACACTGGGTAGGCTCATTGACCTGACGTGCATTAGGCGGTCGTCTATAAGGGTTTTTCCCTCTAGGTCATCAACTCCCGAACTGCAAAATATCATTTTGGGCATGCCTTCTCAGAAGAGTTCGAAGATCCGTAAGCTTCCGTGTTCCTAGCATCGGACTGCCCAGTTGATGATAGTGTGACGTAGGTACGGTCGGGAAATGAATCGCCTTCGAGACATCTACAACCGAGCACGGGTATCTTTAACCCAGACCATCCAACCTAATGCGGCGACAGCCGCACTCATCGACACTGCCAGAACAGAACTGGCGTCGTTCCTAGGCCTGCACCCCGACGATAATCCACCAGCTGATCAATACCAGAGTATCTACGTTCGCCGTGGGGACAGGATGGGATCATCCTGGAAATATCACGACAAGTATGTCCCGATTGAAGAATACTCCACCGCTGGGAACGCCGCGTGGACCAGGCTGTTTCGTTCTGCCGGAAACCGCGCGCCACAGTCCATTTATCTAGCATCCGATGATCCCGATGTTTTCGACGATCTGCAGTCCCAGCTCGAGCCCGGCTCAAGGATGTTTACCCTTTCGAAGAGTGAAAACCCCGACCTCCGAAACATTTCAAGCCCTGCGCCCTACTTCCAGGACGCATTTTCTGCATTACCCGAAGCGGACAGGGTGCGACTCACAACAGGCATGGTCGTAGATTTCGCGGTGCTCTCTGGTCTGTGGGCCCGGGACAATGACTTGAAGCCTGGTGCAGTGATCTGCGGAATCAGGTATGCCCGCCTTCTGGGTCTCCGTGCCTTCACCAGAGCTGATGTATTATTTTCCCCAGTTCTAACGTTTGTAACATGGCTGCTGTTGCATTAGACTGGGACCGCGCCTTTGGATTCGGATTCAGGGACGACTCTGCTGGTGAGGTGAACCAGGAGCATGCTCGCTGGATAGAGGTGGATGAGAAGGGGAACTTGTCTCCATCTTGGAGGCCATTCGAGATGTTCTAGGGTCGTTTTGTTTTTGTATTATGCCCGGTCCTGCAAGAACTCGGACTCGGAAGGAGCGAGCGAAGTCTATTGCCTTTGTTCGTAAGCCCAATACATTCCGTCTATGGGGGTACTACATGTCGCCCTCAATCATCAAGTCGTATACCGTGATCCGCCCAAAAAAATCCGAACTCTCTTCGAAAACAAGCTTGATACCTTTCACCGGCTCCCCTGCGGCAAGATCAAACACTTGGGCACGATTCACGTCCTCAGGATAGATCCGTATAAGTTCTTGCCAGCCAGTGGCATCTGGAGATTGGGTGGTCACTACGCATGTGGTGCCAACGAAGCCTCCTTGAAAGGTTAGCGAAATACGCCGGGGAGTAACCGGGGACGGAAATATCAGTTGGATGTATTGGGGGAGACCCTAGGTAATGTCTCAGATACTTGTAGAGGTGGCGGAGGAGGGAAGTGATACAAGCCTGTTGAGATGTCCAGCAGGTTTCTGGACTGCCATCGACAAGGCAAAATTTGCCGAGGGAGTTGTCCAAAGTAGAGCTGACCCTACAGAACGATAAGGATGATGAAACAGGACTGGGTTGGAAATGGGTACTTGATTCGGGTGTCTGTGGTGATGAGACGAGTTGACATTGATAACGCATCTCTCATCGCAGCCATCATCATGTCCCGATCTCCAGTGCCGGCATGGCTCCAAAAAGCACTCAACCAAGACCATATCAGCAACGTCTGGCAAATACTCTTTGATCGGGAGCGTTCCCGCATCCGGGTTAGATTGTTATTGTCAGCGGCTTCGCGTCTACAGCACGACATCCCTCCCGCCCCGCAGCATGCTGGGGCAAATGCCGACCATTATTCTGCCGCCCTTGGCCGCTCTCCTGACAATCACTTCTGCAATCGGTATCCCGACATCGTTCCGTATGACCGAACGCGTGTAGACGTAGGCGGGCGCTACTTCAATGCCAACTGGGTGCGGGAGCTTGCCGGCGGACGCTGGGCCATCGCCACGCAGGCGCCGCTGCCCACCACCGCCCACGAGTTTCTCAGTCTCATCGCGGGCATCCACACCCCACTCGCCCACCCGGCGAACCCGCTCTGAGGTTTGCACGCGTGCGGACGGTCGTGCAGTTGACGCCGAACGTCGAGTCTGGGACGCAGAGGCAAAAGGCACACCCCTATTTCCCCCACAAGCGCGGCGAATCTTGGGTCGTCCGCCCGGCTCAGGAAGCGAGCGGGCTGCCTCCTTTCAAAGTTACTTTGGTCGAGACCGAGACCATAGAGAGCGCGCATTGCGTAGCGAGCACCGTTTCTGTTGCGCCGATCGTTGCTGGGGTCGCACGCCCCGCCGTGACGTTCCGCCACATGCTGTACGGCGCCTGGCCAGACCACGGAATACCGGAGGACCGAGTGGGCCTCTTGAATTTTATCAGGCTCGTGGACCACACGAATAGGGATCTGCACGGCCTGGAGGCAACGGCAGACGCCGAGCCACCCACCATGATACACTGTTCGGCGGGGGTTGGACGCACCGGGGCTTTCATCGCAATTGACTCGCTCCTGCGCGCCAACGGCCTCCTCTTGTCTCCACATACCTCGCAGTCTGCAGAGCGAGCCTCGCTCCGCCCGACGCCGCTACCGCAATCACCGCTGGGCCCGCTTCCCGAGCGGGTTAGCTGGGATGAGGTAGCTCAAGAAATTGACTCGCTGCGCGAGCAGCGACCCGGGATGGTGGAGCGGCCAGAGCAGGCACTACTTGTGTATGAGGCATTACTGGTGGCAGCTTACGGCTAATTATTTATCCTCTAATCCTCTATAATATAAAGGAATTGGGGATGTCTCTCATTCGTTGGAGACAAACATCTGAAAAGGTTTTTTTTTTCGTGATGTTTCTCACACTCTCATCGGCGTTCATCCGTTGGAAGAAATCCAGCAGTGCCGGCTGTGGTACAACGTGTAGCCGGACTTCCAGATCCACAGACCTCTACGATTTGTGTTCACATCTTCCTCATTTACAGTGAACAATGTAAACACAGGGCACTGTTGTATTGCCGGATGTGCGCACGAAACTCGCGACAGTTGGATGCCGATCCAGTGAACAACACTTGGAGTTCGACAGGTGGATCTGGAAGGAGAGGCAGGTCGACCTTGCCAACCTTGCCACGTCCACAGCACCGGCCGAACTCGGGATCGTCGGCCGGTCCACAGACTCGTTCAGCGTAATGCTGCACATTGATATATGACAGAGACATTCGTCCGAAAGCTACTACGCGTGCAGTCGAGTCCGCAAAAGGACGACGTGCGATCAACATTTGCCGAATGGAACTGTGATGTGATCTGCGACCGTCGATGTCTATGAAACGATGCAGTGCAAACCGGCGGTAGCAGAGTAAGTGGGAGCCGCAGTCGGCAGGAATGAAATGCTCTGACTGGTCGGACTGCGATCACGGAGCCGTCTGTCTGAAGGAAGGCGAGAGATTTCGATGTTATTTGCCTCTCTGCGCGCTCTCTCGTTAACAACGTACCGCTCTCACCACCCGCTCCCCTTCGCGTCATTGTCGTTTGGCCTGCCTACTCGCAAGTCTGCCGTGCGTCCTGCCTTCCGAACTGGATGTTTATTTTCCGCAGACGGACACGGATACATTTTCGATATTTTTACATTAGTACAAAGACAACCTGCCACCATTTTTTCTTCAACAATCTCACAGACCAAATCGGACACACTACGACTTCGCTCAAACGGTCGGTCTTGTAATCAGTACAATGTGGAACGGGAGGACCGTTCAACTGCGCGAGAGGCGGAAATGAACTGTATTGGTACATTTTGGAAGACATTAACACATGAATAGAGGATGTTCGGGCTTCGTGCCCGTCAGAGGTGCTCATCGAAGTGAACACATTTTTGGGCCAACTGTCACAGTCTTGTGTTGTCGTCAAAGGATTCTTGACTGAGTTTGATCCTCCCGCTGGTTACACATGCCTGACAGTGTTTCAACTCACTGTCAACAACATCGCATTCATGGGAAGGGTGCTTCCTCCTCCCCCTTTTCAGCATGAAGGTCCGAGTTGTCCTGAGTGCCTTGCAGCCAGAGGAGCACCTATGCTGTATTGCAAACTGAAACAGGAGGATGGATTGGAATGTGGTCCAACTGTGATGGGTCAGATAAGCTTAAAGACACAGGGAGAAGGCCATACTGGTGTGAGGAGCTGGGGGAAGAGGAAGTGCTCTTCCTATGAAGGCAATGTTATTGACAGTGAGTTGAACACTGTCGGATGTGTGTGGTCAACCAGAGGGTCAAACTCAGTCAAGAACGACGCCAGACCCATTCGGAAGGTTGCGGGCGCTTCGTAAGTCGGCCGTGGGAAATGTCATCCGTGTCTGTCACTACTTCATTTGGCGGTCGCGGTCGCGGTCGCGCTCATTGGCTCGCTCTCCTTTGGCATGAACATCAAGTCGTTCTCTGCGCTCCTCTTCTATGTGGCCTTGACTCGGGCCCACGAGGGACACTCCGATGAGCCCGTTTCTGGCGATGCAACCCATTATGCTCAGCGACATGTACGTGTTGTCTTTCACATCTCTCGCATCTTTCCGAGTGAGTAACGAAACGTTCTAGATGGCGACGGAACATCATATGTACGCAATCACATAGTATGACACTCGTCGAGACTGACCCATTGCGACAGAGGGTCGTTCGATCTCCCGAGCTTCTTCCAGTTGCATGATCTCAATCGGTACGTTCACCGTCTCTGGTCCCTTTTTTTCCATTCGCCCTGAAAATTACTAGCGATGGCGTATGGGACGCGGAGGAAGTCGAGGCGATATATGGCGTGCATCACGTATACTCGCAAAAGAAATCCAAGGTAAGTTACAGAGGTTCCACCTGTTCCCCGTGGCTGATCGATGTGCCACATGTAGGACGACGAAGAACATCAGGCAAAGGCCAAGCTGATCGTGGAGACCGTCTTCAACGCCATGGACAGCGACAAAGACGGTACAATTACTCTGTCCGAGTTCGAGGCTGCTGGCCTCGATGCGCTGCCCAGTTTCGAGAACCTTGGCGCAGAGGGCCACCACTACGACGTGGAGAGCGGTGCGTGTTTTCAACGTCCCCTTCCCGCTCACTGACTTTCCCTCATCGTATCGTCACTTTTACAAACAGAGTTTTTCCTCCATCACGAAGGTACGCGCCGATGTCGGCATCGCGTCAACCCACCCATCCACCGATCCTTTCATGATCTGACTCGACCAATCCCATTTAGAGCAATACCACAGTACGCCGGAAACGCAGGATGCGGCGTCCTACAATCATCCGGAAGATTTGGAGCATTTCGAGCACCACGAAACCATCGAGCTCAAAGAAATCGAACGGGAAGCTATCTATCAGGGATCTCGGTGGAGGAAGCGCTCGCGCAGCACGGTGAAGCCGTACCCAATGAACAACCCCCAGCGGAATCGGCGAAAGTCGACGGCGAGGAAGTCCCCAAGAAGTTTGAGCGACAAACTCCCCCAGAAGAGCAAGACCCGGTCATTCGCTTCCGTCAGGCAAAGGCCGAAAGTGAAGCCCACGGCGAGTGGGGTGCTGGTGACAGTGGGTATAAGCCGCCGAATAGCCCGTCCGAGAGGATGCGGAAGAATCTTCCATACAAGGTAACGTCATACTTTGTTTTCGACGGACCTCTGTTGGAAGTTGACATAGGAGCGTATGCAGTACAAGTTCCGCCGGAACTGGGGTGATTTCTAGTATAGAGGCGTTTTCCGGTAATTTTGTTTTTGTGTTACGCGAATCTCATCGCCTCATCGATCGTGTCAATATTTATATGTTTTATGGCTTTTTGGAGCAAAGTTTCGTTAGCATCATTTAATGAAAACTATCTCCTGGATGGTATGCTACAATACGATGTTTGAATCTAAATCAGCGGTGTCCATTATGAAGCCGCAAGTAAGTTAGAAATCACAAATTGAGTGCGTGTGTTACAAGGCGTCATCGAGATTCAAACATGTCGCTCAACAGGCCTCGCTCAACTCCATCCCAGTCGATATTGCCCCCACTTGAATAAATACTCTCGTAGGTTGCGACGCTCACGCTGGAGAAAAATGGCATAAGGTCATGAATAGAATCGATCTGGCGCAAGTGTGTGAGCATCGGGCGGCGGAGCATCCTGGGGGTTGACCCAGGTGCAGGGAGGGCGGTGAAAGCAGAATTCGATATTTGGGCACTCTCCTGAGGAGCACATGAGATCAATGCAAATGATTCGGGATGGATTATACGGGCACTGACTTGTGGTGGCGGCAATCCTCCAGCAATTTCTGAAAGTTGATCGAGCATCGCCACCGGAGGAATCTCGTCTGGTCGATAGACTGCGTCAATCGTATCCGTGATGAAGACCCATTGGTGCCTGGTTGCTCTGCTGAGTTGTGAACGAAGGTATGAAGGGACTGGCATTTACATTTGGAACTCCTCCGTTTGAAGAACGAGGAGGAGATCGATGAATTTGCAAACTGAGAGAATCAGGGACAATGCTTCTGTGGCATCCGAGGGAACTTCAATCATTGTTTGCTCCAGCAACCGATACTGTCAACGGTCAGTCAGTACAACAGACGGAATCAAATAACTGGGATCTGGTGCCCACCATTTCTGACAATATTACAGGCCAGAAGCTGTCCAAGTTGTGCTGACTGAGTCTACACATGAGAACCCGCACACAGAGATAGACTTCAGCTTGGACAACCGGAGCAGAGGTGTTCTTCAGAGCGTCGACCAGCTTCTCTTGGATCGTCGGAAGCGATGTCAAGAACTGGTTCTTCTCACCACAGAGCAAGATATATGACATCCTCCGCATGTTCATGGATCGAAGCTGATTTTCCGTCTCCCGGTTGGTAAAGATGTTTGTAGAGGGTGCTGAGGTCACTTTCCCTATTTATGATTCGAAAGTTGTCGAGAGTAACATAAACTGGGCACTCACCGAGGAAGTCCGCGAAAACGCTCTTATCTGTATCGACCCAAGCCTGAATAATGGTCCGGAAATCCAGTGCCGCTTCCACTGAACATGTAAAAAAGCGGTTGTCAATGATGATATCAGAAATCACCCCTCGCCAGGCTTTAATCGCGACGGAGATCCGGGTCATTTCCCGCAAGATGATAAAAATCGTAAGATCGAAATCGAGTGGCCTGGTATGTGGTCAGCTCAATGACAAAATTGCAATGGCACGTTTGTCCAGTACCGGCTTTTAGTCTTCAGGGCCGGTGACACGATGTAATACATGATATTTGTACAAACCGTCACGACACGGTCGTTGTCAACAAGGAACTTGCGTAGCCGAGGTAATGCAATATCACCGATATATTGGACGATGTGTACGGTCTAGAGGAATGAGTACGATGTGGAGTTGACAGGGAAAGATACGTACTTGGTCCACCCGGTCGACGCCCGGAGGCGGGGATGTGGGTCTTGAGATCGGTTTCTCGTCCAGTCTTGGGTCTGAAGGCATTGTCAAACTATAAACATAAAATTCATCATCGAACGGCCATCTACTCACCCGTCGGCACTGGGGAATCCCGACCATTTGGCGCCAGGGAATCTTTGGTATTTCGTCGACCCCAATAATTCGTGTCCGCGCTCCGGTTGACGGATACCACTGTAGCGTCAAGAAGTTTCCCGTATGTTTCCTACAACGGAGGAAGTCACACCATCTCTGCAGCGCACGAAGGTAAAATACCTGAAGGTCTTTTCGTATGCGTCTGTCCTCCAAGGCTGTTGTCTGTGTTATCTTGTCTGCTAATATAGAAACACACCTGAATGACAAATTAAGACTATGTTGGGTGACTGACAACGTGTTACGCACCGTAGGACCGGGAAAACTTGTGGCCGGCAGTCTCTGACGCTGCTTATGATATCCTTTGCTAGTTGCAAGAAGCGATGCCAAACCTGAACAGCAAGTGGTCCTTCAAGTTGGCTGAGATAGTTCTCCAGGAACCGGAATAACACGCCGTCGGACCTAGTTGCTCCTCAGATAGAGAAAATACTCATTTACATGGTGACGCTTACAGGTTCGGATTGATGACCTGTTTTCGATTCCTGTCTGAGAGCACATTGACACGACATGAGATACTTTCACATATCATGTGAACAACGTTGTGAGCACTGCCCGCAAGGGCGTCAACGAGTTCAAATGCCGGGATGATTGGCAAAGATAGTCCCTGTATAAATCGTAGGCATTGTACTCCATGATGACGGCTGCTCAAGCCTACCGATTTCTCCGAATTCCAGCATTCAACGATGGACTCGAGAACCTCTGCAGACTGGAGACGGAACAAATGCTCAAATATCCTTCGGCAACGTGTCCGCGTTTTGGCACATATAAGAGACAACATCTCATGTTTGGGGGTTGATGTACGTGGCACGCTATGTGCCGTGGCAGCCCAGACGGCGTAGAGGATTCGTACGGCGTCATGCAAAGAACGGTAGCCCGGTGAACGAACCTGAGACGATTATGACCCACCTGATCAGCGAGGACTTCAATGACGACGAACCGTTAACTGCTCTTCCAGATTGGTGGGTACAGATTCAGATGAGAAAACACTTGTCACTATTCCGAAAAGCCCTCCGTGTTCTGTTCCCGGGGGCTTCTCTGCTGTGAAATCATCCTCGTCTCCGTGACCAGTGTCAGTTGTCGAAAGACTGAGAAGAACCAATCGTTCTAAGGCATTAAGCAGCATGATAAATTCTGCGTCCGTCGTGTTGGATCGGAAATCATGGTGATCAGGTCCTTCTCTGAGAGCCCTGCGAAGGTCATCCAGGCGAATGCGCAAGTTTTTGCAAATACAGTCACCGAGTGGGGAAACTAGGGATTGAAGCGCATGGTGGAATTGAGGGATAGCCATGAGAACGAAATCCAACCAATGTTGTAAGACGGTACTATTTGAGGGAATACTGATGCCATCCATTAATGTCTGCAAGAGAAGGGGGTGGATCGAAATCGTATGGGGATCTTCTGGCCTGTCAAGAGCTGAAGGTTCCGCTGGTGTGTCAACCGTGGCTCCCTTGTTTGGGCGTGGGACGCTTGGATCCTGGCCAACTGTTATAGCAGAGATAACCGAGTGCAGGAGATGAAGAAGCTTGTTTTGGAGCTCCAACCGTTGGGCATGAACAAAGAAGTATAGTTTCCCAATAACAGCGGATTGAACATTCTGCAGAGACGGTGGGTCGATCTCGCCCCGCGCGACGATGGCTTGCAAAAGGTCAATGGCAGTGGACTGTATGAGGACGTTCGCAGGTGCCATAGTCTCAACGCGCTTTATTTTACATTCCGATTGCAGGAAACTGGACTGGTATGAATTTTGGTAATTGTATCACGGTCTGACACGCACCGTGTCAGCACTTCTAAAAGGATGTCCTGGTATGTAGCATCGGGATGGGTCAAGCCGGCTAGAAGCAAGCACTCGTCAGATATAAGACTATTAATTGAGGAAACGATAGAGCTCGCCGGATAGTATTCGTTCAACAAGTTCAGTGCTGTGTGACTTTCGGACCGAACTCATGCGCGCAGTCTTCCCGAACCCTTGGCCCCCGAATTTGACGACCGATAGTAATGTCTCTAGAAGGTAATTGACATACGATTGGTCGAATGTATTCTCATAAGAGAAGTTTTGCAATTGCTTTCCGTTGATTTTGGTAACAGAAGGAATCCATTTTACGGAAGGATCCAAAAGGTCGTATAAAATGGGATCCAGCACGCTGGAGCGACAGGACAGATCAGGTGGAGATAAAGTGGGAGACAGATGCACCGTACCGTAAGTACGATTTGAGGCTACATCGCATCCACGTCTCCCCAATTCGACGGAGGCCAGGTTCATCGTTCTTCAGAGTATCGAGGATGATCATCAGTGGAACCTTCAATGCAAAACCAGGGAGTTTGCTATCCTCTATGCAGTGCGTCAAATGACTGTACCAAACATGCCAATTAGGACGAGCAGGTTACCTGTTAATCTCCACAACGCTCCAAATGCATAGTATGAAGCCTCTCTGTCCATGACATGGGAAGAGGTGAGAGTCTCGGCTATTATTGATTCTACCTGCCGATGCGCAGAGGTTTTCTCGACGACCCACACAAGGTTAGCCGCGCGCGCATGGTACATTGAAAAGTTTGGGCGTAGGTAGTTGAACAGCTAGCATTGGGAGGACTACGTGAGCTGAGTGTCGCACTGGCGATCTGAAGACACGTAAGCTTACAGTGCGCAACAACTTGGATATCACAAGTCGTTGGTCAATTGACGAGGCCAATTGTAGCCTAGGGTGATTATGCAGTGAAACAAGCGAAGTCGTCACTTGGTCGACAACAAGAAACGTGGTATCCTTCGGGATAACCAATGTTGTGCATCAAGGGATGAAGTAGTCTATGATATAACGCTTACTTCGGTTTCCAATGCTGCCACGAGACAGGATACCCAGTCAGACGGATTCCAATCAATATTCAGGGCCTTTTCTCCCTCTGAAGCGGCGGCGGTCACCAGTTCGTTTAGTAGAGAAAGTGATTGGACTAAAAGATCGCGAAATGTCTTTCTGTGGTCAATAGATGTTGTCGTTGAGGTAGCACAAACGGCGCTAAACGAGGCTATATCTTCGAACGCTGTTAAGAACGGTAACTGCGGAGTTGTCCGGGATGCATTGCAGGGTACTCGGATGTTCAATCCATAGAAATTGAGCGCAAGTTCTAATGGGCCTCGAGCATTGGGAAGTAAATCATCCGCAGGAAGTTGGAGGAGTGAAGATAAAGGAATCTCGTCTCTAAGGGCATGCAGGAGCCGCAGAGTCTCTGACGCCACTGGTAGGGACCCCCTCGTCACATTACCCGTGATCTGAACCTGACATGTCCGGGGGTTAATTCAAGGGCAGGTGAAGTGAAAGGATTCCAACCTGGAGGGCTTCGCAAAGGGCAGAGAATACAACTGGCAAGTGAACGACTTGAATCTCTTCGTCTCGAACATGTATGGTCTTCAGGATGAAGCGAGTCAAACGGATTGCCTATGTCAACGAAAGAGTGAGTATCGAAATTCACTCTGGAATGCACCCTTCGAACCTCATGTTGTAACCCATCTCCGACAAGTTCGTTCAGTATCGCGGCTAACAACTGTTTCCACACGATGTGTGGCTCAACAGCTTCATAGAGTATGCTCGCAGTCATCACAGCCTGAATAATTTCCCTTACACAAACGAGGAAGCGGCAAATAATAGACACCTACGTCTTCCCCGGATGATGTGTCCGACTCGATTAAGGACTTGAGGGCTTTAAAAGCATCCAATATGATTGCTTCCGTTAGGGCACTACCTATTTCCCACTTATCTAACAGGGAAATGAATATTTTGAAAGGCCGGGATTCAGGATACTCCGCGGACGGGGAGAACATCTCCATCTGTGGAGATGAATGAGCAGCGAACGAAGGCCTCCACCGATGCACGTACACGCAGAGTTGTTTTAAGGAGCTCCAGCGAATGAGAGCGAAGGTATGCGATCTGCTGTTCTGCATTCTCATCTGATCCCAAGAGCCATGTGTACAGGCGACGGTTGAGAGAGAGATCCCGTCGCATAACAACGCTAGTCGCTGCTCGCATGATAATGATGCGATCTTCGCGTGATGCCTTTTGGATCGCAACGCCGTCCAAGCGAAGTACTTGCAGAATAAGGTCAAGGGCACAGCGGCGAACGAGCACGTTATCATCCTCCACTGCAGCCGCGAAAGCGCGGATCATGAGCCCCACGTCATGGCCAAGTATTGTAGCGAAATCTATCGTGGCCATTAGCCTTGGAATCTAGTTCGCCTAAAGTCATACCGTTTTCAGCGACCAGTTTGGACAAGCGGCGAGAAATTAAGGTCAGAGCAGTACCCCGTGCTGGCGGAACGGTCAGCAGGACCAACCAGACATTCTCCAGAAAGAAGGTTAGAGACACTGTAGTGGACAGTCGGTCAAGCATGTTTAAAACCTGTCTACGCATTAGTATGGCACACTCCGGACAGGTTACGCATCACCTGTTCGAAAAACTCCCCGGTCTCCTCTTCGAGGCCAGGAAGTAGGGCAAGGATGAACGATTTCATTACAGGTCTCAGACTACCTTGCAAGGGTAGGAAATGTGCGTCATAAATATTAAGTAACGCGAGCTAGTGAGAGAGTTGTGGGTGGAAAGTGACTCTCGAGAGAAAGCTCATGGCGTACCTTAACGGATGTTGCTGAATATTCGAAGAACGGGAACAGACCCGATGTCCACAAGAACAAGTCTCTACGCAGGCCATCTAGCTGAGGGAAATGAGTTAAATTGCTTTGAATAACGACCTTAAGCCTTACGCCAATGACCCCAAGGATATGTGCATAGACATCCAATGCTCTTTGATGTACTCCCGTTGGCAATGCGGGGTTCAAGCATTGCGAGAGACGCTTCGAGACAATGGCTTTGCGAGGAATTTCCTTGAACTGCATGTACGCTTGTAGTGTCTTTGACGGGTACAGTCAACTGGTGCTCTCGGGGCTGATAATACCACGCACCTTCAGCAACTGTTTGAGAAATGCGATGAAGTCCGCCCACTCATGCACGCTGTCGAATGAGTTCAAGCACCGGTCAACTTGTTGCGCATACTTCTTGTATTTAGGATCTGAAGCGTAAATCTGCTGTGCCCGTACTGTCATTCGAGCTTGCATTTAGCCGTGCAATTAAACAACCGCAACAACCAGACCGACCGCGTTCCTGAACGAAATCCGCAAGGCTTGTCGCGCCTTTCATGCCGGACTGAGCGGCTCGTTGATTGCTTGATGCCATGTGGGCCGTGCTTCTGGTTAAGGACCCCAATTGAGGGTACAGCTTGCTTGATTGCGCAAGAGTACTAGTACGTGTTAGAGCTCGCCGGGCTGGAGCGCGGCGCCAACCCATTACGGCCGGGGTAGCCCTAAATTAGGGTTTGGGTTCGGCTGTCACACGGGCATGTCTATGCAAGGTACGGCTAATATTAAAGACTGCATGTATTTAATGGCTGCCATGAATGAATGCGTCGACATCTTCGCGCCTTTGTGCGATAACCTCATTGAATCGTTCCTTGCACGGATGGTTACCACGTGCTAGGTAAGACCAAATCAAAATACTACCCACTATCATGCCCTTTGGAATTGGAAGAGCAAGCTGAAGCCGCTGATCAGCTCGCAAGGTTAGAAAGTCATGAAGAGAAATCTGGCTGAGGATTGCTGCTGCTGCGAATGAATTCATGCCATCAACGCCAGCGAGAGAGCGCTCGTCCTGGGCATGACTTCTCCAAAAGGCGTCGTAAAAATATAGTAATGCAAGAGATACCTCTTTTTCGTCCACCTCCATCCATAGGCGATCGCCCCAAGGACCGAGTTGAGATTGAGATTCTGCCATGTCGCCCAGAAGACGTGCCGTTGTTGCAGCTTGTTCAGCGGAACTAACGAAGTACATCTGAACGATAGTTTGTGGTCTCTTTGTTGTAAGGTCTCTGTGAAGCTTCTTGATGCAATTGATCACGCGGGTGAACAAATTGGCTTGTTCGTCCACGTCTTGACGACATTGCAGACCAGAGACGCCAACATCGTATAACCTAAAGATAACGGCAAGATGCGTATACCGCCAAGACAGCGAACTGAGCCTGTCGTTGAGAGAACGGAAGTTAGACGGGGGAAGTAATGCTTGAAACAACGGCGCAAGAACTAAAGCTGTATCGTAGCTCAGGACAATATCGGCGCCATCAAGCCATTCCCTCTCGAGTAACTCGATATGAAGCGAATCAAGCTGGAGAGCACGCATGAGAGGGCGGTCTTGTAGCAGCTCCACCGACGCAAGGTACCGATGGTTGTGGCAAGGCAATACATTAAAGGGAGGTAAAGGGGCAGCTAGTTTTGAGAGCTCGCGGATTAGTCCTTCCGTGTCCACTGGCGGAGTAGAGAGACCTCGTAACCTAGAGCAAGCTCTCGAGGCAAGATTTTGTGATCGATGGGATGGGTCTGGCGAAGTATGACGCATGTCGTTGTCGGCCAGTGTCAACAACGGGCGCTTGGCGACTATACTCAAGTACCCTCGCAGTGATTGTTCCTCACAAGTCACCGACCCATAGGAAGCCGACAAGTGATTGCCTTCAAATGCGCCAGGTTTTGATGGGCGAATGCAACCGGGACTGAAGCTGTTAGAGGTCTCCAGACTCCCGATGGGGGCAGAGTCCGCAGACAACTGGGCAGGTGATACTGGGACGATCGCTTCCATCAACTGCACCCCGGCTGCAGAAATAGTGTCGGGTTCGGCATCAAGTGCCGCATCTACCTTGCATTCAGGAAAACCGTGTTAGAAGCTGTAGCCCGTTCTTACCCTCTAAAGGATTGGAAGGGAGCGCCTGTGCGCGTATCAAGAGGCTTGAATCCATAGAATCCACCTGAACATAATCGGTACATCGCCCATGGTGATCATCCTCAAAGCAGCTGAGTGAGGCTTGGGAGCAGAAAAGCCAGTCGAGATACCTTTGAGGAGTTGCCATCTGTTGACCGATCGATGCTCTGCGGTTCCGTGTTGTGATCGCCTTCGATCCATTGTTCTGCGTGATCATAGTCTCTTCCCATGGAGATTTTACGCAGCAACCTAAACCTCTGCCTCTCCGCTCTGGTTAGAAGCACATTCGAAATTCCGTTGTCAAGTGGACTGAAATCATTAGTGACTAAATCGAGGTTTTCAGGGGACCTCAACAACGCTTGGAGTCTCCCCTGGTTCTCCTCTTCAAGCGAGACAGAGTGTTTAAAGGGGTCCAACCACTCCAGGAGCCCAACTACTTGAGCCCTTGCATCCTCTACATCGATGTCATTTTCATCGAAATAGTTGAGTTCCGAAATCCCAGCAAGTTCCTCAAGGGTTGGCATTGCTTGCTCTGAGTTAAATGGCCTACGCAAATTCAGACTGTTGAGTTCAAACTCATACGGTGGTGTCATGAAGAGCTGGCTTGCCTCCACGTCAGCTCCAAATTCAAAGATTTGACACCCTTGACCGTACAGAAGGCGGAAAAGCCGTTGAATGTGATGAGGGAACTCATATCAATGGGCCAGACCGTATTACGAGTGTGCGAATTTGGAGCGAGTAACTGGGGAACTATGAAATACTACTTTGTAAGCTTGACGGGTGGTCGATGCGCATGACCTACCGTCCATGAAACCGCTTTCAGTATCTAATGGCTGGTCAAAAAGAATGGCATCTATCGTTTCATCGGGAAAGTCCAATATGAGACGCCCGAAAACCGCGTCTTCCGAGTTGTCCGGGGATCGACACGTATTATTCAACGCGGTAAGGGCGCCCACATGGTGGGCTGAATGAAATGGAGAAAATATGGTATCAGAAGCTGATGACGGGGCGGTGGCAACTTCGGGCCCTCGCGTCATGCATAAGACATGACCAACATATCCGTGCAACCTCAAAGAGTTGTACAGTAAGAGTGAGACACTGATAATGTCGGGTGACTCACAACTGACCCTGGCCAGGTACTTTGAGAGGCTCACAAAATCCTCTGTCACATGATTGTCTAGGCATGTGGAACGCATCTGTTCCATGCTCGGTTACTGGTGACGGTTCTAAAGGCATACTCAACCTACCTATTGTCGCTCCGAGAAGGTCATTGATAGGCTTCTGCGCTTCGGAAGATGGCGCGAAGATTTCACTTTGCTCGCATGAGTCGTCATTCACATACAGTGTTGGTGGTGACGATATTGACGATGCGGCTGCGTCCTTCCTTTCTTGGCCAATGCTATCAGAGACGGGATATAATCACGTACCCCAATCGTCATTGACAGCCGCGTACTCAGGCGTCATTTCGCTACCGGAACCGCTCATTAAGGGTTGTACTAACGGCGGATCAGACACCGAAGCGGGGACGACGTAGGTAGGCTGTTTTTGTGGAAGGTTAACTCTCGAAAACAGGGGTGGTGTTTCAGGTGAAGATGTCGGTATGTGAGGTGAGAGTGTCTTGCAAAGGAATTTATCGCAGAATGCGGACTCTGCTTCCTTTGTGCGTGTAATTGAGAACGGACTTGCTTGGTATGACAAGAGAATTTCGTTCCAAGTGTGATCATCTACAGTTAGTCGGCAGTGACTACTCCAATGACTCAAACAAACTCGTATTGGTATGTCTGCGAAAAACTTACAAGTCCTCCTTTGCATGAGGATCAATATCCTCTTTATCGGATGCCAACTTCCTCACGTTCTGGTCCAGAACTTCTCTCATGTTGAGGGGGGCAAAGCGAGGTGTTTTGTTACATCCAGGTATCGGAGTGTGCCGGATGGAATGGACGGCAAGCACTGAAGGGTCTGAAAGCAAGTCCGTACGTGGATCTGAGAAAATGTAATCAGTAGCACGTGAAGAATACTGGTTGATTGATGGATGAAGACAGACACAGACAGTGGCAGAAATGATCGGGAAATTTGGAGGTGAAGGGCCTCTCAGCCAACGTTGCCGCTTTTAAAGTATGACGGATGAGCTCTTGTGATTTATTATCTGCCTTCAGCCCCTCGTACATGTCCTTCGGTTCGATCTGGCAGTGTTTATGGACGAAATCCTCCAATGGATCCGAAGGAAGTACTAGAGAATGAGGGTCGTCCACGGAGACCGGTAGCAGACCACTGGTGAGCACCTGTTTGGAGAAAGGCCATTAGTCTGCGCGACTATCACTGTGACGATGCTGACCTGGTATACGCGTAGCTGAGTGCAGTCAACATAGTCAGTCGTAAGGTGCTCGGCGACATACTCGTCCAATAAGCGGTGTAAATGCGCATACAACGCTTGTCGACTACTACCCGAGGTCATTTCCCGTTCACGGTGCGGATTTCCGAGAAATCCGGGGCCTTTGCCACGTCCGGCCCGGTTCTCGCGCGCAACCCGACTCATGAGTGCCTCCGTCTGCGCAATAGACCCATTCGTGTCCGTCGCTCATGTGGGAAAGGACATTGCAAGACCTTATACGCGGTCTACGCGCGAACAAAAAGGATGATGCAAAATTTATTGCACAAGCAGTTGATGAAATCAGGCAGGAGATCAAGAGTAAGGATATGGAACTCAAGGCTGGCGCGGTCCTGAAACTCACCTATGTACGTGACACTGCATCTCATCTAGAAGCCCTCATTTCTAAAGTGTAGGTGTGAGAAGCTCGAAATGCTTGGTTATGATATGTCTTGGGCATCCTTTCATGTTGTGGAGGTCATGTCATCACCCAAGTATCACCTCAAGGCGGTTGGGTACTTGGCCGCGACTCAGTCATTTGGGCCTGATACTGATGTGCTTATGCTCACAACAAACCTCTTGAAGAAGGTGAGACGAGAAGGAATTCCGCTGTAACCCTAATAACTGAATTCTCCAGGATCTGACTTCAAACCCCAACGATACCGCTATCGGCCTGAACGGACTCTCTCATACCATCTCCCCAGACTTGGCACGAGATCTTTCTCATGATGTTGTGACCATGCTCAGTCATTCGAAGCCACATATACGAAAGAGAGCGGTCATCGCTGTCTACAAGGCTCTCGTCAAGTATCCAGAAGCCACGCCTTTTGCCCTCACGCGGCTCAAAGAGAGACTAGATGACCAAGACCCCGGTAGGTTATGCGGTGTCAAGGCTTTAACAAACCCAACGAGTCGTTATCTTAGGCGTCGTCGCTGCCACTATCAATGTTCTTTGTGAAATGGTTCGAAGAGAGCCAACGGAATATCTTTCACTCGCCCCTCAGCTTTTCAGTTTGATGACCACGTCGTCTAATAACTGGATGCTTATAAAGCTGATAAAATTGGTGAGCCATTGCGAAATTAGCCAAAGACTTTAGGTTAATGGGACCCATAGTTTGGCTTTCTTTCACCCCATGAACCTCGCCTGGTGAGAAAGCTCCAGCCTCCCATCACGCAACTCATATCTACGACACCGGCCATATCCCTTCTATATGAATGTGTGCATACTTGCATCGTCGGGGGGATGCTCCGGCACGCATCTGGCGACTCGCTTGCTGAATTATGCGTTACCAAACTTGCCACATTTCTCCAGGACCCCGATCAGAATTGTAAGAGAAATCTAGTTCAGAGTTATCGTAACCTAAAGAAGCGCCTCTCAAGTGAAGTATATCGCGCTTTTAGCGCTCGCCAAAATAGTCCCCACACATCGTATTCTAGTGTCAAAATATCAAGACATGATATTGTCAAGCGTCAGCGATCAAGATCTTAGCATTCGCATGCGTGCTCTTGATCTACTTTCGGCCATGGTGTGCTCCATCTATTTCATTTTTTTAATCTAATGCCGAACCATGGCACCTCTCCAGGTCACTAGAGATAATTTGCAGTCAACCGTGCAGCAACTCCTCTCGTACCTTGTTCGCCCAGACCCTTCTCCTTACCCAACGGCGGCTCAATCGCTTGCGCTTAATATTGCTTCGCCTACCTCTGACAAAGCGGAGTCAATCCTGGGCCCCACCCAGCTTTCCTCTTATCGCCTCAAATTTGTCCAGCATATTCTCATGATCTGTTCACATGACACATACGACAATGTCGTGGACTTCCAGTGGTACCTATCTGTGCTCCTGGATCTAACTTATATCGCATCTGTCAAAGTGGGCGATCAGATCAGAGACCAACTGGTTGATATCGTGGCAAGAGTTAAAGGTGTCAAACGCTGGGCTCTCGAATTGATGACAAGGTTAGTGCGGGATGACACATTCCTAGCAAATTCGCAAGAGGAAGGTAGCTGTGCAGAAGTTTTATGGGCTGCAGCTTGGATTTGTGGAGAGAACGGCAGGTCGTACACTTCCTTTGTCTGTCTGCATCTGTCCATCATAATAATCTGTGGAACAGAGAGATTGCTGAACCACAGAAACTCCTCCAACACTTCCTTCAGCCAAATGTCTCGCTTCTTGCCTCAGAGACCATCGGGGTCTACCTTCAGGCTGGAGTAAAACTTTTTGGTGCATGGTCAGAGGAACTTTCCCAGGACTGGGATAGCGGGAAACTACAAGACGTTAAAGACGTCGTCGACACACTTATTTCGCGACTCAAGACCTTCACATCGCACTCCGAGATTGAGGTGCAGGAAAGGGTGCGTCAATGGGTGTCATTTTTTTCAATCTCCCACCGAATATGATTGTCCTAGGCTGCAAATGCAGTTCAACTATTCACTTTCATCCGTGCCGATCTTGCATCGTTTCGTCCTACAGAAGACGTGGCTACTGGTCTCTCCCTTGACGAGACCAGTCAGAACCCCGCCTTCCCAAAGAGCTTGCTATTGATCAACCCGCTCTTCTCTGTCTATGAGCTTAATTCTGTCAACATTGCCGCGCAAGACTGCATCCCAGTTCCGGAATCACTCGACCTCGATGTTTGGATTGTCCCTCCCCCACGAGAGTTCACATTATCCGATGCAGCTGCAGCTGATGAGATCCAGGGGGTGGAGCCCCCTTCGGGGAAGAAGAAGCTTAAAATAAGGGCAAGGGCAAGGGCAAACAGAGAGGCCCAAAGGCAGCAGCAACTCAATCGGAGCTCATTCCTTCCGCTGGACCTTCGGAAACGGAAGAAGACAAGGTAGAGCGCGAGAAGGCAAGTAGATGATGTGTCAAGTTAGATTTCGATGCATCTAAAACTGACAAATACACAGCGACGACTGGCCAGGATGGAACTTCACCGACATGACCCATACTATATCCCAGACAGGCCGCATTCGGCCCCATCTGCCGCTGACCTCGATGCCATACCGGTCGTTCATCTCGATGACCTCCCACCGTTGCCACAAGGTCTGTACAACTCGATCTTCCCCCCCCCCCGTTTCTCTCAAAACTGACTTTCCATATTCACAAAGTCGCGGAAACTCAATACCCCAGTCTGCTGCGGGACTCGGCATCCGTCACCCCGTCCGAACCCTTCGTGATCGATAAAAGTGGAGAAATGCCGGAAGGTGCAATAATACCTCCGCCCTCGTCGAAACCATATCCTGCTCCGCCAGTGATCGCGCGCTCTATTGATACTGCACCCCAAGTACTCTCATCATTTCCGGCTTACGTGGTGGACGAGCAGATCCCCCGCACAGGGACCCCGGAACCGATAAAGGTGAAGCGCACCAAAAAGAAGGGGGCATCATCTTCGAAGCCAAAACGGACGGTCGCGGACTAACAGACGAACGTAGTAGCTGTGATAGGAGTTTTCTTTAGCACTACATCTTATACAGTCCATCATGAGACATATTAATGGTTGGCTTGGATACACTGTAGTGCAACAAGGGGGGGCGCCTTTGCGACTTCGAGGCACGATAATGTAGCAGGGGTAGAATCAATGCAGTTCAAACTCAAAGAGCCATTCATCGGCCGTCTTCAACATGCTCCACCGAATCCACAATTTCATTTACTAACTCCAGTGTGACACCCGGTATCGTCCGCTCAGCTTCTGTGAAGGCTCTCTGCAGTGTGCTCAAAGCAACGCGCGCTTCCTGCGTAGACACCCGGGGGAAAAGCTGTAGAAAGGAAATCAGCATTTGAATGACCTAAAACTTGTTGGGTTACCGAAGCAATGGCAGGCAGAACGACGGAGTCCAGCATGGTTGTGTCAGGCAGATCATCCTCAGGGGGATGATCCTCGAGGTCATCGTATTCATCCGATGGCTCTCGACGTACACCATTACCTTCATTGCTACCAATGGGCCCATGGCGGATAGTGGCTTGTTGGTCGATCCTACGAGAGGAACCCCGGTCCGATGACGGCAAAGGTGGTAAGCGATCTGCCTTGGCCGTGATAGAGGAAGCAACGGTTGTGTCCACTTCCGTACTTGACCCTCTTCTTGGCCCATTGGTGCTCGCTATGGAGGCTCCCGATCCCGAGGATGCGCGGGAGCGGCTGGTGTTGTTGTAATCCCAGGTCAGCGGCGGACCAGTGGTCGGGACACCGCTAGCACGTCCAATTGTGCCCGGCCGTGCTGTAGTTCTAACCGTGCCGAAATCCCACAAATCTTCAGGATCAGTGGTAGTGGATCTGGAGACCATAAGGTTGTGGATATTAGAAAGAAGAACCCGCCTTACAAGTCCTCATTTCTGTCTTGTATGTCCTCCTCGAGGCGGTCCCCTCCTTCGGCTTTCCATCGTTCGTGTCGCTCGATCAACTCAGTCAGGTAACTAGTCTTCTTCGCCATTCGGATGAACTTGTGCTTTAGCAATTCGCGAGCAGATGGGCGCTGTACAAAATGGAGATAAATACCTCAACAAAGGAGTGTCCAACTTACGTCTCGGGGATCCCGCTGAAGGCAATATGAAACAAATTCCCTGAAAGTCTTTGAGAACATGGAGTCGAGCTGTGGTGGTGGATTCTTGGGTATCAAAAATAGGACCTACAAAGACAACCCAGGAGTCAGGCAACTGAACCGACATCACAACCACAAAACATGCCTTCATAGGATGAAGCTCCGCGTAGGGCGGCTCACCCTTTGCCAACTCTATGGCGTGATCCCGAGACTCCATATATCAGCTTTATGGTCGTAACCCTTTGCTTGATAACTTCCGGCGACATCCAGTATGGTGTGCCTACGAATGTATTCTTTTTCGCGGATAACGTGCCAGACAACTGCCCGGAAACACCGAAGTCGGCGAGCTTCACCTCCCCTCCGGCAGAAAGGAGAATGTTTGCAGCTAAAGGCACCATGTGAAGGCGGAGGAGGAAGATGGCACGAGGACCTACCTTTGATGTCACGATGCAATTTGCCTTCCGTATGGAGATAATCCAAACCACGAAGTAATTCCCGAATAATGATCGCAATGTATTCCTCCCGGAAGACACCAGGCTTCATCTGCGCAACTTTTCAGGAACTGACAAGAGATGAGTAACTGGACGCCCACAAGGTCAGAACAGGAACCGCCTGAGCAGTACCTGTAAAAGACAATCAAACGGCTGCAGGAGGTTGCCAATGGGGTGAAAGTACTCCATGACTATCCAGAGGTGGGATCCTTTCAGATACGAGCCGTGATACCTGGGAACCTAAACGCTTTGGCCAGAGTCTGTGAAGCGGAAAGACAAACTTTGTGACATGCGGAGAATCCAACTGAGAAAGTATTTGAATCTCTTGCTGGATATCCTCGATCTCGTCTTCAGCGCTCTCGAGGTCAATGATTTTAATTGCGACAGTCTTCTGCGTCCGTTTATCATATCTAGAAACAAGTGTGAGTAGCACGTGGGATGACGTGTTGGCGAACAACTCACCCTTTAAAAACCTCGCCGAATGAGCCCTTGCCTAGCTACACTCAGCTCGCGGATCCGGTCGTGCGGGACTGAGAAAAACACACCGATCCTGTCCTGCTTCACATAAAATTCTTCAGGGTCTGAACGATGAGAGTCCTAATTTTCGTGCAGAGAGAAGGTAATGCACGGAATAAATGGCAGCATCGTGTATCATTGTGTGGCGGATCTCACCATTGGCGAACTCGGCTAGCGCGTGTGGGGGGGTATATGTGCGAGTACAGAGTGGTATGTGGATGGGAAAAGCTCGGGCTCAAGGAAACGAAAAGGGCTGGTATAAAGGACGTGTGCTAAAGCGAAGATCAAAGGGGAGGGGGGCGGCAGAGCTGAGACTCTGACTCTGACTGGCAGACTTGGATGCAGACCGCGGGCGCGGGCGCGGCACTGCGCCTGTGTGCCAGCCCGTCACGTGTGTACTCTATCATCGCCATTTCAAATGCGCCGCCTCTGGTTTCTCCACCACCAATCCATACAACCCCGGCCGGCCGCCACCCCCAGTTCCCGGCACCTTCTCCGACGACCCGTCAAACTCGAAACCCAGTCCACCCAAGTTCAGGTTCTCCTTCGGCCGCGGGTGGTTTTCCGCGTCCCGGGCTGGAGGCGGCCTACGCGAGCTGTTCGATCGTTCGGAGCGGATCAGCGATGGCAGCGTCAGCCCATAGTGATGAATGAGGAGCCCCAACACCGCGGCGAGTAGGACTGCGAGGGAGCACGCGACGGCAACGTGAAGATAATCCTCGAAGGCTGGATTGCGATCTAGGGGCTGCTCCAACGGCTTGGCGACGACGACCATGCCGCCATCTTTGGTTCGATAGTGATCATATGAGTCTTGCCACTTGTCCTTATCAGCGTTTGATATTTCATCGGCGCGCACGACTATGCCTGGAACGGAGAGGAGAAAGGTGAGGGCGAAGATACAATAGTATTGAGCGTCTTGGTACATTGACATCGTTTGTTCTGCAGAGACGCGATGTTGTGCTGTCGTCGGCGGATGAGACTTCGACGTGCAACCAACTCTATGCTACAGTGAAGACGACTCCTCCTTTAAGTGTCGCCTGATAGTCTGGTCAAGGCCTGGACTAGTCGGCCTTGCAAATTCGAAAACAGTCCATCACCGGACCTCCTGTCCGTCCTTATTGAAGTGAACGAAGGGGACTCATATGGACCCACTCTGGTCTGATTCGCCCAATAATGTGCGAGAAGATAATCCGATACTCGGCGGCGCTTATGAGTACAGTGCTACGCATCCCAACGTCACACCACTATATGACAGATCTTATGGCAAGGAAGAGACCCATAATCATGGAAGGAAACTGGCGGTTTTGATCGATATTAGCCTGTCGAAACGACCTCGCAGACGGCGTCGCAGCTCGGTGTTCTGACATATTCAGCCAAATTTTCACTCTGCCCATATAAATGACCTGATTGGCGTTGTTCGCGAGGTGCTTAGGGTCAATACGATGGACGTGTATCCTATCCTACGATTAACATGCAAGCCTCACTGCCACGGTATCAAAATACGCAGGTATTCCATATTTGTTGGAGAGAAAGGTCCAGATAGAACAAAAGTAACACGGTAGTCGCATGGGATAAGGTCGTCCTTTGGAATATCGTACAACCGACTGCCTACTATCAACTGAACAAAGGACATGAAGACGGGACGCAGAAACGTTTGAGCATAGTGTATCGTAAGCGAGTCGTCAGCCGTACAGCATTTCGTTCCGTCGTCATGGCCGATGATCATTAGATATGCTTTCGATGCTCCTGTAGTTACGGGTCAGAGAGACGAGAGCAAAATTAAACGTGCTGACCGGGATATGTGTCGTCTCATGGTCGACATGGACGAATGCTCTCCCAACATTGGGTAGCACCTCGATCTTGTCTTGCAATTGTTGACTGATATCATGTGCTTTCCACAACGGCGTGTTTGCATCCATCACAACGTCGACTTCGACGAAATAATCCTAAAGAAAGCCATTAGATATCAGAGCTCTGTACAGAGGCGGGCACCCAAACGAACAGGACCACTCTGAAATAAGATTTAGTCAAGCGCCATCAAGAGATTAAATGACACACGTGATACGCGCGAACGGTATCGATTTTCTCGATTTCGTCGTTGAATGTCATTGCCTTATAAATGATAAGTTGAAGGAAGTCATGAGGGGCTGATTTCCCTGCTAGCAGTTCAAATTGTCTATAGACGGTGCGAGTCCAGGCCACAATAACTGCAAGAGCGATCTGTATAGAGTTGAGTCCCAGTAAGCTACCTGCGATATGCCACTCACAATTATTGCTCCAATTGGATCCAGGTCTGAATTACGCGTGTTACCAAACGAGGGGTTCAAGAAAGGGAAAAACGTACACCACGCGAGTTTGCTGCCTCCAGCTGACATGAGAAGTCCTGAGCACAGGCATCAATGCACGATCTGGCGCGATGCTGGCGAGAAAGTTCATTTATTACCAAAGGAATTTATAAACAGGTCATTGCGGTGATCTTCCCAGAGTACCTCAACCTGGCTTGACCTGGAACGTGACGAATAGCAGTAGAGAAATAGGAGAAACTTGACCCCTTCAAACTGATTAGAGCAGCAAAGTGCGTAGAAAATGGACCCACCTAATGCGGCACCCACAGCAACAACAGAGGGTACATGAAACTGGTTCAAAGACTTGTCACCGTGGTTGATCAGGTCACGCATAGATTCAATGATAACGACGAAGTTAACGGAACCCATGCTAAGCGCGAGTCATGACCAGATCAGCGCATAGAAAAATGAATTCGCACAGAAATCCTGACGAAGAGAGGTCGATGAGGGACCGAAAATCGAAATGTGGGTCGTACCGTAGATCACGTTGCCTATGGTCTCCAAGCGCGCACCACCCACTGGCCACTTGTTGACATCCATCCTGCTTGATTTGTGGTGTATGTAGTAAAGGACGAAATTGCTACCGACGTCGAATACGGAGTCAATGCCGGTAGCCAAAAGTGACAGGGAGGCCGATGAGATGGCCGCGAACACTGCCATAGAGTCAGTCAAGAAAATATCAACGATTACGAGAAGTTCTGACTTTGCAGTACCGCGAGGGCAATATTGGCGATGAGACTGGCACGCACCGCAAGTTTTACCTGATCGTCTTTGGTCAAGGCGACTGCTAACATGAGAAAGACGACAACGAGGACTTACGGGCACCCGAGAAAGACCTCTTCATTCCTGGCATCCTCTGTATGTTCTTCCATGGGTTTCAAGAGAGACGTGATGAGCTGTGCATGAGTGCCGGTGAGGGACGGACTGAGGACATAGGAAAAAGAGACGCTGACATCATTCTGCCTTCGGTGAAAATTGGCGAGCGGCTTTCCCCGCTTGCGTCTACGGAGCTCAGCGATCTGTGCATCGCTCTTGAGACCATGGCCGATGTTGTAAGGATCCCTGGAGGTCGTTATCTGGGATGTGGTTGGGCTCTCGGCGTTCGCGTTTGCGTCCCACGCTAATCGAAGATCAGTTACCACTGCGTCGGGCTGCTGCGGAAGGGGACAATTAAGGACCGCGAAAACATCGGAGCAGAAAAAAGAATAAAATAAGAACAAACGGGGGAGGTGGCTGGGACCTATTACCGCCGGAAGGGCAGTCCGAACGAGGGGATGAGCCCGCCTGCTTTTTCGCCTCGTCGTTGGATTGAAAAGTCATCCGTGCAGGGAGATCGCGGGAGCAAGAGGGGACCGAGGGAACGGTAGGACACGCAGAGGCTTACAAATCACCGGTGTTTACTGTTACTTCCGTGCACCTGCACTACCCATGCAGCTTCTTGTCGTCCTACCAGTGGCACTCTGCCTCGTCGCGTGCGTATCGGCCCGTAACGTATCATGCGGGTGTCCTCCATCTCACAATCAATCTCCATCTCCAATCAGTCTTGTCTTGTGGTTCCTGCTATCATCGTGCAGACCCTTCTTTCGATCGTTATGGGATCTTATGGTCGCCAGTGCACGTTCCGGTGCCATTATGAATCCCCGGGGATATCGCCGTTTTCCTCCAGAGGGTGAGATATGGGAGATGGAAATTCGGAATCGGATGGGTTGAGCATGGAGTGCGTTCAGCCCATGCTCACCTCAGTATGATATGAAATCTGACTGCCGGTTTTCACAGGTTTCAACGGTTGAAGTTGATACATTGGTCAATATGTGAATCCCCCGGTCCTGTTATAGTTTTGACCAACTTGAAACCTGCTGCCTCTGGCGGTTAAAAGCTCGCCCTAGATGGGCTCGAAAACCATACCCCCGCTCCAATTCCTACCCTACTGGTTACTCTTACGCCAACCTTTGAACTTTGTCCACCACTTCAGATATTTTCCATGAGATTACCATCGAGTTCCTCCCTTCTTCTTGCGTCGTTGGCGTCGTCGTCATCGATTTCTGTTCTTGCTGCCCCTTCGGGCGACCGCCCAGAGGATTCATCGTCAGTTTCGCTTCGAAGCGATGACACGACGGCTCACCCCAACGGTACGCATACTGACAGCGTCTCTGCCTCCTTCTCTGACACCGCCACAGATCATCTGCAAGGCAGGGGTCCTGTAGATGACGTTGTTGGGTCCGTGAGTCAACTCATCGGGGCCATCAAGAATGTTATTCTGCCTCCGTCCAAGGACCCGAAAGCGCGGGCGGAAAATTCCCCACTTAGTCTTGTTGGTGGCGTAGTGCAAGGAGCTACAGGCAAGCTCCCTCCCATTCAGATGGCCAGGCGAGCAGAAGAGAGTAGAGCGGATAGTCCGTCTCAAGATGAGTCCGCATCACAAGCACCTCCAGCGTCTGCGGGTCCGGGCAATGGCGCGAAGGCCCCTACACCTCCCGTTAATAACATCCCACCTCCCATACCCGCACTCCCAGTGAGCCCACCCTCCCTGCCCCAGCTTCCTGCAGTGCCAGTTAAGGTCCCTGGACGTCGAGACTTTCCAGTACCGGTGGGGAGTGTTCTCAAGAACTTACCCATTCCTCCTGTACAACGCGAACTTACCCCTGACGCCGTTGATCAGTAAGGTTGACCCGACGATGGTGTTCTGTCTGGTTCTCGTGCCGTTCGTGAAATATTTGTTTCGTTTTCATAAACATATAAACATAAACATATCGACATAGTACAATCGGTACTATATTGCTGCAGTGCGTTGTACCCCTTTTCTTTGACTTCGTTTTATGTTTCCCACTGTGCCTTTGCGTTACGATTTCCATACTTGTGCAAATACTTCATTGTATCCAAACATCAGCTACGGTTATAATATGTTATTGCGATATCTGCTTAGTCTATCACAGCTCGGTGTGGATCACACACCGAAACCGAACATAGCATGACCAACTCAAGACCCTATCTGTTTCTTCTTGTTCCTCTGTTCCGCGTGCGGTAATCCCACAGGCGTTTATCGAACTTAAAGAAGAGCCTTGACACCATCCTTTTTGTGCAAGGCTTGGAGGTTGTCGTTTCCTGTCAGCGCCACTCGTCTCAACGGACTGTGGTGGGTAAGGTAGCGTCTCACGATCTCACTCACCACCAATATGTTTCTGATCTGAGGATGGGGCATCGGCGTCAAACAACATACATGTCGCAAGGAGTGTCAACTCACTAATGAAGATATTTGGTACGCTCCGCTGCTCTGTCAACTGTAAGAGGTATTTCTGAATTTCGGGGCCATCATCCCGGAGATCCAGCCTAATGGTGCGTTTCAGAGGGATTGTCAATGCGCCCATACACTTGCACAATCGCATGACGCACTCCAGAACTTTGATGGGCACATCCGGAAACTTCGCCGAAAATAAGTCCTTGGCACTTGTGCAGTAAGGACAATACGATTTCGAGAAGATCACGACTCTATTATCTGCGACAGTTTGCTGCGCCGTTTGAGCAAGGCGCTCTGTAAGCGAAGTGAGTCGGATACCCACATTGACTAAATCCTTGGCGGACATTTCCTTGAGTTGTCTGGGAGATGGATTTGACGAAGAGACTGACGATGTAGAAAACATGCCAGAGAAAACAGAGAAGGCTCGACGCGACGTCATGATATAAGGGTAAAGGGAAACGGAGTAACTTACAAATGGCCAAGGGTGCCCAAGCTGATACTACACGTGACCATGTGTGGCCGCGACGGAACGTCCCATGCAGCTGAGATAGGAAGGCCCTGATACAACAAGATATCCGTCTCTTGTACTAAATGCGTCTCGCCGACGGATCCCATACTTCTGGGATTGTCTCCGAGATCTCGCTCTGTGCCACCAGACAACGCCAGCTCGATTTGGCACACCGCGTACAGTCGCTTCCTCCCTTTCGCGCCTCCTCGCTTGCGCTGTTCCCCCTCCAAATATTTCCGAATTCCTTGCCACGACCCACGAATATAGTACAGTAGTACTATAATCAGCCGCTGGCAAACAGTCTAGCTCACGTTGAGTCGGGACACGTCGGCCGAATGTCATTTCTAATCCTCGCACCTTAAGATAAGGGCAACTGTTCCTTTTCCGACGTTTGGAATGCGTCAATATTGCATTCAAAGGTGACTTTTACTCGTAGCATATACCTCAGTCTCCATACCAAAGACTGATGTAACTACGCACACCGTGCTAGTAGCTGATTATAGTAATGCGCGTTACACGATACAGGTTTGATAAGCCACCGAGGTGTTACGCCACACAGTCCTCAGACCGAGCACTATCTATCTCGGTGCTGCCCAACCATGTCGATTGCCAGATGTGTCTGCAAAATCATGGAACGCATTGCCCCTCTTGCCCTCGCGGCGGAGAAATGGGACAACGTGAGCCTTCTTTAAGCTTCATTAAGCTTCATTCGTCACTTGCCAGCTTGCACACGCCGTTCCGCTAACAGCCTGTGCCGTGCCTCAGGTCGGACTACTGCTAGGTCCGTAGCATCCATCATATCTCACTTTGTCACTTCGACGCTGAAGAAAGAATTCCCTCACCGAATGTTCCAACAGAAGCTCCTCATCAGCCGCCGCCGCCGCCGCAGCAGCAGCAGCAGCAGCAGCATCCTACCCAAAATATCTTACTGACGATTGAGTGAGTGGGCCCTCACGGTCGCGCCCTTCTTCCGACGAACCCACGCGCCCCTTCTGACTCGCCGTCGAACAAAGCCTGACCACGCGCGTTGCCGATGAAGCGCTATCGCTGCCCGCGTCCATGATCATCGCGTACCATCCACCGATCTTCAAACCCCTCAAGTCCGTGACCCTCTCCGACCCTCTCCAAGCATCGTTGCTGCGCTGCGCCGCCGCGGGCATTTCTGTCTACAGCCCGCACAGCGCCCTGGACTCGGTCTACGGTGGCATCAGCGACTGGCTCGCGTCTGGGCTTGGTCCGGGCGGCGTCGATCTCATTGCAGATGAACACCCCTCTGGAAGAGGTGGTGGGTCGGCGAGACTGTTGAGGTTGGACGAGAAGACTACCTTGTCCGGTCTTCAGGGTAGAGTAAAGAAGCATCTCGGTCTTGCCCAACGTTTGTATCTCGCACCCATACCCCACTTTTATCGGGCTGAGGCATCCTTGTGCCCTGTGCAGTACAAGTGGCACGAAGGACAGACAAGCCGGATAACGAGGTTCGGTCAGTGGCGATCTGCGCTGGCTCGGGAGGGTCCGTATTACTCGGAGTGGATGCTGACGTCTACCTCACCGGGGAAATGTCCCATGTGAGCCACCTTACGCTCGCTCTGTTCTCAACAGAAACTTATATATATATGTCAGCACGAAGTGCTTGCCGCCGTCGCAACTGGAAGGAACGTCATATTGTGTAAGCCCTCGGATCGCCCTTTTTCGAAAAGAATGCTCAGGAAGCTCTTCTAGGCGGACACACGAACACAGAACGAGGATATCTTCCGGTGCTCGCCTCCAAGTTGCGGGCAGAGCTCGCAAAGCTGGAGGGTGATGAAAAAAGGTTTCAAGCAGTAAAAGTTCACATTAGTCAAGAAGATAGACATCCTCTGGACTTTGTATAGAGTGGTGCTGGTTAACTCTCTACATATAGTCTACTTGTGGACCCTTTGGGGTAGTAAGCCCTGCAGATCCTGCGCCAATCCATCCCTATCGGTCGACTTCTCTGTAACCAACTATAAGACCCCGTTCGAGAGAGAGACTGAAAGCACTTGCCCGAACACGAGGTCCATGGTCCCAATAATGGTGACGACGTCCGCGATGAAATGCTGGAAATACAGCGCATTAGGCAATATCACACCGAGAATGGTTATCTTACATCTGAAAAAAAAAAGATGACAATCGAATCAAAGTTCATCCATTGCGTCAAGGGTACTCACGTCTCATCATGAAATCAGAACCAGCCAGATGGGCGAACCCAGGGGCGCGGATACTGCACCGATATGGCCGATTGGTTCCATCACTGCAGAAAGGTGAACGAAGAGAAGTCTAGCGATGGCCATATGACAGCATCGCGCGACTCACGACACCAGATAGACGGCCATTTCTCCTTTGGGTGCTTCGATGGCCGCGTACGTCTCTCCTGGGGGCACGGAATATCCTTCAGAGAAGACCTGTAGGACCGCTGAATGGCCGATCGCGTGAGAAAAGGGGGGAGCGAGAAACCTTGAAATGGTGAATGAGGGATTCCATGCTTTCTTTCATCATAGCGCGTGGTGGGGGGACCAATTTATGATCGTCGACCTTGACCGGTCCAGTTGGGATCTTATTCAGGCACTAGCGACGCACCGACGCGAAGGTTCGAGTTACATGCGGCGGGGGCATTCGAATCAGACAGACTCACCTGGCTGATGATGCGCAATGATTCTCGGAATTCTTGCACTCGGCAGAGATATCGATCATAACAATCGCCGTTCTTGCCGATGGGGACATCAAATTCGACCTGGATGGGTTAAGTGGCGAGAAAGGTCACAAGCTGGAAATGCACGCGCACCTCGTCATACTTGTCATAAGGGGCGACCTTTCTCAGATCCCACTTTACGCCGCTGCCACGTAGCATGACGCCAGAGAAACTGTAATCAAGGGCCTCTTGCGCCGTCACCTTTCCAATGCCAACGGTTCTCTGTTTCCAGATTCGATTGCCAGTCACGACTTGTTCGATCTCATCCACGCGGGAACTGAATTGCGTAGCCCATTTGAAAATGTCATTGAGAAGACCATGGGGGAGGTCGAACGCCACACCACCTGGGCGGACGTAGGCCGCGTGCAGTCGGGCGCCGGAGACACGTTCGTAAAACTCCATCAGCTTCTCCCGCTCTTCGAATCCCCAGAGAAAAGGTGTGAGAGCACCGACGTCCATCGCGTGGGTCAAGACGGCCATCAAATCTAGAACAAAGTCGAAGGATTTTTGAGAAAAGCGTCCCATGCGGTAGAGCAGAAAACACACGGTTGAGAACGCGGGTGATCTCCCCGAACAGCGTCCGAATCCACTTTGCGCGCTCTGGAACCTCGATGTTGAGGAGCTTCTCAACTGCAAGCGAGTAGCACAGTTCGTTCGTCACTGGGAAATTGTCAGAGTCGTTCTTGACAGCACGTAGATCGCAGAGCCTGACTCATGGAGACGTAGTCCAGACGGTCGAAATAAGGCAGGGCTTGGAGGTAGGTTTTGTACTCAATCAGCTTCTCCGTGCCCCTATGAAGAAGACCGATGTGCTTCGGATCGATGTGAACACGTATACGGCGGTCAGCTGCAGGAAAACCACGCACTGGATCGGCTCGAAGGATCTCCTCTCCATTCAGTTCTAGGATAAGTCGTAGCACGCCATGCGCGGCGGGATGTTGAGGACTGGGATGATAGCGATGAACTAAAGGCACTAAAGGAGAGCTTCGTTGCCAATTAGCTCACCCAAAGTTGACTGGGGAACAAGCGTCAAGTCATTTCGCGCTCACCCAGCAAGACGAACCAAAACCAAAAAAAAACAAAAAACATATACGACATCCTCACCAGTGAAATGTCTCATCTGTGCATCTTTCCGCGTCCCCGACTCCGCGAGGATCTCGCTCGCAGAGACGCCCTGCAAGCCTTCGGCTATATGCCTGTTGAACGCATTCTTGCCGCCCCGCGCGGTTGCCGATGGGTCCTGCTGCGGCGCGGCCTGGGCGAGGACCGACGATGTTGCAGAAAAGAGGCGGCGCTGTGCGAAGCGTCCGTTGTGCGCCAGCTGGCGCCGTAGCAGTACGCTTGCCATGTCGACGAGGGCAGAACGGGTGCGTCGTTTGGGCGCAACTAAGTCCCGAGTCCCGAGTCGTCATTCCCACGCCCTCGCTTCTCCCGCTCGCTCGCCTAAGCACGTTCATCCCTCACACATCCCAGTACTGGTGGTACTATACTCGCGCTCGAGGTCATCAATCCACCGCCACAACTCCCAACTAGGATCACTGGTGAAGATAAGACGTCAAGGAGAGCACTGCGACCCATTTAGAAAGGCGTGATACGAGACCGTGGCCACCCAACTCCAAGGACATGGTACTTGCCTCGCCCAACCCGACAGGGCCATATTCAACACCAGACAGCCTGCTCCAGACCACGTTCGCTGTATGATCCGAAACATTCCACTCCAGTTTAGTCATGGTATGGTATCGGGTTCGCGCCTTCAGGCAGTGCCAGGGCATGTGCAACTTCCCCCTTACGCAGGTGCCGAACAGAATGTGTCGGTGTGGATTTCATCGAATTTCATTCCTTTGATCATGTGTGTCCTGTCCACCTCCAACGTGGCAGATGGGAATGTGACTTGCGAGCGCCGCCTTCCGCTTTCATCTCGCTGCGTTCTCAGGGTCGGGTTATATTCGACCCATGGACGCCTGCAGGTGGCGGCTTGGAGGTTCTAGACGTCTTGATCTCGCCCGATCTGGTCTGCCCTGCGCTCTCTTCGATTACTTATGGTTCCTTGACCAGGGCACCTATACTCTATTTGCAATATGTGTCCAATTTTATACCCGCATGGAGTGATCACAGTCTCCATGGACGTAAGTTAAGTTGGATTACTTCGTCCTGCTTTTTTTCCGGAAAAAACCCAGCTGAGGTCATTCGGGAGATGGTATAGGACAGGTTTTTGTCGAAGTAGGCACTCACTGGACCACCCTTATTTGTCTTGGGTGAACACTCAACGTACTCAACCCTTGCCAACTCCACCTTGTATGCTCGCTCCCCTGGCCCTGGGGCCGGTGAGCGATATGTTCACAATATCAACATGCTCGTACAACATGCAATATTTTTCGTGTGTGTATGACAAACCGTTGGCAATTTCGTTCAACATCACCGGCTCGGCTTGATTGAAAGAAATTAGAGTGCATCATGGCAAGTATTATATGGGCGGTACATCAAGTGCCTACTTATGAAACAACTGATGTAGTTCATACGAAATAGTAGCTTGTACCCGCAACGTTATATAAATGTGGATAAACAGTGTTCAAAAAGTCCAAAGTCTGTCGAACTAAAATAATGTGGCATCAATGCACACGCACGCATGGCTAGACATAGCTGGGGTCGTTGGCTCAATGTTCAAGAGTCCAAAGTTCGAGAGTCCGCTAACGGAAATTAAACGAAGGCAACACCCACAACCACTCCTACCACTGCGGCCACGAGGGAACCGATATTGCGACCGTTCATGTAAGCACCATTGGCACCACTTCCGTTGAAGCTGGTCGGAGAGACGGAGAGGGACGAAGTGGAGGTGCTTGATGATGAGGTTGTGGATACCGGTGTGCCGGTACTGCTAGAACCCGCCGAGCCGGTAGCGGTACCAGACGACGCGGCCGAGGAACTAGTCGTATTCGTTGGAGCAATGTAAAACGGGCTGCTCGTGCCGACCACTTGGTTGATGTCACTTCACATTGGAGTAATTGAGAGTGGCGCAGTACACAGAGTTCTGACTGCCTACCTGATTTGGACAGCCTCGAGGGTATAACCATCGCTACACGCAACGTCAGCCCATACGTTGGAACAACCCAACGAACTGTCATACCCGGCGGGAACAATCGGGAGAGTGACCGTGAGTTGTCCGGCGTTTGACGGGATGTTGTTCCCAATAGCGAATGAGTTGTGAAAGACCTCATTTAATAGTTCGAGGGAGAAAGTCGGGGGGTCACCGCTGGCGGTAATCCATGAAACTGTGGCAGGAGCTCCAGAGGTTGCATTCTGGGATATCGTCAACTGGAGGGCAGAGACCCAAGGGAGGAAGAAGAGAACGACGCTAGAAGACGTAAGGACGGTGAACAGACCCATATGCGCGAAAGTAGATGGGTGAGTACCTGAGGGCGGGACGCATTAAGTTGGATTGAGTTGGCGAAACTTATGCTAAGGGCGTGAAAAGAGAGGAAAGGAAAGGAGCGTCAAGAGGGCGGCCGAAGGGATGGATGGTGTTTATACCCGCACTCACGTGGGCCGCGCAAGGCGGAGGCGGACGGACTTCTACTTCTAGTTTGGCCTGGACGTAATACCAACCACCGGAACACTGTCATGTGTTTCACATTCCACGAGTGCGCTGTGTGGTGCACGCTCAGGCTTAGGGGATATCAGCATTCGGCAAGGGCGGAGAGGCCCAGTCATTCTTGCTGCTACTCGGAAATTTGTTGTTGTGCACCAGACCACAGACCAGAGAGGCATGCATCTTTCCAATCCAAGAGCCAAGCAAAGCGATGCACACAGTCGCTATCACGTGATTTGTTCGGCGTCGTTCACAACAATACCAATGCTGTGCTTTGCACTCTGCATCATGTCGGGCGATGTCCGAGAGACCCGCCCAGCCCACTGGATAGATAGCCTTGACGCCTTCCCTTGCTACTAATACGTGTAGTTGGCACTATGATTCATCGGCCGACGGCTCGACGTGAGAACTGTTCCTACAACCTCAAGTTCCTCAGAGCATCTCTGATACCAGCTATTGACTGTGCAGTGACGGAGATGAGGTAGGCAGTTTCGGATAAACCCGACAGTGTCAACAGCTTCCCGAAGTCCGAGTCTAGGTACCGTCTACTTGTTGCAGACGACGGAAAGTGGTCCTGCGAAAGATTGGTTCAATATCGATGTTGCATATCACCACCTTGGGCCCAATCGACATGCCGTTTCAGTTCTGGAAGTGCAAATGCCACATTTTTTTTCGCTTGCGATAACGATAACTAACTTCAATAACAAAGGTCACGACTCAGTATCATTTCCGTTGCACTTATGAACGAGATGCCATTTACCACGGTTGGTGATGATGGTGGGGGGACTTGTCCGAGTCGCGCGCGTCGGGCGATCCCGCTAAAGTCCGAGGGGTAGCGCGCCAAGGGTTCGCCCATCCGGAAAGCAAAATCAAATCAAAAACCTCATCCCTCATCCGGGGCTGCTTATCAAGTCAATTGAGGCAATCATGCAACACACTTTAAGATCAGCATCGGTGCTCGACCTTGAATACTGTAGCCCACGCTGGGTGCTGTGAGAAGGTGCTTGACGACGACCTCGTTCACCGAGCACAAGCTAGAGTCTTCGAGCAGGTCTCAATGTGTCCTTCCATGAAACGCCGCATGGCATCCAGAGACTTGCGAGGTTCGATTCGTAGTCGTGGTCAGGTCAGGCTCCGCGGGGCTAAAAAAGTTGGCCTCATCAGGTGTGGGGGGAAATGCTACATTTTTGTGGAGACCCGGGAATGGAGAAGGAGGACCAAATGAAGGTGGCTTGATCGGTTACGGTTAGATCACATCTCATATATCAATGGGCAACCAGACAACACGTGTGACTGGCTGGTGTGATCACGCTGCCCTCGCGTGCTTTTGTGTCTTGGTTTGGTAATAACTTCCGGGGATTGATCGATCCGTTCCGTGTAAGCAACGACGTCACCGAGCTACGCCACACACAGAGCACACACCCCAGTGCCCTCCCCCCACGATCTGCTGACCGCCACACCATATTTGAGGATAAGAATCAATCCATACAATGCCCGAAACAAAACACATTGCTTGATCGATATGATACAACGATGCACGGCCCCAATTCGGGACTTCAACTACGCCCTCCTGCTTCCGTGAGATCGTTTCTTGCGAGGTACTTGATGGATATTTGCATTAGCATTACTACGATAGGGTTTGCGATGAGCCTCAAAGGGCTGGTGGTGGTACAGAGAGGAAATCGCAATGTCGCGCGTGGCATTGGTGTGGACATTCTAAGCGGTTGGTTCAACACGTCAGAAACTTGGCACGACCGCGAAGGGAGAACGGAACACGTACCACATGAAGAGACGAAAGGCAACTCAGCGGAATGGGCAATTTGGGGAATGGCATCCACGATATCCACAATGGCAGCACTGTGGTGCGCTGTGGTTGACACAGGACCCTTCATTATTATCTGGTCCTTGGCGCGTGCGGGTGCGTGTAGACGGTATGGGGTGACGGCGAGAGGCGACGGGTGAGGACATGACTGGAACGAAAACGTCGAGGAGGGAGAGGTCGTTGGATGAGCCGGTATGATATGTGGCGTGCATGGTGAGTTGATATGAAAATGGGTACTTGGTGGACTGCAGCGACGAGGGCTACCAGCCGAGCTTTTTATGTCCATGGGCGATTGTGGCCGCCCCACCATATGACCGGATCAGGAGAGAAACGGAAAAAAAAAAAAAAGGAACGGTTTTGTGTCGGCCAGGATAATGGACAAGGATCAAGGAACGACTTGAGAAAGAAGGTTTGCCTGTGGAGACGCGCCGGACACGAGTGGAGAACCCAAGGACAGGTTAACCAAATGTGGAGGTGTGCTGTGTGGACGAGAAGGGGAAGGAAATAAATATTCCGACCCGAATGGGTGACAATGCGCGTCACTCGCGTTACTGTAAACGGGACAATAGCGGAAAGTGCCTGGGATGGGTGCTGGTGGCGCTCCGACGGATGCCGATGTCAGAAGTCACAGGGCAAAAGGGCTGCACACGGGCGCGCTTCAGGCGCTTCCACGTAGACGAACGATGCGACGACCCCGCTTGAACCGAAATGCTTCGATCTCTTCTGCGATTGAAAAAATATTGAAAATTCTGAGCGCCGTGCGGGGTCGCTGCACGTCTTTTGGAAGCCGCATGCCTAGCACGAATTCAACGAACCTAACCCGATTGCGCCACATCATATGCTCTCTCGAGTCGCCTCGAGGCACGTTGAAATGCCAGTTCGGTGGCCATGATCAAGACCGCGCACTACTGTACGGTTGACGGATGGATGATATATTTTGGCGTTCGTTGTACTGAACCGTACTTGTTACCCCGCTGCGGATTAACCAATTTCGTCCAATTTGGATAAATATTTTCCGATCCTCGCGTCCGCTCTCTCCACGGAAGCCACGGACTAGAGTCACCGTGAAGGTACTCGCGGTAACGTGAGGAGGATCACGGTGTGGGTGTGGAGACAGGTCAACATCACACCATCCATCAAACATCTCTCTCTTTTCGTGTCCGAACTCGCCAAAGTCTGATTCCTCGGGTGGACCTCGAAATTGCAACATGCCTTCCCCCGCGATTTTCGTTTCGAGATCGGGAATTCGAAGCCACGTCTTCCAAAGGTCATGTTTTCATTTACCAACTCGCTTATCCGGCGCGCTCCAGCCTACTGTATATCGATGGCGAGGTGTAGGGCGGGCATGCGACCACCACCTTGGCAAAACCTACTTTTGGTCAATAAGCGCCCGCAGCTGCGTTTTTCGTTTTCTCTGCAGAAAAGTCGACGCCGAGGCGGTTGCTTCGTGCCAGAGAATCCGAAACGAACGGGGTTAAGGGCACCCGATTTCCGCTAGTCCCTGGTGCCAGGCCGACACACTGCCCTACACAGACGCCCCTTCTTCCCCGATTCGATACGCGTGCCTGCCAGAACAACAACACGCGACGACTACTTTATCACGTCTTTGAGCTGAACAATCATCGTCGCGTTTCGAGGAAAAAAGAAGGGTCCACACGTGCCATCGCTCCAGTACTCAAGTGGCCAGGTCACTTTGTCCGCCGGAGACCGCCCCGCCCGCGCGGGTGTGGAGTGCCGCGAAGCGCTGGTTGAGTTTTACCTTGCCTAGTTCCTTTCGAGCTAGTCGCTATCTCCCGGCTCTCGGCTTTAAGAACGTCTTGGTAGCACCACCTGCGGGGTGCCCATCTGACCCCGGTCATCCGGCATGGAAAGACAGTTTCGAATATCAGAAAGGCGCATGGCAGAATTCGATTGCGGTCCCCCCTGCTGCTGCAGGTGCTTCCCGCAATCCGATCTTTTGATTGGTAAGTGCTGGCTGGACTGGTGATGTATGTGGTACTGTCATTGCGGGCTTTCGAAACATCCGGGTCATCGTGCTAGGCCCAGGGGGAGTTCTTGCGCAGCCCCCCCCCCCGCGCGCGCCACTTTCCCTCGTGCATGTTTCGCTTCACGTTTAGCCCTGCGGTTCTTTCTGGTCCACGACGCCATACGACGTACAACGTACGACAACTTCTTCCAACATTCTCTTGGCGGGGGCTCTTCCTCAGAAAGCTCCCGAAGTCAGAAGGGATTTGAGCCACACGCTGGGCGCAAGCCTCCAAGATTCAGACTACAAGGTATTGCTTGGGCCGGGATTCCGAGGCGATGAAAGTTAATCCGTAACAAATTCCCGCCCTTAATATCCCCTGCAAACTGTACAGCCTCTACTAAGCTCTATTATATTGCGTGTTGCAATTTGACATCGCTCCATCCTCCAGTTGTTTGGCTACGCGAGCACTTATTCGGCATAACTCACACAGCCTCACCGAAAACATACGTGCGACCCCCGGCCCAGATTCAGCCACGAACTCCCATAAATGTACGATATCGACATCGGTGATAATCGGGCGCATCCATCAACGCTGTATGGCGGCTGTCCGTTCGGAACGCAAGGGGCGGAGCAGAACTGACGCGCGGGTGGAGTGCCGTAAACACCCATGGTCACATAGGCCATGTTCACATTTAAGCACCTGTCTCGTGCCCATGATGCAGAACATGGTGATAATCTCAAGAGACAGCCCGTTAGAGCTGGGCCCGGAACACGAGTATTTTCCGCAGTCAGCGGTAGCAGATATGTCACTTGTCTGTGTCGCGTGACCCCTGAGGTGCAACATGAGGGAACATTCCACACTTGAGACTGCAATCCATTACATGCATTACAGTGTTCGGAGAAGAGACCGTGACCGCGGCATTTCCACGCTGACCTCTTCAGAGCTTCGCAGAAGTCATATAGTGGGGCTTGGCCGAAAATGCCCGGAAATGAAAGAGACCTCTTCGACTCACCTGACAGCTGTCAGTTCCGGACAGAAGCGAGCGTCACATCATTCGGCAAGCCCTACAGATCAGAGCCCTACAATGAATGCTCGGAACGGGGGCTTCTTCTTCACCCTCGTTTTGATGGAATTGCGACGAAGAAGTCAATTCATACCCGGAGAGCCGCTGAAACCTTCGGGTTGCAGACCCAGGGCTGAGACGACGGCAGGGGAATAACGATGGGTGCACATGACCAAGCTGCGGTTCCAAGGCGGCTGGAAGGATGTGTGTTGTTCCTGTTCACTTCATGTAGCCGTTTTAAATTTGGAGACACGGACGCCTCTTTTTACGTCGAGACGTTTTGCGCGGGAAGATGCGGAGATCTCCAACGAGATATGACTTGGCGAAATAAACACTCCCGCGCTTCCAACGAATGTTCTCAGATATCGATCCGAACAGTGATCCATCAGCAAAAGAAAGGCCTGCTGATTCGGGGATATATCCCGCCAACTGCTTGTGAATCCAGGTGGCCTCCAGCTCGGAGGGTACCCCTATTTCTTTGGGGGTTCCCGGTCGTACTTCCAGCATAATCACGGCACATGGTTGGACATGATGCGGCGCTGTATTGCGCCACGGATCCTGATGGGAAAGCGCTAGAGGAGTAAAGGCCCTCATACAGCGACAGCCCAAAAAGGCAGAAGACTAGAAGGCGGAACTGCCAGGTGTAAACGCTGCAATGCCTCAATGTCGGCGGACGGTACCGAGTGTACGAAGATAAAGGCGACCCATTTGCTACTGTGCAATAATGGGGCGCCTCTCTGCCTCATTTCTCGGAATAGGGACGGATCCCCCGAAATTACAGTACCTTCGTATATGATGAATGGATAACCGCCAGCGATGCCCGTGACAGGATCGATATTGGCACCACCCCCGAAGATAGAGATAGGAGACGACGATAAAGACGATGACTTTATGGAGTGGGCGGCTTCACCATCACCGCCCCCATTCGAGGTAGGCGATGTGATAATATGTTCGTAACAAGACGGACACGCTTTAATCTTGATGGAGCTTTCGGCATCCCGCCCTGTTACAGGCATTGAGTGACGGCGCGCATGATACTGTATGGCCCGCATTCATAGCAATAGCCAAGACTATGAACCGATGATGAAAAATGGGGGCACTCTCGGTAGCATTCGCTTGTATAATGATGATAGGTGGCAGACAAGGAAAGCTCACGGGCGACGGGTCAGCAACAAAGGAAATGGAGAACGGGAGCGCACATAGCCTCGGTTCGCCGCACCACTATTCGATGTGCTATGGTATTCACTGCCAAGGGATGTCGTCGTTGCAAGAGATGATTGCCCCAATTAGTCACAGCTGGCCATGCCGCCTTAGGGCCGGCGCGCGGACGTGTCCATTTCGCTGCAGCCCACTCAACCACCTTCAACGCCATCTGCACGCCCGAGGATATCATGGTGCTACCTCTTTCTCATGTTTTCAACACTTGCTAACATCGCTTAACAAAGGTCGTCCTTGCCGCTTCAATATGTACCAAAGGCGGTAAAGGTATGCCAGCCATTGGTGCAACGGCCTCCCACTCACACTCACGACACCAACGTCAGCTGTGATCTCTCGACAATTCAGGGACATGTCCCGAACGAGGATAGATGCCTTACTGGCCTCCTTTCCAAAACTCATACCCGCCAATACGCAACACACTTCCGTCGAAACAGCTGAAGTTCGCTATGTCTACCAGCTCCTTGAAGACCTTTACATTGTCCTCATCACCAACAAAGCCTCGAACATTCTTCAAGATATCGAGACACTACATCTTTTTGCTCGCGTCGTGTCAGATATGTGTCGTAGCGCAGACCAACGAGAAATTACGAAGAACTCGTTCGAGTTACTTGGCGCGTTTGACGAAATAGTGAGCTTGGGCTACCGGGAGCAGGTCAACTTGATGCAAGTTAGAAGCATTTTGGAGATGGAAAGTCACGAGGAGAAAATTCAGGAAATTATTGCGAGGGTACGCTCGGTCTCTACCAAGCAACAACTCCGTTCTTGATTGATATCCCCCACAGAACAAGGAGGCCGAGGCCAAGGAAGAGCTGAAGCGTAGGGCCAAGCAGCTGGAAATGCAGAGACGGGAGCAGCAGAGACGGGCTGCTTCCGGCGGCGGAGTGCCAGGCAGCGGCAGTTATCTCGGCGGCGGGGTCTCTGGCTACGCTCCGATTGCACAACGATTCGACACTCCTTCCCCTCCGGCCAGAACATCATCACCTGCTCCTTCTTCATTACGGACCCCGTCATTCAAAGGTTCGGGAATGAAGCTTGGCAGCAAAAAGACGAAGCAAGCCGAGCTCTTGGACGCATTGGGCGGAAGTGCCCTTCTTTCGGAGGAAATGTCAATTCCTAATACTCCGGTCGCGTCTACCCCCGAACCTAGTATAATAAAAGACACAAAAAGTCCTCTCCCGACGGTCACTCCCGAAAGGTTAGTCCCCTTTCCATCTTGCGTGAATGATGAGTGAGGCCCCTTGTCAGCGTCCACATCGTAACTAAGGAAAACATATCGCTGTCTTTGTCCCGCGAGGGTGGTCTCGAGTCGCTCGAACTGAAGGGGGACATGAATCTTCACGTGTCAGATCCATCGGTGTCCCGAATCAAAATCGCCCTCGTGCCATCGCCCTCCGCATTTGGTCCGGAGCTTCAGTTTAAGCAACACCCGAATGTCGGGAAATTCTCTGCGAACAAAGAAAGAACCATTGCGCTTAAGGACTCATCGCGTGGATTTCCCGTCAACCAGTCCCTTGCGGTGTTGAAGTGGAGGTATACGGGAAAGGACGAAAGCTATGTCCCGCTCTCTAGTGAGTGCAGCAGCATACTACCATCACTCACTTTCTCGACAAACCCTGACCTCGATTTGGAAAGTCAATTGCTGGCCAACGCCCTCCAATGATGGCACTTGCGATGTCAATATAGAATACGAATTGGAGGACGAGAATGTTTCCCTTTATGACCTCCTTATCTCCATCCCGCTTCCGTACGTGGTGATTTTAACTCTTGCTGCCTTCGCTGAAACTTTATAATGTCTGTCAGTACTGGTTCTTATCCGACAGTCGCATCTCACTCCGGCGAATGGCAGCTCAACCCGTCGAGTCATCGTCTTGATTGGACTACTACTCTCGTCAACGCCGAGGACCGATCGGGCTCTTTGGAATTTTCCATCAGTAGCAGCGATGTCAACGCGTTCTTCCCTGTCCAAGTATCCTTTGTAGGTTTGGGGAACACTGTGGGTGTTCGTGTGGCATCTGTCTCACGAGTGGACGGCGGCGAGAATGTGGTATTTTCAGAAGACGCGAGCTTCAGTACTGATAATTACCTTGTCGTTTGACAACGCCATTCCGAACATAGAGCGACATTACGTATTGCAATTCTTCTGTATCAGGGATCACCGAACCCTTCGGGAAGAATCCAATAGCAGGTGAAACAATAATAATGTGCACCAAGGAGCAGAATTTGTTAGAAGAGTAGCTTCCAGTGCCAACCATCCAGAGAACGGCGAATGCACCGACGAGAAGACGGATTGGCATGCCATCGGACACAACAACGCTACCAGGACAGAACGAACTGCCGTAGGTGTTGCCCGAAAATCGTGACGTTCTGCCGACCCCGGGATGAGCACTCATAGGTTGTGGGTCCCAGATCCCCGGTTTGGTCATCATCTCTGGCTTATCTCCGTACAACATCAGGAAGACCGCCGAGACGGGCTTCATTGCGAACCGCCTACCCGATATTGGGGGAGGAGCGATGAGCGCTGACCGTTAATTTCAGAAGCGTTGCGCGGCGAGCGGAGCTACGGTTTTGGGCAGTTCGTACGTACCTTCTGACTGTGACTTTTTTTTTTTTTTTTGGTGAATGGCTTCTTCTTTCCACTTGTTCCGTCCGTGCCATGCTTCGATATCCAGTCCTTGCTAGACGTGTATCAAAGATGGATGCGTCGGAGATACGAGACCACCCGTACGATTCATGAAATACGAACCTCCCCCCCGCCAATGACTCGTCAAAGGTTTGATAAATAGGAAACGATCAATCAAGGGGCTCGAATGACCAGACTGCCTCGCGTCGCGTGCTTCGTGCAGACTGACCCCGCGATCTGAAATGAGACGGCCAGAATCGACCTTTTCGAGACCTGCCTTAATAAAAGGACGGTCCTTGGTCGATCAGTCGGCCAATTAGTGTTGACTGCACTGACGATCTTCGGCCGGGAATCTGTCACTGTGACCTGACCAACATAATTTGACAAGGCATGACCTAACGTTTCAAACCCATACGGCAAACCATCTATCAAAGCGGTATGAGCTATTCGGCAAAGTATCCCCTAAACATAGAAACCACTAAACATAGAAAGATGTCCAAGGTCTAATCTGTCAGTCGGAAACAAGGCATTGACAAAGCATACAAGATAAGGCGTGAGTGAGTACGCGTGAGTGTTTTCGAACCATCCAGTAGATGATAATGTTAAGATTGGGTGTAAATGAAGTAAACGAAATTAAGAATGACAACCATATGTCCTTGGGTCGTGGAAACCAGAGGTAGGCATAATGATCGGGGGGCTACCCAATGGTTGTGCTCATGAGCTTGCTATTTAGGGAGTCTGGTACATCGTTAATTCTCCCCTCCTCATCGGGAGCTCCGGCGCTCGCGTACATATCACCCGTAGAGAAGCGTTTCGGGAATGGCGATGAGCGTGGGATCATGGGGCTTTCCCCGTGTCGAGATGCAAAATATGAGACGCGGACTGTGACCTTGGCATGGTGCCCATCACCATTGCAGGGGAGAGTAGTGGCAGCGAACCAGGGGTTGTACTTGCAAGCGCCATGCCTGCTGGCTTAATTCGTGGGGGTGGGGCCTGAGTGTTCTTTGGGTCCACCAGCATTTGAAGGACCAAAAGACAAGCAAAGGCATCATTTCCAGAATTGTGTAGGGCGAAATCGATAGGCACATGGAGGGAATGGAGGATACTGCGAAGCGAGAGTACCGAGCCTGGTTGGCGGGGCAACCCCGTTTTCGCATCGAGCATTGCTCCACGGAGTCCCGCTTTGAACAGACAGCTCTCGTACACAGGGACATCAATGATTAAAAGATTATGAGGCAGTTCTTGCTCGAGTAGTCAGTGGCAGCAAGGCTATATCCGAATTGACAGATGATGCATACTTATCTTCATCTCCTCAAATCGGCGAATGTCTTCCGTAGCAGAGTGGGTTATCAGAACGAGGCTGTTGGTTTGACTCTCGGAATCGGGGCTGGCAAGACTGCTGTGCAGGGATATCAAAGGGGTGTAACGCTTGGGGTGAGTGTCGGCCTCACCTTATGACAGACTGAATAATCTGTGGTATTTTATTCTTGGAGACAACTTGACTTTCACCAAACTAAGAGGATACGTTATGGTTTGGTAAACTTGAAGGCAAAGGAGGATATCTTACTGCATACTGCCAAAAGACAGATCAGTAACTAGCCTGACGGAGTAATCGGTTTACATGACTATCCTACCTGCCAAGGAAACGTCAGATTGTACCTATTGCGGGCCTTGTCTGCGTATTCGCTTACGATATAGTGTCCTCTTCTGTAGACAGAGTGAGGGTGTGTCTCCAGACAGACAGATCAATAACTCCTACCTGTAGTTGTCCTCTGGAATTGGCGGCCAAGCTCCTAGACTGAACGTAGACCGTTTGGATCGGCTGGGTCGACACTTGACATACGGTTACATAACTTACGCATCCAAATGGCCACAGCGCACGACTGCATATCCCCATTCGAGAACAGCGGCCGCATTCCGCTCGGAGATCTCGAAGTCGATGGCAAGGAATGACTTGTCGTGAAGGTCCCAAAGTTCCTGGATTGCCCTCGGCTCACCGAGACGGATACGGGCCTTGAGAGCGGAAAGATGGACGGCGCGCAACGTCGCATGAAGTTTTTTGTATGAAGTGTGGTCGGAGATGGTCCGGAGATGTCGTTGATGCGTCTCGAACGGGTGTACTTTCACGACGTTATCGACCAGTGGCAATGTATCTCCAAACCTCGTCTTGATCATCTTTACGAACGCACCGACGGAGGTCATTCTCGTGACGATATGAGCTCTCCCTGTGTATGCATCTGTGGCGGTGATGACAGGCCACGAAAAGGACAGGAAATCTTCGAACGTGTTAAAGAGATGACCCCAGGAGCGTTCATACCTATTCCGTCAAGGGTCAGTCCTTCAAAGGCATATGATACGAACAACACTTCCACTTGCCAAGGGATCCCGTTGAGCTGAAAGTATCCCATATATGCGGCGTACACCTATTTTATATAGTGAGGGGATTGACGAAAGCACGACCCTTGTGTGTGCGCACAGATTGAAGGTCGTATTCCCATCCTTGACTGTCGACGAGATGAAAATCAGCCATCAAGTGCGCAAGTGCGAAACGTAGACTGCACAGTGTTATTGTCACACCATTTCAACTGTCCGCGCTTAATTGCAGAGACTAAGCCAGGAACCGCCTTCCGGTACTCTTCCGATACCTTAAAAGAACATTCGAACCTTCTGCGGGCCACTGCCACAGCCGCAGCGCAGACCATTCATTTTAATAGAGAAAAGACAGACAAATCAACGCGTTACTCGCATGCATGTCATTTTGCAAATTACTACAGACAAAGCCAGATGGCATAACGTACATAAATAAGAAAGCATACTCCGAATAGCCTGTGCAGCTGCCACGTCAGTCACGGAATATTCCAAATAGTAAAGAGTACAATATCAGAGACTTGAATCATTCCCAAAGGGAAAGCAAGCACAGCGTGCCAAAACACATCGCGGAGAAAATTGTGCATCCCAAGGGAGAAAGGAGAGTTGACAGTAACACTCACAAGAAGGTATGGATGGAGACAAAGTTATGAAAGCACTTGAGGAACAAACGAGCCCATCAACGACTGTATATCGGAACTAGGGTACCTGGAAAAGAAATAAGATATCAGTGAGCTGTCTAGGAAAGACTTGACAAGGCATTAGTCAGTGTAAAGATATCGCGTTCGTTTCTTGTGCGCACTGGCATCAAAGTGAGCTGAGTTACGAGTTTATTTCATCAAAATAGGACCGAGAAAGAATTCGAGTGTGAATTAACAGAAACTACACTCACCAGAAGGACGTCAACGAACGAGGACGAAAGGGACCAAGCGCGCGGAGACCTGTATCTGGAAGTGACCACGTGTTTAAAACTGTACAGGCTGGAAATAAGGTTTATGTTCAGCTGGACGCACTCATCCGTCCGCTAGCATCCCGGGCGACATTCCTCACAGTGTGAGTGACAAGACAAAATGCAAATATTCGTCAAGACCCTTACGGGCAAGACTATCACCCTCGAGGTGGAGTCTTCCGACACTATTGATAATGTGAAGGCGAAGATCCAGGACAAGGAAGGGTGAGCCCTCTTTTTAGGCCAGGACCAGCTTTACGCATTCCCTTTCAGAATTCCCCCAGATCAACAACGCCTTATTTTCGCTGGAAAGCAGCTCGAGGATGGTAGGACACTGAATGATTACAACATTCAAAAGGAGTCGACTCTTCACCTTGTTCTTCGGTACGCACCTTTCTTTTGCCATGACATCCGTGGTCTGATGCCCCTCTTCTGAAGCCTCCGCGGCGGACTCATCGAGCCCTCGCTCAAGGTGCTCGCAAGCAAGTACAACTGTGACAAGCAAATCTGCCGCAAATGCTATGCTCGCCTTCCTCCCCGTGCTACCAATTGCAGGAAGCGGTCATGCGGACATTCTTCGCAGCTTCGACCGTCAGTGTTGGATTCAATCTTGCCCGTCGCTCCCACTCATTATTTCACAGGAAAAAGAAGCTGAAGTAATCTATTTACATGTCATGGGCGGGCGGTTGTCGGCGCACGTTGTATGGGAGTATCCCTCAGTCATGTACCTACACGTACTGTAGTCACACCGAATCCATGATCAGCAGTGATCACGTGACTCGGTAAGGACCAGGCCTCCGTTTGTTCATTCACTAGACTGCCGCTCGATGTTCACTCCAGTGAGGACCATCGTGAATTGTCTGAGAATTAAGAGAAACTTGTCATCATCTATACGTGCAGGTTAACATCATTCTACTCTTCTTCTCTACCTTGACATACGCTCCTCAACAGGAACTGCAGGCAGCTTTCCGTGATCCCGCGTCCCCATATCACATCCCTGAAGGTTCGCAAGGGCCCGCTTCGCCAGATGAGCAGCCAAAAGTACTATCCGCACTGGAAGAGGGCCGCTTATACTTCGAGGACCGTGGATTTGATTCTGCTAGCTTCTGGGAACAACCCATAGTCTGGGGAGATCATGACGCCTTCCAGTAGGTCATTATGCTTCCCTGTGTTGCAAAATATCTCACTTTTTGCCCTTTCTCTCGCCAATCAGACATGTCAATAATGTCAGATATGGTAGGCATTCACCACGTACTGTACGTCTCTTGACTCACCTTCGCACCACCTCGCAGTTCGCTTCTTCGAGTCGGGCCGTATACGCTGGATATCTTCAATCGGCGAGGAACTGGGCGGGCCCGCCAAAGCCGATGCGTTCCTCCGCGCTCAGGGCGTTTCCTTCATTCTCAAGTCGATCGGGGTCAACTTCCGCCGGCCAGTGCAATACCCCGATACGGTGAGCTTCGAACCACCCACCGCGTGATATGCGCATAATTGATTTGTGATGCACGAGAGCAGCTGCTGATCGCGCACAAGCCGGCGCTGGAGCCCGACCCAAAGCGTGCGAGCACGCAGTTCGTGTTACACGCCCGGGCTTTTTCGTACGCGCAACGCGCGATCGTCGCAGACTCTGCGAGTGTGATAACGTGGTACGACTATGACAAGCAGGCAAAGTGCAACCCTGGTGCAGATTACTGGGCTCCCATCCTCGCCCGTATCAAGTAGTGCGGAATACTACCACAGTACATTAGATTGCCCTCGGCTGTCCTTTTTTAGAACTAGGCTGGCACCCTACCGTCCTCACCCTTCGAACAAGTTACCCATGATAAATAACGGTAGCATCTTGGAACTCCGCTCGTTTAGCGTGGGGCTAAAATGATCACACGACCACATGTTACAGAGTGGCATGACTTGCCATTTCTTGTAAGTTAACAAACTCTGACGACGGTCGGTTGGCAGGCATGACACGCATGACAGAGACTACAGTATTTTACCATAGTGCATGCTCTATCAAAATAATACATGGGGTATTACATGATAAGACAATACACTGCATCACACGTTATAGCAATTGAAGATAAAAAGTTGAGTGAGGTATCGAAAGTGTTCGGACGATGGGTAAAGGTCAGCAACAGCCAGAGCATGTAGCTACCAGGCGAACAGACGATAGCAGGCGAGCCATAGAGGTCCATCCGAAGCTTAAGGCAATGTTGCACCCCTAAACCGTCACCGGCACCAGTAGCCTCTCACACCTTGATGGGGACAACGCCGGGTGACGGCGCAACATACTGAGGCGGCAAGGTACTAGTAGCGGGTTGCTAAGATAGAAAGCACCGAAGACGTCAGCAAAGGAGGCGAGCACAGTGAATACTGCCCGTGATCGTACCGAGACCGACGTCATGTACGGGGAAGCATCGCCGTTGTGCATCTGGGGCGGGTACTGTGGGGCAACCTGCGGTGATGGGAAACTCTGAGGCGGGATGCCCTGCGATGGTGGGACATCCTGCGGCGGGACACTGTCGGGACCTTGGTTTGCGTTCGCGGTTTGGTGTGCCTGTTTTATGAGGGCTTGGTTTGCACGGGTGATGCGCCGTCGGTAACCGACGCACGCGACGATGGCCAGGGAGAAGAAAATAAAGACTGGCAGGGTTCGGTCAGCAGGAAGGAATTTTGATCAATGAGGGGGGGGGAGTATTTACAGGTGGTACTGAAGGCGATGATGCGGTAACACTCAAAGGGGTCGCTAGCGTGATGGATAGAGGGTGTAAGTCTGGCGGGGCGGAATAGGGCCCGTGTGAATGACGACGTACGAGTCCGTCCAGCACGCAGCGGCACCCGGTATGAAGCCAGCTAGCAAGAAGGCAGTAATGATGCGAGTCGCGGCCGTACTAAACGTCGAAGTGCGCCCGACTGATCATGGTATTCGCGGGCGGGAAAGCGTGTTCGTAAGCACCTGACCTGACCGACCGAAGACCCGGGCTGTAGCAAGCAACTCACTATCCATAACGATTTATCTGCTAGTGTGTGGATAAAGAGCGTAAGGGGCTGCAAAGAGGCAGATGGTGGGATGGAAATGAGAGTGGTAGAAGGACTTTCTTGTGAGGTCCTCGACGTCTGAGACGTTAAGTAGCCAGTATCACAGCAGTTAAATAAGGTTGTGCGGCCAGACGCAGCCCAAAAGCCCATTGAAAAGCTGCATCCAGAAGGTGCCGCATGTATGTGAAGTACAAAAGATGCGCGCTGGTCGCCGTTGTGCCTTAATGCTTAATGAGTCTGGGAAGGAGATGGGTTGTTTCCGCACTAGTACTGGGTGTGGACGTCTAGTCCTGGCGACGGGAGCGCGTTTGTCAGCGGCATCCTCCGGTCTAATGATGCTCGCTCCCAGGTTCGTCAGGTCTCTTACCTGCAAGACAGGCGTGCTCGACCATACAAGTACTGGGAGATCAGTATGAGGTCAGATTAACGGCGTTGCTGCTCTACACGAAGGACGGCGGTACCCCACTCGCTCAGACAGAAACGATCAGGCGTCGCTGGGCTCCTAAGGTTCCTCCATCCGCGCCCTGGGTGCTGGCGGGCACATCATAAATGTGGGAACTGATTGGCACGCCTTGGCCCTGGCAGACAAATTATATCACTAGGGGGCACCCATGAGAAGCAAATTTCACAAATTATCATTAAGGACAGCAGGTAAAGTAATTGATGAGCATAGTTTTGGTTACCATAGTTTTGTTTACCTTGCAACGGTGAGTACGTTGATGGGGTGAAGCAAGCGGTGGAGAACAATAAGGCGTAAACCTGGAGAGGGGAAGCAGGTTACCAAGCACGCATGTCAATCCTTCTCCGCCTCTCTCTAGTCGGTTTCCGTGTTTGCGCTGATGATCGACTGTTTTCTTTTTCCACACAGGAGTTTCAGTCGACGATGACATCGCCTCGGCCCCTTTGTCGAGGATGAAGAACAGTTCGTGAAGAATGCAGGGACGTCGCTGGGGCGAGGTCGTCCCGATTCAGCTCCCCGGGTCCTGACTCGCCAATCATATGAGGGCTCGGTCGGGTGCGCTTGGGTTGGCAGCAAATGTGTCGTCAATGTGGGCACCGTAGATGGAGAGCTCCTGATTCCAGTGTGGGAAGACGAAGAGATCCGGCCGCTTTGTATTTAGCCCATGCGATAACCCAGTCACCGCAGGATCGGATGTGACGTTCGAATTTGGTAGCGGCTGGGATGGGGCAGAGGTCACCGAACTGGTGGACTGAACACATCCCTTCTCGCGCTGTGATGTGAAAATGGAAGACTTTCTCGAGGTCGACGAAGGAGTTGGTGACGACGTCGCCCAAGAGGGTGGCAGGAGAGTCAGCCTCGCTGCGCAACGAAACCTTGGACTCCCTCCATGGGTGCGACTGAGGTTGGCCGCAAGGGAAGGGTCGTCTCCAACCCTGATCGGTATGAGGTCGTTGATGGTTCGCCTCTTCCGTCATCCATGACCTTCTGCTTCAACGCGGCCTTCGATCGCGGGACCGCGATCCTGACCCGCTGGCTGCTCATCGTCCTCTTCGCGTCCGAAGTCCTGACCGGCCCCGACTCCCGCCTCGACAGCTGCCGCTCTGTCGCGATCGAAGTCGTCGAGCATTCGGGGTATGCACCGAGGCATCGCACGCCAAAGTCATGCCCGGGCGGTTCCCGGGCTGTGCATTTCCAGTCGTCCTCCACCCGGGTGCAAGTGTTGCTGTCCGTCACCTGCGGCATGATCGGACATATTTGGTGATTTGCAAGACGGAGAAATAGGAAAAGTTTAAGCTGGCAAGGAGGGACTAGCAGGTGGGAGGGGTTAGCCCTTACCAGCCCAAGCTTTTCGCGCACAATCAGTTTCACTCATCTTTCGAATCATAAGACATGGTCGATGATGCCGCAGACATGGGACAATAACACGTGGGTGACCTCGGAGGACGGGAATCGCTCCACCCGGGGAACCGTTTGCGCACAACTTCGCAGTGGGTGCCTCACCTTGTCCGAGACTACAGAGAGGGTCGGAAGCGAAAGGCTAAAGTCGTTCGGGAGCTCGTACAGGCCATCGAAGCCTTGCGAGACGATATACTAAAAAACAGCATGCGCTTTCACAGTCGACTGACCAAGGGGTGCGGTCATCGGAAAAAATGAACAGGCAAGAGGCAAGAGTTGAGATTCGCGCGCTTTCGTGCAGTGCTGCCGTAACCGGCCCGGCTTAAGCTAACAAGTGACGACAATGGCAAAATTATCAAAAAATCGCACTGTCCCGTCTCTTTCTTCGCGCCCTTCGACATCTAAGCGACGCCCCAATGACCGCCATAATCCTGCGCGGTCAGACGTCTACGAGTATCAAACCCACAGAGTCCGGCGGGCCCACGTACCACTCTCGCTTGACCGAGATGAAGCCCATGCACATGGTGCTGGCTCTGACGAGGACGCAACCTCTGACATGCGCAAGCCACGGCTCATTGGTGAAGGCGTAGAGGATGAAGATGTACCTTCAGAGGATGACGAAGAACTTGATAGTGATGCTGCGTTCGAAGAGAGCGATGAGGAACGCTTTGCTGGGTTTTCCTTTCCCAAGGTGCACCTTCATCCCTTCATTCGTCGTGTAATTCTGAGTATCTATTCAATCAGTCTCGCGGTAACACTGCGCGTAAAAGGCTGGTCGGGGATCACACCTCCAACGGTGGCGATGGTACATCAGGTTCAGAAGAGAGTGATGACTCGGGAGATTACATCAATATCCTCGATGTCCTCGACGGCCGTGCCGACCATGGCATAGAGGGGGCGGTCCCTGCGAATCATGTCCACACTGAAAGTCAAGATAATGGTCTGAATGCCAATACCAGAATGGACGAAGATGATGACACAGACGGGGAAGAGGCAGAAGAGGCGCAGGAGGAAGAAGAGCAAGACTCAGTGTTGTCGGCAGACGAGGACGTCAGCCCAAGTGCCCTCGAGGGCCTCGAGAAGTTTGTCTCATCCTTGGAAGCATCCAAGAAACGAAAAGGGGACAGTGATGCCACAAATGGTTCCCTCCCGCGCAAGAAAAGGTTCGTGGAAGAAAAGACAGCGGCTGGAGTAGAAGGGGAGTTCACAGCGGTGACAACCGGTATGTCTAACGTGTATCTATCTGTCTCACCATTTCCAACGTTTTTAGGCCAGCGGCTTCAACTGGACGATTTGCTTGCACCGATGTCTTCTCATTCAACGGCAGTGCTCTCTCTTAAGAAATCTGTCAAAGTCTTGGACTCTTCACGGACCCGTGCTCCACTTTCGGTCCCACTTCCCCAGCGGACGCAAGACCGGTTGGATAGAGAGGCGGCATACGAACAGACAAAAACGGAGGTCGATAAATGGAAACAGACAATGCAACAGATCAAAGATGTTGTACCCATACCTCTTCGCCTTAGTCCCCGCTGATCTCTTAACCCAAAGGCCGAACATCTGTCTTTTCCATTGCAAGCAGAACCAGTTGGAAAGGTATCAAATCTTGAACTTATGGCGAAGTTCAAGGTGAGACCTGTTTTGAGCTCCTTTGCACTCTGTTCTGGTTATTGGTTGACGCACCCTCGTAGCCATCCACCGAGTTGGAAACAGCCGTGGATCAGCTTCTCAAACGAGCTCAGATGACGGAAGGGGATCTTCAGAAGACCGAAGAACTTAAAATGAACCACCTTTCAGCCGAAGAGGTTGCTTCGCGGCGCGCAGAGATAATGAAGACTCGCGAGCTCATGTTCCGTGCTGAAGTGAAGGCGAAGCGGATTGCTAAGATCAAGAGTAAAACGTATCGACGCCTAAAAAGGCGGGAGAAGGAGAAACACCCCGGTGAACAAGGTGGCTCCGATGGACCCGAGGCCTCATTAAAGAGAGAAACGGCGCGTGCCAAGGAGCGAGCGACTCTCAGACATAAAAACACCGGAAAATGGGCCCGAACGATGCGACAAAGAGGAGAGATGGACGCTGATCAGCGCGAAGACATGGTAGAGATGCTAGAGAGGGGGGAGAAGCTACGCAGGAAGATCCAGGGCACCAAAGAGAGCGATGACAGCGACGATGATGACGACGACGACGATGGCGGAGATTTAGACCAACTCAAAGCTCGGGTTTTTGATGAACTAGCCGAGCTTAAACGTGAGGACTCGGACCAAGCAAAGGGCAAAGGGAAGAGCATCTTTGATATGAGATTCATGCAGGAAGCGGCTGCGCGCGAGCAGCAAGAAGTTGATCAGAAGGTCGACGACCTGATCGAAGAGCTCCAGGACCTGGATGGGCCTGCCCATTCAGATGAGGTTGGCAGTTCCGAGGTACTTCATGAACCTCCTTCCATTGCTATCCAGCGCATAGGTGGAAGGGTTTCCCTTCGACCAAGCGGCGTAAGTGGTCTAGACCGAAACTATCATGACACACTGATTGTTTCCCCCAGCAAACGTCGATCTTAATGCAACGACCAGCGCCTTCGGATGCGTCGAGCACTACTCAGAAGACCACAGACATGCATTCCCTTCCAACTATGTCGCCCGTTGACCCTCAGACCCCGTCCGTTTCCCAAAGTCAGCCCACTCAGCAACCCCACGACGACCGCAATCCTTGGCTCTCCCGTGACAGCCAATCTTCTCACACCGCTCCGAAGAAGAATGCGATTGCCGTCAGCAAGGATAGTACAACTGCCGTCAAGGCCAAGAATAAACTCCAGAAGAAGCAAAGGGAAACCAAGGATGAAGTCTCAAAAGTTCAGGACGACGGTGTCCTTGAGATCTCCCCTACTGACCTGCTAGTGGCAAATTCCAAAGACAGTCGACGAGCAGAGCCCGGAGACTCTGGTTCCGACGGAGATGGCGAGGTCGAGGAGCAAGAGGAGGGGCTGAAACAAAAGGGCAAACCTCCCGGCAGAACGCATTACGCGTTCGAACAAAAGGAACTTGTAACACAGGCCTTTGCTGGGGACAATGTCGTAGAGGTTGGTGGATAGCTCGTGTCAATTGGGGCGATTCTTGACATTCGAGTTACGTAGGAGTTTGAGGAAGCTAAACGCCGCGAGATAGAGGAGGATGCTCCATGGGAGTTAGACACTTCATTGCCTGGTTGGGTAAGCCACCTATGTTTGACTCCCTTCTTTCATTTAGTGGAACGTTTACAGGGCGCGTGGGGGGGACAAGGAACACGAAAGGCCGTGCCGAAACCTCACTTGATAAAGAAGATTGCAGGCATCAACCCGCAGTCTCGTGCTGACTTCGGCAAGGCCCATGTAATCATATCGGAGAAGCGCGACAAGAAAGCGGCAAAGTACTTGACGAAGGACTTGCCACATCCGTATACAAGCAAGGGGCAGTTCGAGCGCACCCTAGAAACTCCCATAGGGAGAGAGTGGAACACGCGCGTCGCGTCTCAACGCGCGACGTTACCCAAGGTTACAAAAAAGGTGCGGCACCAGTTTGTGATCGACGTTGTCGAGTCTTATGAGTATTTGAACGATCAGATGGGGACGATCATCAGACCGCTCGAGAAACGGTTCTAGTCGTCGCAATGTGTATCTCTTACCATATTCCTTCGCACGTTTAACGTTATTCGTGGAACTTGTGCCATCATCCTCTTGCCCCCGACCTTCGCTCGGGGGTGAATCATTTCGTGTAATCGGGCGGGGTATTCGCGCTCGTGGAGAAGAGCATATCGGCCAGCAAGTCAATGCTTATGGACCGCAACGTTCAGGATAACACATCGGTATCGCTCACAACCCGGACTCAGTAGCGTTAGAGCCTAGCAGCCTCGAGTGCAGAGGACATCCTCTATAATTTACTAGCCAAAACCTGACATCGTGCGCGTCTTTCATCGAAAGTACCTGGGCCACAAGCGCCTAGTTTTTTTCTCGATGCTCGCGGAGCGATTCAAAGTAGGAGATCTCATACCAAAGGGTATATTCCACTTGAGAACGGCGCGCCCAAGGAACTCACGGAGGAAGCGGTCGTTCTGTTGCCCCCGGTGTGCTCTCGAGGGAGTTGATGTTTATTGAGGTACTTCAGGAGCCGTCTAACCTGTAAGCATATCTGTATGGGATAAATGTCACGGCCAACCGCGTATACGTTACGTCCATGTGCGCCATCGCACACACATGAATGCATGAACTGCTAATAACCACCACTTACAAGGGGCCACTTGTCCTTTGTTCCGTGTTCCGTGTTCTATGCATTCGCTCTACACGCAGTCTCTGGGAAAAGGTCCCAGAGTGACGACTCGATCTGTCAAGTTGTCGTCAGGTGCTGCAGTGTGTCGCTCCGTCCTACCGCTCGTCGGTGACTGGCATCCTTGCGGGCATTGTCCTCATCATTTTACCGTGACGGTGACGGGCCCCACATACTTCGTACAGCGAGAAGCGTAGTCTACCGAACAAACATCTAGACAGCTTCTGCCACACGCAAAACGTCGCTCTTGGATCAGGAGACAGACGAAATCAGGTATACTATGAAGAAGTTGGAGAATGAGTGTGTGTAAATGATGACCACCTGTAACAAAATCGTGGCATGCGCCTGAGATAACCGACGCGGAAGGTTAATACCCAACAGAAAACCCGTGTGTCGTTACAGTAAAGGAGTGTCAGTGCTGAAGTAGCAGCCAGAAACATAAAAGCAAGAGCAAGGCCAACGAGATACGATCATCGAACCACCCCCATCCAATCCAATCGAGTCGCCACACACACTTCGGTGTTCAATCGCTTTTGAACCTCTAAGTAGACGATTGTGAGCCAATGCACCAAACCGGAGATCTAGCTCGTGAAAACGTGCCTTTGTGACGTTCCGAGCCAGGGATCTTTTCTTCATGTAATGATACAGACGGACGATGTCAGCCCACAGGAATGCAGGCGTAACGATGCCCATGACGGGGATAGCGATGATCCAGAAACTAGAGAACAATTCATACAACCACGGAGGTAACGCGGAGAGAATACATACACAAGGTCACTATGGCCGTGCTGGATAGTCCACATGTATTGGAAGTTCATGCCCTAACAGAACTCAGGCTAGGTTTCTGCAGAGGAAAAAGACAAGCTTACGAAGTATCCGGTAAGCAATGTCAGTGGCAAAAACAGAATGGTACACAACGTCAAGGTGCGCCTGAGTGGAAGTTGAGTGACAATTTGAGCAATACCATGGTTCTGAAGCGTACATCACTTCGTTGGTTTCGTAGGAAGCCATCTGAAATCGTCGTAATCCTTCAGAACTCAGCCAATGAGAAACACGACCCATGACATACGTTGAATGTATAGTTAATCAAGTTCTCTGCCATGGCCGAGTACATGTCAAGGCTGGTTATTGCATAGTCGATGTGATCGAGTACATCAGCCTGCAAGAAGAGTACGTAAGCCATGGGAGACCGTGAAGCCGTGAAGGAATAGACCGACGAGATAGATCATGGCCCTATTGGACATATACCCAACGACTTTGTGATCCCCAGACTCAGGCAAGTCAAGGCACGCTGCTGCTCTATCAACGTCATAGGCTCTCAAGGCATATATCAAGGCTTTGACGGGCCCAAGAGTGCGCTTATGCAAAATCAAATCTCCAGAAAGGATGTGGACTGCAAATTAGGTATAAGCCTTGGTTGGCGAACTGAATGTAGGAACACGAACGACTCCTGACGGTTGAAACTTTCGACTTGATAAGAATCAGGCGCTCGAGCACGCTAAGCCGCGCACGGTACTCGTCCACGACTTCCAAGGCAGCATCAACAACTAGTCAAGCTCAGGTAAGACACGGCGAGGGAATTGAATGTAATTGATGCACTTAGATCGAGCAGGCTTTCAACGAGTATGGAAGGATCGGCTGTTGTTCTCAAGGAGCTGTCCCGTTGCCGGATACGCATAGTAATTGACTCAGTCAGGTCAAGATTTGGTTTTGAATTAAACGATATGACGGTACCTAATAAACAACCGCTGGTAAGGCAATGAAAACGAGATGAGGTGACGAGAATTTACCGTCACGGAAAAGGAATATACACATAGGTTCGATGTGCACACCAACGCGTTCTCCCTTCTTCAGCTCATCCAACGTTACTTCTGCGGCTGCGCGCCTACGGCTATTAGCCTTGGGGAAATAAAAAAAAATTGTAAGGGACTCGGATTATTTGTAAGGCAACGATCTCATACCAGAAGTGAGGTCCTGCGGCCCCCCAACTCAGGGTCAACCAGGGTCGCCCTGCCAGTTTCGGACTCATCGGGCATCAGATCGACATTATCGTAGCCCTTCTCATAGTACTCTTCATCTTCCTTGCCAAACTTCTCATTGAGACGCTGTGGTGAGGCGGAACGCGGCAATTCGGTGAATGGCGGGTGGGATGATGATGCCGCATTCGTCCCGGGACTCTGTGACGTGCTGGGTGCAGAATCTAGGGTATGGCACAGGACGCGTATGAATAGATGTTTGGGGTAATAGTCAGCCTTGGAAAGCGCATGACCGCGCCGGTGGAGAATGTCCTCGACAGCTAGTGGGTGCAGTTCTTTGAAAGAGGTATCAGGATCTGCTGAGGAAATGATAGTCGCGCGTCCGTGCATTACCATATTTTAAAGCGAGTGCGCTGATGACATCCCAGCTGACACCCCCAATATTGATCCAGCGCACCTTGACCCATGGCTCACGGGCGGATGCTCGGTCATTTTCAAGAAAGTCGACGAAACCCTTATTCGTCATGCGACCGACGCTGCATCTGATAGAGGAGTAGTCTACGACATCAATGACACACCGCTCGCGCACGTGTCCGTATTGAGCGAATGCGCTATGGCGGCGAGGGTCGACGCCGGGTTCAGCGCCCAGACGCCCACGAAAAATGATAGTGGACGTGCGATGGAGGGCCATGACCTTTCGGACGGCCCCACGAAAGCGGTTTATTGGAGATGCCTGGGGCACAGTAGGCGTGGGCACATGGCCATTCCTGCGACTTTCGTGGCTCTGCCGGATTCGGGTTGTCTGCGAGAGACGCTTGTCGGCGCTCGTCGAGGTCCTTGTGTGGCCTGGCGAAACTGGCGAAGATGCTTCGCCTACCTTTGTCGAGTCCCTTGTATGATCTTGCGAGGGCACCTCGACTACCTCGACTTGCTGATTTATGGTGAGCGCCTGGCCCTCAGCACTTGGGCGACTATTTTCCTGGGCCATGGGGGTGAAAATGAGGGAGAGCGGGGAGTTATGTTGAGACATAATATACGGTCGACAAGCGGTCGCGAGGCAGGGGAAGCGTGGAAACAGTTCCGGCGCACAGCTAGGTCGGCTGTTGAATTGAATTGATGGGAAACAAACCTGACAGGTCGGCCATCTATAGTCGGCTGATCCTTCAGGTACGAGTGGACTAGCCGAGTGTGCTAGCAATGAATGCAAGCAACATACGAGGGTACCGGTACAGTACAAGTGATGTAAACGGAGAATGACAAGAACTTCCAAGTCCTTCTGTTCGCTGACATCACTTGCTGTGCTGACCAGCCAACTCACCCAGAAGATGGCCCAGACCCCTCGCTGGTACACCGCCCTCGAACAAGCCGTTACCCAAAACACGAATTCAAGTCGTGAGTCCGCGCATCATCATCGCCCGTCTCATCACCGCCTCACCCGAAAATCCAGTGTTTCAGTTGGCCACCGTCGATGAAGCGGGCAAGCCTCGTGTCCGCTCGCACATCCATCGTGCTTTCCTCGTGCCCCCTGCCAACCCCGCGCTTCCACTGGTAGTCACGTCCACCGACATTCGCACTCCGAAGGTCCAGCAGATATCTCACGCGGACACCGTCGAGCTCGCGTGGTGGATCAGCGCTACCTCGGACCAATTCCGCATCTCGGGGCCTGCTCGCGTATACGCCGCGCCTGGGCGGCATCCCCTTCCTGCTCGCCGTGTTGCCCCCGAGTCTGACTGTGCGGGCATCGAGGCCCTTGAGGCCTCCGGCATCGACTGGGAGGCGAAGCGACGGGAGCTCTTCGATGCCCTCAGTGAGCAAATGCGCGCCGTTTGGTGTCGCCCAATCCCCGGCACGCCGTTGAAGGGCGGTTTTGAGGAGATGAATGACTGGCCCGTCAAGGTGCCCAAGCCGAGCGAGGCAAAGACTGAAAAAGAAAGGGAGCTGGTCGAGCTGGCTCTCAGCAACTATGCTCTCATCGTTATAGAGCCGTTAAATGTCGATTGGGTGCAGATGAGCATCAAGCCGAATCGGAGAACTTTCTTTTCCCGCGAGGGAGTCGACTGGACGGACGTGCCTGTTGTCCCGTAGGCACACCTGTGTGCAAGTTGCAAAGAAGATGTATAAAAACGGTAGCGTGGTTTTATGCTCGGTACTGTCTTCGGCATCTAATTTGACAGTTTGCAGCCTATGGTGTACTTATGATTGAAACCACGCACATTGCATGAGACCCTGTCCGTGTATCCGCATCATTGTATTAGATTAGTGAAGGCATGAGCGCATGAACGCTCGCCAGCTACCAGTGGCGATGTTCGCAACAATTGCCTTGCTCAATACTTGTGTCTGTATGTCTTTTTTTGCAAGACACAATGTTATGATAATTTACGCCGACTGATCAAACACTACGAGACTAATTAATTCTTCGGGTGTTCGGGTTCGTTTGTGTTTTCGTCGTTCCCGTTCTACACCTTGACCTTCTTCACGTCCTGTCCCTCGTCCTCACCCCCATTTTCTTCCCCTTCGCCTGCTCTGCTACGTTTTGCCGAGCCCACGGCAATCAAATGCTTTCCATCACCCTCGACATCTGAAATGTATTCGTCGTCATTGTCTTCCTCGTCTTCCTCTTCTTGGCCCGATTCCTTCCAAATTCCAATTTAGGCGCAGCTACCAGAAGGAGATGATACCGACCATCCAACTTACAGCTGTCTCACCCAGGAGCAGTGCCGTCAAGTTACCATTCGCTTTTTGTTGCTGTAAGCCGGAGTGGTCAATGTAAAGAATGATAGGATAACATGGGCGATACCCACACCGTTCGGCTCCCCTCCCTCATCTTCGTCTTCGTCTTCGTCTTCATCTTCGTCCTCGTCGTCCTCGCCCTCATCGTATCTAGAGGCCCCTCCCATACCCCCTTCGTCGTCCTGTAAAGTACCTTGTTGGCCGGAAGGGCGGAAAAATATACAAAAGACTCTTATTACCGACCTCAATGTCGTACTCATCGCTTTCCTCACCCTCTGCGTTCTCAGGGACGTCGGGGATACCTTGTGGGGGGTGATTCTCGTCTGCAGCAGGAGGCATAGTGACAGCGTAACGATACGGGATTGGTCGAATCTTAACAACTGAGGAAAAATAGGCTCAGCGCCGTCAGGCCAATTCAACTCAGTGACGCGCGTTGACGTCCGCGCGAGAATGGAAATACTGATTGATGCTCATACGTCCAACGTGAATGAGTGCACTTGCATGGATGGGTATGTCAATAGTAGCTAATATGCTAATTTCGCATAGAAGAGAACTCAAAACAGATCGCAGAGATTGAAACATGTCCGATGGGTCGTGAATCTACAGCTAACTTCGAATCCGGTCGGCTTTGTTCTCACACCAGCTTGGAGCCATAGATGCGTACTACGACAAGCTGCCTTAAGTGTCTTGCTTTTCGTTGAGCATCAAGGACTCACCACTTCCGTCCGGGCTACCGACTCCATACAACATTTCGGTTGGGTGAAATACCATGGAGCTTGATCGTGGTATATACTGAGATGGGAATCCCCGAGTCGGCGACGTCGTCAAGCCCGTGCTCATGTTTGTGGTAGAGAGGATCGCCGAGTGTGATATTGAATGAATGACAGCGCGTTGAGTCCGCCAGTTCGAAGACGACAATGCAGAAAGCCTGGAGGGGCACCGTCAGCACCGTAACAGATGTCCTGGAGTGCGAGGACCATACCCTGCAAACACTCCGCACTGTGCATGAACATCAAATGCGGCCAGTCCTCCGGGGAAAACATCCCATGTTTCTACAGCTCTATCGGAGCCACGAATGTCCCATAGTTTGACTTCGCCATTCAGACTAAAAGAAAGCCTCAGACGTTGTCCAACAACTGCGGCAAAAACCGACACAAACCTCGCGACAAGAATTGGTTCCCAAGTGGGGTTGCCAACGAACGTTCTGGATCCAGTTGGTGTGCTCGTTAAATGACCGTACAACGGCATCTTCCTCTTCCAAACGCCGATCAAATACTTTGATGATGCCATCGGCAAAGCTGGCAAGCAAGACGGAGGACGGGCCTCGCTCAGAAGCGATGCTGTGACCGGGCTATCAGAGTTGGTTTCCAGATCCTGTGGATAATCATGATTCTTCCTTCAAGTATGAAGTCGAGTAACCACGCACGAGTAATTGAGCCTCTGTATGGGCATCCCACACTCTGATGATGCGCGAATCACCTCCGACGAGTAAGAAACCACCGCTTGTTTCCAGTCCACTATCACACCGCTTCCGCGACGCACGCTGATGATCTCACTCAGCCCACGGAATGCGCTCACCATTTGAACATCACTGCTGCTTGTCGCGGGGTCGTAATTACGGTAAAGTCGAATCATACCGTCAGCTGAACACGACGACGTCAATAGGATCGCGGAAAGAGCCAGGGAAGTAGCACGCCACCAGAACTCGCGAGCAACATGCCGCCAACATCTTGGTTGATGATCTGAAGAGAAGTGATAGTCGCCTTCCTAGGATTGCCGTTGGGGAAACGTGACAGCTGCCTACGTCGCGACCAATCCCATACACTAACATGTTCCAAGTCACCATCCAGAACGTGTCAATCGGATCTGCAGCACTGACCTGATAATATCAGCCTCATTTGCGATAGCAACATGTGGGTCGTATGCGTGAAATGCAATCGACAGCGGGACGCTTTGGATATGCAAGGTGGTGACCGCCTTATCCCAAGGCCGATCAGCTGCTATACTATCAACAGCTGATTGATTATATAGAAAAGTGAACACGAACAAGCGATCTCTGCTTGATCCCGAGTCTCAGAGAGTACTTGCTCATTGCGCTGATGGCGCCAGGCTTGATAATTGTACTCCAAACTTCCGGGTTCATCAGCTTCGGCTTGCTATAGGGGTTGGATGCTCAGTGGGGGACACACATGGCAAGCATTGTCGCTTACCCGCATCTGCGGTTCCTTGAAATATTCACAGCACCAGTCGAAGAAGCGGCTCTTCAATGGCAAGATATCGCGGATGCCGGCGCCTGTTCCGAGACCGAGGATAACACTACTCCCTGCCGAATCGCTGGAAAAGGTGCTGTCTGCTGGGCTATGAGGCACGGCATTGCGCCCCCTCGCCCCGTGTGCAGCTCTCCGCCGTGCGCGCAGGCGCTCCATATCCTCCTCCATCAATGCCTCCATCACATCAGAGGGCAGGAAATCTGTCGTAGGATGCGGACGATCCTCTGTGGAATATCGGGCCGAGGATGTTGGCGAGGCTGGAGCACTCTTAGATGATATTAGAGTCTGCGGCGATGCAGAACGGGAGTATGGGGATGCGTATTGCGCGAAATTGAGGTTCGGAGATGGAGGCCGCGAGACACCTGCCTTTTCGAAGGAAACTATCGAAGTCACGTGGGAATGTGGGGCGCGGTGAGGCGAAGAGCGGCCATCCTCGACAGATGGAAACGCGATGCCTCCGGCTAAATTCTTGAGAGCGTTCGCAAAGGACGACGTACGCTTGAGAGTACTGCTCACCCCGGATGATATCGTGCTGGTCATTGTTTCACTGCGGGTGACACCAGGGCGGGCTACGTTTGGTGATGAGGGACGTGTCATGGAAGTTGGGGAAGATGTAAGAGAAGATCGTCGAGACCGGGCCCCTGAGGGTGCACGCTGGCGCGGAGGTAGATGATGAAGCGAGCTGGATTCCAGACGAGTAAATGGTGACTCGTGGAGAAGCGCCATGATGTAGTCGACAATGGTTTGGGCATTCGTTGCCACTTCATGATATGGGTCCACCGAAAGCTCGAGCAGGACGGAAAATATCGTGAAGAACGATGATAAGATAACCCGATTCTCCTCGCAAACTTCCTCGTCGCCGAAGCTATCCAACCATTCGGAGATAGCCTGGCTGGTCACATCCTCATCACGAAAGTCAGTCGTAGAACTGAGCCTCCATCTTCTGTCTTCTTCCCAGTACACCCAGGCGCAAACGACGAAATGTCCCCGCCACTCTTTGACAAGGCAGCTGATAAGAATCAAGAGCTCTTTGCGAACCATAGGACTAGCGTCTTCCTTAATGGCTAACGCGCTTCCTGTGACGACAGCCACCTCCATTCGAAAGTGAACGCGCTCCTCTAAATGATGCATGGTCCCTGTCCCCCCTCCGCCAGTCTTTGTCGAGTTCCCTGAGCCAGATGCGCCCATGAAGGTCCCTAGCGCGAAGAGCACCGCGGCACGTACTTCTGGTGAATCGTCTGTTAAAAGTGATATGAACTTATCCTGAGTCCCGTTGTCCACACCGAAGATCTTGATGTCGTCGTTTCCATCCCACATTTGCCCGATGCATAAGGCTGACCATTGTCGCAGAAGAAAGTCGCCTTCATCCAAGCGTTCGAAGCACGAATGAAAGACCTTCTCGCGCCAACATGCATTCTGGCCGAGCGGATAATCGCGCGCGATAGCTGCCAGAACGAATGCGCACATGGCCTTGTGTTCTGAACCATTGGGGATAGTAAGGTGTTGAGAATCGTCATGCGCAGCAAGAATGTTTGCAAAGTACTTATAACCCCCGTTACTGTAGAGGTCGACCTGACACGAAGGATCGACAGCGAGTATACGAGACCAGATGAATATCAGGACAGGCCGCAGGTCTTGTCCGCCAGCCTGGAGTAGCTTGGAAATATATGGGAAGATTCCGATGGCAAGAGCAAGGTGGACGGCCCACGGGCCAAGGTCGACGAATTGAGAGAGAAGGACAAGGGCTCTCAGACGGTGAGGCTGAGACAATAGAACCTGGAGAACGATAGGCAACTGCTCCGGTGGCTTGCGTGGGACCAGATGGTGGTCATTCTTAGTCGAGGTTACTGAAGACCCCGAGCCTGCTGGTGCGGGGTCGTCCTCAGCCTCAGACATATCACAATTTTGGAGGGGCAATGACAGGGGCCCACGCTTGGTCAAGGCAGAGCCTCCGCGAGAAATCCATACCTCGAATGCCGTGAGCTGATCTGCAAAGAAGCGGCTGGGAATGTAGGTATATGGCTTTTCACCATGACCCAGCTTATCCTGTCGGGGTGCCGCGGCCTGTGCCTGTGCCTGCCTTCGAGCCCTGATGGATGCGCTACCCATAGCCATGCCAAGCATGCTTGTGTCTGTGTGCTTGAGCAATTCCGGGAGCTGGCGTAAGCAGGAATCGACAGCGAGATCCCATGCCGCCCACAATGGATGAGTGTTAGTGGGAGGTAAGGAAGGGGACGTATGAGGTGTACAGTGGTAATTCTTCATGATACGCTCAGCCAGAAGGAAGTTCCTGAAAAGTGAGGCGATCAAGAGGTCCGAGCGATAGAGTCGGGTGAAGAGTTCTCTTGAGAATGATGTCCACGCAATGGTGTCGGTGATGGCGGTGAATATCCAATTAAGCTCTCCGAGCGGAGTGCGCCTATCCTTGAGGTCTCCGGGGACTTGCATGACCATATCGGCTGTGATATTATTCGGGAGTTGGTTGTGCATGACGAAGTAACGCAGGGCAATATCGATGGGGGACGTAAGGCATGAAGTAAAGAGATCGGCGGGGAGTTCCGGGCACGATGGTAGTTGTTCATTCGCAGCGCATGCAGCGAGTTGTATTGATTCAGAGAATGGTGGAGTACCTTCCGGTCGACCAGCGTTCTCACTGTCACGTCTTTGCGCGTAGATATTAAAATTCAGTAATAGATTTCCCGCTGCCGAGCAATCCCAGATGTACACGCAAGGTGTACCGAGCCAATGTTGGACTTCAGCCAGGGAAACAGGTATGTACTGGGTATAGTTTCGGTTGAAACACCACAGTTCGCCGCTGGCAGTTGGTTTAGGGACACCATGACCATTGTAGTAGAAGAGGACGGTGTCTTCTTTGGCCTGCCTTCTGAGAGTGGCACAGAAACGACGCAGGTCCTCGTAGGAAGGGTCTAAAATCGGCTTGTAGGACAATTTTGGACTCAAGCCCTCGAATTGATGCTGCAAGTTTGTACCGATAACTTCAAGGGCCTTGTGGGAGGGCATAGTATGTGGATCTACCCAGCATTCGAGTACCGCGCACGGGTTTGTCTTGACAATATCTGGGGGATCAACGTCTATGTTCAGACATAGGACTAAAGCAGCGTTAGCTGTTTTGAGCTTTCCGGGAGAGGACCTCCAAGGAGACATCTTCGGCGCCCAAGGTGGGGGAGGCGTGGGGTTCCCGCAAGTTAGGTGACGCTTTGCGGACCAGTATGGTATAATAGGGATCGGGTCAGGTGCAGTGGCCACTGAGCCGTTAGCCCTCCCGTCAGGATCCGAGCTGCCGGCGCGACCGTTGTCAAGGTTGGTTTGCGCGGATGATGGTTCGGACAGTGTGGCATAGAAGTGCCTGCCTCCACGTTCTGTGTCTGTATCCGAGCCGTGATTCTGTCTGAATGAGGGGCCAGGACCGGCACCGGCACCGACACCTGAAACGCAGTAAGGTGAACGTAAGAACATGCAGAGAGTAGGCCTAGAGACGTACCATTTAGGTGCCCGTTCTGCCTTCCGTTGTGCATGGTGCGGAGACGTGAAGGCGTGAGCGGTGGGCCGTTGTGGGATGTGGGAGAGGGAGAGATGCGATCAACGGAGCCTGTACGGCAATCCGGGTCCGAGCTGATCATCACAACTCCGCACTCCCACCCACTCACTCACTCACTCGCACCGCGGCCGAATACCTCACTCTCAGGTGTATGCGGTGCGCCACACAGTCGTGTTAATAACATCCCTTTAGGGCTGCGTCATATCATATCAATGGCTTCAGTCGCCGTCGATATCCCTATTGGCACTGTCGTTGACATTCCTCTCGGCCGTGGAGTCGTTCGCTTTTGCGGCACGACTTCCTTCTCTTCAGGCAAGTGGGTTGGTATTGAACTTTCCCAACCTGTCGGAAAGAATGATGGTTCTGTCAATGGAGTCCCCTACTTCTCCTGTCGAATGCACTATGGTGTCTTCGTGAAGGCTAGCCAGGTCAAAGTTGTTCAAGATCCACCATCTTCGGGCAGTGTGAGCTTCACACTTTTCTTTTTCGCTACCATCGATTATACCGACGCCCGTCTGTAGCCAACTTCGCAGCCAGTAGCCCGGTCAACCCTCGGTCATTCAAGAACGCCCAGCGCTGGCCTTTCACGCGTGTCATCATCTCGGTCCATTCCCCCTCCTTCCCCACGGGCTACTAGCCCCTCCAAGCTTGGGCCTAATCAGAGTACTCGTGGCACTACAAGGCTTGCCCCTCCCTCCCCTACTAAACGTAGTCCGATTCCGACCGCTCGTCAGCAAAGTGGCTTGAAAAGAGCTAGCCTGGCCCCAAGACGCCCATCTATGAATGAAAGCAATTTGTCTATCAGCGGTTCAGCGACTCCTTCTCGTGGTGACTCTCCCGATTCCGCATCACTTGTCCGGACTTCGCAACTCAGACAAGTCTCGTCGCCGGCGCAACAGCCACGAGACCGTGTCCTGCCCGGTGTTGCACAAGCTTCTATCACCGTCTCTACATCCAATCTACTCCCTCCCGCGCCACAGTCTCCCCAAGAACCAAGGGAACTGGTGAGTGGGACTCATGACCTCGGTTCTGTGCCAACGGATATGAAGTTAGAGACGAATGACGAGGAACTGCAAGAACTTCGAGCAAAGATCCGTGTTTTGGAGGTCAAGCGCGCTGACGACGCCCGACATGTGAAAGAACTCGAGACGAAGCTCAGTGAGGCCGAGACATTCGTTGCTCTAAGACCCAAACTTCAAGCCAAGCTCATGCAGCAACAGACCGAGCTCATCGCCGCGCGTAGAGAGCTGGCAGATGCCCGACAACTTTCTGAACTCGCCGAGACACGGAATTTGGATTCATTAGAGCAGTTGGAGATGACCATGTTAGACAGGGAGGTCGCAGAAGAACGTGCGGAGGCTGCTGAATCAGAACTTGAGGAACTGAAGGAGAAATTGGCTGTTGCGGAGGTCGAATTGGAAGTCATAAAGGAGGGCGCATGTGAGTGTGCCCGTAACTCGTTTCAAGGTTGCGAAACTGATGTCTCTAAAGCAGCGGAAGGCGGCGGCTCAAGCGTGGCCAACTCCTTAGCTTACATCCAGTTAGAAAAACAGAACGCTCGCCTGAAGGATGCTCTGATCCGGTAGGAGACATCCTGGCATATGGCCAACTCACGAGTCTCACACTTCTGGGTAGTCTTCGCGACGTGAGTCAGGAGACCGAGCAGGAACAGCGCAGGCGCATAGCTGACATGGAAAAGGACGTGATGAGCGTCGAGGATTTGTCAGGTAAGTATCCAAAAGTATCCTCCACATATAACTCCTCCACTGAAACCCACCGAGGGCAACTCGAATCAACTCTCATCAAGCTCGCGAATGCGGATACTCAGATTGAGGATCTCAAACTCCAACTGGATGACGCACTTGGTGCAGAGGAGATGGTCGTGCAGCTCACGGAACGCACCCTCACGCTTGGGGAGGTAATAACCACCCTAAGAACGGACAGTCCATTATTCTTATAGGCTTTTGCACAGAAAATCGAGGAAATGCGGATCACGATTGAGGACTTGGAAGCTCTGAAGGAGCTTGGCGAGGAGCTGGAAGAAAACCATGTTGAGACCGAGAGGGTGATGCAGGACGAGATCAGTACGTCTTACCCCATCCGTCGGATTAACCATGGCCAACCCAGTCACTAGACGAGAAAGACGTTCTACTGGCAGAGCGGCAACAAAGAATTGAGTCGCTAGAGGAAGCCTGTCAAGATATGGAGCGAACCATCGGTCGATTCCGAGAGCTTGTCATCCAACTAGAAAGGTCGGTGATATTGTGTTACAAATACGATGGATTAATCGAAGCGAATTGGTTTAGTGAGCTCGAGATGCTTCGTTCGGAAACCCAGAACGCACAAACCGAGTCGGCCGCGGCTGCATCGCAAACGGCTGCTATCATGTCAATGAATTTCAAGTTGCAATCCGCTGCTACAGAAACCAGGCTAGGAGCATTGATCACGAACTCAAGAGGATCGAAGCGAACGAATCCAAGGAGATGCTCGATATCGTTCAGGTAATGTCAATGGATGTTGGAATGTATGATTCATTGACAGCAAACCACGTTATACAGCCGTATTTACCTCAAATTTACACTGAAACGGACTCCGATGCAACGAGATGCTATATCTTTTTCCAGAGAATGGCCTCGAAGACAGATCTCATAAACATGATCACCGCTCAAGCTCATAATCTACCTGAATCACTGAATGGTTCGGTCTCCGAAACATTAGTTGGTGTTTGTGAGGTAGTTCCCGTTCTATATGTGCCGATCGAAATGTGGTCATTGATCATGCATTTAGATGAGGGGAGCAATCGCAGTTCTCTCTACGCTTTGCAAGCGTTTCGTGGCCATCCTTCGCTGTTGCGATGTCGAATCCTTCATTCGCATCGGTAGACTTTTCCAGGAGATTGCGCCATTAGAAAAGCGAATCGATATGCACATCGAATTGTTGAGGCGTGACGAATTCCGAGAAATGGAGTGCACGAGTGATATTAATAAGTACGTTCGATCCCGCATGTCATCATCGAGCTCCCGTCTGAAGCAGTCTGACAGGATCCAGGCCCAGTTCGACCACTTGGCGGAGACGTATTTCAAAGCATTTGATTTCGACCTCGGCGAACGTGAACTTGGTCTTGTACTGTCGTTAGATCATGACTTAGATGTATATGCATCGTCGATGGGGCTAACAAAGACAGCTGTCGAGACCATTCTAGACGACGAAGGCAGGTTTTGCCCAAGTTCGTGATCGCCTTGCTGACCACACGGCAATACTAGATGTCGTTCATGATCTCGACGGTCTGGAGCCTGAGAAGTGCTTCCTGGAGCCAATTCAAAAATCGCTTGACCAATGTAGGAATGCCAAAGTTGTAGCAAGGTGGGGCCGTCGATAAATCGAAGTGGCAGGTATTAATCCATGCGTGCAGAAAATTGATGAAACGGTTGGAAGAACTTGCCCATGAATCATCGGCATTAAAGGCCCATCTTGTTCCGCAACTCGAGGCACTCTGTAGCATAGTCTCTGAGATGGTCAACTTTGGAATCCAGGTGAGCAGATCAAACATCTGTCTTTTTTTGTCGCAGCTGAGATCTTTTCCAGCTTGCCCAACAAACGATGCCCCATATCGATGCAGTACGCGCCTCTAAATCTTCATTTCAACTAAGCAAAGTTCTATCATTTGTCAACGACATCGCCTCATCAACGGTGGCAAAGATCTGTAAGGACCCCACGTCTTCATGGGCGTCTCTCGGTAAAGCTATCTCTGAACTCGTCGTGCAAACAAACGCGCTTTCCCCAAAGGCAATGGAGCATGACAACATCATAAAAAGTGTGTTTAAAAAACTTTCCTCTTGGTGACTGTGCCTGACTACCAGATGCAGTCACTGGGACGGCGCCGTGGATCGTTCGTATCGAAGAGGTGAAGACTGCCATGGCTGTCAACGTTGAGGCCGAGCGGAAAGTCACGCACCTGAACGAAGAAATGCAAGGGCTTGTGCGCACATTGAAAGGCAAAGACCAGAATATCCAGGAATCCGCTGTGAAGATAGAGTTAATGGAGCGTCGGATGGAAGCGGCCAAGAAGCAAGCGGAGGCAGTCACCGAGTTAGAGGGATTGTTGGGCAAAGCTCAAAAGCAGGAGAAGTATTACGTCGAGGCCATGGAGCAGTTGCAGTCCGAGTTCGATACCCTGGCCAAAGAAAATAGCAAACTCAAAACTACTTCAAGCGCCTCCGAAAAGGGTGAGAATGATAGTCTTGACCATCGAATCACATGCTTACCTTGCACTAGTCGCTGGGGCAACCACGGCGCAGTCGCAAATCCCCCTCCACGTAGATGGCAACTTGGAGACGACACATCTCCTCGAACAGGTATGCATCCGTTCCTGTTCGTTCATATTGTGTTCTCAACTCGTGCAGCTTGAAAGTTACAGGGGTGCCGTTCGCTTCCTAAGGATGGAAAACTCATATCTGAAAGGGAATGACCTGATGCGGGAGCTTGGCGAGCTTCCCCCACTCCCGGTGCCGACGTCTAGCCGTCGATCCGCGACCCCGGCATTGGACCCGTCTAATCTCTCGGATACGGATGAGTCTGACGCAGATCCCAGTCCCAAAGTGCCCTCAGTTCGTTCTCTGGCGACGGAAACGAAGGCCCTGTATAAAGAGGTCATCAAGTTTTCGTCAACGGCGCGTGTTGTAGACCTCTCTGCGACGAAGAAGAGCGACGGCAATACCAAGGCATGGATGCCGAAAAAGAAGACCCCTACATACCAAGTTTGGGAGCGCAAGGCCCAGGCTGAGCACCTCAATCGTAGGGTGCAAGGTTTATTGGAGCGCACAAACGCGATGGTAGCCCGGACATGACGGATTGTCAGTGGATAACATGTACACGATACCCTTACGAGCAGTAAATTAATATAATTAAATGGACGGCCGATGGTGCCGATATTCGGAGATCGAAAAGGACAGGAGCAGCGGAATGTGTGAAAGGGACGCGCCACCGCTCTGCCACCCGCCCGCCACAGCAACCGTCTCGCCAGCCACATCTAAACGCTCTTTCTCATGGTCAGAACCCAGCTTAAACCAACGGTGAGCTCTCGCTCCCGCAGCAACAGAACCCTCCCCTCTGCCTTGGGGTATCAGTTGACACCATTTATGCGCCCGTTCGTTAGCCTGAAGAAAAGAAAGAATCCCATAAGAAGAAATCATCCTCTAAGAAAGCCGAAACCGGCATCTGGCCCTGCAAAATAAATGGGTGCAACAAGGAATTTGCGCGAGAGGCTGACTTGAAGCGTCACCAGAGGACGGCCAAATTACATTCGCAACCAGGAGTGTGTGTGATCGTCTCGAGGTTGCAATCTACTATATGACTAACCTTTCACAAGCCCGTGCACTCAGTGCGAGTCCACCTTCACACGGGTATGTCTATCCCATATCTCAGGTACCGTTCAAGGCTTGTTTCCTAACGCTTCCATCCCTAGACTGATGCTCTCAGGCGCCATCAAAAGTCGCGGTGAGCCTTGCGCTAATGAGTTCTATCTCAGTGGCCTAACTTGCCCATGCCAGTCACAATGGCATCATAATTGAACCCGATCGCAGGGGTAAAAGACGGTCTTCTGATGAGGAGGATCCAGAAGAAACACCCCGAAGTCGCAGTTGTACTCCAGGATCTAACAACAAAGCACATCCTCCTCCTGCAGCGCTCTCCACCCCGGGCGCGCTTCCTGGGTATTATCGCCAGCAAGGGATCAATGCAGGTAAGCTTATGATACGATCTCCCACGCGGCATCGCGCTCATGCTATGTGTAGAATTCCTTGTTTTTGTCCCGCCTCGAGCACAGGGTGTAATGGTGGACCCTAGTTTCCCCGTCGGCCATCCTACATCTGCGACACGTCTGGCACAACCGCCATGGGGTCCACCTCCATGGTCCGACGGTACACACCCCGTTCCCCCATATCCTATTCCGGGGCCGCTACCGCCAGCTTATTATGCCCCTTACTACCATCCGGGGATGCCACCTCCACTACCCCTTACGAATGCCCAACTTCATCCAAACGCACCAGGTCATCCGTACGCTCCTCCAAGTAGTTCACCTGAGAATGAAACCTGCGTACCTTCGGATGGTGAAGCGGAGATTACGCTCAGCCCTAAGCGTTCGCAAGAGCGAGAAGCTGGCCCTCCAGACGAGTCAACTCCAGTTCCTGTCATCGATCCCTCTTTGGAGTCCTCGGAAGCATACACAGACGGAAAATCACCGGTATCACTTGCAATCACTTCTGCAGCGGTGCAGGCCGTTTTTGATGAAACGCGTCGCATCGAGAAGCAGCGGACTGAGAGTGTTGTAGCCGCCCCGGAATCGAGAGAGGCGTCGCCGGCACCACATAGTTACGCTATATCCGAGAGCGCGACCGTAAAGGTGATGACGACCGCAGACTCTAGTGGCTCTCCTGAACGTTCTGCCGGCGGTAATCCTCCATCGACCATGCTTACCGAAGATGGAGAGACGATGTTACATCCTGGTAAGTAAACATCAATGGGTATCTCCTGGGACATTTACACAGGCTTTCATTCATTCTAGCGGAACTTCTGACGCAGGTTCGCGATTTTCTCCGGTGGATGTCTATACCATTATTCTAATATGCTGGCCATCACAGGAATCTCTTGCTTCGCCCTCGCCAGTGGATGATGACTGAGCCCGCCTACGACACCAACCACTGGTGGTGTGTCTGGCTATTTGCTCTTTCGTTCCTCCAGCCCTGGTTTTGATTCATACATCGGCAAACTGTTAGGTATGCGTCATAGATTCCCCACCTCCCACCTAAAGGGTATTATGTTATAAGCTGAGGAGAGCCTAATGCGGGTGGATAATTACATGTATCATATGAAGCTACTACTACCCAATGACCACTGTTGAGAGCAGACAATGGTTTCAACCTCGGTTCAATATCTACAACACGGCTACCTTGGGCCATGGGTACTGCGGACCAACCTGCAATGTTCTTTAGAAACCACTAAGGAAGGTAAGACTTGAGCGTACTCACCAGTTGGACACACATGGCCCCTAATTTATGTCCAGCAAGGACAGCCTCGTTCACAGATTTCCCAGCAACAAGTGCACCTAGGAAACCACCTGCAAACGCATCGCCAGCGCCGTTAGTGTCGACAATTTGTCCGTCCTCCAGGCGGTTGACGGCGAAAATCTTTGGCTTTTTTGGATCTGTGGCTGTAACAAGGACTGTCTCGCTGGGGCCTTGGGTAATGATAACTGTGCGAGGCCGCGAAGCGTTTGACTTGGGAAGCGTCGCAATCGACTCGGCGATGGAGGGGATATCATCCTTATTGGGTAGCCCAGCTGCGCTCGCCCAAGCTGCAGCTTCGCTCTCGTTACCAATGACATAGTCGCAATAAGGGATGACCTGCTCGAGTTGAACCTTGAAGAATTGCGGAATGAAAGGCGCAGACAAGTTCAAGACGAAAACCTGGGAAGACATGAGCACGGTAAAGTGCAGTGGGTGGCGCAGAAAGAGAGTCACGTCACCTTTCCGTTGTCCGATGCTTTCTTGGCGACCTGGAGGGCGGACTCGAGGCCGTGGGTGAGGAAGTAGCCCTCTACGTAAAAGAACTTCGCGCTGTCGATTAAGCGCGCAACGCCAGGGGTAGACAAGTGGGCCTTGTCAAATTTTTCTGCGGCACGCAAGGTGGTGACGAGGGATCTGAAGGATGATTTCAGCGAGAGAGTCAGAAGCAAACTGTGGAGTAGATAAGGGTGGCGTACCTGTGATGACCGGTGATGACGACGGCACATGCTCCAGTTTGTTCACCCTGGTTGACGAGATACGCCTCGGCGAGGCCTTCTCTTTTATTTGCTTCCTTGAGCTGCTGAGCGAGCTCATCATCACCCACGCAACCAGTATAGACGACGGAATTCGGCGGCAGGACGTACTAAGAGAAGGGGAGCTTAGAGTATTAGAAAGGGGGGGGCAGAAAGAAGACACACCGCTGCGCCGCGAGCAGCATTCTGCGCGGCGCCACCGGCGACGTAGACTACACGGTGTTCCTTGACGATCTCGTCGTATCTTTTTTTGTGTGGAAAGGAAAGGAGAATTGTGAGTGCCATGGAAAACTGCACAGCGAGGGAAACAATGTCAACATTGGGAGGTGTTTCGGATCTGCGAGAATTGCATCGTTTGCGTTGAGACTGTACTTTTCGAGGAGTTGCTCTCCGTTTGTGACTTGTATGTCTAGGAGGGGATTGCCCATACAAAAGAGGGCGTACGACTGCTCAGAGCGCTCAGACATGGCGAGAAGCGTGTTGGAAGAAGGGAATCCAACCGTGGGAATGTGCACACGGTGTTTATCGATGACGGCACACCATCTTGTGATTAGATATCCCCACCACCCACCACCATGACGAGTACCAGTACTCGCAACAGAGTCTTTCGCGTCGCCCTCAGAGGCGACGCGATTCTCACCAACCCGCATTGGAATAAAGGCACGGCGTTCACGACGAAAGAGCGCAAGCAGTTCGGGTTAGTCGGACGCCTCCCACACCAAGTCAATTCCCTAGATCAGCAGTGTCAACGCGCATATGACCAACTCCTGTCCCGCGATGGTCCCTTGCGGAGAAACTCTTCCTGCAAAGTCTCAAGGAGCAGAACTTGGTCCTCTTCTATCAGCTTCTGCGCCGTCACCTCAAAGAACTTATGCCCATAATTTATACCCCAACCGAAGTGCGACACCGTTCCGAGTCGTCCGGTGCTCCTAGACTATTGATCGAGCACAACTACCACAGGCAGATGCGATTGCAAATTACTCGCACTTGTTTAGACGGAGCGAAGGTCTATATCTCACTTTCAGCAATGAGGATTCCATGGAAGAGGATTTCCTCGAACAGACCAAAGGACGCGACCTCGATCTTATCGTCTGCTCCGACGCAGAGGCCATTCTGGGGATAGGTGACCAGGGTGTTGGTGTAAGTCTATTAGCTTCTTCTTCCCAACGTCCTTCCTGATCAATCCGACCTCTCTAGGGCATTGGGGTATTCTCCGTCCGTTTGTTGTTCAGATCAGCTCTGACTATGATGGTATTGGCCAGATCTCGACCGCGAAATCTGTCATCTACACGTGAGTGAGCGCAATTTTGGCCAGGTGATATTGACCAAGGTTTTCAAGTCTCCTTGCTGGCATCGACCCCGTAAAATCTCTTCCCGTAGTGCTCGACGTCGGAACGGACAATGAAACGCTTCGAAACGACCCACTATACGTCGTAAGCCTGGACTCATTTTCCACAGCGTTTCACCTTACGTGAGTGCATAGGGATGGCGTCACGAGCGCATTCGTGGGGATGCATACGATCAATTCACGGACAAGTATCTCATCTTTATCTTTATATGCCTTTCCTCCTCTATGAATGACTATTCACTCGACTCTCTAGGTTTGTTCAGTTGGTTCGAAAATACTTACCTCATTCGTTGCTGCACTTCGAGGATTTCGGGGTGACGAATGCTCAACGCCTTTTGGAGTCATACCGCGATAAACATGCTGTCTTCAATGACGATATGTGCATCAATCGTCGTTTGAAATTGTGCACGTCTCATTCTCTGCTAGCCAAGGAACAGGCGCAGTCACCTTGGCGGCCGTGATGTCAGGAGTGGGCGTCACAAAGAGTACCCTCGCAGATCAACGCTACATCATTTATGGTGCTGGTTCTGCTGGTCTCGGAATCGCTCACCAGTTGCGCGACGGAATTGTGCAAATCGACGGAATCCCTTTGAACAAAGCGAATGGGCAGTTCTACCTGATCGACAAACATGGACTCATCAAGGAATCCCTCGGCGATCTGGTGCGCCCGGCGGTGCGGGAATTCGTGCGTCCCAACGAAGAATGGGAAGGCGTACCGACCAACGACGAGGGTGAAATTACGCTCCTCGAAGTCGTGAAGAAGATAAGACCAACCGTCCTTATCGGCTGCTCGACGCACGCTGGAGCTTTTACGGAGGAGGTTGTCCGGGAAATGGCAAAGGGCGTGGATCGACCGATCATTCTCCCGCTTTCCAATCCAAGTCGCCTGGTTGAGGTTGACCCGGCAAAGGCAAACGACTGGACGAACGGAAAAGCTCTCTTAGCGACAGGCAGTCCATTCCCTCCCGCAAAGATGCCCAGCGGAAGAGATTACTTGTAAGTTTATAATTACCGTTCTTCCGATTTCGTGACCTGAGCCTCCCGGCTATACAGTATCGCAGAGTGCAACAGTGCGAGGTTCCCTTTAGTGCCATCTTCTGCAAATGTAACTGACTGTGGCCGTGGTTCCAGATGCCCTCATTTATCCTGGCCTCGGCTTCGGCGCAGTGCTCGCAAAGGCCATGTCGTTGTCAGATAGCATGATTCTCGCTGGTGCTCAACGCCTCGCGTCGCTGTCACCTGCTCTTAAAGACCCTGACGATGCGCTGCTCCCCGACTTCGCGGATGCCCCTGGCGTGAATTTCGAAATAGCTGTCGCGGTTGCAGAGCAGGCCATTTCGGAAGGAATTGCGAATGTGGAATGGAACGACCAAGAAGTGAGAGAGAGAGCAAAGGAGCTGCAGTGGCTTCCGATTTATGGGGAGTATGTATACGACGAGAATGGCGAGAAGTGATACGTGTATGAGAGAATTGATTACAAATATGTCTTCGGGAATGGCCGGGGTGGTGTCTGTGGTTCGCGAGTTCCCGCTTATTTACCAGGTAGGCCTCCTCAGTCCTTCCCAATGTCTGATCCCAACCTGTCGCCAACGGCTGCAGACGCGACACCTAATGAGATCCCAATTCCCATTCCCATTGACGCTGTCGCACCCTCACCATCTAAGCCTGAATTTATTTCTGAAACACTCTACATTCAAAACCTGAACGAGAAGATCAGAATCGATGGTTCGTCTCCTGTACCCGTCACAGAACGCTTACTGACCGTCATCCCTAGTCCTCAAGGCATCTTTACGCGGTCTTTTCAAGTCGTACGGCGAGGTACTTGATGTAGTCGCGCACAATAACCTTCGCATGCGCGGTCAAGCATTCGTATCTTTTGCATCTCCGGACGTTGCCAAAAAAGCCCTGAAGGAGGTCAAAGGGTTTCCATTATACTCTAAGCCGATGGTGTGCACCCCTCCCTTCATATCTACCACTCACCACACAGCTTCTGATGGTCGTCGCCTCCAGCAAATCTCGTTTGCGAGGACTCGGTCTGATGCGGTAGTGAGGCGGCTCGATGCGGACCGTTATGAGGAACATCGGGAAAAGAGATTGCAGCATAAGAGTGTGTATCTTCGCTTGTGTGCTCTTCGCTATGACTCGAATTCGCCTTGTTCGCCCAGAGTCTACCCGTTACACCAACCCCCTTAAACAGAAGTTCCGCGCTCAGCGTCTCGCCACAGAAAGTGAGTACCACATGACTTTTCGTGTCGTGATTTCCTCTGTAGCTAACATACCCAAAACCCATAGCCGATGGACCTGCGGTCTCTGCTCCTCGACGGCCTGCGGTCCAGATGCCCGACGAGTATCTGCCTCCGAATAAAATCTTGTTCTTGCAAAATCTGCCCGAGAGTGTTAGCAAGGACCAGCTTATGGCACTCTTCTCACAGTGGGACCACATTGCTACTCTTCAAATGTTCGCCCGTGCTGACATCGGAAAAGGTACCCCAACTTGCACGAAGTTCGTCTTATTGCAAACAAAAAGGATATTGCGTTTGTCGAATACACGGACGAAGGGAGCGCGACTGTTGCAAAGGACGCACTACACAACTACAAACTTGATGGCGAAAACAAGATCAAGGTACGTGACGGTTTCTTATCTGAAAAGACTGACATTGCTGATGTGTCCTTCCAATTAGATCACGTTCGCGAGGAAGTAAGCGCTTGCGCTAGATGGGGCGGTTGTGCCAGCATTTGAGGAGGCTTTTACTGTACCATGTATTTCTCCCTTTTTACTCGAACGTTCTAGTCTTCACCACCTTAACTCCCTTAACTCGTTCTGAAACATTCCGAGATACACATACGAAGCTTGGGCCTCGACAGAATTACCGACGCTATGCGAAACGGCTGGTACAGAAGGCGCGATCAGACGTTTGTTTTACCTCCACTCCGCTCTTCAAATCCTTGAAGAACGGCGCGGACATTCTCTCCAAGTGTTTCCATATGATAACCCCTGAAAGGTGCGAAACAGATGAAAGGATCTGACTGGTACTGTCTCGGTATCATGAGCTTACCCTTCCATTATAAAGAGAGTCGGTCTTCCCAGGTCTGCGATAACCTGGCCAATAACAGTGTAGCAGGCGTGGGATAGCTTGAAGTTACTTATAGGATCATCAGCGAAGGTATCGACGCCAAGGCTGATCAACTGCAATCAGCGTCACCCTGCCGTAAGTTGTAGTACGAGACAACCTCAGGAGGAGGTACCCAGGGTCAAACCGACGGATATCTTCTGCAGCCTTTAGGAGGGCGGTACAATAATCGCTATCTTGGGTGCCTTGTGGTAGAGGGTAGTTCAAATTGGTGTTCATACCCTCGCCAGTTCCCTTCTCTGTCACCGCTCCTGTAAAATCTATGGCTGGAGGGTAATAGTAGGCAGCTGGAAGCGAGGAAATCATACAAGGATAATCATTCTCGGCATGGAGAGACACGTAAAGAACGCTAGGATCCGAGTAGAAGATTTCCTGCGCTGCACGAGAACGAAACCGAAATTCAGCGCGTTGGTTGAAAGAACGAATGTAGCAATGAGCACTTGCTTCCATTTCCGTGGTGATAGTCGATGTCGAGGATTGCGATTGGGAGTGTCTTTGCAGGCTCAGGATTCAAACATTGCAGAAATCGCGCAGCGACGGCCACGTTGTTGACGAAGCAGTATCCACCACAGAGAGAAGTTCCCGCGTGATGCCCGGGCGGGCGGCTGGAGAGCTACTCGGTATGCGAAACGCGGTGAGAAAGGCGAGGCTTGGCTGACCATAAGGCGAATACACCTGTTTTAGCTCCATGAGGACGCGAAGCAGTGGCAAGTTCTTGCGCAGCAGACAGGGCCACGCCAACGGACGCGATGACCGAGGAATAAGTTGCTATAATTTTGCGAGATATGTACTTAAAAAATGGAGAGATCAACGTGAGAGACGGCCACCAACTCTGGGTGATTGGAGCACTGAGATCGAAGCAATAGTAACCTAGAATCGTTGGGCCGTCAAAAGGGAGAAGGTAATGCTGCCATGCCTCATCGGCGAACCTGCTTGGGCAACAGTTGAGAGGGTGCCAGCCTGCCCCTGAATCGGTCCAGGGAGCAATTTCGGGTGCGGAAAGGTTTCGGGTAGCACAGCGTCCTGAGGGGGAAAAGTAAGCTGGAGGCCCACGACAAGGCTGTCCGCTGGCGCGGGGAGGGTGGTGGTACCGGGTCGCCCCCACTTTGGACCCAGTTTTCATACGCGTTGCTCAAGTAGCTCAAGTATTCGCGGCTGTGCACCATCTCGACATAGCGGGTGATGTCCAGCCCAGATTCGGACTCGGAGTCCGTGGACGATGAGCTTGCCGACTCAAAGCTGAACAAAGAAGGGTGCTGTTCGAGCTCCTTTTTGATCGATTGCAAGCGAGCGGGGCTCTCGAAGTAGGGGGATTTGTCTCCAGAGAGTATTTCATAGGGAGGATCGTGGAGGAGACAGTCGGGGTCCCAGAAGACCTTCATGGCTGAGGCGATAAATTGAGAGCGCTTATCCCGATCGATTGAATCCTTTTGCGGCATTTACCCGGCCCAGAGCACACACAACACGGCATACAATGTTCTATCATCGATGCATCGAATTAATCATCCTTTGCGATACGCGCCCGGCATCTCTTTCCTTGACAACACAGTTAGGTGCTCCCTCGCTGTTTTCTTAAATCCTGCGACATGATTTCTTCTCGCGATTCAAGTCAGTGTTCCAGGAATTTGCTGTGCCATTGACTAGTTCGCGACTATTCGAACTGAACCGACTGCAGATCCATCTCTTGATCATGGGAGGCCACTCGTTGCTATTCACCACGACAATGACTCGGTCATATCTCTCGAGTCCTTCGCTTCAGAGGCACGTCTCATAGTTTGCAGGCTTGACACTGTCGCTAAGGAATGCCGGTGTCTTGACAGAGCGAAGACGGGCAGGACTCTTCAGCAACTCTTCATGACACAAACATTGACCGTACGTACTTGGCTGTTTTGTCAAGACGGATTAGATCTAAATTCTTCGGAAAACAGAGAGACCTACTGATAGTAAGTATTTCGACCTCTTTCCTCGGTTACGTTGACCTCTTTCGATTTTCCGAAGGGAGTGCCACCTTGACAACGCAAGGCCGCTCACTCCCCGAAGCTAACCGTACCAGCGGTCATCGAGTTGCCCAGCTCAGCGTCTGTGATATTTTCCATTATTTTTTCATTTAATCTTTCTTACCCGCCTTCTACCTAGCGACAACTTGTGCCACTGAAGGTGCCAGCGATATTTCGCCAGCCCGCCGCCCCGAGCGTTCATGTTCAAGTTCCTACATCGGCACGACGTTCTCACGACGGCGGGCCACCGTCGCAGGCGGTTCAATCTCGGAGGTCTGCCCCGGATCCCCAGACGGGAGTACCTTCTAGGGATCTAAATCAAAGGCACGTCGGGAAATCGTTGTGCTTGTCAAAACATGTTCACCTGATATTCTAGTAGTGCCCCGACTCCTTCTCTGGACGCTTCGTTGGTAGGTCACGAACGTCCTCGTCCCTCTTCCATACCCTCCCAAGCGGCGCAGAGAGCACATCCCCAGTACCTCCCATTAGAAGATGATCGCCCTCCGCCGGAACTTCCCCATCTTCTTAGCGGAAAACTCCAGCTTCCGCGCCGTATGATATGTCATTCTGCCAATGCCCAGAAGCTCATGGAGGAGCGGAAAATATCTTGGGGTGCGCAGTACGAACTTGCCCGCGGTGTGCTTTCCAGGAACTGGACGTGGGATGACGTGACCATCGACGTGCTCGAACGCCTGCGAGGTTCCAATGCTGAGGCGGCCCCAAAAGTTCACGCAGTCATGTTAGAATCTATGGGAAAGGGCCGCCCTGCTCATCCCACGGATGCCAGAATGAAAAACTTAGAGTTATGGTAAGTCCGAGGGTAAAAAAAATGAACGTCGTGTGGGCTGACAATGCTGCATAGGAAAGAGTATGACCGAGAACAAAAAGCCATCCTCGAGGGTCAAACACGGGGCTTGGGCTTAAGAGGCGAGTGGGAGGGCGTGCCAGACTGGTACGGAGGTCGCATCGAGCAAGTGGCGGTGCTATCGAAGACCAATGGCATTTTCACCTACCGCCTTCGTGAGGCTAACTTGAAAAAGTCCACCCGCTTTGCCCGCTTCCTGGGCTCTCGACGCGTACTGAAGCTCAATTGTCGAAAGAGCTTCGATACGGGAAGGACACAGGTGTAGACGACCACCTCAGCGGTTCCTTCATCCTTTGTGGCCGGCTCTTTGTTCCATTTGCATCGAAAGAGGGTAGTGTCCACATGATGGAAGTAAATGAAGACGAAGACCGCAAGTCCGATCGTAAACAAGGTGACAACACACGCATGTCCCTATGGGATTTTATTGCGTGGCACAATCCTCTTCTCTTGAACCAGAAGCAAGTATGGGTACCACGTTGCTCCCATGTCCTTTCCTTACTTATTCGTTATAGCCATTGAGTAAATGGTTAACGCGGTTTGACCTTGGTCTTTCAAAGACGGTTCCCGTCCTTCAATTTGCGCCGGAAAATATTATGTTTATCAAGGACGTTGGTTGGTACATCGCCCGATTTGCACAGAACACGTTTACGACCTTTTCCCCCCAGAGCCACGTCATATTGATGGGGAAGAGAACCCCTCTGAAGAGGTCTTCACTGACGGGTGTGGATTTATAAACGGGGCTGCGTTAACACTCATCGCACGACGCCTTGGTCTCTCAAATCGCCCAATCGCAGTGCAAGGGCGTGTGGCTGGTGCGAAAGGGGTCTGGATTTTGGACCCTAACGATAGGTCTCCGTCGGAACCGCCGCGGATCTGGATTCGAAAATCCCAAAGAAAGATCAAGCTGCCCAGTCTAGAGGAGAGCCCTGCCCAACGTATTTTCGACCTCGTAACGCAATCCACACGTATCGGAGCGCCAGCTCACCTTAATATTCAATTAATCATCAACCTGGCCGAAAATGGTGTCGATGCTCGGGTCTTTCAAGACCTGCTACATGACGGCCTGACCCAACTGTTCGCCTCCTTAACTCAATGGGACGGTCCTGGTGCCATGCCATTACTCTGGAACACTGTCAACAACCAGGGGGGTGTTACTAGGGCGCGTCTGCAGCGGGTCGCACATAGTCTTGCGCGAGCGATTGGTCTGGCCAGTCGTTTCGAGATGGACCGTGAGGACGATGACGACGACGACGATGAGACAATGACGACAATGATTCCTCGGATGACGAAGAAAAGTCGTTGTACCAGATGTGCTGGAACTGATTCAAGCGGGTTTCACACCCCAACACAACCCGTTTCTCTACAAGAAGATGCAATATGTGGTAAAACAGGCCATGAATCGGCATTTGAATAACTATTACTTTGAGGTTCCCCAATCTGCTGTAGCCTTTATTGTCCCGGGTGCGTTTGGCAATCTCTACGTTTCTAAAATCTCGACATGTGTTCCAACACAATTTCTTTATAGACCCCTTTGGCGTCCTAGAGGAAGGGCAAATCCACTTTAGGTCATCCCAGGAGCTGGGGATCCATTAACAGAGACAAATGTTTACTCCATTCGGGGACCTGTTCTCGTAGGTCGTTATTTTTGGGCTGTAGCGTTGTCTAACCCCACAGCAGGTTAGCCGAAATCCCACCATGGTCGCTTCGGATATTCAGAAGGTGATCAGAAAAATATCTTTCGATTTTCGCTTGCTAAGCCTTCGCCCAGGTTGAGGCAGTCGAGCACGAGAAATTGGCGGATTATTCAATGTTGTCGTTTTCTCAATAAAAGGGTCTCGCCCATTGGCCAGCTTGCTTGCTGGTGGTGGTCAGTCCTCTCCTTCCGCCACCATTGATGATGAAAACTTACCATGTGCATGACCATCCACCCAGACTACGACGGAGGTGCGTTTGAGAGTTAGGTCTTTCCATCTGAAATTTACTTGGAGCATAGATACGGTCACAGTCAATTGGGCAAAGTCTGTAGTGGAGCAATTCAAACCGCCCGACTTCGTCGACAAACCAGATGGCCTTGAAAAAAAGTATTTGAGGAGCATGTGGAGCATGTCAGCTCCTTCCATGATCGTCACCAAACTTCAAGTCCCCGTGTCATCCAGAAGTCATTCGTATTGGCCATGCTGTATAGCTTACATGATGGGAACTTCGGCATGTACTCAAAGTTCCATTCTTATGCGAACTACACCAGGGGGTACTCGGATCCGGAAACCATCCGACTTGCATACATGTGAGTTCAATTTCCCTCTCGCTGGATAGAGTCTGATGTCTTGTAGGTTTACCACCTGCCTCGACTCGAGAAAGACGGGCCATCGCGTCAGGAAGGACGTCTTTACCAAGGACTCCAGGCAGTATGGGAGGGACTTACCGGAATCCATGCGCCGCGGTGGGGAGGTGCATGAATGGAGTCAGAACAGCTTCCCCAGACGCGATGAAGCCCTCGGTCCATTCATCCTCGACACCTTGCAGGAATTCGGCAAAAGACTTTTTGACAGCTTTATGCACAAGTATGAGGGCCTCAGCGGCCAGCCTTTACTTACAAGGAACGTGACTCACGACCATGACCTATTGGAGCCGCACCTCCAGCTCTTGACAAAACTATCAGAGATAGAGCTTGTGCAACGGGGCAACGTCAACCGTGACAGTTTTATTCTAGCGGCGCGGAGGGAGCTCGATATGCTTGAAAGCCATGTCAAGAATATGAGGTCAGAATGGCCGACTATCTTTAGGGACTCCGCCAAGAAATCGAGGCCGGGGGCGCAAGATCGCGCAGTGGGCGCACTTCGGCGAAGATTTGTGTCCGGTGGTCCCACTATGCCTCACCTATCGCTGCTCGGCGACATCTCTGCAATTCGTGCGTCGTACGCATACAAGTCGTGCAAGGTGGACAATCCAACTTTTGCGTTCTCCATGGCGCTCGAGGAACTCTGCAATATCAAGGCTCGGGAGTCGAGAGGGACTGCGTTAAGCCGCGAGTTTACGGGGTTCATGACAATTCCCAAGGTCGCGGTGCGCACGTTATCGGCGCTTCGGTCACAAACCGCTTGATACCTCTAATAAAACTTCACGTTCTGTCAGCATTTGTATACGATATCCCAGCTTGATCCGCTAGCATCATAGATATCTCGATTGGCTATACTTTCGATACATAGCACGAAATCTCTGGGTCCCGGTCCAGCGTCGATTGCCCTTGGCTTAGTGCTTCATAGTCGATTTTAAACTATTTGGTTAGAATAACAACGATAGAATGACCGACGTTCCGCGGAGAAGATGAGAGAACAAATGAAAAGGGACTTACACAGCCCTCCGTTGTTGTTTCTCTGTATCTTGGCCATATTCGACAAGCAACCGTCTAACGATGCGGCGGAAATCGGCCCCTTGAGTCTCTGGTCCGGGCAATTGTCCGTGCGGAAGTATTCATGAAGGGTGAAACAATCGGTAAATTGGTCGGTTTCGATGCGATGATCTCAGATCTCAGAGGCTGACTCGCGCGGAACGGCCCGGTCGGGGAAACCGCGCCGCAATAACTTATGTGATCCCCACCTCACCTCGGGCGCTTTCCCTTTCCTTACCCACATCAAAGTCTCAATTTTCGCTTCACTTTCATGGGTCGCTGGTCGCAATACGATGAGGTTTGAATTCTTTCAGTCTTTGGTCTCCCCAGATACGACTAACAGCCTACGTAGGATGAATATCGGCTCCCGGAGGGCATGAAGCGAGTCGGCTACGACGCAGACTCGGGCAAATATTTTTTCCGCGACGACGAGGGCCGTCTGTGGGAGGGAGAAGAAGGCGCCCAAATCGGAGAGATGACACGGGGTACGTATTTGCTTTTCAACTTCTCCGAATGATTTGAGGACGTACCGAGTTGCAGTTTTGGATGATGCGACGGCCACCCACAATGACGAGGACGATGTCGAGAATGGGCCGAGGCGTAGGGATGGCTATGCGCTTCTATCGGGAGATGTGGTAAGTGATTTTTCCCATGCGCTCGCCACTCGTGGGCGGCTAAAAACTGATTTTGGTGCAGGACGGCGGACCTCACCAATGGCATTCGGGTGGCGGCCCTTATCGAATGCTTTTCCCATTCTTTCTGACGGTCATCGTCGTGCTGCTGCTGGTCTGGCGGCTCATCGTCTCGCCCGGTTTGACACATGTCAAGTGCCCCGAGGGAAGCTCACGTGTTACTGTTGTGGCGGGGGACACGTGTTGGAAGATTGCCGAGGCGCATGGATGTGGGTTGGAGGCGTTGAGAAGTGTGAATTCGAATTTGGCATGCGAGAGACTGCTGCCTGGGGACAAGATCTGTGTACCTTCCGCAGCCGCGCCGGAAAGGGATGTTTCCTAGAGTTTACGGAATGACATCAGCATTGCATTCGGTTCGTCGGGGTCGGAAGCTCCACGCGGCCGGCTGACCTTGATTTGTGATCCCACTTCGTTTCTCTTCTCTCTTCTCTCTCCCCTTTCCTCCTCCTCACCCACAGACTTTTCTCTGCTTTTCGCTTTTCTCATGGCTTATGAAACGTCTATCAGACGTGGCTATTTCAGTGCGTCCCCAGCTCCCCCATTCATCGTCCGTGCACTCACCCCTCAACTATTCAGTCTTCTTCGCTGTAATAATAGTGCTCGCCATTATCGAGGTAGGCGATCCTCTTTCATGTCACACAACGTTCTCACCCAATCGCCCTGCAGTTATCCATATCTGCATGGCTGACTGCACGCTACGAATCTCATCACAACTATCTGTCCATCGCTGAGCGCGATCGCGTGCATTTCCTCCTTTTTTGCTCCATCTGGACAACGCTCCTCTCTCCGGTATTCCCCATCCTATTGTTTATCGGATCGTTAGAGATCCTCCTGAGCTTCGCTGCTCATGTCATCTTGTGCGCATCATCCATCAGCTTATGGCTCGTATCTTTACTGATGGTCGTTTGCTGCTAGCCTGTCTCTATCGTGGGTGCTTTGGCTCTCAGGGGCAGCTGCTATCACGGATTCTCTCAGAGGGGGACTGGACTGCAAGTACGTAGCGGCTGCTTATATTCAATCCCGTTGGCACTCATATCGTACGCAAAGCCTCCCCTTCGTGTATTGTACTCAGCTGAACGCCCTCGAGGCGTTTGCATGGATCGAATGGTGAGCACAGCACACCTCCCCAAAATACTGATAGACCCATCACACCTTGTCCGTAGGGTCGTTTTGACGGTTGGATTTATATTTATCTTGGTCGTTACTGTACGGGCCTTACAACGAGGGGAAGGATGGTTTGGGCTGCCCGTTTCGACTTTATAGGAACATGTCACGTGATATTTTTGAGAGCGAGTACAGCATTGTTCAGCGTAGTTGGCCGAAATTGTCACGTTTCACCGCCGGTCTTACAAGAGATGTGGCACCGTTGCAATTGTGATGTGGATGTGGCTTTGAGCGCTACGACGCTGGACTTTGTGGATCATGTCCGTCCACGGGCCATTTCCACGGCCTTGTTCCTTCAACTCCGCGCATGGTCAGTGCTGCAAACAGGATCGCACTTGTGGTGCCTTTGTATTCTTGGTCAAAGCCATGTCCAAGCCACTCACAGCCACAAATGCTCTTGATGTGCTTTTCTCTCTGTATTTATTGTGGTGATGGAAACACATCCGCCCTTCGTTTCCTCAATTTCTTTTCCTTCCACCTGTCCTCCCGCAGCACTCGTCCCGATGCTGCCCCTCCCAATTGTTCTCTTGCTTCTCTTCAGTGCGACGCTACTCGCTCCCTCGTCTCCGCTGTTGGTTGGTTTCATCAGGACTGCTACCCTTCAGTCATCCGCATGGAAGACCTTGCCCGCGTCAATCCCACCCTCAACTTCCCAGCCACCTCCGGAGGTGGCCTCGTTGCTTCCCGTTCTAGTTCCTCAGGTCCCTCCTGACACCCTGCCAACCTCCTGTGGCACAAGTTTCGCGCATGTGGCACCTAATAATACCGTTCCGCGTTCGTTCGTACATGTGGCGGATGACCGTACCACCAGCACTGCTGTGCTGCTCGTCGTTTCATTGGCAATGTTCAACTGCTTCGTATGGCTGTCTTTGCACCCTGCGCCCTTTTACTGAACATGGAGCCAGGTATACAAATTGATGGTAGATGAGCCCGATGGGGCTCGTGATACAGACGGAGAGCCAGAACAAGTGGTGGTACGCCTGCTCTATCGGACACTGCCTCTGTAACCGTGATACTCATTCACTCATTACAGGTGTTCCCATATGCTACTATCGTGGGATCGTCAACCCAGGAATCTATGTGTCATCACACACCAGCCATCGATGAGACGCGGCCCCAGCTTCTCTCCGTTGATAAGGCAAAATCCGTCTCTCAGACCGTCGAGCATGAAAGTCTTCCTCATGCAGTCACGCACCCGTCGTTCTCATCTTATGAGGTCATGATCTTATCTCAGTCGCCCAGCCCTTTGGAGCAGTCGCTACCGTTTTTCGACATACTCTCTCGTGATTTCTCAGTCGGCGGTTCTACAAAAGCAACGGACGGGGGCAAGCCGAACTCGAGTTCGGCTGCGTCACCTGCTTCGAATTCTGCCTCAATCGATCCTCCCTCGACCATCGTGACTCAATCTACTGAGCTCGAAGCCCTAACGACCATTCCAGTTGTCTTAACCATGGAGATTGATGACCCGAGGCCAGAGCTGTCAGAGAGTATTCTGCTTGATACTGACGTAGCGAAAGACGATGCCCCTCCAGTGCCCGACCTAACGATGACTCCACGACCTCGAGAGATAGGACCTCGCAGCGAACTCAACGATAGCCCCATGTCGTCACCAACTACCGGAGACGCCTTCGAATCAGAAGCCGATGGGCAAGACGTGTTTTGCTATCAATCACCCGAGTCTGAGGGTCACGGCGACGACACTTTCGACTATAAAGGAGTAGACTGTACACCAGAAGCGTTGGGGGACCCACAAACACCTGCGACCGAAGATTCGGCTATCCCGTCATCCCCCGTTCCCTCTCTTTTGGAATCTCATCATGGTCAATCTTTCGGCCACGCCCCGTCGCCATCAGCGAATATGTCTTCTTCTGACGACATGAACACCCGCGGTCTTTCTCGACGCACCTCGCTCCCGCCTGACGTGACACCAAGGCCGGCTGTGGTGAGAAGATATGCATCGGACGATATCCAAGTCGTAATGAAGGGCCAGAGTGGATCGCCCATCGTCAGGTGCGCATCTGCCGATGATCTCGGCTTCACGTTCAAAACCACCAAGGCAACTGAAGGTTAGTCGTGTTCGTTGAAAGTAGGCTGTTTCTACGTTGACTAATTTTTGTCAGTCTTTACCATCTCCGACAGTCTCACTGTGATATCCCAACGCGGTGTCGTTGACGATGACAGTGGTGAGGAACTTTCCCAACGTAACTTTGGGGTTTACTCATTTAATACATCGAACTCGCATTAGCTCACAATCAAATGACAGCACTCAGAGCAGAAGCACCTATTTTCAACCCTCGCGGCTCCGGAGTGGACGAATTGGTCTTACTTGCTGCACCACAGCAACCGGACTCTGTAGGGTTGAAGGCTTCCATCCATGCCCCCCAGAACGGCGACATATCACAGACGCTGGGATGTGTCGGGGTGTCTGGTTCGATGCACGCGATCAGGGGAGCGCGCGCACCCGCGACTACGTCTGAAAACACCTCCGACTCTTTGGGCGCCTCTGAAACTGCCCCAGATTCATCCGGGGACACGGAGGGACTTCGTGCCTCCGTCCACGCACCTCAACACCTGAGCACGGGAGCTCACCAAGGGCTCGAAGGCAATGTGGAGAAGTTGGAGACGCAGCTTACTCGCTCTGTTCAACTCGCTAGTTCGAGTTCAACCGATGATGGCCCGCAAAGCGGATTAACCGGTTCGATACATGCCCCTCGGCGATCCCCACTGCTCGAGGCTGCGCAACGCTCATCCCAACATTCTGCGGACGCGCCGAACTGGGCAGCCGCTGCCAGAGCCGAGGACTCAGGCTCATCAACGACATCCGGAGTTAGTGTCACGGCGCAGCGCGACGACTCACTAGACCCGGCACTCGACGACGACGGGTCAGGGTTACCGACAGCTACGAGGTGCGCGGTCAAAGATCAGGAAGAAGGGTCCGTTGACAATTCCGATGGCTCTTTGGACTACGCAGACGATCAGGAAGGCACAACAACAACAACAGGCTCCGGCGAGACCGACGACGGGCTCGACGAAGCGGACGACCCGAATGAACAGGACTCGAGTCCGCAGTCGCGGCGCACTCGCCGGCGGGGCAAGTCCCGACGGCACCGACAAAAAGTCCCGTACCTCCCACCGCCGCGGATGCGCCTCGGAAATCCGATGCAACGCTCCGTCGTGGACGGTTTTGCGGCCCAAAGACAACCGCCCAACGCTTTGGCAGCGCCGCCACCCCCTGGCCCCTCGAGCGGGCAATACTACGGCCACTTGCCGCCCCCATCACCTCATTATCCCACTTCGGCCCTGCGTCCTATGGCTCCTCCGCCAAATATCGTCATACCAACCAACTTGGACCGCATCCTCATTACACCACCCACGGCCTATGGGTTCGCCGCACAGTGCAGGTCCATACCCTCCACCCATTCCGGCCTTCCCGCCGCCTGGTCCTTACAACCCAACGTTTTATCCTCATGGGCCCCATCCCCAATATATGTCCTCTCAAGCGCCGTTTATACCTCTGTACGGACGATAGTTTTTTTTTTTTTGGTCTCGTTCCCTCTCGACTCTGCTTGGATAATATCGACGATAGATGTACTGTACTTCTGCCTACTTCACCGCATTTCCTATGTTTCGCTTTACCAACAGATACTTACACGGAGATAATATACCTGGGCATCACACATCCGTCAGGGAAACCTCTCGGCCGCTTAGCACGTCTGAGTAGCCAACTCTTTGGAAAAACAGGATAGCCCTTTCATAAGGAAGACTAAGAGACAACAACATTGAGAATACTGATAGCCCCCGACGCCTACAACGTCTCGCAACTCTGTGAAATATTTCTCCCAGTAGCGTCGGAAATACACGGGGACGTGCGCCTCGGCCAAGCAGTCAGAAAGGTAAATTTGTCGGCTGTCTGGATGAACGCTGTGTTCAGCGAGTAGAGCTGCAAGCGGTTGCGTGGTCGAAGACATAGACGCGTCCGCCATTATCACCACTAAGGCAGCAAAATCTCCATCAGGTTCAAAGCGTGATGAAGCATATATTATGAAAACGGTACACCCACATCACGAGCGGCTTTTCTCCCGCATAAGGATCTCCACCGAGAAGTGTCCAATATCGGAGTCCGACCGTGCAAGCACCTCGCCATTCAAGATGTCGTCTCCCGACCTGCGCACGTCCCAAAACCGAACGCAGCCTAACCGTAGCAGTCGCAGTTTAGGCAAAAAAAAAAACGCACACAAAGGCATGTGAGCGAATAGGGCGAGAAATAAAAAAAAAAAAAAAAAAAGATCTCTCACCGTCTGACCCACCCGTGACGATTCCTAGTCCCCTGCCGCACCACCCGTCCACCCAGACGGCGTCGACGATCCCCCACCGATCCCCACCCACGAAGCCGTCCTCTCCCCAATGCGAGAACCTCCTCATCGGTCCCCGCCGCGCCCCAGGAACCGAGAGTCGTAGACGTGCAGCTCGTCGTCGCTGCGAGCGACCGCGAGGAGCAGTCCGTCGGGGCTGAAACGGACGCCCGTCACGTCGTCTTCGCGCGGTTCGAGCTCTGCGGAAGCCGCCGGGCGGGCGCAGAAAGCGCCCAGGAGGATTTCGTGCACGGGACGACGGCCGTCCTTGCGGCGGACGTCGTACAGTCTCAGGACGTGGTCGCCACCAGCAGCGGCGGTGCATAGGGCGAGTCGCGCACCTGCAGAAAAAAATATAATATGCACGGTTTTTTTTAGTTTCTATTTTCAGTTTGAGAGAAAAGTCGGATGGTAGAAACCGTCTGGGTCCAAAGCCATGGCGTCGCCACTTTCTTTAGCACTGAACTCGTATACGCGTCTTCCTTGGTCGGGATCGAATGCAACGTGGTGACCAGTGTAATCGGTCATCCCCTGTGGTTCAGAGGAGGCGAAGAGCATGTCTGCGGAGGCACCCTGGCCCCAGACAATGGCGCCAACCGACTGCTGGGCCTCTGGTGATGTGACACAGAGCTCTACTGGGTCCCCAAGCGCACCATGAGACCCCGTGTGATGGACATAAACGGAGCTAGACAAGTAGGTGAGAGATCAAGCGCATCGATCAAGCCCTGGCTGGCTAGCTGAGATCGAGACATACCCATTCCTACATGTCACAGCCATCAAGGAATCTCTTTTCCTGTATACCACATCATGTGGAACTCTTGGGTACTTGTCTGAGCAAAATAAGAGCTCAAATGACCATGGGCCCAAAACACTGGCAGTTATACTGACAATAGCCATTATCCAACTTCTTGCCATCCTGCCACAACTGGACAGAACCATTGTTCCCGGTCGATGCCATCAAATGACTACTAGTAAGATGAGACTGTAAATGTCAGTGAGACCTCCATATGGCACATAAGACATACTGATTAGGATCAAAGCTAACATCATTGACAGTGTAGCACTTGAGGCATGTTGGTTCGAGCCTCTCAGATTGACTTATATCACAATGCCCATGCAAGATGACTGCAATGCTTCAGTCACAAGTAAACATCAAGTTGAATGCAAATCCATGCCACTCACTGCTTTGGCCTCCTGAGTCGCCTTGCCAAATCTGTAGCGTACCCTCACGATTATATTGGTCTTGTGGCTGAACTACTTGCCTATTAACAATTAACCAGCAGGGACTGTGATCCGAGCATACCAGTGGCACCTGGGCCGCTAGGTTGGCCTCCTAATGTTGCACTGGAGAGGGCAATGCACCCAGGTTTTGAACGATCTTGTTGATGGCTTTCATAGAGATGAGTTATGAAGGTGCATCACCAGATGGAAGAGAACGTACCTCCCCCTGCCATCCGGAAACAAGCCGTCACGGGGGAAAGCTGGAGGTCCAAGAGTGGACTGACCGAAAAGTTACTTCGCTTCCCCCGTACTGGGAGGCATGCGGCTTTCTCGAGCTTCTTCTGGATTAGAGCAACTCGACGCGCCTATTCCACGGAGGGGGTACGGGTAAGATTGAAAGCGGTGGCGGTGGCGGATATTGATCACTTACGGTAACCCAAATAAACTCCTTGCCCCGCATTCCATTTGATCTTGGCGGAGCGATGCAGCCGGGCTCGACTGCTGAGCCACGGATGACCTTGGATTTGGGTATTGTGCGGATCTCCGTCGGCGGCGGCGGCGCCCCTCCGTTTCCAGGATTCGGATCAGAACCTCTGTCCCACGGCGCCCCACCGTCATCATCGCTCTGTATCTGCATTGGGTACGGAGTATCTCGGGAGCGATCAATCCTGACCCGTTTTGGCTGTGACGATATTTTTGGTTTTGGTTTTGGGACGAATGGAGTAAAATAAAAGTATTCTTACCGGTGGCTCGTCTGGGGGTTCGTCAGAATCGATCTCGATGAGTTGGGGTTCGTGTCGCTGGCTTACAGTCGGGCATTGATCGAGTTGGGCTGTAGCAGGGGTGATCGATGACATGGGTCCACGTCTAGATGTAGTCGGACGTATAGGGCCTGGGAGTTTAGTAGGTTTGGAGTCCCTGGCCACGCTTCTGGCAAGACGCTACTCTCACCTGAGTGAGAGCAATCGCCTGGCTCAGAGTCATCGATTTCAATGATCTCCACTGCTTTTGAGCGACTCATAATAGGCGTTGCGCTCGGTGTGCTTTTCGAGGTTCGGTGTTGAGGCATGTGGAAGCGCGCCGCCTTTGCCCAGTTTTCTTTCAGCAGTTGGGCGTTGCGTTAAGCGAGTGGCGATGGGCGAGCCGAGGATAGCAGCGTGCTGACTTGAAATTAAAGGAACCATAACTGTATGGACTGTACTGAGATCTCCCCTCAAATCCTGGGATACAAATGATCATGTTACTCTATGTACCCTTTCGCCTTCCGAGTAACTCTGCCAACTTTGAAGCAGCGACACCGTGTCCTGTGCTTCCACTCTGTTTGACAGTACCCTCACCAGCCCCTTGATCCAGATCTAGCCCATGCACGCGTGTAGACCTGGAAGCCCTTATCGTTCGTCCACCGCCAAGTACGAGGGAGAATCGCTTTGCAAGACCTTCGCCTTTGGCATTTGCTCGTGCAGTGACTGAAGTCGTTTGCAATCCTACAATGGGTAAAGAAAAACGCTGCCGCCGACGACTGGTGTCTTCGATCCGTGGAGTCGAAGACCGTGGAAGAGAGGTAGGTGCAGTTTCGAAGGACGTTACAGGTAGCGTACTAGAGTCATCAGATGGAAGCAGATCTGGGTGTACGGATGAAAGCGCGACGTCTGTAGAATCATCTGTCTGCGCAGAGAAGTTGGAGGTACTTGGGCTGGGTGTCACATGTGGGCCCTCTTCCTGGAAGCCCTCAAGGATGTGGAGAAATGAACGTGGCCGCGACGTAGGCTTTATGCGGATCACTGGGTGGGTTAATTCGCCCTGCTCACAACCCTCCTCTGTAGATGGGTCCACGGGGTGGACGATGGCATCCACGGCATCATTTACGCCCGTAAGTTCACGACTGGAACTATCTTTATCGATGGCCATAAGCAGTGACGGTGGGCGAGCAAGCGCAAGAGCTGGGGTCGAGTAGCAGGAGGGAAAGTTTGATAACGTGAAAGTCGGTGTCGAGGACGCAATATTGGGAGAGACGGAGGGAGTGAGCACCGGAAACACTGTTTCATAGCAGGCATCGCAAGCACGCGCAGGTTTTTCGGGTTCCTTAGCAGCCGAGTCAAAAATATAAAGGTCTGCGCAGAGCAATTTTAGCTATGGCAGTCATTTCTTGTGGAACCAACATACGCTTCCGGAACAGCTTGCGCAAACGCAACGCCCACACAGTCTGCAATGATGGCGTCTCCTTCGCCAACCAAACGGCCTTCCGCAACGCATGCAACTTGCCGTCCTTCCGTCGGGAATCCAGACAGCAGGTACAAAATGATCGACCTTGCCACGCCTTGGCCGATTTCGTGCATCTTCGGGAAGGTGTGGCAGAGCCTGCAACGTCCTTCTCAAGTGATTTGTGGACGCAGATGATGAGAGGGTTGAGTTTGGATGCGTCAAGTTCAACGATGCTAGCAGAGCCGCCTTTGCGTTTCGTATTGCCGTGCTCCACTCATCGCGTTCGCCCTCATTAGCTGGGAACAGAAATTTCAGAGAACGCGAGGGCGGCTTTGGAATGGTTTACCTGCATAAACAGCAAATGAACCTTCTGGACTCCACACCTCGAGTCTGCATTCCTCTCCCACTTCTGTTGGTGGGGTGATGACAATTTCCAGATCAACGAGCTCTGCTTTGCCTTTGAACCACCACTTCTCATCATAACTGGTGCTGCTTCCCTGGCGTTTCTTCATCCTACTCGGACTGACAACACTCCGGCTGGGTGTGGCGCCTGGGTGAGTGGGTGATGTGGGCTGCGACACTGGCGATAACCCACTCCCCCTGGCCCCACCTGTTATGCGGTTGCGAAGCGTAGGCAGTTCTGCTTCGCTGCGGCTACGGGAACGCACCACCATTAGACGCGAGGATGCAGCCTTGACTCCTTTCCAGTCCCAACGCTCAGCAGCTTCATTGTCACCCTTATCAAGATTAGCGATCCAGAGAAGACAATCGGAGAACAGGAGAAAGTCGCGCTCTTTCGGAAAAGAGCCGCGCTCAAGTTGGACAAGCGAGCCTCGCTTGAGAAATGCGCGACCGGGGTCGATGAGCTGGAAAGGAAGGTTGGGTGTATTACGCTGGAGAGCGAGGAGCCCAAGAGTTTGAGCGTGTGTATGGAGCGACGCATCCATAGAAGTCGTGACTGGGGGAATATATCAACTGATCCGATGAAAGGAGGTCCAGAGTGCCACGTACTCTTTGAAACGAGTGCATGAACGGCCCTGAGAGAGGAGTATTCAGGGTCTTCTACGTGGGTGCAATTAATAAGGTCCTTTAGAAGCAGAAGATACCTCGGACAACGCTGGACAATTGTGAGGAGCCAATCTCGTAGCTTGAGTTTTCCGCAACGAGGATCGGCTTCCTGTCTAGCGACAAATGCAGAAAACGCAGGGTTGGTGTCAATGAAAGTTGTCAAAGTAGCCACGGAGGCGCCGAACGAGGTAACGAATGGTGTATACAGGGACAGATACGGAAAATGCGACAAGAGAACAGGGGACAGATGTGGTGGAGAACTTGGGAGCAATTGTGCGGGGGGGCCAGAGGGAATGGCGGGATGAAGATGCGCATCGAGAGAAGAAAAGAATGCGCGATGAAGATTCCAAATGTCAATGAAGTTGGAGAATACGGAGGTGAGATCCGCACGATCCAGGAGAGAGTGTGGTGTATCGAGTGCAGAGATAATGGGAGTAAGAAATAGCTGAGGGGGTCACCCATGGTCAACGAACATACAGTTCCACGAGTTCCAGAAGGGTTAGGCTCACTTCATAAATAAGGTCAAGGCCTTGGACGTATGTCCGTTCTGTGTCATAGAACTCCTGAATGACCTTGCACCGCTTTGCGTCGCGCACTTTATCGTGGGGCTGATGGCCACGTCTCCGAACGCCTTTGCGATGGGCTTCTATGGATAGCCGTCTAGATTTCACTCTCCTGGTTGGAGAGGCTATCGTGCTCTGGGATGCACCACGTTCTGAGAGGGACTCGAATGAGGCAAGGCTGACGACAGACTGCCTGTTCGAATTGAGATTGAGATTGGGGGCGGCGGGGAGAGAGATCCGACGAAAGGGAGGATGGGTCACAAGTGAGACGGGCGATGGCACAGAAGCACTAGTACTGTCTGGATCCATGGAAGGGAAGAGCAATTGGACGGGGGACGACATCGCCGCAGTGGGTGGACTCCAGCCCAACCCGCATACATTACGATTACGATTACGAATGCGTCCCTGCCCCGCGCCTACAAATATGGCTACATTTCCCATCACCGATCGCGCTTGCCCGTGACGCCCGAACTGCTCTTCCCGTTTTCCCGGCATGACCCGTTAACTGTACAGTTCTATCCCAGGCCACTCCCAAACCCACACGCGCATTCATCCAGACGACCTCTCCACGCTTCAAAGCTTCAACGTCGATTATGACATCTGATCTCGAATGGCTTCTCCTCCGGGTACGTCAGGTTATTTTCTATGCACCACTTCAAGTAACACCGGCTATAGGGGAACAACTCCTTCATCGTCAAGCGGGTCCCTAACGGCCCCATCTTCTCCAAAGAAGCCGTGGGTCCACCTGTCATACTCAACGCACTTTGCATCTCATAAGTCGGCAGGGAAACCTCGTCAACATCCATTCGCAAAAGTTTTCTGGCCTCGCCAATGCTAACGTAGGCATCCTACCCGGTCTTCTCTTCCGCGTAGTTAAAGTGCCGCTTGGCCATCAGACCATCGATGTAAAGCCCTCAGCAAATAGCGTCGTCATTACACATCGCAAGAAGTCAGCGTCTCCACGTGCCGTACGCCCCGCGTATGCCACCACTACCATTGGGAGTCGGGCAGGCCCTCGTCGCGCCCTCGGCATCGCTGCACAACCAGCTAAACGCGGGTACCGTCCTGACCTCCGTGCGGTGAGCGGGTACCTCTTACCTTCCCATTTATACTCGGTTCGGCTTGGTCGCAAAAGTTCGCATACTCGTTAGAACCCACTGGAGACGCCATCGTGCGTCATGAAGGATGGGCGTGGATATGTTTGCAAGATTGATCCCAGCCCAGATGGAGCTGATCAAACTCCTCTGAGTTCTCGTCATACGCTATCGGAGCTCGTTCGATTTTAGGCGCGAGTCGCCGACGAATTGGCGATGACATTGCCTCTTTTTCCTTCATCTCTTCTGACGCCCCTTCCGGCCCACGCTCCCCGCTCACTTCTTAACTGACTTCATTTAACCAGGCTGCCCTCGCTCGTGTTTCTGCCCTCGTCGCAGCACGAAAGGATCCGAAACCGGCACCGCCAAAGAAAGTCCGTGGCAAAAAGGCGAGGGCTACTGCATGAGTAGATTCTCTTCCCTTCCCTGGGATATTACTTGCACGATTATTGCATGGCGATCAATCTCATATTTTCCCGTATGCGCCAAGCTGTCAATGAGTTCCCTGAATGCGACCCATGCCACATCCCAGTAAGGTTGTTCAGCCTAGGAACACCGGAAGGAGATAGTAATATGTGTTCTTTGTCGAATGCTCGTGTATGGTCTTAGCAGTTTCCCGTCTACCATTATGAGCTGGTTGCGCTGTATATAGGTTTAACGAGGGCTGAGCATAGACTGGGCTCTTGCGATGCGTGGTACAGCATGAATTCGGCATTTATATTTGGCTACATTGGGACGTGATGCCGGTTGCAGCGTTCCCTCTTGACCAATCCACTGCAAGTAATGTGTCGCCTTCTCTCTTACAAGCAAGTGCGCTGCATACATACACCCCCTGTAATGATAAAGTACATAAAACTCAGCAACTTCCTCCGGTCACATTATCTTCATTTCCGATTTAGCTTCAGATAGCAACCTTGCCTTCTGGTTGGGAGATACGAGCGTTGATCTTGGACCCACCGCTTTGTTCTCGGCGCTGCCAATTATCGTCCACTCTGCGCTGAGGATTTTCACGCAGACGTCGCTCGTTTTCATGCGCTCCGTGACTTTTGCGACGCTCCTTCTTCGGCGGCGCCTCTTCATCATTTCGTGCATGCTCGGTGCCAGTGGTCTGTTCGGTTCCAGGCGCAGAAGGACGTGGATAGTCCGCAGGTTCCCCGGGTGATGCTGCGACAGCTTCATCGCTATTCATAGATGCAGGCGTTAGATTGACATTGGACACGTTCATTGTGAGAAACTGACACCTGGGTGTTCGCTCGAACACGCGTAGGGAGAGATAGGCGTCTCCCCCCGACTCTCACTGTAGGTCATACGTGAGGCTAAGAATTCTGACTACTGGTAGTAGTGCGAGTGACATACTAGCGGGAGCATGCTGAGACATGGCGGTTGGGCCTCTGAGATGACGGGTCGGAACTAGACTGATTGCGCTTGCGCTGATCGCCCGTTGTAGCCAAACCACATGACGTCATGCCAGTTGTCCGTGATCATCTAACGGTGATGCCATTCGCAAACAACGATCATCATGTCCGGGACAACTCTTGATAAAGTGTCATCAAGCAAGGCGTTCGGGGGCGACATCTCAAAGTACAAGTTCAAAGTAGGTCGAATTGGCCCCCACCTTTCGCCAGACTTGGCGCTTTGCTCACGTATCTTCGATCTTGTGTGGTGCCATAGTCTGCGGCCCTCGGCGGTCTAGATGCGAATTTTAACCTGTTCTTGCCCGCGAATGCTGCAGAAGCCAAGGTTCCTATCCTTTTCTATCTCGCGGGGCTAACTTGCACGGAAGATAACGGGTACGCGTGCCAGTGGCTTGCTTGATCGTCGTTCGTTGACTAACGGTGACTCGGATACCACACCAACCCCTTCACGACGTTCAGCGCTCAGAAGGGAAACTTTCTTGGCCCTGCTGCCAAGGAAGGAATCGCCATCCTCTTCACCGATACTTCGCCACGCGGTGCGGGTATCGACGGTGAAGACGACGATTGGGATTTCGGAACAGGTATAGTCCACGCTCCACACACACACCTCCAATTCACCTTCCCATGCCTCTGTTTTCTTCTTCGCAGGGGCCGGCTTCTACCTAGACGCCACGCATCCAAAGTACGCCCTCCACTACAACATGCGCACGCACATCCAGTTCGAGATCCCGCAAGTTCTGGAAATCTCCGGTCTACCCATCGTGAACTTCTCGCATATTGTTTTCTTTTTCTCTTCATTCCGGCTGAATGACTTCATGCAGGATCTCACGCGCATATCTATATTTGGTCATAGCATGGGTGGCCATGGGGCACTGTGCACATACCTAGCTTCAAAAGCGAAACAGTACCGTTCTGTGTCGGCCTTCGCGCCCATATCGAATCCCGTCAAGGCCCGTGGGGACAGAAGGCTTTCGCAGGCTACCTTCAAGGTGGTATTCAGGAGGCGAAGGCACAATACGATGCAACGGAGCTGATTCGTAAGCACTCTGAACCCGTCCACATTCTTATTGACTACGTTCGTTACATATTGCTTTTCATCCGGTGGATGACTGACATAGGTGTGCGGAAACAATACAGGGAACTTCTGACAGTTTCTACATAGCAGGACAACTTCTTCCAGAGAACTTCCTCAATGCCGCACGCGAGGCAGGTTACGACGAAGCCCAAGTACGTGTCAGAGAGCAAGGGGGCTATGATCACAGTTACCACTTCGTAAGCACACACTCTTAGCCCGATATACTAGCTTAGTTCGCTACTGGGTTAGATCTCCACCTTCGCGGAAGATCATGTACACTGTAAGGGAGCACTGATCACTTACGGGCTACTGATGCCATCATGTTTTTAGTCCATGCCGAATTTTTGAAGGCGTGAAGGGATCCCACTGTCGACAGTGCGATGAAAATTTATATGCGGGAAGGTGCTTCGTGTCCGAAACATTGCGAGAGCCAAGTCATGACAGCCATGTACAGTAGACAAACCCATGCGCAGACGAGTAATAGCCACAAGCCATAGCCCAAGGAAGCTCAAATCAAATCACAGATGCGTCCTTGATAAGCCTTCTCCAAGTCGTCAAGATCACAGTTGATCCACGGAGTTTCGAGAGCCATGGCGATGGTCGACCGAGTCTCATAGTTATATCGCAATAAGCCCTTGATAAGCCATAGCGCTATGAGCTCGTCAATGTCACCTCAGTAGCGCAAATAGCTGATTGTTAAAGGCAAGCGAAAACGCACCAGCAGGCAGTGTGTGCCAGATGTCCCCAGAAAAGTCGATATGTCCACGTGTGATCCTCTGCTTCGTTTCAAACTCACTGGACGTGGACGTTTGCGATCCGCCATCGCAGTCGCTCCCATGTGCAGTGGCCTTTCCGTGGTGATCGAACGGGTGACAACCTCTATAATGACAGGAAGGTCAATTACGTCCTGCAGAATCCCGCATGCTTACGATAGCATGATGAAAAGAACGACGCCGACACTCCAGCAGTCCGCGGGCATGCCGACGTATTTCAGGTCTTTAGCATCGAGGGCCATGATACCCTCAGGAGGTAAGTAAGACACCGTGCCGCACACATTCAGGGTTGACCTCGCTGCCCGGGGGCGAGCGAGCCCGAAATCGGCTAACTGCACATGAGGGTAGGGCCCCGGTGCATGTAGTAAGATGTTTTCGGGCTAAGAATCGGTAAGTATAGTGTCCTCAAGTTAGGGGAATAGCGAAACCTTAATGTCTTGTTTGCGCAAGCGGCCATTGTCAGTCAGTCGTCCTCAAGTATATGGTATGTGGCGCACCTCTGTGAGAGATTTCCTTCCTGTGAAGATAGTCTAGCGCTTTTAAGAGCTGATACATTATGTATTTTGCTTCGCCTTCACATAGTCGGCCTTCACTTTCTTCGTGACTCGTGATGTAGGTGAATAGGTCACCGCCAGTGCACAGCTGAAGAAAGATATGTCTGGGTGGAGTGATGAGCTGCGACAAGAGACAAAGTATAGATAGCCAGACAGAAAACGGTCATGCTCCTCCACAGCAAGGATTCTGTTTATATTGGGCTGACCGTAGACAAGTCAGTATAGACGACGGCAATACTAGAAATCCATACGTGTTGAACCGCGGTGAGAATATCCACTTCTTTCATAAGACTGGAAACTTCCTTCCCGTGCTTGGCTTTTACGATCTTACAAGCAACTTGTCGACGGTTCTGGCGGTCCATGGCGAGATGAACAGTCGCAAAGCTCCCGCATCCAAGGCTATGTGAAGTGACAATGAAGTCACCTATTCTCTGGTGTTTTTTGGTTGGGTAGACTATCTGGGCCGAGTATGATTTGTGGGGAACTCAACTTTCTGCGCAGGTTGAGCCGGCGGGGTTGGGTCGAAAATGGAAGACCTCTCTCTGCGTTGTTCCTGGAGGTGTATACACTTGAATCCTGGCAATCGAAAGGTCAGCCATCGGGTCAGGCGTCCCGCATAGTAAGTAATTCTCACGTCTTGAAGACGGAAGCTCTATAATATCGCCATCCATAAGCAGTACGGATGAGCGCCGTACCTCATATCCGTTCAAAGTAAACCCATTGGTAGAGAAATCCTTCAAAATAGTTCGAGAACTGAGAGAGGGTGAAGAAATCGCTCAGAATACCTGACACGAGATCATGACTCCACCTGTACTGGTATACACCCTGTTGAATAGGATGAGGAAAGGGCAAAGGGAACTACGAGTATTACTTACGCGTATAGCTTGCAATGAATGCTGGAGATGTAACAGTCCGGAACCACGTAAGTGCTGAAGAGCATTAAGAGTTGCCTCACGGACTAATGATATGTCCTTACCAGAGGTTTGAGTTCCGTCCAATGGTGACAGGTTTGTTGACTTCAAGGAGCAGCACTGGGGAAAATCTTCAGCGCATCCTTTCAGAGCGTAGTCATTCGCTCACCTTCTTTCTTCCCGTCTATTTTGTCCAAAGAAACAAGTTTAGCGCATACATCTCGATCCATTATGTATTTGCGCCAAGCAAGTTAGTACGTTGGGTTGTTGGAGTTCACTTTTATCGGGGTAAAAATTCCCCGGGTATTGCTAGAGGCGTGGTGGAGATACGATCTAAGGTGGGTCGCGTCTGTCGCAAACTGCCAGCTGAGTGAAGGCTCCGTCAGCGGGGTATCGTGTGGGAAGAAACTCAGTTCTCAGCGCTCAGTGCTCATACCTCACGGCCCCCAAGCTCGCGTATCCGAAAGTCAATAGCGTTCTTATGTTGTACTCGCAATTCAATATTCCTCCGTGCGGTCAAGAACAGGAACAGGAAACCTTTGCTTCACAACCAGGGAAATCTACGCGATCACGTGTTAGTCGGATCACCGGCCCGGCCTTGTCCGCCACCAAAATCCCTCCGTCGCTTATGAAGCTGTGTGCGTTATTCTTTCACCCATGGTATGCAGTGATCTGAGCCTCTCAGAAATCCATTTCTCACATGCTTGAAGGCACCGAAGTCGAAGAATCCGAACTCTAGCGGCTTAGGCAGGGCGATTGTTAATCGTAGAGCTAAAGATGCTCGTCAGACACATGAATCCGGCATGGTTCGTTAGCGCGATCGTATATCTACTGCAGCACCTCAATCTGGTCTATTAGTACACAACAGATATAGATCCATCCTCTCGCCTACAGTCTATCACCCAGGAGAGAGATCTAGCCGAGTTTTTGAGCACGGCACAACTGGCAGGCACAGAGTTTACTGCAGGTAACCTTCTTTATATATCCTATTTTCGATCTGGCTCACCCTAGCACCACCAGAGCGGCGGAATGTGAAGATTATTCAAGCTTCTGCGAGCACGTCTCGTAATCCGTTCTTACCTTCAGAAGAAGAGGAAATATCTACACAAAGGAGACATAGCCAGAATAAGCAACGTTTGCGTGTCCCGAGAAGACCCCCATGGACCAGGTCGATAGGCCAAGCACAACTGGAACGCCAGGAAAAGGACGCATTTCTCCAGTGGCGAAGAGGCCTCGCCGAGTATGTATATCTCTGGCATCACATGGTTATGCGGGCAGACCAACACGATGACGGTTTTCACAGGTTGCAAGACCAGGACGATTTCTTGCTGACACCCTTCGAGCGCAACCTCGAAGTATGGAGGCAGCTATGGCGGGTCATTGAACGCTCCCACCTGATTGTACAAATAGTGGATGCCCGCAATCCTCTGAAATTTCGATGCGAAGATCTAGAGGCTTATGTCCAGGACGTAGAAGGTACAGAAGGAGAGCAAGGAACAGGGAAGGGGAAACGTAAAAATTTGTTGCTCATCAACAAGGCCGACCTTCTTACCGCCAAGCAAAGGTATGGGCATAAGTGATGCTGTGGCTGTTTAGCATTGATCTCGCATCTCCAAGGCGCATCTGGGCGGACTACTTCGACTCACAAGGCCTTAGCTATGCCTTTTACTCTGCAACTAATGCCACCGCCAGGCAGGAAGCGCTGCGAGAAGCTTTAATTTCTGGGGAGCCTACGACTGTAATTAACGAAGTGGCCGAGGAGAACGAAACATCTTCAGAAGAGGACGGGGATGTAGGCGCAGAGGAGAGCACACTTGATCTGGATACGGCCTCAGCTGGGTCGTATGAATCTGGAATCTCAGATGAAGATGTAGATGAAGATGCGGACTCCGACTCTGATGGGGACACTCATGACAATGGAGATTCCCGTGCCAAAGTACTCTCCGTTCTCGAACTGGAGGATCTCTTCATTGCATCTGCTCCGGACTTGTCCGGTGAGTTTCTGTCAGTGATCGATTGTACATATAATAAACGACTGTGTAGAGTTCCTCGATCCTTCCGGAAACCATCCAGAAAAACTTGTTGTTGGTCTCGTGGGCTACCCGAATGTTGGAAAGTCCAGTACGATTAACTCGTTGCTTGGGGAGAAAAAGGTGTCAGTTTCGTCCACTCCTGGAAAGACGAAACACTTTCAAACGATCAATCTATCTGATAAAATAACACTTTGCGACTGCCCTGGATTGGTATTCCCACAGTTCGCAACAACAAAGGCCGATCTTGTTTGCGATGGTGTCCTACCCATTGACCAGCTTCGCGAACATACTGGCCCTGTATCCCTGGTGGTCAGACGAATTCCAATGGCAGTTCTCGAGGGGACGTACGGGCTCAGTATCAAGACTTTGGGTTCAGAGGAGGGCGGGGATGGCTCTCTACATGCTGGAGACTTGCTGGTTCCTTACGCCGGTTGGTTATTGCTCTCATGTGGCCTGAAAGGATACTGACTCGGGGCCAGTTGCTCGCGGGTTTACCCGTTCTGGACAAGGCAACCCCGACGAGGCCCGCGCTGCACGTTATATCCTCAAGGACTACGTGAATGCAAAGCTCTTATTCTGCCATCCCCCTCCAAGTCATTCGGCAGATGAGTTCAATCATGGGGTCCGGCAACTGGCCCTCCGGCGCGTTGCTGGAAAGAAACGTGCACCCAATACCCGAGTTGGCAAGAATGCTAACACCTATCCTCTCGGTGATTCTATTGGTAACCCTTCGAATCTGCCGCTGCTGCCGGGTCAAAGCCAGAAGTCTCGGTCTCTAGATAGACAGTTTTTCGATGAGACTGCTGTCCTTGCTGCGCGTCCCTTGGCTAAGGGTGCAGGGGGGAGGATACAAAGTGTCTCTCGCGCTGTTCTGTACCCTCACCATTTTTCAGTTGCGAATGATGGAACCCCTCTTGCAACGCAGGATGTGCAAATCAACATTGCCAACATAGGAGGACAGCCGCCAGGAAAAAAACATCACAAAAAGACGAAACGGACGAAGCAGAGAAGCGGGAAGGGTTACGATTAGCGCATAAATACGATTTGTACGTCTGCCTTATCAGGAAAGACACGGGATGGCTTCGACGGTTCCCACCAGGCCAAGCATTTTTTCATTGTATCGGTCTCTTTTGAGACAAGCACGGCTGCTGCCACATGAGCACTTGCGGTATTTCTTAGTATGAACTACTCTTCTGTGTTGATATGTGATCTGTGGTAGCCAGTTTTTCCGCCTCAAACTATCTACCGACATCAAATCCGCACTGGACGAGAGTCGCAAGCACAGGCAACGGAAGTCAACTTTCAAGCGTCTGCGAAAGGTCACAAGATTTGTTCCTGCTGGCTGGCATAGTTGCTGACTTCCTTGTAGGATCTATCCAAGCTAAAACGCGCCAACGATGGTCACAGAGAAGCCTTTGCTCATGTATTAGACCTGGCATATGGTCGTAAAGGGCCGCTTAAATGGAGCATCATGAGGGTATGTCGTATTACTTCGTGCATGTATGAACCCTTGCCAATCTCTCGTAGCCCTTATTATCCGACCCCACTTCACCGACACCCCCACGAATCATTACATCCGTCGAGCGCTCGCGTCCACCTGTATACAGTCCAGAGCTTACAGCGTTGCTCCTATCACCTTATGCTCGTTCGTCTGGGAAGCCCCCGAAACCGTCCCATCTTCGTGAGCCACCGTTGTTGCCATCGAGGGCAGACCCATCATCGGAGGATGCTCGTCTATTTGGGCCATTCAGCAAACGCCGCGAAGTCAACATCCGCTGGCGCTTTCATTCGAGCCAATGGAAACGGCTGTACCCTCCGCTTGAGGTTTCCGTGAAACAACGGGAAGCTCGGGGGACTTCCTCCCAAGAAGAGGCCATCCTAGACGCCAGGATCCGAGGTGTTGGCATCCAAACCGGGGGGCTGCTAGAGGAACTCAAGTCACTTGCTGGCCCCGTTTCCGAAGGGCCGCCTGTCCCTCGTAGACTCGATCCCGCGTACCGCTCCCGTTCCGTTTCTCATGTCGCCGACCGGCTCGTGCTGCCGAACAGGTTCCTTCGCAGGCGATACAGGGAACTTCTTGGTCGCATTCCAATTCTTACGTATGTACCCGGTAAACCAGTGGTCGACTCTGAAGGCCCCCCAGCGGGTGAGTATGAAGTCTCGCTAGCCGCCAACGCTTTATCGTGGCGGATACACCATGAGAAAACACATTCCCAGGAATTGGATGCTGTTGACCTCGCCTGGTTCGAACGCGGAAATAAGAGGGTCTGACCGTTTATTAGTTTCTAGCTTACTTTTACACGAGATAGAAAGTTGTCACTAGCTATTGTTAGCTGCTTTTGAGTGACATCCATCATATCCGTATATCATTAGGAATTAACGGGGCTAATTTAAAGGGGACTGCCTTACAGTGACATTACAGTGAAGGCTTCAACCTTGCGAGTTGGTCTAGATCAGGTGGCATGCACGATCTGAGTTCTGGAGTTTGTGCGCGTGTTGTTATCACTTACCAGAGTCGGTGTTGAGGCCCAACCAAAAATCCATAGGGAGAGTACCTTGAAATCCCTCGAGGGATCCTCGGGTATTTGGAGGGAAAGGTGAGGTATTTTGTCCCAATAGGGGATTTTAATCCCTGTCAAATCCCGTCAAATCCCTGCTGAGCCCTTGCCATACCTGTCTGTGGAGCATGAGATCGACAGGGATTCTGGGGGATTTTTGTGGGATTCGATGGGATAGTGTGGTCTTAAAATCCCTTTTCTTCCCTCACAATTCCGAAAAAACCCTTCATTTGCCTCTGTATCCCTACACATCCCTATGAAAATACAGTATTTGGAATGCACTCAGATGCCACTCCATCCCTTCAAATGCCACTCTGTCCCTACCAATCCCTGCCACTCCCTGCAAGTACCCCATCCTCCCTGTCATCGACTTCTTGACCCATAAGTGCATGAAGTAGAGAGATATCAGCACGAGAATAAAAAAACAAGTTGAAAGTCTAACTAACCATGTAAAACGCCAAAGGACATTCAGCAGGCTCTTCAGCCACAGTGGCCATGAGAAGCTCGACGTGTTTGGTGGCATCAAGTGAGAGTAGCCAAGTGGGGTTCGGTGCGCTAGCGCGTGCATTGGGTGTGGCTGGCGCAGCATTGTCGTGGTAGTCGTCGCCGTCAAGGCAAGCGCAGAGTAGGATGCTGGCACAGGCAGCGTGACCATAGGTGGCACAGCCTGCCGCGGGTATGGGCAGATGTGAGTGGGTAGACTCGAGTCACTCGACTCGACGGAGGACCGCACCGCGTCCCAGTCGAGCGTCGTGCACCCATTGCGGCTCATCGTCTCCAGTTTCGGGCAGATCCAGGTCACGGTCGCGGTCGGAGCAGAAAGGCTCTGTTGACGCGAGGAACAACAAAACATATCAGTATAACGAAAGTAGTCAGCACCAGAAGCCGGAAGTCATCCAAGGATAAAAACGGTGGGATTTGGTAGTGCCCCAAAATTCCCAGCGCGCCTTTGTGCCTTGGGAAGCGTTCATGTGAGGGAAGCAGGCTGATAGTGAATTTTCCATTGCTGCCTTCCAGCAGCTGGGCCAGTCAGTGCAAGATTTTGCTTCTTGCAGCGACTTTGAATCTCCTTCAGCGTCGTGTATGGATGTCGCGATGATGTCATCATGGTTGGCATGAAAGGCATAGTCGCCCAGGGTTATGTCTGTGGGGGTTGGCACTCACGAAGCTTCCCGGCAGCGCTGTCTCTATCCTCTTATAGGCACTAGGCATCCACCCAGAGCGATGGTGCCAGTGACACACTCACACACCCGTTGATGTCTGCATCGAGTTGGAGGATGCGGTCGAGCTTGTTCCGTGTGGACGCGGGTCATTTCTCCTCGGTCCTTAGTCGAGCAACAGTAACCTAGAGGTCCTAGACAGAAACAAAAGATAAGGACTGACATATATACGACAATGGGGCGTAGTTGGGCCTACATGGGGGTCAAAAACGCACATCACCGTCAGGATTTGTCTTGGGCTGTGCACCCATGCGTTCGAGCTCAGCAAGGAACACGCACCAGCACGAGTTCGCCTGTCCTAGCCATTCCTGGAACGTCACACGGGGGTAATGTCCATGTTGACCATGCACCTTCTGTTCGATAACAGTCAGACGATTTCCTCCTACATGCGATGCGTCGGTCTACTTCGGGTTCTGGCAGAACGCGGCGGAGCACCGCATGGTGCAGGCCATCGACGTTCTGGGTTATGAGGGGGCTGACCGCACCGGCGTGCTGCAGAGTGGCGAGCGCGTAGTGCATTGGGTTTGGGATGGTGCGTCGAACAGGTAAGAAGCCGGAGCCTGGTGAACAGAGTGATGTGTATGGTCCCGGCGATATATATACATATGGTGTACATACCAGTATTGTTGCCTGGAGGCTACGTTGTAAAAAGACAGCTCGTGTGGAGCACATGAGAAGGGTAGACATACCAAAATGAGTGTCCTCGAGGGCTATTTTCGATGAGCTGCTGGTACTAGACACGTGGATGGTCAACAAGGTGTTCGGTGAGGCACTACAGATGATGACCGCCCACAAAATTTGGCCTAGAACGTCGAACCAGCTCATTCATGACAACATGAGTCAGGGAGAATGGTGAGATGGTGCGCACTTTAGTCCGGATTCATGTACCTCCTGTCCTTCCCGCGGTACACCTTGACACCAGAACCGATGCTGACACCGGCACCGGTCAACACCGTGGCATGACCCAAGGACAGAAACGAGGCGATACACTGGACGGCTTCTGAGGCTGATACAGCTGGGACATTGCGCATTGCCGCAGCGAAATTAATGGTAGAGGGGATGTTCGGGACTGAGAAGTGCGTCGACTGATCTGATTGACGACACACCATACTCGAGCTCTTGAATCCTTGAGTTCAGATTGAATTGCGCGTGCATATATTTGACCCCCTGCTGAGAATAGGTCTTCTGAGGCGTTCAGTTGAGTGACTGGACTTGCTGATAGGCCTGTTGAGGCCTCTGTGAGGTCTGTCGTGCAGGTTCTTGGCTGGAGCATCCTAGCCGATGGGGGTGATATTGGCCGGGAGCGATGTATTCAAGTCATGGACAACTCAGTAGTATTTGGTTGGTACACGTATTAGTCAGTCACTTACCAATGATTGCACGAAATGCTCTCCCATGAGAGCAACAAAACTCTCAGTTTGCTCAATGCCTTGAACGTCGTTGTCTAAAGTTATGGCGTTGTTGTTGTTGAAAGCATGGGACCGGAGTTACATTGGTCACAAATCGTGACAAACTTTTGCTGTACTTCGGGCACAACGTGTTGGATCTCTTCCGATGAGAAGGACATGCCCCGATTTGATCTTATTTACTTGTTAACCCTCAATTTCGATCATTTCCCTGTGATCCTGTATCCCTCAGATACCTCGGACAAGGATCCAAAGGGATCTCAAGGGACCCGTGGGTATTTCTAGTGACCCGTGGGTATTTCTAGGTACGGACTTTTGACTGGGGTTGAGGTCTGAAGCGGCGCAAGGCATCTTACCCATCCCAACAAACAACAAGAATACCATGTTGAGTTGAATAAGTATATAATGAATATTCGTTACACGGTCGTATAGAGTTTGTTAGGTATCACTATCCTTTTGAGCCTCCATCTCAAGTCCATGTAGGTCGATAATATACATGCTGTAATTCTTGTCTGCCGCCTGGGCTCCAGAGCGATCCTTCCGGCTCTGGTCAACACCACACTGTAGGTTGAGCATGACTTCATACTGATCGAACGTGAAAGTCGGCTGCTTCCGGATCAAGGCGAGCATATTCTGGTGAATCGAGCTTAAGTAGGGAAGCCATGACCACGAACAAAAGCTTCGACATACCAGAGGATTGAGTGAAAAGAGTGAGTAGTATTGCTTAGCCCGAGGAAGCTCCCCATCATGCGCGTCGTGTACGATAGTCTTCACGCATTGTTGAAGAGCAAGCATGTTGCGGCTTATCTTCTTCATGCCCGAAGAGTTCGCGAGGCAAATATGGCGGGCGTTGTAAATGAGAAGATCGTCCATGAGGAACCCGACTCCATGGAAGACAAATCTATCGAGGACGCTTAGCACATAATGGAATGCAATGAAATGGCTCACTTTTGTTCCTGTTGTGGGACATTTGAGGAAACGATGTCATGATATTCCCCCAGCTCGAGGTTGAGATCTATGATGTGTGGATCTGGTTCATCAATCTCTCGGTCGATATGGTAGTTGCCCTGCAACTAGGGTCAGGTGTTGACGGTGAGGCACGAACAGGTCAACGCTCACGTGACGCATAGCGAGGCCAAGGTAATGCGCGACACGGCATCGGACGTCTATTCGTATAGTATGCAGGATCAACTCTGATAATTGGTCGTATGTCTTGAGCAGTGCATGGAAGCGTCTACGGTTTTTGGTGAGCACCCCATAACCTACTGTAAAATCCGTTTGACATACAGTGCCATATCTTTCGAAAGGGGGAGCTGGAGTTGCTCGTCGGGACTTAAAGGCACGAGCGAAGGCGGGAATGGCGTGAAAGGGGTAATGGCGCTGGCGGGCTCTATCTGGAAAGCGCTAGTTGGAGACAAGCTGTCTTCGTTCACAGCTTTCAGTTGATTGAGTCCCACTGTAAACCATGACTTCGATGTCGCATAAGTAGTCACCGGGATTGGGAGAGGGCATAAGCATACCACACTTCTATACAGGTTGCAGAGCGCGGAGACATTTCTCATGGGACTAATCAGGTCCTCTTTCTCAATTAGTCTGTCTCCTGTCAGCCGAGCCTCGGCATCGCGCTCTCGGCGGTATAGTTCACTCTTCGTGACAGTTTCCTGAGATCCGAATTAGCCAAATGTGCTGCATCAAACTGTTGCAAAGTGCACCGAAGTGTGATACAAGTCACTTAGACAAGCAGCTATGTCTGGGATTTGAGCACACTGTGCCCCAAGTGCAACACGAGAGTCCCGATCGCCGTTGCCTTGCGACGTTATCAAGGTCTGAAAGCGGTCACTGCATCGCTGATAGAATTGGATAATGACTGTGAGAATCAGACGAGCATAGTTCTCCCTATGAAATGGTGTTGTCCTGAGCATTACACACAGAGAATTGATGAGTGCCATTAATGTTGTGCTTGCCTGTGGACAGCGAATGACATCGTTAGCAGATTCACATGAGCGCGCCAGATACTCACGTTCACTAAAGGTTCTGTTGATAGCCGAGTGGAAGAAGGATCGGGGATGAAAGCCTCGGGTCCTTTCATGATCTGAGCTCTTGCCGTATCGCAAGCAAGTGCAGTATCTCACCTGTTGTGGCTTGGTGAAAAAGTCGAGAGACCTTCTCCTCTAGCTGTGGTAGATAAACCCTCAGAACGAACTCGTCTAAAACTGCACTTGATGCCCTTGCGGCCTCTGATCCGGATGGTAGGATCTCCGTTACGCGATCAATGAAGGAGAGCATGGGTTGGAAGAGTACGCTTATATGGAATGCGTCGGGCTTGACAAGGAGGCGATGGTGTTGATCCGTGCCAAGCAGTCGCTCGTCCATCCCAACAGTGAGTAAGGTAGCTTGTACGGCAGTTTCTAAAGAGCCTTGCACGAGGCCAGGAACAGTGTCCTTGAGAACACGGTTAAGTTCATCCTCGTGCTTGCGTAGCGACTTGGTGGCGACTTTAGGATTGGTATCTGCGAACCTGAATACATGCTACAAAGTTTTCCTCAAAGGGCCGTCAAGCACGAAGTTAGGTGCACGGACCTTTGATTTATCTCGCGAGAATCTACCCTCGCGCAAGACGTCGTTTATTGATGATATTGGATTGCGGCCAGACATGACACCTTGTTCCTCATCCGTTAGGTAGTCATTTACCAATGTTCGGACCTGAGCAAGAGGGTCATTGATGTAGGGTGCATTATCTGCTTTGGCATACCTCTGCCTGTACAGGCATCCAAATTTCGGACAGCGGGAACAGAGCACCGGGCTTGGTCCCTGACGAGTCTTTGAAGTCACGTCTCTGTAGGTAAAGTGTTGTAATGATTCATCGCACGGTAAGCATCGATCCGACTGACCGATCCAATTCTGTTTGCCACCTCGTATACTACTCGCAACCCCTGCATGACAGCGTCTAATTTAGAATACAACGTCCAGAATAGATCTCGTAAAATTTCGTGGTAGGCATGTTTGGTAGATGATTCCAGAGCTGTGAGGCGTAATTGCAGGGGGGTAATTTGCAGACCGTGCCCCCTTCGGGTAGCATCCACCACGGAGTTCGATATGTCCAACGGGAGGCCGCCAGTAACAGCGGGTCTTGACGTGATGATATACGTGGAATGACCCTTGGAGCCCGTATTGATTCCGAATAATGATGTACGGCGGTTGTACTCGGCGCGTTCACTGACTTCATCCACAGTGCTATCCACCAGTGTAAAGATCTCACTGGGAAGTCGCTGAGCAACAATATCGAGGCCGCCGCCAAGTTTCCCGAGGACTGAGAGTGACTCCAGTAATGTCTCGATATAAACAAAAGAGTCTGTCTCTGGGTTCCGTTGGTTTTGGCTCGGACCTACATTGGCCAAATTAGACAAGGATGAGAACGAGGTGGCCGCTGAAGGTCCTGCGGGGTTCGAGTATGAGGGGATTGCTGACACGCCTTGTCCCGAGCTCGAGCTTCCAATCTTGGAGTCGTCGACATCGCCAGGAGGGTCATTGGGACGGAGTGCAAGGTCTTGAAGGTATCGAGACAATCTTGAGTGCTGATAAGGAAAGTTTCGCGCAGCTGGAGAGCTTGGCGAGTCAAGATGTTGGGTAGGATCATTCGAAGCTAGCGGTTCGTCTTCGAACTCAACTCTCGGAACTAACAAAATGGTCAAACGAGAAGGCGCAATGCTCAATGACTCACTTGACTGTTGACCAACTGCGTAAGCCGCCCAGCGGTTCTCGCACCAAAAAGACTTCAAGTAGAGATGGTTATGTATCTCATCAATAAGGATGTCTCTCAAGGCCTAGGTGTAGTCGTCGGCGACACAGAGCGTTGGTCAGCGACAGAAACAAAATGCACGAACCGATTCCTGCCCAATGAGGTAAGCTCGAAGATCTGCAACCGCGCCAATATCAAGCATATCTTGATTTTTGATTATTTTCAGGCTTCGTACGAGCAGGACCGCCGCCTGCAAAAGACGCTTCTCGGAAATCAGACTCTCCAGCACGTCGGGAACTACTCTGAGGCGCTCACTAAGATTGACTGAGTGCGTTGCTCCAAACAATAGACTGAACGTAAACTTACATTTGGTCTAGAATCCGTAGCATCTCTTCCAATGTCTGCCCTCTTGACCACATCTGGACGAGGTCTGCACGCTTATTACCTAATGCATCTTTGGCTTCTTGGAGGGCGGCCCTCGCGTTTTTTATCTGAGTTTGGGTATCTCCAAGGTGGTTCAGCAAAGAAGCATGGTGTGGTAACGCAGCGGCAAATGCCTGGAAATGCTCTGTAAGAATTCAGCATATCATCAAACAATATGACACTGCCACATACTGTCTACGGAGCCCTTGAGGGCTTGAGAGAGCATCTGTTTTGTCCTACGAAATGAGCCCATATCCTTCCCCGCTGATGAATTATCGAGGATCTGGAGAGCAAGATCGACGGGGTTGAACTGGGAAACGTATATACGTTATATTCACAGCAATCATCACTAGTAACAGAGAATTTGGATCTTACTTCCGGATCGATCACGAACTCCCAGTCATCTTTTATTCGGTCCAATACGGCTGAGGGGGAAATCAGTAAGTGATCACCAGAGAATCTGATGCCCACCGTCGATGTCGCCAGTCTTGGTTGCACCAGTTTGTTTGCGTCCAGGCATTCTACGCCTGATGCGTTCTTGGGTGACATTTTCCGCTTCGATAGCTTGCTGACGCTCTTCCCGCTGATTGTCACCAAGGGCCTTCATATTCTTCTTACGCAGACCGCTCTGGAAGGCAGACATAACGGAGACGGCAGTCGCCGGAGACGTGACATCAGACTCCTCCGTACCGGATTCGCCTATCCGTCTCATTCTTGATGTACTTCCATTGGCAGTACGATAAATAGTAGAGCTGGACATATCGGATCTCGAAGTACTTGCACTGTCTCTACGGTCCCTAGAAGCCTGCGCCTGGAGGGTGGGATCTGAAACAGAGTAGTCTGGAGCCCTATTCGCCCGAAGGTCGGATCTTTGGGGGCGGGAGGGTCCTGTGGGAGACCCATTCAGGGTGACAGAGCTATTGTTGCTTGGGGTTGTAGGTCGAGGGGGGCGGTTTATCTGAAGAGGCTTTATGGCAGTGGATGAGTACGGGGACGTGTCGATGCCTACGAGCATGGGGCGTTTAGATGAAAAAGGAGGTGGTTGGCGAGACATCCTGAACCGTCGTGGTCTTCTGCTGTTGCGTCAGTCGCCCATCGCCTTGGCACAGAGGCGCGTTTATTATGTAATCTGTTAACAAACGCGACGACGTGATTATTCCCGCTCCTTTGTCTTCCGCCGTGTCGTGGGCCACCTGAGGCTCTATGCCCGCCTCGGAAAACTCTCAGCTGCGTCACTCGACTGATGATAGTTCCCTCACGCCAGTATCCTCTGTGGCTGGTGACGTATCTGCATCTAAAAATGCCTGCATATCAGCTGTCTACATTGAGCCACCCCCGCTTCCCCGCGCAGAACGCGTCAAATATGAAGCTGTTTCAAATCGCGATCTCCCACAAGATTTTGACTATGGACTTCCGCTGTCAGATCGTGTCATTATTGGTGAATATCGTGACAACACTACCCTTTGGTATTATGTAGAGAATGCCGACGGTGTGGCGCATAGAGTGAGTGTCCTGTTAATTGTATTTGTACCTGCTAATGGAAAGTTCTCTCTCTTCCTGACTTACCCCGCGATGCCAGTTTGAAGCTTCTGCCTTCGCAGAGTCGTTCCCTTACTCTGTCTCCGAGTACAGTGAGAAAATCACCGTTCTGCTTTGGCACACATCTAAGAGGTCCATTCCTACCGTTACATCTTAGAATATCGGAAGAAGATTGGTGCACTGTCTGCTTTTGACCCTTCTGCTTCGAACGTCCATCCCGACTCTCGTCCTAAAATTTTCATCAAGATATCCGCAAAGCGACGCGGAGCGCCCAATAAGCCTTCTAGGCAACGTGCCCTCCCTGCTGAGTCAACCTCAGACGAAGAATGGGAGGGCGACGCCGCTGAAGGAGATGATGTCTCTGATCTGACTGACGACTCTGACATTTGGAGTGTGGCCTCACCGCCGCCTCGGAGAAGTTCGAGGCGTTCCACCGCCAAACATGGCCAGTCGCGCACCGATCTTCCTTTCAGTCCCAGAAGGACGCGGGCTCGCAAGCGCAGTCTTAGCGAGAGCGAAAGCTCAGAAATGAGTGTTTCAAGCAGCCCGGGACCTGGCCGGAAATCAAATCGCAACTCTCGGTCGAAGGGCAAGAGTGACATTCCCAAGCGTGGAAAAGCTTCCCGTGCGGCCTACGGGCACATCCGTAGTATCGCTGATTTGGAATATGACGAGCTTGAGAACGATCCTCTGCTGGCACACAGGCACACATGCGAAAGGTGTCAACGTAAGCCGACTCATATCCTGCTCGAACAGCAGAGAAAGTCAGCAAAGAAAAACACATCCAAACGAAAACCCAAAGACGAATTCGAAGAGGACAGCGGCAGTGAGGGCGAGTTAGCTAGCCTAGGCGGATGGGTTCGATGGCAAGTTTGTGCTCTTATGTTCTAGACTAGCGGTAACAACCCCATCGTCCAGCTTGAAGTGCCCTCTAGCTGCACATTGGCGATGCCTGGCCAGGACCCAACGTGACGAAATACTCAGAGCCGTGCAAGCGCGAGACTTCATGGCCCTGAGTGCGGTGCGTGGACAAGATGCCGTGGATACGAAGGATATAATTATCGATGGCAGCAAGAGCAGAGATTCTCCAATGGGTGTTCCTCCGAAGCGACGTGGTCTTGAATCCCACCAGACGACGGAGTTCATGTGTTCCATGTGCTCGAAGGGTGGTATCTGCATGGGCTGCAAGAATGTCGCTCTCGAACCGGAATCTTCGGACACTCAGAAAGCTGAGCACGTTCCCCCTTCCTCGGATCCTGGGACTGGCATCGGCACCGACCTTGAAGTGTCCAAAGGAACAGAGCCAAACCCTGTTATCGGAAGCCAACCCAAGGACCCTACGATACCCTCCGAGAAACTTTTGTTCCGCTGCAGGACCTGCAAACGGCTCGCGCACTATGCGCACCTCCCCCCTCCTGACGGAACAATCAAGGAGATGGCCGAGGAAGTCGACGTTGAGGCTATTGCTGAACATTATCAACGCAATCAAGACTGGTTGTGCGCAGACTGCATATCCTTTTCGTATCGCACGGAAAAGATCCTAGCCTGGCGTCCTGACCCACCCAATGCACAGCAGCCAGAATTCCCGCATGGCGAGTCGATCAGTCCTAAAATCCACTTACCCCGCGAATACCTTGTTAAATGGCAAGACCGGAGTTACCGTCGGGTACAATGGGTCCCTCACGGGTGGCTAGCTTCTATCCATGCTGCGCTCCTACGTAATTTCCTGTTACATGGACCAAAGGTTGAACTTTTGGAGCATGCTGTTCGAGAAGATCAAGTTGCGAACCCGATCTCAGAGGGAGGGATTGGTGGGCCAAGTAAGGAATCAGATGATCCTCGACCACCAAAGGTTGCAGTTCGCTCGGAGGGTGTCGCACTTTTGCCATCTCCCAATGCCGAGCGACGAATACCTCCAGCTTGGAAGACAGTTGACCGCGTCCTGGATGTCTTGATGTGGTTTCCCCGTGAGCAAAAGTCGAAGGCGAACAGGAAGAGGAATCTCTCCAAGGAGACGATCACACCTGCAGGGGCTGTCGCTACCTCTGATGCGCAGAGGGAATGGAACGAAGCTTTTGAAATTGGTGAAGTACCGTCCACGCAGAACACAAGTACCGTGGACGAGTGGGAGGCTCAAAAGGAGGACGAGCTTTCTGTTAATGACATTGATCACGTCGTGTGGGCTTTCATTAAATGGGACGACCTCGGGTACGACGAAGGTAAGTATCTACGTTTGCAAGGTTGGGTATCGTCGTCACACCAGAAATTATAGCCACCTGGGATTCTCCACCCCGCCAAGGCGAACCAGGATACTCGGCATTTAAATTAGCGTTTGAACACTTCCTGGATTCTCGGAGCGTTCACATAAAGATCCGGAGCAAGAAGCAGATCGAGGCCTTTGAAAACCGTCCAAAAAATGAATTCCGGCAAAGATACGCCTTGAAGCATGACCTACAACCGAACCTTGGCCAGCAAGAGCAGCTCAAGCTCATGCCCTTCCAGGTAAAATAGCCTTTTCCGGACACGACTCATTTCTTCTGACGGGCTGAGCCACTGTAGATCGACGGTTTCAACTGGCTTTGCGACAACTGGTGGAATCATCAACCATGTATTCTCGCGGACGAGATGGGACTGGTAAATGCCTATTATAACTTCAGTTACTTATCTCGTAACTCCATTTGCCAGGGGAAAACGGTTCAAATTGTCACATTCATAGGCAATATCATCAAGGCATTTGACGCAGCCCCTGTCCTAGTCGTTGTCCCCCACTCGACGATCACTAACTGGGCAAGGGAGTTCTCATCGTGGGCACCCGGTCTACGTGTAGTGCCATTTTATGGGGAAGCCAAGTCCCGCGAAGTCATTAAGCGGTATGAACTCATGCATCCGACGAAGATTACAGGGACTACTGGCGCGAAGTTCCATGTCCTTATCACCACATACGACACTATCACGTCGAAGGACTTTAGTACGGTGATAAAGAGCGTCCGTAGGTGGGAGGTGCTGATCGTCGACGAAGGGCAGCGGCGTAAGTAATATCTTTCAACCGACGGCTAAGCTTCATGGACCCTCTTAGTTAAGAATGACCACGGCCTCTTATTTAAAAAGCTGAACGACCTCAACGTATCACACCGCATCATCATGACTGGTGTAAGCGTCCTCTCTCGAAGGTGTCGCTTATGCACATTAATTATGCTCTTAGACACCGTTGAACAACAACATCCGGGAACTGTTCAATCTCATGAACTTCCTGGACCCGAATGAATGGGGAGATCTTGAGCGGCTCGAAAAGGACTACGAGGAATTGACTGAGGATCTCGTGAAAGAGCTCCACAACAGACTGCGCCCTTACTTTCTTCGGCGCCTCAAGGGTCAAGTCTTACAACTACCTCCCAAGGTCTGTTGATTTACGTTACGTCGACCTGTCACCGATGGTTTGTAGAATGAGGTTATCGTGCCCGTGTCCTTAACACCATTACAGAAGGAAGTCTACAAATCCGTATTCGGTGCGTGAATTTTCGGCGTACGATTTTCATTTGGCATTGATTTCTGACGTAACCCGCAGGGAAGAATATCGAGATCTTGAAGACCCTGACTTCAACATCTAATAATGCTCAGAATTCTTCAAAGAGGCCAAAAACAGGTAGCATGAACAATATCCTCATGGAGCTTCGGAAGTGCGTATTCCAACTTTTCTGTATTAGTCTCTTAGAATCTCCGCAGATGCATACAACACCCATACCTTGTTTCCCATGATATCGAGCCGAAAGGGTTGGACCCGCTTGTGGCTCACTCCAAGCTCGTAGCTGGCAGTGCCAAGTTGCTTCTCCTACAAGCGTTGCTACCCAAACTCAAGGCCAGAAGTCACCGAGTCCTACTGTTTAGCCAAGTATATCGCTTATCAATGAAACCATCTCGTTGCTGATACAACCTGCGCAGTTTGTTATTGCCCTGGATATTATCGAAGACTTTCTGGAAGGCGAAGGATATAAATACCTGCGCCTAGTGAGCGAGACATGCACACGGTTTATGATCTCCTCTAACTTTAGGCCAGGACGGAAACACGAAACAATCAGAGCGGCAGAAAGGAATGGATGAGTTCAATCGTAATGGATCAGATGTTTTCATATATCTTCTCTCTACACGAGCTGGTGGGGTCGGAATCAATTTGTGGAGCGCAGACACCGTCATTATTTTCGACCCTGATTTCAATCCCCATCAGGTACGTTCTTGGATTCTTCTGTATATTCTCACCATATTCATCTCCGGCAGGACCTTCAAGTATGATCTTCCAGTCTTGTATTCTGCTTCTTTATCCTGATCGTGTTCAGGCAATTGCTCGGTCCCATCGTTACGGCCAAACGAAACCGTGCTTGGTGTTCAAATTGATGGCTAAGGATACAGCCGAAGGTGTGCATAGAGATGGCGCAATTGTCCAGTTGTTTGCTTATCGTAGTCGACAGAACGCATCGTTCAAACCGGGAAGAAGAAGTTGGTTTTGGATCACGTTATCGTCCAAAAGATGGACGATGAAGAGGGCGGCGGAGATGTCCGATCTATCTTGACATATGGAGCCCAAGCGCTATTCGACGAGACAGCGGCTTCTCGTGACATTACTTGTAAGCTTAGATGGGCCGATTCATAAATCGGTTACTCATATTCTTCAGATTCGGAGCAGGACCTCAACAAGTTAATCGAGAAGGTCGAGACGGAGGAAGCAGCGCCCGAGGAGAGAAGCGATGATTCCGGCCAAGCTTTCTCATTTGCGAAGGTCTGGACGGCGGAGAACGATGCACTGGAGGAGCTAGAGGAGAAAGCTAATGAACACACACCTGATTCTTGGGCACATGCCTTGGAGCTCATTGCGAAGGAACAGGAACAGATGAAAGTAACAGAGCGTACCGGACGCGGTGTCCGTAGGAAGGCTGCAATTGCTGCTGAAAACCAGGTACAATTTGTTTTGCTCCACGCCGCAAATAAATTGCACTCACACCCACGCAGCAGAAATTCGACTTTTTGGACACCCCGATGAAAGTCAAACCTCGAGGAAAGGAACGTAAGAAGTCTAGATCAACAGGGTCCGAGTCCGACGCCTATGTCAACGACCACCTGAGTCAATCTGAGAATCCAACTCTGAACCATTAAGCGACGAAGTAAGGCAAGATATCTCTGAACTTCGCGTTCCCAAGAAGAAACATGTAGAATCGACGAACCTACCGACCCAGCGTTTTCCACTACCGTCCACTTCCGGTCCTGTCAGCCAGTCAAACCCGACCTACGCCCAGCAGAGCAGGCTTGATCCATCTGCCCATGAACAGGAAGCCGCCGTCTGTGCCATGTGCGGGAACATTCATCAAGGCACCTGCGGGATGACAGAGCGCTCAGAAAACCTTGTGCATTACCGTCAGATACTGTTCACCAATCAGACAGACGAGCCATTCGATGAGCGTGTACGTCCTCTCAATATTTAGTGGGATTGTGACCTGTAATAAGTTTGTTTTTTTTAGCGCGATGCAATTGCAATGATTGATCAGACGCTGGAGCAACGGGGTCACCTTCATCTTGTCTATAATCAACCCCTGCGACTCGTTGAGAAGCGCAAAAGTAGGGCGTCGGGCTCTGCGGCGAATGGCAAGCCTAAGACTCAAAAGGTGCCCCCGGCCCAGCTGTCCTCCTCACGCTCCAAAACTGCTCCTGGTCCTCCGGCCCTCCACCGAGGATTGCAGTATGGTGATGTTCCGGCTTCTAGCACTTCTACCAAGGGTGGGCCAAGAGAGACGCCAGCACCACCGAAACGTCCATCCGATACTCCAAGTAGCAGTAACTCGAAGAGGCAAAAGGTGGACATTTACCCAAGTTGCCCTATTTGCAGAGGGCCGTATCACCTTGTAGAAGATTGTCCCATAACCGCGGCGGGATTGAAAAGGTATTGTCCTTGATTACTGACTTACGACGTCTTCGCTGAGATGGTTAGCATCCGAGCTGCAATCTTCCGACTGGAGACTGAATCGGGACGAACTGCCACTGTTGTTGCTCTCCGCGAAATCCTGAGGAAACGTGAAAAGCGCGTACCTGTTCAGATATCTAGTGAAGGTACCGGAAAGTAAGGCATCCTGTCATGCAGCTGGCAGCTGCACGATCTGAATACTATACTGCCACATAATGCTTGGTACTCCGTAATGTACATATCAGATATCAGATAAACTGTGCCCGCCATAATACATTTTTGCCCTCCGCCCTCCGCCCTGAGGCGAGGTTTCGCTCTCCGCGAGCTCCGTTCTGAATTCCACAAATGCAGCGTTTGCCCAAACCTCTAACAGTACTCGGCGCTCAACTCTTGATAACTGTATGCGGGCGGCGGTCACCTTATTGTAAATTTGCCAAAGACAGCTAATAGACTCGGAGAAGCAGAGACACGAGGCGCGTGACATCGATATCTACATGCCACCTTTATCTGCGCAGTCACACCCCTCTTACCCACACCACCCACCTCCTCGCCCTCTCAAACGACCTCTCAGCAGTTCTTTGCTCAATTCTGGTTGGGAAGTATCTCATAAAATCCGCAAACAATCCAACATCGAGACAAGGATGTCCCTACCACCCCTCCCGCCCGTGCAGAGTGACGCTACACTCGCGATATTTGTCCATTCATCACTCAAATCCCCGATCTTGAACGAGCGCTTTGGAGATGGAGATCGCCTCGCTTTCCTTGGACAGCGAGTGCTACAGATGGTGGTTTCAGAGATTCTCTTCGAGAAAAGACCGATGCATGATATAATGGAATTGGAGGTATGTGCTCTTGGAATGTCGTGCGCAGCAGTCTGACATCGATGGCAACTTGTGACAGACAGAGCTAGATGAAGCATTGTCGGACGAGTCTTACAACCAGTGGGTAACCCAATACTCGATGCGAGAGAAGGTTGCTTGTCCTGCCAACCGTCGCGATGAATTGATAGAGCCCATGGTCGGGTCCCGATTTTGATTGAGATCAGTGATCAACTTTGACTGACATGAGAGTTCACAGGAGACACGACAATTATTCAACGCCTATGTAGGCGCGTTGTTCACAGAACAAGGCTATTCGAGCATCAAAAATTGGATCCATCCTTTGGTAGACCCAAATTACCAAGCGGATCAAACACCCATGGGGACGTCTATGGGAACTTCCATGGGCCATCCCCCCCACCTACAATCGCCCCGCCACCTCTTCCGGGTAACCCGGGAGGAACTGGCGCATTCCTGGCAATGTTCAATCAAATGGCTACGCAACGTTCAATCAAGCTCGAGTGGCCTGCGGTGCAGACGGGACCTGGCCACGCTCTGACGTGGAGTGTGGAGTGCGTTGGTAAATACAGGCAACTGTTTGATGTCTGAGCGGAGATGCTAAGCTATTTTCCCGTAGTTGATGGGATTTCGAAGGGCCGGGGGACGGGAAGAAACAAGCAGGCAGCGAAAGAAGAGGCCGCGCGGAACGCATTCCAAGCTCTGGGCTGGGCGGGAGCGCTGGGTGGTCATTGCTGTGCGTTCTCTTGACAGATTGGGTAGTAACGAGATGCTGACGAGGAAGCACCGCACATCAGAACGTGGAGAGTGTATCATATTGTTCGCGGGCGGAAAGAGGTGTGGCTGTTAATCGTATCGTAACGATGTGTAGTACTCTGTTCTGTGACAATTGATGGAGAGGGCGAGTGACTAAGCAATCGTCTGCGGGACGGGATTGCGTGACGCTCCCGAGGAAGCCGGGCGGCGGCAAGCTGAGGCGAGGCGACGGCACAACTGCAACTGGCACGCCCACGCCCGAGAGCGAGAGAGCAGAGCAGAGCAGAGCACTCGCCCGACGCGAGCAGACCAGGAGGCTGTGCCGCTCTCCTAGGACCACCACCACCACCACCACCACCCAATAATTCTCTCTCCATTCCATGGCCGACCACCGCGACCGACTTGACTCATTTCAATCCCTTTCCCTTTCAGGGCCCCCTCCTCCATCCCCTTTCTTCCAGCCTTTCTCCCAGTCCCAAACTCCTCCTTCCTCTTCGCCCCCAATGAGCCCCCATCGCCCCCGCTCTCCCTATCCCACCACACCGTCCGCCTCCAGATATCCACATAGTATCACGCCCGCAGACACCCATCACTCATCAATGGTCAGCGTGCCCGGCCCCTCCTTTCCTTTCCACTGCCTTCATCGCCAGGACAGTCGAGCCGCAACGTGATTGATCTGACGAGTTCACCCTCGCCGTCTCCCGCTCCACCACCGCAGCTGCCCATTCTGCCTCAACCACCGCCGTTCCCTCCTGCACAGCATACTACCCTCGAGAGCGCCTTGCCCAAAACACCTGTTTGCATAGGTCGTTTGGACGTGACGGCTCTCATAATGTATCAATCAGCGTATCTGGACATATCCCCTTCCGAACCATCAGGTTCAGACCCGGTGTGGGGCCCTGTCCGACTACAGTATGAGCGCACACCACACCGCCCCGGAAGTGAGGATACTGTTTCCATACGAACGCCAAACAAGAGGAGCCCGGATGGAGAAATACATCCTGGCGAGAATTTCGCGATCGTAGAACAAAGGGTCGCGTCAATACTGGGACCGATGCTGGGAAAGGGTCTTATACGGCTAGACCCTAGGATTCGCAGAGGAAATCGGCATGTGCGTGTCTTGTTGTTCTAAGCTGTCCTCTCGTGTGAACTTTATTCGCACAGCTCCCTGTTCTCCCCCTTGAAGTCCTTGTATTCACACCCAAGGGTAATATCCCGATCGTCGGAAACTTCCTCCGCCAATCTGGCCTCCTGCTTGAGCACCCGTTATCAATCCCCACTCACTATCTCTATCATAACCCTCACAATCCACCGCCAGGGGGGCACGCACGCGCTCTCATGGCAAGTTCGCGCGTCGACTACAGTGGTCCAGGCGGGAATTCCAGCCGATGGTCCACCCCCGTCCCTGGAGGCAAGACTGTAGAAGTACAACGCGCTCAGGTAGACGAACTATTCAAGAATTTGCGAGGTGGTGAAGAGCTCGAAGAGACCGAACCGCGTGCGTACGTTCTCCTTTGTGGTCGATTGCTTCTCCGACCGTGCCCTGCTTATTCAGCTCCTGAAATCGGAACGCTCCTGTATCCACATCAGAAGAAAGCATTGACCTTCCTTCTCGAAAGAGAGCAGGAGATCGACAGAGGCAACAACCGTTCTACCTTGTGGCAGTGTGTGCCCAACCCTATTACAGGAGAGAAGTCTTGGTGTCACCTCGTGACTCAGACAGAGCTCTCCGAGGTGCCCCATGAGTCGAAAGGTGCCATCTTGGCCGACGACGTGAGTTTGACCATAATCGTGCGGAGGTTCAACCTGCTGATATGCGCCGCGCTCGTTCAAAGATGGGCCTAGGCAAGACGATTGCTTCCGTCTCTCTCATCGCTGCGACTCTCCAGACCGCCAAAGCCTTTGAGGCTGAGCCGCTAGTTCCTCCAATTCCACCTACACCTTCCCATCACGAATCCGATCTCACCGCAGAGCATTTTGCCGGTCGTGTATGGGGGATGCCGTCGTCTTCTACATCTGCGCCGTCTGTCGCGTCTGCCAAGGCAAAAGCGAAGGAGGCAAAGGCCCAGGATCTAGCAGAAGAACAATACATGAGGGCTTGCCGTATAAAATGCAAGAGTCGTGCCACCCTGGTTGTCTGTCCGCTATCCACTGTCGCGAATTGGGAAGACCAGTTTCGCGAGCATTGGAGCGGCCCCGTACGTGTCTTGGGAGGCTCGGGAACCTGCACAAACGCAGATCTGGCGGGTACCCAGACCACCTTGACGGCCATGTTCGCCAACTGTATGGATACAGACAGGAGCACACCTGACGATGGAACTACGGTTACGCAAGTGAAGAAAGGCGCACCTCTCCGTGTCTATGTATACCACGGCAATGCGCGCCGCCCTGACCCTACTTTCCTCGGTAATTTTGATGTGGTTATCACCACATATTCCACGCTTGCCACAGAATTTTCGAAACAAACTCGCAGTCTCGAGGACGGAGACGATGTCGCGAGTGATTCCGGCAACGAGGTTAATGGAAAACCCGCGAAGGCCACAAAGACCGGGAAACGCAAGAGGCCAACCAACAACGGGACGGAGGCTACCAGCCCTCTTCAAAGTGTACACTGGTTCAGAGTGATTTTGGACGAGGCACAGTGGGTATTGTTTGATTGAAAAGTTGTCTCGCGTTGTGTTTTACCTTACCTATCCAGTTCCATCAAAGAGCTCAACACTGTTGCGTGCCGCGCCTCGTGTGATCTCATAGCAGATCGGCGGCTATGCTTAACTGGGACGCCGGTACAAAACAAACTCGACGATGTTTTTGCCTTGATCAAGTTCTTGAAGCTGTCTCCTCTCGATGACAAGGCCACGTGGACAGAACTCATTGGAACTCCAGTAAAATATGGCCAACCTCTTGGTGTCGCCCGATTACAAACCATCATGAGGAGCATCACGTTGCGGCGTACGAAAGAGAGCAAGACCCCGAATGGCCAGCGCATCTTGACTCTTCCCCCACGTCGCGAAGAACTTCGTTACCTGAAGTTTAACGCCGAGGAACAGGAGCTCTATGATCGGTTCTTCAACGAGTCAAAGGCAGAATTCCATGAGCTGTCACACAAAAACGAGGTGATGAAGAACTACGTGGGGATCTTGCAGAAGATTCTTCGTCTTCGACAGATCTGCGATGATCTAGAGCTTGTCAAGGGCAAAGGCATTCTTGCCGATGCGCAGCATGGGGCCTCTTACGAAGAGACTGTGGCCGCAGTCACTGCCGAGGGCATCACCGCTGCCCGTGCTGCAATTATATTTACCCTGCTGCGCGAAGCTGCTACTACCCAGTGTTCTGAATGTGGCGTCGAGCTCTGTCCCGCAGAAGTGTCCCCCAGCTACGGCAGCGGCGTTGATAATGAAATCAACTTACCCGCAAAACGCAGCCGAAAGTCGAAGGCTTCGCGGGCGAGCACGCGAGCAAATTCGCCAGCCACGCCCCAAGCACCTCGCCCCACGATGACGCGATGCCAACACCTCTTCTGCACGTGCTGCTTCAAGCGCAAGATGAACTGGCCGGACTGCGAACCCGACGTCACCAGGCCGTGTCCCGTGTGCCAGAACAATTTGCGGCAGGCGGACGCCGTAGAGTTTGACATAGATGCGATGGCCACGGAAGCGACGGGGAAAAAGAAGACGCGGAAGGGGGAAAAGAAGTCCCGCGGCGCTCTTAGTGGGACATCCCGCCAGTCGACCAAGGTCAAGACGCTGCTCGCCGACCTTAACCAATTCTCGAAGGTCAACCCGCATTCGGTCAACTACGACCCCACGTCGGTGGAGGTTCAGATGGTCGATGACCAAGGGAACATCGTCGATGACGGCATCGTCAAAACCGTGGTCTTGTATGTTTGTTTTTTTTGTCAGCCCATTTCGCGGCCCGCCCGGATATTCACGATTATTCTTTTTTTCTTTCTTTTTCTTTTTTTTTTCCAGTTCGCAGTGGACGGCGATGCTCGACAGAGTGGAAGACGCTCTAGACGCCGCGCACATCCGCTACGAGCGCCTTGACGGCACCATGAAGCGAGAAGACCGCAGTCGGGCGATGGACGCACTGAAGAACGACCCTGGCTGCGAAGTCCTCTTGGTCAGCCTCAAGGCGGGCGGCGTCGGCCTGAACCTCACTGCCGCGCAACGTGTATACCTCATGGATCCATACTGGTAAAGGGATTGATATCCTGTACGTTTCAGAGACACGCTCGCATCTAATCGGGCCTTTTTTTTCTCCCAGGAACCCCGCGGTTGAGAACCAGGCTGTGGATCGTATAGTACGTGACTTTCCCCCCCCGTTTGTCCGGTACGCCATCACAGACTGACACCGATGGATCCTACAGCACCGCCTTGGTCAGACAAAACCTGTCACCACGGTCAAGTTGATAATCGAGAACTCCATCGAAGCGCGCTTGCTCGAGGTACAGAAAAAGAAGACGGAGCTGGCCAACATGACCCTTGGGCAGAACTTCAGCAAGCAGGACTTGATGCAACGCCGCATGGAGGAACTCGCACAGCTCTTCAGTCGTTAGACCGTTTTTTTTTGGTACGTTGTCATTTCTCTCCGCAGCCGGTTTTATTTCTAGAGACTCTTCTTCGTTCGCTTTTCGCTGCCGAGCTTTTTTCTCTCCGCTCATGTTACAAATCATATTACTGCCAATAATAGGTGTGTGTGTGTACGGATACATCATTCATGGTAATTTATCATGTAGGTGAGGTAGAGTAGACATCTACACGCAGCTGTGTTTCTAGAAGGCCATGTCCGCAGCGCTGCCCCCGGCGGTGAACGTGTATATGAGACTTTGACTGATGAAGAGACCAATGGTGACGCCGATTGCGACTTGGATCATGCGCAGGCCGAGTGTGAAGCTGCTGTAGTACTGCTGCACGGTGCTGTCATAGTTTCCAGTGAGACCACCAGCTTGGGCAAGGCCAGACTGGAGGGTAAGCGGTCCGCCTTTAGCGAGACTCCGAGACCACCGACAAGCAGAGATACTTCAGAGGCACATACCGGTACTAGGAAGAGTACACCAGTCACCATCGAGGTGAAGGCTGTCCCACGAGACCACCTCGAGTAGACATTTCCCAAAAGGCCGATGACAAGTGCCCCAGCTGCGGGCGCAAGCGCGCCCTTGTCAGACAGGAACCAGTTCGAGGCCTTGTTCGCAGAGTACGAGCAACACGAAAAGACGATCATGATGGGCAGCCGAGGGCTCCTAAACGACTGCAGATTCGAGAGAGAGGAGCAGGTCGAATAAAGGGGCACTAGGAAGAACATCGTCCACCAAGGGAACGGCTGGCGGTACCACGGCCAGCTTGGATCGCGGTAACACCCTGACGGACGGCGCGAAATGAGGTGAGCAAAAAACCCGGAAATGGGGACACACGACAATGTATACAACAAAGAAAGGAGAAACCGACCCCGAGAGATGTGACTGTTCGTGGCATTGACGAATCCGAAGGTTCCGGAGAATCCAAGCTGGGTCGTGGAATTCGAGGCGTTATGGGCGACAAAGGTCCCGTGTATGACATCGGCCTTGAGGCCGCTTTTGATGACGCCCAGCGAGCTGTAGCGCTTGTGATTCACAAAAAGGATGGATAAATCCGAACCGATCGTAAGACCAAAGCCCTTCGTGAAAGGGAAAGCGTCACGAATTAGCATACCCACCCTTCGACGAGATGGTACTCACCAGAAAAAACGTGTATATGATGGCATAAATCAATCGCACTGAGCCACACAGGATGTTTCGAGACGTGAGCTCAAGAGCGCTGATCACTATAGAATGGACATGTCACGGGGTGATTGCATCAGTATAAAGAATACCACCCACATATCGTGAATCCAGGAAGAATCAACACGACGCCAGCGGATGAAATCGAGCTGTAGCAGAAAAGGCGACCGGGGATGCTGCTCAAGGACCGGGCAACGAACGAAACGATGATAGACACAGATATCCTGGCACACAAAATCGATCGAAAAGACCGGGTGAATCATGCAACGCCGACAAACGGAGACCCACATACTCGTACACGTTTGCGTAGACCGAGCTCTTGGCGGCCGCTTGGAGACCCAAGTACTGCAGGACACAAGCGCAGGTGCCGCTGACCCACATGTCGATGAAACTGCCGCCAAACGCAAGCGGACAAATGACCGAGGCGCAAACAAAGGCCAGGCCGCAGCGCGCGATGAGGGGGTACAGCGGCGGTGCGCGGAGGATGCGGTCGAGGGCGGCGATCCCGTCCTGCACGCCGGCGCGGTCGTCAAACACGTCGCGGTAGACGTCGTGGACGTTGTTGAGGGCCGAGAGCGCGATGCGCCCGCTGGAGCGCACAAAGTGCAGCTCCGTCGTGCGCGTCTCGCCGTCGTTGAAGGAGACCATGATGATGCCCGGTATGTACGCGAACGAGGCGTGGATCAGCAGCTTTTCCGCCGCCGCGAAGAGCTGCGTCTCGACGCGGTGCGACGGCGCGCCGAACGTGAGGAACGCTTTGGCGAGCAGGAGGACGAATTTCTTCCGGTGGTCCTGCGCTGGAGTTGGACAAGATGCGATCGTGTCAAAAAAAAAAAAAGGGGGGGAGGAGGAGGGGATGGATTATGCGCACGAGCACGACTGTTCGCCGACTGGCTCGGTGAACGTTTCTGCCTCCAGGGCACGGTGGGAAGCGGCACTTTCTCTCTCAATGCAGACACGGCCGTCTTCGACAGCCTTCGGGCATTGTCCAAAGGGTTGGGTGCTTGGTTCTTCGCCGTAGCGGTAGGTTCAGATTCATCGTCGCTTAAGTTGTCCCCGAAGAAGGATCGGTGAGGTTGATTTCCACGAATAAGAGAAGAAAGGATGGTAGATCTACGCCGGGGTCTCATTTCTACTTGCCCAGGCCAAGAGTCCAACGGGTCCCTCGGTTTCTCGGTGGGATCATACGAGAAATCGGGCAGATTGTCCAAGACTTGGAGAGAGGGTCTGCGGGCATGCAACGAGTCAGATACATCCTGCTCGCCGCTGTCCCCACGGTCCATATCATTTGACCTCAAAGTCTCTGACGGGTACGAGGAGGGCAGGAAGGGGGTGGGGTTTGATTTGGGGGAAACCTGTGACATGACGGTGGTTGCGGATAAAGATGTGGTACACGCAATGGCAGCCAAAATAACGGCGTCATATTCAAGATTACAAACAGCTCCATAGACTACAAACGGAAAAAAAATACAGCAACGGCAGCACGGGTTAGACAAGTAAGACAGGTAAATCGTAAGAAAATCCATAAAACTACCAAATCTGCGGCGCTGGAGGAAGGTAATCATTGGGCAGCAAGAACGCATCAATGCCACTTTGAGAGAACGAATTTCCGCCCAAACTTTGATCGGAAAGCCATACGGGGAGTTGTTCCGTCGACGTGGCCTCAAACCCGCGCCAAATGTAATCTGCGTTGGCGATGTAGCCCGATTGCGTGTTCGCGTACACAGGGAGGCCTTGAGGCGAAACCATTGTACCAGTAGATGGGTCGTACACGTTTGGAGAGATGGGCATTGGATTGACCACCTGGTTGACGGCCATGCTTGCTGGACGTTCGACTTTGGTGGGCTGATATTCACGCGGGAGTTTTGGAGAGTGGGAACTAGAACCCGTCTTCCGCTTCATGCCCCTCTTCAACATCAGCTGTAAGGTCAAAGCGTAGCGGTTTCCAGGGACTGTCGAAGACTTTTTAGTTGGGATGAAAAGGCACCTAAGACCACAGCCTTACTTTCTGACATGAGCGAGGCTAGTGTTTCCACCTGTTCTCTGATCTCAGCGACATGGCATTCATTGGGGCTAGTGGAGCGATATCAGCTGCCGCTAGAGCCAAGGGCCGGGAAAAGGCTCACAATAATCGAGTAAGGCGCAGAAGAAAAGAAGCAGCAAATGTTGCCGTCGCGTGAGTATAGTGGACAGCTACGACGTTTTCAGAGACCCACTATACTTGCGCTACTTGGGGGACGTACCATATTTCATCCCCTCTCGATATGAATGGGACTTGACCGTCATATCCAGACCTTGACGAGCAATCTGGATCGACTTGATGGCGACTTCTCGCTGGGAGGCAGGCATCTTTTGAACATCCTCAGGTCCATTAATACCTCTCAGGGCCGTGGCGCTATGATACAATTCTGCATGTAGCTGTTGAACTTGCAGGCTTTGCCGGTAGAACGCTGAGCAGGTCCGTGAGTTTGGGAGATGGCACGGTGTTTGTCAGTGAAAAGACGCACCTGCATCCTCATACTTCTGGGAGAAAGCATGGTCCCATGTCTGGTACCAATGCTTGAACTCCGCATAAGCACTTCTCAGTATTTCGAAGGTCCGTTCGTCAACAGGCGCATGTGACAGGGGAGATAAATGGTTCGTGATCCGCTCCCGAATCGCCATCAGCTCCACCATAGAGACGAGACGCATGTCATCCTCGATTGCCAAAGGATGTTGTAGCAAGAGGCGGCACTGCCAAATACTCTCGTCATCAGTAAGAATGGCGGGACGTCCGGTGCCATACGACAGTCTATACGGTCCATGAGATCATCAGATGGCAATCAAACCCAAAAAAGGACCGCACTGGTGTTCGAAAAGATAAAGACAAAACCAAGTACGAGATGCAATTAAGAGCTCCCTATCTTCGGGTCCATTCGATGCTTTGTTGCCCTGAATGCGCCGCAGAAGCTTTGGCCAGGACTTGTGCAAGGCTATGCCCAGTGTCTAGTCACAGATATGGGATGAAATCCCAGGGAAACTCACAGAGCTCTAAAGCCATTCGGACGGCATGGCCACCGCTCAGCCAGCCATTGTCGGACCATCCGGATACAAGGACTATTGATCGAGTCGGGGTCTCAATCTGGACAGACCAGAATGTAAAGAACAAACGCACTCATCGCTTGGACAGCCTCCACACGCAATACTGGCGCAAACAGGGTCGCACACGAGATGGTCTGGACCTCTTGTAAGCATTTGTTGTACACATCACTGGGCTTGCCTGGTGACGCGAAAATGAGGTTCAACGGCATTGCCTCCACGATAAGGACAGAAGATCTTACCTCCGCCGTCACGGACTCTGGCTGCCACCATGCATATGCTGTCAACGGCAAAAGGGGACCGTTCGTGCAGAGATGCGAATGTATCGACCGAAGAATCGAAGATAGGGAGGAAAGTAGAGCAGCCATGGAAGAATCTGGGAAAACGTCAGAAGGATCACAAGGAGCAAGGAAACGACAACTACATCTTGAATAGGTCTGTGGCCTCTGCTTCTGATATGATACCTTTGGACACCACTTGCGTGCCTGGATCAGCAAGGCTACGTAGCACCTTGAGGTGCCGTGGCTTACCGTCCGGAAACTTCAGTACGCGAAGCCCCACATGATGGAGTTTCCGTTTCTTGGAAGGCCTACGCGATCTAGGATCTGGAGAAGGCGATCTCGTACGACTTTGTGGTCGCTTGTTTCGCCATTTTCCTATAAATAGTAGTATGAGGAATGAAATAAGTGATAAGGAGGCAGGCTTGCGTTGACTTGCCTTGGCGGCCCTTTGAATGGCGACATCAGCCAGCCCACGCAGCACCTCCCAAGGTGCCACGAGGCCAGAAGCTGGGAGCTCGCCCCCGTCTTCGTCTTCGTCCGATGAGTCGGCACTCGTTTCCGTGGATATGGGGAAGGCCCTCTTTCCAGCTCCGGACTCCGCCAGGACATTCGGTTGCTTATCGAAATGTCGGTGATGGCCATTGTCAGTGCGTTGGTGCTTACTGAGGAAATATTATCAGGTTGAGGGCGAGCAGGACCCGTGGAGTCTATGCTAGATAGTGGCGGCAACGTAGGAGGATGGACACCAGGAGGCATATGATATTGGGTGTTGATGGCTGGTATGCGGTGCTGCCTTGCGAAATCTGAGATGCTTGTCCGTCGCCGTTTGTCCGCATGGGGGCCATGGAAGGACTAGGGTAGATCTGTTCAAGAGAATCAAAGATCTGAGATTGGGCGCAGATGCGAAGGGACGCACTGATGGGCCTGGTTGGGGGGTGGTCATGATGGCATGACCAGTGTCCAGTGGTGGACGCGCAGAGACAGGCGTTGACATGGATGCGGGTGAATCTGCATGGATATTGTTGGGAGAAGGATGAAGATACGGGAAAGCGGAAGGTGAGCGGATAGCGCCTGCTGATCCCGCACGCAAGTGGTTGACGATTTCCACCAGAGTGTTCTGAATGGCAGTTTGAGATTGTCGTATGTCGATAACGTGAGACTCTAAGCTCCGAATCCGCCTAGCACGATGATGGGCACGCGCACGCGTGAGAGTCGCAAAGGGAGATAGGACGCACTCTAAGCCCGCCTCCCCGGTCAAAGAGGCTTCACGGTTTGGTTTCTCGAAAAGACATTCGAGAGACTGTTGGCGACATCGTTTACAAGGGGGTTCTCAGCACCCTCGCACCGCATCTTTTGTTTTCTGCAGGCATTCTGTGCAGGCCACGAGGTCAGAGAGTGATGGGAAAGGAGAGTGCGCATGGTGAAAGACTCACGCAAGCACCTAGAGTGGCAAGGAGGCAACTCGAGTCAATATGCGAAAGACAAAGACGTCCTTGGACGCACGGGGAACCCTGTTCAAGGTTGTTTTGACCGGCTTGATATCCTTGCCACCGCCTCTGTCTTCGATGGCCTCTTGCTTCCTAACGAGCTGAGGAGCGGGTGGGCCAGCGCCGTTGACGACATTCATGATGGTCAGAGGTGGGAACGGAGTCCGGGACGGGAGCAGAGAGAGAGAGATGAGGTTAAGGGTAAGGCCGGCAAAGGGCTTGGTCAGGACCGATGATACTGTATCGTCTGCAAGCTCTCTGTCCCCTTCTGGCCATTCCCTCTCTCCCCCTCGTGTCTCCACCTCATTGGCCGCTCACAACGTCTGCCGGCCTTTTTCCCATGAAATCAAAAACCAGCTTTCTCACCGGAGATCTCAGCACCTTCCATCCGAAGGTCGTCGCAGCGCCGTAAATCACGCAAGAACAAGCCGTCACCCTTTTTCCACGTGCTTTATGGTCAACGGGGATATACGATGGACCCACCAATTCATCCGATGCTTTTTCAAACGGCTTTGACGACGCCGACGGAGGTAAAGCGTGCATTTTACTTCCGGCACCCAGCACCAGCACGGAATCAATCTCGTTTTGTTTCGTTCAGCTCCCGTGCACTGTTGTTCGGACTTGAATGTAAAAAAAAAAGAAACCAAATCTAATCGAGGTTGCAGTAAGAGGGTGGTGCCGTTCAGGGGAATCTGAGGCACCTTGTATCTGTGCCTTGTTGCGAATAGAGATTGAGTTCCATTTCTGCCCCTCCCCACGGTATCCGTGCTGGCACTCGCCCCGCGGGGGCGATCATCGCTGCCCACAGCCTTAAGCCATCAACGGAGTGCTTTCGAGACGGAGCCCATGGCGCCCATTAATTGAAATTGACGATAACACGATTTATGGATTATGTGATCAGCGCTTACCATCCATTTCCGCATTTCGCAACCGTCAACGTGCAGCCTTGCAGTTCCACACCCAAGAGGGTCATCATTACACCACCCTATAACACGTGAAGTTCGAACAGGAGCCACTCAGAAGCCACTCAGAACACATCTGAAATCATGCTCATGTTTCTCGTCTCTCGTTTCCTTGCGTGGATTCCCTTTCACTCGAAGAACGCCCCCTTACTGACCAGCCCTCCTCAGCGGGTGGTTTTCTTTCCTCCTTCCTGCTTACTCGACCTTCAAAGCCCTAAAGCAGCGTCCTCTGGACGAACAGGAGATACAGAAATGGGCTAGTTATTGGATAGTAATCGGCGCAGTCGTCGCTTTCGAGTACACCGCCGAGTGGCTCATCAGCTGGTGCGTTCGCCCCCGAGCGTCATATCACACATCGAATCGTAACCGAGAACATGAACCCCCCCCCCGCGCGTTCACAGGTTTCCGTTCTACTGGGAGATCAAAACGCTCCTCCTCCTTTTCCTCTCCCTTCCACAATTCGAGGCACGTGCCCCCATTTCTCGCACTGCAGAAGTGGGCGCTCATACCTTTTTTTTATTCGCTTCGCGTTGCAGGGCTCGACCTACGTCTACAACACCTACGTGGAGCCGTATCTCGTCCAGAACGAGTCCGACATCGACGCGAGCATCGCCTCGGCGCGCGACGAAACCCTTCAATTCGCCCAGTCGCGCCTCTCCACGCTCTGGGACATCCTCTACAGCCTGCTCAGCAAGACACCCATCGCATCGAAACCGTCCTCCTCGTCCCCCTACCCATCCGGAGGTACCCCGACGAACGGCTCGCCCCTCATCGACCAGAAAACCCTGTTCCAATCGGTGCAGCACCTCTGGTACGCGGTCAGTCCGCCTTCCCCTTTCGCCGCCTCGGCTCAAGGCGACGGAAAACCGCCGATCTCGAGGTCGACCTCGGATGCGCATGCATCAGAGAAGCAGACGCCGGCCCCTGCTGCTCCTACCGGAGCTCATGCCAGCGCGGGCTACGATGTTGGCGAACCCATCAACGGCTGAGACGTGGTTAGATGACATACGGACCCCTGAATAGTTACTTTACTTTATACAACCCGACGTTTATCAGTATGTTGGTTCCAAGCGCCTGCGCAGAGTATCCCGAAAATAGTCAGATTTCGTTGTTCGTGTGCTCGTCCTCAGCCGCTCAGCGTGTAGCGCCACGATGGCGTGTCTTGACAAACCGTGCAATAATATTACCCGGGGCGCCATTGCCAGTCTCGTGCATCTGATGGGGGTTGTTACGTTGATTCATTGAGCTCGGGAATCAACCCCACCTCAAAGTCCGCATTGAGTGACCGCAACTTCTTGCGACTAGTATACTTAACTTGTCTGATTTCAACGTTCTGGCTCTGAGTCCCATGTGAATAAGGCCGCAGCTAGGAAATGAAATCACCTCGACCTCGTGACGAAAACTCCGATGTTTTACACGGCCCCATTTTCTTGAAAGGTCCCACGACACAAGGAGCAATTTAGTGGACATCTCGCCAGGGTGTGTATATGACAATTACATCAACAGAGATACCGAGAACTCAGTGCCAGTCTCGACAGACAGATAACCGCCTCGACTACACGTAGGTGGGGGGATGCGTCGCGACGGCGCGATAGTTGTCGCTCGCATCACCGCTGGATGGTCACAAAGGACGTCGTGAGCGAAATGCATCGGTGCCCTAGCAACGTCATGAGAAAAACCGCAGCGGAATCGCAAAACATACAGTAAAGGGTGTGCGATACGTACGACACGACCGTGATCCGATTTCACGACGCTATGAACCAGCGCGGTTGCGCTTGAAAGCCGCCTCCACGTCTGCGGCGGAATACTCGAGCGAAACGCCAGCGTTGGCATAGCATTGCGTTATGCGCTTGGCGAAGATCTCCGTGATACGCAGCAGCTCCTCCTCACATGCTTTCCATACGCCGACCAACACCGTGCCAGGGGTAATTCCGCTGCTTTCTCCAGTAGTGACCTCGGAAGCTTCCGTGAAATGCTTTTCAACTCGCTTGAACAATGCGTCCACATGCTTTCGGACGTCCTTGGCATCATATTCCTTGACGACCTTCTTCAGAGTAGACCGGTTGTACCCGCTTCTGTTGGAGACCTCCGAAGGCGCTGTGGTTTTCAAAAGTTGCTCGACCCCATCGAAGTAATCCTGAGGATTGTGAGAACGCTGAGACGACAACCTGCCGATTACTGGACAACTGCGACTGACAATAATCTTTGAGAACGGACGTCTCAGGACCATTTTCACATAGGCACTGAGGTTCTCTTCATATACAACCTCCGCTCGAGTGGAGTATACGTGGACAGAACCGATCTCTTGTTGTCGAATTTCAGCCACAAAATAGTGCATGTTCTCTGAAGCACCCTGTTTCAGTGCTATGGCAATGTGAACAGGGAAGTTTCACTCGCCAATGAGGATGACGTGATAGTTCAGTTGCTCTTTATCCTCATCCTCTCCGTTCATCTTGGCCATTTGTTTAAGGGAGTCGAACATGGTCTGCACATTTTGTCGTATGCCCGGTCCACGCTTTGTCGAATTTCAAGTGTGTTCGCGCCGATAAGCTGGTTCTCTACGCGCCCAACATAGACGGGGAAGTATTTATGAAGTGAGCCACCCCGTTGCGCTTCTTACTAGTTAACCTCGTTTGTTCGATAGCCTTGATTTGTTCAGCCTGTATAGATAAAATTCGTCAACATCTCCACTCACGAAGATGGGCGACATGACCTACGACGTGTCGTTCGAAGAGACCTTTCAGTCGCGTATGTTGTTTGTCCAAGAAGTTTATAAAAAATGTTTTCCCCCGTTCGTCAGCATCGGCTAAGAAACGCTCGAGAGTAGCCATAATGCCGATGATCTGGCTGAAAAACGGTCGATTAGTGGCGCAAGACGGAAGAAATAAGGACACACATGGTGTCTTTGGCCATTGCATGGTCGATCCACGCCTTCATTTCAAGAGGCAGGAAGCCGAAAATGAGATCCATAGCGCCGCGCACGAGTTTAGTTGTTTGCGAACTCAATCCGGAAGTGCGTGCAGCCTGCCGTCGGAAGTAGTTGTCCAATCCCATGTAGTCCGCGAACGTGAGCCTGGCTTCGTTGATTTGCAAGAAGTCGGCGATGAAGTCTTCTTCGCGATATATCTGACGAGAGATTTGCTCCAGGGCTTGGCCCAAGACCTAATCCTGATAAGCGGCGACGCGCAGAGAACAAAGTAACTGTACCTCCTGCGCGGGCATGTCACCCTCGGCTGCTTTCTCCTTGTCTTTTCGGCTATCCAACGGTGTCCGGACGACAGTACCAGTACGTCGCAAATTCGCAGGTGTCCGGGAGGTGGTGCCAGTCGGTGTGAGTGAAAAGCCTGGTAGTAGTTGAGTACTAGGCACAAAAAGTTACCGGATCACGAACTGTTTTCTGGATCGTCGTCTTGTACTTTTTTAATGAAACCACGATAAAGGGAAAGAAGCGACGTCATCTGAGTGCTGTGTAGTCGACTTGAAGCTGAAAAGTAAGCCTTGAAAGTTGAGGATGAGTTACCGAGTAGCTGAGCATCACGAGACACTCACGGCACACAACTTCCCGTATGTTACTTCATCCATCTCCTTCATATAGAGTACCAATCCACTGTAACGATCTAGATAGTTCTCCAGATCCTTGTGGCCCTTGATCACCGTTCTGCCGCGTCCGCCGGACTTTGACAGCCCATTTGAATCGCCCAAGAGCAATTTTGACTGAAGGAAATGACTTAGACATAGTGAGGAATGGAACATCCAACAATTGGAGCGCACCTGAGCTGTGAACATGATGGATGAATACTCATACAGGCGTTTGCAAAACTGGGCGTTGTGCATTCGGTACTCCTCCAGACGCTCCATAGTCGCAGCCATGTCTGAGCATTTGTCAATACTGGATACAGCACAGAGCCCCAAACCCACCTCTATCTCGACCCGCTTGCAATGCTTTGTACAACTCCGCTGCAGCCCCTTCTAGAGCCTGTATACTTTCTGCATCGCGTAGTGAGCCTTGTGCCAAGGCGATCAACGCATCTCGTCCAACTTGCACGGTCCTCTACGAGCCGAATGACTAATGGTAACGAGTAAAACGCGCCGAGACACACCAAGAGTTGTTCAAGTTCCCTGAGTAATGAACGTTGATTCTGAGTCTGCACCTGAAGACCTCGGTTTTGCGACTGGATGAACGAGATATCCTCATTCACGGCCTATGCAAGGTCAAATTACAGGGCGTGACAAGAAATGCGAACCGTCAACTTGCATTCAGATGAATCTTGTAAGACGATACGAGACTATCCATGTTGTCCAGTTCGAGAATGGCCTCATCGAGGAACTTCAGGACTAGCATCACGCGGTCATCGGTCTCGATGAATGAATGGATGTTCGCCTGTGGGAGGCGTTTACAATCGTCGTCATGGAGTATGTGAAATGGAATACCTTATCCAAGGCCATAAGCTCATCCTGTAGTCGAGCTGCTACCTGATCGACAGCTCCTCTGCTCCGCGTTCGACCCAAGATATCGTCGCTAGCCCACTCGTATCCTTCCAACATTTCTTCTACGTTGGCTATGATGTCTTGCGTGCCCTCCTCTTCGCCCTCAGGATCGGAAGTCCCCATACCGCGAAATATCAGGCGGTCAAGCGCAGACTGGTTAGTAGGATCAAAAAACGAAATCCGAGCGTTCGGGTCTCTGCGAAGCTGCGACTGTTCTGGAGGTAGACTAGGGCCGCGAGGTTGGGCGTTGATTCTGGTTCTTGAGTGTGAGGATGACGCGGGGGAAGGTGAACGCCGGAAATCCGAAGAGGCAAATGTCGTACTTGGAGACCGATTGATCGAAGGAGCTGATGATGGTACATCGGGAGATGGTCGCGAGGTGGAGAAACCGTCGTGATCCGTAGAATTTCGCATTTCAGATAACCCGGTACTAACAGACAGACGAGACGCAGAGCGGGGCCGAGTCAATGATGATGGCGCGTCAGAAGTCACTGACACCCTCGAGGCGGAACTTGGCCATACGACGCGAGGTCGGACAATCGAAGAAGATGATTGTAAAGCCTGTCGAGGAGGGCGAGGGGAGGAAATTGTCCCTGTAGCCATATCGGGAGGTGATGGGGGTCGCGGCGAAATGGCTGAAGGCTTCCTTCGGGAGTCCGATTGATTTTTTGCTCCTGGGGCAGTTGAATAGTTACTGGGGGGATCGTAAATGTCTTTCAGATCCTGAGATGGTGGATTTCGGAGCTGTCGGGTTTCGGGTGCCTGCGATATGGTGATGGGAGGGGTAGGTGTTCGCGAGTCACGAGAAGTGCTACCTCCCTCGGCGAGCGATCTCGCGGCTGAGAGTGGTGAGTACTCAATCATACGAACCTATCTGTCTCACCTGACTGTGTCCTGGGTTCTTGGAGCCCAATGATACGCAGAGTGCCGTCAGAAACGGACTGAAAGAAGAGGTCAACGAGGATATGGAGAAATTCCAGCTGTTCATTCGATTGTTCGGTCTGCCACATGTACGTCCTCGCTAGAGTGATATTGAATGACGACGGCTGTATTTGTGTCAACACGGGATAGGACAGCAGAATGACGCGTAACTCACGGTAACCACCTCAACAGCCCGCAACTCGTTCAGCTTCCATGTCTTCCCGACGGAGAAGGTGCCGTTAGAATTCATCTTGGATTTATGAATGAAGCCTTCGCCGTTGAGATTTCCTGAGGTGGGCTATGACCATACCATTCACACAAAGCAAACGGTTGGGCGTACGGGCCAGTAAAATGTACCTCGGCTTGAGATCCGCGTCTGGGCCAGCATCCTCCCAAATCTTGACATGGGTGATGAACGTTTCATCGGAAACACCGCTTGCATTTCTTCGGCTGAAAACCGAGGATATGATCCTTCGCCGAACAGAATCTCTGTCCGTCATACGAGTGAATGTGAAACCAAACAAGTTTGAGTGCCAAGCTCCACGCCGGTTACAGCGGGCCGTGATACATCCGTCTAGTGTCGCGCAACCCTCTCTGCCTCCCCATTCCCTAGTACCCTATATCTCCTTCCCCTCCATTCTACTTCATCTCCAAACATGGCAAGGAGCCATATGGGAAATGCGAGCACCTCTCGCACTACCCATGCGACTAAAAAATTCCGCCACTTCGCCTGCGGAAGTGGGTGCCCAGCAAGCGATGCATGAACATCCAGGTCTACCAAAACCCACAGAACGAAGTGAGCTGGAAGGAACAACCGGATTGGGATCCCCGCCAAAAATCGCGCACTCGTCGCTGCTATAGCGCTGAGCATGATCGACTCCGTAAAGGGCTCCAACAAAGTAGCAAGAAGGGTCATGTGCTTCCTGACACGTATCCACCGAACACGACGTTGGACGTAGTCAAAAAGACGCATGTCGCCTAAAGTATTGTATGCAACATCGCAAGAAAGGTCATGCCGTAGGTCCAGCTCGTGCCACAAGGCAAGTCCGATCATGTTGTCCTCCGCGATGAAACGGCCAAAGGCAGCAAGCCCCCGACCTTGCCTGCTGTGGTCATGGTCTTGTTTCCGGATGAGGGTACCATCGAGGCGTTCAAGGTCGGAGCGTCGAAATAGATTCGACTTGCCCACGACGCAAGAGTCCACAGCGACCGCGTTGATCGCAATGTACATCTTCGCGTGATTTGTATTCAAAAACACCTCCTCGACCCGTGCCCCAAAAGAGACTTGGCTCGAAACCGCGAACGGGACGTGATGAACGAGAGCAATGCGTCGTCGCGGAGGGATGGTGTGGGAAGAGGAAGGTCCGCTTAGTATGCCAATTGCTCTGGTTAATGTCCCGGGTGCAACGGCGACATTAGAGTCAAGCACCCAGAGGATGTCGTGCGCGGCCTCATTGTATGGACGTATTAGATTGTTCACTTTGGGGTTCACACCGACTTCTTCGTCGCCTAAACTGCCCATTACAACCAACGTACCGTACAGCGATGATTAACAACCCACCTAATATGACCCTCGCGTTGACGTTTGGATATCTTGAGATCAATTCGCGCACAACGGGCAGCGCCTCGTCACCTTCGTCCGCTACTGAAAATATAATTTCGAAGTTTGGGTAATCTTGTTTGAACGAAGATTCGAGATTCTCGGAGAGACTTATATCCAAGCCTTTCAAAGGCCGTAAAATGGACACGCCGGGGGCAGAAGATAAGAGGGCAGATGGGAGCAGGGGGCTTGGACGATGTCGGTAACGTTTGCGCCTGCGTACTCGGCGCGTCAAGGCTCCACGCCAAGCGCTAGCAACAGACAGGTCACTCACGCGGTCCAGGAACCGAGCAGCCCTACGGCCCATATGGTGCTATACCATGTCATTCCGACTATGGAGAGACCGACTTTCAACCCGTGGTATCGCTCTGCCATGAGTCGTGACTGAGTTGGTATATGAGAAGTTTGATTGGTTATGTGCAATTCTATCATTGGCGCTCATTAGCTAGTTCATCTAGCCCGAATAGTTCGATCGTGTTCTTCCATCCCCGTTCTACAACCTCTTCAAACAACACCCCTCTTTGACCTTATGGACAACCCAGGCCACACCCCCGATCGCGCTGGGTTCGTTTCTACCTTTCACAGGCCGTCCCGGAACAAACGCTTCCGCGCGTACAGCCCGCGGGAGAAACAATTCACGCAAGTCAGCTGGGAGGCCATCAATATACTTCCTTGACGCATGTGTGGAGGTCATGGAACACCACGGGGCGTCTTTTGTATTTTATTTGAGTTGGTGAAGGTGACATGGGGTAGTGGGACGTGCCTGTCTCAAACATGATTCGTTGGAGGTCTATCACCTTGACCGCCGCCAGATTTTCCTCGGTCTTTAGGGAACAGCCATTGACACTTTTGAATATGTAGGTATCTTGATGAGGCAAGGGATGATCGCTGGAGAACGAACCTGATATGAAATCCCATATTGATCTGGGTACACTCCCTCTTAGTGAAGTCGGACTCGATGGGCAAATCTCGAGTACGCACATAGTCAACTGCATCCTGAGCAGATCCCGTGAAGCTGTGTACGACCCCACCTCGACCGCCGATAGCTCGCCCGCCATCTTCACCGAATCCCTCCTCGCGCAAGATCCGCACAAGATCACCGTGCGCGGCGCGGGAATGCAAAAATAAAGGAAGGTGGTATTTTTTCGCCAATCCCAGCTGAGAACCTGTGAAATCACCATCAACGAAATGCCCGATGCCCGAGCTAAACGGGCACACCCACGGAAATGCTTTTGTTGGATGGCGGCGGAAGCGAAATGAGTTCTGTCGTAATCCAGCCCACATTCCCCGATTGCCACGGCTCGTCCAGGGCCGCTGAGGTTTGCTCCGACGAGTTCATCCAAGGCTTGAAGGTAGCCACTGGGATCTTTCTCGAATTCTACGGACCTCGTTGGGTGACAGCCGACCGTCGCATATAGATCTGAGTGTTGTTCTGACGACTACTCAAGAATATGAGAGCCCTGGCACGTACTGTGCTTCTTCGCAAGATCCAAGGCTGTCTTTGACTCGCTGAGGCACCCACCAGTAATGATCATGGATACGACCCCAGCCTTTTGGAGCGTACCAGCATATGGGCAAAGTCATCTGCAAGATAAGGGTTTGAAGTGGTCTCGTTCACACTATTGTTAATCAGACCATCGTGTTTCTGGCGGCCGTGGTATCGTCCACGAAATACTGGGTCCGTGAGATTGACTGTCAGTGAATGACAGTCACATTTAATGTGGTCCGGGGGTGAGAAGTGCGACACCCGAACCTCCAATGTCTGCGGGAATCCAGAAAATAGCAGCAGTCACGCTGAGGGCATTATGTGTAAACTGACCTATAAACCTCAGACCGACAGCTGTTTTCACAGACGCAGTCATCATGGATATAATTTCCCAGAGCAGCAATCGGACGCCGCGCGTACAGTACAGTAGTATCACGGCTGCGATGCTGACAGCCGACAGACAACCGAGTTCATCGATACCATTTTGCTTCCCCGCGGACTATGGCGTCTATCGGAAGCTGCCGGCAATCAGGACGAGTTACACTCGAGTTACCCGGCCGCATCTCGATGACCACTCCCACTCTCCTTCGCTCAGCATCATTTGACGTTGGCCTAAACTGCTATCAGAGCACATATCAGAACGCATACACTACGCGCTTCCAGTTCTTTCCGAATGGCTGAGCTATCCAAGCTGACTGCGCTGCAGTATAAGAATCCCGACGATGTCGTCATTACAATGGCCATCCGGTCGCCTCTGTGTAAGGCGAAAAAGGGAGGATTTAAGGACATGCGGCGAGTTGCCTTCTTTTTTTTTTTTCTCCCGGGTCACCGTTGACGAGACCACATGTATTTAGGAGTGATGAACTTCTAACTGAAATGTTCCGAGTGCGTTATGCCTGACATGTGTTCTGACACCGAAACGTTCACATCATCCTTCAGCAAGCGATAACGCATAGCAGGATCGACCCTGGAATTATCGAGGATATATGCGTTGGCACGGTTCTTGCGAAGGGTCCAACATACGAGGCACGGGCAGCGGCGTTGACCGCAGGGGTTCCTATAAGCGTACCCGTTCAAACCCTGAATCGTTTCTGCTCTTCCGGTCTTATGGCGGTCATGACCATCGCGAATGAGATACAGGCAGGCCAGATTGACGTGGGTCTAGCTGTTGGCGTGGAGAGTATGTCATGGAAGTGGGTATAGGCTGCGCGGCCTAAAGTAGTTCGGCGCTGACATCTACACCTCAGTCCAGACGTTGGCCCTGACAGTGCAAGCGACGACATTAGGAGATGTGGCCCCGCAAACGACGCACTACAACCTATGGGGTGGACAAGCGAAAACGTCGCACATGAATTCAGTATATCACGAGAGGACATGGACGATTTTGCTGCCAGATCATTTCAGCGGGCAGAGGCCGCCGACAAAGCAGGTTACTTTGCGAAAGAGATAGTACCATTTACGTCGTACCAGAAAGACCCCACCACCGGTGCCCGCAAGAAAGTCACTGTCTCCAAGGACGATGGTATCCGTTATGGCACTACGAAGGCCGCCCTTCTGAAGGTCAAGTCTGCCTTCCCTCAATGGTCCCCGGGGCAAACAACGGGGGGAAATGCAAGTCAAATCACGGACGGCGCTGCTGCCGTGTTGTTGATGACGAGACGAAAAGCGGAGGAACTGGGGCTTCGAATCCTAGCTAAGTATGCCAAGGTAGCTGTCACAGGTGAATATCACAGCCACAGCCACGGGTCTGATGATCGATCTACTGTATCACGTTGAGCGCACATGTGTAGGCTTGGCTCCTCGTCTCATGGGTATAGGGCCCACTATCGCCATTCCGAAAGTATTGGCAGGGGTTGGTCTCACGAAGGAAGACGTAGATCTTTTCGAGGTACGCATAAAATAAAAAGGAAACACGAAGGATGGCTCAATTGTGAATGACCGTAGATCAATGAGGCTTTCGCTTCAATGTGCGTGTATTGCCTACGCAAGCTGGAACTGGACCCAGAGCGGGTGAACGTGAACGGGGGTGCAATCGCCCTTGGTCATCCCTTAGATGAGTGGTGCTGGTGCTAGCTCAAAAGAAGCTTGAGGGGCTGACATTTACGTCCATAATACGGGCGACAGGCGCGCGGCAAATTGTGACAGGGCTGAACGAATTGGAAAGGAGGGGTGGCAAGGTTCGTGATGGTGTTGAATGCTGTGATCGATAGAACTCTGATGTTGCTGTGGTCGGAAGGTCCTTGTGACCTCGATGTGCATTGGCACAGGAATGGGCGCGGCTGGGATATTTTTGGGCGAGTTCGCATGACACCATAGAGATATTGTTTCCAATAATAGACACGGCGTGATGACGTGAACGTGCCAAGCGGGCGAATGGCGATGCCCTTGGGCGGCGTGTGATAGCACTAGCCCGAAAAAGGAAACATGGACCGGGCGGTAAAAAAACGCGCCCACCGTGTGTTGGCAGCTACCCTCTTCTGATACCTCGTTCCTTCTTTTCCCTCCCAACGGGATTGTCTCTCCTTTCTTCCCTTCCATCATCCCTCTCCTTACACTCCACTCGGCGTTATGGCGAGCTATAATGCCCTCGAGAACAGCTCGCCTCATCCCTCGGTCGATCCGTACTACAGCTCAACTACGGGCCTCGGAAATCCCTCGCGTGCCGCAAAGAAACCCTTGAGCAAATGGATCAAGTTTGGCCTCCCCGTTGCTGTCCTCGTTATTGCCGGGGCAGTTGTAGGTGGTGTCGTCGGTAGCCGCCACCATAAGAACAATTCCAGCACTAGCTCGGGCTCTTCCGGAGGAGGTCCTGCAGCTAGCTCAGCCGTGAGTGCCAAGAATGCCGCGGGCATATTTCCCACTGCAACCGACTCTGAGTACATGGTGCCGATATACCCTTCTACTGTACGTTCCGCGTAGCTTCACATTTAGCACGTCATATTCTTACCAGTTCACTTGACAGACAAATGATGCCGCCTACTCAGTCCCCACTGTTGCATCTTCCGACTCGTCATTGGAGTGGCCTACCGACACTCAGTCCTTCCCTAATCCGGCCCCTACTAACCTTCGCTCGGATCGCCCACGTCTCATCGCTGCCAAGTACAAATGGGATGCCCTCCCATCCCGAATCGCAGCGGAGCCATATCTCAGGCAATGGAATGCAACCATTTTTGCCAATGCCTCTGATTACTATTCCCAGCCTCCTGTTGCCTATTTTCTTGATGGCGGCAGTGGTATTCTGGACGTCGCTCGTGCCATCAAGATGCGGGTCAAAGGGCTCTCATATGTAGCCAGGATGACAAATGATACGAAATGGGTCGACAGAGTCTGGGTAGAACTTCAGGTAGGTATATTATCCGCCTCATGAACGGCATAATTTACGAATCCGGTTATCTTTAGAATGCTGCAGGAAATGGAACCGCGTCGTTCGGCAATGCCACTGACAGATGGAACGCAGCCCATTTCCTCGATACAGCTGAGCTATCTGCTGCCTTTGGCATCGCCTACGACTGGCTATATAATTTTTGGACCGCCGATCAGAAGGCAATGATCCGCTCGACATTGAACCAATATGGTCTTGTACCAGGTATTTCGGCATTGCAGGGAGATGTAAACGGTTGGTGGAGCAAAGACACCAAAGGCAATTGGAATTGCGTTTGCAATGCCGGTTTGACCATGGGCGCGTTGGCCATCTACGGTGATGATACAACAGGCAATGCCCAAACAGTGCTCGCTGCTACAATTGCCAATGCAAATCAAAATTGCGCGTGGACCGTCGCCCCGGACGGCACGAACAACGAGACCGCTAATTATTGGTACTTCGCAACCACGGCTCATGCTGAGATGGCCTCGTCACTTATCACGGCCGCTGGTTCTGATCTCGGCCTCCTCACGACGAATCCCAACTTCAACCTCACTGGTCTTTTCCACATGTATGTGTTCGGTCCAACATCGTTGTTCAATTACGGCGATCATGGCCCCAACAAATACTCCACTACGGCCAATGCCATGTTCCTTTATGCGACCGCTTATAATCTGCCTCTATATGCGTTGTACCAGCGCGATCGACTTGACGCACCGGAACCCAACAGCATGTTTTGGTATGACCCCGCGACCGCTGGTGCCTTTTGGAACCAACTTCCGCTTGACCGTGCCTTTCCCGCAATGCCTGGACATCAGTGGGTATCATGCAGGGGTTCTTGGACGGATGAACAAGCGATGTTCTTCGCAATGAAGGGGGGGACACTCGAAGGTCACTTGACGCATGGCGACCTCGATAATGGTGATTTTGTCATTGATGCCTTGGCTCAGCGCTGGGCTGGCGATAATGGCAACGGTAACTACCTTTCCGTTGGTTATTTCGCGGCCGAGGCCCAAGATTCGGCACGGTGGTTGTACTACCAAAAGCGGACAGAGGGCCAAAACACCATTCTAGTGAACCAACAAAATCAGCTTGTCACCGCGCAGCCCAAGATGACCTTCGGCTCGTCTGGCACTGTACAAGGATCAAGCACGGTGTTCGACGTGCCCAGTGATTCGACTGCTTTCGTTGTTTTCGACCTAACCAGTTCAAATGCCAACGTGTGAGTCTGGTCGCCAGCTAGAGCGTCGATGCAATTGACATGCTTCGCTTAGGACGTCGTGGTTACGCGGATCGCGCTTCCTAAACAAAAGGAGGCAAGTTCTGTTACAAGATGATATCAACACGGCCGAGCCTTCTCAGTGGCGTATGCACACTAATGCCACCATTACCGTGGGTGCCGACGGAACGTCGGCGACATTGGCGCTGGGTGGTCAAACCCTAATTATGACGATTCTGAACGCGCCTTCAGGTGCAAAATTCACGACGGGAAGCGCAACGCGATTGGCTACGGATCCGGCGCTGCCAGCGGGGCAGACAGATGAACCAACTACGGGTGTGACAGTAATGATGATCGATCTGGCAGCTGGGCAGAATAGCCTGCAGGTATTATTCAGCCCCCAATGGCCGGGCCTCACGCAGGGCGATTATGTGACGCCGAAGTCCGTAGCTCTTACGCAGTGGTCGCTTACGAGTCACAATTAGTGGGGGCAAGTGACAGGACGTTTTGACGGACACGAGAGTTGCTTTAGTTGATTCGATAGGACGATATTTTTTTTTCTGCCTGACAGAGACATTAGTAGGGATTTAATTTTGATTTGATTTGATTTGAACTGTGGAAATGTGAAAATGAAATGAACGGGCCTGACGACGACCGGTTGCCACAGCGCTCAGCGCTCTGCTCCCGCCCCGCCTCACGCTCGCTCCGGTCCTTGCTTCTGGTCAGTCTTCTTCGGCTTTCTTTCTCACCTTTTCTTTTTCCCAACTCACTCCCCACCCCCTCCCCGGCTGGTCCACCAACTTTTTTAGGCGTATCTCCCCATGCCCACTCAACTCCATCGCAAGCTCGCCATCACGCTCCTTTTCTCCCTCGCCATTCTTTTAGCCCTCGCTGGCCCGTCCTCCGCAAATGGCATCTCCCCCGACACTGTCCGTCGTCGTGATCATGCCAACATCAACCGCATGATTAAGATACGAGCGGCATCCCCTGCACTTGCTCGTCGACAACTCCCTAACAATAATAATAACAACAACAACAATAACAATAATGCCCCTGGTGCTGGTAATCCTGCAAACCCCTCGAATACTCCCTCTCCCCAAACTCCAAACTCCCCATTGTCTTCGACATCCTCAACTTCATCTACCTCTACCTCCTCAACCTCTTCGTCGTCGTCGACTAGTACGGTGAGCTGTTTTCCATTTACTTGGAGAAATTTCATGGATACTGATGCACTGATGTCCCGAACAAGGAGTCCACATCTACGTCGAGCACTACCTCGAAGAGCTCAACGACTTCCATTACCCCAACGACAACCCCGACCTCCACACCGTCCCGCCCCACCGCCCCGACCACCTCAACGACATCTGCAGAGAGAAACGTGGCGTCGGACGCCCCAAGTGATGCGCCCCCTTCGGTTGAATCAGTTACCCTGACCAGCCACGTCGCCGGCGCTACGGCTACCAATTCTTCGAGCAATTCCCAGATTGGTGGCTCGAGTCTCTCTCACACAACTATAACAATTCTCATCGTACTCGCTGCATCTATCGGTGGCTGTGCCATCATTTGGACCATTATCCGCAAGTGGAAGTTCCGTCCCTCTGCTCAATTCGAGGATCGTCTTGAGCCCGTCAACTGGCAACCCACGGAACACGACAGTGGCCTCCCTTCGCACCGTAGGGTGGCTTCCGACGCGTCCTCATTCCACTCCGCGGGTCATGACAACATGGGCCTTTCCCGAAGCAATAGTGGTGGGGCGTATAACGCCGGTCGCAGCCTCACCCCGCTGCCTGAGCACGATTTCACCGCTGGCCCTGCCACACTTGCACCCGTTGGTGGCTACGCTGACCTCACTCGTGGCCCCAGTCCCCAACCTCAGATGCAGGAGGCTCTGCAACGTGCCCCCAGCTTCAATCAAGGCTATGAAAATTACACGGGGCCCGCTCCTCCCCAGGAGGCTTACGACTATAATCGCGCCGGCGCTGGATATTAAGTGAATCGACCATGATGGATTATTGTGTCAGCCTCTAACTTGTCACTATTTTCACGATGTTTTCTAATAGGCCTTTTTTTCTCTCTGAACAGCACAGTGCGACGTCGTCCGCACATACATACCCTTCGCAGGGGGGTGCAAATCATCCTGTCCCATCCTTCCCGTTGGTCGCGTAACGTAACAATCCCTCTGTCCTGCAAGTCGCTAAGCAACCGTTTCCGACACTTTCTTTCCCCTTGATACTCTCTACCTTTCGATTTTGCGACGCATGAGATGTTGGCCTGCGCGCTATCATGCGCAGTAATTTTTTCTGTGTCTCGCACGTACATATTTCATTTCTCAACTCTTTGTTCCGTTTCCCCCGTCCTCTCGTGTCAATGTGAACTCTTTTAGACGCAGTATAGCGCGTAAAGCAAAGACCATTTATTCAAAGATAAGTTGGAAAGGAACATATTGTTGCCAGTTCTCCAAGACTGGATGAGCCAAATCTCATCGAAGTAAATGGTAATGCATCACGGCGGCCAAGGGAACCACCAGCGAAAGCACTAATACCCACATCCAAGACCACGTGCGCGTGGTCTCGGCACTCCCTCCCCTTCCTCTGGTCCAGGAAGCCATCCTCCCTGGTTCTGACGAGTCGATGATATTCGTGCGCTCCAACAATGTCTCCAGACCCGTCGTCGTGTCCCCTGCCCTCCGTGCGGGCGGGGGCGGCAATAAGTCCCGCAAGGCCTGCTCCGACCGCACCACAGGGGACGTGGTCGGCGTCCAGTCCATCGCGTCCTCGTCCTCGTCGTCCCGCGAACGCATTTCCGTGTCGCCATCGCGCGACGTAGGTACAGGTACGGACGACGACGACGACGACGCTGCCGCTGTTGGGCTGAGTGAGGGATGGCCAAAGACGGGGCCCGCTGCGTGCCATGTGCGCAGTGGGATCGGTGCAGAGGAGAGGGTGAGGTTTTCGAGTAGTTTGGGTGGATCAAGGGCAAGAGCGGCGGCGGCGCGTGAGCGCGGGTTGAAAAATGGTGTCGCCGTTGAATTGTTGGAGTTGGTGGAGACGTGCAAAGGGGGGCCAGGGTGGGAGGAGGGGTGCGGCGCAGCGGTGTTTGTGTTTGGTTTGGGGTGCTGGCACGGGAGGAGACGGAGGTATCTATCAGGCGCACGGCTGGCGCGCGGTGAAGGCGGAGGGTGAGGAAGGAGTATATGGATACCTGCGAGGTGTTACCATCGTCAAAAGCTTTGCGTGAAAAAAAAAAAAAAGCTTGCGAGGCTTGCTCACGAATATCTCGAAGCACAACGTGCAACCAAAGTAGATGCGGCTGCCGACTAAGGCGGGGCGGGAGCGCAAGGAGAGGAAGTCCATGGACGGGCGGTGCCAGGACGATGCAATCAAGCTCGCCGTGAGCATTCTCCCCGCCCACGCTGCGGCTTGCAATGTCTATGAGACGATACGGTAAGCGAGCGCACGGTATGTTGGTAGTCACCCCCGAATGGACATGGACCCACGATGTATCGTTCTCTGCCATGCATGCGTACTTTCCGACCCTGGAGCTCTGCTCTCCGAAAATGCGCATAGGTGGGCAGCCAGGCCGTCCAGAGTATAGACAGGAGGGCCAGGCCTGGGAGTAACGGAACAAGCGGACTTTTCTCCGGCAGCGTTAAACGACCCATGGCGCCTTGGCACCGTCGCGACGAGCAAGTCAGCTCCAGTGGCAAAACTTGAGAACGCCCAGGGGGGTACGCACCAGCCACGTCAGCGGCCAGGGCTACGAGTAAAGTAACCCCCCATAAGATGCCGCGTGCTTTCCACCACCGCAACTCGCGGTACAGTCGATGTCGATCCGCGTTCAACAGAGACACCTGCCGCCGCGTGTCCTTCTTCTTGCTCTCGGTTAGCCACGATCCGAGCGCGTTCAAGCGCGCCATGCCGTCCTTCTTTCGAATCTCCTCTTCGACAAGCGGCGCGCACTTCTCGCAGACGGGCGGGTAGCGCGCGTAGATGGAAGCCTTGTAGTCCGCGAAGCCCGCGAGGCGAGGCGCATAATCGGGGTCCTGTGGGCGAAAGAAAAGGTAGGTGGTGAGAACCTGGACCGACGTTCGAGAGCGCGTACAGGCGGGAGCGCACGTCATCGGAGGGAGGTAGATAGCTCGAGAGCAGGCCGACGATGAGCCTCTGGTTTGATTGGCAGGCGGCGCAGAAAGGCGTGCTGCCAAAGGTGGTGAGCAGGCGGTCTTTCGGAGGGGATGCTGCGCAGCACACGGAGTTGTGGTTACAGTAAGTTACGAAAATATAGGAAGGGGGACAGGGAGGACGCACCACGCCGAGCGAATGATTCACGATTCAATGATTCGTCGTGCATGGCGGGATCATCGGAGAGAATGTCCCCGTTCGCATCGTAGTGGTTCCGGCATGCACAGTGAGGGCAGAGAAAGGAGCGTGGCTGAGGCGGTGGGGGTGAGATGGTCGTCTGGCAGAAATAGCAGGTGGTGGGTTTCGTGCGACGTAGAAGAGTGCCCATAGCATAGCGTAGGGTGATCGTTGACTTGAACGTTCGTTGCCGATCAAGTCGTGGACTCGTGGTGGTGTTGGTGTTGGTGTTGGTTCGTTCCACAAAGCCGGGCCACAGATGTCGCTTGCACCGACACCGTCAGCAGCGCGTGGAGATGTCGTCCTTCAGCCTCCTTTCTTCACTTCCTCGCTCTTTGTAAACCCCTTCCGCACGGACATCGAGCAGCTCGCCGATGACTTTGTTCAAGAGTATGCAGACGACGCCACCGAGCCATTTACACTGTTCAAGCGCCTATGGCAAGAACACGGATGGAGCTACATGCATCTTAAAGTCTTCGATGCCCGTTCGCGCCATACGTACTTGACTGTCGCATGTAGGCTTTTTGTCGGTGCGCAGTTTCATCATGTTACGCGAACGCGCCAATAAACGCGGGCAACGATTAGAACAAATTTCCGAACATGTCGAACCCATCCGAAAGCTTGTTGCACTTTTTGGGCTGTACACCTTCTACTTTACACAACCATCGGACTCTCGAATACCGCTCTACTCCATAAAGCACATTGACATTACTCTAGGTGAGCGCTGCCCGGTGTTCGGTGCGCTTTGCCACCTGACCATGATCATTTCACTTGATAGACCAGTATGAATCGCTGCTGCAAATGCCGAATGCAGTCTCGCCTTTGCTGGCACCGTACGCTCGTCAGGTCCTATCTGCATTGATCAATGCGAAAGTGTTCTACGTTCTACCGGCGTCCAGGTTGGGATCCTATAATCCGCGCACGCTCCCGCGTGAGGTGTATATCGAGGACGTGGACGAAATGGGAGAGAGACCGGCAGTTCTGTTGGAGTCGGAGCTGGATTCTCCAGTGGCACGGGAAGATGCGGGGACGGTAACAAAGGTGCCAAAGAAGAAAGGACGACCGTCGAAGCGTGAAATGGCGAAAAGAGCGAAGGACGCCATCGGAGGACTCGATCGGTGGCTGGAGCGGACTGACTCGATGGGACGGGTGGCGAGCGGGGGCGGCGCTGGGTCGAGTCGCGCGCGTGGGCACGCACTGCTGTCTCATGCGCCGACTGCATCGAGAGCGAACTATCGGGCACAAAAGACGCGCGTGCTGGACGGTTTGCTGGCAAGGGAGGACAACGAGGGGGTGGAGGCATTGGGACGAGCGAACATGGCGGTGCTGGGTCGGCTGAAGCAGATTGACGCGATGGCGGCTGAGAAGGGTCTGGAAGTGGGTGGAGAAGGCGGGGAGCTAACGGGGCTGGGGCGGGTTGAGCGAGCGGCGGAGGAGTTAGGCGACGGTGGCATCCTCGGCCTGACGGAGGGGGCGGGCAGGGGCAGGGGCAGGGCGGACCGTGTCAGGTAACGGTAACGCCGCGGGTCGGTTGGGTTTGCTCAACTCCCACACCGTCTCGCTGTTGGCCGACCCGTCTCGCCCAACTCCCCCCGCCTCGCTCTCGCTCTCGTCTCGCTCCTTCCATCTCGTCGTTCCTTCCTTCCCTTCCCTCCTTTGTATCACCCATGTATAGGGACACCCACAGATACTATGCCTCCGACTTTGACACCCCCTCCACCACAAACCTTCTTACACCTTCAGGTCAACCGAGCGTGCAGGCCGCGCTCGCGCGGGGCCCAAGAATTCGCCCGACCCTCAGCTCTGCTTCCCTTGTCAGTATTCACTGCTTCATCTGTCCTGCCTTTCCTTTGCCTCAACGATCAACATAGAATGACTCCCCTTATCCTTCACCCATGGGTAGCAAAACCCCCGTGGTCCCGTCAATATCAAGCAAGGTATGTGCATCTCCATGCCTGCGTGGCGAGCTATCAATACTCTCCCCTCAGTTTTCTTTATCCCCCGACCCTGCATCCTGGGGCTCCGATCTCTCTCCCAATCATCCCGAGCCTGACGACTACCTTCACAACCCGGACCCCAAACGTGACAGGAAGAGCGACCAGGGAGGCTCAATATTTACCTGTCGTGGTCTCATGAACCTCGGCTGTCTGGCTCTTCTGATCGTCCTTCTACTTGGCCTATTGTTCGTCTTCCTGACCTGATGTCCATCAAGCTCACGCGTTCATGTACTCTCTCAATAGCGCCGGCTATCCCATAGTTACCTTTTTTACAAGGACGATACCTTCTGGGCGGGGTGGTTTCGGCTTTGGGGGAATTAACAGTAGTGGACAGGTCAAGGCATCCTTCCAAGTCCTCCTGGATTTTACTGAGTTTGTTTCCTTCATATAGGCTGGTCAGCTCACTACTGGTCGGGCTCTCATCGACACCGACACCCCCCAGAGTGCTTACACTCTTACCTCCTTCCATGATTCGTCGTCGAAACTCGAATTGGTATTTTCTGATGAGTTCAATCTCGATGATCGCACTTTCTACCCCGGTGACGACCCGTATTGGGAAGCCGTCGACCTTCATTATTGGGCGACAGGAAACCTCGAGTGGTATGACCCCGTCGCGATCACAACGAAGAATGGTGCTCTCGAGATCACCTTCAGCGAAAAGGAGAACCACGGGCTGAACTATACGGGTGGCTTTCTGGCTTCATGGAACAAGTTTTGTTTCACAGGTGGCGTTATTGTGGCCAATGTTTCCTTACCCGGAGCGAGTAACGTAGTTGGCTTGTGGCCCGCTGTGTGGACTATGGGAAATCTTGGCCGCGCTGGATATGGCGCAAGTACCGACGGCATGGTATGTATCTATTTCCCCCTCACAATTTATCGATGTCGAACATTCAAACAAACTCTATTACGACAGTGGCCTTACTCGTATGATTCATGCGACTTTGGAACGCTTCGTAATCAGACACTCAATGGCCAGCCAGTGGCCGCAACGTCAAATGGGGACCCGTACCATGACGACGCACTCTCCTATCTCCCAGGTCAACGATTGTCCCGTTGCACATGTCCTGATGCATCGATTCCGGATTCGCATCCTGGTCCCAAGCACTCCGACGGGTCGTTTATGGGGAGGTCAGCGCCAGAGATCGATATTTTCGAGGCCACCGTGCGTATGCTAGCAGATTCCCTGTTCAAAATCAGACCACCTTTTTCAGGCTAAACACGACCCAACTACTGGCGAGATTTTGGGACAGGTCTCGCAGTCTTTTCAAATTGCCGTGCGTGTATCCACATTGCTTTCGTCCCTCCGAGTTTTCACATTGCCCCAGCCGTTTGACTTTAACTACACAATTGCCAGCTCCGGCATTCAAATTACCGACGAAACCATTACGGAAATTAATACGTACAAAGGCGGCGTATTCCAGCAGGCTGTGTCTGCTCTCTCCACTACCGACCAGACGGCTTATGAGCTGAATGGTGGAGGGTTTTCCGTTTATGGTTTCGAATACCTCCCCGATGCCACCGATGGCGTATGTAGTCTCCCACATGCCTTCCCCAACTCTAACTTAGTCTGGGCAGTATATCACTTGGATATCAAACAACAAGGCAAGCTGGACATTAAATAGCGCTGGCGTGGCTGCCGATCAAAAGGTCGAGATCGGCCTCGGCTTATACCACAAGAGCCACTGGTACGTAGACTTCGACGCAGCATAACCGCATTACTGAAATGACCGCACAGTACATTATCGTGAATTTAGGAATGTCGCCGGGTTTTGGCAAGATAGAATTTGACAAGTTGCAATTCCCGACCACTATGAAAATTGACTACATCCGCGTCTACCAAGACCCAAATAAAGTGAATGTTGGGTGTAACCCGCCAGGATTCCCAACAGAACAATATATCCAGAAGTCAGTGGACCTGTTTATTCTTTCAGCATGTACTCGTGACTCAACTATCACCGCGCCGAAAGGTATCTCGAAGCGTATACGAACCCCAATTTGACAACGTGGCAGGACGATTTTGGACAGCCATTCCCAAAAAATAATCTCACCAGCCAGTGCTAGGTAGAGCATATGGCTTCCCGTTTTGTTGCATCTAGTTGTGCCACACAAGACTGTGGATCGTAACTACCCTATCTTCATTCTCTTATTTCGTTCACCACGCTTTCGAAAGAAGAGTGGGACATTCACCATGTGCGCTGGCTTCCATTACATATATTTTTTTTCACTGCATTACCATCTGTTTTGACATGTGCAGCGCTCTGTTATACCCCATGTGGCTTCATGATTGGCCTAGCATTCTCGGATGTTGTGCATGAGCTTAAGCTTTGCGCTTTCTATCCTTATTCTTTCATCTCAGGACATTCTTGACACAGCCGTACATTCCCCCCGTACATTCACCGTATCTTGGCGCAGCTTTGAGAGTGTGTGTTATTGTATTGTCAACCAGCGCTGAGGTAAAAATAGACGATCGTCCATGAATACCTTTACCCCTGGCTGCTCAGTGCATTGGCTCCAAAGTGTAGTACAATGAATTTTATATAGCATGTGGTCACAGGCTCACTGAAAGTACCAAAAAGACAAGCGAATGCGAGGTGAAGTCAACTTTGAGAAGTGCTTGCCCCGTATGTGTAGTGAGTGTATACGCGTCGTGATGATGATGACTGCCCCCCATGATCAACCCCGCCGTCAGATTTCTTCACGAATTATACTATGGTGTAGGAGCCTGCTGCAGTGCCTCCAATTTTGCCAATGTTCGCTCGAGCGTGATGATGCCCCCAGCGGTCAGCCGAGGCACGGCCAGCTCTCCATCGCGATCGCACTCAGAGGCAGACGGTGGCTCCTGCGGCACCTCCCTCCCCCGGCTCTTCTCGACCAGCGCCCGGGCGTCGCAGAGCACTTTGGCGAGCCGACCGTGCTTGTGGTACAGCCAATCGATCTCGGACTCGAGCGAGCCGAGCGGGACCTCAAGCGCGCGGCGGACAAAGCCACGCGAGAGGACGTACGCCTTCTCGTTGTACAGCCGACTGTTGATGATGCCTTCCTCCGTCCCGCGGAGCTTGTCATATGCAGGCTCACAGAACCAACTTTAAAAAAAATAAAAAATCACACCACGCCACGCATCCAGAGTCCGCGGATCGAGTCAGAAAAATGGATATCGATCATGCGAGCCGATTGGATGCTTACGGTTCTTTGACTAGGACAAGACCCTGGATGGAAACAAGGGCTTGGAGTAGCGATGAGCGCGAGGGGCTCCACGATTCGCTTCTGTCTCCGGCCCACGTGCCAAGGATGGATAAGCAGACTTTCCCTTCTTCGTACAGGTTCCTGGAGCGAGCAACAAGGAAGCGGTGAATACAGGCCCTAACGAGACGATGAAGGAGGACATACGGATTGACTAAGGAAATCACGTGATACAGTGTCAGCGTCGCGGAGAGAAATTATGGCACGCACCACGGCCGTTGCCGTTCGTCCAACTAAGGAAGTGGGCTATCGGAGGACTTTGTGGAAAGTCTGAGTCCAACATCCAATCAATGACAAAGGGCGCGTCTTCATATGGTGTATTTTCTGGACCAATAATGAGGGAGCGGAGCAGGTCGGCCCTGTCTTCATACGCTCGTACGAGGATGGATTCTGTCTCAGGTGCTGAGTGAAAGTGTCCGAAGAAGATGCGGGAACCAACCAACCTGGCAGACTGCTCGACAAAGCACGGTACTCTTTTTGCAGTCTTGTTAAGAAATTGCGGGAGGGTTGTGATGCTGTTGAATTGTAGAATGCATGGTCGTGTGGTGCTTGGGGAAGGATTTCAAAACGCTTCCAGTGGGATGCTCTGTCCCCATCTTCAACCCCATTCACGACAGTCCCGTCAACCAATACGTCCTCTTTCTCGATAGCATCTCTTGGGACGTCGGGGGACGGTGATCGTAACGTAGATGATGGAACTTGAGAGACCGATGCTGTATCCTGTTGATCTGCGGCAACTGCTGTCATCGTCGGGACTATGTGATCCCACCAACTCGTATGGATCTCGGTGTCTGGGGTATGAGCATCATCCATCTGTTTGTCACCCTCGACGTCCATCACATAATCTTCTTCTTCATCAGTCTCTTCCCACTCGTCGGTTTCATCTCCGTTGGGCTGCGCTTGCCAAACTCCGTCTTCGTCCATTGCCCACATCTCGGTTCCGTGGTCGTGAATATGGTCAGCCTCCGGATCATCTTGCGCAGAACCTTCACCCCAGAGGTCCTCTAGTTGTTCCAAGGTATCATATAATCGCGTGAGACGTTCCAGAGGATACTTCGCTATCACGCCGTTTGGTAAAGTAACTTCCACACCGCCGTCCAATCCGAGCTGTTGCTGTCAGTCAGCTCAACGACTTTTACAATGAGATTGAGTGTAACACAAACATCGGAAACTTCCCCAAACCAGTTCATCGATGTGTCATCTGGAGCTGGCTTGCGAATTTTACCCTCGATGATGTGATCTGGCTCGCGCCGGTGAGCAATATCTAAGCCGATGTCTGCCATCGTCTTGCGCCATCCTTCATAGTGGCCATCGGGGTGTACAATAGGTGCCTCTCGCACCCAAGGCTCAACCTCGCCTATCCGTGGCACCTTTGGCTTCTCCAAGCCATTAGTAGTACCTTCGCAGTGGATGAAGACAAAATCACCCCGTCGAACACCTAGGCCGTCGAATGTGGCGGGGGCCACAGCCGACCAGTCATTCGTTCCATGGGGGTCGAGCTCGAGTACGGACGCGAGTTCAATCTCCCCAGTATCACTGAAACGTATGGTGGCCGTTCTGTCCACCGCGTTAACGCTCTGTACCACAGCTACACGTTTTTCATCTTCGCCTTTCCAAAGAACGTGATCGCCGGGCCTCACCAACAGAAAAAGTTAGCTGGAAAAAGAGACGGCCGCATCCTGTAACTCACCAGCAGTCGTATTCATCAGGATTCAAATATGGAATCAGCTTGGTCGTGGGCATAGTCTCTTTTGAACCATCCTGCCAAAGGACATCCACCGTGGTTTGCGTCTCCCGCACCACATAAACTCGAACTTCAATGACGCCATATGGCTCCCCCTCCTTGCCATGCCGAGTAGACGGAAGACTTGTGGCATCTTTTAGAATAACCTTGTCTCCAACACGCATCATCCATTCCGCCCTGCTGCGCACTAACTTCAGCTTGGCAAGGTTCGCCCCTGACCAAAATCGTTCCGGGCGGGAAATAGTTTGTGCGACCGCACCCGGCAACTGTACATCTTAGAAAAATGACAAGTAAGGGTGAGGATAGACAAGCTCACCGACTGGTTGATAGCCAGCCACGAGATAGCTAGTACGCTATGTTTGACATCCACGACTGTATCAGCATGACCACTTCGGAGTGGTCGTGAAAAGAGTCCAAACAAGTTACCGACACTCGCGGGAGGAGGGATGATATCCTTAAAAGGACGCGATAATCACCTCCAGGATTAGCAATGAAGAAATGAAGAGCAACTTACGCTGCCCTTATCTCCAACGGTCAAACGAGAGCTCAATTCTGGCAGTCGGACAAGCTGTCCATTGGAAACATCCACTACAGCTTCATCGAACAACTTGTGCGGATCAGGATGACATTATGCTATGATGTGAACCAGCGGCCTTACCTCGACAACCTGATAATGCATGAGCAGGGTATTAGTATTGCGCCGAGGGGACGCACCTGGCCAATCCAATTGTCATAAGCCACGTAGTCTCCAATATCAACGTCCGCCGGGGTCTCAATGTCATTCATGCTCTTCCAATCGGAAACGGGATCACCACTAATGGCGTGTTCGAGACGGCCCTTGACGTCGACACTGGTAATCACTCCGGAGCGGACATCGTCTATACTCCTCTTGCACAAATCTCCCGGCTGAAACATGCGATCTACAAGAGTAAATTCCGACTCCAGCAAAATTTCGCGGATGCCATTTGGAAAGAAGGACACCCCGACTTCCCCCTTCTCAAGCGGCCTCATCAGTGGGTCATGCTGGTCTTGTGGCGGCGGTGTGTCATCTGAATCATGCCAGCATCTCTATGAGAACGTAGAGATAAGCCAAGAATAACGGTGGATTAAAAGGGGAAGAAACCCGGTTGCGCACCATAACAATACCGTAAGAGCGAGGATTATGGCGTTGTACAATATCTTCTTGATAGAACTTTAGAAGGCGACAAAAGTGAGCCGAGTGAATAACAATATGGAGGATGACGCGGAACCTTTGTGGGTATCTTGACCTTTCCATTTGGTACCATGACAAGTAGGCTAGAGGGTTTGAGGAATGAGGAGGGGAGGGTCAGTCTTTCTCTTTCTCGCCGCCGCCCGCGCGGCCTGTGACGCAGAGCCGGACCCCGATCACTTTTGTCGATAAGATAAGATAAGACATCGGCCGTTGTTCTCCACAACCACCATCATGCCCGGACCAGCACTCCCAGTCGAGCTGATTGTCCGCATACTAGAGGCAGTCGACCCACAGGCACTTGTCAAGTGCAGAAGGGTAACCCTTCCTGCATGTCCCGCTCCCGTTCTTTTCTGACGAAACCTAGACGAATCACCTTATTAAATCGCTCATCGACGAGACAGTCGCTCTCCAGTATCGCATCGAGCTCTACTTATCTGGCTTGGTGGATGGCCCGCCGGGTAATCTGAGTATTTCTGAACGCCTTGGCCTACTAAGGAGCTATAAAGACTCCTGGAAAATTTTGGATTGGAATTCACATACATCCCTTCCCGTGCCCAATGGCGGCAGTGTATGGGAACTCTATGGAAATGTCTGGGCGCATATCAGTGGAGATCATGGAATTTCTTTCGTGCAAATTCCATCTCGTTTGCGCGGCATTCCTATGCGTCAGTGGACGGTCAACCTAGACTCTGGCCTGCGAGATTTTAGCATGGACCCATCCCAAGACCTGCTTGTGACCATAGAGCCTTTTACGAAGTGCGTCTCGCTGCCTTTTCTTGAGGGATGATGGCTGATGGCTACTTTATATTAAAGCGCCTCCCACTTCTGTCGAATTCGGCTACTCACGCTATCGACTGGTGAAAAGCACCCATTGGCCCAAGACCCAGCGACCCTCGAATACACTCGGGCTGTTCCCGCAAACCCCCACACCCATTCGTCATATTCAATTCGAATTAGCGAGGACTACGTTGGGATATTATTCATCAACCGCGACGTTGACGACGACGGCGACGGGAATGATTTGGTGATTTGGAATTGGAAAACGAGAGTTACGCATCTGGTGAGTTGAAGTTTGCGTCTTCTACTTTGCTTACCAAGTTGTTCGCTCTTCAGAGGGTGACATTGGTTAATATGCTGTCTTTCATGTTCATTGGCGACAATCTTGTTTTGGCGTCCGCATCGATGCCACATCGGGACAACGAGCGACCTACACTGCTACTTTATAACTTCGATCAGAGACCTGCTCCCGGCACGCATCTTCTACGTTTCTTATTCTCAACTCCACATCCGGGTCGGCACCACTCCACCGTCCTCCTGACCTCTGATCCTTCACCGCGTTGGTCATCGAGTCCCAGCCTGCGGGTCCCGTTCCAAATTCCTCACGACGAACAGACAATTTCAATTTTTTTACTTCGTTTGAGTCGGGAAGATTCCAGCGGCGAGACCTTCCTGATACCCGCTAGTAGTCTTCTCAGGCATGTCAGCAACGTTCCGGTAGGGGAGGGGCGTGACATCGAGTGGGGATCGTGGGGTCCGCCCTGCATTGAGCGCGTTCACCGTCAGGGCTGGGCCGGATGGTCTGCGTACCCGTGTTTCGTGTTTGGAATGCGCCATATCCTTCCCAAGGCTACACCTCGTGACGACAGGCAAGTGATAATCGTTCGCGATCTTTGTCCAAGACGATGTATGAGGGCGAGCGAAGAGGAGCGCGAGGAGAGCAATGCGCTCTATCAGGTGATGGGTTGCGAGGAACCCTATCCGCGTTCGATCGTGAAGTGCGTACCTCTTCCGGCGAGCATCAAGGACTCGTCGGATGTACACCTCATGATCAGTGAAGACGCTATCATAGCTCTCGAGGTTTGTGAAGCGCAGTCTTGTGTGTTTATGGTCACGCGCAACTAACGCTGTTGGGTTGTAGAATGACCTTGTCACTGGCAGACATCAGATCCACCTACTCACATTCTGATGAGCGAGCGGGAGAATAATAGGTCTTTGATGGAAGGGGTAATCAACTACGGCACGGCATTTGTACCAGTAGGGTTCTCTGGGCGTTTCCGCGTGTCTCACGCAGGCGGCGGTGTAGGAATGTAGGAATAAACAAAGCACCGAGCATTCCATAATAACTTACCACTGAGTTGGACATTAATAGCAGCGCCCACTGGCAGCCATTTTGTTTGAGCTCTACAGGCAATCAGTGGAATGGGCGGTGCTACGTGACAGATGACCAGCCTACTCCATCCGTCCACTCGTCCGTTCCAAACCGTCCAATGACTCATTCTTGCATTAATACTCGCCCATCCGTACTCGCATCTCCTCGTCTTTGCCCGCATGTTCAAACCGGCCTCACATAGATTGGTCTCTGCCGCCGCCAAATCACGGTCTGCTCAGTCATTCAGTGCCTCCTACGCTGTTAGTGATGCCCCTCCCGCCCCGGTTTTTTTCAATGTCGCTCGCAGTCTCACATCCCTACCTTTTCTCGCTACCAGACAGTAAAAGGCTTCCGCCATGAGCCAGAACGCCCGGAGGACATCGATGTCTCTTCTGATAATGTCCGTCCATCGTCACCGCTTGTTGTGAAAAATTTACTCAACCTCGTGGCCACAGGATTTCATCGTGTCCATCCTTCGGGCAAATCCCTCTGCGAGGGATGCAAAGTCATATCTAGCTTCTTTCGGCACACGACCTCGCCCTGTCCCTGTCCGGGCACCATCTCCCCCTCCTTTATTGTCGGACCACCAAGTCGTTCGCGATGACCTCCCCGCGGTGCAAGAACCGAAGCCCAGTCCCATCGTGACATCCATTCTCGACCCTGTGCACCACAAAACTGCTCTGGTCAAACTGCAAGGACCTTTCACGGATCGCCAATTGGATAGTATCGCCCGGGGCGTGGTCTATCTACAAAAGCTCGGCCTCGTCAGCGTCATCATCGTCGAGCAAGATCGGGTGCCCCGCGGCGAGCAAGGCGAACGCGAGGTCATATTAGAAGAGACTACCCGCGTCGTGGAAGCCCTCGAAAAGCAAGGCGCCAAAACTCGTCCCGTGCTCGGCGCCGTCGTTCGTCTTGGCCCATATCCCAGTCAAGACCCAATCACCAGCCGGTCGCGCGTGCCCATGCCAGAGGCACACACGTTCCCGCCCGATCTTGCCCCCATACGCTCTGCGCTGCGTGCGGGAGAGATACCGGTCCTTTCCCCGCTAGCCCTGGATTCGTTCTGCCGCTCGGCCAGGGTCGATGCCAATGACGTGATTGCTGCCCTTGCCCGGGGCATGGTGGAGGCTGCCGAACTGGACCGCGGTCAAAAGCCGGAGGAAATAACGCGTCCGGAGATTGATGTTGATTTGACGCCAATGCGTCTAATGATCATCAGTCGGGAAGGTGGCGTGCCCTCTTATGCCCGGTTCGGCCTTCCTCATCTACTCGTCAATTTGGAGGCGGAGTACCAGTTCATCCATGAGACTTTCCAATCTTCATGGAAGGCCACCCACCCAACTGCGCTCTCGAATCTCGCCCTAGCGCACACCTGTCTCGCCTACATGCCACCTTCCTCCTCGGCGATCATGGTAAATCACCGGGCGCCCAGTTCTCTGATCGGCAATTTGATCACCAACAAACCAGCCGTAAGCTCGAGTCTTCCCCATGCGCTGCTTCAAGGCAACCAGAGTCTCACATCCAATACGCCGACCTTGTTACGCCGTGGTCTCAGCGTCGAGGTCATTCGGGATTGCAGCAATATCGACAAGGCAAAGATGACCCTTCTCCTAGAACAGTCGTTCGGTCGGGCGCTCGATAGCGACGCCTTCTACGCCCGTTTAGAAAGGGACCTCGACTTTGTCATTGTCGCAGGCGACTATGCCGGCGCAGCCATCGTCACTAGGCAAACATCCAGCACACACTCTTCCGCTCCTCCCGTCGTCTACCTCGACAAGTTTGCCGTCCTTCCGAGCCACCAAGGTGACGGCACGGTGGACTTTCTCTGGGTTGCGCTGCACGACGAGACGTACGGTCTCGGGCTGCCCTTCTCCGTCAACGCGAATGGCGGAAAGGAGGGCCGCGGCGAGGGCGGGGATCTCGTGTGGCGCAGCCGCTCCAACAACCCCGTCAACAAGTGGTACTTCGAGCGTAGTTCGGGTCACGTGCGGATGGGCGACTGGGTCCTTTTCTGGTGCGACGCCGAAAAGAGGCTAAAGACAGAAGAAGGCCGGCGTGCCTCTGCGGGTCTCTCGTTCGTCGAGGAGTGGGAGCACGGGAGACTAGCCTGTGGGCAGACGTGGTCCCCAAGGTGCCCTCGAGTTGGAAAAAGTAATGCCATGCAGACGGCGTATGCACAGAATATTGCCTTGAGGAATGGAACTGGAGCGGAAACATTATGTATTTGTGGGTGTCGCACATTATCTATACAGGCCGTGATGTGGTCTCATGCATGCGTGCTAGATCTCATGTATTGTACAAGCGAATGTAAATTCCCAACAACCTATAATCAACTTTGGCGGGCCCTACGTCTTCTCGACCTCGTAGCCTGTGCTACCGTAGGTTGAGCAGAAGGTTGCGAACTTGAGTTTTCATTTTCCTTGGCCCTTGCCGTTAGCGTCTTCAGAGTCCCAACCCTCTTCCAGGGTTGATATGGACAGCCCTTGTGTAGCACGGAGTCTTCCAAGTCGGCAATTCCCGTGCCGATGCACTCAAGAAACCCATTGAGGGTCCAATGGTCGATGTGTTTGATCAGTATAAACACTTCGATGATGCTCGCCGGACTATCCAGGTCCCACTCGTGGGCGTGGCTACCTTCACCCAGGCCGTCATCATCATGTGGATCTGGAAACAAAGCAGACCGAACGATCTATCTTAGGGATGAACGGGACTTTCTCGGACAACAATAAACGTTGCACGTACCGGTGTTTCTTGCCCCTTGCTGACGCACCAATCCACATGCGCCCTAACGATACCATCGGACCAGATCAGCCCAAACACGGGCGCCTGGATGTGCAGCGAATGGAGATGTCTGACTGCGGCAGCTGTCGACATCCGGTTCTGTCTATACGCATCTTCGAGCATGCTGTGGACAGCCTTCTTGTCCTCCCAGAAACAAGAGGCGAACTGGAAGCCTGGCGACCGCGGTAGCTGCACGCACGGGGTGCTTTGGCACGCAAAGGACTCCTGTCCCCTGCCCGTGGAACCCGTGAGCCCGCTGCGTCTCAGTTTTTTGAAGGCCGATTCTGCGGCGAGGGAAAATTTCCGGATAGCCTTCTCGGGAACAAAGACCGCGCCATCGGGAACGACGCTCTTCGCATTTAGAATCCTTACGCATTGCGTACGGACTTGACGTTGTGCCGGGGGTTGGGGCAGGCAGATGGGCCATTTTGCCCTGGCAACGCTCATCAATCAAGGGTCAATGGGTCAGGAGCTCTGTCCCAGGACTTTACCTGTATGTGGACTCCCGGCATGCGGAGCTGCGGAGGCCCTCATACCTGACATGGCTATGAGTCTAGACTATAATTATTTTGGCAAGATACTTACACGTTTGAGACGAAGTCCGCTTCCGATAGCTTGTCTTTAGGTTGTGATCGAATTCGTTGGAGGTGCTCCCAAGAAATGAACACCGCCTTCAACTCGTCGAGGAGCCGACAATTCTCCCCTGCGGAAACAGCCTTGGAAAACAGAACGGGACGCTCCTCATGAGCCCTCATCACGAATGCCATGAATTCAGCACTCGAGGTCGCCTTGATCCGTCGATAAAATTTAGAGGACTGGATCAACAAAGTGAAAACCCCGGTTAATTCATCGTAGTACTAGATGAACCAATAAAAGATGTCCCCACTTTATCGACCCATTCCGCAGGAAGGCACGCTTTAATATGGAAAACGTTATCGACGCATTCTTTGAGATCAGTTGGAAGGTCTGAGAACGCGACTTCTTCGCAACCTTGGTATGAACACCATGTGTCAAAAGACTTGGCATTCTTTGCAATTCTAGAGGGGGACATGTGGACAAGATTCAATGTGGAGAAGTGAGAATGCGCACTCTGACGCGGAAAGTGAACGTGCGCAGGGGTTCGCTTTTCTCTTGGGCTTGGGGGAGGTTGTGGCGGAATCTAATGAGGATCTCGTCATTGTTGTTTCAATGTGGTAAAAGTCAATGCGGTAAAAGAGGGTTGGCGTAAAAGGATTGCTGTAAAAAAAAAGATAGTGAGTGTAATCGTCAGTTCTCAGTCGTCGTATGGCGTTATTAGTAGGAAGAAGACGTGATTCAACCACTGGTGGATGGGAGCAAGAGGGAAAGAATCCTATTATTCACGGGCTCTAATTGACTTGCCGATTTGGTTGAGTGCTACCACGTGACCGCGTCATCCCGTAACCGCTCACGCTCAGAAGAGACCGTCCATCATTTTACGCGAAGCCTCCACACCGAGCTGCGCATACTCAGATGCAGTCGGATCGGGAATCAAGTCAAGCAAAGACTTACAAATGTCGCTGCATTTGCAGGGAATGCCTGACGATCCTGCATTAGCATTCGCGAGTGCTTCAAGCCAAGATCCAGACTCACTCGCGCCATGGCTGGTCCGAACCCCTTCCATAGCGCTTTCACACCACCCGTAGCGATAGTCTTGCGCGCGCAATCCACGATACCAGAGTATGTCCCGGTTGGCGCGGATTGTAACCTTGATTTCAGAACCTAGCACACGGATAGATCAATTCTAGGAATTCGAAAATGGAACGTGAGCCGAGCGCCGCTGACATCTGGGGGAATGGCAATGGCCCACATGGCCACACCAGCCGTCCCGCCGGCCAGGATGACTTGGCCAATGTTGAGATCCGAAGAAGATGCGTTGGCGGGTGCAAGTGCCTTTTTAGTAACTTCATAGGCTGCGAAATACCTTCGGACCGATCAAATGGTTGGAACGACGGGCAGAGACGACTTGGGAAGGTTAACACACGCTGCACTCCCGGGTCCATCTCGGGCCAATGTGGCAAACGTGCCTCGATAGATGCTACGGATCCCTCCTTCTTTGTATAGGTGTCGAACCACGTCAAAGACACCCTTATACTGAGTGCCAGATCCTCCCTGTCCTTGTACCTGATAGATAATAAGAGTGACGCGTTGATTCTTGCAATTGGGCTGACATACCTGTAAAAGGACCTTGGCACGTTCCACCGGTGCAGTGGCCAGAGTGGTAGGAAGGGCAGATAGGAAGCCCGCCGTGGCGAGCTCGCCCGTTGAGAGCGCCGAGTCGGTGCGATTCGGCGTGGAAATCCGAATTAGTCGCTTGGAAGCGTCGTATGCCTGATCCAAACCGGCGGGGTTAGATCTCGCAAAATCACACGCAAGGCTTGGGAGATGCGTACCCAGAATGAGAGCGCGAATATAGGTGTCACGCCCAACAATGGAGGTACCACCCCACGATATAACCCAGCGGGGCCATCCCTCGCCAGTGTCTTCTTCACGACGTCTAAACCTCCCGCATACGTCCTTGGAGGGGCTGTTTGCAGTCTCGTCTTGGTCAAGTCAAACGGATGACCTGGCAGGCCCATGCGACGAGCGAATGTGGTATCATTAAACATGCGGAAAGAGGCGACGGCGTAGCATGTCGAACCCACGAACCGACCAAAACCGCGCATACGCCGCCAAATCCTCCAGCGACGAAAGACTTCACATTCTCTGCGGCGGCGGACGCGGCTGAGATAGGCGCCTTGACAATTATCTTGCGCGCGGACGCCTGCTCGGACGCGTCTCCTCCACTCTGGATTGGCATATGCTTCTTAGAGATGAAGGATCCGACGAAAAAAAGGTCGGGCGACAAACCATCTCTCCCTTTGCGCCAAGCTTGCTGAACGATACGAACGAACCGCTGAGGACCGGTGCACGTAACAAGAAATCACAAGCCTAACACACGATCTAGTTCGGCCCGGGGGTTGTCAGCTGATCAACAATATTGATAACTGAGATGGGATAACAGAGCGCTAACAACCACAATATTAATGTTATTCGTGGAGTACCGGAGCACACTGAAAGAGAAGGCGCGTTCCCAGAGCAATCTAGAAAGGTGCCGAAGCAGGAATTGACCGCTTCGCCTGGAATTTAGTACAGTAGAACGATTAAGTGCATCGTACGGTAACAGGATGTGTGTCAATGGAGAATATCACTGCGCACCAGCAGCAGATTGGGTACACTACGTCGTACAGTGTGGATGGATATACGTTAATGTAAGTCTATGAACCAACCATTAGGCATTAGGATTCGTCGTCGCCTTCTCTACCGAAACCGCCAACAGGCTCGTATGTCGCCTCACTTCTATCCATTCTCCAAATCTTCCGCACACCCATGAAGAACAGACCGATTGCGAAGACACCAAGGATGGTGACAACTACCGGGAGACCGTACTCCACCCATAATGGGGGCTCGTAGGGAACCAGTAGTCGGTTAATTTGAATGACCCCCCCCGTGCCACCCCCAGTCGTCGCACGTCCCCAGGCCGTCACTTTGGCCCAATCCACCTTGCCGCCACCAGGTACGTTCTTGATGCCAACGACAATTTCGCCATTTTCCATCTCCCGGAATTCAACGTCGCGATAGTTTGATTCGAGGGATATGAGCGTGTCATATGTGTTCGAGTCTCGGATGGGTACTGGCTGATTGTTGTTCGGAGACCCAAAAAAGTCTAACTTCGGTTTGCTGAGCAGATGCTGCCCTACAATGAGTTGCATCGCTGCCTTGTCCGAGTACAGTCGCGTCAGGTTGACCTTCTTGAATGCATCGTCCGTGGGACACAGTAATGTCCATCCCGTACCCGGGACACCACTCTGGCCCCACGGTGAGTCCGCTGGTGGGGCCGTACCATTTAATATCCACTCCATACCAGCTTTGAGGATCAAATTCGTCATCGTATTGCCCTTTGCTGCCTTGGCTAATTTGCCCACCGTCAAATGAACCGAACGCGGAATAAAGATGTCTGAGAGCTCGTGCACAACTCCAGTCTCAGATAATAAGTTTATTGGTGTAAGTTCCGAGTTCAAGCCGGGCCATCCGCCGCTGGGAGCTAAGGAGATAATGTCGCCTTCGGCGTGTTCGACATGTATGTCTGATCCTTCCAACGTTGGGTACGTCCTAGCCGTCGAGTTTTGCAGATCCCGAGCGTACGCGACCTCATCAATAACATGATGCAAGACAACACTTTCGAGGTCCGCTATGGCTGAGGCCGATAGGAGATGTGCGCTAACAAGTAGACCAAGGCGTTTAAAAGCGTCGTTATGGGGTACAAGCAGCGTTGTACGAGGGCTGGTTTTGATGGTGTCTGCAAGGGCAGCCGAGAAGATTGCAGCCAGGAAGGAAGAAAAGTTAAGAGTCGGCAAAGCAACTTGCAGCGAATTCCCAGGAGGAAATAGAGGCCGAGATATGAAATAGATGACAGTCTTGCCGACTTCAACTACGTTTTCAACTGGTCAGTGTAATGCTTGAACTGTGCGACGAAGGACTCAACTGGGATCCCCGATGATGGAAGCCCCGCCAAAGCCGATAGAGGGCACAGCCCGGGATCGTCTCTTGCTTTGACGGCTGATTGACGCTTCCAATACCTGGGCTTTTCCGGCCAAACCAGGCTCGTCCAATGTTGTCTCTATGAGCAAACCATCTTTGAGAGTCTTTGGAGTCCAACGACCAGGAAGGAAGTGGTACTTTAAAAGTCGCTCAAGATCGTGGCTGCCTTTCTCAGGAAGTTCCTCATCTCCGTACGCCGAGATCACATCATCTTGAGGAGCAAGGATTGTATACTCGGCGTCGACATCATTGATGAGGTAGGTCAAGTTTACAGAGTGGATCATGGAGATGAAGTTGGTGCAGTTTAATGCAAGTAGAAACTTCTCCGGCGTCAGTTTAAGCGCGCCTTCTGGGATGAGGAGCGATGAAACTGTGTGCAGGACCCCATTGGACGCGTATACATCGGGCTGAACAAGCTCAGCCTCTGATATAAGGACTTTGTCGGATGCAGTGACAATGTTGAGTTGCTTCCCGCTGAGAGTAGTCACTGCACTGGGTTATGCCAAATGAGTGAATAAAGAAAGAAAGAGACTGACAATTGATAGCGGGAGCGAATGATTCGGACCATTTCACGCCACGCTGCACGACAGCGTGCATTTCAAAGATACGGATCAAGTCATCTGAGGCGAATTCACTCTCAAGGTAGAGCTTCTCGATCGGGTGAAGACCATTCCAAGCAGAGTCCACCGGGACGAAAATGGTGAGTTCCGCAGTCTCATTAAGGCGATTAATGACCGCTGGGGTCAATATCCTGTGAAAATAAGACGTGGACGGATGCGTGGAGACAACGCCGGCTAAGCGAACAAAAGTAAAAAACAAAGGCGTAAGACGTGGAAGAATCGAACACACCTATGCTAGGAGGGACAGGCAAGATGCTGTCGATACCGAGCAGGAGCCCGTTACCTGCATCAACAGGACCTTTGATGACTTGAGCGCCACCCTTACCAAACGCATCAACACCAACATGAATCTTTCCCTTTCGAGCAGCTACTCGGAGCCGTTGGGGTTCACCCCCAAGTGTTCCACCAGGAATAGGTAGCCAAGGAGGAGAAGGAGGGGGGTCCCGGGATGGGGGTTCGAGATAGTCGTGTGGAAAGTGGAGGGTCTTGGTAACGAGGATATTATTGTCCTCAGGGAGGACGACAGTATAATTTAGCAGGTGGTAGAATAATTCCTGTCGAAGTTGCTCATTCACATTATCACCTGTGAGTGAGCCGAAGCGAGAAAGGGACGCGTGACGGTGAATTGCATCGTTGGTAGGGGCAAAAAACGTGGCGCCATTGAGCCTGTTGAGAGTGGGGATAAGCCTTGCGCGTTGGAGGAGACGAAGGAGGGTGGTGTAATCTGGATCCTTCGAGAGCTCGTCAACGAGTGTAGTTGAGAGCTTGCCTTGGGGAGAGTGGAGAGCGGACTGTGGGTGGGGAGTGGCAAGAGAGTAAGGGAGAAGCGCAAGGAGGGAGAAGGGAACGAGGGGGAAGAACATTTGTGTATGGACTGCGGAAGGAAGGGAGAGTTGTGTGTTATATGTTATGACTGATTAATGTTGCCACTCTGACGCGTGTGTGCGTGTATGCGCGTCGGCGGCGTACTTAGTCCCTAAGGACTACCTAGGGACTACTTAGGGTTTCCCCTGACGCGCCTGACATCGAACGGACAAGCAAAATGCTCGAACTCGTCCGCGCTTTCGCTGGCTCACCTTCGTCAACGTTCCACACTCTCCGTCTCCCCACCGAATCTCTTCTGGTCAGTCCTTTTTCTCCTTCTCATACGCTCTCACGAGTTCAATCCTCCCAGCTTTACCCGTCCGCGGACACAGTCGTCATCCTCGATGCTACCTCTCTCAGTCTCGTCCGCACCCTATCATTTTCTCAGGTTTTTCCCGGCCGAGATCACGCGAATGCGCACATCACTTCTATCGCTGTCGATCCCGCGTTGAAGCTCGTATGTACTTCCATCTTGACCCGCTGTACTTTCCACCCATGCCCTCAAGGTGGCTGCCGCATCCGGTCCGAGGCTTGCCGCCTGGTCCCTCTCCGGAGTCTCTGCCCGCACTTGGCTCATTCACTCATCACTTCTTCTTCCCGATGACAAGCACATCACAGCCATTGACTGTAGTTCCGGTGCGCTAGTCTTACGCTTATGTTTTCTTTTGCCGTCGCTCACTCCGTCAAGGTCTCTTGGCCGTTGCGACACAGTCAACGTTGTCCGTATACACATTGATCATGGAAGATGACCTTCCAACCTGGTCATGCAAGTGGATTCGAAGGTGCCTTATTCCTAAATCCCTCATCTACATCACTTCATCCATGAAACAGTTCCCAGACGTTATCTTCCATCTACTTTTCCCCTTCCTTAGTATATCTTGCTGCTACTTTGGAGGTATGGATATGTAATGAACGTGCCCCACCCCCATTTGACCGACGTCTAGCAAGCCAAACTAGTTGGCATATTCCTAACAACGTCTGGCCGGCAGATACAGGAAATTCACCATCCTAGACCCGTCACCGACGTCATATGGCGTTCTTCACAGGCTTCCAGCCGGTGAGAGACCTCGACGCTCGAACTTTCATATATTAAGACCACCCGCCAGCGACGGTCCCGTTCTCTATACTGTTGCTTGCGACGCAAGTCTTCGCATATTCATCCCTGTTTTAGATTCCCCACAGTACATGCAACTCCATGCTACCCTAGATCTATTTCTACCAACGCCTCCATCGCTACAATCCCCAGAAACAGGCCGCCTCCCCTCGAATGTTTTCCACATCGATAGGGAGTTATTCAGAGGCGTGTTAACGGCTGTCCTGACGGACGCATCTGATGCTAACGACGGGAAACTGCGGAGACTTCAGGATATATACGATGGCGGATGGGATACCTTCATGCAGGTCCATCCTGATGGCTCCTTAACTATTCAAGCTGTCGCGGCAAGTATATGGCTTGCCATTAACACCATTTTTTACGAGCCTTATATCTTTTTAGAATATAGACCGACGGCCACCGACTCTTCTCAAACATCTCACCGTTCTTCATCATTTCGCTGTCTCTCTGCCTCGTCCACCCTCGTATCTGCGTGTCGTTCCCGGTCCTACCAAGCGCACACTCGCAGTGGTTTCAGCACCTCCCTTGTCTATGCATATACTCGAGCCTTTGAGATTCTTCGACTCATGTCCTGATGGTCTCACACTACGAGGCCGCATTCGTGATCACGTGTCTGATGAGGACTCATGTATTAAGCGATTCGTGCGCACTCCTGATGGCACGGGCTTGGCCGTTGTGCGCGAGACAGGAGGTGAAGCGTGGGTTGTGCGCGACTTCGGCACAACGCTCCAGCGTGCGGGTCGGTGGACAACGGCAGATCATGTTGTCGTGTTAAATGGAGGCAAGTCGACTTGGGACGATGCCGTTTCGTTCAAACTGACCTCGCTTTACAGGGCGCACCCTCGCAACATTTTCGGCTACCACTTGCATTCTTACATTACGTACCTCGCCGGAGCTCACTCTACCCCTTCCTTCTATATCCTCCCTGTTTTCACTCCCGCCTCGAAGTTCTGCACCGTATGAATGCATTTATGCCGTCACTGCTGATCCGACACCCTCTATATGTCACATCCACGCTGTGAGTGGAGAGCCACCATCGCTTTCTCTGATATCCCAGACAGTATTGCCATTGTCGTCGCCGACAGCTTTTATTCTCCCTGTCGATCCCATGGGGTGGATCTCGAGCCATGACCCGGCAGGGATAGAACGCGACGCCCTTCTAAGCGTTGGCAGGGACGGTGAGCTGATGTTTTGGAATCCTGAAGGGAAGAGAGCTGGCTGGCGCTGCACGGGAAGAGTGCGCACTGGTAGAACAAGCATACGTATGGTTCGGTGTAGCTCTGCAAAAAAGACTGTTCTCAGTGCGTCCTACCCTCGCGTGTCTTCAAGAAATATTGATATGCCTAAACAGTTGTACCACCGCGGATGGGGAGGAACTTACAATTTGGGACTCAAAGGAATCTGAGTTCTCATCGGGATTGGAATATGTGACGGCCTTGGGTTCATCTGACCAGGTGAATGATCTTGACTGGAGCTCGACCCCTGACGGCCAATCCATACTCGCCGTCGGGTTTACGTATCGCGTCGAGATTTTATGTCAACAGCGGATGACATACTTCGACAACGGTCCAGGTTGGGGCGTCATCAAGACGATTGAGATCGAAAAGTGAGTGCAGACATACTTTTGGTCAGCAACACACTGAATTTGTTTGACCTGTAGTCTACTCTCACGGCCAATCAGCGATTCTATCTGGTTAGCATATGGCGCGCTTCTTATTGGTTCCGGTCATCAAATGTGCTTGTATGGGCTACCTCGCCAACCAGAGAATGAAAATGCCGAAGAAGGCCTCTTTGAGTATGTCGCAAGACTGAACGGGCCTCTTCCAGACTATCATCCACAGATGTTACTACAGTGTCTCTTGTGGGGTAAAAAATCAATGTCCTTTGTCTTGTCCCTTCGCATCGTGCTCACTTATGGGACGTAGACAAGCTCGATGTCGTGAAGGCTATTCTTGTGAACTTATCCCGCGACGTGGAAAGGTTGCATGAAATGCATGGCGACATATTCAAGTCGAGTACCATTCCTATCGACCATTATTTCAAGAGTCGCAGTTCAGGACTGGTTGGTTTGAGGCATTTTTTGTGATTTGGATCTTTTGTACTCAAGGTATAGAAGGTCACAATTCTCATCGCAGAGAATACTCTTCATTATTTATGGGCACAGAGGATACCGATGAGTGAGCTTTACCTGGTTAGTATCATATCCTGGCTAATTTTCATCAGGCAAGACGATCAAGGCTTCTCCCGGTCGCTGATCGAACGCCTACTCAGGCACTTAGAAGCAGTCCCGCTACCTCATTTAACACCCAATGAACACGCACACCTTCTCGTCCTCATACAAGCCATGCTCGAGGTTCGCACATACACCCATAAAATGTTCGATCATGACCACGGCTCCACTAGGTTGATGACTCTCGGCGGGCTCTCGATTCCAATGGCTTCCGCTATCTCATCTCGATGCGCTCTTTCTACATTCTCAATAAACGTGCCGAGCCAAGCAGCCCAAATTTGGAGGGAGGTATTAGTCACCGAACGGGCTGGCGCGCGAGATTACGATATCGTGATATTACTTGGGCGTTCCATAGTGAAAGTCAAGAGCTGTTATTGTCCGCATCGTTGGCAGCGTGTCAAGACAAAATGACGTGGAGCGACGCTCGTGCACTGGGCGTGTTTCTCTGGCTCCATTCCGTCGAGTCTATGGTACGTAAGGTTACCACAGTAATTGAGCTTACTATTCATTTGGACACCCTTACAGAGATCGCACATGGAAGTCGTTGCGCGGACGGAATACATGGCTGGAGATTCCCGCGATCCAGTTGCCTGTTCCTTGTTCTACTTCGCTCTTGGAAAACAGAAGTTGGTTCAGGGACTCTGGCGACAGGCCGCATGGCATAGGGAGCAAGCAGCCATGTTACAGTTCATGTCCAATGATTTTACGCAACCGCGATGGCGAACTGCAGCACTCAAGAATGCGTACGCTTTGTTAGGCAAGCGCCGTTTTGGTGAGAAGCGTTACTGGAACTTCGTGATTTGAATGTTTATGGACAAAACGCTAGAATACGCAGCGGCTTTCTTCGTCCTAGGCGGCAGCTTGAAGGACGCTGTAAATGTCTGCCTTCGTCATTTAGATGACTTCCAACTAGCCATTGCTTTGGCACGTGTCGTTGAGGGAGACGACGGCCCGGTGTTGCGCAATATTCTCGAGGAGAATGTTATCCCTCTGGCTTTTAAAAAGGGGAACAGGTGGCTCGGGAGCTGGGCATTCTGGCTTCTCCACCGCCGCGATCTTGCGGTGAGGATACTTGTGGTTAGTAGTCCCACCAAGTTCCAGTGGTGCATGACTTTCTCTGACGGGGCCACCCACCTGCTAGACACCTTTGCAAGATGTTGCTAGCGCATTGAATACGCCCATCACCGAACTTGGAAACCCGCATTACGATGACCCCAGCTTGGCTCTCCTCTTCTCGCAATTGAGATCTAAGACGCTCCAAACCGCGAAAGGCACCAGCGAAATCTCGGGTCGTACAGAATTCAATTTTGTTCTTCAAACTGCGCGCGTTTTTACTCGGATGGGTGGGCTACCCCTTTCTTAGCTCTTCACTGCATTGTTCAACGATTTACTCCTCTCCGCAGGATGCCACGCACTTGCATTGGACCTCGTCAGGTCCTGGTCATTCGAGCGACCATCTATCGTTACCCACGATCAGCATATCGCACCCCCGAGTCCGAAGACAGCTCGGATGTTTGCTCTAGAACCTGCTTTACGTCGTAGGTCCTCAATCATGATCGACATGGACTTGTCCACGGCCCCGCCAACACGCCGACCCTCACCCGAACCCAGGGAAACGGGCGAGCCTTCTGTACCACTCATAAAAGAGACCATCAATGAGGAAGGTGATTTGATCGCACGGAAGGCTGGGTTGGGCAGTCTTTTGAAGACGGCGAAGCAGGACGTACAAGTGCCAGATTTTGATATGGATTCATTTTTCTGATCAAGTTTTGTGAGATATTCGATGAATGAAAGGAACTGGCATTACGACAGTCCTGTACGTCAGACGGATGTTTTACAAATCTGGGTTGTTGCAGCTATATCCTAAAAAGAGCGAGGATGGGTGAAGAAAGCGATTCGGTACTGATACGCTGATCATGATGAGACGTGTAAGCGACCGATATACAAATCACTGCCCGATTTCAACTTCACGCTTCTTCAAAACTAAATCTTTACCGACGACCCTCTTCCAGACGTCGTGGACGTCCTCAACAACCGTCTCGAAGTGGCTCGTCGCATCATACGAGCGGGTGATGAAGATGTTGTCCGCTCTACCATCAGAGATTGGGGTATTGATGGGTGAGACCGAAACGAATCTGAGTCCAAGTGTAAGCTGCAAATCCTCTGGACGACGGAAACAACCTCGTACTTCTCATAAATGGCGCCGAGGAGCTGGAGACCAGGGGCAATCTCTTGCTCGGGGCGATCTGTCTCGACAATTGTACTGACGATGGCTACATATACGTCTTTCGCGCAGACATGGTGCGTTGAGGAGACCATGGCAATATAAATGTCTGACACAACAACACAGAATGAGCCCCGGAATGTCGCTCAAAAACAATGACCCTACCGTGCCGTCTGTTGACCTGGTTCTGTGGGATGATGATCTGGATACTGTCGGCCTCCTCTGTACCGGGGATGGGGTGCTTGAGGATGCAGATTGCGCGGACGACCTTGCCATCCTCTACGACGCGGAGCTTCCCGCTCTCGCTGGCGGAACTGAAGTAACTCGGGTCACCGATGACTTGTTTGGCCTTGACGGTTTCGGATCCGCTGCGCACGCCGACAAATTTCCCATCATCGTCGGTAACGATCTCATCAATCGGCTTGTCGAGCATGTAGGTGCCACCGTAGATGGCGGAAAGGCGCGCAAATGCCTGAGGTAGCTCGCCGAGACCATAGAGGGGGTAGATGTACGGTGACTTGCCGTACCGCGCCATGGAAGAAGTGTAAAGCACGATGCGCTCATAGGCCTGGCGTGCAGTCTTGGTAATGTAACTAAACGGGTATGAGCGATAGCATCTGGCTGACCATGGGAGCTACCCGCACTCATCATCAAGGTAGAGAGCCATAGCATGGCCAATAAAGTCCTGAGTACCGGGTTCCAACCCGAACTTCTCGTAGACGGTCTTCATCGTATCGACATCAAGATCGACGCCTACGTCATAGTTTTGGTCGTCAGTTCTGCAGAGCCCTGAAGACACTGAAGCAGACGAGTATAAAAAGAACCTTGATGGGTGGCGGGATCCTCGTCCCTCCAATTTTGCAGGAACTCGAAGAATTTCTTCGCGCGGCGCTTCTCGAAGAGACCCATCAATGGGCTTCTCACCGCCTCCAATTCCGTGCTGGGAACCTTGGAGATCTTGCCGTCGCGATAGACGAAACTGCCCGCGATCTGCTTGAACTCGAGGTAGCGAGTGACATCGGTGTGCACGAGGATTTTCGTGAGTTCTCCGGACGCGATGATGAACTTTGGGACGAGATCGACAGCGTAATCTCTATCGCGACCGAGCTCAGTGGGGGGTGCCTGATCTCCGCGGAAGTTTCTATAGAGCTGTCGAGAGAAACTGAATCAGACGCTTTAAGAGCATATCATGTCTGCCGCCGACCTGGGTAAGGTTCAGGCTTGCACTATCGCCACCATAGTAGTCATTTCTGTCCATGTGGAGGACCTTCTTTCCCTCAACTGACAGCAACCCAGATAAGACGCACTCGGTCAGACCGGTGCCCAGAACGATAACCTGAAAGGGGTGAACCAGGGGAGGGTGAAGATATGACAGAACATACGTCGTATTCTTCATCCATGGTGTCGATACCCGGTGGTCGTGGTTGTTGTCAGAGTTGATGGTGACAATCGATATGCACGTGCCAGACCTCGAGCAATTTAAAAATAAAATCCCATTACCCTCGAGGACGCGCAGCTCACACGTTCTTATATCCCCCCTTATATACTACACACATAATATGACAGGCTGTTTTACTCCCAATACCGGAATCGCTTGCTAGGCGATGCATGGACTGATGGACGGCGCTTGCGCCGATCCCCGCTAGCCCAGGATGGGATCCCGCACTGCTTCTCCAATTCCTGCTCTGCGCGCCTTCTATATCGTTCGGCAAGTCTCAAGAACTCTGAGGGAAGTATCTCAGCTTCTCGCTGACAAGATATTTTCCAGAACTCATACCCTTCTCCTTGGTGCGATATTTCTCGCCATACGCTTTCTCAGAACGATGAGGATGCTGGAAGGAAATTTCCAAGTCAGTGAAAGTTTCATGTACTCATTATGTATTATCTATGTGGGCGGATTACCTCTTCGTGAAAAGGAAACCACCTTTGCTTGCTTGTCATCGCGGCCCACTCGTCCGGGTCATACCTTGCGATGTGCTTGGCCATTACTCTCATTTCTGCAGCACCAAAGATCTTCCCATGTCCGGGAATGCCTGCTTCATCCTCGTCCGAGTCGTGTGAGCTTGCTTCTTCAGTCAACTCATGGTCATCCCTGATGTCATCCTCCTCTTCAACATCCCCAGTAGAGTCTTGATCTTGGTAACCTTCGGGCGCTCGTTCCTGGGCAGCCAGTATGAGCCTGTCGCCTAACGAATCCCGGAGCCAATACGAGTTCCAAGAGCCGGCAGAATGGTGCGGCACCTGTGGAAGGCCAAGGTTGAATCCCAAGTCAATCTCTATGAACTATGCGCGCACGTTTTCTGCGAGCTTTGCAATGATTTCGTTTTTTGTGAGCAAAGGATCGGCTTGCAATGCCCAAGATATATACTTTTCAAAGTACTCCTTGTCCTCCGCAGTATAGAGGTTACCCCTAGCCGATTTTACAACCTTCGTGGGGGGAGTCGGTTCAATTTGAGGGGGTCGGGGTATCGATGAATCTAAGTGTCGAGACGTGCTGTGGTGCCTGTGCACCCCGGTGGTCGGAACACTCCCGCCGCGAGCGTGAGGAATGATATTGCTTCGAGAGGACCTAGAGTCCGAAGGGAAGGATAGTCCTCTCGCGTCTGCAGAGCGCTCCCTTGGCTCCTTGCTCTTGGTTCTTGGTGATGTGGGTTCCGCTTTTGAAACTAAATCGAACCGTACCGGCTTCTTTGCTGTCTTGATCGGCTGGAGTTGGTTGAGCATATCATCTATGCGAAACTTGTGTTCGAGATAGTAATCTTTCCATAGATTGGCAGCGTGGTTGTTTACCTACTTCCTGAATTGAGAGTGAGACGGAAGGCATGTGATCAAGAACATACACCATGAAGTGTTTCGATCGCCCTTCTATGGTCCAAACCTTGACTTAAGCCCGAGTGAAGAGACATGACAAGGAGTTGTTCATCGTTAGGCGATTGGCCCACTGGCGCAATCATTTTGAGGGCATCGGATAATAACTGCAACTGGGAGGAAGAAGTGGGGACACAAGGTGCTTGGGGCGTCTGCTGCTGCTGCGATGGCTGAAAGAGTCGATTGAACCCAGGCTGCTGAGGGTATTCTGGCCGATTGCCCGGATTGTCTGCAGTAACTGTTGTTGTACGGCGTTGACAGTGACGGAGGGCAATTCTGGAGGTAAAGGTGGGCTTGACGGTGCTTGTGGCTGCTGAAATTGTTGCAGTAGTGTATTGATGGTTTGAAGAAGACCGGACTGCATTTTGTGGACAGAAAGGCTGAGGCCTCTGAGGGGCGCGCTCGTCCCAGAGCCACGGCATCATGCAGGCAGCGGCGCGGCGGACCGCTAAACACGGCTCCTTTCTGGCTCCCCCATGTACCACTTTCGCATCCCCACACGCCCTATATGCGCGCGATCGTATGCCACAGTATCCGCACAGCCTGCTCTTCGGGGCCTCAACTCGGCTGCACGTGAAAAGGCAGAAAAACTATCCAGGGACTGGAAAGGTACAAGTGCCTCCGGGGAGAACACCAAGAATTTCATCAGCGGGGAGTTTGTGCAGAGTAGGGCAACACAATGGATTGACGTAGTCGACCCAGTGCGCCGTATATTCTCTCCTTCGTTCAATCCCCCATCTTTTAAATCGTGTTGTATTAGTCCACACAGACACTCCTTACCCGTGTTCCCGAAACAACCAACGAAGAGTTCGACCAGGCAGTGGCAGCCGCTTCTGAGGCTTTCAAGACGTGGAGCAAGACAACGGTACTGACCCGACAGAGGTTCATTTTCGAGTTCGTTGTCATAACTTTGAAATATTCCAAACTACATTCAGCCACGTCTTAGGTTGCAACGCCTCATTCGAGAGCATGCCGATTCACTAGCTGCCAGCATAGTGTTGGAACAAGGGAAAACAGTGCAGGGTCAGATCAATCATCGTTTATACCCCCTCAATTCCCTTCAAACATGTGTATAGACGCCCACGGCGACATCACACGCGGACTCCAAGTGGTAGAACACGCCGCTAGCGCACCATCGCTCTTGTTGGGCGAGAAAATCGAAGGTTCGTTTCTCTCATGCTACTAATTCGCCCCAACACTTATATAGTGCTGACATAGTTAGCCGTGATATGGATACTGAGGTTCGCAAGGTGCCTTTGGGTGTCACTTCTGCGTATGACCTAGACATGTCCTTCGCCGAACTTACTGATTCATTCTCACCTAGCATAGCTCCGTTCAATTTTCCTGCGTATGTGCTTTGAGTGGTGGTAAACGATACTTATCTATAATAACGAATGCCGGTAGGATGATTCCGCTTTGGTCGATCCCGATCGCCACCGTCACTGGGAACACCCTCATCCTAAAGCCCTCCGAGCGTGATCCTGGCGCGGCAATGATTATTGCCGAGCTTTGTCAACGAGCAGGACTCCCTCCGGGCGTTATCAATGTCGTACATGGGACCGTTCCAACGGTAAATGCCATTTGTGATCACCCTAGCATCAAGGCGATTAGTTTTGTCGGAGGTGACCGCGCCGGAAGACACATTTATGAACGGCATGTCTTCGGTTCCCATATTGTTATACATACCCTGTTGATCCGCGCCATCAGTGGGACGAAAAACGGCAAGCGAGTCCAATCAAACATGGGGGCCAAGAATCATGCTATTATCATGTCAGATGGTAGGAGCTGGGTGACGTATTGTCAGTGCAATCAATTGATCCCCATCTTCAGCTAATAAGAACCATGCCTTAAACTCTATCGTTGGCGCCGCTTTCGGTGGTAAGTTTATGACACGTCTGTGGGAGTGGCATGATCATGAATTACTTTTTGAAGCTGCTGGCCAAAGATGCATGGCTATTTCCGTAGCGTTATTGGTTGGGGATGCCCAGGCATGGTTGCCTGACCTCGTGAATCTGGCAAAAAACTTGAAGGTTAGTGGTGGCTTCGAGAAAGACGTTGACCTGTGAGTCGTCAGCTCCGGTTTTTATGTGTCCCATACTCATCTCATGCAGTGGGCCTGTCATCTCACCAGCTGCCAAAAGTCGCATTCTTGGGCTGATTGAGTCCGCTGAGCATGAGGGTGGAAAAATACACCTTGATGGACGTAATATAAAGGTTTCCGGTTATGAGCACGGCAATTTCATTGGACCAACAATCATTGAGGCGAACACTTCAATGAAATGCTATGAGTACGTGGCTTTTCTCTCTTCGTCGCATGTCTTACACAGCATCACATCAGTCAAGAGATATTCGGCCCTGTCCTTATCGTTCTCAAGGCCGACACACTGGACGAAGGCATTGAGATCATCAATCAGAACCGGTATGGCAATGGCACGGCAATCTTTACCCAGTCGGGCGCGACTGCACGGAAATTCGAACATGGTGTGAACGTCGGGCAGATTGGAATTAACACTCCTATCCCTGTGCCACTTCCGATGTTCTCTTGGAGCGGAAATAAGGCAAGGAGTTTATCTATACTCCAAGTATGCACAGTGCTTATGGCTCCCACTCATGTCAGGCGAGTGCCTTGGGTGACCTTGGTTTTTATGGAAAGAGGTGTCATTTTCCTCGATCCATTGTTCCATCGATCAGCTAATAGCAACTTACAGCGCCATCGAATTCTACACACAGAAGAAGGTAACGCCCAGCGTCTTCCTGCTTCGTTCCCCGTGACTTACTATTATGATAGACGACGACAAGCCTTTGGAAGTCGGAGGATGCGCTCACCAGTCGGGCGTCTGTTCATATGCCTACCCACCACTAATACGTTTACGCAGCGATCAGAGTAGTGACAAAGTGCGACAGCCGTGCGTCTCATAGCAACACAGATGAGCGGTGTTATAAAGTTGATATCCTCTATGCTATGTGGCGATCTCTTCGCCTGATGTCGTCGCACAAGTACTGTAAATCTAAGCAGATGTTACAAAGCAGCGGACTGTGCCCTCGTCAACGAGTCCAAGAAAGCCTTGGATAATTCAAGGCATTGACGATATGTGTCTTCGAATCCTTTCTGTAAGGGTTTAGTGTTGGATGCCATAGCACACGGTCCCATGCCAACTTACGATACCTCCATAGTAAGGATCGGCGATCGGTTTCTCATCAAGGTATGATCCCCATAGTTTGACTTCCGCGGTAGCGTCGCTAGGCTTCATGCGAATTAAGTTGCCGAGGTTCGACTGGTCGGAGGCGAGGATGTGCGTGAAATTGTAGAAATCTCGCTGGCTCACTTGACGCGCTTCGTGCGCGATCGGGACACCGAACTGCGGGGTATCAGGTAGTGCTTCGTGCAGAGTCAGAGTGGTGCACACACCTTCTTACAGGTGGAGACGGTCCTGTAGGAGGTGTCTGTCAGTAGGGTGTCAAAGCCGGGGCCATGCACACACCGCTCGTCCGGCTCTTCCCCGACGTGGTATCCGGCTGTCCCAGCGCTATCGACGGTGAGATCGACGTTGCGCTCCATGGCGACGTGCCTGAGCACTGCTTCTCCCATCGGGGAGCGACAGATGTTACCGAGACATACAATGAGAACTTTGGGTGCCATGGAACGTCGTAAGTGATCAGCGATCAACGGGAGCGTGGGCCGCGATTAGATATCTTAAAATGGGAACAGCGGCAGCGGGACGTCCACTTTTATTTCAGCCCCAGATACACCCACAGGCAGACTGTGGACGGTTGTTGCAACTATGGTATCTCCTCCTATTCAAGTCTTTCTGACGACGATAGCGTCACAGCCGGCTCTGCGGCAGCGCCAAGGTGTAATCCGATACGCTTGCGCCGCCATCTCACGGTAACCGACTCGCTGATCACCAATAGTGTAGAATACATTCTGCGCATCTTGCAAGCGAAGAAAATCACGTTCAATTCCTACGACTTGGCCTCCGATGAGGATGCGAAGCGACTTTGGAGGAGGAAGGCGCCTCTGGGTGAGTCGTCGTCGGAGCGCTACTCTTCCGTCCGCGTTTGCCAGTCGTTTTTTTTTAACGAATCGGATCTCCATTGATCGTACCAGACAAGCAGCAGTTGCCCGGTATACTGGTCGGCGGGACGTGTCCCGGGGTAGGCTCGCTCATATCCAACTCAGTTATAAGACCTGAATCGACGAATGCTCACGCTCGCGCTAAATGCTCCCCCGCCAGTCCTTTGCCGACTTGTGAGCCCATACTCTGCCACTGACCCCGCACTATTGCTCATCCCCCTCCCCGTCGACTCATGTACTCCCGATCCATCCACGATAGCGAAGAAGCCGTGGAGTACGGCGAACTCGGGCCTTTCTCCGGCTAAACGAATCCTGGGACGAATCCATCGAGGAGACGCGCCCCACGCTCCCCACGAAGCCGATCGGCGTCCCCGGCGCCGCGTCGCCGTCTCAGATGGCCAGCCCGGCGCACAGGGCGCTGTTCAACGCCAGCCCCCGCAGCGAACCCGCCGCGTCGGCCTCCTCCCCCGCGGCAAAAGAATCCCTGCGAAAACGCGACAAGTCGGAGTTCGACGTGGGCGAAGAGCTCTCCGGGTATGGCTTGCAGGGCGTCAAGGTGACCGACGAGGACCTGCTCGCCCTCGTGGAGGAGCTCGGGCTCGGCGCCGAGGAGGCGGGAGACCTTGTCAAAGGCTTGAGCGATTCGACGGACAGGGCCGATAAAGGAGGCGAGGCGACCGAGGTGCGCGGGAGAGATGACGGTGGAGGTGGCGACCCCGAGCTGCCCGGAGCCAGGAGCGCGGCTGAGGCAGCGCCGGAAGCAGCAGTGCCGGTCGCTCATGAAGAGGCGAAAGCTGCAGAGGGCGACAATGTGGGGAAAACCGAGACCGAAGTCGTGGACTCAGCCGGTACTTGATTACTCTGCGTGGCCTTCGGCTACCAACTACAGTTGTGGTGGGATAGTCCGAGTGTGTTTCTATGCTCGATACCATGTATTCACAGCCTCGTCTGCCGCGATTGTAATCTATTGACATCTTATTCGATAATCCCCTGGAAATTGGTTTTCCCCGAAGGGCAATAGTTGAGGCAACCCTTGTCGAAACAAGATAACACTTTGGAAGAATCCATGTCACAATCGTATTCTTTCTGATACTGTCAGTGGGATCATACGAATACAGTCGCCCAACAACTCCCGGCCAGCCAACACACTGGGCAGATCTGTGATTTTGCAAATTGTGTTGCGGGCGAGGCCTTACACTTGACAGGGGTTAGTGGCCTTGCGATAGTCGTATAATTTACGATTGAGAGCACCATTTGGGGGCCGAGCCTTCATTATCAGGACGACGTTATGCCAAATAATGTGACGAGTTGTACTTGATTACATGCCCAGTAGACCCGTAGACTCATCGACAAGTCCCGTCATCCTGAAGGAATCGGATGCCCCGCCATGGTTTCCATCATGCGAGTCAATGGCTACAGTACCGGGCTACAAGTAAACGTTAGGAGACAAAACCTCAGATTACTGTAGCATACATACAGAAGGGATGATGACGCAATGTGACAGAAATGCCAAGCGGACAGGGAGAATAAAGTTACCAAAGGACGAGAAAGAGGCGCTTGTACTGGAGCAGACGGGAAGCGTCACTCGCCGTCGGAAACTGTTTCCGACATCCTAGAACGACGACGACGTAGTGAAATGGAAGTTTCTCCTGAGGGTAGCGCGGTAAAACCACCGTCGTGGTCCTGATATAGGTAGATAAAGAAGGGACGATGAAGACCCGAAATGACGGATGCGAATAGAAAGCACACCTCCCGCTTCACGGAACCAACACTCCCGCTTCGCTTCAATGATCGCTTTCGAACTCGCTTCTCACCCAGGGCATCTGGCAGAGCTCGGGAACGGGCGCCGGGTCCAGCTTTTGCAATGGCTGGAGCACTACCAACATATTGCCACCGAAGGGCAGGGACAAGGCAGATTGCCAAGACCCAGAATGATACCGCGAGGAATACGGCCGAAGCAACGAGGCCAGACAATAGAGGGAACCTTGAGATGACCCCCCTACAGGAAATCGTGGGATGTATCTTCGGGTGAAGTATAAGGGAGAAACCTACCGTATGCCTTGAGGCCGAACCCTACCTTTAATGAAGGCAGTCAGCACGCTGAGTTCCCTCCCTTCTCCCGACCCGATAGACTTCCAACCATCCTGTCTGCCTAGCTCAACCCTTGCAATAACTCGGCTTACGCCGGACTCATAGCGCGATAGAAGCGGTATTTTCAAGGTCGTAGTGCTAGGATTTGACCAGCGAAAGGAAGGAGGCAAGATGATCGCCTATCGATGACGTTATGAGAACACGGAGGTGAGCGTGGCAGTGGACTCACTGGCTTGCGGGCGATGGTGAGAGCCTTGTTTGACACGTCAGTCAATGTAAGGGTCGTCATGAAGTTCCCGAGGTCATAGTTAGACCGTGTAGCTGGAACAACAAGGTGAAGAGATATATCATAGGGTTGTGCAGGGTTAAATGAGGTGAGTTGAGCTTCAGCATACGGTGAAAGTCCGTCGCTTTCGGGTTCATTTTAGCAAATGAACGTGACCTTGTGTGAATACGCACCCATATTGGAAGAAAAGTGGGGATTCCCAACTGACTGCGCGACTGTACCATACATATACTCCGGAAATTATTGCAGGGACGACCAGCAAGGGAACCAAGAGGAAAAATACAACAAGTGGGATAAGTTGGGGAGCAATCGGACGCAAAGCAGAAGCGATGAGGGAGAGGAAAAGTTCTATTGGGGAAAAAAAGATCGCATGTACTAGACGAGAAACGAAAGACGGTCTTGTTTGCCTTACTATGTATTTATCGAGTGGGTCTGCCATCGACGCTGGTGTTGGGGACAGGGTGTATGCGCATTGGACTGCCTATTTCATATGTCCGCTCCTCGACACGTGATAACCCATCCCTTCATGCCAGACGTACGCGTGCGCGAATTGCTGGGGCATTCTCCGTCCTCGCCAGACCTCGCTGCACATCTATCAACCCTTTCTTCACGTGTTTCTGCCTCTGCCGCTCCCCAAGTCAAGTCTTACCCTGACGCCGTTTATTTCAATTACTATCCCCTAGGTCTCAGCCTTCTATTCATTCCAATCAACGGCTACAGGCCCCAGTTCGGGGCTTCACGTCAGGACCTACAGGATATCCACCTCGTATTGGATGGCATCGATTTGTACAACGATGTATGTGGTGACAAGCCTGACGGCAAGACTGATTCCCGATCATCTGCATACTCTCCTTATTCGATCACTCCCATCGCCCTCACTCTCTCGCCGGACACCAACGAGGGCAAGCCCCGCCCTTCTGTTCTCCCCATAGCGCGGAACATGACTGGCAAGGAATTCGTCGCAGCCCTTGGTGAACCAGATAGAAAGGGTGGTGGCACTGGGCCATCATCTGGTGGTATTGGGATTTGGGTGGAGTGGACCAGAGATGGTCTTATGGTTGAGTTTGGCGGAGACGACAGCCGGGGGCCTCTAGCATGGGAGAGAGGTAAAGATGCTCCGTGGAGCGTAATTTCCATTTTCTCCCCGAAGAGTAAGTAGCATATATATGTTACCGGTGCATGTAGTGTACTGTAGCACTTGTTCGGGCCGTCGAGCGAGCGTCGTCCGCACGTGATGCGGCTCAATGTTAGTTATCCTGTTGTCATGGTGTTTATCGTCCGTCCGCGTCCGGTACATTACATCTTGCCTCAGTCCAGCCAACCAAGTGATCGACCATGGCCGCTCCCGCGTCTATCACAACTCTCGATTTCAGTGGGACATGGGTTATGGTTCGCTTTGGTCACTTTCCCACTAGTAACTGCATTTTGATACGGTCAACACCACAGAATAAGTCCCTGTCCGACGATATAGACGAAATCTTACGTCTACAGGGCTTGAGCTGGCTTACACGCCGTGCCATCGGCTTGGCGACCTTGACTCTTTACGTTAATCACTACAAGGATGATAGCGGTGTCGAGCACATTGATATCGACCAGACACTCACAGGGGGCATCCCTGGAACAACCGAGAATCGCACACTGGACTGGGCTTCCAGGGAGCATGAGGACTACCTATTTGGCCCATGTCTTGGAAGATCTAGAAGATTGAGGCTCGAAGAAATCGATAACAAGTATCTGAGAGAGGGCTGGCTCCCGGATACGGAGGAGCACGGTGCAATCAACTCATACGTGAAAAGTGACACCCCAAAGAGTAATACTACCTGGAGTGTAGAACAGGTATGCCTTTTTTAACGCCTCGTTGTCTGCCAAGCACCTTATCTATTCAGGTTTGGGGATTCGAAGAAATCAGTGGTGAAAGGCGCTATGCCCGACACCTCGACTTTACTGGCCCGGAGGGTGAACGTATTCAGGCCCGTGTGGTCTATGACTTCTGTAAGCTTATTCTCCAATGACCTGCACGACGTTGCCTCACAGCCCTGTAGATGAACATCGAGCCGAGCAAAGCCAAGCTCCTTAATGTGATCTCATCAAGTGAACGGCGCAACTGTGGAAAGGAAACAAATATAAACACATCCAATTTCCAATGTCTCCAAGTCGTCTTGTGCTTATAATATGTTCGTGGAAAATATTAGATCATCCCCATCCCTGTTACATGAGTATCCTTCGGCGGTTGGGCTGAAGATCGACCTAGCGGAGTTCGAAAGGTAACGTAAACGGGCTTCGTGGACCGCAACTACAGTACCGCCGGCTGCTGCCCGTCGTGCAACAACGGGTAGCGACGCGTCGACTGTACTCTGTACTCAGCGCTCAGCCACAAGTCCGTACTTCGAGGTATGAATCCATCACCATCACTGACACACACTCCGTCCTTCCCTCCCTCTGACTTTATTTATTTATTTTATTTTATTTCCGTGACCCTTCCGCACCTCCTATAGCTTAGCTTAAGTGCCATATTTCTCTTGGCTGCTTGGCTAATGATGGGCTGCGGATGAGCACATTCCTCCCCCTCAGCCCCTCAACGTCCTCAACCCTCAACACACCGTAACACTCAGCGAAGTCCAAGTCATGGAGACCCCTCCGAGCACGATTGTTACCCTCCAAAGCTCACGCCAGTCGCCAGAGCGATACCCTGGCCAACCGAAGGATCACCTGTTGGAAGATATTGAGCGTTCACCGCAAGCCGAAAGGCGGGAGGGCCGCCTATATGTATGGGTTTTCGCAATTTGGCGAAGGCTTGAGTCGAGTTTTCCCCACTTATCTCGACGGACGAAACGGTTTCTTCTGTATGTAAGGGGTCCGAGGCCGGTGGTCGACCTGTCAGGTTCGTCACCATCCGCATGCAGCGTACGCCCTAACTTTCTCGTAAAGAGCCATCTCCGTGGATCGCTACTTTGACAATCCGCGGACGCAAGTACGGCCTGCCGCTTGAGCATCGTCTAGTGCGTCTGACTCGTCCGCTGAGCGAGAATCCTGGGATCTTCCTATTCCTGGGAGCGATCTACATCATCGGCTTATCTTTTCTCGTTCGCGCACAATCATTCTTGACACCGCTCGAGTCGTGGGTAGGCTGCGTATCCTCCTACTGGAACGCAAACGCAGGATGTGGGCTTGACGGGAATGCATGTGCACCATTCACGAACACTTCTTTCGATTTCCGTTGTCCTGCTGGATGTTCGTCGGTTGACCTTCAAAACCCGAGACTTATTGGAAACGAGCAAGTGAACTTCGTTCCCCTGATTGTCGGAGGAGGGGATGCAAACTTTACGTATCGTGGAGACAGTTTTCTTTGCGCTGCTGCTATACAAGCGTGAGCCCCGGGCATACTTCTCCTTGAACTTTCTTTGATTGTTTTCGAAAACCAGTGGTTATATTAGTGACTCAACAGGAGGGTGCGCCACCGTCAACCTCATCGGAAACTTCACCGACTTCCTCCCGCGTTCCGCACACGGTCTCACATCCATCGGTTTCCCGTCTGTGTTCCCACTATCTTTTAGATATTCTGCAAGCACCCTTTCTCGCCATTGCGCAGATCTCCGCTCAGAAGCATTGATACTCAACGTCTTGGTTACTGTGGTACTCTTTCTGGCGATTCGTCCTAGGCCCATTGTTTTGTTTTGGTGCATGGTCTGCATCGGGTTTTGGCACATCACTCTTTTCTCTCAGCCGCGCTCGTTCCCTCCTGATATCGCAGGTGGTTTAGGGACATTCCTCCCTGCGCTCTTCGTTTGCTACGCCTTTTGGCGGTTAGCGATCCGTTTCGTTCTTCCCGCGTTTGCCAAGATGCCGATAGAAGCCATGATATTGTATCTTGGTCCGTATTGGGTCACAGTCCTTGCCAATCTTACCACGGAAAGAATCCCTATAAATCGCTTGACTGCTTCGGATATCACGGCGCAACGTAACGGACTCGTCGCACTCATCATCATCGTCATCGTGCTGTTCGTCCTTGTCATAAACCAAGTTCGCGTCATCCATAAAACGGGCTGGCTCCCGTACTACCTCGGTTGGTACATTCTCGGAGGATTGGTAACACTTGTTCTGGCACTCCTACCCACCTTGAATCTGCGGCTTCACCATTACATCATCGCGATTATTCTCATGCCCGGTACTGCGTTCCCCACCAGACTTTCCGCCCTGTACCAAGGCTTCCTTTTGGGGTTATTTCTGAACGGCACGGCTGCCTTTGGATTTGCCTCAATGTTTCAGACTTCCGCTCAGGTGATCTCCCCTTCTCTCGCGTGATTATCGGCGCTAACGGTTTCCTGGCCGTAGCTGCGACGAGATGGTGTATTCGGCACCCAACTCCCGAGTTTTGTTACCAATTCCACGAATTACAATTCTTCATTACCTCTCCTGGACCAGACGATATTATGGACCCCTCTTCCGAATGGGGAAGATTGGGATGGATTCGCCCTGCTAGTGGACGACGTGGAGCGCTATGTTGGGACCGGGCTCAACTATTCTCTGGCAGCATTGCAGAGCGGACTGCCACACTTTTTCAGGCTAGCGGTATGCGTTTCGTTCATAAGCATTCGATCTGTATCTGGAATTTCACCTTGACAGTTCACTAGTCAAGGCACAGCAGGAGATTTCACCCAGGCCGCGACACTCTGGCCGAATGGGTCGTGGGTCGATCCATCTCCGGGACCTTCATAGTGCGGTATGGCACAGTTGTAGAGTTGTAGGCATTGAAAGGGACGATGGGGATAATGTGTCATTCCGATTTGTTGAGGCGATGAGTTAGGACATCTGGGAAAATAGTTTCTCGTTGGTTCGCGTTTGGAGCCATGATGGCATCATGCGTAATGCATCATGATGTCACCTGGAGCCGCGAGCGGACTCTCATCGACCTCATCATCCGGGTTGCCCTTTCCTCTGGCCTTTCATTGCAAGAAGAGAATGGGACATGTAAGATCGAAACGGCGAAGATGCGTTGCACATCCTGGCAGCGAAGATGAGCTATGCTATAGACGGTTGAGCAGCGCCACGACTTATTCTTATTTGATGTGCTTCAGTTTGACACACCTCGTCGCTAGCGCGAGTGAATATGACGCTGACAGGCCGGGAACCCAAGAACCGTCCGTGGTGGCGAATCTAACAAAGTTCTCACGGTGCGGCCTTAACGTTAAGAAATCATTAATCATTCTCCTTCCACCTTCGTGGCATAACATACTTTACGGTCGTCCCACTACAGATGATAGACAATGGTCTAAATGGAAGTCCCATGATCCCTCAATTGTTGGGGCGCACGCTGGGATATGCCTCAACACATGCGGGCGCTTGGTGGTCGAGACGAGTGAGATACGGTTCTTCGAATCCTCACATACAGCAGTCAGCGCCAACCGGCTGTCCAGAGAGGGCCATCTATCCACCTGTGTCGTCCTGGTGGTGAGACGTTGGTAAGACTCTGGAGTAGCGGGTGGCGCCTTGATTTGGTTCAAATTTACGTGTCCTCAGTGATCCCCAACTCTGATATCGACAACTGATCCATTGATATGCAACTGACCTGCGGCAATAGTAACACAAAATTCTCGAAACACGGTACAGCAGCTGAGGAGCAGGACAGCCGCAAAGCAAGGCCATCAAGGACCCAAGCAGATGGAACGAAGGCCATCGAGTTCTCGTGCACCCATCGTCAGTCAGTCTTGCCGCCCGCCTGCCCATCGCGCATCACAGGTGGTTTCGTTTAAAAGCTTTTGCGGGCACTGCTATTCTTAAAACCTGGTTTTGTGCTACCATCACGTCTAGGCTTGATATATCAGCCTAGCATCCGTGATGGTAAGGCGTGAGCGCGTATGTAGGCGACTATCAAACACTGTACCCCCCAAACCATTCTACTTCTGTGAATGCCGGATAGGATTGGGCCTTGTCATTGCAACGCTTTCCCGGGCGCTTTCCGGATTCGGTCTTGTTGGAGGTCTATCATAAGTGTGGGCATGGGAAAGGGCCCATCTGTGATTGCCTCCGAGTTCGCATCAACGGGAAGTCGTTGCTGTCTCATGCAACGGTGTTTACTACCGAGGACGACCGGTAAAATTTGGTGTTGTGTGTTGTTCGACCAATTCATCGGACTTCGTTGCACTATGCGGTGGGTTGCAGGTGTACGCATGGACTGGGGAATAATAGACAGGGAAGGGAGGAGAGGAAGAGGGAGCGGTATATAGCACGTCCAAGAAGTCTATAGGTAATATTGTTAGGACAGGGCGCTGGCAGGTGCGACCGACAGAACTACTGCAGGACTGCATGAAATGGGCTTTTGGAGCCTGAATACGCCAGGATGACCAGAGAATTGACGATGCCAGATACCAGCCTTTGCCCCTTAGTCCGCCTCCATACAATGATATACTGATACTGTAATTTTGGTAAGTCGTCCAATGCATTTTACCGATAGTTGTAGAGTACGAACTTACTAAATCCCCAGCAAGTGGTGAGAGCTGGGGTGTAGACTCTGCCAAGGCCGGGCCGTTCAATTGCGGGGATGTCAATGCGGCATTTCCAATTGTGGACCAATTTAAATTTATCCGAGCGTGAGAATAAAACAATGGGAATAGTGACAATAACTTACGTTGGAGATACCACACGACACAAAGTCGAGGACCGATCCTTGCCGGAGACACGACAAAGGGTGACGAATTTTGACAAATATTCCATCAGGCTATTATCCATCAAAGTCCACCGCCTACACGAGACTGTGGAATGTGTTGTTGTGGTGTTGCTGAAGCTGCGGTGATCGGGGTCCGGGATGACTTAAGGGTCGACGGGCGTTTGTCCGTTATAAGCCTCTTCGTCATGCGGTCACCGCAGTCTGCTCACCTGGGCCGGCAAAGCTCCTGAGCCCCACTATCGATCGTTCTCAAGATACCCTTCTCATCTCAGAAAACAAACTTGCTCGCATTTTTGTTCTGAATTTCCTGAAGTCGCATCGACGTCTCATGAGGCATGCCACGAGCAGCTGCTCACTTCAAAAATCGAGAAAGTGCGCCTTTTGCCAACGCCTTTTGCCAACTGGTCACACCGAAGGTTAACAGCTAAACTCTGAGCAGATTTCATAGGTGTGGGCAATGGAAAATGGCTCTGCAACATCTGCAAGACAGACCCCATGACCCTCAAGCAGGCCATCACTCATGAAGGTTCGGCTCAGCATTCCTCAAATGCAGAGGCCTATGGCATGCAAGTTACCCTATCTGCCGTGCAAAAACCCACGCCCGATATTCTATCGAGCCTCAGAAGAGCTGAGCAAGAGCGTAGCCATTGGGCGGACTTGTCTCCCAGCCTCGTCTCCTTTTGGCGCAGAGGGCTGGCGGCCGCTGAACGGGGTGAAGAAGCCGAGACTATGCATGAGTTTCTGGATAAACTAGAGGAGGAACTGGCGGAGCAAGGTGGCCAAGCTGATTGGGGCAGTTCTCCTCTAGAAGATAATGGGTGGGGTTGGGGCGCCCCAGCTGAGGATTGGACTCCCGCCCCCGACGTGTGGGCGTCCGCATGGGGCAAGCCTGTGAAGGTGCCTTCCAAAGTACCACCGGTGCGTCGTCGAAGAGAAGGGAGCAGTAGCATCACTAGCATGCATCGTGAAGGCTCTATGTTCGATCGTGACGACGTCCATGGTGATCACGATGAAGATGACGCTACCTCATTTGTGGAAAATTTTCTTCAGCGTCATGCTGTTGATGCTCACCGGAGGGAGAGAATGCGGATCTTTTACGAGGTTGGTCGCTTGGGTACGATTTGTGATTTCCTATTTGCTGATGCTTCGCTTCATCAGATGCCTACGGACCAGAAAATCAGGAAAATACAGGAGGTGATACGTGATCTCCGTGGAGAGTGATACTAGTCTTCTATGTGCTTTTCCTGTAGGGGACAATTTTGGATTGTTGCTGCATACTGTAATATTTGACGAGGCGCACGTTCACTTCGTGCGGGCGCCGCGCTAATTCAAACTGGAATCCGGTGGATGAGCAGCATCCGGAACCTGACTATGGCTTGCTGCGGATTCATGGCGTGGTGAGGTGAAAAGTGGTGGGCGAGGCGGGGCTGTGCAAGTATAATGGCCATTATTCCCGCCGACACTGGCATGACCGAGATAAGGCGGTGTTGGCTGTATCTCACGTGATCTGTCATCGGATCAGGCACTCGAGTTAATTATAAAGAGGGCGGTGACTAACGCCCTGCCGAAGCCAACACATCTCCCTCATACCCCATCATGAGCTCGGAATACCCACCTCTACCCTACGGTTGGACTGAAGAGTTTGACCCCAAGTCAAATCATCCCTTTTGGGTGTGTGATATGTCCTTCCCCTTGCCTTGGCCGTCGAAACTGACCCACAGTTCGCAGGTCGATACCAAAGCCGATCCGCCTCGTGCGATCTGGACACACCCGTATGAGGATGAGCAATACCTCCAGGAGCACCCTGAGGTCAAAGAGAAAGTCGGTGACATTGGCCCACAGCAAGAATCGGATTCCAAGGATCCTTCTTCCAAGCCTCGCCGCCACTCCTTTAACGGCCAAGATAGCGACAGCATGGTACCAGATGATAACGACGTTCCACCCGATTCCTCACAGAAAGGAAAGGCGAAGCGAGGGTTCTTCGGCAAGCTCAAGGATAAGGCCATCGGTACCAAAGAAGAGCGCCAAGCACACAAGAAAGAGCGAGAGAGAGTGCGTACAATTCGAGGCGGCGCAGTATTTTCTCGGCTTTCTAATGAATATATATTTCTACTTAGATCGAAAGAGAGAGAATGCGCCAGAGGGCAGAGGTACTCAAATTGCAGCGGGAACGATATGCGCAACAGCAAGCACAACAGCGGGCTCTCTATGGTCAAGGATACCCAGCAGGTCCTTCTTACCCACGTTATGGGCCACCTCCAGGAGACCCATATGCGTACGACCCATATGGCGGATATGGATATGGAGGCGGAGGCGGTTACGGATATGGAGGTGGAGGCGGTTACGGATATGGTTATCCTCGGGGCAGATCCAGAGGTTCCTCCGCCGTGCCTATCCTAGGTGCTCTTGCCGGTGGACTTCTGTTAGGCGAGCTCATTGGCGGATTCTGAATGTTTGTATTTCCCCAATGTTTCATGGATTCGTTTCGCTGTATATCTGACTGCCGTATGCACCCCTTTGTACACGTATATACGTTATCTTTTGCTTGATATCCATCCCACGAAAGAGATGAGTGTGATATTGATTGAGTTATGTAAAGTCGCTGCCGGAGCCGGAGCTAGCGGCATTCCGCTTCGCGGGCGCGGGCGCGGGCCATTTCGTTTCGTCTTCCCCTACCGCGAGGCGAGAAACAGGCCATGGCACGGGTTGCGCCCGTTCTTCCGCCCTCGCTAGGCCCTCAAATATGTATCGTTTCTTCCCCTGACTTGGCTGATCTTCTCTCGGCGTTGTCGCTGCCCCCATTGCCTCAAATTCTGCAGTCGTTCTCTCCTCTTCCACAGGGTAAGATTCACTTCATCGACAAATCAATACTTCCGGCTCACATGCACTGCATAGTCACCACGAGGACGACATCATTAACACCAGTACCCCTCACATCTTTTGCCCTGCGCTTCTCAGACTTGGTCGAGGTCGAAGAAGGGTGTCGCGAGGACGATGAATTACGCGCAGGAAGAACGATAGACTGGATCAGCGCTCGTATATCTAGCAGATGCTCCAGGTGGTTGGAAGACTGGGAACGGGTTGAAGCAGCCGCAGCCGAGAATGACAGAGCAAACAACCTAAGAACCCCTTGGTGGAACGAGTTGCGCCAATGCGTCGAAGGAGACCATATTCCGTTGAAGTCAGAGGGATGGAACCACCCAGTTGCCAGTGTGTACTTCCTATGCTAGTGCTGATCATTAGTTGAGTCCTCGTCGCCTATACAGTCGTATTGGCCGTGTCCACCATGCTACCCAATCCACTGCACACTTTGGCGCAGCTGCATGCTCGGTCTGTAGAGCTCCCTTCATGGGTGGACAGTACACATCTGCGGTACTCTCTGATCGTCCATCCAGAAAATTCTCCCTTGTCAGATGAAGAGTGCGTGGTCTTCCAAGTTCATCTTCATCTGCTCACGTCGTGAAGAGCGAATGCACTCTTCAATGCTGTCAAAAAGCAGTATGGTTTACATAGCTACTTGCTTCCGCTCGAGCTTCCTTCACCACCACCCCCGCCCGTCCCCGTTCCATCTGCGCCTTTGCGGCTGCCGCCAATACCACACTCCTTACTCAACACCCCTGATCCGTCTGCTACGAGGTCAAAATCATTCTCAGCCCCTGGAACCACTCACGATGTGAATACGCTTCGCATGAATGAGCAGGACATCCAAAAGACTGCCAAGTTTGTTCGGGAGTTCGTTTCGATGAGTCTCGTTCCTTGGATGGAAAGATGTGTTGCGGATTGGAATGAAAATGTAACACACGCTTCTCACATGTTTGGACCGTATTGACTCCTGTGTGCTCTCAGTTCACCTCAACTCGGCGGCTACCCTCTCGTCTCTTTTCCTCAACTCGTCGCCTTTTTGGCTCTGGGACGGCATCGCCTGCGCCTCTCCAGACACCCACTTCGTCCGTTTCCCCTGCCCTGTCGGGGACCCGGTCAGGGTCGCAATCTTCAATGGCAAGCTTCTCCGTTGGGGGGCATCCCCCCAGTCAGCAGAGACGACTAGCAGAATTTGCGACTATACTGGGTGACCTGAAACTGGCAGTTAACGTGTGGGAGGCGCTAAACAAAGACGGGAAGAGCGGATCGGTAGGATATACCAGTGTATGCGGGAGGGATAAAAGTGCTCAGCTATTCCGTTTTAAAGGAAATGCTTCCACTGCTCCTTTCTCCATCGCCCGCGGTAACCCTTCATGTCACGCATGCACTCTCTATGATCACATCCTCCAATGCAGAAGCATCGGCATTGGCTCAGCTACGTGCTTTAACATATGCTGTACGCTGGGAGGCCAGTACCGATTTTCTAGCGAGCCCTCTTGAAGGAGACAGGTGGTTGGTCTGGGCGGCCTCATCGGTACGTCACAAAACGTTGAGTTAAAACCTCTTAGCATACTAACGTGGACACTTTGAAGGCGGAGGAGCCGCCATCCGCTCTTTTGATTGCACAAGCCGCTTATCTCAGCTCTCGAAGACAGGCCCACCGACGAGCTGCGCTTTGGTACCTTCTCGCCGCGAACCGGCTCGAGAAGTCTGGGATTGTGTGTTCGGGCCCTCAGTTGGATATTGTGTATTGCTGACGGGATCAAGCAGAAACCGCTCACCTTACATTTTCTACGCAAGGCGCACGAGCTTTATATGACTTCTCCAGAGAAGAATTTGTCGCCTTCATTTTGGGACGCTGAGGGAATTGAGATGCAGGCATCCACCCGATTTGATGGGATCCTCCCTGGTTTAGAGAATGCGTTGGGTACTTTAACATGGGCTTGATACCGTACAGGGACTAACGTTTGGTTGATAAGGGCGCCTCTATTATACGACCGGCGAGGTTTGGCGGGCAGTTCAACTCTTCTTATCACTTCTAGGAAGATCATCCGATTCGACACCCTCGCCAGATGACGCGCCGGAATTATACAAAGATCCCGCAATGGACAAGGTTTTCCTGGAGGACTTTCGACTCGCCTTCCAGGTGCTTTGTCCCATCCGCTTCTAGGTCAAATATCTGACCTGAAAGGTAGCATCTGAAAGACACATCCGGCCCAGACTTTCAGAGCACCGACATGGCGCTCCCGGTTACGTTCTTCAATCCACGTCTCACTAGGGTGCGATTACCTGGAGATACCTTGGGCGGGGATCCAGTGACATGGCAATCGCGGGAAGACAGTTGGACTTCGTTCTGGAAGACTAGAGGTAAAGAGCCCCTTTACCGTCCGGGAAAGGCAACTGTCAATGGTGAGAACATATTAGTCTACTTTCTCCCTTGCTGAGAGATGCGTAGAGGCGTTCTGGGTGGACCTTGTCGTTCAGAACCCATTTAACACGGAAGTGAATCTGTCTGACTTGACAGTCATCGTAACGGGACTTCCAACCGGCTCCAAGTGGACATCAGATCTCGTTGATGTCGAGATCTTGGATGAGATCATCCTAGACCCCAAGGAAATCCGCACGGTGAACATGTCGGCTCCTTTGACCATGAAACACGGGCTAACTCGATCTAAGATTCCGATGTCAATTCTCGCAAGACAACCGATGACGTTGCAAATCTCACATGTCTCATACGTGTTCCTTTCACTCCTTCCTGCCGAGGAACCTCTAGTATCGCGAGGTCGGAGGCTTCAAGACACACCCCATCAACGACAAAACAAAGTGTATTCGCCCGATATCATCGTCAAAGTTGAGGTCGAAGAAGCCACTCAGCGCCTGTCGGCCCAGTTCTCAGATGACAGCCGATTGGTGCTCTATCACGGAGAGTGTAGGCAGATGCGCATCTGGTTGTCTAATATGGGCACTCGGGAAATCGGGGATATCTGGCTACTTGGTGGAGAGGATGACGAATTCTGCGCTGACGGATCTGCTGATCAAGAGATTGGTACGCGTCAAATGGCATCATTTCTCCGTCTACCGCACTCAACAGCCTTCTGTCGAAGCCTCCGTAGTTGCCATCGAGTCCTTTGATTCAAACAATGCTCTACTCCCCAATACACCCTATAGAATTCCGTGGACTTCCGTGGAAAACTCGTCACTTGCTCCGGGTGCCAGCTTTGAACTTCCTATCATGCTCCGTGCAAATAAGTTGGGCGAGCAAGAACTCTGTTTCCTGCTCACTTTCCGAGAGGCATGCAACGGTTTCCTGGCTCCAGTCTGTATATATGGCTGACACCCCACTTCTAGGGAGATGGCCATGCATTCCACTGCGTCAGGATAGCACGTCTCTTTGAAGTCCGTCCCCTACTCTGCGCGACATTGGCAATTCAACCAGGACAATCATTAGAGAATCTCTTTACTTCAATCTTAGAGGTTCGGAACATTGCCCCATCCACGTCAGTCACAGTGTCTCAGATTGTGACACTGAGTCCGACGTGGTCGTGCAAATCTCTCACGGGTTCAAAGCGGTAGGTTTATGTGTCCCTGCGGTGTACACCACTGAACATCATCCAGCGAAATTCTCCTCTCGAATCAGAGTTGTCAATCGCTCATTGGTGTAAATATACGGGACGATATCCCTGACTTTAATGATACCTTCCAGTTCGTAATTGGAAAGCTTGCACACATTTCAAAGGGGCAGCTTGTAGAGGAGTCGCTACCGCCTCCGTTGAATATCAAGTGTAATTACCTAAACGAAGTCCGTTACTTGACTGTCGTTCGTGAGATGCCTGACTGACACACGTTCCCAGTCTCCTGATCACTCTATCAAGGCAAGTTCAACCTTATCTTTGCTTCATCAAGGTCGTCGGAATACAATTGCACGCGACGTGGCGGCTCGACATACACATATCGCTCCCGCTGTTTACCCATATATCTTTCCGTTATACCACCCGCGTTCACTGGATGTTCTTTTGTTCTGGGATATTCCCTCTAGTGGGAGGTCGGGGCATGTTGTTATATCTGGGGCCGTTGTCGGAGCAGAGCATGGCATACTCAATGCTGTCGTTCAAGAGGCCCAAGATATGAAAGTGAAGCGCAGCATGTATGCGGAGACGCATAGAGAAAGGGCAAGTATTCTCGAGGCCATACGAGCGAGCGAATGGAACGCCGAGACGAATCCTGTCTCGATGACCATTATCGAGCCCGATATCATCGATCACAACTTCTCCGAGACGTCTGTATCGATCGTTATCCATGCCTTCGACGATTCACCTCACCATGCCTCGCAGGTCGTGCCAGGTCCCCGTGACATTGATGTTGAGGAATTTCTCTATAACTCATTCGTCCAAGTATACTCTGAAATTGGCATCGGAAGCAACAGCTAATGGCCCGTCGCGTACCAAGTGCGTTTTCTTTCACTCACTCATTCCTTGATCACTGCTAGACCGCTTTTGTGTAACGCCTTACAGAGACTTGGCACCGCCGACTTGGATCGGCCGGCTCACATTCCGCGGGATACTGGAGCCCATGCAACACGTCACCCTCGCCCCAACTCTACTTGTCACGCGTCCCGACACTACGCTCTTGAGGGCTGGCAACTAGAAGTCGAGGTTGGACAAAAGACTGGTCAGAGTTGGCGGACAGTCTATCGTTACTTGGAAAGGCCCCCTACAGCTCATCGGCCTTGCGTCACTGTGGTAGCCATTGCGCCACCATAAGAATTTTTTTCACGCACACTCTAACCCGCAGATGCTAAGACCCAGGCGAAACATACGTGCGGTTCCTATTCCAGAATGTCGGATGTACGCAAAGTGTGGTGATCGCCTCATGCTTCAACCGTTGCAAATGCAAACAAGTTCATGACCACACGAAATCCGCTGCCGGCAGAGAAAAAGTGATGTCGGTTCAGATGACCACCTAAGAGTTCATCTCGTAATAGAACAAGTTGGGACGTCCTGACATAGCAAGCACACCACGAAATGCCCCTAGTCCTGCGCATGCCTCAGTAGTGACAATCAAGTACAGGCCAAGATACATTTTCTCTATCATGGTCAGAAGGAACTACAGTTGCCTTCAGTCACGAAGACTGTCCGAGGGATTTGCTAAGGTGTTTGTCGACCCGCGGCATTAGCTTAACGCGCGCGTGACTTGGCACGAGGATGATGAAGCTTGATGAAGGACACTCGAGGAGAACTTCAGGCGATGTGTCATGGATGATCTTAGCGTGAGCCACCGCTGGTACGGATACAGCATGCTACAGACACTGACGTCGAGATGAGAGAGAGCAATTGCGGCGTCAGCTCTTTCGTGAGTGCCAACGTCGATCGATGTGCCTCATGTCCAGAGTGGCGAATAGCAGAACAGTAAACAGAACGTGGTATCTCTACCTTGAGCCCTTCCAAAGGATGCTAAGCGTATTTATCAGATCGCGGGCATGCCTAAGTGAGATATAGTCATCGCCCCCCGAGGAGAACGGAGGGCCCTGGGGGGGAATAAAGCAACGCACAACCGGTGTCCATGCATGAAAATTACAATCTTATCTTATCGCTAGCGCCGAAGGTACGATGCTTGGTGTCGTCGGAAGTGCTTTGGTTTTGTCGGAAGCACCAGCTACGTCACGGGAAAAGCACTCTCCTGGGTGTGTGAGGCATTCTGAGCCTACTTGTAAGTCGGGGAGTCTATCCTGCGGCTTCGTCGGGACAACAACACCAAAAGAGTTCCAAATGGGCTGTCATCCATCATAGGTCTACAACAAGGGATGTGCCAGATAAATGAACCAAGTCAACGCATACACGCCGCGCCTAAACAATTATTGACTCTTATCGCCACCAACTTCCTTCTTCTTTCCCACCGATTTGCGAGATTTCTTCATCTTGGCATTGAAATATGTCTGTCGATCGCAAAATATTTATATCTTATCGATGACACCGCACGGGGGAAGGAAGCTCGAACTCACCCCCATGACAAATGAGACGAGATTGAAAAATGGGACCCATAGCTTATAATGATATCGTCAATGCAACGTGCGGGGGGTGTGAGAGCACGGGTTCACACAAACCTCAGGCGAGATAAAACTCTGGGCAAATGCGATAGACAGCGGGGAGCTGACCCACATGACCTGTGTGAGGGGGGAGATGGATGAACAAACCAAGACCGAAACTCATATACGAGAGAGGGAACGGAAAGCAAACCTTGATGACGGGCATAAAGCCTCCCTTTACGGTCTTTTTGACGTCGTTCCATGACTTGGCGCCGCCAATAACGGACAAAGAGGCGAGATAAACTTAACAACAGCCAAAAAAAGAAAGCAGCGTTTTCAGTCTCCCGGTGGCGCTGCCCTCCCTTGCGACATTAGAGAAAAGGCTCACAGACGGTCTGGATCGGCGAAACGATCAGATTGTTCGCGACAACTTGACCGAGCTTCGCGGCGCGCCCGGTCCTACCAGCGAAAGCCTTCTGCAGCTGGCCGATGAGAACGTGGCCGAGGGGCGCCGAAACGAGAAACCCGTACAGCGCCATCTTCGCGGCGCGGACATCGACCTTCGCGCGTGCGAGTAGATGGATGAAGCCGGGCGCATCCTTAGCGGGCTGCTGTGCGGGAACGCGAGCCAAATGGGAGCCGAGCACCTCTTGTAGGAAGCAGAGTGTCCCTTTAGGGAAAGGTGGAGTGGGAGTGAGATTGACAGGCGCGAAGCCATTGGGTGGCGCTCACCGGTTGTTAGCGCCTTGGTACGCAACGGGTGCTGTGAAAGCTGTGCAAGATACGCAAGCAGAATGGGATTTCTCGACGGCTTGGAGGGTGATGACGGAGGCATTGGGTGAGTACGTTCGTGTATTCGGTTTCCGCGTTGCCGGCGATCAGGCGAGATGGTCATGTGACGGCCATGTATTATGTGGTGTGGTATTCTAGGTTCTAGGAAAGCATCTAGCTAGGTGTAAAGAAATCACAGCGACCCATGTCCCTACACTTTATTGTTCTGCTTCACCCATACCTTAACATAGTCTGCGAACGAAACCATGCAGATAGTCTGCCAGATTCCGAGGCCGATACGGGGGGTGACGCCGCGATAAAGACCCTTGACCCCATTTTCTTTGTAGATGTAACCGAACGTATTGAATATAGTTAGCTTCGCTGGGCGGTTAGCCGAAGCAGTGGCCTCCTTTGACATGTTTTGCATCTGCGGCCAATACAGTGAGGGCACGATGTATTGGCAAAGTGTAAAAATACCTCAACACGAATAACTTCGATGGGCTGGTTCCACGTAGCAAGAGCACCCCCAATGGATGACGAAAGAATTTTGTCAAAAGCGCCAAGGGATTGGCCCTCCGCTTTTCCGCGGACCTTCAGAATCGACGTCTCGGCAAAACGGGTAAGACCAATTCTGAAGCAGATGTTAGCTTCCAAACAACCTGACAACAAACTATGCTGACCGAGAGCCCCAATTCGTGCATTGGCGAACGGCGACGGCGTTGACACCTTTGTTGACGCCACGAATGCCCTCCTTCCGAAGGATTTCGAAGAATAGCGCCCAAGTCGAAGGCGGCTTCACACCCGTAGCAGCTTGTTTATGGCGTGTGATCTCTGCGGTCTTCATACTGGTCGTAAATCCTGGAAGCAATAGATTAGGACTGGGAATCGAGGAAGGGATATAGTCCGTTTAACTAGACTGACCCATAGTAGCATATGCCTGTGCGATACCACCACCCATGCCGCCGAGCAGACCGCCAGTAGCGGGGTTCATACCCATGGACGTCGTAGCCGTCTCAATTTCCGACGCGGTGAAGAGAAGCACACCGCCTTTTGTCGAAGCTTCTATCCACGCCTGAATAGAAATAAGGGCGGCGGAAACCTCCAGGCACTGGAAACACGCACCCATGGGATGAGACCTTGAAAAAACCCGAGAAACCCGCCGCGAGCCCAAACGGATCCTAACGCCTGGACCATCGTCTGCGACCGGTTCGCAGCCATCTGGGTCTTGACGACCTCCAGAGGTTGGCCAAGGGTCGTCACCTGAGGACGCCACTGGTCAGCGGCTAAAACCACGCTCGATCCGCTGGCCAACTTGCCTCCTAGAATGCCAGAGCAATTAGTTCATGAATACGCATGGCCATAGACGTAACTTACAAACTAGCGAATCAGAGTAGAATCGCAGCACTGTCAGCTCGATAAAAGGGACAAGTTCATAAGAAGTACCATGTTCATGATCGCACCTGCCGCGTGCATGCTCAACGGGAGATCAAGGAACATACAAAGAGTGTGCGTACCGACGGCGATATTCGACCAATTGACACCTTTCTGACCTGGCTCTTTCTGGATGCCCATGATGACTGGGGGAGGGGTGATGGTGGTATGAGGAGAGAAAAAGTTGAAGCGGTGCAGAACAGAATTGATTGGGGTTCGCGCTATTTTCTTTCCTTTTGGGGCGGAACGCGTCTCGTTTGTCACCGGACGGACATCCGGGTGCGGTTCTGCTCCGAACAGCGCGCACTGCACTCACTGCACGGCCCAAGGAAGATAAAAAACTGCACATTAGGAGTGATGATATGCATGGTTAAGAATAACAACAGGGTATGACATAGGGTAAAGAGGTATGCCGCAGTCCACGTAGCATCAAACGTGTAAAAGCACCCGTCGCCAGCAGGTCTCCGGCCCAATCCCAGCAGGAAACGTCGTTAAAATCGCGAGGCGGCAACAGACACTCCGAACAATTACTCCGTGTTTGAGGGTAGTTTCTCCGTCAGACGGACCACATCTTCCTTCAGCCTGGTGATGTGGAAACCACGTGAGTTTCAGCACGATCCATGAAATGAAACGAAAGGTTGAAAGAATGAAAGAATGAATAGGAGGATGAACGAAACAAATCGCAAACACAAAACGCAAGAATCGCATGGGAGATAATTTAAGTGCAACTTGAACAATAATAATGGGGTGCAACCAAAACTATTCAAACGGGGCCAATGAAACCAACATCAGCGCACCAAAACGTGCACACGACCCGGGCGCATCATCTCGAAAAATCAGAAAATACCGGAACCAATGATTGCGACCAAAGCAAATATAGAACCAAGAAAACTCTTAAAACCGAACAACTTCACGTACCTTGTGATCTCGTCTTGGCTCTCCTCTTGGTCTTGTTCGAGATACATTATCTCCATCTTCTTTCGTTCCAAGTCTTGCTCCGCTTCCCCTGCCCTCGCAATCGCGGCTTCTATCTGTTCTTGGAAGGCCCGGATTTCCTTGTTATGCTGAGCCTGCGCATCGTTCAACTTCAAGTTGTGCGCCTCATGCATGCGCTGCAACTCTTCCTTCGTCACAGTCTCCGCAGGTACTGTGGCCAGTCCGTTCCTCTTCGGGGATGCAACGGTCTCTGTGGACGGAGCAGACGCTCGCAAGGTGTGCATCTCGCCTTCGAGGTCCGAGAGTCTTGTCACGAGGTCTGCTTTATCGGATACCAACGACTGGATTTCCGCATCATGGGTTGCACGGAGTTTTGATACTTCTTCAGCACGTCCCTTTGCGGCCTCCTCTAACTCCTTCTGGTGGTTGTTACCCATTTCTCGCATGGATTCTTGTGTTGCGCGGAAGACCTCATTGAGCCCGTCAAGATCCTCGCGCACATTGGAAAGCTCTTTCGTCAGGCGCGCGATCTCGGTATCCTTATTAGAAGCCGCAGCGCCCGCAGCAGTGACGGTGGCTTGATGGGCCTCATCCAGTTGTGCCTTCAAGATCTCTATCTCTTGAAGCGATGTGTTGAGCGTTGCTTTTGACTTTGCGAGATCCTCAGCAGTAGCCTTCAGCTCGAGTTCCCGGCTAGACAGCTGCTTCTGGAAGGCCTGAGCTTCGGATGCGAGTTTATCTTGGTGTTCGGCTTTAAGACCCTCAACCGTAGTATGGTGTGAAGAGCGGAGTTGTTCCGTAGCAGCCTCGGACTTCTCCCTGAGAGTCTGTAAGTCTTGGCCATGGACTTCACTTGCATCATTCTACGCGAATGAGAATAATCATCTCCCCCATCAGTAAGAAACTCACCTTTGCTCGTTCAAAAGCTTCCTGCAGGAGCTGATCATGTTCATCCCTTACTTTCTGAACTTTCGCGTCGTACACAGCTTCCTGGGCCTGCAAAATCACCTTGAGATTACTTCAAGAGTGCAAATGATGCAGTCGTGCCACGTACCGCGAGCTCAGCAGAAATTTTCTCAATATCTGCGGCTAGCTCATCTTGTCGGGTTTGGTGTGCCTGCTGAGCCTCTGCGAAGCGCCGCGCATGCTCCGCAGCGGCATTCGCTGCCGCGGCGTTCACGTCTCCAAGATTGTTATGAAGCTCATCGATCTTGGCCTGATAGGTGCGAAGCTGTTCAGTCAGCTGCTTGCTCTCCTCTACGACGAGTGCCAAGGCCTCTTCGTGCTGCTTCTTGACCTCCTCCAGGTGCAGTGCGACGGCACTTTCCTTTGCTGCCGCTTCCTGAACAGCCTTGTCCGCGGCCGCTCCATCTGCTGCCACTCTTCCGTGTAGGGCGTCAATCTGAGCCTCCCTCTTTCCGCGCTCTTCCTCCGCTTGCTCTCGTGCTCCTTAAGCTCCAGAATCTCGATTTCGAGCTCCGATAGTTTAGTGGATGTCTCCTCCTTCCCAGCATGAAGGGAATCAATCTCGGCGGCAAGCGCTTCAGCACGCGACGCCTGGTCTTGGAGCGTGTTGATCTTCGCAGTTGCAGCATCCAACGCTTCAGCCTGAGCAACTTTCAGCGCAGACGTCTCCGTCTTAATAGCTTCAAGATCCGCCCTGGCTTTAAGTAGGGCTTGCCGATCCATTTCTGCGGTGGCTATGAGGTCGGAATTATTATTGGCCTGATCAGCACGAAGAGCTTCCAGAGCTCTTCTACTTTCGTCTACTTCAGTTTGCAATGCCTTGACCTGTTCCTGCAAGGTTTCGATGATGGCATCCTGCTTTGCACTGGCCGTCCTGGCGGCTTCCAACTGCTTATGTCAGACGAGACGAACAAGAACCCATCAGAATTTCAGCCGCACCTCTTCCGAAACTTGCTCCAGCTTGCCTCCATCACCCTGCGACGCCACCAAAGCGGCCTTCGTGTCGGCAAGCTCCTTGTCAGCAGCAGCTTTGGCAAGTTCCGCATTCCCAAGGTTTCCCTGAACCGCCTCAAGGTCTGCGGTGATACTGTCCAAGGATGCTTTCAACTTTTCAACCTCAGTTTCCAGTAAAGAAATTGCGCTTGTCTTGAGGTCAAGAGACGCCGTTGCTTCGGCTAGCTGCAACGATGTCAGCGTGCTACATCCTCCTGGGATGTGGGGACGATGTTGTACCTTGCTCTGAATCTCTACAACATCTGTGCCACGCTCCTTGACTTCCTTAACATCTTTGAACGAAGATATCGAACCTGCACCAGAGCTTCGCGCAGGTCGCGCAGTGGAAGTAGCCGGTTGCTTGGCGGATGGTGCCAGACTAGCTCTTGGCGCTGCAGCCCTCTTTTGAGTCGCACCCTCAGAAACCGGAACACGTGGCCGTGACGTCGTAGCTGACTTGGCGGATGCGGTCGAGTCTGGAGAGACGAGAGATGTGCGTTGCGGGACAGAAGATTTAACCGCGGAAGAGGTCGTCGCTGAAGACAATTTGCCGGATGTCGAGGCAGACAAAGTGCCCGACTTGGCCGAGGGAGCGGTAAGTTTCGGGGGCGCTAGCGACGTCCTACGTGTCGGCGCAGGAATGGAAGGCGTGGTGGTTGACGGTTTGGGAGGCATGGTGGCTTTCGAAGACGGCGCAGAAGTGGATACAGGGGATTTCTTCAAAGGGGGGTTCGATGAAGGTGTAGGCTTAAGAGTGGAAGAGGCTTGAGTGGAAGGCTTGCTAGAGACGATGGGGGTGTCAGTGGACTTGGAAATCGGAGGCGGAACAGCCTTCGCGACACCAGTACCAAACTTGCCCGAGCTCAAAATCTGCAATGCGCAAGGTGCGTGTCAGAGAGAGATGGGCAAGGCAAGGCACCGCCCGCGTCACAAAATAACGAAGTACGTAAATACCTTTTTCACCTGAGGTGTCGGAGGGCCAGAAGTTCCTTTCGTTGCAGTGGTCTGAACCGTCGGAAAGGGGCGCTTAGACGGAGAATTTGTGGGCTTCAGTTTCGATGAGGCGGCTGATTGACCCGCAGGTGGGTTGTCTGAGGCAGGTGCAGGTGAGACTGCGGTCTCTTCAGGCTGTGACGATCGCGGCTTCTCGTGTTGCGTGGCACCCGCGTCTTCGAGGGTCGTTGTTTCGGGAATGTGCTCGGGACGATCTGTGGGTTCAGCAGTGCTCGAGCCCGTGATGTCCTCGTGTTCAGCGCCGCATGGCTCCGAGTTATCCGCATCCTCGGCGGGATGGGCATGGCCATTAGTGGGAAAAGTTTGTTGTACCTCTGAACTGGCCATTGGGTTGCGAGGCTGCGGGAACGTGCAAGTGCAGCGAAAACTCGGCTGTCCCTCACTAAGGTCCAATCACACGTCAACACCAGGTCAAGCTGACACCGGCCCGCACTCAAACAAGCTACTGGTCATTTGTATTGCTACACCTATTTCCTTCCCTTTTCCTCTAAAAGGCATTCAGATTAAGCGCATTCAGTGCAGGTTCTTGTAGGGAATTGTGATTGTAGCCGAGCACCGCAATCTGAAATCGAGACAACTTTCGTGAGTCGCTCGTAAGTGAATGAGACAGCGACCTACCCCCGCAGGTTCGACGTTGACCTTGGCACCTGTAAAAGGAGGTCGTATGAACGAGACCCCCTTGTATTAGGGATGCGCACCTTCAGAGAGAGGCAGACCGATCCAGCGTGCGATGAGGCAACGATTGAAGTGGCCATGAGCAACGATCACGACGTCTCGGGTTCCCTGGCCTTCCTCTTTCCACTTGCGGTGATATTCACGAACCTTTTGTAAGCTGATGTTGAGACCGACCGCCTTTGACATCTATCTGAGGTGGAAAGACGCACGTCACCAATTACACAGTCGACACGAGCTGTCATCTCTTCGACTGATTCGCCATTAGGACAGCTGGGGGGGGGAACTTTGAATGGACGATTGGCTAGAACAACGGTTTGAGGACCAACCCATCTGCCCAGATAGTCCAGTTTGGTTGCTTGGCCCTAATATCGTGGGGTTTCAATCCCTCATAATCTCCGTAGTCCCATTCGCGAACGAGCTCGGTGATGACGTGATTCGGTGCTTCAGGGAGGTGGCTCGTCAAAAGATGGAAAGTATCGTGGGCACGACGGCGGGGTGACACAAGGACGACATGCAGGTTGACAGTGTCAATGAGTTCTAAAGTTCAATCAAAAATGAGAGAGAACGCCCGGCTATCCATTTCGACCTACTCCCGTCCCCTACGAGATACGGGGCCTTTGATTTGATCTGCTCCTCTCCACGTTGTGTGAGGGGAATGTCGGTACGTCCGGTCTGATCGGAGAGGTCACGGATATGAGTACCATATGACACATATGCAGAGTGGACAAAGGAACGGACATGACGTCTAGGCGCCAAATCCATGGAAGAGCCGCGGGTGTCAGTGCCAAGCAACACATGCACAATAGACGAACCCGTTCAAAGACCATTCTGTCTCGCCTGTGAAAGATAAGGCGGGGCAGTGAGTGAGTGGATGGGCAAACGAGGGATGTTCTTTACCGTGACGAATGATGATCAGCCGTGGCATAGGGCTCGACATTTTTATCGCAGAGCAGAGATGAGTTGAGTTGCGAAGGCCACGGTGCCATCGACGCGTCCTTATTTGTCCTGGCGTGGCGGTCATCACGGCACAGCACAGCGCTACTACACCACCACAAATCGTGCCCACGACTACGACCCTACCCCTGCAGTTCAGCGCTCTCTTTCGCTTGTGTCACAATCCTCTCTTGCTTCGCGTTTTTACATTCGCAAGTGCGCAACCGTCTTTCTCCCTATTTTCTCTTCTTCTCGCATACCTTCATCCCAGCGGCTAATTATGATCAACCGCAACCGCTCTCTCTCCCCTTTCTCAGGTAGCTACCTCTCACACACCACTCAAGATCACCTCAAGTCCCACGGATACGCCAGTGTCTCCCCTTTGAAATCGCTCTGTGATGCAAGCAATTAAATGTAAGCTTCTCTGCCGACCTGCTGTTGGACACCGAGCTCAAGCGAGACGGTAGGCGTCGTTGTGGGAGATGGTGCCGTTGGAAAGGCAAGGCTTTTGCACTCATCCCATTTCCCCCAGACCTTATCACTTATGAATGGCTTATCCAGACATGCCTTCTCATTTCTTATACCACCAATGCCTTCCCTGTACGTCTCACCCCAATTTTCTCCCTCCGACCTCCACATGCTCACACCGTGCCTCCAAGGGGGAATACATCCCGACAGGCAAGCGTGTTTTTCGTTCTTGCGGGTTGGCGTCCCGCTTAAAAAAAGTTCCCTCACCCAGTCTTTGACAACTATTCGGCCAACGTCATGGTGGATGGCAAGACAATTTCGCTTGGACTTTGGGATACCGCCGGTCAAGAGGATTACGATCGTCTTCGACCGTTGTCTTATCCTCAAACGGATGTCTTTCTTATCTGCTTTTCTCTGGTGAGCCCTCCTAGTTTTGAGAACGTCAAGACCAAGGTACGGTTGTCTTGCCCCTATCCAACGACTGGATGAGATATCGTCATTCGTTTCAGTGGTATCCCGAGATATCTCATCATGCGCCACAAACGTCAGTTGTACTTGTCGGAACTAAATTAGACTTACGCGAGGACCCTGGCACCGTTGAGAAGCTCCGTGACCGGTACGCTGCCTTGGAATTCAGAACACGGTTGTTTCTGACATGGTGTTTTCCAAAGTCGCATGGCCCCCATCCAATACACCCAAGGTGCCGGCATGGCGAAGGAGATCGGTGCTGTGAAGTATTTAGAATGTTCTGCCCTGACCCAAAAGGGATTGAAGAACGTCTTTGATGAAGCGATCCGTGCCGTCCGTGCGTGCTTTAAGATCTTTGCACATTGCTTTATTCGGCTTATTCCCCGACAATTAGTGAATCCCCCTAAGCTGAAGGAGAAGCCGAAGAGCACCAAGTGCGTCATAGCATGAACCGTCGACTACTACATCTGGACCGCACTTGAAACATATCATACCATTTACTCCCGTGCTCAAGGTTACGACTTTTATGGCATTTGTTCATGACCTTTGTGGACTGCCCTTTATGCATTAAATTGTGGCGGTCATCCTTACGTTGTTCTCCTTTCGATTCAGATCCCACGTGTCGTGGTTTCCCCAGGGTCACTCTGTTCCTCTTTGTGTTTATAAGAGCTTTGTTCCCTTGTCACGTCTGTTAGGGCGTGGCTGGCGAGATCCATGTAGGGGCACGACTGTTTCACTGGCAGTAAACTGTGGGATTAATTAATACCTGCATCGCGGCCCTGAATATGAAATTCGGAGAGTTGAATTGAGGGTGGCATCAAAATGCAAACCTAGCTGTGACACTAGCCTGCCTGAATCCTGATTTGATTTTACGGTATTGGAGCTCGTTCGCGTTTTCGACGGATTCTATGCTGTGTGATCTCGGAAAGGCGGACGCATACATCCCCCATGACATGGCACCGTACCGTACAATGCTGTGTCCCGCAGACGCAGAGGAAGGAGTGACTGGTGATGGCTGGTCGTGCGCTCAGCCGCCTCAGCGCTCGTGCGTTTCGTCGCGTCCCTGTCTTTCTCACGTCCGCGGTCCGCCATTTATTCTCTTGTCGCCAGCCGATTCTCTAACAGTTGCCTCCGTGGGCTCTTACTCTCCACTTCTTCTCTCTTTCCTTCTCTTCATTCTTTGGACCTACTCAAAACACGCTCCTTCTCTAATCCGTTTGTTTCGGCTGGCTACCACTGATCGCTCCTTCATCTCCGTCTGATTTAATCCTCCCATCACTCCGTCGGCCACGGCGGCAGATTCTCTCCCGGTATCGCCTCCTAATATCTGTCCCGCAGTCCCGGCCCTCATCAATGCTATAAGCATTCCTTTGACCTACCGTTTTGTAAGTTTTTGAGCAGGTGCGATTTTTTGACTGGCACCTAGACAGTTCTGCGTTTCTGATCTCCCGTCGCCAGCAATGACTACGCAACCACCAAGTACCGATGGTCCTCCTTCTTCCCGACACTATCCACGCACTTCTCTCATTACTAGCGCGTCCGGCATTGCGGACAGCACTATCAGCTTCAATACGTATGCCACTGGAATTACGGAAGGGTCCCTATGTCTGTCTCAGTTCCCCCCTCCGCCCATGACTATCCCTGCTAGCGCGAGTCCCACCACCGAGCGGTTCCTGCCTTCCCCTACGCGGAGTACTTTTACTATCCCCGCACACACGCCCGCCGGTCCTGGGATGGACCAGGTACATCCTTCCCCCACATGGAGCACTTTTACCATGAACGCCCCTGCACAAGTCATCCCAGTAGGTGGACCGACCAGCCCACTTGCTCGGCCAAGTTTCGTTATGGAACAGGGCCTACCCTCTCCTGCACAAAGCACATTCACGATCACTTCACCGGTATCTGCCAACACCGCACCACTACCTCCTCCAATCGACACGCTACCCATGCCTTCGTATCAGAATCGCGGACCTCCTAATGACTCGGGTGGCACCGGAGCGACAGAGTCCCCGCAGAACTGGGACCGTCGGGCAGGATCGCAAACCCCCATTTCTCAACGTATGGAGGGAAAGTTGTCGCCACATGATTGGCATGAAGGCTCTTCAATCATGTCTGTAGACCCCACTGAAGAGAGGATGCTCTCGACTTCGTTTATCACTGAGTTGCTTTCCTCAACGGCTTCCATTGGATCTGCAGGTGGTGCCTCGCCTGGGAGATTTCGTCCTCCGTATCAGGTTGATGCGGGCAGTCTTGTATCTGAAATGTCCTATCCTCCGTCTTCTTCGCGCCATCCCGGCCCCATCCCTGGGTCGAGTCATTTCCCTCTGCCTTCTCACCGCTCGACTTTCCCGGGAGAGGGCTCCGACTCCCGTCTCGATGGCGAGAAAGATACCATAGCCTCGTACTCATATGAGGGACATGCAGATATCGTTAGACCCGAGCCTGGCCTCACGAGAAAGGTCTCTGTTGTAGGCATGGCGCCGGCAACTCTCCGCCGCGTAGCCAGTACATCCACCGTCACTGAGTCTCTTCATCCGCAGAGCCAAGTTACGTGTGGCAGCACTGCTCCTCTGGTGTTTTCGTCGGCTATGGACAAGATGCGAACTACCGATATTCAACCGTCTATTGGTGCTTCACAGCCCTTCCCTTCTGAACGGCCTGGGAGCCTCGATTTTACTTTCAGCAAACCATTGATCAGGCCTCAGCGGCGGGCATCTGCCATTTCATCGAAGACAGTGAGGAGCCATGTCTCCTCCCTCATATCCTCTGCTGGCCATCGTACTTCTCGTGCGGCCCGTGCGACAATGGAATGGATGCGAATCAAGCCGTTACCTCCGCTACCAACCATTCCAAATATATCGTTATATCAAGAGCAGGAGCACAGAAAGATGGAGGGCGCAGTCCCTTTACCAGACCTGGTCGAACGTGCTGATCGTCTCAATGCAATGCTTGATTCAGGCCACCTCCCCCATAACAGCGGCCGTTCATCCCCCAGTCTCGGTTTCGATAAGGACTTGCACTTCGGTGCGCGCGCTAGTGGCCTCAGAGTGGCCTTGGGCGGTCGAAAGCGCCAGAGCGTAAGCTTACACGAATCACAGTCCGAGAGTCCTCTGAGCCCATCAAAGTCCAAATCACTTCTCAAACGACCAATCAGCCGGAGAGGCAAGGTCAATATCTTTATCGGGGCTTCCATACTGTGTTTACTGGTTCTTGTTGGCGTCGTTGTCGGCATCCTGGTGGGAGACAAGCGTAAACATTCAACGAGTTGTCCTGTCAACCGTACTGGGAACACATGTAGCCTTGGTAAGTTGTGCCTACTGCTCGCTTGCAACTTTATTGATTTTACCGACAAATTAGACTCGACGTGTGTCTGCACGTCATCGAACTCGAGTCAATGCAACCCCCTTGCTCAGAGCCTTGTTAGCCTCGTTCCTATTGTCAACAGCCTTTTCAACGCGAATTTTACTCTGGCGGCTGTCGTAAACGCGATGTCTTCCTCCGGAACTTCCGCTCTCAGTAATGACTGTGCTGCGCAGGCGCGATTGATCGATGTGTCCCCAGCGCTTGACCCACAGCGTTTCCCTAATCGGACGGAATGGGCAGAGGGTGCATTGCTCTGGAGTTTTGTATTGTCTCAAAATACGTCCTCGGTGGGAAAGCTACGTGATTTCATCTCAAAGGCCCGCTGGAACAGCCTTCCGGGAGATAGTCCTATATCTGGCCTTTCGCCGACGTTTTCGACGATAGAACTTGGTTATACTTTCGACTTCGCAGCCCAAACCATTTCTGAACCTAGCGTTTCATTCATTACGGATGGGCAATCATCAAGTGCTCAGCTCGCGGAGGTGGGCAGCACAGCCCGTGCTACGTTGGATAGGATGTACACCTTTGCTTCTGGTACGTATATCACCGACGAATCAGTGCCTGATGGCATTGCTTACCCTTGACCATGAACAGCTGCATCTACGCTTCGGACAACTGCTATGACTAATTACTGGCAAAATGTTCTGCAGCAAGACCCTCGCCAGTTTCTCGTCTTTGTGTCATTACTGATATCTTCGCCCATTCTCATGTCATTTGATGCCAACGGGACGGCTGGCAATACCTCGATCTCATCATTGCTGACCAACTCCAGCACTACACCATTTCCCCCACCTCTCTCGTGCTACCCAGGTCTTACGCAGTCTCAATTTGAGCTGGTGACAAACTTCGAGACCTCTGTTCTTGGGCTGTCATCTCCCGTGACACAAGCTAACTTCAATTATTCGTGCTTCGCCGATAGGCCAATCTATGGCGTACTTGATGTGCTCCATCTTCGGCTACCCTTCCAGGACTCGCAGACTGGTGCGAAACAGGCAGCCATCCTCTCGCGGGATGCGTCTCCCCGCGTGGTCGTTTATAACGGAAACGTTCTAAGCAGTTTACCCATTTCCAACACTTCCTCTATTCCCACTACCGACCCCCGCCGGTTCGGTACGCTACGCCACATTAACCATGTTCTCCTAGACTTTTTCCAAGCAATACCCGACGTCAACGTCGCCAGACAATTTGTGAGCTACGTATTGTCCTATCCGGCGACCCCGCCAACAAACGATACCCTTCTGGGACAGTCTTTGAACACCATACCTACGTTAGAAGTAGCAGTCTTCGGTTCAGTGACACCCCCGGATATCGCGGGAGTTGTGTCGTCGTTCGCGACGCCGTCAGGCAGATTGTTCTTCGGCACCAACCAGTCTCTCGCGGTGCGAGATTGGGCGATTGTAGCTGCACGAACGAGCGTTACATGGACAGAGTTTGCCAACTCGTCCAAGGTTGTAGACGACAGCTCGTTTACAGATGACGCTTTCAACGCGGTATGGAACCCCGCATATTTATTCTTTAATTCGTCTTCGAACGCTACAGTAAACGTCGGGAATATCACTGCAGGTTTCACCGCTGTAAATAAGTTTACGCGTACGTGACTATGGTAGAATGGAACACTGTATTCGTTGTTCGTCCTCCTGCTATTATTATCAATATTATACATCTTTCCGAACTGTTAGAAACCGCGCAACGCGAGTGACAGGCGACTGAATCAGGGTCAGGGCGACAGCAGGATGGCAACGCCTCGAGCGGGTCAACTATGGGCCTGCAGCAGGTCACGTGTGGGAGCTTTGACACCGGGGAGGAGCGGGGACGCCTTACCTTGTCGTACGATTACACATCCCCAATGCACACTGACTCGTTCGTGGTGTTGATAAATGATCGAGGTTGACAGGAAAGTAACGTGCGAGGTCTCATGGGCATCACGGGCATGACGTATATTGACTATTGAAGCAATAACTTGGCGTCGAGTACGAGAGGCCCTGCTGTAAATAACCTTGCTGATTGAGCACCTGCGATGAGAGCTCAGGAAAGGGGCTTTGGGGGATCAAACAAATTACTGATACTCAACTTCACCTTTGTCCTTTTCCTGCTCTACCCGACCTCCTCCTGACGAGCCAGACCCAGACATTGTTTGAACCAGTGTCTGCGAGCCCTTCTCGATTTTAGGTCCACCCTCTGACGCTTGTTATGCCCAAGATACCCACATCAAAGCAGGACTCGGCCTCAGCCCCGGGCCCGATGGGTTCGGGCAGTCACCCGAACGTTTTGAAGCGAAACCAAGTACGTCCACCTCGGGCTTGTTCATGCCCCCGCGGAGCCCCCCCGTACCGTACTTACTTCATCCTGTCTTTCTAGGCCTGTCACCAATGCCGAAGACGCAAGCTGGTAAGCCCCCCCCCTCATCTCCTTGAGCGATGTCATTTTCTCATCGGCATCTCTGCAGAAATGGTAACCGGATTGATTGTCGTGTCGATCCATGACGCTCTAACCCACCTCGTCACCTCTTCAGTGATGCGCAGAGACCCTGCTCGACCTGTGTCAGATCGCACGCCCACGCTCTTTCGCAGGCTCCGGCCGGTGTGGTCCTCCCAGAGCGCCCAGAGTGCACCTTCGATGAAGGTATCGTTTCGAAAATTTCCATCGCCCCCCCTCCCGCGTTCTCAAATCCCCGCGAATAGTCGCAGGCTCAGCTGGGGCCCAGGAGGCCCCAAAAAATCGCTATGAGAAATTGGAGAACCGAATCAGTTCGTACATGGCTTTCCTCGTGCCACTAACGACGTCTCACTCGTTTCAATCTCTCCAGATGAACTCGAAGCAATGCTCAAGGATCAAAATGCGCCCCCAGTCACCAACTCCTCCAAACCAAATCTTTCGCCTTCCTCAGCGCATTCGCATTCACAATCCCCATCGCTTCCGGCGTATCCCGGTCTCAGTAGCTCCTCTATCTCGACTCCACCTTCCTCCTTCCACAGTCCCGACCTTGCACTCCCACAGAGCTACCAACCATCCTCGGTCACTTTCACAGGGGTCATGCCATCTTCCAAGAGCTTTATTTCCCCAGTGGATGCTCACCCGGAGGTAATAAACATTTCCTCCGTTACCTTGGAAGCTCAAGACACGACTTCGTTCCTCACTCATGGCTTTGGCTACGATGTTTTCTGGCCCGGTTGGTCCAGGGACCTTCCATCACCCGGCCTCGTCCGCCATCTGTGAGTCGAATCTTTGCCTGCCCGTTTCATCATCTCAGTGCAGTGCTTCAACGCAGCGTCGATGCATTCTTCGCCTTTCACCCACACGCTGGGAGGCTATTCCATGCACCCACTTTTATGGCTACATTGAGTTTGCCACCGAATCACCCGGACTTCCCTTCGCCATGTATCCTACACGCAATCTGCGCGGTTGGAAGCCTTTACTCCATGGCCGTTCTTCCGACCCCACCACCAGACAAATCTATGGCGGCGGGTATGTCTGAAGGTGACAACCTTTACGGAAGTTCTACCAATCACAGGCGTCCTTCAGATGAAATCTTCGGTAACCGCTACCGTCGGAAAGATCATATTGAATCATTCGCTGAAGTACACGTGAAATTGGCCAAGCAAACCGGCGAAGAGCAACTGTGGGCCGGCAGAAAGCTTATTGAGGGCGTGCAAGGTGAGCTTTTCATTTTTTTTTATCTACCGCAAGATGGAGAGTGACCCCGTACGATCTCAGCCTTGCTGATTATCACTTGGTGGTACTGGTGCAATGCAAGGTATGTCCAATTGTTGCTCTCAGATCTCCCTTGCCCTTACGACTCGAGAATTAGATGGGTTGAGGTAACAATACTGTATCACACATTGACTGCCCGCAATTAACTGGATGGTTGATCAGGCCTTTATGACCATAGCCCAGGCAATACGGGCTGCAATTCCTCTAGGAATCCATGCCGACTCAGCATTCCTCCCCATTTCTGACTCCCTCAGAGCTCCTTCTCTGATCCCCCCCCCTGCAAGCATGACTGAGGTCGAAGTTCGCAGAAACACGTTTTGGTTGTTGTATGCTATGGAACGCATGGGCGGCTGCAGTAACGGGTGGCCCATGAGTCTAGATGACCAAGATGTTTCTCAATTGCTACCCGTGAAAGGCTCCGACTTCGACCTGGAGGCAAGTATGATTTTACAATGCCGTCTGTGTGATTGTATACTTATACTTGTCGGAGGACCTGCAGATTACTTGGTCCGGGGACGAACGGCAACATGCTTTGGGAAAAGAAATACTTCTATTTCACCCTGAAGACCAAGTTGACTCGTTCAATTTGTACATCAAAGGGACCATACTGTTGTCGCGTGTAAAATCATACAACTTGCGCTTCCGCGCCAAGCGCTTCATGGGAGATCCCGCATTCCTGTATGCTGCCACATATGCGGAAGTGTGGGAGAAGGACAGTGATGAAGCCCGAGATGGGATAAATGATGCACGGCGAACTTCCGGCTTCATCGAGATCGACCATATCGCCTCGATGTTCAGGTCAAGCTTCCCACTGCATCTGCGTCATCCCATCCGCGACGGTAGTGTGGACTCGCACCTCTATACAGCCAGTCTCATGCCACACCTGTGCGCGAACAACGTTTTTCTCCCCCGTGGCACCTCGATTCTTACTCTTTTTATTTTTGTTTACAGCGCCATCATCTTATTGCACGATCCCCATGCTCATGTCTATAGTCCTGGTTGTGTGTCTGCTTTCAAAATCTTGGAAGCATCTCGAAATATCCTTGATCTGATCTATACTGTGCGATCTACAAGCTTCGACGCTACTTTACTTGATTACTTCTGTGCTGTGCGTATTCTTGCTTTGTCAAGCTCCCCTTCTCGCTCGCTGATGTATTTTTCAACAGTTTTGTTGGTTCATGGCTGGCCGAGTGTTGGTGCGCTTTTGGCAAGCCGCACATGAGGCGAAATCGGAAGAACAAATTCTGAATCTGCGGGCTGAGGTTGAATACATCATGTAAGTGCGGTCACGTCCAGGGCCTGTCTTGATTACTTAGCATTGTGTTTCTAGTGCTGCTCTTGCTAAGCTTGGGGAGCGTGTTCCACTTGCTCGTTGGTCACTTCTTGACTTCGATGTCCTCCACATCCTAACTTCCTTGACCCCCAGATCGTTATCACCTGATGTTAAATGAGGTGGCTGCCAGGACCCGCGGTATCAGTTAGTCTGGCACTCGGGAGTAGTGAAGGTATGAAGCTCCCTCCATAATATCCGACAGTGCCTCCGTGTTACCTCGCAGCTTCTTTACTTGTCTACACGCATTTCATATCGTTGTGTTTATAGGGGATTATATTTCTATTATTGATTTTTGTATTTGTATCGTTGTATGCCCGAGCATGTGAGTGGTGTCCGAGGGGACGTGTTTCATAGGCGGCGCCACTACTGTCACTGTCATATGCGAGACACCCCGAAATTCTGAGTTTGAGACGCAAGGCCGGTTCTATGTCTTCTAACTCATCCATTGAGCAAGTTACATCCGGCATTGACCAGCAAATTGGCGATGACTCTAACGAGCCTGGCATTGAGAGCCGTTCCGTCCTCGCCTACCTCGGCCCAGCTGGGACATATTCACATCAGGTCTTCCTTCTATGCACTTATTCATGGGCGGCCGCGCTCAGCCATTTCTTGCAGGCCGCACATGATAGATTTGCTGAGACCGTGGATTATCAACCCCGGAACACGATCTCAGGTCTGTGCAGAACCCAAGGAGTGCTCGGGGTCGTACGGGGAAACTGACAATCAGAGCAGATGCGTTTCATAGCGTCGGTCCATCGGTATGCCTGGCACTATTGCCGCAGGAGAACAGCATATTCGGTATCGTGACGGAAACTTATGATTTACTGCGATCTCCCGACGTCGGGGAAAGCAAATGGATCCGGGGCGCGGTGACGCTGCCGATCCAACACTGTCTCGTCGTCCGACGCGGAAAGACGTTGCAGGACATCAAGAAGGTGCTCAGTCACGAACAGGTTCGTGTTGTTCAAAGTGCTCTTTTTTTTCAGTCGCTAAACGTAGGGTCCCCGCAATTCGGATCTGCACCGAACGCAGGCGTTGGGGCAGTGTCGTCGGTTCACTGCCGAACACCTACCCACCGCGAGGCTTGTGAGCGTCGCGTCCACGGCTGCGGCTGCCGAGGCGGTGTCGGCGGAGCCAGATGCCACTGCCGACAGCGCAGCGATTTGCTCCAAGATTTGTCTACAACTCTTCCCCGACCTCGAGATCTTACACGAGGGTGTCCAAGATGAGTCTAGTGAGTTTGAGTCCACGTTTTTTTTGGAGAATGTTGCCTCATTTTGCGAGGGGCTTTTCTTTTCCTTTTTTTTTGGTTTTTTTAATTTCCAACTCGTTCTTTTTTCTTTTCCTTTTTTTGGATGAAAAGATAACGCCACTCGGTTTTATATCCTCGCGAATCACCCCTCATCGTCGTTGCCTAATACGCGGTATGATGGACCCGGAGAAAGAAATGCCCTGATCCGTCTGGAGGTGGTGCAAAAGCCAGGGACACCAGGGGCACCCGTGGCCATCTCCGATTTGCTGGGCGCGCTCTGGTTGCCAGTCGTGCGCCTGGACCGACGACCGTCGACGACGATTCCTCGCGAACAGTTCGGCAGCGTGTACTTTGCTGAGGTGATCGCCGGCGAACGTTGTTCCGACGGCATTCCGCCGTCATCGCAACATGCGGGTTTGTCATCATCGTGGCGGGAAAGGGTTCTCGGCGCAGTTGCACGCGTGGTCAAGAGCGGAGGAAGCGCAGATCTGCTGGGAACGTGGTGACCGTCGTCATTCTTATTACAGTACAGTACAATGTGCGATTTTTGGCTCAGGGTACGGTACCACACGGGTGTGGCTGTCGGCAGCGCAGCGATTCTCACACAATTCCGTCGACGGTCTCCCAGGTGATTGGCCTAGTGGGCATCGGTCTCCTGGCCGGTCGGGAGCAGCAACCATCAGTCTAGAATCAAACAAGGTGTTCCCGGGCAGAGAAGTTTAATGGATGGAATGGCGGATCTTGTAAGAACAGCACGAGCACCAGAGTGAGGCGCCTGTGTTTGAGTCATCCGCTGGTCTTTGGCTGACTCAGCGTGATCCGAGACCCGGGCCACCAGTGCTTGCTTAAACTTACTCTCGGGCGAGTCGAGCGAGTGAACGACATTCACTTCTCGAGTTTTGAACATGACCAACCCGTTGGTGGGACCGTCTGCCCTGAGAGATCTCATTAACCCTCAATTTCACCAAAACAACTTTCCTGAGGAACTGTATGCTAAGAACGAACTTGGCATAAGGCTTGATAAAGGCACGCCCATCCCCTCCACTCCGCTATTCTAACACTCGATGTTGACTCTCGCCACTCGTAGACGATCAGATATGTCGTCTGAACTTGACACCTGCAGGGTGTCCCCTTGGCCCCCTTCACTGTCCCCTACGCCATACAACACCGTCCTCGTTGAACTTCCAACCGCCAAAACAACTGCCAACTCATCCTCGAGACAGGGAGCGACTCGCCACCGTATGTAAGCACTGGCTCAGAGGCCTCTGTAAGAAGGGGGACGCTTGTGAGTTTCTCCACGAGTATAACCTCAGGCGCATGCCGGAGTGCTGGTGGTTCGCCAAGTATGGTTACTGCTCTGCTGGTGACGAGTGCCTGTACGCCCATCCAAAGGAGCGGAGGGTCGAATGTCCCGACTATAAGCGTGGGTTCTGCAAGCTTGGTACGTACGTGTACTGTTCCTCGTACAGTCGGCACTGCTGACGTTCCGAAGGACCGACATGTCCCCGTAAACACGTCCGGCGCGTCGCGTGTCAGCTGTACCTTACGGGTTACTGTCCGTTAGGTCCCGACTGCCCCAAGGGCCAGTGAGTGAAACGCCCCCTTCCTTGCATTTTACATTTGATTGATCTTATACATTCTAACGCACGCGAATTCGTAGCCCCAAACCCTCACTTCCTCCTCCAAAGGCTTATGATCCCCCTGAGCCGCCGTCACAACGCGAACTCGGCCCTCCGCCACCGGGCTATGGGCGATACGCCGACTTTGATCGGAGTGGTTCCGCTGGCGGAGGACCATCTCATGGCCTGGGAGGACAGCCAGGTCCGCGCCGGAATCTTGATGAGGTGCTTTGTTTCAAGGCACGTTTTTGCTCTTGTCTACGTCGTCAGACCCGAGGCCTGACAAAAAATGTTTGTCTCAGTGCGGAGAGAAAGGACACTACGCCAACCACTGCAGGAACCGAAACGTTCCGGGAAATCGGGGAGGGGTCGAGAGGAGACGGTTCAACGGCGATGATTCCAGTTATTAGCTAGCCAGGGTCTTGATTAGCTTGATTTGTAATGCAGCACTGTTATAGGGCAACCGTGTCGCCCTTTCTCCGCCCTGCCATGGCCTGGCAAAAGACATTCACGCTCGCAAAACGGAGCAAAGGTTGTCACCTCGTCACCGAGGAAGTCTTGTCGCACCTCGAATCTGGCTTGAGTGGAGTCCAGGTTCGAGTCTACAAAATGTTCTTGTCCCAAGGATCGAGTGGTAGCTGATCGGTGTCTTGTTATAGATCGGAATGCTGTTCTTGTTCATGTTAGTTCCAGTTGTCAGTGTAAGTGAATCTGGCTGAATGGATGCCATAGACAACACACATCCGCTGCCCTGACGGTCAACGAGAACTACGATAGAGGTGGGCACATATGGAACACGTCGCATCTATGCTCCATTAACAACCGTGTATCGCTCCATTAGATGCCCGAAGAGGTGAGAATCCGACCCATTATATCGGAACGGCCTCAGTTTAAAAAAATCCCTTCAAGATATGGATATGGCTTTGGATACCATCGTGCCCGAGAGCCTGAACTGGCGGCACACGGACGAAGGTCCCGAGTGAGACATATTTTCTCTGGATTTCTCCCCTCATGAGCTGACCGACTGACCTACCCTACAGTGACTCGTATGGAACCCCTTTTTGGTTGAATCTGCCGTCAAAATGACTTTTGTATTTCGTTCGCTCGATAGAGTATCGCATACCAAGGCATCGCTCATCGGGGCTTCTATATCAATTCCAATCACTGGTGGCCGTTTGAACCTCGGAACATGGCAAGGTAGGCTGAATGGAATAGCTCGGAAATATACCAAAAGGTGGCTGGGCTGATCTTCAATATCCCAGGTATCTATCTAACCGAGTTCAGACACATGCCTCATTCGCGTAGGGTAGTGGCCACCATTCTGTTCGTGACCCCGTTTGATCTCGTTAAACGATTCTGATGGAGAACAATCCCCCAGCTCTTGATAGGTCATAGTGTTATGTGACCTGACCCACGTTGCTCGCATCATGTTCGATGACTATTCTCGTATGCGCGGCTACCGGAGATGGTCTGAATCCGGATGCAGAGTAGGGGGCGATTTGTGCGAAGTTCGTGGGCCAGAACGCACCAGACCATAACCACGTAAGAACCCAGCTACGAATAAATAATATACAACAGGAAAGGCCTTATTGTGAACATGTACATTGACTATAAGCACGAGCCGCCGCGGAGCCACGTCATCATCCGAGAAAACAAGTCATCAAGTCACCATTACGCTTAGTATTCACTCGTCCGAGTGCTGGTGCACATACGCCGCGCGGGAATGACCCCACCATTCCAATCGCGGGGATGGCCTGCCCACCCGTTCTTGGGAACAGGTTCAAAGCGTCATAACTGACTTTGAGATCAAGATAGCCCCAGGCTGGGAACTTGGAGTAGTGATGTTTCCGGCGCCACCCCTCCCCGACGATTGCTATGGAAAAGCATGTTCACTACATGTGTCGGGTGGCACAGAACCAGTTAAATTTGGACCCACCGGTGAGGCGCATCTGGAAGCTCGATGGACAAATAGATATTCGGATTCGGCTTGCGTGACTTCTGAGAGAGGTGAAGACTTGTTAGGGCGGGTGTTGGCTACATCCAGTGTATGGACGTTCCCTGCGCCCCCTCGGCCAGAGACGATCTAGGTAGAGGGAGAAGTGTAGAAAAAAATAGGATAAACGAACCTAGTCACCTTTTTTGGACTGGATGAAGAACGTATCGTGCCTCTTACCACGGAAGGACCCTCGGGCTCCTCGGGCGCACGTTCACCAAGAGTCGGGGGTGCGTAGAAGTTCCCGGCGCCACCGCGACCGGTCGATCGCTACGAGGTTTGTCGTGAGAAACAACAAATGACATGGTCGGAAATGTAAGACATGTACGAATTGATGATGCGAAGACGAGGAACGGGTGCGTTGGTGACCTGTATTGAGAACAACCGTATTCAGTCACATGTAGCCCATCGGATGTCAACGCCATTGAGGAAAGTGTGTGATGTGTCATGACAACAAACTATCAGGAGACTATCAGGAGAGGCATAAACAACGGGGGACAGGGAAACCAGAAATGGTGATCCCAGGCCAAAGCCAGGAGGGGTTCCTGGGCTTTGTGTGTCCATTTTCATTTTCAATTTATGGGAATTACCTACCTAGGGTCGATGTAGAATCATATGCAAATCTTATCGAGGGTTTAGAGCCTGGGAGAGAACCGTGGTCATACACAGTCCGTCCAGAATGTTGCGATCGGAAGCTTGGGGCCATTTCTGAGGGGGATGGTGGGACTGGGGTGACACGACCAACCGAAGACGATGATGGCCACATATGGCGGAGACAGCGCAATATAAGCGAGAAGAGCTTGGAGAAGAGGCTCCATTTTTTTGTACTCTGATCCTTAAAAGTCGACGGGGATACCTCTGAGATGCGCTGTCCGGGGAAGTTCAACGGCGTGGACATCTTCAGGAAAGCGTTCGGAAGGTTCGGAAGAGTGGGGTCACGATCGACCCGGAGCCTGAGCTTTTGAGCTGGCAAGTCTCATTGAAAGAGTACCCCAGGGTCGACTACGGGCGTTGCCGCATTTCGACTAGACGGAGACGGACGGATGGACCAAACAGTCAATGATATCAAGTTGAAGGTTGAAGGTTGAACTGAACGAGTGTCCGCGGCGGCTCGCATTCAGTAGAGCCGACGGTACCTGGCCTAGCGTGGGCTGCGTGGCGTGGCCGTGCGTGCTGCACCGGAACGTAGCGTGATGTGACTGATGTGACCATCACCCGAGATCAGATATTAGCCGGCACTGCCTAATCTGTACGTTCTCCGGTTCGGGTTCTTGATCGCCACAGCACAGGGCGCACGCACTACCGCACACCGCTCTCTGATACTAGAAATTGAAATTGAATAGACTGGATGTTCTTCCACCCGGTCTCATTTCTCAGGCTCAAGAAACTCGTTCGTAGATGCGAGAGGAATATTTGTCTGACGGCATCATTCTATTTATTACTGTAATATATCATCCTCGGCCGAGGAATTCCAGGAACTGCCGCTTTGGCTTCCAAGTTGCCGATACACCTTAAACACTTTCCCAGCACCAAGCCACGGCTTTTGCCCCCAATGATCGATCAATAATCACTGATTTTCCCCGCCAACTCGTTCCTGACGCCTGAGTGCAGCTTCCCTCCGGTGCACAAAAGTTGCCTGAGTTACGACCTCAAGAGGCCAGGATCCCGGGATTTGCCAAGGGGGGAAAGGGTGGCCCGGATGGCCCGCGAGGTGCTTGACAACCTCGCGCGCGTCTCAGAGTCCATTCGACGACTTTCAAGTGCACTGCACCGGGGTGACGCTCCCTCCTCAAAGGCCTCATCCCCTGTCCTCTTCTCTCTCCATCACAATGCCCAAGAATACCCAACATATCAGCTCCGCGGCTCGAAACTCCCTGCGCAGGAATCAAGTGCGATTCTTTGTTCCCATCTTCTCGTCCCGCTTACTCATCCCCGCTTAAGGCCTGCCTTACCTGCCGCAAGAGAAAGCTGGTAAGTTATAGTATCAATGTTCCTCATGTCCCGCAATCTCACAGAACTCATCCCCCCCAGAGATGTGACGCCGCTCGTCCTCACTGTGCTACGTGTGTTAAGTACGTCATCTAGGCTCCTTCACCTTTCCGTCCCTGATTGGACCTCTCGGCTCTCGACAGGCAATGGCATGCTCAGATTAGCGTGCCTCCCCCACCGGGTTACGCGTGAGTCTTCTGCCTGTCTTTTATGGCATCTCTCCCACTATCGCTACCCCTTGTAGCCACCCTACCGAACCCCAATGTTCATACGATCCCGTCGAGGGTTTGCCCCTAGCACCCGATGCCGATCCCATAGAAAAAATCAGAGAATTAGAAGAACAAGTTGGTGCGTTGCTCTGCCGTCGCACATGTTCGACCGTCCTCACATTTCCACTAGCCATGCTCACGAGGAGGCTAAAATCACAAAGGGGAAGCGTATCTCGTTCTCGCTCCCCGTCTCCCAACCATCTTCGTCCTCCCTCCAGTCACCGACTCAGCCGTTCTCCTTCATCAGTCACCGTTACGCTCTCCCCTGAATTCGAACCTTATAGCATTGCCACGAGCAACCCGTGGTCTGAGAACCATCTGGATCCGAATGCTGTGTCCTCCAATAAATCGGGGAGCCCTGGGCTGGTTGCTTCGCAGCCTGGCCGTCATTCCGACCCCTTGCGCGGCCTCATATACTCGGGGTGGAATCCTGATCTTCCTGAGCCCGCTGTGCTCGACCATTAGTTTGTCCACCGTCGAATTGACCCATATTCACTCTGAAACCTATTCTCTTGCAGCATAGATGTCTTCTTCAGATGCGACCCTTGCGGATCCCGGATTTTGCATAGACCCGATTTCTTAGCGTCAATGAAGCTCCCGCCTAAAAACCCCGGTTTTCCACATTCTGCCATTTTACACGCGATTGTTGGTGATCCACTTGCCCTTGCTACCCGAGCGAGTCTTGCTGACCGGGTTTTGCCGTCGGTAACCTTTTCTGGCAGTGCGCCTCGGCATCTCGCTGGGTCTCAAAGAACATCATCACCCTCCCAGATGGCACACGAAGGGATCGCTTTGCTGAGTTCCATGCCAGCAAGACACGTTCTTACATAGATAGAACGATGGCCAGTGGGGAGGATATATTTGCCGTTATGCAAGCCTGTGTCCTACTTTCTTGGTACTTCTATTCCGAGGGCCGTTGGGTCGAGATCTGGGTCTTCGCAGGTTTCCAAACGCGGACGGCTATACCGCTTCGCCTAAACTACCCTGGGACATTTGCGAGGCAAAGCGGCAGTTCGCCTGGCGCATACCTCGCAGCCCCAAAGGATCCGCTCGAGTTGGAACTCCGGCGTCGTACTTGGTGGATGGCCGTCGTCTTCGATCGCATCGTATCGGTCGGCGGATGGGTCCACGGAATCGATGAGCGTGATATTGGAACGGAACTCCCCCTTCGCAGCCAGGACTTCGAAACCAACGTGCGTATAGGCGTGACAACGTTCAATACCGAATATTTGCCTGATGGTCTTTACAGCAAGCCATGCCAGACAACCCCCAGAATTTGTTCACCCCGAACGTCTTCACAAGTCATCCGGAAGAATATACGGATTCGTTTCTGCTGCTCATCAAGGCAATGATGCTCTTTGGTAGAGTCACCGATTTCGGTGTTCGATCCAACCTCCGGGCTTCGGCATTGTCCAGAATCCAGAACCCTTTTGCCATGCCCGGATTCGAAGAGCTGGATCGACTTGTATCCACGGGTTTCGTTACCAGTTTCCCGCCGCGCTTCAGAAACGCGTTTAGCGAATTGGAAAGCATGTATGGTGGCGGGGGACTTGACACTGACCTTTATCTGGTTCATCTGGTTCCGCATGCGTACGTGACTTATCAGGTTATGCGATCAATCGCCTCACCTGCATTCAAAGTGCGACAATTACGTTGCACAACCCCTACATAGATTTCTCGGATCCTCAGGGTGTCTCCACCACGCGTTGTGTCGAGGCATCTCGTGCGATCCTCTCGCAGCACTACACGCTCGCATCTTCGTCGTTTGACATCACCAGGTTGCATCCCTTTGTCACGGTATGAAACGTGCTTGGCATGGGAGATCGTGTGCTCAGCCAATTGTCCAGATTTGTTGGTACTTGGCTGCCGTTGTCCAAATTCAACTATGCAAGTACTATATCGAAACTGGTGACACTGACCGAGAGTATGGTGCGTGGGGCGTGATCAACGTTCTTCGGTGAGACGGGAGTTCAATTGCGCTCCTCGATTATCCGCCGCTGATGTTGTATGTTGATCAACTCAAGATTTGCGATGACCGACTACGGCAAGCGTTCTCCCATCGGCAGTACGTTATCGTGTCTTCGGCTGTCTCATTGCCCCCGTTTGTTAAGCGCGCTTTTGATTCCCCTTAGCACGACAAGAAAAATTACTTCAAGGACTCATGACCGAAATTGTGCGCATGACCACTCAGCAGCAACCTCTTGAGGTTGGTATACCCCTCTACCCCTTCTCTCATGCAGGCGTCTTCTCCAAACCGGCGCCGGGGACTGAGGAAGACGCTGGTCATGTGCTAGTCGCTCCACTGCCTCTAAGCCCATCATATGAGGACACGCTCTCGTCGCCACCCCACAGTTCTCCCTCTCAGTCGAACACCTCACCCCCAACGACGGCATGGATCTCACGCTAGCAGTTATGTTTTTACGATCGCCCGACAGGTAAATGCACGCCACGTTAAGCCCTTTATGTTCTCCTTGGACTATTTAATACCCTCTACTGTTCTTTGTATACTTACCGCATTGCGGCTGTTTCCTGTCCGTTTTTCGTGTAGCTGTTGTCATTGCTTTGTAGGTGGACAGGTTTTGGTTATGGAATTGTATAAAACTCGGAAGAATGACAAAGGCTGGTGCAGTGTGGTACAGACGTTTTCTGATGATAAGCGTCGGCAATGATCAAATCGATGGGCCCCTTGGAAATATCTTATGACCCCTTCGCTGCTCTCCGCCGCTCGGCATCGAGTATGGCATCAAATTTTTCCTGCTCGGCGAGCCGCTCAGCGGCTGAATCTCGCGATGTCCCAGCCTGGTCGCTTCCTGTCTTCTCAGATTTTGGTCGGTTTGCGTTTTGTCGTAATTCATCCCAGGAAGATCGTGTTGCCATGCTGCGTGCATGCTCAGCTCGGATCTCCTCCCAGCGACTCTTGTGTGGGAGAGCCCGTGTCGGACCTGGGCAATGCAATATGAACAAAGAGTACTGTAAACGTATGGGCGGTACCGTACCGGGTGGGCGATCCGCGGCAGTTCTGGTGATGGGGGTTTCATAGCCCCAAGCCTCAGAGTTGGAGGTGCTGTCAGCCAGTCCCTGGACCTCGTTATCTGTTCTAGGGAAAGCGTGGCCGGTATGCTGGCGTAGTGGCTCATCACCCAGCCTGGACTGGATGTTGAGCAACGCCCGAATGAACGCAGGCCGGCTGTCCAAAGTACCGACGAAATCTGAGAACGCGTTGACACCGATGGTCGTACCCACGACGATGCCGCCCCCGGCAGCGAGGCAGGCGCGGAGAGCTATGCGATCGACGGGGAGCGGTGGTCGGCGGAGCACCCGGCCCTCGAAGATCATGTACAGTGTGCCGATGATGCCACCGGCGATCTGAGAAAAAGTCAAGAAAGAGTCAGGTCGGTATAGAAGTGACGACGGACGGTGTAGTAGCGCTGTGGGCCGGGCAAGAAGTCGACGGCGGCATTAAAGTCGTGTTGCGTCAGGATGCCATTTTCGAGCTCGGGGCGGAAGAGCTCTTCTGTGCGAGAGCGGGAATTGAAGGTGCTCGCAACCAGATGAGGGAGAGTGGGACGCGAGGGGGGATGTTTAGAGGAGGGGGAGCTGGAGCTGGAGCTGGAGCAGGAGCAGGGTGATGTTCCATCGGCACGATGCCGCGGTGACCATTTGGATATCTGGACGCCTTGCCACTGCCTTTGCCGCCGCACGCCAACGCCACGCCACCACCGCCACCGCCCACCGCCCTCTGCCTCTGCCTCTGCCGCATTTATTTTGCTTTCTCTACTCCCATCCCAAGACTTATGAGCGCAACTCAAGCGCTTCAATCGAGCAAAGCGTTGCCCTCCATCCACAAAGAGAATCTCCCTCCTCCTCCGGCTCGCGAGGACACACCTTCATTCTCTGGCTCGCCACCCCAACCCCCATCCAAATACACCTCTGACCAGGAGACATACCACCCCAAACGGCCTTCGGCCCTCCCATCGACGTTGCCAATCCAGATGAATATTTAGGCCAAGGTGAGGTTCCAACGCTCTTTCCCCGCCCGGCTCTCTCATGCGGCATCCTTCGCCCAGGCCTCAACTCTGGTTCTGCTAGTCCCGCCAGCCCACCCAGCCCCGATTCACGTACAAAGCGCGCAAACCCGTTGGTTGACCTCATCGATACTGAAAAGCTTTATGTAGACCAACTGACAGGTGTCATTCGTGTGCGTTTTACTTTCCGCCGTCTTATAAGCGCCTGCACCGTTTCCCGTGGCTCATTTGTTTTTGTTCATACAGAAAGTTGCCTCAGCGTGGTCGCGCACAAACCTCCCTCCTCATGAATTGGATTTGATGTTCAGGAGCATAGAGAGCGTGTATAAAGCAGATCGGTCCCTACTCGCCGTCCGTACCTTTCCGATCTCACTCCCCCTTGTTCCACTGAGCTCATGTTGACAAAATCCAGCGCTTGAAAGAAATTGGCACGAACCCCACCTCACCAAAGGCTCTCGGTGACCTCCTTATACAATGGGTGCGTCTTGATGTCCGACGCTGTGCCCCATAACCGTGTTCTCATGGCACTCTGACAGATCGACGATTTCGAAGCGCCATATACGTCATATTGTGAGCGATATTGTGCAGGTTTTGACGCATGGGGACCCGTGCGCAACAACACCCGTCTTCCGGGCGTGCTGGCCTTGTTTTCAGCAACATTACCACCTCCGAATGCCTCATCTGCCGAACCTGATTCGCAGATCTGGACTCTCGACGAGCTGTTCCTTCTCCCAACGGGCCGTTTGAAGTATTTCAAAAAGCTCTATGGGCGCTTGTTGAAAGGAGCCCAGCCGGGTCGAAGCGACTACAACCTCCTCATCAGTGCCACCGAAAAGCTTGACGAGCTACTTGCTATCTTGGATGCTCGAGCTAATATCACGGTCGGATCGTCAGCATTAGCAGCTCCAGAAACAGAAGACGAAGTGGTCGTCGATTTACGCGGCTCAACTGAGAGGCCAAAAACGCTGGAACTTCCCGTCGAGTCTACAACAGGAAGCGAGACAAGTTCGGCCCGAGGATCTAGCCTCTCAAGCACGTGCGTTTTAGTTCTTCAGTCGATGTACACGTCGATGGATTGATCGAGCCCATTTCCTCAGTGCGAGAACCTCGAACGGCACCAGCCATTCGTCTGTGGAGCGAGGGCCAACAGGCGATTTATTGATTACCCCACTCGATCTCGAGAGTCGTTTAGCAGTGGACAGATGCATGGATATTTTCACCATGAAGCCAAGGGTAACACCTAAGCCAATCTCGTCTATCGAGCCGCTTGCTGACTCCAGAGTAGCCCGTGCGCCTTCAGATTTTTCCTCCTTCGTTACCCTACGTAAGGAGCATGAGAATTGGTGTGGAGACAGTTGTCCGCTTCGTCCCTCGGTCAACAGGTGTTGAAATCAACCATCCTGGTGGCCGGGTTTTTATCCTCTCAGATCTCTTTCTCTTGTGCGAGAAAATGGCTCCTGGGGACAAGAGCACAGAAACTCCCGAGGCGGATATGTGGTTACTTTATCCTCCTTTGGCCGGAAAGCATCTCAAAATTGCGAGAGTAGGAGGTGAAGGTTGGACGAATCCATAACATCTGAATACCGATAACTGACCACGTCGAACAGACTGCGCATTGCAAGTGACCGTTTTGAAGAAAGAAAAATTAGTTCTAGCGTTCTCATCTGCAGCTATGCGGGAAAGGGTGTATTCTGAACTCAATGAATGCATCGAGTTTGCCAGCGCTGGTGAGCAGCCCATCTCGGTGGCCCTCGGAAGAGTTGAAACTAACTACTGTGAAACCAGTCCACACTTCTTCCAAACATCCACTTCCTCCCATGCCGAAGCTTAATGGGATCTTTAAATTTCAATCCGCTCCTGGAGATGGTATTCATTCTTCCCAAACGGCACCAGATCTACGTCAACCTAGTGAACCATCTGAGAGTGGTCATAGCCCTTCACCGCACCGAGTTTCTTCGCCAATTGGCAGTATCAATGGATCAATATCTCGCCACGGCTCTGTTCCTTCGTCAAGGAATAGCCACGATGCGCACACTGGACTCTCTTCGATGTCGCTCACCAGCAGCATGTCGAATCTAGTTCACTCTCTTGAGGCGCAGCTTCAGCAAGGTGGCAGCTCGGCACGGTCAGTACATGACCCCCATGGAGCCCCTCATGGACTCCCACCGCATCTAGCTCGCCAACCTTCTCAAACTGAAAGCTTGGACAACGTCGGGCAACCGCGGTTTGTAGGCGGGGGCCCCCTCGGCCCTGCGCCCATTCCTCAGGGCCTGTCTTCTCAACCAGTAGCCCCAGTCCCTAGAGCTAGCCCTCTACCCGGTCAGGTAATTGGTCCTGGGCAATTCCTTCCTCCTCAACGTTCCGCAAGTGCGGATCCTATGGCCAGACGCGGGCCTCTGGGTCTTATCCAACAACCAACCCCTGGTATGGACCCATCATCTGTCCCAAGAGGTCTTCCACGTTTGCCTCCAAATCCCTTTGGTGGCCAATTTGCCTCCCCCAAACCTCCTTACATTCCGGCCGGGCGCGAGCCTTCTGACCCACCCTTCCAAGGTGGTCTTCGTAAGAGCCCATCCGCCTCGCTTCTCAATGCACAGTTCGAGCCGGGGCGGGCTCCTCCACCCAATGGAACGCTGCATCCAACAATGGCAAGCAAGCCCAATCTACTTCTGCCGACTGGGAATTCCTTGGGATCAATGGAGGAACGACGACCTCGCATCCTTCCTCCGTCCGCTCAGTTTCGCGCACCGTCTATGATCGTCGACGAACCAAGCCCACCCACGTCACCGACGACGACAAACCCAGCCCCAGCTGGACCGGTGACGTCTACAATTTCTGCACAGATGAAGTGCAAGGTGTTTTTGAAGCAAGGCCACGCACAGTGGAAGTCGCTCGGGTCTGCCAAACTAAAGTTGTACAGCCAGCAACCAACCAACGTGAAACAGTTGGTAGTGGAGGCGGAAGACAAGAACAAGTCTGTGCTGATCTCCACGATCGTGCTTACGGATGGCGTCGAGCGTGTTGCAAAGACGGGTGTTGCGGTCGAGCTCAGTGACAAGGGCACACGTACCGGGATCATCTACATGATACAACTGCGCAACGAACAGGCCGCTGTTGGCTTGTATGAGGGTCTCTTGGCGGGTTCAGATAGGGCTGGACGGTAATCATGACACTGAGACGTTTCTTGCTTTTCTATACGTTTTACATTTTCAGTCTCGCTCTTACACTCGTACATTTTTTTACATTGGTTCGCTAGTCACTTTCGTACTTTCTGATACCCAGTTTGGTATTTGCATTCTAGACCCTCTAGAGATGGGCCAAATACAGGCACGGCGTTCACGACGAGATAAATAACAATTCAGTTAATACTATCCCATTGAACCTCAGCTGCGAGCGAGACGTGATCACTGCCGGATATTCCCTTGCGAGGGAGGCCAGGGCGGAGGTTTTCGGTCGTGTGTGGTTGGAGCAGGCTCACGACAGATGCTCTTTGGTCGGGAGGATCAATGACCCAAATGTAATCTGGGAGTGTCACTGAGCCGAGCTGGGATCTGAGACCGAGTTGGGGCGGAATACGTACCCAAGACGCTCTGCCAGTAGTGAGTGTAGCTTGTCCATTCCGGTTCATACGCGCCTCGGCGATTGGGGGGCATTCCCGCCCGTGCGCCGTAGCGTGGGACAGGGCCAGAGACGTCGCCCAGAATCCTCTGACCTTCGTCGTACAAACTGCGCGGGCGCTGGGCGACGGCGAAAAGGTCCGCCAGCTCGGAGGTACTGAGCAGGCCGTCGGCGGGGGACGCCTCGCGGGCGTTGGTGATCACCGTGTACGGATCGGCCTGACCCTCTTCGTCGTCGATGGTCGCGCCGGGGTTGGTAAGCGGTACGGACGGGTCGATGGTGACGTGCACGACGCGGGAACGATCGAGGAGCGCCTCCTGAGCCGGCGTCAGCTTGTCTCCGACCAGGAGCGCGTAGCCGGGCTCTTCGGGGCCAAAGTTGAAGTCTGTGCGGGTTTCGTATTTTTTTTTTGGTCAGGGAATGTAGGGATGGGATGGGATGGATGGGAACGACGACTTGCCACCGGCGAGGATGCACGGCCAGGACGACCGTCCCGAGGTTTTGCGGTACTCGTGGACTTGGCGGAGCAAGATGCCGACCTGTCTAGAAGCGGAGATCGACGATCGCGAGAGACAAAACAGAAAAGTTAGGGTTACCTGGCTCGTTCGTACGCATACCTGTTGGGCAGAGATCAGCTCGGTTCGCAACTCGCTCGGTTTGTGACTGACAAGGGGTGCCAGAACAGGTGGGTCGTCGCCACCACATAGCCTTCGCCGGGCTGCTCGGTCTTTTCCAGTGCAACCACGTTGGCTATGTTCTTCGTGCGGAAACTCAACCCCTTGCGCGAAGATTCTGTGCCATCCGCGCGGACGTCTATGTCGTCATAGTGAAGGACAAATTGGTCACGAATCTTCAACGCGTCTTTGCGGAAGCCGATGAGACATCCATGTCGTTTGCGGGGACCCGCCGCATACACATGGTCGTACTTAGCCGCTTCCAAAACGGGTATCAATTTTTCTAAACGATCGACTTCCTGAAATATCGAGTCGAGGGCAGATGAGCGCGGGTGCGACGGCGCGCGATTTGTTCTCTCACTTGAAGACATAAAATGTCTGCGTTGGCAGATAGAATCTCCATGGCAACCATGTCCTCCCGCTGCGCAGACTTCAAGCAGTCACTGTTCGGGAAAAGCTCGCGACCTTGATATGTTTTTTGGGGGTGTGACTCGCTTTTACGTGAAGATGTGATCGATCTCTACTTACGGACGAGGCTCTGGGCCAATAGCTAAAAAACATCGGCGTCAGTGCGGAGAAGAATGTCCAACGGCTGGGAAAGAAAGAAAATAAAGACAAGTCACGAACATTCCACGTCATTATCTTCGCAGGTCGAGGGGCGTTCGGGCGGCTGCCCTGCACCGCCAACCAGGGCCGTTCTATGATTCGACCCTTCTCGCCATTGACGAGAATATCCAGGGATGGAGAAGATGCTGCGCTAGCGCCGGCGTTCGTAGCAGCTCTCTCTTTCTTCAAGCGACGAGCTTCACGGAGCGCGAGCTGTTCCGGAGTGTGTGTGAACGTTCCTGATTCGGTGGTCATCACCCCGAGCGAATGAGCGAGTCGGCGTGATGCGGTTCGGAAAGACATTTGAAATACAGGAACAGTTTTTCGACGGGCGCAGACGTGGCATGGCTGTGGCTGCGCTGGGCGCCTCTGTCGGTCGGAAGCCATGCCCGGGAGGTGAGGACCGCGCATTGCCTCTGTCCTTCGTGACACACTCGGCTTTTAGATGAATCGTTTATTGTCCCTCTTTAAACGACGACCGACGGCGCCAACTTCATCTCCTTCTTTTCTACCAATACGACCCGCCTCGCTCACGCGCTGCAACCCGAGATGTCATCTGCTTTGCGCCCGCCTTCTTCGTCCGCTTCTCCCGAGACCTTCGGAGACTTTGATCTCATAAAGCGTGTCAAGCTCGACTATTCCGAGATCACGGTCTCTAGTTGGCGTAGCAGAGTCACGGTCTCAATGTCGTTCACTTAGACCACGAGGGTGAGCGAATTGCGGCCCCTGTGCCTCCCTGCCACTTATGTGTATCCGTGTTTCCTCTGCGACAGCCCCCATCGTGAATGGTTATTTCGTAGTGGCCACTGAAAGTACGCGAGTTTTGTCTCGGTAAATTTATGCTTGTCTTACAGTGCGCAGTTTTCAATGACACTGGCTGCCCGCACACGCTGGAACAGTGAGTACACGTTGAGGACGCGTGGGCATCGTACCTGACGCAGGCGCCCGCCAAGTCTCGTCTTCATGGGCTCAGAGAAGTACCCCTACAAGGGCATCATAGACCACTTTGCGAACCGTGGTTTCTCCAATGGCACCAACGCGTGGACCGACACCGATCACACTGCTTACACAGTCTCCACCGCTGGCGAGGCGGGATTCCTGCAAATCCTGCCCATTTATGTGGACCATATCCTGTACCCTACTATCACGAAGGCTGGATTCACTACCGAGGTTTGCCGAAACTTTCCTGCAACCTACACCGATCCGACCAGCCCCCTATTGTTAGGTGCATCACATTGACCCACAAGGTGAGGACTCGGGTGTGGTCTACTCTGAAATGCAAGGTCGGGAAAACACTTCTGGGGATCTCATGGCATTGCAGTACGTCACCGACATACGCCAATCACCTTTCTGAGACGCGCGGTCCCATTTCTAATACTTCGTACACTCAGAGCGCGACGTCTACTCAATCCCCTGAGAGTGCCTACCGAAGCGAAACCGGTGGTTGATGGAGGCCCTTCGAAAGCTGACCGTTGAGCAAAGTGATGGGTTTCTATACACCTCTCATGCTCAATACTGACAACCACTAGTTCGCGACTACCATAAGACCTACTATGTCCCTCACAACTTGTCTCTTATTGTTGCTGGAAAGCTCTCCAGTGGCACAGAAACCCTCTTATCGGTTGTGCAGAATAAGATTGAGCCTAGTATCATCGCGCACGGCCAAAACAAAGGCCCCAAGCCGTCTGGTTGGAAGAGGCCCTTCCTGGAGACACCCAGCGCTCAGCGAAAGCCTATCACACAACTCGTCGAGCGCACGGTAGAATTCCCAGAAAAAGACGAAAGTACCGGGGAGCTACTGATTAATTACTTGGGCCCTCGCAACGGTGATCTTCTCGAGTGCAAGGCATGCGTTCTCCACCCCGTATTCTTTCACTTTCACCAACCATTATGTAGGCAATTGACGTTCTGGGCTCATATCTCACGTCTTCTCCTACTGCGCCTCTCAATAAGGAGTTCATAGAAATAGAATCTCCTCTCTGGTATGGCCTGCTCGTGCTCCTCTCCAAGATAAAGTCTAACATGTTGTAGCACTTCCATATATCTTGGAGAAGAGTACAGGGCGACGGTCTCTGATTTACTCCTATACGTCTTCTCCATTCCGACAGAGCACTTGGACACATTTGATGCTAAGCTTCACGAGAGCTTCCGTCGCATCGTCAAGGATGGCGTGGATCTACAGCGTATGAAGATGGTGATTGACCGGGATGAGCGCCAGGTACTCTTCCATTCTGTCACATTGTCTGCGACCTCTAATAGATTCCAAGTTCCGCAGCAAAGTGGAATCACATGGCGGAGACCTCCTCTCACCAACCATGATTTGTGACTTCCTTTATGGACGTTGGGATGGCTCTGAAATCGAAGAGGCTTTGGACGCGATCAAGCTCTACAGCACGTTGCGAACTTGGTCAAGTGGGCAATGGGCTGACCTCATTCAAAAGTGCGCTCATTTCGTGCAACATTCACCCATCTTGTCTAATTCGAGTAACCTTTACAGATACTTCATTGATCCTAAACGGGTTGTCGTTCGTGGAAAGCCGTCTGCAGTAGTTGCAGAACGCATCGAAAAGGAGGAAAAGGCCCGGATCGCAAAACAAAAAGCAGCTTTAGGTCCTGAAGGGTTGGCCCAGAAGGTCAAGGAACTCGAAGAGGCCAAAGCTGAACACGAAAAACCGATACCCACCGACATACTGACGTCTTTCCGCGTGCCTGATGTTAAGAGTATTTCCTGGATCCCCGTACAGAGTGCCCAGCAAGTAGGAACGGGCCGGCAGAGCAGGACGCCAGCGATGGAAAACGATGTCAACCATCATGTGAGTGTGGACGGACCACCCCTACCGTTTTTCGTCCAGTACAACCATGTTAAGGTACGTGTCCTTATTACCTCTGCCATACCGAGTCCAAAGCTGATGTATCTAGTCCGACTTTGTTAGCGTCCATGCCTTTCTATCCTTAGCGAAGTTGCCTGGTCATTTGCGCCCGTACGCATCATGCATTGCTATCGCCCATTCATGCTGATAGCCGTTTTAGGTACATCCATCCATACCTCGGCGCCTTCTTCTCCCTCCCTGTGAGGCGCCAGTCTGGCGAACGTCTCTCTCACGAGGAAGTTGTTGATCAGCTTGATGAACAAACTGTCCTTTACGACGTCGGTCTCGGTACCTCAGGAAAGTTTCCCGAGACATTACGTATCACCATCCGCGTGGAAGTGGCCAAGTACGAGCTGGCGGTGGCTTGGTTGAAAGACCTCCTTTACGGCAGTGAATTCACGAAGGAGAGGTTCGTCTTGTCTCTCGTAACCGAAGAGGCATAGCGATGACGGTTCGAAAAGGCTCCAGATCACAGTGGCTCAGATGCAACAGGAGTTGCCCTGGCTCAAACGGGATGGGAACGTGGTCCTTTCGGCTGTTACGACGGAGTTGCTGCATGACGAGAACTCCACGGCTCGGGCTGGCGGAGTGCTCATCCAGTCTGATTTCATCCGAGTCTTTCGGAGAAAATCCAAGAAGCTCCCGAAGGAGTTATCGAAGCGTTCGAAAGCATCCGTCAAAACAGTGCGTACTTTGCACGCAACTTCAGCGGATGATTCTCTCTACTCACGGACATCGCCAGTCACGACCCCAGTGGCGTAAGGTTCTCCGTAACCGGAAACGTATTGGGTGTTTCCAAGCCAGAAGTACCTGGAGCAAGTACTTTGGCAGCGCCCTCCCTGTGAGTCGTGCTGCCCACAACAAAGACAGCCCCGTACTTACCCAGTTCGGTGGTTTCAGGGTGCTCCGCTATCCCCTGTTCCCTTGGCATCTGATACACTAAGCGATGTCGGCAAAAACCCAGTGAAACGAGTAACGTAGTCATTGCCAGTGGTGAACCGACACATGCTGACGCCTTTTGCCTAGGCTATCGTGGTCACTCTCCCCACCATCGAAAGTTCATTCGTCAACCACGTTGGGAAAGGCATCCAAGGTTTCGACCATCCAGACTACCCCGCTCTCCGTGTTGCCGCGGAAGTCCTAAGCGCAACAGAGAGTTTCCTCTGGGTGAGTAGTCGCCCTGTCCTCAAATTTCTATGCTGCTTAGATAGCCCTCCAGCGGTACATCCGAGGCTCCGGACTGGCGTACGGCGCTCATGTTGGGATTGACCTTGAGGCAGGACGAGTCATGTTCACGCTTTACCGAGTACGTTCTGGCCTCATTCGATCATGACTTTCTCTCTGATAGCTTCGCTTTGACAGAGCTCAAACAGCCTCGAGGCTTTCAAGCAAGGGGCAACAGTTGTCCGTGGTCTTGTCGATGGCTCGGTATGTTCTTATATATATCTAGGGCCAGACCTTCACCCTGAGTGCCCTGCAGATCGCACTAGAGGATACAGCACTGGATGCTGCTAAAAGCAGCATTGTCTTCGACGTAACGAAGGGCGTCTCTACTCCCGAACGCGCGGTTCGTAGTTCCTTGATGTTGGTGTAATGCGGCTGACCCCGTCTTGTCTCCCAGGCGGGGACATGCTTCACGAACCAAGCACTCAAAGGGGTGTCACAAAACCACAACATTGACCTCTTGGAGAAGTTCCAAGGCGTACGCAAGGATGACGTTCTACGAGTATTGCGACAGTATTTCCTCCCGCTGTTTGATGCTTCGACCTCGATTGTTGTATCTGTAACTTCACCAGGAAAAGCGCCCGAGATTAGCAAAGGGTTGAAGAATGCGGGCTTTGTCGTCGAAAGACGGACATTGGAGGTTGACCACGAGGATGAGAGCGGAAGTGAGAGTGAGAGTGAGCGTGACATGAGTACGTGATTCTCATATATCATACTGACACCGCCCCTTTGCTCGTATTATAATTACGCATATAATGCGTTTTGCCTGAGTTCTAGTGGTTATCCTATTAGAGTGTGTAGTTCCGTATCCTCCTGTGTACTCGTTTCTGCTTCGGGTCGAGTGGTCTGCTCACCGACAACCTCGATTCTTTTTTCATTCGCTTCTCCCGGCTTCAGCTCGACATTTTCTAAGAAATCATTGTCGACCAGAAAATGAATGGCTTGAGAGAGATTGGACACGGTCATGCGAATCTCAGGCAGTAAAAGCTATAAGCAAAGTATACCGACCATTAGCACAAACGTGGAAAGGTCGAGTAGTGGCACAACAATAGCTTTCGCTCACATTACGAAGAAGTGATGTCCGCGCAGCGAAGATATTCTGTGGCGGCCTTTTGGGCTGGGCGGTGGGACTCGGGGACGGTGATGATTTATGGGCTGCGCCTTTGCAAGCGTCGATTGTGGGCCGGCTGCAGTGGGATCAATGCTAGAGGAAGGTGGGATGGTGGGTCTGGGCTGTGGATGGTCGCTGACGGCCTGTGGCTGTGGCTGCTCCGGCTCAGCATCCGAAGAGGACCCATACGCCTCTATCCCAGGCGGTCGTCGCTTGGAAGACACCTCCTCTGGGGTGCCATCATCATCGCCATCGTCGGACCCAGAATCGCGGTCCGAGCCCGGATGTGTCACTATGTTCTTCGCGGGTGGCGGCCCTGGCACACTCTGCTGGGGACCCATGTCTGCGGCCGGGGTTGACAATGACTGGATCTGTTGCTGAGCCCGAGCGGAGGGAGGGCGGCCACGAGACGCGTCGGCACTTCCGTGCCCGCGATTCCGACCGCCTCCGCCGCGCCCTCGACCGCGGCCAGTAAAGGCTCCTCCGCCTCTTCCCCGTCTCGCTCTCGTCACCTCGGGGTCAAACAAAGGAGGCTGCCTGAAGCGTTTGTTCCCTGTCAGTGCGATGTAATCAGGCTGTAGCCCGCCATTCGCCATGGCCTCCTCCAGTTTGCGCTTCTTCTCCGCAACGCGCGGAGCCGTCGGCCAGCGGCGTTTGCGCTCTGCGATCCACGCCGCGACCTCTTCGGGCGTGTCGAGTCGCACATTCGTCCCTAGGATGGGGATGGGTTTCCTGCGAATGGGAGGGAGGGACGCAAAGTAACGGTCAGATCACCATGACCGGCTGCGTATGTATGGACGAGGACGTACCCCTTCAGGCTCGGGTCGGCATCCCAATCTGACTGGCGCTTGCGGGCGGGCCATCCTGGGGGATAAATAAGATGCCTGTCCATCATGTGTACTTGCACAGAGTTTGGAGAGCCGATGAATGTACAACTCGAAACCGTGCACTTGTTATTTCCGGGGGTGTACCAGTGTGTTTGGGGCGCGCCACGAGGAGGAAGGAAGTTGCGACTACCGGAAGGTGGAGATGCATTGCTGAAAGATGGTTGAGGGGAACGTGGAATGTAGATGGGCGGGAAGAAGGCTGGGTGAGTGGGTTGTAGGTGGAAGAGAAAGTGTAGCCTTGAGGATTGACGTGGTGGCCAAGTGGTGCAGAGGTTGTGGGACAGAGCGAGAGTGAGAGGCGAGAGCACTCTTTAGGGTGCGTGCGAGATCGTTTGGGTCCATCGATGCGGGTGCGAGTATATGCGGTCAAAAAAATCGAATAAAAAAAGGCATGGTCTAATATAGTTAAAGCGTCGCACGGTACTGGCAGCACTAGCACTAGCACAATTGCACAAGCAGTACGATAAGGGTCTCAGAGACCAACAGTAGATACGTACAGGGAATGACTGGAGAATGCACATACACCGCGTTTGGAGTGAAGAAAAACGGGGAAAATGAAAATGATAGAACGAAGGAGGCAGCCACCACAATGAGTAATAGTATAGATGCCAAGGGTGGGCGATGAAACAGGATAGCAGGGAGGGGGACGAGTAATCGATTTTTACGTTTTGAAGGGGAACAAGAAGCGCGAAGGATGCGGCGATCAGAAGCATGACAAGGACGTTTAAGTGAGAGGTCCGTCGTGACCCGTGCAATAACGACGCGGTGGAAAACGAGATGAACGCTACACGTAAATGGACACTAATGGGTCAACGCCCGTGAATATAATCCCATCAATAACCGTTGCGAATGCCTGAGGAGCGAAACGTCGATGTGAAGGGCATAATGGTGGCAAGCGACTTATTCCTGAGACTCCTCCTCTTGGCTCTGATGTTCTTTCCCAACCCGCCTCTCCTTCTCACTCTCCAGTTGGTTATAGAGCAGGAAAAGGGCCTTCTCGTTCGCCTCTGGAGTACCAACGATGGTGAACATCCGCTCGCCTGTCTCATCGTGTGGTGCCTTTGCAATAGAGATCTTGGAGCCAGAGAGGCGTCTGATCTCCGTGATTTTGGTACCACCACGGCCGATGATGCAGCCGACCATATCAGACGGTATGGAGATATTTTGAGTGCGTAGATTGGCGGGGTTTCCAGCTGTTGGCGAAGGGGGCTAGGGGCACGTGCATTAGAATCACCATTGGCGCGCCTGCCGTTGTAGCTGGACTGATAGCCGTGAGAACGCCGTCCACTGGAGCGCTCGTCCGCCGCGCCAGGGTTGTAGAGAACGGTGCCGAGGCCCCTTTCCCAGTCCTCCAATAGGCATCTGCCTATTTCTTCGATGGCACGGGCGATAGACTCGGGCGAGCCCTGAACGTCAACAACGCGCTCGGTAGATTGGGGAAGTATCTCCTTGGATGCGACCATACGCGCCCCGGAGCCATCCTGTATGGCCTTGATTTTGAGACCGCTGCGGCCTATGATGGTGCCCATGAGGTTATGTGAAATTAAAAGACGCATAGAGGTGTGAGCGGCGGAAGAAGTAGAGACGGTGGGAGAAGAGGGGTTTGCTTCGACGAGCTGCGCAATAATAGCGCATATGCCTTGAAGAAGAAAATCAGGGGACAGGTGATCCCTCAAACGAATGTGAGAGCACACCTTTGCAACGCTCTCAACCGAACCACTGATACTTAGGACACGTTCATGGACGCCTGGTACGACTTTGCTGACGCCGGCTTTGACTCCAGTTTGCTCACGGAGGTCGGCAACATTTTTACCACCCTTGCCTATGATGACGCCAGCATCCTTGGTACTAACAAGAGCACGAAGGGTAAGGACGTCACGTCCGGATGGGGAGGGAGATCTGGAGCCCTGAGGAGAGGCTGAGAGAAGGTCAAGAACGGACAAGAATAGATACGGGGGGGAAAGGAGGCATACTCGAGGCGCGGGCATGGTTGGGGGAGTCGGAAGGCATAAAAGAGAAAGGGGGTGGGTGAAAGGGGAGAGCGAGGAAAGGGGAGGGAGGAGAGCTGGCTGAGGGGAGGGGGAGGAAAAGGCTGAGACTGAGGGAGGCTGAGGGAGGAGGTCAGGTCAGGTCAAGTCAGAAACTGAGTCGTGAGCGTGAGCGTGACACGACGACTTGGCTGGCTGGATCAGCCCGGCATTTGCCGCCCACTGCTCACTGTGCTCATGTCCATGTCAAGTATTCCTCCTGCCCTAATAAGCATGTGCGTCCGATCTTGCATAGTCAACTTCCCCCGATGGCCGGCACTCTTTCTATGTCGACCGTCTTGCCTGCGCCCGCCCGCCCACTGGCAGCTCAGGCAGCCCTCATCGTTATAAGTCTCTCACTGCCCGCACCCTTTTGGTCCCGAGAGCGTCCACTCTTTTGTTCACACAATGAAGCTCATCTTACTACTCCTAGTTCTCGCTATTCCGCCTTTCCGAGCCCTCCCCACGGCCTCTATGTCCTCCCCTTCGCCTGTCCCTTTGGAATATCCTCCACTGATTCCCGCCTCCACCTCAACACCCCCGCATTCGCCCCATGATCCCGAAGCTCCTACGGCCGCCAACGAATCTGAGCCGTCTGCTTTTGTAGTGCCCTCCTCGTCTGTAGCCGTGCTTCCCAGCTCGATATCGATGCCTTCATCCGACTCAGCTGTCTCATCGACTTCATCTTTGAGCCCGCTGACCCAGGAGGATATGTACACAGTCCTTCAGCGGAGACTTGACTCTATCATTGCCTCCACCACTCGGGCATCGCACGTCACTTCATGGCACGTTAACCGCGTTGTGTGTTTCCTCATCACATCTGATCTTGTACCGCAGGCTGCAGACATTGAGACCTGACGGACGCTGGCCTGCTTCGGAGATCGATTATACTGCTGGTTGTTCTGCTCAACGTGCCAACTGGCCAGCGAGTATGCATTGGTCTCGTATCCGTGCGTACGCCCAAAACTTGATGTACTCATTTCATCTCCTGACACCACACAGTAACTATGAGTGCCGCTTGGCACGGCGGGCTCAGGGGTGCTAAACAGTGGGCTGGCAGCCCGGTACTCGCTCGTGGCATTTCGTCTGCCATGGACTACTGGTTCTCCCGCGATTTTACCGTTTCCGCATGTTTGGATCAAGGTGGAACCGATGCATGCCCATGTGACACTCCTGGTTTCTGGAATACCAATTGGTTCTCGAATGTGAGTTGCTCTCATACTTCTGAGCGTCCCTTGATCGCAAACTACTGTTATAGGTCATCCTTATTCCCGGACTCGTCGGCAGGAGCTGCCTGCTATTCAAGTCCTCGCTCAGCCCGGCACAAATTGACAGCTGTGTTTCCATTTCTCAGCGAGCGTATGACACATTCTATATGGAGAAAGACTTCCTTACTGGCGCCAACACCTTGGATGTGGCGAAGATCGGAATCGATCTTTCCTTATTGACATCCAACGCAATTCTTATTGCCGATGCCTATCGTCGCATTCACGCAGAGGTCGTCATCCATCCTGGGGTCGCCGTCGATGGCATCAAGCCGGATGGCAGTTTCAGCCAGCACGGCGGTCTTCTTTACAACGGCAATTATGGCAAGGACTAGTAAGTTCAACAATTCCCTCCTGTTTCCCGAGCCTACGTACTAATTTCGCCCTAGTTCCAATGACGTTCTAGAGCTAGAGATCGCTGCTGCTGGAACCCAGTATGCTGCCGGTGATACCTCCCGACGTGCCTTTGAGACTCTGGTTGACGGTGACCAATGGATGATCTACCGCAACGTGAAGACCAATGTACTTCATTGGGACTTCGTGAGTCGTCTCAGTCTTCATATCTTGCGTGACCTGAAAGCATTTCAGAGCACTCTACCGCGGTTCATCTCTTTCCCTGTCATCGATGATCAGTGCGTGGCCCGTTCAAACTAGCAGAGCCCCTCTTGACATTTGCCTTAAGAGCCACGAGCGGTCTTAAAATCGATCTTTCAGATATCCTGCGACTAGGGGAGCTGTGGGACTCTTCTACCATGGTTAAAGTTTACCGCAGCCTTATCGAGCCTACGGATGATGCAAATGCGGGAAAGCTCATTGGTAACCGGTATTTCTACAGTAACGATTACATGGTGAGCAGAGTCTCTATCAGCCAGAGCAGAGCATCCAGTCTGACGCTTTTTTAGGTCCACCGCGGGCCCGGCTATGTCTCCACGTTGAAAATGTATTCGACACGGACGAAGAATACAGAATGCATCAACTCGCAAAACGTTCGTTCCTCAATCCCGTAGACGGGTCTAGCATCTGACTTTAGCATTAGCCATTTGGCTTCCACCTTGCCGACGGTACCCTCTACACGTACCTTCAGGGAGACGAATACGAAGACATCGCCGCGGCCTGGGATTGGAATCTCATCCCTGGTACCACCGTGGACTACGGTGCCACGAAACTCGAGTGCACTCGCAGCTCGTATCACGGACTCGAGTCCTTCGTCGGCGGCGTATCGACAGGCAAGACTGGCACCGCCGCCATGCGATATCTCAACCCCCAAACCAAGGCATTCAGCTGGCAAAAGGCCTGGTTCTTCCTCGACGACCACACGCAATACGTCATGATCGCCAACCTGTCCTCCCACACCGCCGCCCCTGTCTATTCCGTCTTGGACCAGCGGCGGCATTCGGGTACCGTCTTTGTCGACGGCGCCGTTTTTGAAACACCAAGTGAACGAACGTTCGACTTTACCGCGTCGTCACTCTGGCACGGCGGCGTCGGCTACCTCCTCGAACCAGGAGAGACCACCCTTACGGTGTCCGTCGGCGAGCGCACGGGCAAGTGGTCTGCGATCGGCACGTCAATGCAGCCGGCAGAGACGGTCGATCTCTTCGCCGCTTGGATCGAGCACAAGAACCTGACGAGACCCGTGTCGTATACCATCTTCCCTGGCACGACATTTGACGGCTTCCAGAGCAAGAGCAATTCCCGCAAGATCATTTCCCTTCAGAACGATAACCATATTTCCGCAATTTTCGATGCGGATTACGGCACCACCTCTGCAGTGTTCTGGGATGTGACTGGCGGTACCCTTTTTTAGAGAACGTGCCAGGCATTGACGGACCTATAAGCATTTCCGTCAGCGGAAATGTGGTGCTCATGGTCAATTTGAAGACAGAGACCCTCACAGTTTCAGACCCCTCGCAAACTCTCACTAGTGTGGACATCTCGATAGAAGGAATAGAGGAGAAACCTTGGGCCTCTACAGTGAAGTTGATCACTGAATCAGAGGAACCAGTAGGGAATAGCATTACACAACAGCGTTTCTTATCTTTCACACATTAACTATGTAGGGTAGAATAATGTCGCGAGTGCTTTGACATCATCCCCGATTTTCAAATGAGATAAACACATGCAATGTACAGTCTAGAAGCCTGACTGGTCAAAGCCACCCTGGTCATAGACCTCCTGGGGCTGCTGGAATGCAGCTTCATCCGGTATCGGCGCTGCCGGAGGAATGGCAGGTTCGCGTTGCTCTGACGTGGCTCAGCAATGACTTTGTCCACTGGAGGCTCCTGGATGGTCACGGAATCAGGTAGGGGCTTCCGAGGCCCGAGTTGTCCTTCAGCATCATAACCTTTCATGCTAAAGTATGTAATCATCAGATGGAATTCTCCCCTATCCGCTGGACAAAATCGCACGTACATTTTGACCTTGATACCGAGGACACCCTGTCGAAGGAGAACGTGACGGACAGCATAGTCGACAAATTCACGGGCAGGTTGGCCCGAATGGATCATGAACCCGTCCGTAAACTTCATCGACTTTGCACGAGCAGCGCGGAGCTTGCCAGACACAACAACTTCACAGCCTTTTGCACCGGACTCCATGACAAACCGAAGCACACCGTAGCACGCCCTGTGATCATGTTAGTATCATGCGCAACATTAGACGAGGCTTCCATGCGTACCGACGGATGGCAAGACCACCAAGAAGCTTGTACCGTAAGCTCTCGCACTGCGCGACGGCAGAGAGACCCCGGGTCTGAACCTTCTCGGCATAGAGTTCAAGGGTGTTGTCTGGGAATTTGAATCGTTTTTGGACGAGGGCGGTGAGTTCGCGAATACGGCGTCCTTTCTCGCCAAGGACTTCTTGAGTATGTGTGGCACGAATGATAATCTGCAAGTATGCGTTCAAGCGGCCATCCCTCTGAGCGTGGCAGAGAGTACGGACCTCTGTACGGGCATGAGTGACGCGGACGTCGCAACCAGAGTAGCCTTCCTCAGAAAGCTCGCGAGTGAAAAATTCGTTCAGCTCGGCACGGAAAACACCGTCGGCGACGAACTTGCGCTTCTTGCTAATCTGAGCGGACATCTTTGAAAAGTGGGAAGGAAACTGGAAACTGTCAACCAGATCGTATTAGCACCGTGATAAGCCGTTGTTCATCATCCAGGTGTGAGGACTAGCATCCAACTCAAAGCAGTGCAATCTGCACCATTTCCCGGATGAAACACAAGAATACCTGGGCACATAGACCCGCCCGCAGATAAAACAACACACCTTTCTTGTGGAGAGAGACTACGGCGTGTGTTACTCGTCGAGCTGTCGATGACTCGGGGGTGCTGTTACACTTTCTCACATCTAAATGTGGAAGCGGAGTTTCAATGAGCGCCCTATAAAGGATGCACCGACTCTCTTCTGCTCTCTCATCTTACAATACTTGGTGAGTGTTGAGTTTTCGACGTTGCACTCGCTTGCCATGAAGAGCGTTGTATTTTCAACCACAACTGGCACCTCTTAGTCGACTTTGACTTCACAGGATGACGTCCTACCGGTTGTTATCTCGTGCATGTCACTGACATGAATGACCTTCTGAGCTCAATTTCTCTTGCTTTTGTTACCTCTTCTATGAGAATGATAGACTGACGTTCTTTTTTTAGATGTGGATTTTACTGTCTGAATAAGACCGCCTATTTTGCTTCTCATCCGAGATTGCGCTAATGTCCGTTGTAATGGTTGTTCTAGGAGCACACGTCTTTACTTCTATGGATCAATGTTACCCCTTGCTTGTGCTATTTGAAGGAATTGCCATTTCTCTATTGCGGTTACCTAGAGCCTGAGGCTTTTGTTCTGCCAATGTGTCTAGCAGTACTAGTGCTGAGTGACACGTTGGAGTTGCATGTTCAGACCGGTTTGGCCGTCAGGTTGTTAAGTGCCGATACTGCTGGCCAGTACAGTACTTTATGAGACCGCAGTTGATGGATTCTCTTGGATGATCTGTGACTTGTATCCAGAATTCTAGTTCTGGTCCCGTCTCTTCTGAGAGGACATCCGAAAGGGAAGAGGGATGAAGGGAATGCATCCTTTTTCACAATAATGATTCAGTGCCCGCTCGGCATAGTAGCAACATATCATATACATCAGCGCCTATACAAGACACTTTAGAGGGCACCCGGTATCATTTGAGGGCGTTAGACCTCAGCAGGAGAGAACAACCCGGAAATAACAACCTCGGAGACAACATCGACGGCAGGCTCCGTTATTGCAAACACGACGCTGTGACCAAGGTTCCCCGCTTACCGTTGCACTTGTGTTCATGAGCGTCGCTCGTTTATGAAAATTCCGGCGGCACCCATTCCGCTCCCAATGCACATGCTGGTGCATAGGAATTCTCCATTCCGCCTACGCAGCTCCTCCAGGCCAGTGACAACCTGGCGAACGCCAGCTGCGATGTCATCAATAAGTAAAAACCCACGTGAAGGAAATAGACAACGTACTCATGCCCAACGGGTGAGTCAAAGCGATAGAGCCACCGCTGAAGAGGCAACGTGATTGAGGACTACGCGCCAAGAACGGGTTTGACCGCAACTTACTTGGGATTTAGCTTACTGATCGGTATCTCCAGCTGCTCGACGCAGTAAGCAAATTGTGAAGCGAATGCCTCATTAATCTATCGCGAACCAATGTTCTCGAGCGATCTGCGTAAGGAAGGAAAAGCGCGCACCTCATACACATCGATATCTTGCGGCTCCAGTCCGGTCTGCGCGAGGACTTTGGGAATGGCATAGATCGGGGCGTTCCCCATGTAACGAGGTTCGACACCGACAATGGCGGTGCCCACGAACTTGGCAAGGACGTCATAGCCTTCCGCCTTTGCGCGTGCCCGCGTGGTCAGAATACACAAAGCCGCGCCGTCACCTACACCGCTGGCGTTCCCAGCCGTAGTGGATGCGTTGCCCCACTCTGGGAAGGACGGCCGCAGCGCGGCAAGCCCCTCCGCGCTCACGTTCGGTCGGACGGTGTCATCCACAGATACGACAGTCCCTCGGAGCTCGACTGGGAGAATCTCCTCCGCAAAGACGCCATCTGCCAGCGCCTTTTTACGCAAAAAGCTCTCTGTCAACCTTCCTGCTGTGCGAGGGCGAGAACGAGCGAAGCAGTATTTTTTTTTTACCTTTGCTGCGCGCGTGTGGGATATGAGCGCGTACTCGTCCTGCTTCCGCCGAGAGACGTCGAACGCCTGGGCGACCATTTCCGAGGTCCAGCCCATGGGCTGCCCCGAGTCGCGCGCAAATCACCATCACTCAAAGGGTCCCCCGCAATGCCCGAGGGCCCGAGTCGACGACGCACCTGAATGCAGTCGTGCGCTTGCGGGTGTGCGCGGACAGCGTCCACTACCACGGGAGTTGGGCGGGGGCTACATGAAGCGAATAAGAATGAGAAACGGAGACGCGCTGCCAGTGCACCACCCAAAAAAAAACGACCGGAAACTGACTTGAGGGACATGCTCTCCACGCCTGCAGCCACGCCGAGCGATATCTCTCCAGCACGAATGCTGTGGGCGATATTCCTTATGGCCATGAGCCCGGAGGAGCAAAGTCGATTGACTGTGGAGATGGGGACGTGGTCGGGGATTCCAGCCGCGAGCGCGGCAGCACGGGAGACATATAAAGGCGACGGCGGGTGACATGTTCCTTCATGGGGGCTTTTTCCTCACGACGTCTGATGAGGGGTGGGGCACATATCCGTACCTACACAAATGTCATCGATTGACGCCGGGTTCAATTTGGTTTTCTCCAGGGTGGCCTGAGTTTCAGGTCATGGTCAACCCAGAAAGCATCAAGTGAATCAACTCGCACTTTGAATAAGGCACGAAGCAGTTCATCTACTGGCACATCCCTGAGCTGCCCTTTTTTTGCCCTTCCCATCGCAGTACGTTTTGCAAAGGTAATAACAATGTCGTCGTGTTTCTTCTGTAGCAGTTGTGCACGGCTAGAAGCCACTGCCGACGCCGCCCTGTGCGTGCCTTTCAGTGGACGAGACATGGGCCGTAACTTGAGCATGACTTCGAGCTTCGTAGAGCCAAAATGATCAACGAAAAAATTGTGAAGTAAAATAGATTGTAGTCGTGGAAGGTGTACGCCTCCGGGCGGAACTTGGCGCTCAAACGGAACGGAGCGACGGCTCTACTAAGTTATAACATATCGTTCAAATTGGGGCCTTCCGCATTGCCCCATCCTCCGACATACCTGCACACGAATCAAGCGACGCCTGTTTGGGCAATCTTCCTCTAGTGTCGCAAACCTTTTTTCAGCGTTTCCACCACCTCCGTCCCAGCCTCAGACCGCAAAGATACTCCATTACAGTACATGTCTCGCCACATTCATGACTATGGTCCTGACGAGACAATCATACACTATTACCTTGAACAGGACAGGGTGATCTGCCCGTATTGTTATTCCAAGTCGAATTGCGATAGTATTGCCTCCGTGACAAGATGTCAAACTAGAGGATACACCATTACTGTAACTAGATGTGATGGTAAAATACCCTTTTTATTCTTCGGGAGTTGATATCATTGAGGTTATCCAACTGGTGGGGTACTAGGAGTATTGTGTCGCGCCATGAAGGGACAGATGCGTACCTCGAACAGTACCACCACGTCCTCGCCAAGTGCGTAATTCTTAGCAGACTCAAGGCCATTTGGAAGTAGTATTTCCTTCAGTGCGTATGGAATCTCCTTGTCCCGAGATGTGTAAGTGCACGATCGTTGCTCTGCCGTGGTATGCCCTTCATTGATGTACACTTCTCCTGGCGAGTACACGTCTTGAGTGGCCAGGATGCGAGCAACCCGCCTTGGGTGATAGTCCATAATGCAAAGCGAGTCTCCTTGACCGAGGGGTTCTAGGCAACGCATGCCACACACTAGCTTGGACCCGGGGTATCTGACCGTCGCATTGGACACTTTGATGAGCCGTGTGTTTCCCGGTCCCCAATTTGCAGGGTACAAAGATGGTCTCAGTGTTAGAATATGTGCTTTGATGTAGGATAGAATGGTGTCATGTGGAATGCAGAGCAAGTGAAGTTTGAGTAAGAACATCAAGTCATCTGTTCTCCCGAGTGTCAAGAGCCTGCCGCCGGGGTCCGCATGAAAGAGACCTGGAACGTAAGAAGCAGAGTTGTTGGAGGGTAGTGTATTCGCACATAGAATGTGCCCTTCAAGAGGACCATGGTACTTTTGGGTAGGGAACTCGAAGTCGTATGAGTGCAAAGACACATCATCGGCAGCATCCGGTAATGTCACAGCCCGAAGGCATAATTTGCGATTTTGATCATCGCGCACATCATATGAAAAGAGGATATTCGTTCTGTCAAGGAAAGCGCATTGGGCGTCTTCGAAGGACGGCTGGGATATGATAAATTAATCTGCCCCTCGACTGATATTGAAAAGAAAACCCACGATTTTTGCTACGCGTCCTCCAGTCTTCCAATTGAACACCAGGATGTGAGGTTCGGGTGAGTCGACCGCCAACATTAGGAGGTCATCGTATATCATACAAAGAGACCCATGAACTTGAACATTGCTTGCGAAAGAATAGATGGGGCCGACAGCATGTCCGAGAGGATGGATTCCTCCTGTTGAGAGAGTTCGAACGTGGACGTCCGGGAAGCTAAACATAAGATGGTGAGCAGGCAGAGAAGGGAAGCCGAAATTGGAAACGGACGACAAGAAACAGAGGAGATCTTGCGAGTCGTCCACACAGACGGCATGTATATGATTGCAGTCCAAGTTCAGAGTCCACTGTTGCTCGGGAATGCCACGTAGTTCGGAAGGAAATCGCAGCAGTAATAAATCTTGCCTGCGGTGGGTATCTGATGCGATGCAATGAAACACCATTAGATTTCCAGACACAGCCACAGGGACTGAGCGGATCTTTTTCGAGAACAGGAGGTCGCTTGGTTCATGCCATGTAGGGCTTTTCCACAACGTCTGGGACCTCCGAAGCCTGTCAAGCCGCTCCGCTGAGCTGACGCCACTTAATTGGCCATCGCACATCCCGGTTCCGAATAGTTCTATGATGTATTGGAGCGTGGAGGACTGGTCTACGATGTTTTTGAGGCGACGACATGACTGAAGAGGTCTTGATGTGAGTGACGGGGAACACGAGGCAACGGCTTCAGTTACCGTTCGACAGGAGAGCAAGGTCTTGCAATCGGTGTACCCCAGTATTTCTGAAATGAGTTCATCTGGGAGTGATGAAGTCTCGAGAAACATGGATGATGAAAACACTCAGGATTCCGAGAAATTCGACCGGGCGAGCGCAGTATCGCGCAGCATCAGCAGTCCCAGAGCAAGAGGCGTGCGCAACAGACAGTGTTCCGCCGCTTTAGTCAATACCGTCCTTCACTGGTCCCAGCTCTCATGAACTTAAGCATGCCCCTCGTATATATTCATGGCATTGGCAGTCATTTGCTCATATGTACGCTACTGGCTCGGAAAGCCGGTATATGATAATAGAGAATGTGCAAGGGTATCCTGTATAGCAGACATCGCGAGGAAGATACGTTCAACAATTGACAATAAATGATGTGTGGGGATGGATGAGGAGCATAAATGAAAGAAAAGTGCAGATATAGTCACACCCAAAACATCAGCTTGCGAATAAGTGCCGCGTCTCTACTCGGCCGCTCTGCATAATCACGCGACACAGTGCGCGGGAGGAACGGGCGGTCATTGTGTTCGTCGCTGTCCGGTGGAGGGGCGATCCGCGAGATTTGCATCTTTGCAAAAATACGTTATCAGCCTGAATTATCAAACGTGCACAAAACTCACATCGCTATCCATGATCACAACGTCCAAGATTTCGCGTAACTCTGGACGCTCCTCGAATACATAACCGTCTTCTGGGTTGCGGGACCGTAGTTGATATAGCTTAACGAGGTGAATAAACTTGCCCATCATACTAAACTTAGCCCAATGAATTTTTGAGGGGTCGTCTGGGTGAAAATCGCCATTGCCGACGTGTGCTCGAATGAGGTCAGATAAATGTACCTCCCTGTCATCCGGGTCAATTGGAGGAACGGGGCTGGGCGGCGGCACTCACAAGGCGGGAATACAAGGTCCTTTTGAGTTGCGGAGCGCCATCCGATAAGAGCGATGTGAGCCTGTTGAGTTGAAAAGCAACTCCCAAGATTGAAGGTGCTTGTGCAATTTTGAATTGCTCTCTTGGAACCTCGCAATGGCCGGGTCCCCATGATATGTCGCATTGTTAATCCCAGCTACGAATGCTCGCAGAGCTGAGTAGTTGTTGAGAGCTCTCAGCTTTTCAGCAATCTCAACTAGCTTCTCGATCTGCCTCGCTCTGTTTTTTGGCTTGTCGTGGCACAAGACCAAGGAAACGACCCTGGTACCATACTCAGCAGCGGCAGACGGTAATATTATGATCAGAAACGCACCAATCCGCCAAATGCTCAGACACTTCGTTGAAGCGTGCTATGGAATCGGTCATGGGATCTTTCTTCCCGGAAACTAGTACATGTTGTAACCAATCCCGTGGCTAGATATGGGACAGAACGTGATTCGTTGACGCGGTAGGATATTGCTACTGATACTTACTTCAATTAACAAGAAGAGAGTTTTCCCGACTCTTGTGATTTCCTCAGCTACAAGCTGGGGGTCACAGATGTTCAACTTTGCAGACGTGCTAAGTAGGCCTTTAATTATTTCCTTCGCGCTGTCGACATGTTCTGTGATTGCCGTGCCGTTACTCCGCGCGCTGAGAGGAAGGCTGGATTTGCGTTCCCTGCCAGGGCTCACGACCACCGACTGAGTCGAGCTTGCATCCTCAGAACCCACGGTCTGACTTGAAGTGGCGTCTAACGGTGGAACGACATCGTCGTCATCCTCGGAGAAGCTGTATGGTTCATCGCTCTCAGCAGTCGGTTCGTTGACTTTCATAGCCCACGCAGCATCTTTGTCTTGTAAAGGGCGACCCTCGAGAAAAGGAAGTAAGTCAGACCCATAATGGAGGAGGTGGGTCTTGGTGACAATCGACTTGACCAGCGCATTGAGTGCGTCCGCTGCCGCTCCGACAGCGAAGTCATGGGGATAATCCTGTATCCACACCTCCAAGAGATGACACACCCTGTGAGAAGTGTATAAGTAAGGGCCCGTGAACGCAGATACTTGCCGTACCTCATCTGAGCGAAACATGCAAACATAGGGTCATTGGAGCCTTGATCTAGTTGGCGCATGCGTTTCTGCATGGCCAAAACAACGCTTCGGGGACTCGCGAATCGTCGATAAGTAAGCAAAAAATGTGAGATGAACCCCCAGTCTGCAGCTTGGCTGTCGGTAATCCGTTGCTACACTAGGGCCTAGTACTCACCATCGCCACTGACAGCCAGGAAAAGAAGTTTCTCTAGAAGATCGTCCAATGTAGCCCAGGACACGTATTGGCTATTGCTCGGTTAAAACCCTGTTTGGTGCCTGGCACGTAGAAAATCAGATAACTACCTGATCCTTCCGGGTATACCAGGGCGGTCCTCTGGTATATCGTCCGTGGGCTCTGCACTGTCATTCAAACCAGAAAGTTCCGTTCTCGAAGCATCCGCCTGTAAGGAAACGGCGGTGACACTGGACTTAGATTCTGAGTCAGCGAAGTCCTGTGAAGCGTTGCCGTCAAGCACGCCGGCTGTCGTCGCCTCCGCATTAGACGCAGGTAGATCACCTGTCGATCGACTTGGCGCAGATGATATTGGACCATGAGTGGATATAACAGATGTGGATCAGATGACTGCGGAGCGTGAGAGGGGCAGGATGACGCATGCATGGCAGCGGTGGGTGTTGCCGTATCAGAACGCGGTATCTCCCAAGGTGGTGGCGTAGTAAGAACGTCAGGGGAGGCAGGATTTTGGTAGCTAGCGGCATCAGCGTGATTCATGTCTAAAAAAGCCATCGGCGAATCAGTACGGGTAGACTCGTGCAGGGAAAAGGAGTCCGCGGACGTCGATTATGGCTAATTGCCCTCATGAGCCAGTCAAAGGCTAAGCGCAGACGGTTCTTTCCTGCGTCATTTGAGATTGTGACTTTGATAAGTCCAATGTCCAACCTCGTCAACCGGTCGTGGATCTTCTTCAAATCCAAAAGGTCGTCAAGGTCACACTTGGATGCAATTGCCACAATTGGAAGCCTTGCTTCTCGGAAAACGGCTATCTGACTGTCAGTTTTCCATGTAACACTAGGGAAAAAATTACAGACGCAGGATGTCCTCCACCTCTGCAAAGGAGTCCTTCTTTGACACGTCACAGCACACAATCACGCCATCCAAGGATGGGGCTCGATCCGGCCATATATCGTGGCCGGACTGCAAGCGTGCCTTGAGAACAGCAGTGTCGACCTCCAGAACGTTAAGAGTCGCCTCAGACCCTTGTTCATCCGTTACTTTTCCCTCTCGAAGAGTATCTAATGTCGGATCAGGCACATGTTTCAATTGGGCGGGTCCGACAACCTACATTGGAGTAGGGCATCGTCATCTGGGCTGTCCGTAACCGTCAAAGGTTCCGCAAGCTCATATGCTTTGAGGCCTTTCGAGATCGCGGTAGACTTTCCGCAGCCTTGCTCTCCAATCACGGCCACGGTGACCTGAAGGCCATTGAATTCGATGGCATAAAGCGAGTCGAAGGAGAGAAACTGACGGATTGTAATCTGATGCCACGGCAATCCAAGCCCAACTTGCGATTACTGCTCGTAGATCCACCTCCGGTGATGTTTTGACGACTTTGACGACTTGACGGACCTGCTTTGGAATTTCGGTACGAAAGAGACTCGGTTGTGGTGGCAGGAAACCACGGAGTACTGTTGTTGCCGCTATCGGTATTTACCAGGGCAACGGGATTCGCGCTGTGTAGTTTTGATGGGAGTGGAAGCTCTCCGGGAGGTAGAGCTGGACGCAGCTTCCCCTTATGTTTTGGACCCGGTCTCCTCGCGGCCGTGGAGACCTGGGGTGCATCGCGGGGTTCGTCGTCTGATTCTTCGGGTATTGACTGACTGGCTTCGTCGCCGACAGTGCTAACGCTTGCACCGCGACTGCGACCAGAGAGAGGAAACGTAGGATCACGAGGGAGATAAGAAACGTGAGGAGAGTCAACGGCATGTGGCTGCCAGGTTGGGGCTGGAGCGCGACGCGGCTCATCGGTGGGGGAAGCAGCAGGAGTTGCCCTTTGTGGGCGACCCACTATGCTCACCGGAGACGAACGGGAGTGACGTGAGAAGGAATCGACAGAGAATGACTTGCGTAAGTTGGGAGAGAGTGGAGAAGCGTTGGAAGGGGAAGTCTGTGCAGTATCGTTGCTCGACCCTGCAGGCTGACGATGGGAGGTCTGAGGAAAGGAAGTGAATGCATGCGGGGAGAGACGCGAGTCCTCCTCGAGAGGAGGTAGATGGTGGTCGGTGGTCGATGCACCACGAAAGGAGGTGCTCGGGATTTCGATGGGAGGGAGAGAGGGGATATCCGGGAGACCAGTAGAACTATTGATGGGTGCTGACATGGTGAAATTTCATGAAAGTGCTCGTGAACAAGTTAAATTGATAATTTACACGCGAGCTGGGAGGTGAGCAGACCTGAGAGCTGAGCTGCCGGTGGGCGCTGAGCTGACCGCTGAGCGCTTCGCTTCGCGTGCAACTTGCCCGCCCCCATACATTACGTCAGCCGTCCTGCTTGCTCTCTGCTTGCTGCATGCGCATGCGACAACATGGCCCTCACACGCCTTCACTTCTCATCCCGCACCATGCACCACCTCCTCGATAATGTGCACTACCACAATTTCCCCGTTCTCTTTACTCTTGCCGTGTCCTCTGCCGCAGTGGAGCTGGGCCTGACAGCCTATCTCATGACAGCGGGAAGCCGCATGCGAGGGGCGTCGTATCATTCCTTGTTTGTCGACTTTTTAGTTTTGAGGACCTGGTTCATTCTCTCTTTAGGCCCGTCATTTTCCTCCTCGATGCCCTTTGGACTATGTTGTTCCCTTCGACATGCGTGCTGTGGTTTACCAAAGGGAGCTTGGATCTACTGGCCACCTTATTTGGCTCGGTTTGTTGGGTTTTCGCCTCGGCAATTGTCTGGGTATTGTCCAACGATTTAGTGCTATGCACTATTTCTGAATCCCCCGTTGTAGGGGTCTGCCATTGGTTTTGTTCACAACACCAGAGCGAGGAAAAGTTGCAGGGCTTATCCCTCTGATCTCCAGTACGTTGGTTGCCTGATGCTCGTTGCAATCGCCGACTTTTGTACAGCTGCCCGCACTACCTATCCCCCGCATCCCTAGCGTGGATGGAATTCGCGCTTTGCGTGGTGACATTGGTCCTTGCCGTCATATGGGTGCGAGCTTCACGGGCCCGACGAGGCAAAGTAAGTAACCTGAGCTACGACAGATCAGCACTGACATCCCATTGATTCCGTAGCACCCACGTTTTTATGTATAGTCCGTTCGCTTTAAAGGTTATCTCCAAGGAGCTTGTTTAGTAGCACGACACAATGTATTTAATTAGATTAGAGTAGGGATTCGGCCCGGCACGGCCCGGATGTATCTCACTTGACCCTAAAGTAAAGCACTATCACTTAGGCACTCGTCACCGGTACTGCAGTACTCTGGCACTTTACTCTGCTCTCTCCGCAATGTCTATCAGGTAGGACCACCATATTGTTTACTTGAACCATTTGCCAGACACATTGCAATAGACATCCTACTCACGCAGGCTCGTGGTATACAGCAAACTGTCGGTGTACAATACGATCATTGCCCTACGCCGCGGCTGACCATTCTCAACTGCGTCTGACCACGTTCCAGCCAAGGATCTCGACAGAGACCTATCCAGATGGCTGGACGCTGTAGCGTCATCATCGTCATACTCACCCCCGGTTGTCAATTGCAAGGCGATCATCGCGCCGTTAGTCCGATCCTACCTGTGATCTTTCGTTCTCACAAGATGATAGACATGCCGGGTACTCCTACTCTGGCCCCGCTGCTGCTTGGGCATACAAAAGTATCAATACCACCGGCATGTCAGCATGTATCCTTGTTGTCGTCTTGTCTCACGGAACTGACTTATATACCTCTACAATCCAGTAAGCGTGTCTTCATCCTGGGCCCTTCTCACCACGTCTATCTTGACGGATGTGCGCTTTCCAAATGCAAAGAATACGCCACACCCCTGGGGCCCTTGCCACTCGACCACTCCAGTATGCACCTCACCGCTCTTTTCTCTTCTCGGTCTTACCAGCTTTGGCAGCGATCGACCAACTGAACAAATCAGGGCAGTTCTCAGAGATGGACTCGAGCACCGACGAAGGTGAACACAGTATCGAGATGCACCTCCCCTACATCCGTAAGATATTCGAAGGGTATGTCACTCCCTTCCGTTCCCCTCTGCCTCCAGGTGCCCATGAGCCACGAAACAACCTCTCTCCCTCTGAATCAGGAAAGAAATCGCCATCGTCCCACTTCTAGTCGGGGCCATCGACAAGAAAAAGGAGGAGGCGTTCGGCCGCATCCTCGCGCCGTATCTCGCGAGCGAGGACACGTTCTTTGTCGTCTCTAGTGATTTCTGTCACTGGGGCGCCCGATTTTCCTTCACACTCTACTATCCGCAATATCCTCTCGGATCCACCCCTCCTGTCCGGCTCTCTCGTTCCGCTCCACTACCGCTCGAGCTGTCCACTTTTCCTATCCACGAGTCTATTTCGGCTCTCGACCACGAGGCGATGGAATTGCTCACGCTTCCGCCGTCTACCGCACACCAGGCACACGACCGTTTCGCCGAGTACCTCGCTCGGACGAAGAACACGATATGCGGACGGCACCCAATCGGTGTGCTGCTGGGCGCATTGACGGAGTTACAAGACAACTATACCAAGTCGCCGCGCCTTCAATGGGTGAGGTACGAACAGAGTAGCCAGTGCCTTACGATCAAAGACTCGAGCGTGAGCTATGCAAGCGCGTATATTGGGTTCTAGTTACAGCGCTGGCTACTAATCTCCTCGAGAAACGGTCGGATGAGGTGTCATATGATATAGCCATACGGTCGAATGTACAATTAGTGTCTACATTCTGGAGCATAGATCTATGATTTGTGAGCCCACAGGCTCGTCTTTCTCATCTTCCGTCCCTGGTTCGCCGTGATCGTTTACAACCTGCGGAAGATTGCCCGGGGTGGGCGAAAGTGAGTCCAATGTCCTACAAGAATAGAATATTCGCAAATCGTGGCGACACTGACCTCGCCATCTTTAATTTGGACGTATTCAAAGCCCCACGCCCGCTGTGGCCCATCCTTCAAGTGCCCGCCATCGCCCAACAACCTCGCCGTCCAATCCGTGCGCCGCGCCGCGCCGTCTCCCGCCGCCTCCGCACCGGCACCCTTGCGGTCCAGCACAGTAAGCGAACAGCAAGCGGCCTGAAACGAGAGCTCTCGGTCGCCGACTAATTCGTGCGCGAGCGCGACGACCGTGGCGGCGTGGCTGAGGAGCAAGATGCGCTTGTGCGCCCCCGCGAAGCGGCGGTGCACCTCGGGGACGAAGACGCCGAGGAAGCCCGCGAGGCGGTCGTGCAGCGCGGGTACGGTCTCGCCCTTCCGCGACGGGTACCACACCGAGGACCAAGAATCGTCGATCTCCGGAAGGTAGGCTCGCAGGGCGCTCGCGGACGCGGGGCGCGGATGGAGCCCCGTCCCCGGTTCGACGGGCGAGTACCACTCGGAAAGACCTGTGGTGGGGGGCCGGGGTCGGAGATATCAGTGGGGGGTTGGGGGCAAGCGGTTCCAAAGATCGAAAGTCGAGAGCGGGAGGGGAACCACATGAGAAATTTGGTCCATTTGTTTTATTACGTCCGGTGGACTCACCGTGTTCGGCATAGATCGGAATGCCCAGCGCAACCGCCGTGGGCTTCGACGTTTGCAAACAGCGATCTAGGGCAGAGGACGTTACTCGGTGCTCAAAGTCAGTGTTCGCACCTTCTCACAGTACGGGGAGGAAAATATCGCGGTCGGACGTTGGTCTTCGGGTAGTGACATAAAATAACTTGCAACCTCTCTAGCTTGTTCCTAGAGGACACCATGGCTCAACGGTGAATATGCGTGTAGATAGCGAGGATCAACTCGGGACCGTACCTCTCCAAAAGCGGCGAGCGGAGGGTCGCGGGAAAGGCCAGTTACACTTTTCCTGCACAGGGAAAGATCCTCGTCACCCACGCAGGCATGGTATATAAACATCCACAGTGATGCGGCACTAACCAGTTGGTGGTCACCCAGTTCACCCTGAAACCTGCGTTTTTGGTCAGCCCTGGCGAACGCATGACACATAACAAAATATTGTGAACGGTACCGTGTCTGACGATGTAGATGGTTTCGAGAGACATGTGGAATTATCAAAGGACACGTTAGAGGAGGGGGGTGTGCAAGCCAGCATGAGTGTCCTCGTCCGTACTTAAACGTAAAATTTTTCTGCCAATACTAGTACTGTAAATTACTGTAGTCGGGCTAGTACTGTGACTTACTGTAGGGCTCGTACTGTAACTTACTGTAGTCGGGCTAGTACTGTAACTTGCTGTAGTCGGGCATGGTCACTCGACCCGGATACCCGCATGTCGCCTATTTCATTTTACGTGACTGCCTACATGAGTGCAGCCACGTGTGCTACGGACAGACCTCCCAAAAATGAGCACAGCGCCCGAGAAATGCGAGGAAGACACGTAGATTATGCACAGTTCAAACATGAAAAGAGCAGGACGATACAGCGGTAACAGTACAATCCCAAGAAGCTTTTGACCCCCAGCAACGAACGGGATGACCGTAGGAAGGCAACTTACGCGAGGGAAGGGAATGCAGTCTCATCGTTAACATTCACGGTCGTCGGCCCACCATTAGCACGGGATCCTCTGTCACCGCCACGGTTACGACCACGTCCACGATCACCGCGACCACGCCCTCCACGGCTAGGTCGTTCAAAGTGCGCATCAATCTCGAGATAAACTTTCTCTTTCCTTTCAGCACGAGCCTTGGTTTGGGCCTTTGACTAGAGATCCCGGGCATCAGTTGACGGCCATCAGGTTAGAACCTAGCGTACCTTGCCAACAAAGTATTCTTGCTCGTCGTCATTTCGTTTGTGCTCGACAACATCGCCCCAAGTGTTCTCTGCGCCTTCATTGGCTCCACGAACACCCTCTAGCTTAGGAATATCTGATGTCTCCTTTAGCTGTGCGAGGTACTGTTCGTAGGAAATGGTGTTATCTTCTTCCGTAGGATCTCTGTCCCTTGGCTTGCGATCATCGTCACCCTTATCTCCTTCAGCTGCTGGTGTGACATCACCCTCGGGGGCGGGAGCGCCCCAGGGATCTGCCGGCGCGGGTGCACTCCAGGGATCGATTGGCACAGGGTCCCAGCCATCAGCGGCACCTTCGGCCTGGGCGTCAGTCGTGCCAGCTTCCTCGGCTTTCAGTTCAGTACCACCCTCATCACCTCCCCAACCCTGATGAATTTTCTTGTCAGAGTCACTATAACAATTGAGCTTCGCGACGATGTGAAGATCGGAAAGAGAAAAACGAACGTTTTGCCGGTGGCACTATGTTTATCGAAAGGACGACCACGCCCTCTACCGCGATCACCACGGCCCCTTCCTCTTCCACGTCCACGAACCTCACCGTCTGCAAGGGATGAAGTAGTATCATGATGTATGAGTCAACAACAGAGGCCACTCACCCTTCTTTGGGGTATTTTCATCGCCAACAGGAACCTCCTCTCGCCCGTCCTGGGCTGAATCCCTTGGGGTCTTACCCCCGCGAGAGTAGTATCGGCCAGCACGGGAAGCGGGACCCTTAGATTTGGCGGCAGCCCGGGAGGGCTGGGGAGTAGACGCCTCTTTCTTTTGGGTAGCAGGACCGGGAGAACTAGGACGAGAGCCGTCCTCTAGAGGAGGGGAAGTGATTTACGACAAGCGTAAGAAAGGGGACATTGAGCCCAGAAACTGACCTCCCAGAATGGCAAAGGGGTTGAAAGAGGCCACCGACATGCTTGACGGGGCGCTCTTTGGTCACTGTGAGTCGTCAGTCAAAGGAGGATGGGGACGAAATGCGCGCAAATTGCGGCAGAGCCAGACGGAGAGTGCGTAAGCCTTTCGTGTCGGTCGGTCAGACCAGGGCCAGGGCTGCCTTGTTGCCTTACAACGTGGATCTCCCACAAATGGGGCCTTGCCAGCCACTATACAGTTCTTTCCCACGCCTCGGGATTTGCCCTGCCCTGCCCTACATAAGCCGCTCCCGCTCGTCTCTCTCTCGACAAATACAGGTATGTTTTCCATGGCCGCTGCAGCACGATTCGTGAGATAATGGTCTTCTTTAGCCCTATAAAAGCATCTCGATGATGACTCGCCCGCCTGCTGCAGGACTGGAGTGGGTCGAGGACCTCGAGACCGTCAAATGGGCTGGAGAGCAGGAAGGCCGTGAGGTTGTGAACGATGGGACGTGGGTGCGGCGCACCGGTTTGCTCGAGCGATGGAGATGCAGAAGTGTTTCCAGCAGACGGTTCTTTGTGGCCGCTGTATGGGATGAGCCGCAATGTCTCGTTGTACATACTGTACATTACCATTTCTAGTTTGTCACGTTTCCCTCTCGTTCGTTGTTCAACTCGACCTCGATGGCCTCTCGAAGGGTCTCTATCTCTGCTCTCTTGTGTGAAGATGACCCCTCAGCGACCTCTGCATCACGTCCCCCGCAGAGTTCGTCGCCGCCGCGGGTCCCGACTCGCTCGCCCGACTTCCTCGCACCCGCCAGACAACATCATCACGCCCCGCATCCTCGTCAGACCCCTGCTCCTCGCCGAACCGCTTCCCCTGAGTTCACCCACCCCGCCTTATACTCCTGGCCCCCTCCCTCGAGTTCTCGCCGCGCATATAACCCGTCCCCAGGAATGGTCCCATCAGTTCAAGCCAACCAATACGAGCCAGAGTCCCCGCGTTTGCGAACTGGCCAGCAGCCATACATACCTCCCTCATCTCCCCGTCCCTCATACTCTCAGTCCCCTTTCCCTACTACGCGCCAGTCTTCCGATTCTCCTGCTTCCACTATCTCGCTCACTCACACACCTTCCATCCACTCACCCAGTTCCCCTCTCCTCTACACCCAACGCCCCACTCCGTCCTCCGCAGGATACTACTCCCCCCCCTCGGTCGCGTCTCAGTATGACTCCCCTTTCCAAGTGGCCGTTTCCCCGACACTTCGACACCCTCGCCACAACCGTCCAGAACCCATGACTTCATCCTCTACGCGCCACTCTTCGCTCTCCCGAATCTCCACCGCATCGTCCTCGTCATTCCCGCAAGCCCTCTTAAATCCCGTCTCTCCTCAAAAGTCACCTTTAGGCGGACTCGAGGCCCTTGTCCAGGCCGCAACAGTAGAACGTGATAGGCTTGAGGCCAAAGCCAATCTCGACCGCAAAGGAGACACTTCGCGCTCCATGGCTCGACGGAGCCCTGAACTCATCCGTCCACCGCAGGAGGGTTCTCGGATCCACCTCCAGCCCCCCGCACCGGCTACCCCCGTTACGTCCTCCCTCATTCCGGGAACCCTTCTACGCGACTCCTATTCAGAGTCGTCGCTCAGGATGGGCCCCGGTCCCGGTCCCGAAGCCCATCCTGCCAAGCGCCAACGTCCGTTAGACCTCCATTCCGGCTCTGACCACAGCTGGGGTTTGTCTTCGCCCTGGGACTCCTCGCAATTCAGTGGGCTCATGGGTCCAGGTATCAAGCCTCGCAGACCGTCCTCCGAGGTTCGTACAGAGGTACATCCTACCCTTCCTGTAACCTCGCGGGATAAAGAGGAAGCGAGCATGGCGGGACGACGCTTGTCGCCAACAAGGGAGCGTCCGGCAAGAAGGCAATATATAGCAGAAGAAAGGTCTTTTCCATCCCACGTCTCAAGTCATCGCGAGTCAGTCATTTCCCCAGTTACCACCTCTGATGACAGGCAGCATGTCGTCGTAGCCGAAGAACCTCCGTCGATAGCACGCCAGGTTTCACAACCGAATGTAGACCTGCATCCACCACCGCCGGGGATCTCGCGTTCTGATCTGGTATTGAAAACACAGAGCCCTCCTCCGTCCCTTCCGTCTCCTCGGGCTTCGTTCACTCCCTCGGAACCACCAGTGCCGCCGGCACCTACACAACGGCAGCAATCACCGCCGCCTGGAAAGGAAGATACATGCAGTGGTCTGCATGCACACCCTCCCTCGCTTAGCGATATCTTGGCTCCTGTGGCCGCGGCAATGCCAAAGTCCCTTGAACCGGAAAGTAGTACTGGTGAGGAGAATTCGATACACCCCACTACCCCAAGGGCCTCCTCCATACAGGAACCCTCAGCAGCATTGGTTGAACCCTTGCCACCTGACGGCTTGACAGCCACGGTACAGGATAGCCCTCTCATTCTGGCATCGCCATCGACACTAAATGCCCATGGTGATGATCTGGACTCTGCAGAACCTGTTGAGCCACTATCGCCTACGTTACCTTCCCCTGAAACGCATAATACGGACATTACTGTGACACCCCAAGGCACTCGGTCACCATTAGGAATCTCCAAGCCTAGTTCGCCTCCTCTTGAAGATGTTCTTCATCCACCGACCACAGAACCAGAGGCATACCCTCCTCCTACCACGGCTTCACCATCACCACAGGCCCTTTCCCCTGCTGCTCCTAGCCTTCAAGATGGGACCAATGATGATCAGCTAATGGAGATTCAGACAACTGCGCCTTCTGGGACCAGTACCAATATGCCAGTTACAGACCTTCAGAGCCCAGTGGATGCTCGAACTTCGTTCACTCCACTTACAGAGCCTGAAGCAGTGGAATCTCCCGTTACCGTCCCACAAGCTCCGGAAGTCATACCTCTTCCTATGGCGGACGCCCCGCCTAGAATTGATGATACACCAATTGCAGTTATTGATGACGAAGGTAAAAGCGAGGCTTCCCTGGAGGCGGGTATTACGTTGGACTTCAAACAGAGCCAGATTGCTGAACAAAGCCCTGCGGACATGGATGTCGATGAAGAACTTCTTAGCCTCATTGCTGACGATTTACCGTCGCGTAGCTCTCGCACCATGCTGAGGAAACAAGAACTCTCATCCGAAGATAAACGCCCCCGTTCATACCTCGCTCCTTTTAAGCAAGAGTCCGCGATGGGTACACCGACTTCATCGCAACCGTCTCCTGCCCCAAGTTCCATTGTTTTCAACCTAGAAACAGCTTCTACACATTCTCCGGACCCACCCGCGTCTGCTCGTGAATCTGAAATGAGCACAGTGAAACTTGAGGAGCGTCCAACTCAGAAAAAGAAGGTGATTCAATCATTTTTTGCCTGTGTTCGTTCTCCTGACCTCCACAAGACAAAACAACATGCACAACCCAAAAGTCGTCCTAAACAAGGCGGTTCGGCAAAGACAAAGCTTAAAATATCCCCCGATGGTCCGTCGACAGCGCCGCTGAAAAGCAAAAAGTCATCAAATACTGTGACAAAGAGATCAATCATCAGTGCGCGATCTAGGTCCACATCGGTCATGCCTGTAAGCATAACTCCTGCACCCGGTGCGGAGAATAGAGCGCCAGGTGAGACCGAGCTTGAAGATATCGAGGATGGGATGGAGGACAAGTTGTACTGTGTCTGCGAGACGAGATATGATGATGAGAAGGTCATGATTGCTTGCGATCGGTGCGCCCCTGCCAATAGTTCGATTGCGATCTGCTCTTATACTATGTCCTGCACAGTTGCGACGAGTGGTACCATACATCGTGTGTCAACATGCCTGACCAAGAAGTTGACCTAGTCGACCAATTCATCTGCCCACTTTGTGTGGAGAGTGCGTGTGCCCGATTGTTATTCTACAGCTGTACTAATTTGATGTTTAGAGAACCCTCACCTCGATCTGCGTACGACCTGGAAACGTCGCTGCCTGAATGGGCTCAAGCAGCACAACCCAAACTCTCCTGATTCGTGTCACAAGCCCGCACGTGGGGCCTTCTCCAAGTACTGCTCCGATGAATGTGGTGTGCAATATATGCACATGCGCATATCTCTCTGGGTAGAGAACGGTGGGCAGCGCGATCGACTCTGGGAGACAGTGAAAAATGCGGAGAGGCGGGAGGGTGTCGTGGTGTCGGCACGCCTCTTTGAGGCACAGTCTCGCTCACCAACAATCACTGGTGACCAGGCAGCGTTGCCTGTTGTCCCACCCAAGATCAGCAAGACAGATCGCGAACTCGCAAGGCTGCGGGCGCGTCTCGAAACAATGGTCCAGAAGCGCGAGGCGCTGAAGGCCGAGATGGACGTGGTCGCGTGGCGCGAAAAGGTCACTGAACTCGCAATACAGCATGCGGAGACAATTGAACAGTGTGGGTGGGACCAACGACTGTGCTTCGGGGATGAGGAGGTGGCCGAGTTTGGTGCAAGTGTGCTAGAGAGTTATGAAGAGAACCACAGTCAAGCAGATGTGGACGGGACGCAAGAAGAGGCAGAATGGTGGTGTACGGGAAAAAAGAAGTGCGATCGACACTCGGGGTGCGTCTGTCGTGTGTTTTCGAGGTGGTAGGGCACTGATCAGTTCACGGGTCAACTTAGGTGGCAAAAGCTGCGCGTTGCCGACGTCGAGTTTGACAAAGAGACGAAGGATCAGGCATTACAGAAGCTAACAAAGCTAGAGCGCGAGATTCGGAAACGCGTCGAGGACATTCTCGATCCCCATGCTCATCCCGACAAGGCAAAGATGCTCGAACCTACTTCACCTCGGGTCCCCGTTTTGTCAAGGACAGCCGTCAATGGACAGCCGAAGCACAGGCCCAACGGAGATCACACGAAGAAGGGCAAGAAAAAGAAGGAATAGGGTTGTGGATCCCCCGGTACCCACATCCGTTTGCTGTTGGCGTCCTTCGAGGCCGAGTTGCACCAGATCGTACCTGGAACCACGGTGTGATAAATGACCTACGTATAATAAACTACAGCAACTAGCGACTGTCCCCGCTTCCATTGGGGCTTAATGAATCTGCCGGAAAGCGGGAATTTCATTGTGATGGACCTCAATAACCATCTCCCTCCCCCCCTTCCCTGCAGAAACCTTTCTGCTCGTACAGGATTTTCGCCTTTGCTTCCTCCCTCTGCTTTTTTGCTGCGACATCTTGTCGGTAGTAATCGTCGAGCTGCTTGTAATCAACTTGACGTAGTGGGACATCGTCTTCTTGATCCAGATCCTGTTTAGCAGTCATCAATCATCAAAGTAAGAGACGGGTTGTAAGAGAGAAAGAGGGGGCACAATTTCTCCTAACAGGACGACGTTCTCCCCTCGAATAAGGAATAGACCACACCACTTTTCTGCAAATGTATTGCCGGCGTATATGCGCTCGACCGTGTCCTCGAGAACGAGGTTCGCTAACCAGGAGAGGGAGGGATGGGACACGTTCAAACTTTTGTGGCGAACACAATTCGCGAGAGAGAAAGAGACGCACCGAACTGGTCATAAGAGCGCAGCACGCCGTGGAGCTTCCGGCCATCTCGCAAGACTACGAGCATCTTTCCTGGGGGAAGGAATGGGCAAGAAAGGTGCGGAGATGCGCCCGACTGAGCCACCAGGCAGTGGGGCTTGGGGCAGACGTACTGTCCACGCAGTCTACCAGGGAGCCGGAGGTTGTGAATGGAATTAGAGAGTCCATCGGGTCACGATTTGCGTCGCTGTTACGCTAGTTCCGGAAAGGGGCGGTTTGCTTTTGATGCAATTTGATGGAGGACGGGTGGTGTTGTTGTTGTTGTTTGGAGAATGGGAATGGGGGAATGGGACAGAGACGAGAGACGAATTGACTCGTGGTCAAAGTCAGATCAAGTTAGCAAGGATGCAGGTACTAGGCGGGCTCAATTTGAGCGAAATTCATGCAGTTGGTTCTGTGCGTATTTTTTTACTAGGCTTTGTTTCTTCCCTCCATCTCCATCACTTTACTACGGACAGTTTAGCTTATCATTGGAAATATAATGCAGCTATATATGAATGTCTAGTTCAGGCATCTAATGGTGTGCTGATATGGCCGAGTCGTTAAGGCGAGTGATTTGAATGCATGGCTGCTTTGCCACCTTGCGCAAATATCACTTGGGCATTGCCCGCGTAGGTTCAAATCCTGCTGTCAGCGTTTTTTTTATTTCGCCCGACACCTCGAATTTGTCACACGTGCTTGTGCTTGCGGTCACACTTTTTCGGTCAGTACAATCATCTTGTCTTGATTCCCCAAAATTCTACGGATGGCAAGACCAGCCTCGAATGACATACATACAAAGGAACGTCATCTCGGAAGTAAATGTAAACCAGCTCGAGATTCACCATTCACGACGACGCCCTTCACTAGTCATCCAGATGGTTTTTTTGACCACATCTCGGTGAACTTCCTCCGGGCAAAAAGTAATTCTAAATCGTCCTCTGTGTCGGTGTCTACGGATGCAATGGTTCTTGTAGACAACAGGTGGTACAACCATACGTTGGGTAGACGATGGACATCAATTTTGTAATTATTTCAGCACTTGATATCGGTGGTGTCATGAACTTCTTTGGTGAGGGTCTGCTGACGTGTGCTCGTTGCACATGCTCTCTTCCTAAGAGTACACACGTAGCCAACGCCTGACCATCATTCCTGATTATGGTGTCCAGTGTGACGTCTACGAAGCAGTTGACGTTTTGCCAAAGTACTCCCACTGTCCGGGCTCCGGCATCTCTTCGAGAGGTTCCCATCTGCCCGCAGTTAGCCCGCTGCAGAGATAATATACAACGACGAGGAGCGACGTACGCCTTCCATTCTGCCATCTTGCCCGCCAGACTGAGCTCGTCTTTCGCGATCGTGATGGCTTGTTCGATCTCTCCCTCGTCCAGCTGCTTCTCGACCTGGGCGACGTCCCCGTTCGCGTCCTGCACAATCTTCAACCTCTTCAGGGTGAGGGCTTCCGTGCCTTGACGATATGCGGCGTGCGCGGGGATGGATGAGAGCGCGGCGAGAGTGGACTCGTAGGTCTTGGTCAGCTCCGGTAGCGGATTGGGGTGGACGGGGAGGCCATAGAGGCCGGTGGATAGCTTGGACACCTGAAGTAGCGGCCGCGTGAATCGAAACATCGATGCCTGCTGCTTGGCTGAGGCGTTGTTGCGGCTTGTGGGCAAATGTCTGGTCTGCAGGATGCCCAGATTTGTTGCTGTCGGAGTTCAAAACGCGCCAAAAACGCGAGTTGAGTGTGAGTGGAGGCAGAGGCCAATATTCGCAATCATGGCCGCTGCCACTATCCCTCGTCATTTTGCCGCAATATCTTCTGCATTATTTGCCCTGCCATCTCCCGCCATATTTGGGTCATCATGGTCGATACCACTCCTTCCTTCCCTTCGCAACCTCATCCCGCCGTTCCTCCTCGCCGTACCCAAAAAGAAGGTCTCACATTCTCGAAAAGCCATGCGCAGTGCAAACAAGGGCCTCAAAGATAAACAGAGTGAGGGATATATTTTCTGGTGGGCACCTCTATCACGTTCTCAACGACCTCGCAGACTTGGTACATTGTCCTGGATGCGGTTCGGCAAAGCTCGCGCACCATTTATGTCCTCATTGCTACTCAAGCATCAATCGAGCGTGGAAGTCGAAGCCGAGAAACGATGGTTCGGCGTCCATGAGCGAGTGACCGATTGGTTGTCCTAGCAGCCAAGCCGGGATTATTGTTCTCTGCATGCAACAAGTTGTTACACGTTACATCTTGACCTGCTCCCATAGTTCGTGCTCGGTGCATGCTAATCGGCATCACCATACGGGCACGGCAGGTGGATATAAGGAATAGATATACATCACCACTGGGGCGAAGTGGCTCACATCCCAGCTCCCTGTGGTCAAATATATTCCCTGACATAATACTCTACTATCTCTCCCCAGTCACTGAGCCCATGAGTCCAGAGCCCAAACCATATACACGCAAAGGTGAAGCCGTAGATACACCCCACGATCACTTGCGGCACAGTGTGGTGCCCCAACAGTATTCGAGAGCCGGCAACCGTGCATGCCAATAGGATCATAAATAGTGCAACAAAGGGACGAAGCAGAGGGCTTTCGGGAAGTGATTCATGTAGCGGTAACCATGCACACGCAAGAGGAATGTAGGTCCCAAAATAAGTGATAGCCGTGGAATGCGTGCTGGGCATTCTAACAGGTCGTAGCGTTCAAAAAATATCCGAATCGAATGGTAAAAATTTTCCGCTACTTACCCGTACGTTTCCTTCCGCCTCAGCGGGGTGGTTTGCACGGGACGGGCTTGCCGAAGGATTGGCTTGATGAGTTTAACGGACACCATGCAGGCCACTGCTCCTGCACAAAAATAGCCGACGCCAACAGAACGTGTATATAGTAGCACGAGCGCCGTCGAGGCCGTCACTGCGTGGTTTATCTAGGAGACCACAAGCATCAGAGTCGTGCCAACATCGTCATCGAAATACCATTTCTAACGAACCCGGTCAAGAAATCGTAACGCGAACCCATTGAGAGAATCGCTGCGTGAACCATTCCGCATATTACCTGGGTATCTGGATGGATGGAGGTGGTGTGAGGGCTGTCAATGACACGTGCAGCTCGTGTCTCAAGTGTACTGTAGGTTGCATGTAACCGTAACCAAGACAAAGTCCAACTCGTTGTCGACCCCGATTAACGTCGATTAACAGTAGAGAATGTCCTCTACACAGCAGTAAATTAGGGTCGGAGGCGCGTTGTTCCACTGTTCTCTGCCGGGCCTGGGTCAGCTGGGTGTCCCACATGCAGACGGCGCAACCGCACTAGACCCGCTCAACCAAGTGCGGACTCGGACAATGCTGGTAGCATAAGTGCCGTCCCGCAGCGGGTGACGTGGCATGGAATTTATCCATAGGACGACAGAGAACCGGAGAACCAATCAATACTATCCACGCCCGAACTTAGTGCGGAGGCATGAGACGATGTTGTGTGGCGTTCGTTTAAGTTACTTCCGATAAGAAACCCATGTTGTCCTCGTACACTGGCATTCTCGTCTTCTTCGTATCTTCGGCGCTATATGTATATTTCTCTAGTAGGGCGAGCGACCCATATGGGACATTCCATATCTCGTTCAACAGAGTGCCTGGGAGTCCGGATGCTCCACGGACAGAATGGCTGAACATGGGATACTGGAAGGTGCAATGCACCGCCACTTGCTGCTGACCGTTTCCATTGACTCATGGCGTAGGACACCACAATCTTCCCAAAAGCGTGTCAAGGTACTTCTTGAAGTCCCCAGCTTCTTTCACAGAAACTCATAAACCTTGTAGCCCTGGCACTTCGACTGTTTCGGGCCGCCGCCCTTAAGCCCAACGGGCGGGTTCTAGGTGGACCATCTTACGGCGTATATTGCTGCACCTTTTTTCTAAATCATCCGACAGACGTTGGTCATGGCAGCGGCGATTCAATCCTCCTGCAGCTGTCCCATCCAGAGGTAGCCAAACCGGCCCTGCTATGCGGGATAACCAGTCTGCCGTCCCACCACCGCCGCACGAGAGAGAGGGTGAACGATTTCCTGTCCTCCGCTGCGGCGCCGGACATGAGACCAGACGTACTTTTATTCGAGGGCGACGCCGTTTGGAGGTCAGGCGATCAGGAACATCCGCTCTCGCCCCACTCTGCGCGCGAGTTCGATAGCATCCTTGCGCTCGACTGTGCGTACCACTTTGACACCCGCGCGGAGTTCCTTCGTCAGTCCTTCCAGCGCCTGGCACATGGTGGTTCCGTTGCTTTAGCAGACATCTGCTTCTCCGTCTCACCAGGCTCGATACTCACGCATTTTCTGTCGGGCGTGCTCCGCGTCATGCCGAGGAGTAACGTGGTGACCAAAGAGCAATATGTGCAGCAAATGCATGAAATAGGATACGGGGATGTAGAAGTGGAGGATATCACACCTTTCGTCTTCCCTGGCTTCCGAAATTTCTTGAAGCAGCGGGGAAACGTGGGTAGTATATTTGCAAGATTGATGGGGTGGTTACAAGGGCAAGGGTTGTGTTTTGTGGTCATCAAAGGCGGAAAACCGTTGGCCGAATGATCCAGAGTTTACACATTGACGCCCCCGCGAAAGTGTGTTACAGTTCTCGCGTATTCGCCGATTACACGACGGCATAGTCCTTAGCTTGTCCCCTAATCTTTAAGGCGACCAGACCAGATGAGGTGTGCACGGTCAGGTGACGCGACTTTTCAATTTGCTCTCCACGGCGCATTCAAGCGCACGATACGCACTACTCGACCACAATGGCACCAGATGACTTTGTCATGACCCTGGACTCTGAAGAAGAGTCCCCAGCTGATGTTGTCAGACGCTCGAAGCCTTCAGGCCCAAAAGATGCGGACGAGGCGCTGTTGGACCCTGCATTCACTTTTGATATGTCTGGAGATCCATACGCCGACCTACTGAACGAACGGACAAACTTTACTGACGTGGTAAAAAGTGGATCGAAACCGGTGCGCCCATACAACTCTTCTTCTCTTCCTGTTCACTGGGTAATGTTTGAGTAGGATCCAATATCCGTAGATGATATCATTGCGAGACGAACGACCCGTAACGGCTCCCAGAAGCGCAAGCTCCACGAGCTCAGCGACGATTCTGATGATGGAGACGACGGACCGGAAAGCCTCGAATCCCGCCAGAGGAAGACACTACTGATGAGGAGGCCGCTGTTCTCGGATACGGCGAAGCGGAGGAGGGTCAAAGCGACGATGATCCCCTAGCGACATCCGACGACACCGGAAGCGAATCTGAAAATGCGAACACTCAAGAAGAAGAAGACGAAGAACCCCAAGGCGCGGGCTCTTCGTCTGAGGATGACAGTGCATCAGAGACAGAAGCCCAAAAGGCCAGGAAAAAGGCGTTCTTTTCTTCATACGCTCCCGCTTCCGAGCACCACGCATCATTTCTCACTATGAATCTGTCCCGGCCCATTCTCAAGGCCTTGACTTCTCTTGGTTTTCACAACCCCACTCCCATCCAAGCCGCCACGATTCCAGTTGGTCTCCTTGGAAAAGATGTGGTTGGTAACGCTGTTACGGGCTCCGGGAAGACTGCCGCGTTTATCATTCCTATGATTGAACGCTTACTTTATCGTGATCGAGGCAAAAAGGCGGCAGCAACGCGCTGTCTTATTCTTGTCCCTACCCGCGAACTGGCTGTTCAATGCTACGATGTCGGAAAGAAGTTGGCTACTCACACAGACATTCAATTCTGCTTGGTAGTTGGTACGCGCGCGACTTATGCATCATCGTCAGGGTTGACCTCAGTCAGATTGGTTCTACAGGTGGACTATCGCTCAAGTCGCAAGAAGTTGCCTTGAGAGCACGACCAGACGTCGTCATTGCTACTCCGGGTCGCCTTATTGATCACTTGCGTAATTCTCCGGCGTTCTCGCTCGACGCGCTCGATATCCTCGTTCTCGACGAAGCTGATAGAATGCTTTCGGATGGTTTCGCGGATGAACTAGGTGAAATAATCAACGCATGCCCTGTTTCCCGTCAGACAATGCTATTTTCTGCCACCATGACAGACTCTGTCGATGAGCTTGTCAAGATGTCTCTAAATAAGCCAGTACGGCTTTTCGTTGACCCAAAGCGTAGCGTTGCCCGTGGGCTGGTGCAGGAATTTGTGCGAGTCCGAGCAGGTCGAGAAGCCGACCGTTCTGCCCTTCTTTTGGCGCTCTGCACTCGCACTTTCAAATCCGGTGTCATCGTATTCTTACGAAGCAAAAAGCTTGCTCATCAACTCCGCATCGTGTTTGGACTCGTTGGCTTGTCATGTGAGGAGATGCACGGTGACCTGACGCAGGAGCAGGTGGGTGGTATCCGCGTATCTGCCCTCGGTGTATTCCTCATTCTGTTCGAAGCGACTCAAAGCTCTTCAGCTATTCCGTGATGGACAAGTCAATTATCTCATGGCTACAGATCTCGCATCTCGGGGATTAGATATTAAGGGGATAGAGACTGTGATCAACTATGATATGCCTGCTCAACTCGCACAGTATCTGCACCGTGTAGGGCGAACAGCACGTGCAGGGAGAAAGGGAAGGTCAGTTCAAATCCCTTATAGACGATGCTCTGATGACTAAGTATAAGTAAAGGTCAATCACTCTCGTAGGCGAAGCTGACCGTAAGGTTCTCAAAGCAGCTATCAAGAGAGCTGCTGGTGAGGACCAGGTCAGGCATCGGACAATACCATCGGAGATTGTGGCAAAGTGGTCAAAAAGGCTGGAATCATTGAAGAACGAGATCGCCGAAGTTCTACGAGAGGAGAAAGAGGAGAAGCAGGTACGAATGAGATGGTCAAACAATCGGTTTGTTACTGATTTCATTGGCTAGCTCCGGCAGGCCGAGATGGAAGTTAAGAAGGGTCAAAATATGCTGGAACATGAAGCGGAGATCTACTCTAGACCAGCACGCACATGGTTTCAGAGCGGCAGAGCCAAGCAGCAATCGGAGGGTGTGTCTCATTTATCTCGTTTTACTTGAGCGGACATTAACTGCCACCGCTAATTTAGCTCTCAGCAAGCGACAATATGAGGATGATTTCCAAAAGGACAACTCTATCAACCAGACGTCTCCTAGATCTGAGGCCGAGACGGGAAAGGTATTTTTCCGGGGTACGATTAAAATAACGTGTTAGCTGACACCTGGACCTAGAAGCCAAGGCGTGACAAGTTCGCCGGCCTCACTCGGCGAGTGAAGAGACGGAAGCTTGCGTCAGAAGGAGAAACAAAAGAAGATAAAAGAGCCGCTAATGTGGCCATACGCTCTGCAAAGAAAGCTGCTCGTCCAAAGAAGATTGGTCTGCCGAACAAGCCACCTGCAAAGCAAGGTAAATCCAAGCACAAGAGGAAGGGCGACACTTTGAGTAAAGTAGGATTTAGTCATGATCAGGGGTCAAGAGGGAGCCGAAGAGAGGGTATCCGGGCGAAGCGAGGGGATGCCGCTAAGATCAAGGGCAAGGGACGGAAATAGTGCGAGTTGCGAGTCGAGATAATACAGTAGGAGGCCCGGCATTCCGGGCCGGCCGAGCTGAACATTCCCCGCGATGGACGTGAACGTCAATAGACCATTCGTCCCTTTAGCAAAGCTCCAACTCCCCGTTTCTTCTCGGTTGCTTTCTTCTGCATGTTGCCCGGATAAGGACCTTGTTATCACCATCTCTCCTCAGAATGGCAAAGATCATGTCAGTCTCTGGAAGATGCAAGGCTCAAAAAAATGGGAGGTTGACGTCCGTTCTGACTCGGTTCGCAATGAAACGATCGTCGATCTAGCATGGAGTCCTGATGGTGTGCTCAGCAAGGCTTCACATTGCTGCTCATGCTAAGTCTATGACAGGACAAGCCATCGCGCTCATTCACCATCCTCCACGAATCACCATACATTCTATCCAGGATGGACGCGAAGAGCATTCACCACCCTTTGTAGATCAATTGTCCGAGTCCGCGAGGCTGACCGGAGTTTGGTGGTTCAAGGATGAGAGGCAAGCAGAGGTCGACTCTATTCCAGATGTATTCAAGCGCGGTTTGGACATTGTATGCCTACGCGTTGTCAGCCGGAGGACACATGCTGATCCCTACACATGTGAAAGCCAGGATCTGCTCACACTATCATCAAGCAACTACCTCTTCTAAACCCAGTTTCAGACAACTTGCGCGCGCTGACGTACGCGTCCCTCTTCTCTTGTCCATGTGCTGGCCCCAATTTGAGTTACAGGGCCACCCAGCTGTTCTCCTTCCAAGATGCCTCCCCGATGTCTAAAAAGTCTGACCTACCGGAAGCCATTGCGGCCTGGCCAACCTTGCCCCCAGACCTTCTCGCGGCATCCATTCAGCCAACAGATACCGCTGGAGAAAAAGATACCAGCGGTCCTGAAGATTCCCACAAATCCGATGACCCGAACGTGAACAGCATTCTAGTCGTCTCGGACGACACGGGCCGCATACATTGCTTCCTTGACGGCAGCTACCCGCTCGGTGCTATTTTCATCGGTGCGAACTCAACGACGGCATCGTTACGGAAAGATACCCAAAGTCCGGTTCTTTTTTCTCATCAGCGTTCTCAAATGGGTGGGACGGGTTTGTACCCAACTCGCGTGGAACTACCTTTGTTAAGCACGCGAATCCCTCGCGACCTGGCTAGGATCTCTACGACTGCCCGTGAACTGCTTTGGTACACCATGCGCGTCGTGGACGAGATGCATGCTGCGTGGATAGGTTCCGGCACACAGATAGGCGCCAGGGAGCCCGGAATTAGATGGCTGAAGTCGCTTGATGATCTCCAGGCGCAGATGGGCGCATGTATGCGTGGTGTCACCACCTCTCCGTTTATTCGAGCTGACGATACCTGTGCTGTAGCCGACAGCATGACATCATTGCTTGATTTGACCTTGTTGTTGCTGGTGGGTCGATCATCTGAGGCAGTCTCAGATTACATTGGTAGTGGTGAGCAAATGAGCGAACGGGTAGGTGCGTTGTTGACCGTCACACGGGGTATGGTATAAGGGCGCTCTATAGGGACTACAAAAGTGGGAATCCACGGTGATTGAAGCCTTGGTGAGGTTGCGCGATTTTTCCGAACTACGCGTTGCCCCAGCGTGCCAGCGTCTTCACTTATTGTTGGATGAGATATTGGGTTGGTCTCAGCTGTAAGGCTCTTGCGTGATCGCGTCGCGTGTATTTCCCCTCCATCACTGATCAGGCCCAGAACGTACGAAGCATGCGAATTAAAAAAGGACGACATCACCCAGGCAATGACAATGACGACTCGTGCCATCTTCTCCGCTAGCTGGCTATCGGCAGCCGCACGGCGAGAGCTGTCCCGCTTCAAAGAGTTCATGAAATGGCTGAGGTTTGGTAAGCATGAATGATGAGTCTGGCATCCTGCTGACGTCTACTACTCAGAGATCGGCAATACGAGCCCTGTTGCCGACCCTCAGTCCCCCAATCAACCACGGCACGACGTTTTGGAGGTGAACGAATATCTTACGAAGGGTCTCGTGAAAAGCGAGATAGATACTTGGTTCCGCGGTGGTGTTCCGGGCTTTTCGCCACAAATTTGGGGGTACCACATGACAACCAAAATTTATCCGCTGCCATAGAGCGAGCGCGATCCGCGTTGCGCGATCCATCGCAGACTGCGTGGGCGCACGTACGTTGTCAATGCCGTATCCCAGTATGAACTCTAATTATGCGCGACCTTCTAGCCTGTTGGATACAGGAATTTCTCGCACCTGGATAAGAATCTCCACACCTTGATTAGGGATTTGGCAAGTCAGTGCCAAGGCATCTTTGCTTGCGCCGCCAGTGCGACTGCGCGGGCGGCAAGATACCAGCCTCCGAGCATGTCGCACCGGATAGGCTCTGGTCCTTGTGACACCGGGGTGCACGTTTCATACATGATTCGTGAGCGCAATATAGAGCACAATCAGGCAAGCACGTTTAGAGTGTCAATGACGTGATGACGAAATTCAGAGTTGTGCAGGGTTCCACTCTCTGGGCGCAATACGTGGCTGGCTATGATCCTCTGGGTGGAGAGGGCGCTGATCGTAAGCTTCTTTCTGATTTCCGTGCATTCAACGCATCAAACACTGAGTACATGCTTTCCGATCCGTAAGTCTGCGTGCTTCGGCTTGTATACGACCCCACGATTCCAGACTCCAAGGTTACGGTAGGGGCAGCCATGCTCCAGTGCGGCGGCAACGGAGCTGGAAATAATGTCCGCCATATCATCCGTGATTTCGACTTTTTCGACGATGACAGCCTGGTTGTTGTGTTTCGGGTGAATGGCGCGGCAGGTGCGTGTCGCACGATTCATCACTTATACCACGCGACGAACTTAATCGGGATCTGTGGACCCCGCAAGGACCCACAACGGTCGCGACCGTTGGATTTTCCGATCTACATTACCAAGAGGTACAAATCGTTGTCCCGTAAACGAGCTCTCACGAGAGCAGCTGATTGAACACGCCCTGGAAGAACGGAAAGTTGGCCAGGTATGATACACCAGAAGCAAAGATAATCTTTTCCCATTTCTGACGAGGAAACGTGGTAATAGATTGCTGCCGTCCTCATGCCGATCACACGATCGTATGTGCTGGCAGGTTGTATCAGCGGTGAGGTCTCACTGGCACTAAACGGAAGAACCGGTCGGAGGGTGGCCTGCGTCTTGGACAGCAAAGAAGCCGTCCTAGAGGTGCTCGACATTGAAGGCGAAGCCGACGATGAAGTGTGGGACGAAGACGAGGAGGAAACATGAGTTGGGCGAACCTCGTTGGTGGTGAAGGCACGGAGAACGGGGGTTGATGTAAAGTAGATGGAATGGGCGTGTACTGTAGCGGCTGGCGAGAGGGTGCATCCTGCAGGCCGACAGGGGACAGTCGTAGCGCGCGGGTGGCAGTGAAGTGACCGAGACCGAGCGGAGGGGGTGAGGCGCGGGATGCAAGGCGGGGTGTGGTGTGTTGTACTAGGAAAGGAACGGAAGCAAAAAAAATGAAAAGAATTAGAAGAGCCAGGCGCCCGGGCTGCGGCCGTGAAGACGCGGTCCTCGTGTGTGTTTGGTTCTCTGAATCTGCGCTGCCATTTAAGATAAATAATTCGGGATATTCCCCCCGGCGTCGTCTGCTTTTCCCTCACCCATTCAATGGCCCCAGCGACCCCCAAGGACGACTCTTCGTCCCGTGTCTCTGACACCGCCCTCAGGAAAAAGAAAAATGCAGATGCCCAGGCCGCCTTTCGAGCACGACGCGCGAACTACATTGCCACGTTGGAGGAGACTGGTTCGTGCCCCCTTCTCTTCCATTCGCCATCGAGTCCTCATCTCGTTATCTCCTCCTCAAGTCACGAATCTCGAGGCCGTGGTCCTGCAACTTCAGGATTCCTGTCGTGAGGCCCGTGCAGAGGTGAATGAGCTCCGTCAAGACAACAGTCGTTTGAGAAATGCGGGCAGGGAGCGGGAGAAATTCTGGCGAGCTTTGTGGCAGACGAAAAAGGGGCCCGAATCGCAAGTGGACGAGTTCCCTCCCCCTCCGTCATGTTTCGGCCCCATGCATCCTCAGATCACTGCTATCAACTCGCAGATCGGTCCTGCCGTCGGCCCATACGCTGAGGATGCGCTCCATTACCCTGCCGGCAATACGCCACCCTTCTCGGACGTCACATATCCTACTGGCACCCCCAGCGAACTTACCGCTCGTTCGCCCTCAGTTTCCTACGCTCATGGCGACGCAGAGTCACAGCATCGGCCAACCAATCAATTCACACCGTATCCCTCCCCTCCGCGAAATCTCATGCGTGACGTTACTTGGGCTCCGCCATTAGCCCTCGCCGGTTCTTCTGGTGGCGACTCGGGTCACGCTGGAAGCAGCAGTTCTTCCCACTCGCCGACGTTCGTTGAGTCACCTAGCGTGACTACTGCCGACATTCCCTATCTGCAACGTTACCCGAGCCACAACTTCGAGGACCAAAAGGTTCTGCCGTCGCCACTGGACTCTACCTCTTACCTTCCCACCAGCCGCTCTCACTCTCCAACATCCACTCGACCATCGTCTTCATCCACATCTCTCACCTCCCCGTTTCAGTTTGCCTTCCATGACGGAACTGCTCCTCAAGACAAGGGCGACTTTGATTATCGACGACACCATCCTCCTGAGGTCACTCTGCATGGTGGGATCGCCGATGTCTCTCTATTGAGCCACGGTGGCGATGGCATTCGCCTAAGACTTGGCGCACGCCGATCCGATTCTACCGCAGATCGACCGCTCTTTTCTCCGCTTTCTGGTGGCTTGATGAAGTCGGACGTCACGACTGGTGATGAGGGCGACGTAAAGTCGGATGTTGCACACTCCAAGCTAAGACCTCGTAGAACGATTGCCCATGCAAACCGATCGCCTTCTCCTGGGGCACCGCCATTATCTGGTACGCTTGCCGTTATTAAAGCTCAGGCTTTTGGAGCTTTACGCCGAACACGCTCTCGCGCAAAGAAAGGGGCAGATAGTGCAGCAAAGGTTGCTCTCGAGGCTCTGGAAGCCCGTGGAATCGGTATGGGCGTGAGCACTGGTTCAAAACGGGCCCGAGTCGACTACGACGAAGACGATGAAGACTAAAGCTCTCATGTGGCGTCGCTCGTCTTCCCTCCTGTCCCCCATTTATTCGTGTTGGTTGCCGAAGAAAACACATCAAACACGACGGATGTTGTCTTTATATCGCTGTTGGCAAAGCACCACGTCTTTTGGAAAGATGAACATTGGGATCATATTGTATGTATATAGTGTGATTTGCATACCCAGTTGTAAGTAGTATTTCTAGTTGCCATCCCATCGTGTATGGCCCCTACTTTTACCACTCGGCAAGGCCGGCGGCATGGTGGTGTCAACGGTCAAGCACCTCTGTTCTTAGGTGGAGTCGACGCGACCACATCGGAGCGTGGAAGTCGCAAGCCGTAAGAATTGTATGGGGAACGCGCTGCGGGGGCGGCTTCGCCTCGGCATGCTAAACGACGATCCGACTTGTATGATTTAAGGGAAGGTTCCGTCGTTATAGCCGCTAACCACTCTATGCGTTGCATAGGCGACGCATTTAGCTTTGCTTTCTCGGTAGCGTCCTCGAGACGGTGAGCGATGGTGCACACCTGCCATCTTGGATGCCACAACGCGTTGACGTGCGACGTCCTCGCTCAATAACGCGGACCAATCACCGGACACAACGCCCTTCGGGTTCAAACTTTGGCACTTTCTATTCAGTGCGAGCGGGATAATGGAGCGAGCATTATTTTTCGTTTTTTTTTGGTTTACAAGCCTGATGAATAAAGGGGGCGGAGCGCCGAACATTTACAGTATTTGATCAGGTCGTTCGATGCGGCGCAAACGCCGGTGTTTAACTATTGGTGCGCCGCCAGGCACGCTCAAAGAAATGATACCACGGGACCGCCTGTCTAGGCCCTTGAAGCGTGCAGGAAGAGAACCACCTGCGACCCAAAGGAGGGAAGTCCTCTTGCCGCACGCAACGTTGAGGGATGCGTTTTGTCCCCGGTAGGGGGGGGAGACGGTTGGTGACCCATCGCAGAGCTGATCGACGAGTGCGAAGAAGGGCGGGTGCGAATGGAAATTATTCATCAAAGTAAGAAAAGGAGGGAAGGTGTTGGAGGTGTGGGTGCATGGGGGGGGCAGGATGCCCGCAGGCCAACCGGCGTGCAGGGGTGGAAAACGCGAAATCCACGAGGTCGGTCGGGGTGACTTGGGCTTCTTCGAGGGCCAGATGATGCACATGCACATAAGGGATGACTAATGCTCCATATGCGTCAATCGACAAGACAAAAGCGGAAGTGTGTTGTGCGCATTCCCCACTGTGGCGGGGGTAAACAGGACATAGTAACGACCAAACTTGGGGGGGTGTGACTGGTGGACTGGTGGACTGGTGGGTGTCATGACATTTAGGGCGTTTCAATTTCTCCAATCGTCCTGCAAGTTTCCAAAAAAAAAAACCCATCTCAGAAAACGAGGGCGACGAAAAAAAGGAAAGCACCCCAAAAAAATAAAAAATAAAGGAAAAAAAAAGCATTTGAAGGCTTACGATAAGCGTGTCTTCCCGCCTGGTCGGTTCGGGCACAAGAGGTGCTACCCTTGAGGCTTCCAAACTGGCTGCGAGCCGCCCTGCTTTAGGATTGGCGGCGCTGACACCTCGCTTGTTTTCCTGTACGTCGAAATTGTGTTCAGCACGAAAGTGGGGGAGGGGCCAGCAGGGGGGGACGAGCGGCGAGCGGGGTCTGTCTGAACTAACTGAAAAAAAAAGGTGCTTACTGTTTTCATCCTTTGTTCGGCGGCGGCGGCAGCCTGGGATCGGCGGGCGTCGGCGTTGGGCGGTCGCGAGCGCGAGCGCGATGCTTGCGATGGCCTGCCCGCCGCGACAGCGCCGTACTGCGACTGTCCGGCTCCGGCTGCCGGCGAGACGAGGGTGTGTCCTCCTGTGTGGGTCGACGACTTGGAACAGATGCTTCCCATTTCGTTGCGTTGCGTTGGGCGTTTGCGATCGAGGCTTCAGTAGTGAGCTTCAGTCGTTGTGTGCCCCGAGAGACCAGAGACCAGAGATGGTGGCGGCCTTGATCGCACGGTCAAAGATGTCAAAGATGTTATACTTGGACTTGCTTGCACAGCACTGCGCAACGTCCGGCAAATTTCGGGACGTCGGGTGCTCGTGTGTGGTAACGTAACGCACAGCGTCCTATGTGCATTTGTGCCCGCCTGATAACTTATCTATTACAACTATGGCTGTACTCTGGAAAATCATAGCGATCTGCAAGCCTCGAAATGCCAACGAGTCATCTAGTCATCGCCCGCCCTGCGAGCGGTCATCCGCATTATCTGAAACGGCGATATAACCTTCCCTTGCCCTCCCGGAATTCAACGACCGCCCTCTCATGCCAATGTCAATATCGTCGAGCCGTCTCGGTAACAATGCCTGAGTGAAAAGAAAAAATGGAGCGATGATTCGATTTGAAAACCAGGTTATCATTATCGAGGAGGGCACCTTACCTGCCACCATTTGCGACCTGTGTTCCAAGGCATGCTCGTATCCAAGCCCGCCTTGACCATCCTCCCCTTGACACCGGCTCCAAGCAAGAGACCAAAGACGGTCAGAAGGAATAAGGATACCACGAGTTGGTCCCGAGGCGAGTCGCGTTCTGTGGTGCCATCCGTCAATAAATCGGAAGCCGTGTCATCATCCGGGAATATACATATACATACGGAAGCAGCGCGCCTCGACGTCCCCCTCTTTGCCCGTGGCCGTATCTGGGTCTGTGTCGCCCAGAGAGGCTCCGGCGCAGATGGGGAGGTTCTGGTTCAGACACCATTGCTTCGTGCAGGAGAGGCACGGCTTGGAAGGATTGTCGGGGACGTCCAGGCGGAGGATGGAGGACTTTGTCCCGAAGCATATGCCTGTGTCACCCGGGGATGAGAAAATGCACCGGAATACCTTTCAGTGTTTCGATGGACGGCAGTGACCAACATTTACAGAAGCTTGTAGCTTCCCATTTATTGTCGAGCGCGGCGGCCGTTGGGAGCTGCATGATCATGAGTACTTGTTGAAAAGTTGTGACATGATGGGGAAATTCAAGGCGCACCAGGCAGATTGAGAACACCAAGAGGAAGGAGCTGAAGGTTTTCAGGAGATCGCTTCTCAACATGTGTGGATGTGAAAGTAACGGGCGCGCGAGGAAGGAAGAGTGGGTGCATGCATCCAGCCACCGCCGCCTCCGACGCGTCGTCGCAGCTCTCTTTCGCGTGCACTTTAGCACCTCTGCACATACAAAAGAAAAACGAAACACCGACCACCGCACACCCGCGACGCAAATTCAACCCTGGCCGCGTGTCTGAATGTCCGCAGAATACGAAGATGTCCTGACCAACCAGCCAGTCGTGATCGACAACGTCCGCACTGATGCTAAATTCGCATCGCATCTCTCTTCGCAGCACCGTCCGTAAACTCATTCGCTTTTCTCCCCCTCCCCCCTCTAGGGCTCTGGGACCATCAAGGCCGGATTTGCCGGCCAGGATCATCCGAAGTGCTTTTTCCCTTCCTAGTGCGTCTCTCTCCCGAATCATCCTTTTTTCTGGTTTCTGGTCGTTGCATTGCGATTTACCGACCAACGCCGTCTTTGCTCGCGACCCTACCAGCGTCGGACGACCGAAGCACGTCCGGGTCATGGCCGGCGCTCTAGAAGGGGACGTCTTCATAGGCAGAAAGGCCCAGGAGTTCAGGGGGCTGCTCAAGATCAAGTATCCCATGGAGCACGGCATCGTGACCGACTGGGACGACATGGAGCGCATATGGAACTGGGTTTATGCGGAGGAGTTGGGCACGCTCAGCGAGGAGGTGCGTGACAGCTTTTCGCAACGCACGCGTCGGGTTTCGCCTGGATGACTTTTGTTGGCGTTTTGCTCGTTCTGTCCGCGGATAGCATCCGGTGCTGCTCACAGAGGCACCGTTAAACCCGCGAACGAACCGAGAGTCGGCCGCGCAAATATTTTTTGACACGTTCAACGTCCCCGCGCTCTACATATCCGTGCAAGCCGTTTTATCTCTGTGAGGCTCAAACACCCCCATCTCCCTGCACACCCCTCCCCTCCCCCCCCAAAAAAAAACCATTCTCTAAGCATCCGCGCAGATACGCGTCCGGTCGAACGACCGGCATCGTTCTAGATTCGGGGGACGGCGTGACACACGCGGTGCCTGTATTCGAGGGATTCTCGATGCCACATGCTATTCGTAGAGTAGATGTCGCAGGGAGGTGCGTCGCCGCGCGTTTTCCAACATCCCCCCGTGTGGCCTGTGACGGAGTTTCCAGGGACGTGACGGAGCACCTGCAGCTACTGCTTCGAAAAGCCGGGCATCATCTCCACACCACGCCGAGAGGGAAGTCGTGCGCGCCATCAAGGAGAAGAACTGTTATGTCGCGCTGAACCCCAACAAAGAGGAGAAGGAGACGGCAGGTCGCACCGGAGACTTTCGACTACCCGATGGAAAGGCCATCGCGGTATGATTTTCGACCGTCTGCAACGTTTGGATTTCTATTGATATGCGTTTATGGCCAGTTGGGACCAGAGCGATTCCGCGCACCAGAGATCCTTTTCAACCCCGAGATCATTGGCCTGGAATATGCGGGCGTTCACCAGGTCGTAGTAGACTCTATCAATCGGGTAGACATGGACCTGCGGAAAAGCCTGTACTCGAACATTGTTCTCAGTGGGGGAACCACGCTTTGCACTGGTGCGTTGGACTTGGCAGATCTATCAATTGCTTTTCTAACTGGCGTAGGCTATGGCGACCGGCTTCTGAACGAAGTCAAGAGGATGAAGGACGGGAAAATCAAGATCTATGCACCGCCAGAACGAAAATACTCCACATGGATTGGCGGGTCCATCCTTGCGGGCTTGAATACATTCAAGAAAGTACGTATCCCCGAAGTGTATATGTCATTTCGCCGTCTGATCGGCCTCAGATGTGGGTGTCAGCGGAAGAGTATCAAGAAGATCCAGACATTATTCACAAGAAATTCGGGTTTTGATGTTCAGGTCCTGCATGTACTCCTACCTATCTGTGGCGTAATGGCGAGACACTATGATACCCACGCATATATTCACATCTGTCCTGGTATATGTATGCTTCGGAGGCCCAGCCAGCATCACGTCAAGGTATCACGCAGCGTTCGCATCGATGCATATGTGTATATCCATGGCGGCGTAAGAAATATACGCATTGACATGACAATGAGAAGGGTCTGACATGCAATATAAAAAGAACCCTGTCGACAAAATGAATACTTTTTTACTTCCCCTTCTTGGGGGGCTCCGCTGCCTTGACCTTTTTGGTCCCACGGAACTAGTAAAATGGATAAACTGTAAGCGGGGTTGCGTTCACAGATGCGAGCAACTCACTTTCTTCGCGCGATTCTTGCGCTCTTTGCGTAACTTACGAGACGCCTTCTCCACCTTGGTCGAAAGGCCAGCCTACGGGGCAACGGAAGGCGTATAGATGAGCGAAAGACGGCCGGGCAGGGCAGGAAAGGGCGGAGGAGGTCTACACTTACCCGCACTAAGCGGTATCTGGGCTCAAACTTCTTCTGAGCCTCCTCACTATCGTAAATCAACGCGAAGCCCGTGCTCCGGCCTCCACCAAAGTGTGTCCTGAACCCGAAACAAACGACGCGGCCCTTTTCGACCTTGTAGATCCCGGCGAGCTTCTCGGACACATCGGCCCTTGAGACCGGTGATCGCGACGGGTGGATGACATCGACGATGAACTGACGGCGCGAGAGGAGCGGTTTGTGGTGAATTTCTTGGTACGGATTGTGACTGGGGCGTTATCCTGCGGAAAGAAGGGAAAAGTGCTGTGAGCGTGCACTGCACGTATGACGACGGCAACACAACATAACGTCCATCCAGACGCGGGGCGACCCATCCACCATAATTCGATGCGCTTCTTACCACAAACACAACCCAAATGCACATCTGTACTTCTATGCCCCGCCCACGAGCTCTACGGAATGGTACTCACTGCCATGGTGTCGTCCTGCGATGCGTTATCGGTCGATTTTGAGGGGGCTGCGAGGCCGCGACGTAGCGTTGGTCGGGGATGATACGAATGTGGGAAATTGACTTTGGAATCCAAAGTCCGTTCGGGGATAGCCGAGTTGGAAGATCCGGGAGCGCCACCTGGCAAGGCGCAGTCTAATGTGCTGTGCTAATTGCCACCTGCGTAACCATAAAAGTCCTCACTGACCACCACCTGGCACTCGACTCGCTGCGCCGCACACTGTACTATAATAATATACCATGAGCCTGAGTGCGAGCTCATTCGCACCATACGTAAGCTCTCGTCGCTGTGCGAAGCGAATTTATGGCTCACCATTCCTCTCTAGGCACCACCCCCCGATGATCCCGGTCACCCGCCTCACCCACCCTCGACGTCGCGTTTCGTGCGTCCATGGTTCCCCACCCAGCCGGCTACCCGGGAGGTAGCGTCCTATCAGTCTGGGGGCGTCCCGACCTGGGAAACGGCCATCGGAGGCGGTTCCGCCGCAGACGAGGTGGCAGAGGCCCAGACGCAAAACCAATGGGAGACACGCTACGGCATGCGCGTCGATCTCCTCGCCGCGTGGGCCTACGTACTAGGACCGGTTTCCGGTGCGTGCCGTGTTTCCACTTTATATCGTTGGTTCATTCGATGGAGCGAGTCCCTAAACACAGCGTTTTTCCTCCTTGTCCTTGAGACCCACAATGACTTCGTCCGATTCCACGGTGCGCCCGGTTGAACTACTCCCGTGCTACCCGACTCAATCGCATGCAGCATACCAGTCGGCCTTACTGACTACTCCTCTTATACTTCTGAGGGTCCTCGCCTCACTTTTGCAGCTATCCCCCACCTTCCGGACCCTTCTTAACCTACTTATCCTAGCTTCCGTGTGCTTTATGGCGTACGTCCCGAGGGGTGCTTTCCAAAACTGCGCTGACAATGTCGTATTAGTTTCCGGGCCCACACTGATGCGTCCCGCAACGGACTATCTCGATTTCATGTGCCCTTCATCGGGCTGCTTGCAGAGCGCTGGCTGGACGAGGAATAATTGATATCGGTATTGATGTCGGTAACACCATGCATGCATTTTGCAAAGCGTGACTATGTTGTGCGAGAGGTGGGCAACAGTCCACCCCACAGACAGCCCTCCGGGCATGTTCTAGACGCACAGGGGGCGCCATCGTGGCCAAGGTGGAATTAGACACAGCGTGTTTGACATTGACTCCCACCCATAACAATGCAAAGATGATACAAAACGAATTACACATCAACTAGGGCTACATGACACGGGCCTGCGTGGAGTATGATAGGTGCGAAATATCAATAAGATTAGTGTGTGGGAACGAAAGTGTGGGTTTAAAGGCATATGCCAGCCACCTCAACGGCTGACTTACATGCCATGATGCCATACTCCCCAACAAGCTTCAGGATGGCGGGCTTGCAGTCATTGATGATGGCATCTGTGAGGTTCTCAACGGCATTCAGCAGCTCATCCACAATGCACTTGATCTCGTAGACGGCTAACGAGGATCAGCATAACCGAAGGAGCTGTATGAAGTGGTGAAAGCATGACGTACTCGGCCCAATGATGGGGCCCAAGAACGGATCGTGGTAAATCAGCGCGGCGATGTAACTGAGGGTGTCCTTATGAGCGTCGACCAGACCATTGATAAGCCTCTCGAGAAGATCGTGTTGATTGTAATTCAGACGTCCTTTGTAAGCGCCTAGTTGCTGGAGCGTTGTCGTGAAGCCCTGAGAGTTAGTGTGGAAGTCTGTGAGCGCAGAGGCGCATCTCTGTTCAAAATGGGGTGTGCCCTTCTGCTTTGAAGCCGATGCTTGGGAAGAGTACTTCTCTGGACGCGGGGATTTTCTCAATGGGTCATCACAGGAGATAAGATTGCGTACTGAGTGTTTGTGCATTCTTGTTCGCGTTGAGGCAATAATCATTGAGAATGTCGAGTTTATTATCAACGTTGACGTCGCCACTGCGACCATATGCACCACCAGGTACATGTGGCCCAGTAGAAGCAGAGTGAGCATGTGGATGGTGCGAGACATTGGCGGGGCTTGGGTGTAAGTCATGGGATACAAAGGCGTCGGCTTTTGAGTTCTTAGACTTGAGCACTCGGACGGGCCGATCGTTGGCATGATGCACCACCACAGCCCGGGAAGACAAGGAGCGTGAAATGGGCTTCGCAGCAGCAGATGACGGCGAGACCTGCGGAAATGCTATCAAAGCCACAGAGGCAGCGTGCACAGCAACGAGAAGAATTTGATAGATTGGCAACATAGTTGGAGCTGCGTGTGGACGGACGTAGAGAGAGCGCGTCAAGCGCGAAAAAGCAAGCAGAGGATAGATCCAGAGACGACGCGGTGGGCCGCGGTACGAGTCGAGAAAGAAGAACAGAAGATGGAATGTGAACGTGTGAACGGCTTTAAAGGCAACGTCGAGTATATTTGTCCAGCGACCAAATAAAAACACCGCGCTAGGCGACTAGTCATGTGACTTAACGGGCTGACCAGGTCCGGACCTGACAGGTTCGAACACCAGAGTCCATGTTCTCTAACTGTAGACGATAGAATAGCAACAACAAGTACGGTTCTACAAGGCCCAATAAGGAATAAAACCGCCCGGAAGAAAGAAAACGACAAGTCAAGCGCCTCCTGAGTGAACGGCTGGAGCACACAAAGGAATTGAATTTGTCAAGTATTTTGGGTATAAAACGCCTAATTAATACTAGGGTCATGAAACCGTCGTTGATTCGGCAGACAACGATTACCGCGTGAACGCGAGTCATCTAGAGCGCGACACTCTGCTCCTCAGCCCGCTTGAAATTATATCCGCGGTGAGTAGGTTCAGGGTGGTTCGGAGACGGAGGCGTGGAGTTCTTTTGACACTTGTGGTTCCCATCGTTCCAATACCACCCATTAGGGCAAGTCGGAGGAGGGTGGCTTTCGCGCGATGGAACACAGCAATGGAGGTCCTTCTCCCAGTGCCACCCCTGCTGGGACATTGCGAACCAGTAGGGGGCGTATAGGTACGGCTAGGTCCGCCACGGGTAAGGCAAGTGTGTCGGGGCTCATACCTGGGTACACGATAAGGTCCAAGGGCTCGGATTGGATTCAAGAAAGTAGGATTCTTACCAGAATTCACCGTCAGGGCAGTTAGACCCGTGGGGGTTGTCATTGCCGTGGTGAGGGTTGTCATTGCCTTGGTGAGGGTTGTTATCGCCATGGTGGGGGTTGTCATTGCCGTGGTGGGGGTTGTTATCGCCATGGTTGGGATTGTCATTGCCGTGGTGGGGATTGCTATCGCCGTGGTGGGGGTTGTTATTGCCGTGGGGGTTGTTATCGCCGTGGTGGGGGTTGTCGTTGCCGTGGTGGGGGTTGTTGTTATCACCGTGGTGGGGGTTGTCGTTGCCGTGGTGGGGGTTATTATTGCCATGGCTGGGGTTGTTATTACCATGGTGGGGGTTGTTGTTATCACCGTGGTGGGGGTTGTCGTTGCCGTGGTGGGGGTTATTATTGCCATGGCTGGGGTTGTTATTACCATGGTGGGGGTTGTTGTTGCCGTGCGGGTTGTTATTGCCGTGCGGGCTGGAGGTGCGGCTGGGGGGACCATGGCAGTAACTCCCGTTATCATCCCACTTCTGACCCTGGGGCAAGAAGGGGCCTTCTTAGTGTCCGACTTATGGGGGGGAGAGTACGGGAGGCAGCAGTTCTTGGCTGCCGAAAAAGGAAAATTAAATTCTGGTTCAACCTCAGCACGATGCTAGGACGTACCGTCAGACCAGTACCAGTTCGAAGGGCAGCCTTTCCCACGACTATCCCAGAGGTGAAAGGTCAATTCGGTCATATCAGCAACATACTATCCAACTTACGGAGGATCGACGGCGTGATTCTTATAGTGGTTCTTGGCGACACAGTAGCCCTTCCTCTCGTAATAGTATTCACTGGGCTTGCAGTTGGGCTGTTTGCCATGAGCACTGGCACTCACGGCCGGAAGAGCCGCGACAACAAGAGCCAGAACGGCGAGAAAGCGAGGGAGGACGGTCATCCTGAAAAGAATGGACTGGGAAAAAGAGCGACTATTGCAATAGCAAACAGAACGGAAAGAGAGAGTTGTTGCCTGCAAGGGAAGCGGGTTCACTTTATAAGGTGTCGCCCATGTCGGCGGGCGGGGCTGGTGTGAAACAGGCACGACTGTTGCCAATGCCAAGCACATCAGACGCTTTCCATTTCGAACCTGACTGGTCGGACTTTTGAGGAGAACTATATTGGGTTACATTCAGTTGGGAAACGGCTCACAGTCTATGCGCTGCGCGGGGTGCTACGACGTGTGGGTTCTCTGCCCCGAAGCACCTGCCAATCGATGGCAAAGAAGACCAAGAAGAGAAGAAAGGTAGAGTTCATACTGTTCGTGTGTTTTGCTCATGACCGCGACAGCTGAGAAACCGCTTTTCCCACAATTGTTCCTCAAAGTGGGTTAGGGATCGCCCAAAGTCACGCAGATCTCGATCTTGTCTCCTCGTGATAGGTTAGGCGGGCCTAAGCTAGGCACAACATCAGCGCCGCTCGATCATGCGCCCGGTGTCACACGTTGTCAGAACCAATATTATTGTACGTACACCACCCCGTAGTTTGTTGTAGAGTTGTGCAGGGACAGTAACCAGGAACAGCTGTGACGCATGCGCATGCGGCGAGCTTCACACTGAGTAAATGGACTCTTCCACCATTTGACCGAAGGTTCAGTCACAAAGCCCGTGAATAATTTGACCTTTCCGGTTTTTCCGGTGAAAAGAATTTGTTGCGGCTGCAGGGTGCCGATCGCGAGGCACCTAATTTGCGGAAATTGATCAAAAATCTGACAAAAATCGAGACGTTTCTTGACGTGTGGTACTAGTATTGACAAGGCGCTTGCAGCCCTGATGCCCCTGCGGCACTTCCGTCCATTTTTCGTTCGGTTTTGGAGGTTTCCAATAATGTTTTCAACGCTTCCCCTCGGCCACTGAACGTAGAATATAGGACAGGGGGAAGCAACGTCCGTACATGCTCGCATCCGACCATGACTTCGCGCGCGAGAGGGCAGAAAACTATGTCGGATACCCGAATCAAGCGGGTTGAGCGAAGATCAGTGTTATTGCTTGCAGCACGCCGCGCATAATAAATTCATAAGTGTCTAGTTAAACATGATGGACCGCCTCTCGAATGGGGTTCGACGTCCCGCACGTATGGATGCCAGTGCAGGACGAACGTCGAGTGCGTCCTAGATGCAAGGACAGCACCGAATGTGGAAACCCAACTCTGGACTTTCACTGGGCCGTCCGAATGTTGCCATGCGTGGTCCCACTGTGGCAAGGGCTACTGTATCCGGATGAACCAGCATGCCGGCGTGGGCGCCGGCGTCGTGCAGTGTGCGGAAGGGGGCGCCCACTAATTACAGCAGATACCCATGGAGTTTGCCAGTGTCGTACAGCATCAGCTTCCGAGTCATCATTACTGATGCGCAGGGCCGCACTACAGTAGATCGGGCCAAGAATGTTGCCAAGGACACACATAAGACTAAGAAGTACGTTGGCCTTAGTAGGCGACCGGTGCATGGATGTGCCTTGGGCCTTCCTTCTGGGTAATAAAGGTAGCCATTTGCTCTGGACGGTAGGTGTCCATAATGATGCTCATTGGGTTAATCGAAGATATCGTGGACTCGGAATGGCCCTGAGTGGTCGGTCTCAACTGACGTTGATGTCAGAGATGATGTAGTGAGATGAAGCAGACACGGCAAGCCACAGATTTCAAGAAAGCATCCATTCTTTGGCGAAATGGCAACGCCAATCAGGATCGAACGGGATACACGAGACGTGCCAGTGGGAAGGATTTTCCGAGCCTGAGGGAATATTATTGAGGAACGATTTTAGTCCGCCTTGAGGCCACTCCTCAGCGGCGGCCATTCGGCGGTTATCGTTATATGTCTTCGTATTAATTTCCTCGCTATGTCCTCACCTCGCAACATGGGACGAGGCGTCGAGGGTACGGGTGCAGTGACAATGACAAGAATTGTTCACATCGTTGCGAGCGGGCTAGCGCCGGCCGACGCCCGTCGATTTCCCACGACTCTCCTACGTGCCCTGATTGGGATTAGGCAAATTGCGACTCAACGCGTTTGTCCGGCCTGAAAACTGAAGCAACGATGCGTCCATTGACCGAAGATGAAAGCAAGGCGGTGTTCGAAAAGCTTGCGAATTATATCGTAAGCGGATCCTGGTCTGTCTCTGCGGTCCTACGGTCATACTTACGCTTCGGGTACCCAAGGGGAAAAATCTCGTACATTTGGTGGACAGGCAGGACGAGGCCCATTGCTTTCGCTTGCAGAAGGGTCGCGTTTATTATGTCTCTGAAGCCTCGATGCGACTCAGTATCTCGGTGGCTCGGTCAAACCTTGTCAGTCTAGGCACTTGCCTCGGGAAGTTCAGCAAATCGGGGACATTCAAGCTACATATAACGTCCCTGGACTACCTTGCCCAGTACGCGAAATATAAAGTGGGTTCGGGTCCATTCCTCCATAAACGCCTTTGTTGCAACAGTTATGATATAAGGTGTGGGTCAAACCGAACGGAGAAATGCCCTTTCTGTACGGGAATCACGTCCTCAAGGCACATCTAGGCCGTATTACCGAAGACACGCCAGAACATCAAGGAGTTGTTGTGTACAGCATGAATGATGTCCCATTAGTAGGCGACTTTGAATTCTACACGATCTGCTGTTTTTTTCAATGCTTGTTCTTGCAGGGTTTCGGAGTCACGTCAAGGTCAACGGTGGATACGCGAAAATTGGACCCGACAGCCATTCTCGTTTTTCACCAAGCGTACGTAGTCGCAGATATCTTCTCCTTCCTCCACACACTCAAAGCGTCACTTACTCAGGGATGTCGGAGAGTACCTCCGAGACGAGGTAAGAGGGTTCGCGCTTCACGAGCTCAGCATCTGAATCTGAATTGCTTGCAGGATACGTTATTCTGATTAGCGTACAGTCCGTCGTAGGCGTCTGCTGAGTAAAAATATAACGTTGATGTTTATTACGTAATCGGGGTGCGCCTAACTGCCTCCGGCTCGGAAATGAGTGACGCGCCTCCCGCGCATTGCGTTTGCTTCCCTATGACATCTAGCGAACAAGACCTCCGCCAGCAGTGGATAGATCTCTCGGACGACGAGCTTAATACGTCCAATATCAATGACGTCCTTAATGCCATCACAGACGACCTCTGGGTTGTGGCAGCCGTTGCAGACAGAATCATAGACGACCCTACTTCCCTGTACGACCTCCTCGGAATTGCGCTCAAGAGATCTGAAGGCACAGTAGAACGACTGCAGAACTCGCTCGCATTGCAAGATGATGACCAGGAGCTGTCTGGCCTTGGTGGGCAGGGCTCATCATCGGACGAAGACGATGACAACATAGTGTCCTACTTCCATGAGAATCCATCCGACGCTCGAATATCCCTCCTTCGATCCGCTCTCTTGGACAGGAGAGATAGACTCGACACATTCGTGGAAATGTCCTCGGCAATTGTCACGGCGCGTGGTGGGTCAGAGACCCCAGCAGAGTGGGACGATGATCCATGGGTCGACACCGAAGACGTGGAAACCACCGATCAACCACCGTCTCAAGGACCGCTCCCATTTCCTCTGTCCACTTTCCTCTCACGGAACCTTGTAGACACGGCCTGTCTACTTGCAACGAGAGAGTCATTCAGCCCCCTCCAAATCTTATTCAAGCGGCACGGCCCTTCCATCTGGCCCCACCGGTTCATCATCCTTTCGTGCATTCCTACGCACGTCTCTCCTTCGTATTACCTGGAAATCCTACCCAAGCTCGATATCTCTCGAGATGTGGAACAGCAGTCGCCTGCAGAGGCCTGGAGACCGGAGTTGGATTGGACCGAACATCCAACTGTGCAAGCCGCGCTGAGCCCGCCGGTTGCGACCTTCCGCAGGGTCAACTCTCGACCCCTCCAGAGATGGAGTTCACACGCCAATGTCATCTCAAGAGCTCGCCTCCTGGTATCGACAACGAACTCAAACCATCCTCAGTTCGACAGGGATGGTGGACGTCGCTCTTTCGATGGCGCAGCACGCCACCTCTCGGGGCATTCCTGGTCTCGACGCACTGGGAGAAGAGCTGAGTCTCCTCTCTCGTCTTGTGTATGATGCCCAGGCGCCGCCGAAGACGGTCCCGAGGATGATTGGACTCTTGAACAGTGGGAGAATATGGACTCGCTAGCCGTCGTTCGTGCGATGCTTGCCTTTTCCACCCCAGAGACCCTAGTCGCCGACATCCGAAAGCTCGTCTTGCCCTACCTTTTTGTGTTGGAATCCCGCGCAGAACGCGCCGGCGATCCCAATTCAGACATCTCATTGCAACTGCTCAACGACTTCATATTGGGATCCCCATTAGAAATGGTGGCTCGCATTTTTGAAGAGTCCAAACCAACGATTCCGTCGGGCCGACGATTGATTCAGAATGACGAAGACATCGTACGACTTGCCCTCGCCTGCTTGTATGGTAGTAACAGCCTCGACGAGTGGCATACCATGAGCCAAATCTTCGAGTGTCTCCCCGCCTGGAACGGGGCTTCTGGCGATGAGGATTCTGGGGACGCCGTGGAAATGACCATCGCGTCGTTAGGATCGTACGTCACACCGACGACTTCAAGGCCCAAATGTACACCCTCCGATCTCTTCCTGTTTTTCCGGCCGCTGCCATTGCCGTCGCTGTCTCGTGCCTTGGACATCTTGGACGTGCACCTTGAGTCTGGGGAGTCCTCTCGAGATGGGATGCTCCCGCTCCCTTGCGCTGGTTCCTGCAAAGTGCCAACGACAAGAGCGGCCAGCGCGCACGAGCCGTCCGCATGGTTCGACGTCCCGGCGCAAATACCGCTTGCATAGCCAGGACGATTGGGAGTGGCTGTTAGAGGATATGTTGAAGCTGTGCCGGACCAACGACAATGGCCTCCGAAGCGCCTTTGGTCTTCTATCGCAGGCGGAAATCCTTAGCATCTTTCTCAGCGGTCTTCTCAGCACCGGGCGTACGCTTCCTTTCCCCTTTCATCCCCTGATTTTCTGTTTTGACCGGTGCTTCCTTCAGAGTTGGACATCGCCAGGCGTTTATTGCGATCAAAACAATCCGCGCTGTCCTTCGATGATCGGGCGATCGAGGAGATATGTCTGGCATCTTCCCGAGAATTTTATGACAACGCCAGCTCGGGCAACTACAAATTCGGAGATATGAAGCTCGCTTACGACTGGTGCGTACGTTTGTCGTCCTGTCCTTTCGCAGTTGCCGATCCGATCCGATCCCTCCCGCAGCTTGTCGATCCCGTCACGTTCCGAAACGGTCGTTCGTGAACAACAGTTCATCGAAGCCACTTCTCGCATCACCTCATTCAACGTCGAGACGCGCCCTGGTGGTGTCCCGTTGTCCCCCATCGAGATCCGTCTCACAAAGGACCGCCTGTCCCTGGTCTCTCGCGTCCTTTCGAGCAACAGTGACGCATACAAATACAATCAAGTCATCCTGGAGCTCGTCGACAAACTCGGTTTTCGAGGTCAAGCCGTTCCTCGCGTGAAAGCCCTGGCCATGATCGCGGATGCCGCACTCCAAGCAGAGGATTTCGTACATGCCTTCGAGACGAGCGAGGCCATGATCAACACCGTATCGCAGCTCTGCTCCTCTTCAGACGCGCCACAGGCAGAGCTGGACGACGCCAAGGAGGTCTGCTGGGTCTCCTGTTTCCAGCTCGGGCGCCAAACCGAGTTCCCGACGTGCCCAAGAAGCTCCGCCTTTTGGGGCACGCGCTCGAATTTTGTCCCGCAGACCGACTGCCCGAGATCCTCGCAGCCTGGCGTAGACTCGAGAAGGAGGACGTCGCCCAGCACGTCGGAGAAGAGGGCGTGCCATCACCCCACCGACACGGACGGGCTCGGACACGGGCAGGTCAACCGCCGGGTGCTCCCGCGCCGTCCCTCGCGTCCAGGTTGCAGAACATTCACCTCCCCGCGTCTCCCCTCGTGATAGCAGACGGCGCAGCCATCGCGGACACTTTCAGCCGCGTCGCTTCCAAGCTTCCCTTCTCCAAGACTCGCCCGCAGGCACATCCCGCTCAGTCCGAGGGCGCGACGGCCAAGGCCACGTTCGTGACGAAGATGGCAGGTGGCCGTCGTTGGATCGGGAAGAGGTCTCCGCGCAGGCCTCCAGGGCTTTCCAGAGGGGTATCGGGTGGCTTATCGGCGCGGACGAGTGATTCACTCACCATACGGGGACATTTCTATTCTTTGCGATCGTCGCACTTGCATGGTGGTGTAGTTTGGCAGCCCTGCGAGATTATATTGCTATTCGCCACGGCTGCGAGTCAATCTTAATTTTGGAACATGCAACTGCCAATCAAAAGGTGGCGTGCCACGTACACATACATCCATACGAATAACGGGGCACGTACAGTATGATGCGTATGGGGATGGAGCGAGGGCGAGGGTTGCATCTGTCCGGTTGAGGGCCGGTGTATAGTACATCGGTAACAACGAACGTACGCTCCAAGTTGCAGTACAGAACCATAATTACGCTCAATAGAAGCGAGCGAGTGACAATACAAAGAAATAAAAAAAATTCCTGGTACAAAACAAACAAACAGAGAAGTCGAAAAAAAAAAGAAAAAAATAAGTGGACGGGCACGGTCAAGGAGGGACGAGAGATGACAACATCGAAATAGCGATAAGAATAGGGTGGGGTGGAGAAAGGGGTGGAAAGGCCCAGCGGTCTTGCCGCTTATCCGAAGATTAAGTAGGTGCTGAATATCAATATAAATCATCAAGTGGCGCACCAAAGCGCGTACCGACGCCCGTACGCGCCCTCGGACGGTCGACGATGCCAGCTCGACCTCCCGTGGATCTCAGGGACTCGTTCGCATCCTCATCTGGCTCATCGTCGGAGCGACCGCAGAGGAGACACCGCTCGCCACGCTCCTCCTTGAGCCGCATCCCGTCAATTTCGGCGCGCAAGTCGCGGACCTGCCCTTCGAGCTCCCATATTTGGTGCTGCCACGCCTTGCGGGTGGATTTCATCTGCTCCTGGAGCTGTTGGATGATCAAGTAAGGGTCGTCCTCGGTTGCCGGCCTATCGTCTGAAGAACGCTGCGTGGTGGCTGCGCTCAATGTCGAGTTGCAGCTGCTGGTGGTGCCCGAGCTGTCGGTTTGCGAATTCGAGGGAGAATCGACGGTGATATGGTCGGCAAAGTGAGCACTAAAGACACTGGAGATAGGACGGAGGCTGAGCCCGGAGAAGGCCGTTGTCGACGGTGGTGCGCTAGCGGGGGTCAGTGCGAGGACCGGGGTGATTCCTGAACCAGAGGTGCTCCCAATTCCAGGACGGGCACTCTGCGAACTCGTGGGATAGACACCGGGAGAGGGGTCTTGCGTAAGAATGGAAAGGCCAGGGCCTTGTCGCCTGATGTTCCCCCGGTCCTGGAGGTCCCCCACTGCGTCGTACTCCCCACCATCACCTTTGACAATGCTATCGAGTTGAAGTGGGCTCTGGGAAACCAACGAAGGGGAAAGGCTGGGCACAGGTACACGAGCACTGGAGATCTTCGGGGTGCGCGGAACGGAAGGGGCAGCGACAGGCGGCGCAGGCGGTGGGGATGGTAGTTTGCTGTCCTTGTCTTTCCCATTGAAGAGCCTCATAAACCCTGATTTCTTGTGCTTTATCGTGTGAGGGTGTGTACCCATGGGGCTAATTGGTACCCCTTGAGAATCCTTAGCTCCCGAATTGGGCAGAGGCATGGGATTACTAATGAGCAGAGGTTCGACCTTGGCTTTGGAACTTGTACTAGCTGTGCGAGATCGTAACCTCCCCGTAACACTGGGATGGGTAGTCAGATTATGGCGTGGTGGAGGCTCTGTCTGAAGGAACGGGGCGTCAGGCATGGCTTGAGTTTGCGTCCGTGCACGTTCCCTCGCTTGCGCCTGGGCTTCTTGCAGGGAAATCAGGTTGAATGTGGGCGAGACGGATAGCTCAGTCCAACCTGGCACATGATTAGGTAACCCGAGTTGTCCTTTATCATGACTAGGCTGTGATCCGAGTTTCGCCGCCTGATGACCAGCGATTACGGACAATGGGCTTGAGATGACTTTTCCCTGGACGCTACCGACCACTTTTTTCAGAAGTACGTCCGCGTGGTAATCCGTGACCGAAGACATTGAGGAATCGGGAGTTAGGGTGGACGAGCTCTGCGAGACTCCTGATTCCGACACGGTGGCAATCGAGTCACTAGGAACAACCATGCGTCTACCGAGGCTGGATGATGGGAGGAAAGAGGAGGCGGTATGTACGGGACTAGCATCGTACGCTAAGTCAGGATTTGCATAGGGATGGACAAAGTCGGGACGACCTCGCAACGACAGAGGAGACGTGGGTCTAGACGGGTCCGTTACGTCAGTTGGGGTCAATGTGCTGGAATACATAGACGGGGCTGGCGACGTCGACCGCGTTGGCACCGAGGAAGCTGCAGAAGCTTGCGTGAAACTGAGAACCGAGCCCGGACTCAGCGGTGGCGGCGGAGGTACCGAGGTATCTGATGTTGCCGTATGGGATACGGTTCTCGAACGGCCACGAGAAAAAATCAGTCCCGGACGTGAAGGCCGCGAGGAGGGTGTCGCTGGCAGGATCGCGGTCGCTGTAGACTGCGGCTGCACACTAGGGAGGGGGGGGTCACAAATGGTAAACGTCGTCGGCGAAAATCGGCTAAATGGAGCATACTCACTGTAAATTAGGGGGGGTGATATCTGGTTATCCGCAAGGATCTTGTCTCTGCTGGTTGTGGACTCAATGCTCGGTCGCGCAGCCGAGGTGGCTTTGGCGGGAGCGGGCCAGCCAAAAGTTTTCATAAATCCGTCCCCGCGGGTTTTGCTTCTACTCCGTTTCGTGACGAACGAGCGGCCATCGTCTTCTTGTTCCACGTCTTCCTTGACGTTGTCTTCCGTCTCCCAGGGGGCAGGGGAGTGAAACCGCATCGTCGGACCAAGGAAGCTCATCCGGGACTCTTGCTCTTCGTCTTCGGGGGCTATTGACTCTGGGGAAGGACTTCGCTCTAGGCGGTTGTCTGTTGCTGAGCTCGCGCTATCGCTGTCTTGACGGTGCGTATCCGTGGTGGTGGAGTTGGGTAGAGTCCTCAGTACGTCGATGGGGGGCTGTGCATATTGAGGGGGTATAACGAAGTCAAATTGAGGCGTGCTGGAGTCCAGATGCGGCGGACGGGGCGAAAAATGAGGGTGGCTATAGATAGACGGTGAGTCCGAAAACTCTGTGAGGGAAGAAAATCTAGGATGGTGAATGTCCGCGCGTGCAGCTCGTTGATCAAGAAGACGACGGAGGTTGTCCTCATGCGCGTGCGCGGGCGACGGCGACGGCGAGTTCATTGGAGGGTTGAATCAACTCGCTGTCCGGCTCACGGCGGCGGCGAGCGGCCTCAATTGAGTAGACGAGACCGCCCCCAGGGCGGGTGCACATAGCGTACAGCACCGCACCCTCCATATCATAATGTCCTTTCTAATCTGCTCCTCGGCATCGTCGTGCTTCTTTTTCATCAAGTTCTCGCTCTTTTTTTTTTATATCCACGGATATTAAGAAACGCAGGTCATTGCCAATCAGGCACAGCACCCTCGAGCGAGCGTGATGCACCCGACGCTCAGGGTGGTTCCCCCCGGGGAGGAGGGACACAACATTAAAGTAGCCCGTGAGCGCGGGGGTGCGCTGTTAATTCTCCACGAAGAGCGCCACGCGAGGACTGGCTCGCATTGCGACATCAACCGAACGCTTCGCTTAAACTCCGCCCACCACCCACCCACTTGAGCATGGACCCCATTCCAATCGCAAGCTCGTCCAATGGAAGAGTATCACGCAAACCCTGGAAATACCAAAAGTCGGCCACAGCGTGCGTGCTACATCTCGACCCATCGTCACCTCCGCCCCCACTGACAGCCATCCCGCCTCAGTCGGTCGCACCTGCAGCCGGGTGTCAAGTCAAAGAACTTCGGCGATAGGATGGAAAAGGCCAGCAAAACGCAGGCCATCAATAAGTTGCAGGCCGAGCTCAAGGAGGAAAAACAGGCCGAAGTTCGACGGTGAGATTTTCCGCGCCGTCCTCCTACCCTTCGCCGTTCCTCCGACCAACGTGGTGTCTGCCTCCCCGTAGGAGACGCGAGGTAACGCTAGAACGAAGAAAGGCCGCGGAGGAGCGGAAGCGAGCAGAGGAACTCAAAACCCAAGTGCGTAAATCGTATATTACCGTGCCCAATACCAACTCATCCTGTCGCCCGTGGCACAGCTTGGTGCCAGAAAATCTGCGCGACTACGGCGAAAAGCCGGCCGCTCGAAGAAGGTCGCACATTGATTTTTCCTTATCCAAGATTTCGGTTAGCGTCCGATGTTACAGGGTTTGATCCCAATCATAAACCTCACACACCCCTAAACTGCGCCTTGCCCACCGACAGCCGAATAGTTCACTTATGTATCGTTTATTGTGCGAGGGAAATCGATGTTTAGCATATGCAGCATGGGGTATATGAAGCAGCGCGTGCTCTACAAACTTCCTACACCTCCCAAGTAGTATCTGGTTCGCCCTTAGTAAATGACTTGTCGAGCCCGACAATGACGCTCTCGCAAAGCGGGCATGCGCTGGCAAGGATGTCCTCCAACTCTGTTCTCAACTTTTCAAGTCGTTTTCCCGCACCACTCTCAACCAGTGCATTCCTCTGCGCACCGCCAATGCCCGGTATCCACCCCGCAGGCGACGTTATGACTGTCACGAGTGCATCCGGTACAATGAGGTCGCGCAGCCGATCGCCCGCTGAGAGCAGGTTGCGCCCTAGAGAGTTGGTTTGACGTGGCCCATTTTGCGTCTGGGTTGTGAAATTCTGAGAAAGCAATGTTCGTTGCGCTCCCGGATTTCCGTCGATTCCGGTGGCGTCGCTTCGATCGACCGAACCGGCCTTTCCTTTCACGATTTCTTCCTGAAGTGAGAGCAACCGCCGGAGGGCGTGCGCGGGCAGATACTCCTTTGTCTAACAAGGGGTTGAGATGGAGTGCAATCAGCGCTTCAACAAATTTATCACCCACCAGACCAACGAGGCAGTCAGCATGGAAAGCGTGATGGCACGGAAAGACGTAAAACTGTCGTGTCAGTATAGGTATCGAGCACACTGAGCACCTCTCTCCAGCGTCGACAGTGATAAAGCGATTTTTCAACCCGACGATGTATTCTTTCATTGAATCTGCGCTTCGTGTGGCGTCATCCATCTCGTTCTTGAGGGCTTCGATCTGGGCTGAATAAGATTCCAATGCGTTCGCAATCTCATCTTTGAAGTCATCGATGACCACGAAGTCGGGGAAGAAAGGAAGGATATCTTCGATCTTGAGCAAGTCGGTGCTTTCCAGGAACCGCATTGCCCTGCCGAGGTTGTCAGCGAAATCTCGACGGTCGTAAGCTACCTGCGCACTCACATCTTGATGTCCTTCTTGTCTTGGACCACAAACTTTGCGATCTTCAACCACAGTTTCTTCCGTAGCTGTGGATCATCCTCTGGTTTATCGGCGTTGAGCTTTGCGAGTTCCAGGTCGCCTTTTTCCAAAGCCAGATCGACACTACTCTCCCACAAACCCATCTGCGAATAGATATGTACGCAAGGCTGAATCCTGTTGTTCTCGCTGCACAAGCGCAGAGCATAGTCGAGGTCATAGTAAGGCTTTCCTGTGAGAGAATCAACCGGTGCTGCCGCCAAGAAGCGCAGTAAAGGACCGTCATCCTCCGAAGACCCTGCAGCTGGCGATGCGTGCAAGGTGATGACAAGGTTGTGCAAGGTGGAAGACGTATTATGTTGCTCAAAAATGATGTGACTCAAGTAGCGGGTGGCCTGGTTGGGCGAGAGCGGGTCACGCGGCGCGAGCTGGAATTGCAAGAGGGCAGGAACGAGACGCAGTGGGTCGAGAGCAGGTTGACGTATCCACGAGTCAACTGTTTCACGCGGTGCGTTTCTCATGAGAACAGGTCCAAATCGATAGTACAATGCCAGGTCTGATTGACGGTTGATGGCGTCGATAGCTTTAACCCAGTCCTCTTCGAGGACCCAATGTTCCACAACACGGTCGAAGTGACCAATCAACGTCGCATAGAACAGGTATATGTCCGTGCGGCCATGGCTTTGTATCAGCTCATAGATTGTATGGGGCTCGAGGTCATCCTAAGGGTGATCGGGAGTGAGAACGAATAGAATGGGAGATCGGATCTTGCACCAACTTTATGGGACTCCAGCAAGCGTCGGAGGTCCTCCTCTAGAATTGAGCGCTCTGTCTTCACGTTCTCAACATCGTACAGAGCCGATGATGATGCAGTGAGGTCATCCAGCTCATCACACTTGCTAAGACAGATCTCCACAAGCCACGTCGCGAGCACCATTCGCTGCGTCAGATCCTACTTTCATTGTAAGTTCCGACAACTATCGGAGAACTCTGGCACAGACCGACTTGCGCGTTTGCTCCAGTCGCAACATCAAGTATGACCTTAATGCATCACGCTCGTTGACGTCTAGGAATTTCAACGTGACATCCTCGAACGGTATTGAACATTGAGCAAAGGCTTGGGCTGCCGGGAAGTATCGCTTTGCCTTCAGTAATGCCTGTGCGTGCGAAGCGAAGATGAGATCCCTCTGTCCTGCGGTCTGTTCATCCGTGTGAGTCAAAATTAGAACGACAAAGGTCCGGTGAAGTCTCTCGCCTTGGCGTATCTAAGTGCGATGTCAAAGTTCTCTTTCTGGAGGTTGATCTTCCAGATGTCGCGGTCTTCGTTCCCGATAATGAGCTCGAAAAGTGATTGGTCGGTATAGACCCAATATGTCTTACGCACGGGGTCAGCTGTAAGCGCCCGAACTGATTCCCCGTGTTTCTTCAGGGTACGAAAATTAATGTTAATAATAATCGCGAGGCATGAACTCACGAGTGGAAGGTACTCTTCGTATACTTGGCTCTCGTTCAGAACGGATATTGCTGCTATCCGGTCACTATGTAGAAGCACAAGGTGGAACTCTGTGAGAGCCATAGAGATAGGGAATTCTGGCTCAGTCATCTCGTTCGGTACATTTGAAGATGCTGAGGGTGATGGGTAAGGGAACAGCTGTGCGCCATCAATAAAGTCGTCGCTCGTTGATTGGAAATTTAGCGTTCCATGATAGATTCCAGGACCTGCAGTTTTCGCAGTTTTCGTGAGTCGCAATGGAAGTCATGCGCACAGAGACTGACTTGTCATCCAGGCTATCTCTTTAGGTAACGATTGTGACTGTCCGCTGTTGTGCGTGTAGTAGTGCAACTCGGAATGCCGAATGTTTCCGGGAAGTTCAGATATTTCTTCTCACTGTTAGCCGGGAACTTTGGGCGAAACAGACTGACGCACTCGGTGCGGCTTCCCGATAAGCAGCAAATATCGTGCCGAATACTCGGCCAACTTCATCTGGCCGTCGTGGGAGCGTACCAGTGAACTGGTAAATTCGCGAAGTGGTGATGGCCACGATGAGCACCTTCTTGGGATCTACTGAGGGAAAGAAGTCGAAATTGATGCCCGTGATGGGCTGCCGCTCAGGAAGAGGGAAGACGGCACTCAGATATCTTTCTTGGGATTTGAAGAAGTCTTCTTCGGCATCCAAGACGGCCTCGTAGATGGTGCCATTCCTGGCTCCTATTAGGATTTCACGCGTCGACGTCAAATGGGATGAGGAAAGTAAGGCCGCCTTGCTCCAGGCAATCGATTCGATGACCATCTTGAACGTCTTCAATTGTTTGGGCTTCTTCCAGCTTCGAAACAGGTACCAGTTCTCGCCTTCGAGGGACGTGACTATGAGATGCCGTCCAGAAGGGTCCATGAACAGCTTATAAATCGAGAACTCTGAGGGCTTCCGAGGGACGGGAATCTTGACAACCTGGTCTGAGTGCGCCAACTCGATAAGCACGATGACATTGGAGGATAATCCCATGGCAAGCACATCTGAGGAAACTGCGAGAGAGACGAGAGGTGCGGGGAGTGTATACTGGACGCGACCTAGTTCAAATATTGGTGCGAGAGTATTCGAGGGAGTGGTGTGTTGGTTGACACCCTACACGTAAAGGTCAGATGGGGTGACAGTCCAGACCGACGGCACGTACAGGCCCTAGCTCATTCTCTCGCATATTCTCGTGATCATATGGTGAGGGCTCAAAGCCCTCATAGCGCATGGGGGGTGGGGCTCCAGTTCGATGTGCAACTCCAACTGCAGCGGTCGTGGCATGCTCGACATCTGTGGGTTGCTTCACTTAGGTCAAAGAGTTCTAGTATTAAAAGGATGGCTCACAATCATCGAACATGGTAGTGTCAGCGTAAACATTGCGACTCGCTGGATGGGAACGGCCCACGCGTATTGTCACGTGACCAGGGTCTACGTGTCTCACGTCGATGCATAACCCGGTTGGGTGGGCCAGTTGTTTCTACCAGTGGCTGGTGACGGACAAAAACGAAACTTTACCACACATCATCATCAGGAGGTCAAACATATTGTTGGCCTCAGACTCCGACAACACTAGTACGCAAGAGTCCTCCTGATACATAAAACATATCCAAGACCGACAACGATAGCAATAATACAGACAGCTACCAACATGGCTGCCAAGACACAACTAACGAAACACGAGTATGGAGACAGACAAGGTACCAAACGGATGGCATCGAAGCAGATGACAACCACAGACTTGCTGTAAGCTTAGAACGCGAGTCCTGTGCTGAACAGACAATGATGATCAAAGTGAGGGCATAGGCAAACATCTGAACCTGCGATTCATGAGTTCGTCGGCGCGTGGGAGGGGGAACAACAACTGGGGAAGGAGACATAGGGATACATAAACTACGCAAGGACAACAACTGGAACTGGAACTGCAGAATGCACGGTGGCGTGGCCGCACTATGCACGGCGAACAAGAGCAGCAGACGCGAAAGTCAGACCGCGTCTCGGCCATGGTCTTCCGTCTCTTCCTGACTGGCGGATAAAGGCCCGGTGAGTCCTGCCTCCCTCATCGCGATCTTCTGGATCAGGCTCGACAGCTGAACGAGCCTGAGGACAGGTGAAGACATCAACATCGAGTCGATCTCACAGTCATCTTCAATGTCAGCGGCTTCTTGCTTCAGGGAGAAGGGCTCCAAAAGGCAAAGGCCAGTGTTCTGCTCTTTGGGGAACAACCCACGGCTCAAAGTCGACTTCACAAGGCTATCGTCACTCATGTAACGCCCCGCCCTGACAACAGGACTGTCTCTGTAAGGGCTTGAGTGGGGGGAGTAGCAATTGTGCGTCCCAAAAGAAGCTTCCCCGGATCTATCACCGTTCCATAGAGATTCCCGAACGGATCCTCCCCGAGAGTCGGCGATACCCCCGGTGGCCCACTCATCTTTATTCGAGTGGGCGCAAACATGGCCGCCTTCGAGGCTCGTGGGGTGTAGCGGCTCCCCATACGTCTCAATGGTGACTCTTCTGAGGGACGGGGGCGATCGAGGCTGAAGAGTTCCGCGGCGATAGGAGTGGGCAACGAACTGGAAATAAACAATCTGCGAGGAGTTGGCTTTGTCGTACTCCTTCTCATATCCTTCTTGCCGAAGATGACGGCTCTGGGAGTGTTAAAGGAACTAGCCTTGCCATCGCTTGGAGCAATGATCACAGGACTAACATCTATGGCGGTTGGCACGGGTGCTGTCCCGGATGGACTAGCCTGTTCGCGCATGGCCATGCCAAGTGAAACGTCCAAAGTAGTGAAGTGAAGGGGGTGGCTGGGGCTAGGATACCGCCAAGGTTGATCGGATGGGTGGCGTGGCGGAGAGTGACGAAAAGAAGGGGTTGTAAGAGGGTTGTAAGGGGACATAGGAATAACCGGTAATGTGGGTGAAGGAGACGCTTCATGAGAAGGCGGTGCAACTTCTGGCGAGATAGAGCGGGGAGAATTTGGTGGAGGTGTGGGACTTCCCCGGGAATCTGCTTGGGATAATGGTGGTTGGGATAGGTCGAGTGGTGGCTCCAGGACAGGGAATTCTCCTTGGGGGATCCAGGGTGCAGATAGAACGTGTAGATCAGCATCTATATCAGATTCATTGCCATTCTTCCTATCTGATAAGGCGGACGCGCTCGTTGAGGCAACGGGCCGAAGAGACCGCAGCCTAGTTTTTGTAGCTTCGTCGATAGGACCGTTACGTTTGGAGACCGACAAATTCTCCTTCTCTTGTCCACCTTTCGTATCTGCTTCATTAGCAAACCTAAACAGTTTCATCAAAGCAAGGTACATACGACTACCCTTCCTTGACCGTTCGGTATTCTCGCGTCGGTTAGACATAGCAATCTTGTGCTTTTCGAACACATGTCGCCTCCACATACTCTTGGCATTGACACCAGCGTATGTCCGTCGGCAAAACGTGCACCGAAGGCGAGGTTCCTCCCCGTCGGGCCACCCCTCAGCTCCTCGTTCTTTCAAGTCTTTCTTTTTAGCTGGGCACCAGCCTCGTGGAGGTTCGAGTTGAGGGGGATACGGTATAGCATTAGGGTTAGATGTGTGCAATGAGATAAAGTCAGCGGGATCAAGAAACCAATCGGGATTGATAGCCATAACAGTATAAGTAAGGCCGTCTGGGTATAGATGAGAATCCGGAAAATCGAAGAACGGTGGGTGTATGAAGATGGTGTTTGGCTCGCCCGGAGTGGGGTCCATTGGAGGGAGTGGATGTGTAAGCGAATTGTTACGGGCGGGCGGTGGAGGTTTGGGGGCTGGAGCCGCAGAGAAGTTAGGCTGGTACGGACGAGGATGAAAAGATATGGCCGCAGGCGTGAAGAAATCAAAGGCGGTAGGTGAGTCGAGGCGACGCTTGAGGCGATTCGCTTTATGGTCGGACATGGTGACGCAAAAGGATAAAAGCTAGCGTTACAGCAGGATGAGGGACCAAATTTATGGAATAGCAGCACTCACTGGAGGGGGTGCGCTGGCGAGCGAATGAGCGGGAAGGGACGATGGTGGAGAGCAGAGCGAAGGGGCGTCAAAAGCGTCTTGCATTTCAGTCGGAGTTGACACGCTTTCGCGACAGGACGCGTGCATCATGTGACCGTTTTCATTCCCCGACCGATATATTTCACACACAAAATAATTCTATACTAGATCGCAAGGGCGATATATCTAGTCCATAACAATGATCAGCAGGATCTCTCTTGCCTCGATAAATCCTGTCAGCGTACCCAGCTAGAGTAATCATTCCCCCGAGTGGGATCACTGGCGCTAATCCGCGGAGACTGGACAGACAAACGATCAGCGCCTTGCCGCATACTTAGCCTACTGGTGTACTCACCGACCCCGAGCAAGGACAACGGCCATCATGGTGGCTGAAAAAAGGAAGCCCCCCACGGCAATGGCTGGACCCGCGAAACGGTGAACACTGAAACGTGGGTGCAAAGAGACGATGCACAACCCCAGACCGTTGAAAATCTAGTACGGTTAAACCGTCGGTAACTTAATATATGTCGGTACACAATGCCGGGCGTTTACCGCATAGTGGGTCGCTGTCATAAATACATCTACTCTGTCTGGGGGGTAGCCAGGTATAGATTTGAGGGCATGAGTACCGAATGCGCCAGTCGCTATACCCGCCGCGACTGGTAACATAAAAGAACAATTATTGGTTGAGTTGGACATGTTAGAGAAATTCCCTACTGAATAGTGCCCCTGTGCGCCACAACAGTGGGGGGCGTGGAACTATTCTTAGCGAGGGTTGAGCTGATAGCAGAGGGGTTAGAATAGAGGGCTCAGGCATGTCGTGCTGGTCGTTGGGGTGAGGTCAACGGACGGTTGCGGCGGCCCGAAAATCGTGCGGGCGCCAAATCAAAACTTCGCCTAGTCTTCGCCTTCGTTGTTTCAGGCTTTCGTGCGCGGCATACACCCGCTTCGTGGTTTCAAATCACTCGAGATGGGCAAGGCACAAAAGAAAACAGGAAAGGGCCGATTGGATAAGTACTATAAGCTCGCAAAGTGCGCCGAACAGTTTCACTGGTTTTACAACAGCTTGACCGTAATACCCTGCAGAGATCAAGGATACCGTGCACGTTCCGCGTTCAAGCTGATCCAACTGAACAAGAAATACTCCTTCTTAGAATCTGCGCGATGTTGTATAGATCTGTGCGCTGCACCTGGTGGGTGGCTTCAGGTCGCGAGCAAGACAATGCCCGTGAACGGTCTAATCGTCGGTGCGCGGGCTTTCTGCATTGCCATGACTATGACTGTTAACCATGACCGTTTGGTCCATTGCTAAATTGTGCTCCTTGACAGGCGTTGATCTGGTAGCCATAAGGCCAATTCCACGAGTGGCCACTTCGCGGCCGATATCACCACTGCTCATTGTCGCAACCTCCTCCGACATGAACTCAAGGACTGGAAGGCAGATGTGGTGCTCCACGATGGCGCACCAAATGTCGGCACTGCCTGGATACAAGACGCATATACTCAGTCGGAGCTCGTTCTCATGAGTTTGAAGCTCGCGGTTGAATTCCTCATCAAAGGAGGAACATTTGTCACGAAGGTGTTTCGAAGCAAGGATTACAACAACCTCATTTGGGTCTTCAACCAGTTGTTCAGTAAAGTTGAGGCGACGAAACCTCCTTCCTCTCGGTAAGGTTCCATGTCCAACATTCGTGCCGAGTGACCAACAGTTCACCAGAAACGTCTCTGCAGAGATATTTGTTGTTTGCCGTGAATTTCTTGCTCCGAAGGCCATTGACCCGAAATTTCTCGATCCTAAGCACGTATTTAAGGATCTCGATGTCTCCACCTCCCTCGACAAAGGTATCGCAGGAAACAACACACAGGCGAACGTATTTCAACCCGATAAGAAGCGGAGACATCGTGACGGATACGCTGACAACGACTACACCCTTTTCAAGCAAATAGGTGTAGCAGAATTTATCCACGCTTCTGACCCCATTGCCGTACTAGGTGCAGTGAACAAGATGACTTTAACCACGGAGGAAGAGAAGCCGTATGTCTTCCAGTTTCTTCCAAGTACTTCGTCTTTATTCACGCATTGGTCGGCTAGTTGGGCTTCGTTTCCCCTCACTTCTTCGGATATCAAGGCAAACTTGAATGACCTTAAGGTCCTCGGGAAAGGCGACTTCAAAGCCTTACTCAAGTGGCGCAGCGCCCTCAGAGAAGAGGTCTGTTATTTTCTAGCTCCGTCATCTTTCGATCTAAAAGCCGTTTCTGTAAGTTGGGTTTGGACGTGAAAACAAAGCATGTGGAGGAGTTCACGGAGGCCGTTGAGGTTGTGGACGTTGTCAATGAAGAAGAGCAGATTCAACAGGAGGTACGCGACTGAACCTAATGTCCCGTAACGGTGTTTATTTACCCCAACCCAAGTTGGAGCGACTCAATGCAGAGGCAGCCAGCCGAGGAAAGCGCGAGCGACGGAAGGCCAATGAAGTCAAGAGGAAGACGATTCAAAGAATGCAGTTACAGATGACCGCACCGCTAGACATTGGTCTCGAGCAAACCGACGCCGTCCTCGCTCAAGGTCAAGAGGACATTTTTGACCTAGAATATGCAGAGCAAGTCCCAAGAAAGAAGGGTTTCGTCGATTCCACAGATACAGACGAGGACGTGGAGTCCGACGAGAGCAAGGATAACAATGGTTCGGATGATGAAGCCCTGTATACCGATGGGGAGCAGAATGGCCGAGTGCAATCACTAGAAAATGACTTGGATGGACTGTATGAGGCGTATCGGGAAAGACTTGCCGAACGAGATGCCAAGTTTAAAGTTCGTGAGGCAAGACAGAATGACAAACGACGTGAAGAGTGGTCTGGTATCGACAAGGACGAAGCTCAAGCCGACACAGATGAAGAGGACGAAGACGGTGGTTGGGACCAGTTGGAGCGGCGTAAGGCCAGGAGCGATGGTTCGGATTCCTCGTCAGCGGATGAGGAAGACGAGTTGTCATCACCCGAATTGTCTAAACGCAAGCCATCTCACCAGCAAGAGACATCCCGGAAGAGGGCACGACTACTGACTTCTCTTGAGGAGCCCCAAACTTCATCTCAAATGTCCAAAAAAGCGGATGTGTGGTTCGGCCAAGATGTCTTTAACGGACTGGATCACTTGAGCGAGGATGATGATGCCGAGGTTGATTCCTCACAGCCTTTGCATGATGACGGGGTGAGATCCTATCCTCACCAGATGATTTGACGCTCACACATCTCCAGGTGCCGGAGTCGGACGACGATGCCTTGGAGTCACAAACCGAATTTGAAGTCGTGCCCCAAGAACCAGACGACGCAGAGATGTGGGACGTCAGCAATTTAAACGAAGACGAGGTGAAATCGTCTCAAATAAAACGTATTTACCTTCGTATGCCCGAAACCCTTCGGCCAACTGACCACGACACATCTTGATCAGAACACGGCCTCCTCACGGCAGAGGCGGTGTCTCTCGCCCAGGACCTCGTCAACCGAAGAAAAACGAAGACGGATCTCATCAACGATGGCTTCACGCGCTACTCTCTCAATTCAAAAGAAGGCCTGCCATCGTGGTTCCTCGACGACGAGGCTAAGCATTACATCCCCAACATACCCATTACGAGGGAGGCCATGCAGGCACTGCGCGCCAAGCAGCGCGCTCTCGACGCTCGACCTATCAAGAAAGTTGCAGAAGCAAAGGCACGAAAGAAGTTGAAGGCTGCCCAGCGCCTGGAGAAGGCTCTAAAGAAAGCCGAAGGTGTCACAAACACAACGGAACTGACTGAGCGTGAAAAGGCACAACAGGTGGAGAAGCTTATGCGTCGGGGTTTGGCGAAGGGTAGGGAGAAAAAGGAGGTCAAAGTGGTCGTTGCAAAAGGCGTTCATAGAGGCTTGAAGGGCAGACCAAAAGGCGTCAAGGGTCGTTATGTCATGGTCGACTCGCGAATGAAAAAAGAGGTAAATTTTGTTCTATTATCATTGAGTAGGGTCTAATATATTGCATAGGTACGTGCGAAGAAGCGAGAGAAAAACAAAAATCGCAGGCATAATTAGTTACGCTCGCAGTGCACGTTAGGAACGTGTTCCGTAGTGGTACCGCACATCCAATTGCAGCGTGCAGGCGCAAGGGGTCAGCGAGACTAACGTCTAGTGGGGCCCGGGGTTTTTGGGACTGGCCCTTGCTGTCATCTGGTCACATTTTTGGAGCAAAGCATTCACTTCTCGTGGAGAGTCCAGATTATCTGACGAAATCTTTGACCCATAAGAGAGGCTGAAAGCACGCGAAACAAATATGGTCTCACCACGCAAACTGCAGAGTGATGCCCGCCTTCCAGATCAAGGTTACTCTCGGACGTAACTATGATCTCTGGAGAAGGATCCAAAGAGAGAGACTCCGTGCTTTGCCGAACGCTAGCGTTAGTCGCAAGAACGTATTCACGATCATCGTAGAGTACACGGAGAGGGGGGACTGGCTGAGCAACGTCCGGATTATCGGAGACCAAGCTACACAAAGGCGTTAGTCCTGTAATTCAAGGTCCCGTGACACGCACAATTTTTCAAGGTTGTTCAAATAGTCACCAGTTCGCCAGGCCGTTGACCGGATTCAAGGGTGTCCATATCCGAGATATTGAAGCGGAGGTCCATTTGACTGACATACGAACATCAATTCGGAACCTCAAGGTGACACTCAATGAACCATACCGCTCAGGCATTAGGATATCTAGGTTAGTGGAGCTGCCACTCCAGAGCATTGCGTCCGCGAGAATACTTCCGCCTGGAAGGTCCACCGGAACTTGCACTTGTTTCAAACCGACGAGTGGAACTTCGAGCCGAATGAAATGGGTGGCTACGGGATCGCTCCTGTCTTGATCATCGTTGGGTAGGCAACGATAAACCAAACGATGGAGGACCCTTTGATGAGATGGTAGTGCGTGGACGAGCTCGAGTGGAAGACTATGTGTATATGAAATCAACACAGCGAAGGAAAAAAGTTCGTGTTCTAACCTAGGAATAAACGTCGCTGATGACCGGTGCGTGTTAACCCATGAATGCGTATCTGAATAGGTCGATCCTCCCATATTGGGGGCTAGGAAGGTGGGCCGCGTAGATACTCGAAGGGATGGAAAAAGAATATGCCCCGACCTGGCGATGATTCAGTTATTGTTAGGGTACACCAGCATTGATACTTACGAGACGGATATAAGCCTCCTGGACCCATAGCTCGGTAAGGAGATGTTCCCCATAAGCCGATGTTGGAGAGATACCTCAGTCCTGAAGATACATCGAGGGGACGGATGAACTACGCGGACAGTGCACTCACCCATCCATTGAGAAGATATTACCTTGTGAATCTACAAGTCCGCTAATACCTAGGCTTTGGGAGTGGCTATCCCCCAACCAATCTCCAACTCTACGCCATCGGAAGAAAGCGTCTGAACTCAGCATCGGAGGTAAAGAGCGAGGCACCGAAAAGGGATATAGGGCGTATGCAACAGGCGCTGTTGTCGGCGTGTGCAATTCCTGATTGTGTATGTGATGCACAAGCAGTTCAGCGGATTCGTCTATCACAGGAGCGTCAGAATAGCCCAGGAAAGTGACACATCAAAATACTTGGTAGGGTAGTCTGGTCGCCAGTCTCTGGGCAAACGTGATATTCGTGGGATGTCTGGCCCGGAAACGTAACTCGGGGGCTATCAGATTATGCGCCCGATTATAGAGTTACACTTACTTTCTGGTGACCGATGTTCTCTACGAAGGCCCCGGAAAGGCGAGAAATTTTCTGAAGAACCTCCCGCGAGATGGGAGCGGAAAGGCAGCGTCGACGGTCTCCTCCACAATGTCCTACTAATCGATGAGTATATTTCAAAATAGTAACACGGAAGAGTAGCCCGCCTTCCGAACACCGTCAACATATTCCTTGGTCGCAGTGACAGACTCAGGACTTCCTTCCAGATATATGGCGAGGGGGTTGGGTTTCACAGAAATGTGCACATTATACTTCCTTGACACTTGAGACAGGTCGGAACCATCTTGAAGCGGCGTTAGACAGCATGTCGTTGGATATCCGTGGACCGACCTTTTCCAAGAAGAATGAAAAGCTCGCTTGCAGTGAGGGCCAATGCTACGAAGTGTAAGAAGAAAGATCAGCATGAGAATTCAGATACACATACTTTGAGAAATCATGGTACGATCCCTACGTGTGCGTTTGAGTCCTTTAGGTAGAGGCAACCGCCACGCCTTCTCCACAATAGCCTCCACGTATGAAATTTTCCTCCGATTTGATCCTACTCGTAGGCCGTAGTGTTGGGAAAAACACCGTAGCTGATCATTGGTGAAGGAACGGCAGATGCTGTCTAGCACAGTGCTGTATTCAAGCGCGTACTCCTTTGACTGTGGATCCGAGTGCGTTGAAGGTTTGAGTCGCTCCAAGTCACGCAACGTCGGGGGACCTCCATCTACTAGAAGGGATGATAGGTAGGATTCTGTTTTACTGGGCTCCAAAACGCGACCAGTATCCAAGCCAATATCCATGAGGTCTGGAAATATCAGCGGAAACAGCGAAAAGGTTGCAGGATTGACAGGGATTTTAACGAACGGGCGGAATTCGTCCGGATCATCGTCCACCCGCTTCTCGAGAGCAGACAAACTCGACACAGTCCTGGTGCTACGTATCCGATGACAAGAAGAGGAAAGAAACGCAAGACGACGAGGGAGGGAAGAGAACGACATCAGAGTTGTCCGGCCCGGGAACCCCCGCTGCTCTTCCTTCTGCCTTTCCGATCGCTGCTGAGAATCTATAACACGTCCCACTGCTTTGAGTCAGGGCCTAAGCTTTTTGTTTCATCATCCCTTCAAAGATTTACTAATCTGGACATCAGCACTGGGCTCACTCGGCGCTGACGAGACCTAGCACATCTCCGGGGCCCTGGAAATGTAGGATGAGTTTCCTCTGGTGAGCAGTTTGATGTCCCAAGGACTAACCAAATTTCCGAATGACTACATTAAGCCATAACTCAAGAATATTTGTGAAGGGTCAGCTGGGACGCTATCTTCGGTGATAGGCGGAAACGACACACAGTATGGCAAAGAGGGGAATAGTGTTCGTAATTCTCTCGTATGCGAGCCCGATAGTCAACCCTGAAAGCTGAAGCTGAATTGGGGCTACACCCTCGTTTATACAAAGACTGTCCTTAACCAAAAAAAATAAGGTAACCACTGAACCCCAGGACCATCTGGTTTCGCTTATTGAGAAGGAGGTCAGGATACCCTAGCCTGTGAGGTGAGCTTACAGTGTTCTGGCGACCAAGGGGGTTACATAGAACTGCCCCGACGAAGACGCCAGGCAACGCGATGGAGGAAAGAAGAACTACCACTCTGCAGTTTTCTTGATGTCACCATCGCGGACCACGCTCGAGATAATGGTCACGGAAAATACGCCATTTGGGAAGGTCACGAAGTCGTACAAAAACCTGAGCAATGTCAAAATGCAGCCATGCCCTGGCGTATGACTCACCATGTGCCACAGGTGCCAATGAGCGGCCTCCAGTAAGACCGGGGTTCGATGGTCTGAGGATATATCAAGTTTATGATCGGGAGCATACGAAGCACAGCGGCCGGGAAAATGAGCCAATTCTCGGGAGCTGGTACGGCGTAAGGGCTGGCCATACTTACTCTTGATGGCGCCCTTACGATAAAGCTTGCCACTCATCATCCTCAACCGAAATATTAGCACGGTGAGTGGAAGGACGATTCCGACGCCGAAGCAGACGCGCCAAATAGTATGAAGATGGCCCTCCCAAGCAATCGAAAGAACGATAAGGAATACAGACGAAGCCAAGGGACCACCAAACTGGCAGGAGTGAATGTCATGATGAAAACTGTTAGTACATGGTCAGTCACCCCATACAAAACATTCAAGTTAAGAGCATACCTTGGCCGCGTCATTTGCGGCTTCACTTGCACTGGTAGATGACGCGGGATACTCGCCACCGACACCCTAGAAAGAAATGAGCACCGAAGATCAGATAATACAACAGCACGAACAATGCCCGTTATCTCGCGAGCAAATGTTAACAACCACAACAACTCCCTCGCGCTACCGTGAGCGCCATGTGCAGCCGTGCCCAGTGTGGCACCAAGAACAATAATAAACTTTCCGTCCCATGCGATCGCACACCAAGCCTACGAACAGCTGGCCAATGATTGCACCTAGATAGAAAATGAAACCCGGGCAGAGATGGCATCTAAATGGATATATTTCCCGACTAAGAGGGCATTGGAAACCCGCGTCAAGACGGACAGCGTATAATCTTTTGGGTATATAAGCGTTTAAACACCACCTAGACACAATCTGGATTACATCTGATGCATCTGATGTCCAAGTCGAAACAGCACACTACATACGTTGGTCATGGTCATAAGGTTGTTCTGATCTTGACCCGCATCGCCAGCCCTGAGCGCACCACTGGGTCAGATAACTAACTTACAACCATCGCTTAATAAGGCCGAATGCTGCAGCGGCGATCGTGATTCGTGAAGTAGGCGCTCATTTTCTCCTTCGTGACGGTGGCATGCTCGACAAGATCTGGGGCGACTTCCGCGCTTGTTATCGCCCTGGTTTGCTTCGTGTCTCCCCTTGAGGATCCATGGCACGCGACCAGAAAGGCCGTGGATACTCTGCCTCCGAGGGAGAATGAATGAACGATAGCGCCGCACTTGACGCGGTATCTCATCGAGGTTGTTTATAACAGGCACCCGTCCACCCATGGGGAGAAAGAGAAGCACGTCACGTTCGAAAAATAGACGCGCACGTGCGCCTGTAAGTCAGTAGCCAGGACAGTTGCGGATAGCAAAGGCTTCGTGGCATAGGCCAAACAGCCGGAATACCAGTACCTTGTTCCCTGATTTGAGAGAAAGGCGACGAACATTTTCGTCAGAACTCGGATAGTGAATGTTCTCCACGGCCGAGACGACCGAATCATCATGCTCCCGTAGGCAGGCGAAGCAATTGATAGCCACGTGAAAAAATAATATGATGTATCAGCCTATCAGGCGAGCGGAGGCCCAGAGAGGGAACTTTGTGAACGGTCATCAGATGTCCATCATTGAGTGCATTGAGTGCTTGTCGTCTATCCGAGGATTCTGGTTCGCATGAGAGCATCCAGAAATGGATGCACAAGGCGAGAGGGGGTCTGATTTGGTGTTGAGACGACTAGTATAAGGTATAAGGCACATTCACGGCTACGGACAACCGTTAGCTCGTGACCCATCGCTCTGGGCTTCGAGCTTCAAGCTTCAAGCATCAAGGCAAGGGTTTGTCAACCTATAGAAGGCGGATATTGCCCACTGGGGTATGTGTTCTGCGTTTAGCGTTTAGCAGACGTTGCACCACGCGGAAGCACACGCGCGAGCACTGAGTACTGAGCTTCCGCATGCACACGTCTCAATGATGCTGGGAGCTCCGAAGGCATTGTAAACGCAGGAGAGACATTGGGTGCTAAAGGTAGGAGGAAGGACAAACCTGATGCCGCGCGGGAGTTTTTGACACGTTCTCTCCGCGATTATTACACATTCCTCAACTTGAAGTACAACACCGACCGATTTGGAACGGACTTTGTGCACAACCGTCACCCCATTTGCAGAGGAAGCAGAAATCGGTCAGTCCACGTATTCTTCCCTTGAACTACGCTTTCCGTGGGCATTAATTACGCAGACGTATGACGGATGTGTATCAGTGCACGTATCACTGGGGAACGGGATAGCAACTGCTGGGTTCAAACCAATCAAGCATGCATGCAGTGTCACTTTCCGTGCGTTCTACATCACTAGTCGGCGACGAACTTACCGTGTACGTGTCAGCGTTAGTTCCAACAACGCCATCATCGACCGCCCAGTCACTGAAACATTCTGTTTTGTGACTAGTCAGAGGAGCACGCGTGTCGTCATTGTTTAATATACGGCCCAACCCTTCCCGCGGTCTCTTGGCCAGCCCTTCCGTGCACGCATCTCGCATCGCATGCAGTAATCGGACTCTCACGCCCGACGCCTCGAATTTTGCTTGGCACATCAGCCTGTCGGGTATCTTGACGCCATGGCCCGCTGTCGCGCAACAGCAGTGCAATTGCATTGCCTTTTCGGCCGTCTGTCGGAAAGACTCCCATCACACGCTCGGTATCTGATGGATATCCATGTGGATCACCACCACTATCGCGGTAGTACATACCCGGTTCCACGCGGAGCTTGTGCGTGGCGCCCACACGTCGCCCCGCAGTAACAGCGCCCGCTAATCGCTAATCCTGTGTCGCGCAAAGTGGAGCAGGGGCGGCGACGTGGAGATGGTCGGTCCATACAGTACGTTGGGTGGTGCTACACTACATGCGACATTGATGCAGCTCCAGCTTCGGCGCTTGTTTCTGGATAACCCAAATGTAAAGCTGAGCCGGCAGCACATCTGTGATGCACCGGAGATACCAAGGGCCCGAAGCCTTGACTCTAATGCCGCCGATTTGGACCTCACGGCGTGCCAAGCGGCGATGCGGTTCGGGAGACAGACCCCCAACGCAAGTCTTGCGGTGTGGTGGACGCGCATTCTTTACCTCGCAACTTACTGAGAATGCTTACGCCCCTTTATGCTGTGAATGTGCATAGGAGAAAACATAGGTGGGTGATAGTGCACCGAATGTCACAAACGCGAAACCTTGGTCTCAGGTGCGCTGGCTGATGCGACGCGAGGACATATAAAGTTAATAATGTAGCTATTTCAGGAGGCAACGGCAGGCCAATGATACCCGCTCATCATGGTTAGCGGACGCTGCGGCGGGCTAACCACTTCTCGTGCCATGGTAGGGTAGGCGGAAACCAGTCACTAGTTGTCTTAGGATCGGAGCGCCCTCCACTCAACTGTCATGACACCTCGAATTTCAACGGTTGTCAACTAGAGAGTAAACAACGGGGATGACTGTTCACGGTGTCTACTCGTAGGTCCTTCGTGACGGCAGTATGCTTTTTCTCCTCCCACCAAAAAACTACGATTGCAACGGAACGCGGGGGGTTCATACAGTCCCCTCAAATCTGGGAGCTAGACTAGTACTAGTACTCAAGCTGTGTTATCATACATTTCAAATTTCAAGTCAACGCCCATATACACGCCAACTTGAACGGGATGAACCGTGAGAAGGCAACTCTCGTTCTGAGCTGGCCTGAGTACTGAGTGTAGTGAAGCTGAACGTGGAAGTCCACTACATTATGTAAAAGATTAAAGCAACTCGGTTTAGGTTAGGACTTGCAGGGGCGAGCGAGTCGTAAGAGGCAGAAAATTGTGCGCGATCTGCCGGGCGAATCTTATCAGTTAGCCAGCCACCGAATACACACTCCCTGTTCCCCTCCCACATCGATGTCTCTGAAGCCTCCATCCCCAGTCATATCCTCGTCTTCTACCCTGTGGGCAACTGGTATTTATTACTTCTTTTCTCGATTTTTTTTGGCCAATACCCCCCACCAGCCTCCAAGGAATGGGTAATACCTGCGAAGCCCAAACCTGGGCGTAAGCCGAAGAAGGATGTTTTCCCCGCACCGGTCCAGCAGAACGATGTAATAATTTATCACCCTGCCCGTCTTCGCTGATACTCAAATTTACTCAAAACGTTTTGGGGCTAGATCCCAGATGCCAGTGGTCGGCGCGTCCAGAACAGGTATGCAGTCTCTGCCGGTCCTTTCGAAGCGTGACAATGTTAATTTAGCATCACCGGAAGGGCCGCGCAACGCGCTTTCAGAGAACGCAAGCAATCGCAACTTGCTGAACTTCAAGCGCGCATCCAGCTCTACGAGCAAGGCGAGATCGAGCGTAACGTCGCTCTCCAAACCGCCGCCAAGCGTCTCAAAGAGGAAAATGACCAGCTCCGTGCTGAGAACACGCAACTCAAGGAGACGATTGCCGCTTATGAGCGTGACAATCTGCCCACAAAAGCCTGACGAAAATAAGAGATGGAGAGATAGCCCGTCCGCCAGTCCCAACGATCAAGATCCTCCGAACAAGAAAAGTAAGCTCGACCCCGCCAAGACCACGCCATCGTTCCAGCCCGCATCCACTTCTGTAGCATTAACACCACCCACGCCTTCCGTAGTTTCCTCTCCGAATCCGAATACCTCGTCAGAGAACGGACCGTCCCCTCTCCCCACTCAAGCGGATGTCGCATTTCCAGTCTCTACTCTCGACAGTTTATTCAACTTCTCGTCTGGCCCGAAAACCTCGGTTTTCAATGGTAGTCATTCTATGGAGGCCTTTGAGTGCGGTCTTTGCATGGGCGGCACTTCCTGTGTTTGCCGCGCGATGGCTCTCGTTACTCCTACCCCTCCCACCCCTCCCTTCAAGACTGAAACTACGGAGTCGCCGGTCTCCGTGGTACCAGTCGCGTTGACTCCCGCGCCCTCGATAGGCGCGCAATCTATTCTGGACAACCTCCCACCATACCAGCCCCCAGTCCCCCCTTCGACGGCGTCCCGAAGGGAGCGTCTCAGAACGTTGTTTCCTATCGTCCCCCTCTCCGATAATCTTTCGCTTGTCACACCAACGAGTCAAGCGGACTGTTCAGGCGATCCATCGAACTGTCAAGCGTGTGCGGGTGACATATTTGGACAAGCGTTTTGTACCGCCGTTGGCGAGTCGCTGGCTGCCGGCGGCCCGTGTGTTGAGTGCCCCCGTGGCAGCAGATGCGCTGGCGGCACACATTCAAGCGCGCCCCGGGAGGGTGGTAACCCAGCGGAGACCATCCCAACAAGCGACGCTTGGCGGCAGTTGAAATCGCACCCAAACGTATCTTTCGCCGACCTGACAATGTTGGCCGAAGTCGTGGCTCGGAGATCGAAGTGTACGGGTCCCACCGTAGTCATTTCCCCCCCGCCAGGTTCGTTCACACCAGAGAGGCTCTCGTCTCCGGCTGCTTCAAAGGATCGTCCAGCCGCAGGAGTGGACGATGACGTTATCATTTTGTCCGATCCCCATGCACTCTATCACATGAAGGAGCGGGAACGTTCCGCGTGTTCATCTCCGAAATTGGCACCCGAGGACGAAGTCGTTCGGGGCTCACTGGCGCGATCGGGGCGCGAGATCCATGCGGCCGGCTTGAGAGAAGCACTGGCGTTTCTGGACTCACGATCTTGACTTGATGGCAAGGTGGATCAGTATGCAAGCTACACGTATCAATCGGTTATGCTTCTTCCGCCAACTCGGCTGGTCGATTATTTGCTTGTGTTTGTATTCATGGCACCTTCCGCATACACGGTAGAGTAATCGGAAGTCATGATAAATGCGGCTATGATGACAATGTACCATGACCCAAGTCTCCCTGCCAGTCCGCCCGAGATTTCTCCATCAAGAGCCAAGTCCTGGACAATTCCTTCAACTTGCCAATGAGTTCGCGGGGTTCGCGATCTGACGGCTTCAATGAAACGTGGACCTCGTGAAGGTTCCGAAAATGAGACACCAGTAGCTCGAGGGATGCTCGCTCAAAGTCGTGTGGTAAGGGCGCAACTGACGGCCATAAACCTAGTAACGTTTGGCGAGCGAGACCATAAGCTCCGACTGCGAAGAACACACTCGTGATGGCCTCTATGGCTGGAACATCAGGCCTAACACCCACGGCAACCATGTGCCGGAGGATGCGCATGACCTGTTCGGGGTTTTTCCGGCGCGCATAACCCACGATGAGGATAGTGTGCATGACACAGTTTGGTCTGATCCCCGCTCTCTCCGCAGCATTCATTACGGCCTCCGCTGCGGCCAATTCGCCAGTTGCGGCGTAACCCTCCATTAGTGCGGCGTAATGGTATTCGTTGGGATGCAGTCCCCGATCGAGCATCGTTTGAAATACATTCTTCGCTGTTCTCATGTCGCCCTTTATCACGGCCTCGTATCGAATTCGTAGAGCGAAGATCCGGTGGTCCGAGAGGACACCACGATCGGCTAAGGATTGAATGATTGACCGGATGCGGGTAGTCTGATGAGTGGGAACGGGCTGAATGCCAGCAGTCGGGTCAAACAATTTGCCCATGGCAGATTTCCGAGTAAGGTGTGACGGAGATTGGGTTCGGAAGTGGCTTCGCTTTCCTGGCAATGTGTTGTTCCAGCCCGATCGCTTGGCACTACGAAAGTGACATTGAAAGCCAGAGGCCAAGAGTCGAGAGAGGCGGGATAGCGAGCGGTCATTAAGGGAAAACTCCTTACAGACACGCGTAACATCAGCCGCGGAGCACCCTTCAGTATGGATGAGATGGGTCTCTAAAAGCGCCTTGGTGTGATGGTCGGGATTTACCTGGCACATCTGCATTAAGCGTAGGCAGGCTTGCAGGCCGTCGATCCCACGTAAGCGTAGCAGGCCAGTCGCAAGCGCATTGAGAATCTCGGCAGTGGGTTTAGGTAGGACGTGAGGTATGGGTAACCCTTCTTGAGGTTCAAATGAGAGGTGTATGCTTTCCAATACGGCCCGCAGACCCTTGACGTCCTTGCACATGGCTGAAACGACACCTATGGCAGCACTAGGTTGATCGATGACGAAGTAGAAGCGAATAAGGGCAGCGATAAAGCGACTATCAGGAGTGAGACTGGAGTGTGCCATTTGTCCTAGTAGACCGCGTACGGAAACCAGGTCGCCTTGCGAAGCTATGTAGGGAAGAAGAATGGTATATGTAGCAATGTCCGGCGGAATACGACGGGAAGCATGATCCAAGCTTGATGAACGGATGAATTCTGAAAGTGTAGCATCCTCTCCCCCGCGTCGCAAGGGGCACGCACCAAGCGACAATCGGGGCACGTCGAATGTTCCGAAATCGAAATGGCGGATCAGTAAAGACACGCGCTCTATATCGCGGGTATCTATCGAGAATTTTAGCAGGGCGTTCAGGATACGAGTAGAGGTATTTGGGTCCGCGTCTTTCAGAGCGTCCAAGGCGCGTGTCTGGACAACAACATCCGGGCCAAGGGTACGGTAAACAGAAACGACAGTGGCGTGGGTACGGGCATCGATGTTGAACCCTGCTTGCAACATCTGCTGAATGACATCCATAGCCTTGACGATGTTTCGGTTGCGGAGGTGGCCAGACAGGAGAAGATGGTATGTCCTCTGACTCGGGGACAGTCCCTCTTCTTCGAACCACCCCAAAGCACGATCCAGGCGTGCAAACTGTGACATTTCGACTAGTGCACGGATATGCCAATTTAGAAGGCGAGGGGTGCGACGTCCCAACTGACGTTTTTGAAGAAGAGCCAAAGTGGGTATCAATCTCCATTCTCGAGCTTTGGCGAATCGGCAGGCCGCTGTCTCGTAGACCTCTTTTCCCAAATGACAACCGTAACGATGTGCGGCAACTAGGACAAGGGGTGCTTTGTGGGGGTGGGTGGATAGTATACGCTGGACTAGTCTGGATACCTTGCGACTGTCGGAGAATGCGCGGAACAAATCTCGATCCGCAACGATGGTAAGTTCGTTCTCGGCGACATGAGTGGCAGAGGGGCGAGGGTGTGAAAGACCGATGACTGCAACGTGTTCTGATGGGTGATTGTGAATGGGCGGTGCAGTAGATTGATGCTTGGTGACCCGCACAGTGTTTGGGATATGGCCCTCGGACGTATTTTGGTCGGCGTAGTCGCGTAACGCGGGAACTGGCCGCACCTTCCGTCGGGGAAGAGTGAAAGATCTCGGGCATGCGAGAGAAAGGGAAGGGCAGAGGTGTGAAGTGCGGAGTGACAAGGGAACGAAAAGATCTGCCAGAGAGTGTACCTGCTGGTGGAGAGACTGCCTGCTGCCACGGCCGACTCTCCAAAGCATGGACAGCCAGGTTAGACGTCAGGAGAGGACGGTGTTAGGACACCGTTGTACGTGGGCTGTGAACATGCCGGAAGTGAGCGATCAAGAAAAAAGAAACACGTGGAGGAGGGAAGGCGGAAAAGACCTCACATCGACCACGAGGCGAACAAGGGAGGGCAGTGACTTAACCAAAGGAAGTCTGGGACTCGCCAGCACAGGTGTGGGACGGGACAGACGGGATGGGACAGGCGCGGCAATTCGGGTGGGGTGGAGACGCAACAGACCCGCGGGACAAAGCGCATACAGTCGCCCCTGTCATGGCGGGTATTGCCGCACTCGGTCAGTTCCCAGGTCTCAAGCGAGATCCATTCTGGCCCACTGTTTCTTTTCACGTAGTAGCTTAGCATGAAACCTCAAACTTCGCTTGGACGCCACTAGTCTGTACTTTTTTTTGCGAGGACCCACATCTTAAATTTATTTTCCTTTTGTGACCGTTTTCAAAATCATCCACCCGCTCAACTGAAATTGTGAAGGACATGGCCAAGGACATGGCGTGGGAAGGTTCTCGTGGTTGTGTGGCCGTCCCGCTCATCGGCGCCGGCGCAGGGCAACACCTCAATGTGGCGGGCGGCGGGCAGTGCCGGTAATGGGCTTGCGTTCATGCCCTAAGTGAGTCCGATGAACCCTGCCACATACAACAAGAAGACTTGTCTTGTTCTGTTCCAAAGATCGCTGAGTCATCCACTGCTTTGATCATGTTTGAGTCAACACGGTCTCGGTCGGAGAGAACACAACACAGACATTCGGAGTGGAACGTAGATCCCGTGTACATCGCAAACTGTGGGACAGGCTGTTCGTGCGTTCCGGTCTTACGATCTGCTCGGCAGGCGCTGGTCCGAAAGGCACGCTGATTTCATGAAACTCCTCATCCCGGTTCGGTGGCGGACTCGACGAGCAAGAGCAAGTTCACAACTCTTGACATTTACTTCCGCTCTGGGACACTTTACCGACGCAAAAAATTGTCCAATGGCCCATTCCCGCGGAATGAATCAATTCCGGCTGACCCACCCCGACGCGTGTTTTGGGTTTCTTCCCAGGTCGACTAGCGTTGATGGGTCGCTCATTTCAGTGTTAATGGTTAATACCGTCTGCCACGAATGGTAGACCCCCTGGAGCGCCCGGAGATCCGCCTGTCGATTGACTGCTAGGCGCTCGAATCTCGCGTAAGGCATCAAAAATCCACACTTAAGTTAACCGCCGCCCTGCCCTGGCGACGGCGCGAGAAAGGCATGAGTTTCATCGCTTTGCCTGCCCCGAGCTGTTCGCCGTAAAATGACGCGTGGCAAATGGATATATAAAGGTGGGATGATCGTACCAATTCCCTAGTTACCTCGCCGTTCCTATGGCTCGCACCCACACCCTCAGGTCGCACCTTTCGGTGCTCGAGACCAGCGCATCCCGTTTTGCTTCTTTGCCCGCCTTCTATGTGCCTCGGTCCCTTTCAGAGTCGGGTGACGTAGCGTCATGGGTGCCCGTCTCTTATATGCAATTTCTCCTCGACGTCGAGTCATTCGCGAGGCATTGGGCCCACGTACTTGCGCTCGATGGTATCCCTCCGCGGTCGGTCATTGGCATGTGGTCAGTCAATTTATAGCTCGTTTCACCCGCTCGACGTCCAATCATCATCTATACTATTTTAGGCTGAGCGGCATGACCTACATTGATGTGTTACACATCTATGGGCTCACACGTGCTGGCTACATCCCTCAACTTTTCAGTATTCGACTACCCAGCCCTGAAGTCGTTTTCGAATTGCTGAGCAAGGCAAATGCCTGCGCGCTGCTTGTGGACCCATCATTCGAAGGTCTTCTCAATGGTTGCCCCGTTCCGACACATCGAGCTGCCACGACTATGTATGACATAGATTCTCATGAATCACCCCTTCCAAGCCTTCCCACGCTCAGAGAGGATGATACCGTCTTCATCTTCCACACCAGTGGTTCCACTTCTGGAATGCCAAAGCTTGTTCCTTGCAGTTCATCCTGGCTTGATTCCGCCGTCACCAAGTCACATCAAATTGCGGCGCCCAGTGGACGGATCGGACGAAATCAAGACGTCACGGTGTGGATGTGAGTGATCCGACTTGATGGCTCGTGCGCCCAACTGAATAGCCTTCAAAGGGGGAGCATGTGCCACATAGCACAATCATTCAGTGAGTGTCACCAGAGAATCAACCGATCAGATCGTACTGAGACACCCATCCATCAGTGTTGCTTGGATCTCTTCAGCGTGGCGCTAGCACGGTCCAACCTTCCAGACAGGCATTCTCGTCCCACGAACTATCCTTGATGATTCGAGACTGTGGTGTGAACCGCCTCAACCAGTTTGCGACATTCCTTACCCAGCATCTTCGGAACTCTCGGCAAATCCCGGGCCTCCTGGCGCTCTTGCAATCCCTCGACGAGCTGCTCTACAGTGGACTGGCACTTCCCCGGGAAGAGGAAGATTGGGCACGCGGAAACGGAATCAGGCTGCGCGTGAGTTTGTGTCTATTTTCCAATACAATTGTCTGATTTTCCACCAGAATCTCTTTGGTAGCACAGAATGTGGCGCCATGCTCCTGTCGACGAGGGATCCCGAAATGCTCCTTCAACCTCTTAATGAGATGTCGTACGCATTCCTTCCTATCGCCCCGCGAACCGAACCAAGCACCTCCCGAGCGCAACACTCTACTGGGCCTCTGCTCGAACTCGTCATCCTTGCGGAGTCACCGGACTGCCCGGATAGCTCCATGCGGGCCGCCGATGGGCACTTCCATACAGGCGATCTGTTTCAAGAGGTCCGACCCGGCCAGTATCGTTCCAAGGGCCGGGATGATGACTGGATTAAGAGTGAAAACAGCCTTCGTTGTGATACCAAGTGTGTGCCTCACTCGTCCTTTTTGTATGACCTCGAATTGACTGGGTTTGCAGGGCTATCGAGGACAACATCCGTGCAACATGTGGCGATTTGGTGGCGGAATGTGTCGTTGTTGGCAATGGTCGCCCATCACCAGCTCTGTTCATCGAGACGAAGTCAGACATGCCCGAGCCGAAGTTGAAACGGGAAATTCTCCGCCGGACCCGACAGTTTCACTCCAGAAGATACTTGCATGAGCGGATTGCTTCGGTCGACAAGATCTTGATCGTTGAAAAGGGTTCATTGCCCAGGACAGCCACCAAGGGCAACGTCCGGAGGAAAGCGACAGAAGAGAACTTCCGGACTCTTTTGGACAAGATCTATGGCACGGAATGGACAGGTACATTATAAATTATCGTGGTAGGCAGTATCTATTACATTCGCATTCGCATTCGCTATTCTCTCGCTTTCGCAAGGATAATTGTATCTCTGATATTATTACTAGTCGTACAAGTACGATTAATGCCCTGCGTTACTGCAGAGTACTAATAGAGGCACGAACTTTTAGTTCACATTCTTACGATAGCACTATAATTGCACTCACACCTAGAATATTAAACCTTACTGTTATTGCTCTTCATTGTCCGGAACATCCGCAACGTCTGACATGGTGATGATGACCTGTTCGGGGTTTATTTGCATATGGAGGAGCTCGGCATGATCGACAGCAGTCTTGACTTGAACATGAATATCAATATGCCGTTCCAGGGACACTATCCTTTCTTTATCCTCCGCAGTGTGGGAAGAAGGTACGCCACGAGTCAAGTCCAGAGTGATTTGATGAGTCGGGAGGGGATGACTGGGATCCAAAACCGAACTAGTCCGATTCACTGATGTCGAAAAGAACGGATGGAATTGCCTGTGTGACTGAAAAGCCGGGACATTACCCTCCGTCGAAATAAGGCTTGACCCCCAACTGAGGATAACAATTACGGGGTAGTGTGATCGACGGAAGTTCCACAAGCCTGTGAGAATGGTTTGAAGGGCATTGTTTGACGGTTTGGACGGTGGCGTGGCAACGCTCATTAAATGCGATGACATGCGTTGTTCGACCGCAAAGCGGTCTAGCCAGTAAAAGCTGGCGACCGAGTCGATGGCAAGAAGGGCGATCTCGGACGTGGGAAGACTACGGACGTGGTATGATGACAAATTAGCCAAGCCAGCAGCGAGCTGAGAGGAGGACTTTGGGCGGAAAATGTGAACGTTGCGAAGCGCGCCGGAAATGATCTGCCCTGTGCTGTTCTCATCAGGAGGGAAACTACGTGGCAGGCGCGCTCGGAGTAATGTCTGGAGGCGGTGGACGTCGAAGGTGCCATCTGTGTCAAACACGACGGAGGCTTTGTTCCAGCCACCGAAACGGTGTGGAAGGATACAGGAACAAATGAGGTAGTAGAGGAGATGGGTCTTCCCAGAACCCGAAGGACCCTTAATTTCGACAATATCGCCACGATGAAGGGAAGACAGGTGGGCGAGTCCGGGAAGCGGTGGTGTAGGTATTCCAGTTGGAGCGGCGGCTGTGTTCGAGAAACAGGCAATTCGCGAACAGTCACAAAAAAAACTCACAGGTGGAACGAGTAGCGCTCAATAACTACTGGTAGGGTAAGTGACTCGAACTATGATTTGGAGAGAAATTTCACCTCATCAAGGGGCTCTGACTGGCCCCACTCGTTCTCCATCTTCATCGATGATGGATGAGATGGTGGACGTACACGTGACCGGTAACACGGGGGAACGACGAGGGCACACTGACACGTACACCACCATAGAATAATGTCCTCTGCTACCCCAAGGGTCGCCCATTCTTCCTCTTCTCGCCGTCCCTCGTCCATATCCTCCCATCCTCACGCTGTCCCCATCACCAGGGGCGCTACTGCTCGTTCCGCAATCAATCCTCGTGTCTCTGCCTCTCTCAACTCTCCACGCCGTACAGCATTCAAGAGCCCGACACCTCCACCGGGTGGCCCGGATGCGCCGGATGCACTGGCTGCCTCTCTCAAACGAGAAACCGAAGAGAAAGAACGGGTGTGTGATCGCGTCCTCACACGCGCCCTTGCACAGTGCTCATGCACCCGTAGCTTCTCGTGCAATTGCAGAACAAGGACCAGACCATCACCACCCTCACTGAAGAAAATGCCAATTTCTCCACAGCACTGAGCACGGCCGAGGCACGGCTCTATGAATTCTATACTGAGCAGGCGAGAATGGAGGAGGAAATGTCTGCCCGTATCGAGGTCACGGAGAAGCTCAGAGTGCAGATTCGCGAGCTTGAAAAGGAGAAACGTGACTCGCACAGAAGATACGACGAACAGGTGAGTTCACTATACTCAGGGAGAAATGAGGGATGTAAAACACGTGTTCCCAAAGACTGCTATCTTCGAGGCCGAGCGTCAAGCATTCTATGATAGCGAGCAACACCTCAAGTCACGCATCCAGTCCCTCTCACAGGTGCGAAAACAGCCAGTAGTACCACGGTCACCGACCGTGCCGGACATGCCCGAAACCGACACCGAAGAAGAGGAAGAGGAAGTCGTCAAACCGTCCGTCGCGTCTCAAGAGAGCGAAGACCCTCAAGCAGAACCTGCCGCGATGACGGCTCTGAAGCTAGAATTATCCACACTGTCTACATCCCATGGGTCCCTCCAGAATACACTCGTCCTCCTACAGACGCAACTCGTCGATCTGAAACGGGTGAACAATCAGCTTCAGGAGGAAAACGAAAGCTATAACATTCTCCTACGCGAAAAGACGCTAAGCGGGCAGTACGACCTATTCAAGCAGGTTAGCGGAGAAAGATCCAGCATCGGTGAGGAAGATGGCCAAACGGACGATATGGGCGACGTCCAGAGTATGCAAAGTGGAGCGCACAGCAGCCAACTCGGCACGGTGGACGAACATCCGAATGAGGATGATTTGCATACCGATTTCGGCGCGGATCACGGCGATCTCATGCAAAATTCCGACGATGAAGGTTCTCTGGGGCGAGAGGGTTCGAATCGCAGCAAGCGCAGTCGTCACGGTCGCAGTCGGTATGGCGGTTCCTCGCATTCTCCACTCGGGGAGAGTCCCTTGCGGGATTGCCTATTACTGGCCCCGGACTCGACCTGGCCGCCGAATTGGGAAGGGCCGAAAACAAGGATATGTTGGGAGGTCATCCGGTCGACGTTTCTGGCCCGCCGAGAGACAAACGGGGAAAGAACAGGAAGGTTTTCGCCACGGATCTCGGAACGGAGCCATCCCATTCTCTCAACGAAGTGGACACCCTACGGAACGAGATCAAATCTCTCAAAGATGCAAACAAGGCGCTCTCCCTATACGCATCTAAGATCATCGATCGGATTATCGCCCAAGAAGGGTTTGAACACGTCCTGGCCGTCGACTATGACGCAAAGACGCCCGCCACTCCCACCGCGACCGTGCCTTCTCCGGACACGTCCGCCGAGGCCGACAAGAAAGCGAAACGGAGAAACACCATGTTTGCCCGCTCGGATTCCAATCCTCCCCCTTCGCGCGTCGAAAAGCTCACCACGTTCAACTCGCCGCCTCCGACGACCAACTCTCCTCCATCGCGCTCGAGCCGGCGTTCACTGTCCTTTGACTGGCGCGCGTTGTCTTCCCTCGTAAGCGGAGATAAGGACAAGAAGCCGGACGCGAACCCCAACCTTCGTCCTCTTACGCTCAAACCGGGCCGCATCAGCGGTGCACGCAAACTCGAAACACAAGAGGACGAGGAGGACCGCAGGGAACGCGAGCGGCTCAACGCGACGATGAAACTCATGGGCATCGAGAAGCCACCAGCGGTGCCGCCCCCGCCCCAGGAGACACCAGTAATATCCCCTACCACAGCGGAAAGTGCGGCGAACCCATCTCTCACCTCCCGCTTCTCGTTCTTCCGTCGTGCGTCTGCGACCCCTGAGCCGACGCCGGATCCTTCTGCTGGGAACCCCGCCAACCTCACTCGTGAGACCCTCGTCCAGGCACAGGCAGAGGAATCGCTCGCTGCACTTGACGCGCAGGAGCGCGCACTGAGCGCAGAGCTGGCCAAGGGCGGAAGTGGTGGCTTCACTGAGATCCTTCCTCGCCGCAAGTCCGGAAGCAGGCGCTCACACACCAGTGGTGGTGGGAGCGGTAGCACTGTATGGAGCGCCGGTATGAGCCGCGCTGATGAGGATGATTGATTATGTTGAACGCCTCAAACTGTATAACCCACTGCAAGAGCACGTCATCGCGTCATCGTTTGAAGCACCATTATTTACCCCGCCTTCCCCACTGGGTCATTGATCGAGATACGGAACACATATTTGTCTGATAGGTACAATAGGAAATGTATACCCCTACGTAGTTCAATGCAAGCAGAGATCAAAGCTGCAATCATTCCCATTACGACGTCGCCGAGGGAGGGCGGGCGGTCCACGCTTGTGGTAACAATAGAGAAGAGGTGGGTCAACAAAGTTTCGCGTCAATGGATGAAACCAGAGCGGGAGAGATGACCCTGAGTCGGCTGCCAGTGCCAACATTCAGTGTCATCCGCGGTTTATTGTTTACGGCTGGTATGGAGCGAGTGTATTCCGGGCATGCGTCCGGATGGTTTCGAATGGGTTTGCAGCAAACTCGGGGTTCGAGCGGATCAAAGGTTGACGAAAACACTCGGCCTTCCTGCGCAGCGCAAAGAGTTTAATACGACGGCCGCGTCTAAGCCAAAAAAAAAAAACAGGTCGTACAGGGTACGTCGCCGCTGCGACCTCGTGAGAGGGGTGCCTTTCCCCTTGCCGATCTGTCCTGGTCCTGGTCGAACTGCGGTTCGAGACGCTTCTTCCTCCCCATCGGGTTTTTTCCTGTCATCGGACGTCCCACCTCCGGCGGCGGTGGCAGTGGTGGTGATGGCGACGACTTGACCTCGAGCTGGGGCCGCGGGGGCGCCCGCCTCGCCCGCGGACGTCGCGCGAGTGCTGGTGCTGGCGCGGGCGCTGGCGGCCGTTGGAACGATGATGGATGGAAGAGCGGCCTTTAGCGATCCCAGACCACCCGCGAGCTGCTCCCTCTCCTTGCGTTTCAGCCTGCGCGCGTGCGATTTTGAATACGGCGCGCGTGACGCTTCCAAACCTGAAAAGACTCCCCAATCAATCATTTTTTTCCGCGCATGGGTGCGGTGCAAAAACGTGTAGACATTTAGCCGTTGGGGGATGGGGATCAGATGATGAGAAAGTCTCGAAATGGAATAGGGGAGGGTGAGACAAAAATCCGGGATGTATGGTTTATTGTTTGCGGGTATGGGCGGGTATTGTTTGCGGGTATGGACGAGGATGGACAGCCTACGTACGTTCTATGAAGAGCTCGTGTTTGAGGATCCGCCTCTCTTTCTTGTTCGTGTTTGAAGCATGTTCGGTACGCGATGCATCTGCATTTACAGAACGCAATATCTCATCTGCCTTGACCCAATGAGGTGAAATTCGTGAGATCGCGTTCAAAGAGATAGGCTCTAGATTCGCGTACGGAAACATCTTTGAGTGCTCCGACGTCAAGGTGCTGCACGGCGTTGTCTTGGATCGCAAATGGGCGATTGACGGGTTTCACGGATGTGATGTGAGCACGGGAGATAGAGCGTTGTGAACGGACTTTTGGCTGCGTTAATAATAATCGTACACTGGTTCTGGAATGAAGATCAGGTCGAGCTCACCATGATGGTGATGGTGAGGGTCCGACGAAGAGGGAGCGTTACTTGATCATCTCTTCCATGATCAGATTATCGGCTCATCAAAATCTCGTTAACATTGTCTCGTACGATCTATGCTCCCCTATCTCTGTCTCGCGCCCTCCAGTCCGATGACTACGAAGCTTACTAATACCAAGGCTGCTCCCAGTACCACCTGTGCTTTCACAGGGTGCTGCAGCCCTATATCACCCAATACAGCTAGCGGCATCGTGAGACTAAGACCAATGGTTACCACAAGCGGTGTCGTTTTGAGCATTGCGATCAGATAGACATAGTCGCTAACGAGCGTGATGGCCATCTACCGAACCAGTTTGTGACATGTCGCATGACCAACCAAAGACATTAAAAACTCACATTGGCCAGCAGGGCGCCCACCACTCGGCCAGAAGTCGGCAGCTCGAACCTTTCCGCACCAGTGTAATGCAAAATGACACCAATCGGCCAACACGCGACGATGTTGAACAGCCCAACAAATCCGAAAAACAACTGCATGTCAATCCGCGATTCCGAACGAATCCGAACCTTGAGCAAGATGACATAAACAGCGTAGAACAAGGCGGAGAGCAACGCGAGACAGTCTCCCACGATGGAGTGCTGTCCGGTCTGGAGAGCTGGATGTAGAGGGCGACCCGATGTTGGTGCAGGACGTGGTCGCCCCGATGGCGGAGTGTCCTCAGAGTCCGAAAGGGAGACCAAGATCACGCCGACAGAGCTTCGAAACGGTGTCACGTCCTGTACCTCGGAGGCGATGTGCACGACGCGACGTACCTAGTGACAACGGCTCCGATCTTTGCCATGCTAAAGTTGTCAACGCGAAACATGCGCCCAATGATCAATGTGAAAAAGCCTGGGACTCGTGCAGTTAGCAGCGCGTGTGATGGAAGGACGCGATGAGAGCTACACACCGCTCATGCTGGACAAAATAGTAGCGCTGGCCACACTGGTCAGCCCAAGGCCCACGTTGAGTGACCAATTCGCTAGGAACCAGAGGGGACAGAACACGGATGCAAGGCGAGCAGTCTCTCGTGTGGTAAGGCGCGGCAGGGCGGCCGAGGCAGACTCTGGTGGTGCATCAGATGAACGACGGCGTGGACTCTTCAAGTTGGATCACAATAAAGACGACAGATGACGGCTGGGAGAGGACTCACCGCGTCGCGTGGGGTCTCGTCTTCGTTCACAAGTGGCTCATATTCGTCCGAGTCTGAAGGACTAATGCAACGTTGGACGCGATGCGAATCGATCAACAACACAACACTCGCTCACCCCAATCCCTGTGTTTGGTCGGAACCGCCGTGATGTCGTTGGATATAGCTCCTTATTAGAAATGGTAAAAGGTACAGCGAAAACGTGCTCGTCGAGAGGTACGTGATGCTGCGTTGTGGCGTGAACAATGAGCGAGCCACGGCAGGCGTCGAAGATGAGATGGCACGGACAGGAAAGGCTTCCCATATCCCCCGACGAACAAGTCCTGTGTTCAAGGAGTATACGAATCATGATTGATTGAATGGACCGGTTGCGGTTCTGGAGGACGTACCTGTGTTACAAAGTTGGAGGTCGTCCAAAGGAGGACGACAAGAAGGAGCAAACATATGCCCACGGCGTAGTCCCTTCGCGCAAGTTTGTGGGACTCGGGAGATTTTCCTGCCGCCGAGCGGTGTACGGGCAGGGCATCCATCTCGAGAGAATGGTGTTCAGACATGCAATGCACACTGCACCCACTGGCACCGCGGCGCCGCGGAGGCAAGCCAACCACGTGCCATTTCTTTCAATTAATGCTATAGTGAAATGTGTGCTACATCGTACATGATTATGAGCAGATCAGATAGAATGTTCTCTGGCAGCATTATCCCCTTGCAGATGATCCATTCCAAGCCGACGCATGGTGGTACTTTACCTTTTCAAATATTCGGTACAGACTAAGCACCAGATTAAAACAATACACGATTAGTCCAATTCCCACAAGGACAATCAACGCCAGCTGATGATCGCATAGTGACTCTCCTGCTTGACCTCTGTTATCCCCAAAAGGACTGGGAGGACGAGGGAGGCTGCTGTACCACGAAATCTTCGATGCACTCGCACATGGAATGGGGGAGGAGAAGAAATTGTCGAAGCAAAGTGAAAGCGCGGCCGACCATGCACAGATTAATAACACCTCGAGCAAGGTATGGGCTAACTTGGCTGACGTTCGCCAAAGACCGAGCGGTCGTCCAAAGTATTCGAGCTGTCCGCGAGAGTCAATGAAAAACGACGAGTGTGTATTTCAAACCAGGCTCACGTATACAGAAACCATGACGTGAACCAGGGTCAGCGGTGCGAATATCACGACGAGGGTACTACATCACGTCACGACAGAGTCAGGGTGTGGGCGCGTGTGTGAAAACCAAGTGCAATTTACATACGGTGAGCTGCCAAGAACACCCTCAGAATTCGTGTACCTTTCTTCTCTTCGTATCCGAAGCGCAACAGCAAGGGCCGCTGTGGTGAATGTGATATTGATAAATCGGAATAGCTATCAAGTTGTCAGCAGCAGGCACCGACCAAAGATCCCACTCGAACGAGCAAACCTCACCAAAGGAACGTAGGTGTTATGCAATAGATACGCTCTTGCTCGCTTTCTTGTTCTTGGCCACCAAGTTCCATCACCGGCAGTACCTTCAGGCGGTTGTTCTTCGGCGGAATCCCCATTCTGCAGTTGTTCGTAGATAGTCCGATGAGAGAGAGATTCAAGTGGCCTCGGGGCCCACGGAGAGTCCCACCCCGGTGTCCGACTATGTGACAACGTGTGAGTGGCGGCTGGCGTACCAGGCATTGATATTCGCAAGCTCCTGTCTCGCAAGCGGGAAGGGCCTGCCTGCTCCTGGCCCTTCCCACCACCGAGTGCTGGACTGTGAGGGTCCTCCCTGCGGGCAAACCCAGCAGTGATAGAGGCCGATCTGAAGATAGAGGGCCTCCTCTCGATCCGGACGAGAGGAGGATGAGCAGCGCTGAGGCGTTCCAATGGGAGCATTGGGCGGCGGCGAGTGAACGGAACCAGCGGTGTTCGCTCGGTACTATCGAAGAGGGGTGCGATGTGTCGTCAGCCCTAGGTGCATCTGATGGGTCACGCGAGCCGCCCGGTGACGGGGGTTCATGGTGAGAGTCTGTGGGTGAGGGGGGTTCGTCCTTCGCCCACGCTGCGGAAGATGGGACGACAATCAGCGCGTGCGGAGAGCCAAAGACGAGTAGCATACGCGGCCGTGTAACGATTTGCTTCTGCACGAGGCACCTGGATGTTACCTTTGACCGTCTGGGACTTGTTGGTGTTGAATGGGCCTGCGCTCGAGGATCCTCGGCCATGAACTAGATGGCAGCAAAGTGGCCGTGGCCGAGGAGAAAGGACGGGACGGTTATCCGCGGTCTGGCGCCGCCTGCTAAAACTGCGGAGGTCTCATCTCATCGTCATCGTCATGGCCGATGAAGCTATCCCTTCGATCTCGACCGGCGCGGTTGGCTCTCGTTTCGTCTCACAAACCGACGTCGAAGCCGCCAGGACTCGCAGGGAGGAACAATGGAAGGCCGCATACGCCAGGTTCTCCCTACTCTCTCTCTTTCTTATCCGCCAAACCTTGAACTTTCACCTAGACTAGGTCAAGTTCCGCCGCCCGCACCGCAAGAAGACTCGTACGATGGTCGTAGTCTGGCAGAGGTCCGCTCCCGTCTCTTCTACTAACTCTGCGCATCTCCGCATTCATACTGGACTGGCCGATAGAAACTCGCCGCCAATCGCGTAAGTCTCGCGCAGTGGAAACAACGCCGCGCCCGTCCACGCCCTCATATCTCTCCCTCCCCCTTCTCCCCCCTTGATGACCTTAGGCAGCCAAACAAGAGGAATGGGAAGAGAAGACAAAATTAGCGAACCAATTCCGTGCGCTCGAAGAAGACGAGATCATGTTTCTCGACTCTGTCAGGGAGCGCCTGGAACTGGAGGAGCGCGAGCGCAAGGAGCGAGATGGTGAAGAGCTCAAGACTTTCCGGGAGTGAGCCTTGCGAATCCCTCATTTCTGTTATCACGCGCTCACCGTGTGCACGACCTTTTGGTCTAGAGCCGTCGCGGCAAAGGTGATTGTCAAAACACCACCGGCTGTTCCTGCGGCCGAGTCAGCGCCATCCAATTCGTCGAAGAGCGCACCCGTGCCTGCAAAGAAACCACCCAAAGCATCTCTCAAGGGCGTCGTTGTGAAGAAGAAATCGAAACCCGCTGCCGAAACGAAGGCACCTCAAAACAAGGCAAAATCTGCAAAGGCGCAGGACGACCCATCTCCAGACCCGAAACGTCGAAAAGTTGCCGTAGAGTCATGATGTGTTGTCTGTCTTGCACATATAGCGATTTTTTTGGTGAAACGGGACACTCGCTATTCCACTACACGAGTCTGTGCATACCACTAATATGTATAATTATCTTCGTGTGACAGGACTTGGTGTTGGCGTCCATCGCACACGATTCAAGTCCTTGTCCTTGTTATTTTCCCAGCCCGCCGTTCTCCCCATTGCCTCTGCCCTCCTCGATGCAGCCGTGCCCAGAGTTGTCCGGTCGAGCAACCTTCTCGCTGCAGGGGTCAGCGCGCCCGATGCCTCTGCACGACGCGGAGTCCAGGATGGCGGCGGCATGTCACCTTTTCTGCGCGCATAGCCAGGCCCTAGCAGGCTCGCTTTTGCGCGCAGACTCTTTGCAGCAGAAGACGAAAGCTTGTGCGATAGTACTTCGCGCTTGGTTGGTGCAGATATGTGGAAGGGCGTGCTGGGTGTCGGTACTGACTCCTCAGCGGGATCGTCAGATTGTGATAGGACGCGTGGGGTTCCTGCCAGAGTTCCCCAAGTCATGAGCTGTTTGACTGCTGCTGGTCCGAGTTCGGACGGTGTAGGAGACGGAACCGAGGGGACGTAGGAGAAGTTGCTGACACCAGGTGATTTGGGTCTGTCTATGGGTTATGGGTAGAGGGTGAGTTCCTCGCGCAACGTGGAACCGAAATAATGAACCCGTACATGGTGTCCCTGCAATTGCATTGTCGACCCGGCTTTGAGTAGGGCTGGGTGGTTCAGTTATTGCTTGAGACGTAGACAGGCTTTCGTCCTGTTCTGAGAGTCGAGTGTTCCCATACTTGATGGTCTTTGGGGGCCCCTTTGTGGGGATGCTCTTGGCTGATGAGCTCGACGGGTCGTAAGGAGACACATCCGCCCCGGGGGAGAACATCAACGAATTCCTCGCCCGGAATGCCCATCCATCCACACCCGCAGGCCTGGTGTCCTTCTTCGGCGCCATAACGTCCACCACCTCGTCTTCCTTATCCTTCTCCCGGAGCGCGACCTCCCCACCAACGGAAGACCCCGCCCCACCGTCCCCCGCGTCGTCGCCCTGCTGCGCCGACGTGCCCGCAACAGCGGACTCCTCGCCCCGGGCGGTGATGAGCCCCGCCAGGACAGGCGCCTCGATCCTCATCCTCTCCCGCACGCCCGCGCACTCCGGCATCTCGATCAACGCCCTCTCCCGCGCCTCGAGTGCCTTGACTCGCTGTCCCTCGACGCGCTGCTGCGCCTCCCATGCCCACCCGTACCTCTCGCGCCGCCGCGCGTTCTCGTCGTTCAGAATCTGTGTGAAGCTCGAGTTGTCCTCGGACGTGTAGCGCGCCTGGAAGGCGTCGAGGCTCATGTCCGTGTCGTACCGCGCGCGCTTGGTGGGGGTGCTGCTGTGGTCGCGGTGCGCCGCAGGCGTGTCGGAGGGGCCGATGCCGTAGGGCGTTTCAGAGGGGGTCTGCCATGGGCGGGTGGACCTGACGGTTGCATTGACGGATTCGAGGTTGCGGACGCTGGCACCGATTAGTTGTGGATCCCGCGTTTCGAGAGCATCGAGGTAGGAATTGGTTGCGTCGAGATGAACAAGCGAGGGGAAGAAGTCACGGGCGATGATGTGGGAAAGGGCAGCAGTATATTCGTCTTCTTCGAGGACGGCCTGACGGTTCAATGATCGTTTGGGGACTGAGGTTGAGGCAGACGAGGGCGAGGACATGGAAGTAGTCGGTAAAGACCGGGCCGAGTTTTCTACACTGTAACTTAACATAACACACAGGATGTCGAGGTATAGGATTGGCCACTGATTGGCCCTGTAGGTGCATGAAGTTCCTTTCTATCGTATCAAGGGTGAATGTTGTATGGCGTCTGCTTCGAGGCAACATAATCAAAGGCATTAATCATAGAACCGTCGTAATGTTAAATGGGAAGAGAAACAAGTAGAAAGGCTGCGAAGCAGTGTCTGCGACGAGACAGTGAGAAAAAAAAAGAAGGGGCGTAGGAAGATGGAACGCAGTATGGACGCAGAACGAGAGTAAGATATCCAACGGAGAGCTGCGGCGTGACACAATGCTGTACGGACCAATATCAGTTGCGTCCTGAGCCAGAGCGAGGCCGGCTCTTGTCGCGGGCATCCAAAAATCGACCTTCCACGTCAGAAATGTCGGCACCTGCACTCCGGCGCCCACTCATACCAAAATTCGGTCTCCCGATCCGAGTCTGTGACAGCGATGTGGTTGGAGTAGGGAGCTTCGAATGATTCCGGACTGTGATGTTAGAATGGGGGATTTGCAAGGGCAGCTTGCCACTGGGTGACTCTTTATGGGGCGGAGTCGAGGACGACAGCGCTCGATGGGGAAAGCCGATGTCAGACAGGCTTGCGCTGGAGGGAGAATCACTCGTAGTCGAACCCAGTGACGATCGCTTCAAGTAGGCGGGCCCACTGGGTCGCTTCAAACCAGTTGCGCCGGCGGTTGAAGGGTGTGCATACAATCCAGAACTCGGAGCAGGAATGAAGGTGGGTGTCGCCGGTCGTGAGACGGGAGTGGGTATCGAACTGACAGTGGCAGTCGTGCTAACGCTGCTGCGACCCTCAGTGGAAGTCGATAACCGAGACTGCGGCCTTCTTAAACCAGAGGGCTGTACATTTCGAGGCAACTCGTCCGACCCGGCCAAAGAGGATGATGAAGGGGAGTCTGCAAGCGAAGCAAATGCATGGAAACGAGCAGCGGAGGGGGGACTAGACGCTCTTCTGTCCCTGTCTTTAGGCTTAGTGGGGGAGGGCGAATCTTCCATGATGAGAACCCAACCAGACGAATTTCCCGCAGGCGTTCGTTTGATTTCGTCGTTATCAGTAGCCTGTCGACTGAGAAGCGACGTTCGCGAGCGTTCATCTGGGGATTTGATTGACTGGCTGCTCCCTGCCGAGGAAAGACTTGTGGACTTCGAGCTTGATGTTATCACAGGTGGATTGGAACGACTCATACTACCCATTCGAAGCCGTGGAACGCGCGTATGGATCTTCTGTTCCAAGTTTTTGACCTTCGCTCGCATTTCGGACACCATCTGGACACCACGGTTCTTGGAGGTGGTAGTAGCAGCACCGCTGGAGGTGGTTGGAGTGGCCGAGGGGCCAGTGGTATGTGAAGTGGAGCGATTGACAACGGTCCTGGGCGGAATGCGAGAAGATGTGGACAATGAAGGTAATGTAGTGGACCTGCTCAGAGATGTCGGCGTCTGAGGCAATGTAGTCTTGTGGCGAGGCAGTGAGAAGCCCGCGCGTTGGAGTAAGATAGATTGTCCTGATTCGGAGTCTGCGGATGAGGTGGATGGCCTTGGTGCATCCGGGACAGAACGGCGGATTTCGGATTCGGGAGGGAAATCAGGTAGCTCGAGATCAGGTGGAGGTTGAGTATGAAGTAGGTCATCTTCTAAGGACTTGGATGCATGGGGAACAAGATATGAGTCTTCTGAGGGCGTCCGGACAGAAGCAGTGGCGCGGAGAATTTGTTTTGATGCGCGGGCTTGTGCCGCCGCCAGCTGATCTCTCAAAACGGATACTTCGGCATTGGAGTCTGCAAGATTCTCTAAGAGATCTGCGAACAGACCAGAATCCACGCATCGTACCTCGGAGTTCGTCCTTTAGCCTCTGGCACTCCTCCTCGATATGGGCCTTGTCAAGTAGCTCGTGCTCGAGTAATATTTTCTCCTCAAGAGCACGAGCATACTTGGCTTCGACGTCAGATAGACTTGAGGCGACAGCACGTTCGTTTCTCTCGAGATCATCGTTGCCCATCTCGAGTTCGCGCAGCTGAACCTTTAATTTCTGATTTTCCTGACGTAGGGAGTCGAGCTCACGCTGGAGGGAGGTCGTCGTTGTGTTGTGGTTGGTTTGAAGTGACATGAACTTGGACTGGATCCAGGGGTTGGAGCAATAAATCGTGGGTGAAAAACTGGACGTACCTTCCATGAATCGCGTTCGGTCTCTGCCCGTTCCACCTTGACTTTCAGCTCCTGCTGCGCCTTCTCTGTCCTCTGGAGTTCCCGCTCCAGTTCCTCCTCCAGCTCTTTACTCGATTGGTGGAAGTCATCGAGCTCATTCTTGGTCTCTGAAAGCATCTCCGCGACTTCATAATATTTTGCCTTCCAGTCTGGGATGGATGAAGTGGGGGCGTAACTGCGATGGACGCGTTTAGGGTGTGGCGTAGAGTGGAGTTGAGAAGGCGAGAATTACCTGATAAGGTCGTTGTCGAGAGATGGCATTATGTTGTCCTTCCGCAATGGGTCTGAGGGAGAGAGGACTGCGGTCATAGCCGGACCAAAAGGGAGGGGAACCAAGAGGGGATGTGAGAGACGCGGTCAAAGTGAACGTGAGCGTGAACGACAAGATGAGCGCCGGCCGTCGTCAGTGCTGGCTGGGCAGAACACGCCTTGTTTGGCTCGTGTTTGGCTCAGCTATCTCGCATACCGCATACAAGTACTCTACTCGGGTTTCGCACACTTCCGCTTCTCCAGCTTGCCCGTCTTGGGGCACCGCATCTCCTGCCACGATACCGGCTCCATCGTTCCACCTACGAGCAGGTCGTCAGCCACTTCCATCTATGAATGCGGTCGCGGCCCCCACGAACCAGCCTCGCTCGTAGCAAATATGACACCAAGGTCGTTGCGCGCAGTGGTTATGTAGTAGCTCCGCGCATCCCCGAGAGATATCTGTCCATGAGTAGGCAAGCGTAACAAAAACAGAGCGTGTTCGTACCACCAGACCTTTGATGACATCCCCACCCCGGAAACAATCCCCGACCTTGACTTTGTCCTTCTCTGTTGCTCGTATATCTTGCACACGAATAACTCCCGTAAATTCTTCTCCAGGTGGAAGCGGTACGTTATCCACAACCGTGATGGAAACTACTGCCTGCTGAGGGGACAGCCGGGTGATAGAACCTAACACAACGGAATTCGGTGCCGGAGGATGAGGTTTTACACGAGATATTGTTACACTCTAGTAGTTGAGGCGAGCGGAACGATTATTCAAGTCGAACCAGGTACAGAGAGAAGAGAGACCGACGGAGCCGTGGTATAGCGGGGTGCCAACGAGACTTGCTCTTATCTGGCCATTTTTGCTGTATATCCCGCTGCCAAGTTGAAGCGCGGGCCCACGCGGAAGAGGAACTGGTTGGCCAGGAATCAAGGAATCGGAAGGCATGCGAGGTAGAGCCACGTCGATGGTAGTTACAATGTACTCGGTCGGTCGGTTGGGGAAACGAGAGAATTTGGGGATTGTTTGGTTGTTCGTTCCGAAAGCTCACATAACCCGTCCGACCCGGACCCGGTTTTGCTGCACTCCTGCCTCTGCCTCTGCCTGTTTCTCTTTCCTACCATGCGTTCGATTTCACTGGCCCGCATCCTCTACAGAGGTACTCTACACATGCTCTATTCGCATTGTTCTTTGTCTTGCGGTCCCTTATTTCTCCGCCATAGGTCTTCATAGTTCTGCTCGCCGCAATGCCCTCACAAAGATGACAATGCCCGCGATGAGTCCAACCATGACAGAGGGCGGAATATCGGCATGGAAAAAGGCGGAAGGGGAGGCTTTTTCCTCCGGCGATGTTCTTCTCGAGATTGTGTGTGCACACTCTTATACTCTTTCCTGCGCCTAACACAACACGTCCTTGTAGGAAACCGACAAAGCGGTCATCGACGTCGAGGCACAAGAAGATGGCCTTCTCGCCAAGATTGTCGTATGTAGTAGTCCTGTGATTCTGCTCACACTGTTGTGTTCACGCGTCCACGTCATAGGCTCCAGACGGTTCGAAGAATGTCACTGTCGGCAGTACTATCGCTGTTCTCGCCGAAGAAGGCGACGACCTTTCTGGTGCTGCAGAGTTGGCTGCCGATGCCGCCAATGATGCTCCTCCTCCCACAGAAGAAAAAACGCCTGAGGCTCCCAAGGCTCTAGAACCTTCGAAGGAACCATCGCCACCTAGCACAGAGTCGAAACCCGAGCTCCCCAAAGGTGACCGCATTTTTGCATCTCCGATTGCCAAAAAAATTGCGTTGGAGCGTGGAATCCCCTTGTCGAAAATCAAGGGTTCGGGTCCTGATGGCCGTATCATTCGGGAAGATGTCGAGAAGTACAAACCGGAAGCTGCTTCCGCTGGCGTCAGCCCATCCACGGACCCTTCTGTAGACTACGAAGACATCCCTCTGAGCAACATGCGCCGCACAATTGCTGCTCGCCTCGCAGAATCGAAAGTTCAGTCACCGCACTACTACTTGACCGTCGACATTCAGATGGATAAAGTACTCAAATTACGCGAGGTCTTCAATAAATCTTTGGCCGAGAAGGGGGCGAAGCTCAGCATTAACGATTTTATTGTTAAAGCAGTGGCAAAGGCCCTTGAGGACGTGCCCGAGGCCAACTCCGCGTGGCTAGGAGATATCATCCGACAGTAAGCTCATGACGTGGACTCATCGATGTTTCGAGCTAAAGTATCACGAATAGGTACAAGAAAGCTGACATATCAATTGCCGTGGCCACACCAACTGGATTGATCACACCAATCGTCAAAGACGCCGGTTCGAAGGGCCTTGCGACTATATCCGCAGAGACGAAGACCCTTGCGAAGAAGGCTCGTGATGGCAAGTTGTCGCCCCACGAGTACCAGGTATGTCATTGAATTAATACTGAATTGCGATCGACATGGTTAAATATCTCTCGATAGGGCGGCACGTTCACGATCTCAAACCTCGGCATGTACGACATCTCCCATTTCACCGCCATCATCAACCCTCCGCAGTCGTGTATACTTGCTGTCGGTTCGACTCAGCCCACCCTCGTTCCCTCCGCAGAAGATGAACGTGGTTTCAAGACTGCGAATATCATGAAGGCTACCTTGAGCAGCGATCACCGTTCCGTTGACGGTGCGCTTGGTGCGCGGTGGTTGACCGCCTTTAAAGGATACCTGGAGAACCCGTTGACGTTCATGCTTTGAGCGTCTAAAAGCGTTGGGCTTGATAGATCATCTCCCTGCGCCCGCATAGATTTTTATATCCTCACTTACGCGCTAATTCACATTCATGCCTTGCTCGTATTTATTCCCTGGACATGACACCCACATATTATTAAGATTGTGTGATTGACTGTGGAAACACGACGTGAATATTTGGTAGTGCAGTCCCGTGACAGTCGCACTTCACGCTTCACGCACGATTATTGGAGTATCACCACAACCACGGCCTCCTATGCCAACGCGTACCCGTAGATCGCCATTAAAGAAACCAGGTACGGGCGCCTTATGCCTCATCCATGTACATTGCCTCGGGATCAATTCAGGCCTCGCTGTTCACAGAACGGCCATACCTCGCGCTCGGACTCGAGGGTTCTGCAAACAAGCTCGGTGCAGGGATCATACGGCACGAAACAGATGGATCATCAACTTTACTTTCAAACGTTCGCCATACCTACGTCACACCTCCCGGGGAAGGTTTCCTCCCCGAGATACAGCTGTACATCATCGACAGTGGGCTCTGAAAGTCATCGAAGATGCCATCACGAAATCTGGCATCAAGATGCACGACCTGGACTGCATCTGCTACACCAAAGGCGAGTCTCGGTCGTATCCCGTCTTGTAATTGAAAAGGGTAGACACCCTGATTGTTTTCTGGGGGGACGTTAGGACCTGGCATGGGGGCTCCGCTGCAATCGGTTGCCCTTGTCGCCCGGACGCTCTCACTCCTGTTTGACAAGCCGCTCGTAGGCGTGAACCACTGCGTAGGCCGTGAGTGTGTGTGAAACATGTCCAGACGGCGCGTTCCCCTAATCTCCCAGACCTTGGTCTACAAATAAACAAGACATCGAGATGGGCAGAGAGATCACGGGCGCCCAAAATCCCATCGTGCTCTACGTTTCCGGAGGGAACACTCAGGTGATCGCCTATTCGCGCCAATGCTATCGGATCTTTGGCGAAACGCTCGACATCGCCGTCGGAAACTGCTTGGATCGTTTCGCGCGGGTGATCAATCTGAGCAACGACCCGAGCCCGGGATATAACATCGAGCAAGAAGCCAAAAAGTAGGTGTATCGAGCATGTGGAGAAGTTGGAATGCCCACCATTATCGCGATCTTTCGCTATCTGCTGACGCCCGTTCCGCGCAGGGGAAGGCGTCTCGTGCCATTGCCGTACACTACAAAGGGCATGGACGTCAGCCTCTCCGGAATCCTGTCCGCTACGGAAGCATTGACGCACGACAAACGCTACCGCGCGAATGACCCACCCCCAGATGGGACCGATGGGGATTACTTCACCGCCGCCGACTTGTGTTTCTCTCTCCAGGAGACCGTTTTCGCCATGCTTGTGGAGATAACCGAGCGAGCCATGGCCCACATCGGCAGCAAAGAGGTCCTGATCGTCGGCGGTGTCGGCTGTGGGTGTCCTTCCACCGCAATTCGCCATGGTTCAGAAGCTGAACCAATGACAGGCAATTTAAGGCTTCAGGAGATGATGGGTATCATGGCCGAGGAGCGAGGGGGGAAAGTATTCGCCACGGACGAGCGGTGGGTCCTTACGCTGTCACGGCCATTTGTATAGATCTTACAGCTATGGCGGGGTAGATTCTGCATCGACAACGGCATCATGATTGCCCAGGCCGGCCTTCTGAGCTATCGCATGGGCTTCCAAACCCCCATAGCGAAGAGTACCTGTACACAAAGGTCCTGTCCCTCGCGGCCTCTGTAAAGACCTGACTACTCAATCATTGGACAGATTCAGAACGGATGAAGTGCATATCGCATGGAGAGCTTAGTGTAGCATAACAGCCTTAAAAATCTCAACAATCGCTTTCTATAGCAACTACGGGGCCAGGGTCGTCACATACATCCACTGACCGAGGTGATGGACATATAATTTAGTTGGCGACATGTGCAAGAAGTAACTCTCGGGTCTCAGGATCATCCTCCAGTTCTCCAACCAGCTTATCGAAGCGTTCCCACCACCACTTGTCCATCTCTTTCAAATCGTCGACGACATCGCCTTCCCGGACCCTTGCCTTCCACGGTTTGTCCGGGAGGACGTAGTGAAGCATCGCACTTCTTCATCACGCCACAGGTTCTTGTGGATTGCTCTCAACGTCTTCAGTGCGTTGTACACCCATGGTAGTGGCTTCCACTTCCCTTGGAAAAACTCTGCAAGGAGATCTTGGTCTGGGAAGGAAAATGCGGGGACGAGTGGTGAGGTGCGAAGGAAATCTACGATTGATCTTGCGAGTGTTGTAGACGGGGTGAGAACAACAAGGCCCGAGTTCAGAAGAGTATGAGGACGAGGACTGAACGGTTGTATCGGCAACGGTTGGGAATGGCCACTTGGGTGGACGAGAGGCGTATATGCACAGTTCGCGGGATCCTGTCTCGCGTCAGCCAGGGCGGCATGTAGATGTGCGGAATACCCACCAATCCTTCGGATAATGGGCCAATTTCCTAGGGTTGCATGCGCATACATGTGCCGCTGCTATCCAGTCCGTGGGCAGATCTAGCTCCATCAGTTCGTCCATGTTGCGCATGACAATCATGTCAGAGTCCATCATCACAACCCGCTAGAACAAAGCAGGGTTCAACCATCAGCGCGTAGACAAAGAGGTTTGAGAGGACGAACGTCGTACTCCACCAATTCGAATACCCTTTAGACGACAATCGAATCACCTGATTGAGAATGGCTCATGCAACCCAACTCACCTTAATTTCGACCAAGTATCTGCAAATCGTTCATCGTACTCAGCAACAACAGATCCACCTTCCGGTTGTAGCGGTTGGGTCTCTCGGAATTGGATATTACGTCTAGTAAGGCATCCCTGGTGCGTTGCGGCAGTGCTGGGGTGACCAGAACAATCAATGGATATCGAGATTTGACAGACTTCAAGGAGTGTTCGAGTGTCAATGCACCTGGGAGATATGAATCTTTCGTCAACAGTGTAACGTACGCTGCCTTTCTGGACATGGTGGTCCTAATCCAGGCCGCAAAATTTCCAGAAATTTGTAAAATACGCATGATACCGGACTGTGCCGAAATGTAGGAGCCAGTCGTACATCGCGAACTCACGGTCACATATGCAAATCTAATGGTGAAACTTTTGGTTCGAAGCCCAGATTAATTTCCAGCAAGGCATAGGAAGTATGCATTGTCATACAACAAAAAGGTCATGGCATAACGAGGATAGGAAGCGCACACGACGTGGACATTGCACAAAACTTCAACGGAGACGGCTGGATTGTGCAATAGTTATACAGTGTAAAGACAAGGATATTCCAATGCACATACCGTGCCTCACGCTCGCCTTCTAAGAGACAGAGAATGTCCTGCTCCCGCACTGGACCTTTCACGTTACGGATGATATTTCGCGTTGTATCATCCAGAAACTCTACGCGAACTTGCGTGACACCTCCACGGGAGCCAGTGCGTCCAAGGACCTGAAACCAAGTCGCGTACTGTGTGTCAGAGAAAATGCACTTCTAGGGACGCCGATACAAGATGACCTTGATGACACGGGCAAGCTTTACGGGGGCTTTTGATGAATCCTGTTCTACATCGTCAGTAACACAACAAGAATTTCTGGTAGAGAACAGGGCGTACCATGTATAGTGAAGTGAAGTTGACGAGTGCAAGCAAAACAGGTGGATGGTACAAATCAAAGTTCAGGAAACAAGGTTCAAGGTCAGAACCGGTGATCGCCGATTCCACTCATGGTCTTGTGTTCTCTCCACGACGTTGAGTCGAACATAATACTGGTGATTTAGTAAATACTATGTATGTATTTTATGAGCGGTGGGAACCAGAAGCAATCATGTGTGGGTTGGAAAACGAATATTAAGAGGTAGAGTAGATCGACACTAGAAATGTCCTGCGGTAGGGTAAAAGGGAAGAAACAAGGAACTGCCATCCTCTCACAAAAGTGCGCACGAACGTATCTAAAGGCAGGGTTCAGCTGTCGAAAGCATGTGCTCTTTTGAGGGCTTGTCCTCTAGGTTTGGCCTTGCAGAGCGTGGCCCGCACAGCTTGCACCGCACGATCAACGAATCGAGTCGCTCGCTGTTTCAGTAGTAAGTAAGAAACAAGCTGGCCGAGCGAATAACTACGCACCATGAGAAGCCCCATCCTAAAGATGTTACTATACCTGGGAAATAGATCCTTTTTTTGAACACCACCACCGCGAGCTCCTGGCAAAGCACCACCAGGAGTCTGATCCTCGCGAGGTGGAGGAAAACGGAAATCAGGTGGTGTCAAAGACGGTGGCGACTGTACAGCATGATGATTCCACGGTTCATGACAAAAGACGGGGGGGGGACAAGACGCACTAAAGGTGTGGTGTCCCAACCTGGATAGTAGTCGGGATGGTCTAACAGGGGGGACATGTGCTAAGGGGCATAACGGTGAGCTTTGTATGGGGACGAAGATAATGACAATTACACTTTGGTGAGTCGCCACAAATGACTTTGAGTCCATCCAGTTACCGAGCGAGGGCCAGAAGAGATATGTGTCGTAGTCTTCGTCCCGAGCCTCCAAAGACAACGGGGAAATTTCATTGCTAGTCAGCTGGTCCTCCCACTTGGTCATGGTGACGGAAGAGACTGAACGGTCTCAAGGGTTCTTTACGGTACGCGGTAAGAAGAAAACCAACACGGCGGGTGGCTGGGGGCGGATACATTGAGATGCATTATATAGCGGCGTACCCGCGGCGGCTTGAAGAAAGTAGCGAATAGGAACCAACTGCTTGTTATTGCCAGCTCTAGGAGCCTTCTTGTGCCGGCACGGCGTCCACGCGTCCACGCTTAGGCCAATCCCGTCGCCGCAATTTCGACGGCCCACTAGTACTGTTGCCAACCTTCTTGCTGGTAAACCTGGAAAAAATATCCCCCCCCCTCCATCCCCCTCAGCCGACTTAGACTCCAAATGAAGGGATTGCTCGGTCTCTCTCTGAGAAGCAGGAATCATTCTTGACCCTCCTAACTCGAAAAATCCCTGGCCAAATACGGGGAAGTACCGAAATACACACAGTATTCGCCATCAATTCCATGTCAGTGGGAAATAGAATCACGTCTGCCTTCATTCAGTGGAGAACAAGTCAGCAAGTCAGCAGGCCGTCCGTACACTAAAAACAGTATGCTTCGGACTTCTAGCTTCAAGCCTCAAGGGTCTTGGTAATGGTAGAATGCCATTTCAACATAGAATACCATCAGGATCAGGGGTCTGGCAATACCCCACGAGGTTTAAGGTCATCCGCCGTTGGCCGACCTCACCACAAGCGTCCGAGAGCTGGTCCGTTTATACCTAAAGGCGCCCAGTGACGTAATATTGAAGCCTCAAGGCCACAACAGACAATGATGCATGATGATGAATACAAGGACCCAGACATCATGACCAGGCAATCGCAAAAAGAAACATGCCCAAGGCGAAGTATTGACACCTGTGACGAGACTGAACTTCGTTCAACGGGAGTCCCACTTTTACCGTTCGCGGTCGGGTCATTTCCAAGCTTGGGCATAGAGGTCCTTTCAAAGGCAAAATCGATCTTCAAGACCGAGTGACAGCACAGAGGAATCTATAATTTTTCGCCTGAAGGGAGTCAGAATAGGGATAGAACCTTGCTCCTGGCTTGTTGCCCCGTCCCCGTGTCGGCCATCGACTGCCGTTGCCTGTCCTAGGAACGCTTACTTGTTTGTTTGCGGGGGATCATCTAACCAGGAGCATCGTATCTTGCGACTATCTGGCCACTGGTCACACACATCCAGGTGCTTTGGGAATGGCAGACTCACCACTGCATGGCCAACCGGGTCCTTTGGAGGTTGGAGGGTGAACCGTCCTTCAGGCTGCCTAGAGCCCTTCAGGACGGAGCTAGTGGTAACCAGAACAGTCGTCTGAGACAACCCACGATGCGAAATACAAGACAACGATTGTAGTGCGTAGTGCGAAGGGATAGAAAGGGAGGAAAGCTGACTCCGAAACTGAAGCTCGCGCGGCGACACGCACCACTCACACCTCCCCTGGGTTCCCCAGAATTGGGTTAGGGGCTCTCCAATTCATGTTTTCACTCTTCACTTTTCTGTCACTATTCCCCTCCCCATCTAGTATCTCGCCACGCGGGATTTTTCTTTTTACGACACGTCGCCGCATGTTTTTTTGTTGTGCCCGTCCCTCAATCCCCCAACCTTCCCCTCTTTGACTCTCGACACGGATTGATGTGCCACCTCTGCGCGATTTGTCGGCGACCCGTCAACACTCCTTCAACGCGTCAACACCCACGCGTTTCTAGCCTGTGTAATTGTAATCACAATCCCTGAATCCATCCCTCGCTCGTGGATTCGACGGATTTCCATCTGACGGGCACTCCCCTCCCCATACGAATTGCCCTTCGCTGTGCGTCGAGTCATTTCTTTGGATACGTGACAGGTAACGCTCATGAGTGCCACTATATCATGCCGTCCGTCTGGCTACCGCACGCCTACACGTAGTTTGGGAGCTGGGCAGATTTAGGTGCGCACGGAAGTGGATGCGAGCCTGTGCCGTGCAACGCCTTCAACGTGCACGCTCTTTCAGAGCTCAGGACTTCCTATGTGCGAGCTAACCAAAATTTCTGTCCTCCCTTCGTTGTTCACCGTGACATTCGGCCTTTGAGTTGATTACGAGTTGATCATCGTCTGCGGTCTGTGGCCACTTTCTACTTAAATTTCCCATCTGTCCTGTCCACGTACTCGCTCGGACACAACAGGCGAGCCACTTTTCGACTCAGTTAAAAAGCCATGTCTTTTTCTTTCGATCAGATGTTGTATGTCTACAGGGAATCGGGCAGTGGAAAGGCCGCGCAGGCTCATGCGCGCCGCTGGAGTACCGCTTTCTGTGAAATATGGAGGACACTGTAAGAATATAAATGGCCCGAACAGGGCTTGTGGCCATCCGCGTGAAGACTTCGGTTGCTCGGTCAACTGCCTTCGGTTCACCCTCGCTAGGAGTCTACCAATGGGCAGCTGATATAAGTCGCGGCACAGACTAACAACTAACATATCGCATGAGCTGTGATCAATGTGATCGCTCACGTTGGCAAAAATATGTCCCCAAACTTCAACAATATTTATGGCGGACGATGACCTAGTTGCCACCGAATGCCTCGTGTTGAACGTCAGACTCAATGGCAAGTATCATACACGAGATCTTGCTACAAAGTCGCGGGATGAGTGTATTCTAGGATCTAATTGTAGGACAGGCACTTCGGTCATGAAGTGAGCGTCGAATTTGTCATTGTACTTTGGGCTAAGAGGCTTTGGGACCGTTTCTCAGCCCCCTTATTACGAAGTACGTTCTCGATGAAGTATTCGCCCGCCTGGAGGGAAAATCAGATAAACAGAACCGTGCACGGGGACTAGTTTACGCTGACCTTATAGCTGCTACGAACTAAAGGCCCGCTCGCCACATAAAGGAAGCCCATGTCGTCGGCGACTTGTTTCCAGCGATCGAACTCTACAGGTTCCACGTAGCGATCGACTTTCATGTGCCTCTTCGTAGGGCGCATATATTGGCCAAACGTGACGACGTCAACATCGACCTTGCGCAGTTCTGCCAAAATCAACCAGGTGGTGCGGGGATGACCGAGAAGCTAGCGGACCTCTGAGCGCATCCACTACTTGATCGTCGGTCTCTCCGACACCAAGCATGATGCTTGTCTTCGTCACGCGTACACCCTCTTGCTTCGCACGCTCTAGCACACTAAGGCTCTGCCGGAACGTCGCGCGACGGTCGCGTACGAAAGGGGTAAGAGCCTCAACAGTCTCGATATTGTGGGCGTACACATCCAGGCCAGACTTTGCGACTACAGATACGTGATCCAGGTTGCCAGCCATGTCACCTGTCAACGCTTCGACCAATATTTGCGGGGCCCTTTGTAAACGTTGAATGAGCGGAACCATTGATAAGCATGCGCGTATAGAAGATATGACGCACTTCTGTTTAATCTTTCGGATTGTTTCGGCAAAGTGGTGTGCTCCCGAGTCAGCAAGGTCTTTTGCGTGACGTGTTCGATGAATCATGTGCATGAAAAATGGAAAGAGCTCGAGTACACACCATCACGATCTACACTTGTGAGGACTATGTAGCCCAGACCCCACCGGCTGATTGCCTCAGCCGTGTTTTCAGGTTCGTGTGGATCCAGAGGAGGCGGGTTCTTGGACGTCTTAACAGAACAGAAACGGCAACCTCGTGTACACGTATCGCCCATGAGCTGGTTGACAATTGATTACTGAGAGCTGGAAGGCAGTGAGAACACGTACCATGATAGTTGCGGTCGCCGCACGCTTACTCTCCTCCGGAGTTGCACCATCCTTTCCGCCCCAGCAGTCCCCGATATTCGGACACCGTGCCTCTTCGCACACCGTGTGAAGCCCTAGTCCCCTAAGGTCCTTCTTTATCTTGTTGAATGATGCGCCAGTCGGTATGGACGTCTTTAGGAAAGACGGTAGGCGAGGGCTATCTCGGGTATGCGCAAAGTCAGGTCAATGTCCGCTCGAGAACGGTACTGCGTACGCGTTTGTGTTACCTAGCACGATACGCTCTGGGCCATCACCGGAGATGAAATCGTCTAGCGACGGTCCCTGTGCCAGGGACTCTGCGAAATTAGTCTTCTTTGACGCAGACGGCCCAGACGTGGCGGGCGTCGCGAGCATGCGTACATGCCTCGACACAGAGACGCGCACGACGCGCGAGTGACTGAGAATGAGTGACATTGGATTGGAGTCGGTGTCGTGTCTGAGTTCCTTTGTGGGTTCCAGTCGCGTTCCGGTGCCGTGGCCGGCTTCGACGTCCGCATCGGACCCACGGGCCGTTACCTCGTTACCTCTGCCCCGAGGATGAGCACACTTTCTCGACGAGAGGAGGAAACACTTTTCAAAGCGACAAAGGCGAATGCCCTCAAGGAATGTGACCATCTAGTGAAAGGTATGCTCATATTAACGTGCCTTATTCTTGAACTTCATTCTCCCTGTAGCATTTGCCGAGTGTGCTGCCGGACGGACCGTTTCAGTCGCCTGGGCGTGCAGACAAAAGTTCAAAGACGTTCAGGACTGTGTATATCAGTTGTGAGTCTTATGGTCGAGAAAAGTACCTTTGGTAACTCATATGCTTTCAAAGTACGCGACCAGAGAGCATGCAACTCGTACGGGACGAATACCTCCGGCTGCGCAAAGAACAACAACAAGAACAACTACCATCATAGTTCCAGAAGAACATGGGCAGGCCTGAGGGCCGATCGTACATTAGAGTTGACAGAAAGTAGTATGTGTATCCAGCTTTCACAGTGCGGCATCAAGCGGGGCTGCCCGAATGGTCCTATGCAAGACCACGAACATGTTGGTCTTGTATGGCTTTGTTATAATTTCCTGTTCATCGCGCCGAACCGAAGCTGGCTGTCATCCGAGGTCTTGACTGGTTGACCTAGCGACGACACTTGTTGTATTGCGAATGGCTTGCTGGACTGTGCGCTATCCTCTTAGTCAGAGAGTGTGGGTACCACCACCATCGTAGATGTGCTATAGGAGGACAAATTACATGCCATCATTGGCAGGGTATTGCTACAGAATTCCCCCCTACAACACGTGAACAGACAGCCGACGAAGATTCAGGTCAAATGCATACGTGGGACGTCAATATCATACTCGAGCTGCTCGGGGAATCTGTCGCAGGAATGAAATCAAATTCATCCGGAAGGTTCAGTTCCGCGCGTCCTTTCTGTATTTCGGTCGCTAACATGGAATTCAAGTAGACTTAGCTTCAATACGCTGCCAGGGTGACGCGGTGTATCTATCTAGAGCCACCACTGATGCGCTGATGACCGGATGCCGCAATAATTTGATCTGCCTTCACCTCCAGAAGGGCTGATAATGTGCTTAGACACCGACGTCCGATACCGATAAATCATGTCTGCGAAGCAACTAGTTCTGAGAGCTATGTAGATCACAATGACAAATCCTCCAATGGAGACGCCCTTGGAGAGTTGCATATAAGGAAAACATGACACACGAATGCCGAGTCCCTGAAAGTTGTGCTTTAAGTATTGCTATAGACATTGACACCTTGCTATTTTGCAGTCGTACTTCCATATTTTTCAATAGCAGAAATGGGTCCTGTGCTTCGCCTTGGTTATTACGAGGAGGGTAATGTCTAGATTGATACACCAATTTTGTCTTACCCCGATGTGCCGTTCGCGTACGCAGTATCTAAACATACGGTATAGATCCTATGACGATTGAATTGTAGAACTACTACTTTGCATTCACTGCAAACCACTGAGTCTGAAGCGCTAGAACCGAACTGATCAAGCTACGTGAAACACGTCAGAGTCCAATGGGGAAGAGAACAAGACAAGTAGGCATTACCCGAATATACCAAGAATGCCATCATTAAGGTTCACAAGGCCGAGGTTCGATGCGGGAAGCCATACATCAAGAATGTCAATAATGAACTGGTGACGGGTGGCCGCCCGCATGCTGTAGGAGATCGTGTAAAGGAAATGTACAAGTAAACGGGGGTAGGACTCACGCGTGAAGTGCTCGGAGTTGTGACTCGCGCGCATGCCCTTCGCCAAGATTCTTTTCGTCCTGACCGCGGATCTCGCGTGTCTCTTTGGTCAAGCGGCCTGCCTAGGCCCACGGCCACATATATTAGTACCAACAGCGGTGCGTGCAAAGCGCGTCACCAGCTCACCTTGAACACGGCGTGCGTGATGCTGAACAAAATCCCGGCCAGCCAGAAACGGTTGGAGATTCTTTGGACCTTCTGGGAGACTTGCGGCTTCAGGGAGATAAACTTGACAGCGTTGGCCTGAAGCGAAATACATTCGTCATACTACTGGTCGTGAGTGAGCGTCGGTGTACCCACCCAGACAATGGCGTCATAGGCCAAGTAACCGAAATACCCGAGTTGACGGGCGATGGTCGTAAGCTGCTCCTTGAGGTCACCGGTTGTTTGCGCTGCACGAAGGGCTGCCTGCAGGTGCTCCAACGGCTTCCCCAGGCGCAGGACTGAATGAAGTGTAAGGTCATGGCTGGGCGTTTCGAGATTTGAAGAAGCGACGTACGTTTTCGAGCGAGGGCCAGGTGGCTTTTCAATGCATTCCAGCGAACGGCTTCGGATTTTTGGCCCCCCGAAATGAGATACCACGCGAAGAAACGTGCAAAGTACTGTGTCGCTCTGTATACCTACGGTCGCTCTGTTAACTGGGTGGGGGGACGGGAAGGCATCAACTCCGAACCTTGTCGCGGCCCACGGTGGTGCCCAGGATTTTGAGAGTTGCACTCGCGGTTGGATGCAGGATTATCTGGGACGCAACGTTGGCCATCGCTGGGCGATCTGGACAGAAACAGTGAAGAGCTTGGTGTGAGTTCGCCGAGCTGAGCCACCCATGGATCGCGTCGCCGACCGTCGGCGAATCACATGTGAGAAGACTCTCAAAGGGGAAAGGCGACGGAAGCGACCGCGTCCACCAGACTCGACTCCGAGGCCGTGCCTGTTCCGTGTCACTCATTTTCTTACTCATCTAGCTCGATATATCCATGTCTAGCCTCCGGATACCCCGTGTGAGTCTTTCCGATATTCCTGCTCATGTGATTCCATTCCCTGACGGTCGTAGTCGTATTCGTATTCTCGAGTCCGAGGAGGCCTATCCTCGTCTCAGCGGAGACTATTCTCCCTAAACAGAACTACCATGGTATGTCTCCTCCCTTCATATGGCTTTTTTTTAATTCTCATGTGTAGCCTTGCCACATCAGTCTGCTCATACGTTTCGCGTAGAGAAGGATACGTTTGGTGAGCTGCAGGTCCCTTCTGACCGGTACTGGGGTGCCCAGACCCAGCGGTATGTTTGACGTGTCATCCACGCAACTTGCACTCACGGTGGTGTGGCAGATCATTGCAGAATTTCGACATTGGCGGCCCAACAGAACGTCTTCCACCTCCGCTGATCAAGGCCTTTGGTGTACTAAAAAAGGCAGCGTCCATAGTAAACGTGACCTATGGGCTGGATCCCAAGATTGGAAGGGCCATTCAGGATGCAGCAGATGATGTGCGCTCGTGTCATCGAAGAATGTGGCCATTTGTCTAATGCAGCATGGAAGGTCCTATCTGGCAAGTTGATTGATCACTTCCCACTTGTCGTGTTCCAAACGGGTTCGGGGACCCAAAGCAACATGAATGCCAACGAGGCATGTCTTGCACTGCCAACGAACCATTTTGTGGACTTAGCGCGAAACAGGTCATTTCTAACCGTGCCATTGAAATCCTTGGCGGACAACTGGGCTCGAAGAACCCTGTGCATCCCAATGACCACGTTAATATGAGCCAAAGCAGTAATGATACGTGAGTGTGACCTCATTCTATCACGGGGAACCTAGACAAGTTCATTTACACTGCCAAAGGTTTCCGACAGCCATGCATGTAGCAGCCGTTACCGAGCTCACCAATGATCTACTCCCTGCCTTAGAGGGATTGCGTGCTGCTCTTGAAGAGAAGGCCAAGTCGTTCGAGCACATTATCAAGATTGGCCGAACACACTTGCAGGCGAGCCAGGGGGAACCCGAACCTTAACCCAGCAAACCCTGACGTCATATTCGAATGTAGGACGCGACGCCTCTCACCTTGGGACAAGAGTTCAGCGGCTACGTCCAGCAAATTGCCAATGGGATCGAACGTATCAAGGACGTCATTCCTCGCCTAAGCTTATTGGCTCAAGGGGGCACCGCAGTTGGTACCGTGTGTGATGTCGGTCCACACGATTGGTCATGTCTGACTCAGGTTCCAGGGCCTCAACACAAGGAAAGGATTCGATGTGAAAGTTGCCGATGAGATATCCAAGATCACTGGCATCACTTTCAAGACTGCTCCAAATAAGGTACATCCGACTCGCGCGACTTTTGTCGGGGCTCCGATTGGTTCGGCTTATACTGTTTGTTGGTCAGTTCGAAGCACTCGCTGCACACGATGCGCTCGTCGAAGCTCACGGGGCACTCAATGTCGTCGCGTGCTCGATTATGAAGATCGCAAACGACATTCGCTACCTGGGCTCTGGCCCTCGTTGCGGTCTTGGAGAACTTAGCCTTCCCGAGAATGAGCCTGGGAGCAGTATCATGCCTGGCAAGGTGAACCCGACACAATGCGAAGCGCTGACCATGGTGGCTGCGCAAGTCATCGGAAACCAGACGGTTGTCAGTGTTGCGGGGTCCAATGGTCAGTTTGAGGTGAGGGGTCGTTTGTGAAGGGCGGCCACCTGATTTCAACACTCCATAGTTGAACGTATTCAAACCGGTGATTATTAAAAACGTTCTGCAAAGTATTCGACTCTTGGCGGACGGATCTCGGTCGTTCACGAAGAACTGCGTGGTGGGGATCGTGGCCAACGAAAAGCGAATTAACACGTTGTTGAACGAATCGCTCATGCTGGCCACGATCTTGAATAGTCACCTTGGCTACGACAGTACGGCTCATTGATCGTTCCGGAGATATTTCGTTTACTGATTGCGTGATGCAGATGTTGCCAAGTGTGCCAAAAAGGCGCACAAGGAGGGGACGACGTTGAAGGAGGCGACGGTAGCGCTTGGATTTTTAACTGGAGAGGAGTTTGATGCGGAGGTCCGGCCAGAGTTGATGCTCCACCCTGACGAGGCATGAAGTAGAAGTCGGTAGATAGAGAGCCATCCTAGCCTAGCCGAAAGCGGGTCGAGGGATGACGAGAAAGGAAATTGCCCATTTTGCGATGAGACCTGACCTGAACTGAATGCTAACAAAACGGCGACTCCGCGTCAACGGCCCCCCATTGGGCCCCTCACTCTGCCCACAGAGTGTCCCCCCACCTCCTCGTCCTCGAACACACACTCTCCCCCTCCCCCTCTCGTGCATTTCTCTTCTCCACCCCGTCACTTGCCTTTTTCAGTTATCCTCGTTCAGCCGCCGAGTCCCATTCCATTAGGTCCCTTGCTGCGTTGGCATACATACACCTGTCCCACGAGGCCACGCTACCCCCCCTTTGCTCGGCAGTGCCCTCCCCCTCACCCGCCCATGTCACTCAGCAGGATTCTCAATGATCATCCCGTTCCGGCCTCCGTCCCGTCTGCTCCCGTTTCTCAACTCTTCAACAACCCGCCTAATAATCTGATTTCTCCTCGCCATGAACGCTCTCCATCCCCCGCTTTCTCCACTCGCTCCCGAACGCCAGCCTCCCGTCAGGCGCAGTCTAGTCCCGCCCTCGAACGGCGTACCGTTGATTTTGCTTCGCGCTCCGGTGGACACCAAGACGCTAGCCCTTGGGACGACGTCGCCGAATGGAGGCAGCCTTCCCGGGCTCGGAACGGCAACACAGAAACTCCGCATGAGGCGTCCCCGTCCTCTGTACAAGACTATCAGTACAACAAGACCGAGGACTCGAATGCAGGGCACAAGAAAAGGAAGCGAGCGGCTGACGACGATGGCGATTATCGTCCGCCGTCGACTCGACGAGTACGTCGACACACTCTTGGAATGCGTTGACATACTTTCCGCTGACCCATATTCGCAAGCACGCTTCGCGCCGTCAACCGCCACGCGGAAGGAATGTTCGTCCTCAGTCACCACCTGTGGACTCTCCGGAGCCCGAGGCCACGGCGCAAGTGCCACGCGAGCCTACTGAGGTGGAACTACGGTTAGCCTCCTCCGACTTGAGTGACTGCGAGGATGTCTGGTACACAGAGATTGGCTATTACATGCTTGAAACGCGGAGACGCCGGAGGATCGTGGAAGAATTCTTCGAGAATAACATCGCTGTGAGTCCTTGGTTGTGATTCATCTCGGAGAAAACAACTGAGATGGGTGACACGCGTGCTCAGGAATCCAACACGACACTTATGAACACTCTATCTGGGCGGTACGCGGCTGTCCTGGAGAGGATTCCTGTTGTCGTTCCACCTCCTGTGCGCGAACCGCAACCTCAAAGCGTAGAGGACGAGCTCCTTTCCACATTACCACACGCCTCCGCTGGCCATGACCTCCGCGACGATAACAGCTCCCCTGCTACGCAGCGACTTCATGAGCAAGAAAACGGTGCTGAGGACGCTGCTCGTGAGTTGGAAGAGTCCGTCCTTGGCCCGTCCACCCCTTCAAAAGGGAAAGTAAAGACAGAATCCAAGAGAGCTTTCTATGCAGCCGCCTCGGATGCAAGCAGCAGCGATCTGGACATTCCTATCGCTAGAGACCAGGGTCGCGCAAACAAAAAGCGTAAGGTTGGAAAAAACTCTGACATCACCGCCGACCTTGAACGCTCCATTGCTGAGGATCAACGCTCGGTTGCATCCGCCCAAGATGCGCCAAAGCAAATTAAAGCAAAGGGCAAAGGCAAAGGCAAATTGGGCATCCGGGAGCGGAGTGTCGACAGCGTGTCTGCCACTCCAAAGGGTCCTCGAAAGCGGCCTTCCGCACGACGGAAACTAGATGCTATTGCACCACAGACTTTGGAAACGCTAGGACTTGGATCAGCCCCTGCGTCTATCGCCGGGGATATTACACCTACCGGTTCGCGCCCACCATCCCCTACCCTTACCGCAACCTCTACGACAGTTTTCGAGATGGACATGGTCATCCCGCCGTTGAAAAGGGCCAAGAAGGTCGATGAGACCACCATGCTGAAGCGCATCAAAGGACTCGAAGAGTCTCAACGAAAAGTCTGGAAGAACATTGCGCGTAGAGAGATCCCAAAGGCAAGCCGTTTACTCCGAACCGTCTTTTGGTGCTGAGAAGACCCCTCCACCCCCACCCAGGTGTATAAGTATTGTGCGATGGGCTATCAACAACGTCAAGGCCAGTCCAAACGCGTTGCCACTCACGCATCCATGCAGGCCCGCCGACCATATGGCCGTACTCCCAAGGCCACTAAAGATGTGCAGGCGAAAAGCAAGCGTCTCATGCGCGAAATGCTTGTGTTCTGGAAGAAAAATGAGAAGGAAGAACGAGATGTTCGGAAGCGTGAGAACAAAGAAGCAGCAGATCGCGCAAAGATTGAAGAAGAAAAACGGGAAGCTGCACGGCAAGCTCGCAAGCTTGAGTTCCTCATCAGTCAGACGGAGTTGTACAGTCATTTCGTGGGGAACAAACTCAAGAGTGAGCACCCCACAAAGCTCTCCTTTGTTCCGTGAAAACTTATGCCATTAAAATAGCTGCAGAGATTCAGGGTGAGGCGCCGAATACGGAAGTTCCCAAAGGCGCCGATATGGAAGACGGTGATCCAGCTGCCTTGGCTGAGATTGATTTCGACGATGGTATGTGGGGGGTTCGATGAATTTTAAAGACATCTTCTCATGGCCTGAGGCAGCGGATCACACCAACCTTCATAGGCATGCCCGTCACAACGCGCAAGAAGCTGTGATCATGGCGAAGAAACGTGTGCAGGCATTTGACGTACAGGCGGCTCTGGAGCGGAAGACGAACCACGCCTTGCAATTAGCCAAAAGTCAGGCCCACGTGCGAGATGATGAGGAAGAGCAGCCGGCGAAGGCCCCTTTGGTGGATCGTAAGCGTTTTCTCCTTGTCTGCGGACATCCTTTTCTCAGCGCCGCCGCAGTGGACTCGGACGAACTGAACTTCCAAAATCCGACTTCGCTCAGTGGACCCCTGACTATCGCGCAACCTCGCATGCTGATGGCTCAACTGAAGGAGTATCAGCTAAAGGGCCTCAACTGGTTGGCTACGCTATATGACCAGGGGATTAATGGCATCCTTGCGGATGAGATGGGTCTCGGAAAGGCAGGTCTAATGTCGTGACTACGATCGCTCGCATATTGACGCTTATCCTGAAGACGGTTCAATCTATTTCGCTGTTGGCTTACCTTGCGGAAACCCACGATATCTGGGGCCCTTTCCTTGTGGTCGCGCCAGCGTCAACCCTCCATAACTGGCAACAAGAACTCACGCGCTTCGTTCCAAAGTTGAGGGCGTTGCCATACTGGGGTAATGTCAAGGACCGTCAAACGTTAAGAAAGTTCTGGAGCAGAAAGGAGATCAGTTACAATCAAGATACCCCCTGCCATGTCGTTATCACGAGCTACCAACTGGTTAGTGTCACCCGACATAGCCATGACTGTAACTGATGGTTGGCCAGGTCACCCAAGACCAGCAGTACTTCCAGAGGGTCAAGTGGCAGTACATGGTACTCGACGAAGCCCAAAATATAAAGAACGCTGCCAGCGTCAGATGGAAGACCCTACTCGGCTTTCACTGTCGCAATCGCTTGCTTCTGACGGGCACACCCATCCAGAATTCTATGCAGGGTGCGTGATCCTCAACGAACCTGGATTTGTCCGTTGATAGAGATGGCACGCAGAATTGTGGGCACTGTTACACTTCATCATGCCGAGCTTGTTTGATTCTCATGACGAGTTCAACGAGTGGTTCTCTAAGGACATCGAGAACGCGGCTGAGAATAAGGGCGGCAAACTCAACGAGCATCAACTTCGCCGTCTGCACATGATCCTTAGACCGTTCATGCTACGCCGTGTCAAACGTAACGTCCAAAACGAGTTAAGCGATAAGGTACCGTGCTGGTTTTTCCGCCGGACTCATGACCATGATGCTCACGTTTGCTAAAGATCGAGAAAGACATTTACGTTGACCTCAGTGCGCGCCAGCGTGCAATGTACAAGGCATTGCAAGCAAACGTCTCTGTCGCCGATCTACTCGAGAAAGCTGCTAACATCGGCGACGCCGACTCCGCAAGATCTCTCATGAATCTCGTCATGCAGTTCCGTAAGGTACGTTGTCTATCTGAACGTCGAAACGTTACAAGCGACTGATCCATTTTCAGGTCTGTAACCACCCTGAATTATTCGAGCGGGCAGACATAGTTGCTCCATACTCCTTTTCCGAATTTGGAAGATCTGGACCCTTGAATAGGCAAGGAGACTTCGTCATGGCCCCGTATTCCACTCGAAATCCCATCGAGTACTCCATCCCGGAGTTGCTGTATCTGGACGGTGGGCTTAAAGATGTTCCTTATGATGGACCCGGGATTGCCCTGCACAACAAGCAGAGCGTCTTGGACAAGTTGAGGAACATATGGAAGACTGACTGGATCCAGCGTTCGCTCGCCGACGATGGTGAGTTTTCATGGCTCCCTTCTACTCTTAATGATAGGCGATAAAAATTCCCATAGCAGCCTCCTCCTTTGCTTTCCTTCCTCTTCTAAAGATGTCACCTTGCGAAGCCCACAAGTTGTATGAATCTTCTACTCTCCGAAGATGCCTGCTCGCGCTTGAGGAGGAACGGACCCAGGCCATGGAGAATGAGTTTTTCTTGTGAGCTCTATTCAATACTTCCTTGCCCATATCTCACAGCTTCATGCAAACTAGTGACGACGAGCAAAGTTCGTCCAGTCCGTGGTTAATTCTTCCAAGACATCGCCGATTGCCTTCGTCCAGTGTTTGCTGCTTGCCAAGTCCTGGCGATATCACATCCTCTTCGTGGCTCAGCTCCCTGTTGTCTCGTCCTGCGCTCAGGTGGTTCGTTCCGCACGCCGTGGCACCACCAGTGACCATGTACTGTCCCAACCGAACGTTTGTGGAGCATCAAGCATCTTTGCTCGAGGCACCATTTGAATCTCTGGCACTTTACGGCCTCACCCCTGCTCTTACTGAACAGGTTGACCCGTCTTCTCGGTACAGCCAGTTGGTTCCCGGCGTTCATTCTACGGGGCTTATTGCCGCCTCCTCTCGTGATCAGTTACCAGGACCAAAAATGCGAGTCCCCGAGGCGAAGAGCTTGGTCTACGATTCAGCCAAACTCGCTCATCTTGACAGCCTCCTCCAGGAACTCAAGGCTGGAGACCACCGCGTTCTAATATACTTCCAAATGACTCGGATGATGGATCTGATGGAGGAATATCTGATTTACCGCCAGTACAAGTATCTCCGCCTGGATGGCTCTTCAAAATTGGAGGATCGTCGGGATATGGTGATGGACTGGCAAACGCGGTAATACTCCAATCATTTGATACCCCAGAGCTGTCACTAAGGGACATTTCAGGTCTGACATATTCATATTCATTCTAAGCACAAGGGCCGGGGGTTTAGGCATCAACCTAACGGCCGCCGACACTGTTATCTTCTACGACCACGACTGGAACCCATCTAACGACGCACAAGCAATGGACCGAGCACACCGCTTGGGACAGACACGCCAAGTCACAGTGTACCGTCTCATTTCCAGGGGGACGATCGACGAACGCATTGTGCAGCTCGCCCGCGTGAAGAAGGACGTAAGTAGATGCTATGTTTTCGAGAACCGCACGGGTAACCTGAACTGGTTTTAGGTTCAAGATATTGTCGTTGGAAACAAGACGTTCACTGATGCCACTAAGCCAAGTGAAATTGTTCAGCTCCTCTTGAACGAAGACCAGCTCGCAAGTTTAGACGCTTCCAGTAGAGTACCGGGACCGGTCAATGCAGATGCTGCAGGAATCTCGAAAGCTGCTGCAGCTCCGACTCGAGATTTGTGGACGGAGGAAGGCGACGAATTTTTCGGCCATTCAGGTCCCACACAATCTGGCCCACAAGACCCAGGGAAGGATGTTGAAGACGGGACGGTCACGCCTAAGCCAACACGTGGCAAGAAACGATCCCGAGGTGGTGCAAGCGCGGCAAGTCGAGGTCGCAAAACTGCTCCAAAAGGGGGAAGCAGACGCAAGTCAGCCATGGAGAGCGGGGATGTGTCTTCCGCACTTTGACGATATTCTGCCTGAACCCAGGACACGGTTTATTTCATCGTAATCACCCCTATATCTAAGTTTTGTGCCGTCGAATTTGTATACCTCACGCTTGCATTTCTGTTGGTCACTCATAGCATAGATATACTCTACAGTACTGTACCACGTAACACCTTGTATTCCGTCCCGTTCCGTAGGTCATCTAAATTTTTCCGTGGGTACGAGTTCCGTTAACCTGTATGATTGCCAATGGTATGAAGAGCCTGGGTTGCGATCGAGTCATTACATGTTACATGTAATGTATAATTCAACCCGTTGGCTGGTCTAAGGTCTATTTACGTTCCTGGTTCGCTCATCATCGGAGCATCTCCTCACAATCGCAGCGCCAACATTTCCGGGAGTACCATAGCACCTTTCGCTTTCCCGTAACACCCATATCCCTGTGCTCATCCTATCTGGACCCCACTATCGTTGGAAATGCCGAAAAGGAAGAAAATGCTACAAAAGCCACTCGATCGCGGGTTTGCCGTGACGTCCATACCGAAAAAGGCACCGCCCGAACCCCCCCGCATTCAAGACGACTTGGACGTGAAAGGGGAACCTGCGTCCGCGGAAGTTCCGCACGTCGCCCAAACCCACGAACCCGTTGAAGACGAAGCTCTTATCCGTCAAAGGGCAGAGGAACGGTCTTTACAGGATCTCGTGGACAGGTTGCAGGAAAGGACGGAGAAGGAAATAGCCCGAACGGTCAAGGTGAGAAGCTAAAGGATGCAACACGACGAGAAAAAGTCGCTGAGGACCAACCCCATAGGCCATCGAAACAGAAAGACGATTTTCCAGCACCTTTCCATTGTTAGACCTGGATGCGAACGTGGTTAATGACATCCTGGCACTGGCGAGCGAATCTGGGAGCGGCAACTTGAAGCGTATGACATCGGTCGTTACTCCGCGCGGTATTCCTGCTGAATGCGATTTTTGCTAGCTCCCAGGCGCATCGATCTCTCTGACGATAGCGCACTCACTCGCCTTGGTGTCACATACGGTGTTCTGAGACGTTTGGGGTTTTCGGAGGAAATCGTGACGCGTTGTCTCGAATCCATAGATGGACTTGATCTCGAGGAAGCCCATGAATGGGTATGTGATTTTTTTTTCCCCCGTCATCACACAGCTCACCACGACGCCCCTGCGCAGCTTTTCATGAACTGCACCGATGACGAGCTTCAATCATATACCCGTAAGTTGGCGCTTTCCTGAATCATTTGCATACCCTTTCATTAATGATCGGGAACCAGTACATATCGACAGCAAGTCCTCAACGCAAAAACCAAAGTCATCCACGATTCTCCCGACTCCCCTAGATAGTCCTCGAACCGGTTTACACCCAGCCGGGCTAACACCCCCGACACCATCGACCCCTCAGCGAAGCTCCTCCCGGTTGGCCGGTGAGCGACCCTTTTTTTTAGCTACACCAAAGGTGCAGCGCCGACTCTTTCTCTTTCATAGAACCTCTGGATGATTATGACGACCCGAATGCACATTACGCTCGCCTCAAGTTGGAGCTCGTCGGGGCCTCAGCGGCACGCAACGCAAGAGGTAACTCGGCCGACTCTCTCATAGGGGACTTACATGCTCGCTTGAAAGCTGTGAAATTGCACTATCTTTTTGACGAGCGGGATGCAGAGGCTCACTACCTGTCCGAGCGTCAAAGAGCAGACGCGGCTGCCCTCCAAGCTCGCCTTCGTGGCTGCTCTGGTATTGCAAATGCACAGTCGTGTCCTCCCACACCACCCGAACGCAAGCCATCTCCTCGCCAGCCTAAGGGGGACCGTGAGGACCACGACGACATCTTCGATTCGAATGGTGAAGAAGGGGGGCTATTCGAGCTCCTTGATGCCATGCCTTCGACCGTGGTCACAGAAACTGGGGTGACTGTCAAAGTTCGAGACATGCCTTTACCCAAGGGAAATTTTGAACGGACGTCGAAGGCTTTCCTTCAAGGAGCGATCAACAAGCTAGACAGCTTCGGTGTGACCACATATCAATGCGTCTCTGGCTCCAGCCGGGCAAAAAGGGCTTCTGTCAGCGTACGGTGGAGCTCAGGGAAAGTCAATGAATGGGCAATGGTAGATGTGGCCTGTCACGATATGGCTCAAGCAGAGCACTATATAGCGACAGTCGCGCTACATGCGCTCACTTTCCCCGCTTCTTCCGGCTTTGCCTCTGGCAACCTTGCCCGTGGGACTGGGCAGACGTTCTTCCGGCTTCTGGCCCCAGCGTATCGCGACCTCTGGGATGAGCTTGAAACGACCAGGAAGGCTTCCGATGATGCTACGAATAGAGCTGTCTGGTCCAAATTAAAGGAGATCGTGAAAGCGAGGAGTGACCAAGGAAAGGTTCGCCCTTTGGTGTTTCAAATCGAGGGTGTTGCTCAATTGCGCAGACTGTCGAAAAGGGCTTGCGAACGGTACCTCGGAGTACAGAGTACCCCCATCTAGAGAAAACTCCCAGAGAGAGGGAAACGCCCACACAAATCAAGCAAGCCTTCGAGACTCGGCGCTCATCGTCGTCATACCAGGATATGCTGGTCAGTCCCGGATACAGCTGCTTCCTCTCATCCTCCGTTGGCTTATGCCGTGCAGTCCCAGCGAAATAAACTACCCATCGCCCAGTACAGAGATGAAATTGTGCGCGAACTCGAGACATCGCAAGTTCTTGTGTTGAGTGGTGAAACGGGATGGCGAGTATCATTTGAACAGTGGCATCCTCATGACTGATCTGTTCGACAGTGGGAAATCTACGCAAGTCCCAGCCTTCATACTCGAAGACCACCTCTCTCGTGGTAGAGCCTGCAAAGTCTACTGTGCAGAACCTCGGAGGATCTCCGCAATCTCCCTAGCTCATCGTGTGTCTCAAGAGTTGGGCGACTCTCCCGGGGCAGTTGGTACACCTTCCTCCCTCGTGGGGTACTCCGTTCGCCTAGAAAGTCACACTTCACGCAATACACGACTTGCATATATTACCTACGGTATTGCCATGCGAATGCTAGAAGGAGACGGAAAACAGGGCGTGAATGGGGTCGCCTTCGACGAGATTACGGTGGGCCGTAGCCCGCTTCTTGACTACTAGTGTTCTCACCGGACTACCTTGGTTGCATCCAGCACATCATCATCGACGAGGTATGCTTACTCCACAATTAGTCGAACTCTCAGTCTCTAACCTGGGCAAGGTTCATGAACGAAGCATTGAATCGGACTTCCTGTTGATCGTACTGAGGGCCTTACTAGTGCAAAGGCCCGATCTGAGGTAGGCGCAGTCAACTTCATTGTCGCTTTGTCATGAAACCGTTTCCAGGGTTGTCCTCATGTCTGCCACGGTTGATGCCAGAAATATCTCGCTATTTCGGAAATTGCCCAGTGATTTATGTTCCTGGTAGAACATTCCCAGTGGACGTCAAGTATCTCGAGGATGTCGTGGAACTGGCGCAGTGGTCAATAACTGAAACATCTCCGTATGCAAAACGACGTCTGTTGTTTCCTTTCGCTTTTCAGGATTAATGTTCTGACGCCTCTTACAGTGGATAATCTATCTTCGCGGGGGAAACATGCTCAAGAATGGTCAGAGGATACTGTGGGCGCAAATCTTTCTGATCATGAGGATGAAACACCACCAAAGGACGTCAAACTGGAAACACGGTATTCCCCAGGACGGCTTCGACTATCAATCTACTTGATGAACGCGTGATACCATACGACCTGGTTATACGCTTATTAGAGAAGGTCTGCTTTGAGAACCTCTACTTCAAGTTTTCGGCAGCTATTCTCGTATTCCTTCCTGGGATAGCGGAAATACGTCGCCTTCATGATCTTCTAACCGAACATGGTGTCTTTGGATCCGGCCATGGCTACGTGATATATCTTCTACATTCATCTATTTCAAGCGAAAATCAAGCGGCGGTCTTCGAAGTGCCTCCTCCTGGCACTCGCAAAATTGTGTTAGGTTAGTGAATATGCGTAAACACGGTCATGGCTGACCTATCATCTAGCCACGAACATTGCTGAGACGGGAATTACCATCCCCGATATCACCTGCGTGATCGACTCTGGCAAGCATAAGGAAATGAGGTAAGCTCTTGTCGTGCATTTGCAGTCTGCACAGTCTCTTACGTCTGGCAGGTTCGATGAGAAACGGCAATTCAGCCGTCTCGTTCAGACATATGTGGCGAAGAGCAACGCGGCCCAAAGAAGAGGTCGAGCAGGCAGGGTTCAGGAGGGCCTATGCTTCCACCTCTTTACAAAATTTCGTCACGATACGCGAGTAAGCCGATGTCGGGCCTTGATCTACAGACGATAAACCGTACCCAGTTGGCAGATCAACCTGACCCGGAAATCATGCGATTGAGTTTGTCGGATCTTGCCCTTCGCATCAAGATCCTGAAGGTCAATCTGGGCTCGTCTATCGAGGACGCACTATCCCGAGCCCTAGACCCGCCGACTCCTGGGAATATTCAAAAGGCGGTTGCTGCGCTAGTTGAGGTTTGCCTCATCAATGTCATCCGTTAGATGGCGCCTGTGACTTAAATCCTGCTGTTCCAGGTCCATGCACTGACAAGCGATGAAGAGATTACTCCTCTGGGTCGCCTGCTCAGTGCTCTGCCGACCGACGTCCATATCGGTAAATTCCTACTCATGGCAACCTTCTTCCGCTGTTTGGATCCTGCTCTTACCATTACTGCGGCCCTGACGTCGAAGTCCCCGTTTATTACACCGTTCGGCACGAAGAGGCGGCTGATCGGGCCAAGTGCTCGTTCCGTAGCGGTTCGTTAGTGTTAGAGCATTTAAATTCATCTCATCCTCATCATAGATAATTCTGATTTCCTGACGGTGCACAACGCATTCGCAAGTTGGCGACGAGCCTCTTCCGATGGAAGCCATGAACGGAAATTTTGTAGGGCTAATTTCCTCAGCCAGCAGGTGTGCCCATCTGTTCGTCTGAGAGAATACTACTTCACCCTTCCTCCCCCAGAACCTGCAGCAGATCGAAGAACTCCGGCAGCAGTTCCTTGCGTAAGCTTCATGCTTATCTCACCTGTTTCTTGACTTCAATATCTTCAAGGTATCTGATCGATGCCGGGCTCGTCCAGGCGGACAAGGCCTTCGTAAGGCAGCTCTCACGGTATGTCTGTGCTCCATCATTCGGCATGCCTGCACCTACAGCCCACTTATATCAGAACACGGTTCAATCGACATCGGACGAGATTCGTGTTGTTACCCCCGGAGTTGGATATCCACTCTGAGAACACTGCACTCATCAACGCTGCTCTGGCGGCGGGTCTGTATCCGAAGATACTTAGCATAGATACGGTGCATGGACACCTGTCCACCATAACCAACTCTCAGGCCGTTACTTTCCACCCCTCTTCTGTCAACTTCAGAAGAAGGGCCCAAGATTTTGGTGTGAACCACCTCGCGTTCTTCACTATAATGTTAGTCCCCATGCTGTAAGGATATTACCTGCTAATATATTTATATTTCCTACAGGCACTCAAAGAAGCTCTACGTCTGGGAGACGGGTCCAGTGGAAGACATTGCCCTGCTTTTACTATGCGGAGACGGCAATTTCAAGGTTGACTCAGTTTCATCTTGTGCCTCTGTTATCTAAGCCTCTTTGAAGCTTGCATCAGACGCCGTCTTTGTCGACCGCAAGATCAAGTTCCGCATTCCCGCAAGGACGAACGTAGCACTCAAATACCTTCGGACAAGTTGGACGTGGTGCTGAATGAACGGTTACGAAACAAGACACCAACCGGATCTCAAGAAAGATGGATGAATATGGGTTTGGTCGTCCTTGGAAAATTGCGTCCTGAGCGAGACAGCAGTGCTCAGACTATAGTCTTAGACATCATACGCCATTAGACCCACATGTCACTAGTGATAGAGCCATTCCCGGAACTAACATTTACACTGCTCGTCCTTCCTGAATTCGTTCTTGGGCGTATAAACCTACTTTCGTCTGCCAGGTGCGTCACCAGTCCCGCATTACAAGGTGCAGGCAAAATGCAAAATGGTAGCAGCCAGCCTCTCCGGCCTCGTGCGGCCCGGCAACTCGCTCGTAGATATTTCACCTGCCGCCCTTTCTCATGCAAATGGATTCAGATGACCGTGTCGTGAACGTACTACCTGTTCACCTTTCCAATAATCTCGCACCAAACCTTCAATTACATCAGTTTCCACTCCTCAACCGCTCGCTGGGGGTTCCCCCTTCTGCCTTAATAAGCGGAAAGCGTATCCGAGCCCGGTTGAAGCCCACAGCGCGCCGCTTAGAAGTTCACGTCCCAGTTGACCCCCGTCCCGAGGTATGGAACGTTGAGAAGTCGAAGGAACTCGGGGCTGGGAGGATGGAGGATGACAAGGAGAAGAATCAGGTTAGTGGAAGCAAGTTGAAGGAAGGTGAAGAGCCTCGCCTATCCGAAGTTCGATACAGGAGCGAAGAGATCCCCCACGTTGGTGCATACATGCTGGGTGTCGTGCGTGATGGTAAACGACTCGTTTATTCCGTCCGGACGAAGTTTATACATCATTCAGGCACCTTACACTTACATCCCCTCAATGAGACCCATCAACTACGACCAACCCTGACCTATCTCGACGCTCTCAGTAGTAAAAGCCGGCGGTCTCGCGGGGCGGACTCTGATTCCGATTCAGGCGATGCATCACCTCCCGATCCTGATGACATTTCCCCGGGCACTGTTCATAAAAAGGCGAAGAAGGCTGTTGGTGAAGCCAAGGAAGTCCAGGTCGTTGCCCGCAAAGCGGAAGAGAAAGGAGGTCGGGATCTACAGGGAGGGTTATCCACGATGCGAAGAGAGTTGCTTATGTCCCTTCGAGCCGAGGAAGAGGAGGAATGGCAGGGCCTCGCTTATCACAGCCCAGAGGTGAGTTGGGACCAACTTGCCACTGCATCATTATGCGGCAACTAATTGCAGAGTTTACAGAGCGCAGAATCCAGTGAAGCATATGAAGCGATATTCTCTCGGGGTAGTGAAAAACTCGAATCGCAGTCGAACATAACATCCTTTCTCAGTTCAATCTCTGGCCTTTGACGAGACGAGATTGTTGATTATATAATCAAATGTACTATTTGTCCACGAGCACACACTCTCTGCGTCTGCGTCTTGCGTCTCGCGTCTCTGCGTCTCCACCATGGACAGTGCAACTGACACGGATTCCGATGCAGACAGTTCTTGTGCAGAACCCCACTCAATGCGGGCGAGATGGTCACCAAGCTTCGGATCATCACCGACCGATAAGCAATCGAGTCTCGAAGAGATAAATGTTGCTCTCCAAAACCTACGAACTCTCAACATGCGACTTCTCGTAAAGGTAACACCATATTACCTTGAGGAGAATCTATATAAATTATACAGGATGTTACATATGCCAACACCATCGGAAGAGCGTCTATCATTATTGTATGCGCGATTCGCGAGCTGGCGACACCAGAATCATGGGACTGTGACGAGCTGATGGATGTGTTCAAAGAAATTAGTGGGTCACTCTGTCACGTTTGGGATCGCGTTTCATTCCTTGTCTGCGCTCAGCGAGTGAATGGTTCCTTTCCAAGCTGCTTGCATACAGGCGGGAATTCCTTCCAATTAGAGTCCTTTCAGCATCCATTGATGGCACCCTTGTGTCCTGCGTTGATGTAATGCTCGCAAATATTTCCATGGCTTCCGTCTGCATTGCTAGCCGGACCACTGACATGGACGGCTTGGAGGGCACGCTTGCTAAACAAAGGGAGGACGAAGCAATCCGGGCTGCTTCCCAATTACCACGTAGGCTGGGCTGCACCTCGGTGTTTCTCTAGCTAATCACATCCAGACACCTGGGCTGAAATGCTGGACCTTCTTACGTCTAACACCGCCTCGTTTGCGGTACTCCGATTGTCCCTACGGCTCACATTTGCCGCATATACTCTTCATCCACATCTCTCTGGCGTGAAAGCACAAACTGCTACGTCTGTATCTGACGTGCGTTAATGGCTGCCGTGTTGACTTTAGGAACAGATTCGCACCGAGTTGGCCGAACAACGTTGTTCGAACGTACTTGTCAAGGATTTCTTCAACCGAATCTGGCGTCCACGAATATCATACAGATGAGGCTCCCTCTGTGAGAAGCCTCCGCGACAGGATTGCGTTCGCGATGATCTTGGGTCTGTGTTCCGTGGGTGACATCACCTCGTCGTCGGGAAAAAAATAACGACGAGTGTAGGTGGCCAAGCAGACAAGTCACTCTGTTGGGGAGACTCCGCTCGAGTTTCCCTATATGTTTCCTCCAGAAGTTCTGTACCTCATACGTGCCGTCATCGATCCTGATCTAGTGTAACGGTCGGAAGCGCATCATCACCCTTCGCTTTCCCAGATGGCGCTCAAATTGTCCTTCTCTGTTGGGGACAAGTTGTGCCTTGGAGCTGGTCCATATGGAACGATGCTAGATTTGCAGGTGTGGAACTGATAACGCAGCTGGTGGGTCTCTGTTAGACCTGGGCACTTGTCATAATTAATGACGATGGCTCAGACGGCTGCTTGGATATGTCATGTGGACGCTCTGTGTTCGCGCATGCGGTGTATGCGCCAGGATTATTGGCAGAAGTTACTCTTACGCGCTTCAAAGTCAAGTGCTTCCGATGCAGCAGCCGTAGTCACTGTACGTCACTAATCCTTACCAGTACACAAACTCCAACAGACGCATTGAAGCAAGTTATGGATCATATTTCCCAATGTTCTTCACTTCAGAAAGTGGAGGGTACTTCAACAATGTGTTCGGACTTGTCGCTTCGAACGTGCTGGTTGGCTGCCCAACTTCTTAACCCTTGCCATTCTTGGCACGTCGCCGCGACGCCGAACCTCATTAAATCCATGTGCTGTACGTTTATCAAATGCATGATTGAAGGAGGCAACCTTGAGGGTGAGCGCGAATATGGTTGTTTTTCTGAGCACACCTCACGCATCCGACAGCGCGAGAAGCCCTAATCGAAGGCCTAACACACGTAGCTGTGGACGAACTCCGAGCTGTCATACAGACACTGCAGGATGACAAGCAATCACGTTTTTTTTATATGTTTGATAACAGTGTGTACAACCTTTCATAAACTGACGACTCTGATCCCTGTTCAGTGATCGAGTTTCTACAAAAGTATGTCACGGCTATGCTATCCTATGTTCAGTGCGCTGACCCCACTTATTTTTGTGTAGGACGATATCTTCGGCTAGTAGAACGCATGCGCCGTTAACATCAACCATGATACGGACAACCCGTCTGATGATGAACTTCTTGACCCTGTGTTGTAATGCTTCGCGTCTCTGTTGTGGAGTCTCGGTCTCGGCGCTCCTCACTACGGTGGCAGCATATGCGTCAAAGCTTGATGATACCTTATGTCTTTCTTGTCACCTCCTCACCTCCTTCTCTTCTCTTGAAGGCTCACGAGCTGATATCCTGCTTAACAAGTCCGTGAGTGTGAAGCTTCACAAAGTACCATGGGAAATCGCTCTCTCGTGTCCACGTTCTGACATTCTTGTGGCATGTAAGTTCGCGTATCTCAACAACAATCTCAGTCTGGGACTTACGAGTAGCTTAGCTTGCCTTGCGTCTTGTGTATTGGCTCTCAAACATCTGGAAAGCCCTCACCCCTCTATCGCTGTAGAGATCTGGGACTACTTGAGAGATGTTCTGATATTAATCCTCACTGAACATTATATTGAGGATGAAGCCCCTCTGGGCTTTCTTGTTGCCCCTACACTATGTGAGGCACTACTGGCCCTACTGCGGCAGATGGGTGATCTGTTGGGTAATCGGCTCTTGACCCTCTGTCAAACATGTTAACAGCGACTTCTCTCTGAAAAAGTGACTTGGGCCTTGTGCTCTCCGTGGGCTAAGGACTTTTGCATGGAGCTCCGCGCACTTCTTCGGGGAAATGAAAACGGGCTTTCGAAGACACGCGTCATTTTGAAAAGGCGACTCTCGTTGGCGGGGAGACGATTGATAGAAATTGTAGGTGATTTAGTTAATGTACGATGACCTGATTAACGGCCGTACAGTTGGAGAATGGGAGAGAGGGAGAGCCGCTGAGGGGTGGCGAAGGAGGGAATGGAGAGCGTGTACTATAAAGGGAATATTGTTAGGGTCGTGAGAAAAGGGAAAGAATGACATCAGTCGCTTGCAGGCATGTTGACCTGACCTCTGATCGATCCCATCACTTGCATGTCTCCCCATCGTCCGTCAAATCAACGACGCAGCTCTCTTTCCGTCTCTCCTTCAGCATTTCATGATCAGTTCCGTATCGATTTATGTCATCCCCCAACCAAACGCACCCACTCCCGCAAAGAGCTCCCTCGTCAATGGGACCTCGATTCATGGAGGCGAGGAAAGCGTCCACGCACACAACAAGTCTCCGTACGTGCCAACATATGCAGTTTCTTTGAGACCTTACTTAGCTTTGCTTGTAGCCACTTCTCGCTGCCTCTGGTGATGATCAGCCTGTCCTGGAGGTGACGACTCCAACGGACGTTACCTCAACCCCTCTATTCCCATCCACGTCTGCCGCCTTCGACCTTAGACCGCGTAGCTCTCGCCCATCACTTTCCCAATTTCATCGCAGACCTACTCCACATCCTGTAACACCTGACCAAAATGTCTCGGATCTTCACTCTTACGCCTTTTGGGAGCTCCACCAAGGCATCACAGAGGCCTCTGAAGGGTTTGTGCAGCGTATGCGCGATTGGGAGTCATCTCGCCCGCAAGTCTCATGCCAGACCCATCGTCTCAGTGGCCCGTTCCCTTCTAACGTTTCCCCTCGCGGACGCGAATTCACGTCCCGAACATCAAGCCCTTTAGAGACCACCTCTGAGGACGAGGATCTCGACTCTGGTGATGAGGATGATGTGTTAATCTTGTCTGACGAAACATCATCGGTGACAAGGGGCTCATCTCTCTGCGCTGCCAGTTCTCCCACAAACCGCGCACGTTCGCTCGGTGATATGGACTTGGACTCGCCGCAGATGGTCCCTACCATTCCATCAGGGTTCCCACACACCACAGCCAATTCTTCCACCTCATCACTGCTCTCACTTACCCCGCCGCCCTTCCTACCTCCCCCGTCTTCTAGAGAGGAGAAAGCCATTGCCGCATTGACTCTGGCACTAGCCAGCGGTGCCGCGGGATTGAATGACTACAGTGCGGTCCGGGAGGCGCTGGGTGTGTCGGCAGCCCATGCCGACGGCGCTTCGGAAGTCGGGGAGATGTGGCAATAGTCCAGGCCTGGAACTGGACGAACATGACGTAGGACATCCGATCCCACGTTCGTTGCCAACGGCTTTCCGGCTGACTAAATCAATGATATTCGTATGTTCCGATTGACACTCGGTGTTTCATCCTTGCACAAGATTAAGATTTCAAACCCACAAACAAATGACTCAAGCATCTGCATAAATGCCTTTCCATTTTCTCCTGCCTCCCGTGATCTGGATTCCTCGCTATTTAACGTATAAATGTAGTATATCATCAGCATACACTCATGGCCGTGTAACCTTTGCCTAGGGACCAGAGTAGACCGCAAGGGTAACCAACAGTTCTCACATATTCAACATTGTGTGCATCTTAATAATCTTTCTGTATACTTTAAAGGTTGCATGATTGTATTTCCAGTTAGCTGGGCAATAGATATCGGCATTTCATGTAGCCGGGGGATAAACCAAGTGTTGTTCATTACAGTAATGGGAATTCCTAAGCTCTTACGAAACAACGGGGATACAGTAATTAACTCGATGATGGACAATGATCATTCATTTCGCAGAATCCAGCAGTTCCCCGTCTAATTCACAAAAATAGGCGTGGGTAGCCAAGGGGATTTGCAACAATTCATCACCGCTATCAAAAGTATTATTGCCCAGATCATCCAAATATCGAACACAGCTGTCACGGCATATGATAAGTCCGAAATGGCCATCCACCTCACACGAAGTCGCAGAGAATGAAGATCTCAGGTATACGCCGCACCTAGCACCTTCAAGGCGAGCGCGCGCAATATCTATGGGCAGGGCGTAGTCAGCCATGGAGTTTACGGCAGGCAAGCACCCGAATAGTGTTTTGCCGCGCACCTGTGCCTTCTGCGCGCCACCTAATTCAGTGAACACGGCGGCCACGCTCTTTCCCTTTGCATCGCGGATAGCCCCAAGTCGGTTGCCCGCATAGGCGCCGACGACAAGGCCAGGCACGTTGGCGGTGATAAAGCCCAGACCGGCACCGCAAGCTGCGCCTAGCCAAGTCCACCACGGGACATGCCGCTCGACTTCTGGCCGCAGAAGCTAGGGGGGGGAGGAGATAGTTAGCCTCGATAAATTGTTGGAGGGGTGAGACCTAAAAATAAAGTGGGGGGGAGGAAATATCCAGACCGTACCTCTTCGAAGACGTCGCCAAAGACGCGGTCGGCGTTTGGTCTCCCTCCCGGTTGCTCGGGCGCGGCGGTCCCTGGCTGGCCTGGCTCAGGCTCGCCCGCGCCGGCGCTGAACATGCTGGCAAAAGTTCGGAAAAAGTTGCCCGACGCATTCGGGTCGCTCGTCCTCTCGGAGGAAGGTCTGCTCGAGGACAACCGGTCGTACTCGGCGCGGCGTTGCGGGTCAGAGAGCACATAGTACGCGTCTGCGACAGCCTGGGGTGGTAGTGGGGGATCAAAACACTCAGAACCAGAAACCCCCATGTTTTGGGACGCCCCCGTAGGTAAGGGGGCTCGCTTACCTGAAACTTCTCCGTAGCCACCTTCTTGTCTTGCGCCGAGGCGTTGAACAGCCTATCAGGGTGTGTCCTAGGGGAGTAACAAGTGAGAGTCTGGCCACGACCACGACGAACTGCATGCGGACTTCAGTGACTCCCTCCTGTAGGCCTGTCTTATGTCCTCCGCTGAGGCATCCTTGGAGATGTTGAGGATCTTGTAGTAATCAGGAAAGCTGGCCATCGATGCGGAACCGGATAAAGATGACGTCATTTAATGGCTCTCGTATTATTAGTCGAACAACGGTCACACATTGTCACAGCTTTCGGCGTGCGTGAATAAGCCAGATAAATTTTGTGCGGGACTATGGGCGAGGGTTTCAGTTTCACTACAATAAATTGTCTGGGTATTCTTGAATAGGTAACGGAAGCAAATTAGCCCCTCCTGCAGTCTCAAATCTCGTAAAAGTTCATAATAAGTAAGTACGAAAGTTCAAGTCAAGTTCAAAAAGTGCCAAAGCCAAGCACGTAGGTTCGTGATTCGTGGTTTTGCCCCATTTTTTACGCCATGAGGCCGAAAGACGCCCCAACAGCAGCCATGAGCATGACGGCACCAACGTTGAAAGACGTGGCTCCGTTGTGCGAAGCCGAGGTGCCAGTGCTTGCTGGAGCGGAGCTGGTACCGGTTGAGTTGGTGCCATTGGTGCTATTCAACGCCGCGCCGACGGCCAGCGCATTCTGCTGGAACACGGAGAAGGAGGTGTTGGTGCCATTTGCGCCAGAATTGACCGCGAACACCATGCCCTTGCCGCAGTGGGTCTTTGATGTGTTCGCAGCCTGTTTACAGTAAAGGTAAATAGGCTCCGTCTAAAGAATCGATCAGAAAGGTCAGTTGCATCATGTTGCAGGAATCCGCAGCTGGATAGATGCTTACGCTGTTCACGGTCAAGTTGAATGTGAGGGCGGTGCTGTTAGTGTCTGTGGCGTTGACAAAAAAATTGCTGTAGGAGGGGAGGGGGGGAGGAAGAGGTGTGTCAAAACGACCGGTGTGAAAAGCATTGAAATGTCAGGACACACAATCCGGAATCGAATCCACCATCTTTGTACGTGCATGGTTTATCAATGGATACGGACTCGGTCACGGTGTGGTTGCCCGATGCGAAGGTGAAAACGATGATGTCATTAATTGTCGCGTTCTGGAAGAGAGGCCGTCAGCGCGACGGTATGGTCAAGGCAACAACCAAGTAGTTGCTAACGGTATATTGTGGGTCATAGACAAGACCCCCCTGGGCGTTGCTGACGGTGACATTGATTACCGAGGCGGCGGCTGAAGAGAGCGACACAAGGCCGGCGAACAACGCGAGAGTGTTGATCATCATGTTGGCTTTAAATAGAGGGATGTAAAAGTCGTGCAAGGCAAAAAGAGGGAAGGAGACGGATGAAGATGAAGATGAAGATGGGCAGGGGTCGGTCCCGTTTCCTTTATGTGCGGGTCCACCTTACAGCCTTTGTGCAGTCGCTTTGTTTTCCAGTCAGCCGCGGCGTGGTCCGTGGGTCGCCTTCCTTCAAGTGAGATGCACCGCTTGGGTGCAACCGGAAGCGATGGAGACCGAGGTGTGAGTGCACCGCGGTCGGATGCAGAGGCCATGCTGTACATTATAGCGCGACCTCGTCAGTGGTCCACGGCCACGCAAACTCTACTGCCGCAGTTTTTCGATCTCGATCTCGGCAAGTTGGTGTACGTACGCCGTGTTGTGCCCTGTAAGCGCTGCGCTGAAGAACGCGGACAAGGTCGTGGCAAAAACGCCCCCGAACCAGCGACTGGGAGAAGTCGATAATTGATGTGATGTGATGTGATTGATCGCCTACACGACCTCGGGCTCGGGCCCAGCATAGCTGACGCGTACCTTAATATCCTGATGGGATGTCGTTCGGGTTATCCGATTCGGGAGGGTTTTTTTTTCAAACGCACAGCAGCAACACAGGGTCAGCGATCCTCGGGCTCCACGGTCAACTCGAGAGCCTCGGCCTGCCACCACGCTGAACGCGCTTCGGTCCGTGCAAGGAGCGCTACAAAGCCCCCAGGGCAAGGAAAGGGCCACCCGGTCGCACTGGTTCGGCTCGGAGATACATGTTTCAGGAGTTGAGGTGCGACATCAGTGCCCTTCTGCCCGCAGTGATAAAATACACGTTAATAGAAAAGGAACGAACGATGTTGTACAGACAGTAGAGTACAAGATACGCATGCTCACAAGTAAGAGTGCTATAGAAGTCCTCGTGCCTAAAGTGCCATGGCAACAACAGGGCCAACTCTAGGGTTTTTTCATATACAGCAGTGATGGAGACATTCCCCATCTACTGATCTCCCGGTAGGTTGACATCCAGTTTTGGTCGGGGGGGTAACCCTACGACACGTCCGCTGGGTGTCAACGGCCGCGCAGATGGCGCTCGGTTGAATGCTGCTGCTGGTTTCGGAGGTGACCTAAGGTCGGAAGTTGGGGAATATCGCCGAGAGGGCGTATCGGCAGCAGCACCTCGGGCGGAAGGGGCATGATGTGATCGTACAGTGGAACCGCTGGCAGAAATGGGGCGTTCGGGAGCCAGAGAGGCCTTATCCACAAGATGGGGCCGAGAGATCACAGCGTTTGATGACTTCCGTTCGACGGTTACGATGGTGGCCAGATCAGCACTGTCGGCCTCAGAATCCGCATCAGAATCCTTGAGGTACATCGCAATCTGAGCGGCAGTCCTCTGATCGGGAAACGTCAGGTCTATGCGAGTCATTTTAGCGGCAGGCGTCTGGCAATTGATTACACAGGCGCACCTCCAATAAACGAAGTCACGTCGTAATGCGTTCCCGCGGATTCTGTGCGGCGTCCAAAGGCAGAAACTGCGACGTCCTCGCCCTCCTCGGTGGAGACGGGAAAACCTTGTCTTCCGATATCAAATGACATTTGGGTAGGGGTCTGGTCTGGCACTGAAGAGGACCGTGGGCCGTATCGGCTAAGGTTCTCCGTAATCCGTGGCACTTGAGGTGGTTCAGGGAAAACACTGAGTGAAAAGTCGCTCCTGCCTGAAGCTGAGGTAGGCCCATATACCGTGACTGCGGATTCCCGAAGCTTGTTCCGTCCAGGAAGATCGAAAACACTGTCTGGATTTTCGTCCCTTGGTTCTTCTCCACCTTGCCCTGGTGCGAACATCGTCCGCAGCGCTGCAATGCTTCTCTCCAACTCGGTCTGCTGGCGCAATAGATTATCAAAGCCAGATAGCTGGGAAGAAGCGATAGACCCATCACTTGGTTGTTTTGGCTTCCGCGAAGGGCGACTACTTTCTCGTGCCTCCCTATGGCCGTCGGGTCCGAGGGTCGGGGAGTCCGGAGATGTGGTCATGACGGCTGCTGTCGCGGGGCCGGATATCGGACCGGCCAGTAATTGAGTAGGCGGTGAGGAGAAGCCCTCAGAGATTCCTCGTGTAATGGGGTCAGTGGAGGACGAGTCGAAGCTAGAAGGTTGGATGTCATCTAGGCCAAGGGCGTTCTTGTATCAGAAAGTGACGAGGTGATGCCACGCCCAGCCTCCTCTTCAGACCTTGATGCCCTCCCATCTTCGGATGATGGTATGACCTGGCTAGAACGCCGCTGTGGCGCGTTCCACGTGAGCCACGACGATGAGCGCTGAGCCGGCGACCGAGGTGGTCTGGATGGATTCGCCTGTCCAACCAAACCTAGATCTGTATCATAGAATGAGACATGGAGACCGCGGAACGAAGACGCCCGTTTGTCGCGGGATTGGGGCAATGGAATTGCTGTGTTCGCCCTAGAGTAGAAGGCAAATACCATGGTCATGACAATGAGAATGTAGAGCTCAATGGCGAGCAGGAGGCGACCGAGAGGTGTTTCTGAGAATCTGACTTCACAGGGTAGGTCAACAACGACTGAACTAGCATACTTTCCGCAAGAATGAATGACTTACAACTTAGGAGGTTCCCAACTCCGATGCCCAAATTGATCAGTAGGGCGACAAACGCGGTCGTGTACTGCCACAATGTTTGCCGCCGACAAGGCTCGTCGACAATAGTGGCATTCAGGATCAACTTGATAATGTAGATCCCAGAAGCCGTTATCTCGAGGGCACTTTCGACATTGTAGACTGTCCCAAATTGCAGGGTCTTCACGATACGCCAAAGAAGTTGGAGCACCAATATCGCGATTGAGGCCACAAATGTAGTCCATCGCAACACGGTCCCCGTCAGTCCCCAGTGTAACCAACTCCCGCTATGTAAGCGCAAAAAAGAGTCCGCGCCCTGCTCGCAGGGCGGGGCCTGTGCAACGAAAGCCCAGAAATAGAGGAAGCGTAGACCAAATGCAACGCTTGATAAAGCCTCGCGGACGTCGACCAGTGTGCGAGTGATCTTGCCGGTGCCCTTCCGGGTACTGCTGGAATTCTCGTGTTTAAACGATATCCGTGCGAGGTCGAATATTGCCGCAAAAAAGGTGAAGATGACGGCGGAAAAGAGTAAAAGAGGCGCCCTGCACGAAACGGGGAAAAGTGAGTGGGCAATCTTTCGCAAGAGATTTCGCGGGAAAACTGACAGCCTGACTTTCTTCAATATCACAAAAAACGTTAAGACAGCGAAACCGAGTAGCCCGACCGACAACGCAGGAATATCGGCCAGTAACTTGTCCACCTGATGAAGAAATGTTATAAAGCGCTACATTGCACCGAGGTGAGGTGCTTACGACGCTCTTGCTAGGGTTAGCAAGCGACAAGTTCATCGCAGGTCGCGGGGACGGAGATGGCATCTCGGTAAGAAACTGAACGAAGGTAGGATCTCCAGTGCCAGGACTACGGAACGGCGTCGGATGACGACCGCTGCGTAAAAGGTGATCCTGGACGGCGACCTGGGATGAAGAACAACGACAACAGCCTGCTGATGTCTCAGACAAGCCTGAAAGCCTCGAAGGAAAGGAAAGAGGGAAACAAAGGAGAAGGAGAGCTACGAACTCAACGACGAGCGTGGTGAAAAGAGAGAATTCTGGTAGCCATACGGGAGAAACAGTACCTATCACTGTTGGGAAGCACCGAGAATCGAAACAGGGCCGCTATCCCGTGCCGTCGCCAGGTTTAGCTTGGTACATGCTGTGCACGGTGCATGTGCAGTGTTGATATATTAATAATACAGTACACACACTCCCACGCAACCCTCACAGAGCACCGCCACCCGTCAACTGCTGGACGAGAAACATCCCACGACCTTCGCCCCTCATCCCAATGGCAGACTTGGGTCGGGGACGGATCGTTCCCCTCGACCCCCCGCCGGTGAACTGCACCGCGACTTTGCTCGGCGTGCCGAGTTGCTTCGTCGGGCTGAGCCGCCCCCCAGTCACGTGTCTGGCAAGAGCGGCATCCGCACCGGTAAATTGGCGTGCAAGGGTCGTGTGTTGGCGATCAACCTGTCCCAAACCGGCCCCCGTCTCAGGCTCCCTAGGTCTCGAAGGGGATGAACGCGTCGGGGATACCTGAGAGGATCGTAGCTCATGGGGAAGAAGCAACTTGATCAATCACGTCAACGATCACATAAAGCCCCCAAATGTGCGAACCGACGAAATACATACCAAACAATCACGACACCAGACTCCCCCGGCGCCGGTGTCCCTCTTGGCAGAACTGTCCAGCTGTTTGCCACAGCCCGGTTGACCGTTGACCCGCCTCCCGCCGCGCCCTTTTGCCTGCTTGCCACCGCAGACCAAACATGACGAATGCCATCGCTGGCCCTGAGGCCCCGGCACGACTCCACGCTCCATTGGCGATACACTCTGGGAGCATCCAGGACAGGCCGTAGACGTGCCAAAGCGGGGCATCGGATTTGGGACGTTGGCTGCAAACTGGAGGGGAGCTGAATATCGGCTAGACAAGGGCGTCGTAGACAAAGCGCTCGAAGGCGAGGGCGAGGGCGAGGCGGTCGAGGGTAACTGTTCCCGTGAGGATTGCGTGGGTGTCCCTGAGAATCGATGGGTACTCAGGCGAGGAGTTACTGGCGCAGTCTTGCGGGTGACAACACTCTCCGCAGGTGCACACTAAGATATGGCTCAGCATAGCTCTCCTGGTATAAAAAATGAAACCCTACATTTAGGTGGCAGGCACCTCTGACGCCTCGTACAAAGACCGCTCGACCAGCTTCCTTTTCCTCGAACAGTCCGTTACAAATCCTGCACCTGAAACAGTCCGCATGGTATGTTCTAGGGAGTGAGCCAGTGGAGGACGGTTCGGGCACGGAGACATATCTTCCGCCATGCGTCATGCCGAACAAAGGAAGTGTGCATTTCGCACACTTCGCGTCAGGGGGGAGAGGGGAGTGCGGATGGGTGTTACCAGAACCGGGTGGTTTTGTGGATACGCGGAATGCCTCGCTGGTAAGATCCGGGCTTCTCTTCTTTGGAGATACAAGCTTGATTGACCTTCCCGAGAGACTTGAAGGGGGGGACGAGGAAAGAAGACTGGCTAAATCTTCATGCTCTCCAATTAGACTAGGGGGAGGAGAAGATGGTCCGGAAGAAATTGTCGCTGTGTCCGAATAATCGGATGTCAACGACGGGGTCGATGCTGCGGAAGAAAGCGATAGCATTGAGTCTCTGTCTGTTCTCATCGACGACGTCGAGTCCTCATGACGGAGTAAGCGGAAATCAGAGTAGCGCATGGGAGACTTGGTCGGCGTTTCTGATGTGTCGCCGTAGAGACGCCCTCGACGGGTCGGTGTCACTTGTTCACTCTTCTTCAGAGGTGATTCTGTCTGTTTCAGGAGCCTCTTCGTTGGTTCGATGGCTTCCGGGGTTGCCCTAGCTGGATCCTTTTTGACGCCAATAGTAGGCCTCGGAGGAGTTGAGCCCTGCAAAGGGATTGGGGCAACGTTTTTCGCAGGGGCCGAAGCGGGACGGGTAGGATTGTCATTTGGGACGGGTAGTGGAGGGATGGAGATGACCCGACGCTACATCGGAAAGAGGAGCAGCTTGATCGAGAAGAGCGGATTGGCGGCGCCGGATGCCGAGTACTTGCTCGAGTTCCTCAATGGTGGAACTGCCCTTTCGGGCTTTTCCTGGACTCGGTGTTGAAGCTGGCTTGAACCCGCCTGAATTGTCGACGGTCTCTTTTGGTCCTGAAGCTGAAGTCTCGACCTTTCCAGGGCTATCACGCCTCTTGAGGCACGTGTCAAAGCATTCCGCGCAAGACGGGTGGCCAAGCAGATCCACGACAGGCCTGTCGCCGATACTCTTGCCGCACCCCGAGCAATTGAAGCACTTTTTATGCCAAACCCGACCAGCGTTCTCAACGAACCCGCCCTCACTTTTCAACATCAAGACAGGTCGCGAACACTCAAAGCAGTTCCCACGTCCCCCACCGTTCTGAGAGAAGCAAGAACGACACATGTAGCGCCCTCTAGAAGCGTCCTTGGGATCAGGGTATATGGTGGCATCGGGTGTGAAAGGCGCAGAGCAGACATGACAATGGAAGCTCTCCACATTTTCCTTCGGCTGAAGTACCGAGCCATAGACCTTGGAAAGTTCGGAGGAGTATGGGGATGTGATGACATCAGGAGCTGACAGGATAGCATCCTCTTTGATGGCCCTGGATTTGATGGGGGAGGAAGCGAGCGAAGTGGTGGCGGACGCGATGTGTTCTGAGACACGGGAAACGAGTGCAGTAGCACCCGCAAGACGAGGAGATGGAGAAGAACGGTGGGCCAAGACAGGCTTCGGTAGAGCAGACTGTGGAGTTGTGGATTTGGCGACATAAGTTTGAGACCACCTATCCTTGCCGGTGAATTGAGCCGACTGCTTATTCCACTGTACCACGGGAGCTTTGAGAGAATAAAGCGGTTGAGCTCAAGATGAACATGAGGACATACCTACTGGAAGACCACCGCACTTATTGCAGCGGGGCCCAGAGACGATGTCCCCACAACGACGACAGAAAGCCATGATTACTGCTAGAGGCCAGCCAAGTCGAACGAACGAACATGGGGTGTCACGTGATTGTTGTTGTTTAAGTGGCTTTGGCTCTGTCTGTGCTCTTCTGTTGAACTGGCTCGGGCGCGCGCGATGAGGTCACGGGGCCTTTCTCTCTCCTCTCCACTTCCGTTTCTCAAATGACAAACCAGTCCATGTTCACCAGGGAACTCCTCGAGGGTATGAAGCGCACTGATCTGCAGAGGGTCTGCAAGGTGCGTCTTGACTTGGCTTCATCATGCACACGCGTTTAAATCGCGCAGGAACGTGGCCTCAAAGCAAATCTAAGGACCGAAGCAATGATTGAACTGCTACTGGACTCTCCCCCGTCTGTATCCCACCCCCTCCCCCTTTGTGGGCGCTTACGCCTCCCCCCTATCATCTCCAGCTCACAATCTCCTCGCCGCCCATCGCGCCATCGCGCTCCGTCTACTCGCGGCGTTGGTCGACAAGTTTCTTCAACACGGTCCCGTCTACACTCGACGAGCACTATGATTGTACACTCAGATACGGATGATGATGATGACCACCACCGTGCCATCAAACCGGAATCCGAAGCCCCATCCGCTCTCCATCCTGGGCCTATGACGCGGACCAGGAAAGCTCGGGATGCACAGCTACGACTGGGCGTTGGGCGTCCCACTGTTGCCGGGGGACGAGGCCCCCGGACAGTGACTAGATCGGTCAGCGTTGCAAAGGGCACACGGTCACGGAGTGGTCGAGGGGCAAAACCGGCCTCAACTCCCACTGCGGAAGGTTCGTCTGGACTCGTTCCCTTTCTCCGTTCCTCTTCTCAGACCGTTCATCTTGCTGTGTAGGTCTGTGCTTATTTTTCATCGGTGATGAGACGCTTGAACCGTCTCCCGACAGGAACTCCGGAGGAAGCACCACTACCCCCGTCCAGCCACGCGACCTCCCAGTCACGTACGATCGAGAATGGACGCATACGTAGAGCTTCTACCATGGACATGAACAGAGACCAGGCGGGTGTCAGGGCAATTGTAGAAGAACAAGTGTGTCCCCCCCCGCGGTCATTCCTTACCTACCTCATACTTCTGTAGGTACGGCCTCTACAACGCACAGTTGCATCACTAGAGGGGCAGCTCCAGCAACAAGAATCAGCCCATGCTCAAGAAATAGCTGCATTAAACGATAGGGTTTTGACCATAATGAATGAGTTGCGGGAGTTACGTCGGCAAGCAGAATCTATTCAACTCCTCAGAAGCTCAATGGAACAATTACAAACGGAATTAAGCCACATCCGACAAAGTCGAGGTTCTGAGCCACCGCACGACCCCACGAACTTTTCTGCTTCAGCAACCATTCCGTCCGACGGCCCATCCCATACAACAAACGTCAGGTAAATTACAAATAACTGCGATTCGAGCTTTTTGGTGATCCAACTCCCCCTACAGAGTGCATCGTCCAACCGAACCAAGTAGGCACTCGCGAGCGCCCCGATCAAGCCCTGCATTTGAGTACCCTCCACCCCCTGCGACCTCGCCAACGAAACCACCCTCTCGGGATGTACCAATGCACGCAAGCATTTTAGGAAAGCGACAACGATCTGCAGATACCTGGGATGCCACAGTTGTTTCGGGGACTGATCAAGAAGACACAGCAGACAAAGAGTCACGCACATCCGTTCACCGCCAGAGCCGGAAGCGTGCAAAGATGGAGCAGTCGACGGACGAGGCACATGAGGCACCTCTTGCAGGCCCCTCGAATACGACTGCGCACGGGCACCCAGAAAATGCCGCACTCAGGGATTGCCCACCTACTGAGACAATGGTGCCAGGCCAGCCGGATCCGTCACTTACAGAGGCAGCCCCGGAGCAGCCCCCGAGTGACCGTGTAGTTGGCGACGTGATATTTACAGATCAGGATTTTGACTTTTTTGATAACCCGACTAATCTCCACCCAGCTGATTCTCAGCTTGGCACCACGCAAGCGGTGGAGAATCAACGTCCTTTTTCGTTCGCCTTTCCTGCTGTGATACGGACACCGGTGGCCTCGACCCCAGATCCAACTGGGTCATTACCCGATCCGCCGAGCTCGCCGGCTATCAACACCCTTCCGTATCCTGAACGACCGCACTCTCCTAGTCCTGCGCCAATGCCCCATAGGGCTGTCGTCACGCGATCGTCCCAAAATGACGCATATCGCCCATTCGGATTCCCGCCGGACAGCAGGAACCCACCTGGCTCTTCAGCCCCTCAGGGATCTGCGATTGATCCTGCTTCTTTGCTCCGTACTCCACCACACACGTCTCACGACTTGCCGAGCCTCGATTCTGACCCAATTGATGGCCGCCGACGGAGAGCATCGAGCAATGATGTAGGCGCCGGGCTGGGGATGACTTCTGTACCCACAAGAGGCGAGGACGCACCAGCATCACTAGTACGGCGCACAATGTATGGCACCGAGTTGGAAGGTGATACGAGATTCGGCGACTTTGGTGTCGAGGGCGTCGCCACTGGCTTTTGGACTGGAACGAGGTTTTGACCAATAGGGTGCTGTATGATCGATTGACGCCCCAGCTGTAACACATATCGTTATTTTTATCATTGACTAGGAATGTACCACGGCTTCTCTTGCAACCCTGCATCTATCGGATTCAATCACGCTAACAGTAGGGCAGGGTGCGAAAGTTACAGTACGTTACACTATTACACGCGTGCAATGGGTATCCGGCGGGTACACTGAGACACTGCTAGTCTTCCCGAAGACTAACTCGTAACAAGGGTCAATAGTTATTGCCAAAGGTGAAGCACATTCGAAAGCTTAAATAGAAGGGACAAAGGAAACGACTTCTTCATAGAGAAGCTCCTTGAGTTGGGCTTTATCAAGGGGATCACTCGGATCTGATCCAACAGTGAGGCGAGCAAAGGATGGGCGTTTGATTGCATTGCTTACCATCAAAATCGAAGTAGTCAGGCTCCAAAGCCAGTGCAACCGGTTCGTCGTCAGGGTCATGCTTCAGGTGTCCCGTTCAGTGCATGACGACGACGAGAAAGCCAAAAAGGGGACGTACATAAGCCGAGAGGTATGGATGCTCCAGCGCTTCGTCCGCCGTCAGTCGCTTTTTCGGATCGAATGTCTGACAAACAGGCGTTTCGGCTCAGAACGAAGCCACGGAACACTGGCATAAAGGACCGAAATGGTCGCGAGGGGCTCACCAGGGACTTGTTGAGGAAATCGATCGCTTCGACCGAGGCCTGCGGGAAGAGCGCGGTGAACGGCCGCCGCTTGCGGATGGGCAACGATCTGATGTAATCCCGAGAGCGGCGGGACGTGATGCCGTAGAACTCCTCCAGGGTGGGGGTACCAATGACGTCGAGGATGAGCTCCAGTTGGTGGCTGTAGTCCCGCCCGGGGAACAGAGGACGGCCGGACAACATCTCGGCAAGTATGCAGCCCACGGCCCAGACGTCGATGGCCTGCGGTGCAAGTAATGATCAACGATCGATGAGATAGAGGGCGTACGTTGGGCGCTCGCACGCACCTTGGTGTACATCTTGAAGGATAGCATGATCTCCGGAGCGCGGTACCACCTCGTAGCAACGTACTCCGTCATCATTCCTACGTCCTTCCCTCCTTGAGCGCCGCCCGCTTTGACACTCCTCGCGAGACCAAAATCGCACACCTTCAGGTCGCAGTTGGCATTTACGAGGAGGTTGGCCGGTTTTAGGTCCCGGTGTACGATGCCTGCGCTATGGATGGATTTGAGAGCACGCAGGGTCTGGTATATGAAGTACTACAAAAAAAACGTCAAGATCAGTCCCTGATACATTCGCTGCACTTCACTGCACACTGACCTGGCAGTGGTCATCCGTCAATTTTTGCGTGCGGATGACGCGGTGTAAATCGGTTTGCATCAATTCTTGAACAACTATCATACCACTGTGAATATGGGTATGTATGTCGGGTGGCTAGATGCACCCACAATAGATTTCTTTGAATTCCTCTAGTGAGGGCGGCTTGATGATGCTTAGGATGGACACAATCTAAAACATAAGCTTGTCAACTGAAAGCATCAGAGAGAGATGCAGGGGGCACAACTTGCATTCTCATTTACACAAGTTTCGGAGAAGAAACGCAACAGCTTCAATTCACGCAGTGTGCGCAAGCAGAACAAGGTATGCTCGAATGGGAGCACCTTCTTGATTGCGACTTGTCGTCCGGTCGGCTTGTGTAAAGCAGCGACCACGGTACCATAAGCGCCTTCACCTAAACTATGGAGGAGCGTGTAGTCATCGCCTAGACCCATGTAAACGACCCTGAACGAGCTCGGTATAGTGGAGTGAGAACGTACCAACTTCGAACTTGGGAACAGGCTTTGCTGCCTTACTACGAGACATCGAGAGGCAAGAGGGAGACGCGGGTGTCAGTTCCGGAGCAAACAATCATAAGTGTGATTAAATGGATAAATTGGGACGAGGACCTCGGCAGTGATGCCAGTGATGTTTCACACACCAACGAATGATGATGATGATGATCAATTAAACGAGCACCATCTTACCCGGTTGTCATCCGGAAAATCTGATTATGAGATGTGGTTTGTGGTCGCTCCTTCTGGTTACTGTCTACACGGAAGTATTCCGTACAAGCGTTACATCTATCCCCACAAGGGTTCCAGTGAATTCAATACGCCTAAGTATGTAGGATACGCCAACAACTAGTGTCATGAATCACCACAACAATCAATGAGAGGCTACTCTTCCTCGTCGTCAGGTCCCCTGCAGAAGTGTCAGTAAATAGCGTCCGAGGAGGGGCGGAACGACGTACTCGAGGTTGTAGAAGCGGAGCTGATAAACGTCCTTGCTAGATGCAACAACCCGAAGTAATCCCGTAGGAACTCTTTTTGAGGTGCTTTTTTGTGAGATACTTCAGGTATCTCTTTGAAAAGGGGATATTGGCGGTGACAGTAATTCTATGATTCTGATCTGCCCGAGTCGTGAGCCAAAGCAGGCATAGCAGAGGCAGCTTAGGATACTGACCATCACGCGTGATCTTGACCTTGTCGCCTAGTTGCCCCGCCTTGTTGTCAACCTTGATGCGGTCGTGGAGGAATTTCTCATACGCCGCTCCATCGAAAACACCATCATTTGCAGGACGGGAATAATCAACGGTGAATTTGTGCTTTGCGGCGGGAGCCTTCGATGTGGGAGCCTTGGGGTAGAGAGAGACGGTTTAGCCTACTGAGAATGCAACTCAGCAAAGCGAGACCGTTGCACTGACCATGACGGGTGGTGATGATGCAATGCGAGCGATGAAATCGGTGGCTGAACGGGTTTCGTCGACTGTACAGCTCCATTCGGTGCTTTCCGACGCTCCCACGGCCGACAGCACCCACGGCCACGCGCGAGCGCGACGACGACTGAGCTCGACACGCGATGAGCTCCGCGCTTTCACAAGCCAAAGTCGCTTCCGCTCAACAACAGGGTGATTTCTCCATAAAACCGGAGGCTGTGCAGCCAGTATTGTCGACATCGGAATGGCCTCTCCTGCTCAAAAATTATGACAAGCTCCTAGTTCGCTCAAGCCATTTCACACCCATTCCTTCCGGTTGCAGCCCCCTCAAACGCGACATCACATCATACATAAAGTTGGTATTTCGCGCAACCTCCGCCTTGTTTTGGCTGACTGTGATTCACCTGCAGATCTGGAGTTATTAACCTTGACAAACCATCAAACCCTTCGTCGCATGAAGTTGTCGCTTGGCTCAGGCGAATCCTGCGAGTTGAGAAGACGGGCCACAGTGGTACTCTTGACCCTAAGGTTACAGGGTGTTTGATTGTTTGCATCGATCGGGCGACGAGGCTCGTCAAGTCTCAGCAGAGCGCTGGTGGGTCAGCTTGTCCCCCGTGAGTAACAGGTCCACCCACTAACAGCATCATTTAGGTAAGGAGTATGTCTGCGTCTTACGCTTGCACTCTGCGCTCCCCAATCCTACTGCTCTTCCTCGTGCTTTGGAGACTCTTACGGGAGCTCTCTTCCAACGTCCTCCTCTCATCTCTGCTGTGAAACGACAACTCCGTATACGCACCATCCACGAGTCTAAGCTGTTGGAGTTTGATGAAAAGCGCAACCTCGCTGTGTTCTGGGTCTCATGTGAGGCCGGTACTTACATTCGGACTCTTTGTGTACACCTCGGGCTCCTCCTCGGTGTTGGCGGCCACATGCAAGAACTCAGGCGTGTACGTAGCGGCGCATTGTCAGAAAATGATGATATGGTCACCATGCATGACGTATTGGATGCTCAATGGACATATGACAACACACGAGACGGTACGATTTCTGTAGAGCGTCTCGGAAAGATAATGCTAACGGAATCGCATAGAATCTTATTTACGTCGTGCCATCCGCCCATTGGAATCGTTACTAGTTGGCTACAAGCGTATTGTGGTAAAGGACAGCGCCGTTAACGCCGTCTGTTACGGTGCCAAGCTCATGATACCCGGGCTTCTCCGCTATGAAGCTGACATATCTGTTCACGAGGAGGTGGTCCTCATGACTACAAAAGGAGAGGCCATTGCTTTGGCCGTTGCACTTATGTCGACTGTTGAACTTGCCACTTGCGACCACGGCGTAGTTGCAAAAGTCAAGCGTTGTATCATGGAACGAGACACGTACCCGAGACGTTGGGGTCTTGGGCCCAAAGCAATGGAGAAAAAGAAAATGGTAAAGGAGGGCAAACTCGGCAAGCACGGCGAGAAAATGAGGGCATTACTCCTGTTGAGTGGAGCAAGGACTATGTTGATTACACGCGAGAGGTTCGACATGTCCTCTCAGATAAATCTATCCACAATTCTGACGCCTGTCCTTAGCAGCCTACAGGTCAGTTGACGGTGGCACCGTCGGTTGATGCTCCTCCAGTAGCAGCCGCCGAGACAGGCTCCCCAGAGAGATCTAAGGACAAAAAACGCAAGCGAAAGTCCGAACCCGCCGACGAGGACGCTTCTACTGTGCAGGCTGAGAAGGCTGAGGGCGGCACAGAAGAAGATGAGAAGAAGAAGCGGAAGAAAGAGAAGAAAGCCAAGGCAGAAGAAGATGACGAGGCGAGACGAGAGCGCAAACGTCTGAAGAAGGAGAAAAAAGCTGCAAAACTCGAGGAGCCCTGATCTCTTCACAGTTTATTTGCTGCTGCTAATCCCGACTCTTCCTTATCTTTGGTCTCATTTGTACTGTCTTCTTATATCATTCATTTAGCATCAGAGGCAACAACGCACAGACAGAGCGTCATGAACACCGTTAATAAAGTCCATGATTACCAGCCGGAAACGACATGTGCAGTGAATATGTGAACATGACCAGCACCATACAACTTACAGCAGACTGAGCTTAAGGGAAGGATAGAAGTCTGTGTTCTCACTGGGCTGTGAAATGACGGGATGTACGACTCGACTTCGAGACGGCAAGCACAGCAGGTGTGCGGGTCATCTGGCCATCCTATCGATTTGCGTCAACCAATTCTCGAACCAGTAATTCGAAAGCATTGAGACGACAGAGAGGTCGATGTTGTGCAGCCCTAGTACTAGGATAATGAAAAAATGATGAATCCGAGCCGCGAAGGCAGCAGGGATGGCCGGATTGGCGGGCACGCGCTTGTTATGTTATGATCCACCTAGGTGATGGATGATATTCGCCTACTCATTGCCTCACACCCCGCCATGCTACAACCGTCAACTTCTCCCGACGCCAGTTCGTCGGCAAAGACACCCCTCTTTCAGAGCAGCACACAGTACAAGAACTGGCGATTCTCGGCGGAGCAGTTGAGAGCCACGCGGACGGCGCTGAACCAGGCCTCAGTCGCCGCGATTCGCAACACGTTCGAGAGCGATTCGGTGCGTGGACGTGAGAGCGACGTGTTTCGGGCTCATGCAGCCGTTGCTGACTGGATCCGTGATCCGTGTGCTGTGTGTTCAGCCTGGTTCGTCTTCAGACGTTCATTTCCTCGACGCCCACGAGGAGCACCTCCTCGTCAAGCTATATATCACCAAAATATCTCAACTGTGCGGCCACTTTCGCTTCCCGGAGGAAGTGGAGGCCACTGGGATCACCTACTTGAAGCGGTTCTACCTCAAGAATACAGTGATGGATTGGCATCCGAAGAACGTCATGTAGGACAGTGACCCAAACATCCAATGACCTGGTATTCACCCTCGCATTCAGGCTTACTGCGCTGTTTCTTGCCACCAAAACCACCAATCAACCCATCTCGCTTGAGTCGTACACAGCAAACATACCGCGAACAAATGCGTCCGACGTTCTCGACCTTGAATTTTTGGTCGCTCAAAGTCTCGCATTCGAATTCGCCGCATGGCACGCCCATCGTGCATTATGGGGACTATGGCTGGACATACAAGTTCAGTTTTACCTGCTCATATACCCACTGTCTGTTGAAAAAATATCAGGATTTGCCTCAGGCTCCCCCACATGAAGAACTGCAGAAGATTTATGACACAGCGCTGCAGCATATCCGCACATCTCGACTGACCGACGTGGAACTTATATACCCCCCTTCCCAGATCGCTCTGGCCTGTCTATCACTTGCTCATCCCGAAATCACAGCATTTTGGGCGCGGTCAAAGAATGCTGATACCGCCCTCGAGGCTGTCGAATCTATTAAGCGGATGATCGTTCAGAATGGGGACATCCCATCGGTAGATGTCGTACGCGAAATCGATCGACGCCTGAAAATCTGCAAGAACCCCGAAAAGGTTGTTGGTAGTAATGCCTATCTAGCAAAGAGGGCCAGGGAGGAGAAAGAAGCTGAATTAAAGCGGGTGAAGAAGGCTGAGAGTGCGAGAAAGGCGGCAGAGCAAGGCAACCCTTTTGGTGAAGAACTGGTCGGGCGGGGTAATCTGGACGACGATGACTGAAATAGGCCCAGGTACGATGCAGACAGCCCGCGCAACTTCATTGGAGACATCGTAATATCTAACCTGTTGGCTATTGCTATTGGGTATATGATGGGGCCTTTGGCTGCTAAGTGGACCACCACCATCTGTTGTCCGCAGAGGTAGATCCATCACCTTGGTCAAATGATGACCAGTTGGAACAACGTAACATAAAGAGCATGGAGTTACAAGGCTCATGATAGAACATACTTATATAAGCCCACAATAAAGCTGCATGTTCTATCTAATAGCCAAGAGTAGTAAGCTTTCCAAACGATCCCGAATTATCGGTGATCGCCTTTTGACGCAACTTGACCGCGGCAAGCTAGAAGTAACTTAGGATGATGTAGACAACGGTATGATTCTTAAAATCACCTTGCGTTCATGGAAGGCCTTCGCCCTAATCTTCCTCTTCTCCTCGAGGCGGTCAATAACATCCTTATAGCCCCAGCCAACTTCGTGAGAGAGGCGCTGACGCTGGGTGAGCCAACGTCGAACTTTGAGGTCGTTGTTGGCTTACCTTTACTGTACAGTACTTCCGCCCAGGCTTCAATCGGAGGACCCGCAAAGCCTCTGGTACCACCATTCGCTTCTTCCTATCGTAGGGAGGCGGGACGCCCTCGAAGAGCTTCAGACGTTCGAGGGCGGCAGCACCGCGGGAGGTCTTGTGGGGCACCATGCCCCTGATGGCACGGAACAGAATTTTGGAAGGTGCGCGGTGATGGAAAGGACCTGATTTTTTGGGGTTGACGATATGACGTTTGTGAAGGAAATTGTGGTAGCGGAGCTTGGGTAATTGACGAATGGTTATCAACGTCCGGTACAACGTTGATAATGGACACGACACACCTTATTACGGAAGAAGCTGCCCGAGATGTTGATTTCCTCGCATCGTACGACGACGATCTTCTGGCCATTCAGGACCTGCTTGGATATAATGGAGGCCAGCCGACCAAGAAGGTGACCCTTGCCGTCAATGACGATAGGGGTGGAAGAAATGGCGGCCATGGTGATCTAAGGAGCGTTAGCTGCCAAACGCGCTACATATGACTGTCGCGCACCTGAAAACGAAATGGAGAAGATGATGAGTTAAAGGCGGTGGGACGCCAGGTGTTGCGCGTGTTCTGTACCTTGTCTCGTATCGAGAGTGAGATGAGCGAGTCACTTCAGTGACAGCCACCGTGACACAAAACTGCATAGCTCTGTCGGCATTCTCCGCTCGCGTACTCGTATCGTATCGCGTTGCGCATACAGCATACTTTACTAGTACTGTACCGTTAATTAGTTGGCCGCAAGTACCAAGTTCGACGCCCATAGTGCATCACGGGCTGGACGTGACGTAGGGCAAATGATTATGCTTTTCAGCGAAGTGCTCACAAATCTATGCCATTTTCCTATACGAACAAGGAAGGTGATACATTGTTGAGCTGCGTCCGCTGCAACCTACACACAACCGAATCGACTTCATCTGAACACCCTACGTTTTGTACGAATTGTCACCGGATTGTCTTGATTGTTGATTAATTTGCCAACGAGGTGGTCGTTTATCTGAGTTACTAACTTATAAGTAGCATAGTTGGCCAAAATTATTACGTTTCGTCGTCGCGTGGGGCCACAGCAAAACTCCGAGCGGAGAGGGAAATGCCCCGGCAGAGAGCGTTCGACGCGGTTCGGCGGCAACGGTGTAACAAGCTGGCAGTCCAGCTCACCATCGGGACAAGTGCGAAAAAGACATAACCATGTCGTTCATTCATCTGGCTCTTCGTGGTGCGGCAACGCGCCGGCTTGCCCCCTCTTCATTCTTCAGACTCCAACAGAGTCGCATTCCGCAGCGTGCAGGTTTCTCCGCGGCTAGCGCTCTCGACAAGACCCAGATTGAGACGCGTGTGCTGGATGTCCTGAAGTCCTTCGAGAAGGTCCACCCGGAAAAGGTTTGTGCAGATTCAGCCGTGCATGTATAGTCGCTCATTGTACTGTAATTGTAGCTCAAGTCCTCCGCTTCTTTCACGGAAGATCTAGGTTTAGACAGCTTGGATGCCGTCGAAGTAGTCATGGCCGTAGAGGAGGTTTGCGAACACGTCCTTTCGAGCTGTTATGCCATTCCCTGAACATATGCGCAGGAGTTTTCCATAGAGATCCCCGATGCTGAAGCGGATGTGATTCGAACGGTGCAGCAAGGCAAGTACTTGCTTTGTCTGACCCTGTAATCAGTATTGTAACCTATCCTTGGCCTCTCCAGCGATTGATTATATCGCAAAGACTCCAGAAGGTATGTTCAACTGAACAGCGACCACCTTCCTTAGTGACGTATCTTCGTTTAGCCCGCTGACATGTTGACTTATTTGTCATTCTATCGTATCTCCGAATGTCGTTCGTGCCGTTCTCCTCACGTGAATAGAAATTGTGTCTCAGCTCATTGAATTGTGTTTGCACTATGCACCCTCTGTGTAGACTATGGAATATGCGCATCATACTGCCACCTCTCACCTCGATGTGTGGCATTCAGTCACGGACCGTGAGACATTCTTTACACCTCAATCATCTTCCCCAAGTTTTCGGTCTCGTTATACGCACTAATATGATGGCCAAAAAGTTGACTGACTGATGCGCGTGATACCCCAAGAGCGACGACTCATATTTCTGTAAGCTGGGCTTATTGTGCGACTCTGATTCTGAACTTGAACCGAACTGGACATTCGATGACAACATTTAACGTTCAACCCTCACCCACATCTTTGACCTACAGTTGATGCTCGACCTTGACCCTGTGACCATTTCCAAATTGCATATTATAGGTCACCTTTCCCGTGCTCCACATGGTAGACCCGAGGAATTCGTTAACCCCCTGCCCTATGAACATTCCCACCAAAAGTTCCTCCATTGTGAGGGCATAAATCTTGATACAAAATTTTCTTCCTGTTGTCGCCTCAGTTAGAACGACGGGCATGATGATGCTTCCTATGGCTTTTTGGATGCCACCGAACGCGAAGTTCACGTCTTGGCTATGCCTGGTGTCGAGGGGAGGACGATGTTGTTCAGGGATCGATTCATACAGTTTCTGTAAACGCAAATGATCTGTAGGAAAATCTTCATTCGTAAGACGGGACGGTTCTTCCCTCACCTTGCTGACCAGGTTCACGTTGCCTCCTGCTATGCAAATACCGAAACTTCCATCGGTGTTGGGAGCGTGATGTTCGAGGTATCCCATTAGATTGGGACGATGGCCTACGCTGGCAACTCTTGGCTGCGTGTCCCATTTTCCGTGGTGCGTTTCATCGTATAGGACAGGAATAGGATGATTCATCGAAGTTTGGGCAGTGTCACTCATACCGAGACCGGTAAAGCGGTCAATGGACAGCGAGATGATGACGGTTTTCAGGAGGATAGGGGTCTCTCATTTCATTCCCTTATTTTCTGTGGAAATATATCTCGATTATGAGAAATGAGATGGCTTATCAACGACTATTGCGGCCACAATATGGTACTGGTTGTTGAGATGGTCTTCCTAGACCTAACCATCTCAATCAGGTCTCGACCAGATGGTGAACAACCATGACGACCCACAGCAGCAGCCTGAGCAGGATCTGACAGGAGAAGTGGTATCTAGTGCAGCATTTATATCGGCCTACATTGAACCTATCCATGACAGTTCTTGCTTGAAGTAACCCTTGCAGAGGCGTCATGGACGAGAGTGGCCATGGCGGTATCCTGAGCACCAAAGATAGTTATCCCATCCTGTATTCATTTGGCTGTGCCAGAGACACGTCAACAGTACTGATCTAATTGCAAGGTCCAACCTATGCTTTAACCACATCAAGTAGTGAGTTACCTGTGTTAATACCAACCACAATCCGGGTCTCGAGGTTTCCTGGCGGGATTTGCAGATAAATGGAAGTTACGGTGAATTCGAGGCAGTCGGTCAGCAAATTGCAAACAGCAGGTCTGCCGTGCATGCTGGCCACGAGGTCGGCATCTTTAGCTTCAATTATCAACAGGAAGCCACGAGGGTTGGTGGTGGCGGCGGCGGCGGCGGCGGAGGTATCAACAAGTTGAAATATCGACCCACTTCAAGCCCGATCCGTCCACGGTGAATGGGGCCTAGGAATTCCGGACTGCCAGGACCCCAGCAGCAGTTGAACGTTGAAGCGTGGAGAGGCACGGCCGTAACAGCGGGCGTAAGAGTTGCCAAAGTTATGATATTACTAAAAAGAAGTCTGATTAACAAGAAGCAAGACACCTGCCTGCCTCAGCCTCGGCTCACCAAAGTTAAGTTAGGAGCAGCGGTACTAGTACGTCGCTTGTCCGGGGACATTCCGTGGCTCATAGAGAATCCCCCTGGAAACAGCACATTAAGGAACGCTAACAGAGACAAGAGTCTGGTCCCCTCATAAGACACGTCCAGTGGATGCTCTTCTCCTGGGGCAATAGGGTCCTCTCAGAAATAGCCAATCGAACAGGGAGGACTGAGGGTGTGGTGGCTAAAATTGAGCGTATCGTCTTTACGAGTCAGGGTACCTCGGACAAAAATTGTGCCAATTCATGCACCATCATGATTGTGTAGAAGCGACAAGGTTCAAATGGCCACCAAGTCCAGTTAGCCCATGTATACGTGCCTCACAGGAGGATCACTGTGGATGGGCTGACACGGTTGTCGGATAATCCCACTGGCATCCCCTGGTGCCAGTGTCGCCACGCCCAAATTGACAGAGACCAGGACCCGACCAGGCACTGAAATATTAGAATCGAACGAATCCGAGCTCAGGCTCACAATAGCCCCCGGGCCTTTCGAGATCCAGGGCCTACAAAGTCAATAATAACAACCACAACCAACTGATCAAATTCACCAGCGGACCAGCGGATGACTCGGAACTGACCGCGGGAGAGGCGTCTCTAGATTTCTCAGAGTTTTCAATTGTTCTGTTGGTTCTTGCCAGCGGATTACACGTCATCAGTGCCGCATGACTCTGTGTGTGAAGAACGTCTTGGGCATCACGGTGTACACTGTAATTATGACGGCATCGACACTAAAAACAGTGCGGTGCTAACGTTGTCTAACCCGACATGCACAAGCTGGCAATAATCTCAGGGCGTCACATGGGCTGTGAGTTACAGTAACGTCCAGAAGCATGGGATTGATTCGCCGCCATACCCGCCGCAACTCCAGGCCACAATGCAGACTGGCGGCAGACCATCACTGCCCCAATCCCATGGGGGTAAGTAAAATGCATGGACTACGCATGGTAGTGGTCACAGGACAACGATAGGAGGTGAGTAAGAATCGAGTATGTACCAAGACGTGTTCGTTCGTCTGGAAGCGCAATAAATCAATGTATCATCAATAATGTACGGTATCGGTGGGACGTGCGATAACAGTCCTGAGTGCAATCGTATCGGGAAAAGTAAAACAGTTCAGAAAACACCCTTACCAAGATACGAGGATCGGGATCGGAAGTCATGAGACGAGGCCAATCTGGAGATAAGACGCTCAGCGTCTCGACGAGGGGACACCAGGCCTACCAGATGGACGACGGGGAGGGATGGCCGAAACCGACCGGAATCATGTTTCAGTCCAGAGATTGAATCGATAGTCTCTCCATATCCTGTCCACCGTGATACCGCTGACCGGGCTGATGGCATTGGGCTGTGACATGGTCACCGGGCTCGAGAAGAGTTGAGAGACTGTGCATTGGACGTCCCGCCATGTGCGCACGCTGAGAGCAAAAACGAAATTTTTATAGACCTCAGGAAATGTTGAAATCACTCACGATACGCTGACGAGCTTCGACTGCGTTTTGATAACGTACTTGTACGTCGACCCTGCCTCCAACACCAGCGTCACGGCTTCCGTCGGTTGAAGCAAGACTATTGCGCCCGTGTTCCTTCCGTAGTCCCGCAACAGTTGAACCGTGGCGCAGTCATGGGAGTCATTTGTGAATACGAGTAAGACCTCGTAGTCTTGGGTGAGGGCTGGCATGATAAGCGGAGAGCGAGAGTCGTTGCTCTGTGGTTATAGAACGACCTGAGTGAGCTGGAGGCGATGGTGGACACGGGAAGAACGAGGTATGAGGAATGAGAAGGTGGTATGTAGGATGAGAGTCTAAGGAGACACACCGATTGCCGCGGGAGACACCAACCGTAGACCGCTGCAGGGATTACGGCAAGAGAGATCGAATAAGAGGCCGTGGGGTGCCGTCCGGCAACGGTTCCTGCCTATTGCACGCAAGGGGACGTGGGGGTTCAGTGTCAGATAGCAAGTATGCGAGCCGTTGTCACGACGGGATTGAGGGCGTTAACCGAAGAATGGACACAGAGTGGAGGCCACGTTGTCAACGGGTCCCTATTGTTCTGGTGTACGGTGTACGACAGCTCGGGCAATCAGCTTGGCGCGCACAGAAGAGCATATGGGAAAAGGGATGTAGACGGAAGGCCTCGTGTCGATTACTCTCGGGCAACTCTGCGACCAAAAGGTGATGAATCGAAAACACGCCAGAACATCGAGGCTGAGGGGACCGCAACTGGCAAGACCAAAGAGGAGTTTGTTATCACTTCATCTTTCCCTTTTGGCGTTATTGCCATTCACACGAGTCACCACAAGTCCTCTGCGACACACCGCCTTTTGTTCCAGGTCGAGTTTTTTGTCAAAAATGACATGGTTGGATCAAAATACAGAAATATCGGTCCATTCACATCAGCAAGTCTGTAACATGTAAAAGTCTGTATGTGGCTGAGAGTCTAGGTAGTAAAGTACATCGTCACCGCCTATCGCGGGGCCCCATTGTAATACGAGTCCTCGTACGAGTCGTACTGAGCAGGTTTGGATTGGTTCAGGTGCCCGGTCGAAGTGACGGTGGGTACGGGGATGGTTGCTGGGAGAGGGGGAGGGTCGCTGTACGGGTTGTCAAGCATTACAGTATCGCTTGTTGTGCTTTCATGTCTGTCGTGCCCATGATGTTCACCTCTGGGTGTAGGGCCCACTCGTGAATCCCAGGGGTCTGAGCGACTCGGAAGGGCGGGGTCACTGTTGAGGCCAGTCATGGAATACATGGAGTTGTATTTCTTGTGGTCTCCGCGTTGCCCGGAACCATAACCGGAAACGACGGTAAAGAAGTAGAACTGAACCAAGTTAGGTGGCACCGGCGACGGCGACAAGGTAAGCATACCTGAGATATGACCAAGAAAACCCAAAGCCCAGCCATTAAGCCGATGTCTACCCATGGGAAAATCTCACACATCGTGTCGCCCTCAGACGTAAGATCTGAAGTCACTGTAAAGAACTTCTCTTCGCACTTGCGTTTGGCGGTGCTATGCCGCGAAGCCGAGAGACCGATCCACACAGCTGCGATGGAGAAAGCAGCTACTGTGATCAGAATATGCAGAGTGGTGTATCTTCTGAATAGCACGGCCTTCTCCTGTATCCGCCGGAAAGTGAGCAACCGTGGTTAAAGACAGGAGCAATGCATACCCGGGCAACACCAATAAAGCCAAGTACTTGAATCATGGCGCCGACATAGCAGACTGCAGCGAAGATCCAACGAGCGAACGAAGGGGTCGAAGCGCCGACGACTGCGGAATGAGGTCTCAGCGAGTGAACAGGGAGGACAGAGGAACGATTACTATCTGGGGTGGCAATGCTGAGTGTACCGGCCACTATCCCCAGCACAAAATGCTCTACAAGGGTCGCATATATGCCAAAGTTGACGACTGGTACTGCGCAACAACAATAATCTCGAGGTTTCATGGACGACGGTGGCGGGTGGAAAGGATTACTGAAGCTGGGCGTCTGTCGGTCGTCTTAAGGCCCCATGGCCAGCCACCGGACACAGCCACCGCCCGGTGCACCCGATGCGTCGGTGTCGGCCGGGGCGTTACATTGTTACACGTTACGTCACATCTCCCGAACTACAAATCCCGAACTAAACCCGTTAAGTTCGTCGTCCCACCGCCTGCTGGACCCAGCTCTCTTCCTCTTCTTCTTTATATGGCCCGCCTCTCGTTGCTATCGCTCGCTCTCTTTTCTTTATTTGTTGCAACAAGCGCGAGTTCGTCCCAGCATCCACTCGCTAATCAAGATTCTCCTGTCCACACCACCGAGGGTTGGAGCTGGGCCGACTGTGGTCCGTCGCTTGTATAGCATTTGCATCGCCCACAGCTCACGCTCTTCATACATTCGAAGGCTCGCCCACTGATGTCATCCAGATCAAATCCATCACCGTCTTCCCAGACCCTCCAAAACCTGGACAGAACTTGACTGTCACTGTTACTGCTTCCGCAGAGGCAAGGGTTGAAGTGCGTCCGCATGCCTCAATCCCTCATAGCACCAATTGCTGATGCTTCTTCTCAGGAAGGTGCATACGCAGATGTTACAGTGAAACTTGGCCTTATCAAGTTATTGCACAAACAGTTCGACTTGTGCGAAGAAGCGTATGCTTTCGTGACGTTAGCTGTCTGAAAACACATACTGAATGTCCTCTAGGCGTAATGCGCAAACCGATGTTCAATGTCCAGTCAACAAGGGACAGTATGTGGTCAAGCAAACTGTTGCTCTCCCCAAGGAGATTCCGCAGGGTGAGCTGCTCGTTATGTCACCAGGTCTTTCCTGACTTGTTTCGCTCAGCCAAGTTCACTATCAATGCACGTGGATATACTGTCGAGGACGTGGACTTGTTTTGCGTCGATCTGAAGGTTGATTTTATGAAGAGGCCATTCCCCAAGTTATCTCTGGGTTGGTGATCGAATCGTGACAGTATTGTTCATACAAGGGATCTTGCCTTGATGTGCGTTTACAATGTCCTCGTTCCTGTACATACGTATATCATACCGCTTAACGTCTCATGATATCAATATCTGAATACCTTCCAAACCGGATGATTGACTCCCCATAACCGGGCCCTGCAGTAGCTGGGGCTAAGTTCTTTTTCTATCGTTCTAGGAACTGCGTTGCGAACAAGCGAACAAGACGGTCGCGTCGTCCATCACTGCGCCGCTTCCCCGGACAAAGTAGCGCACAGCCTGCCTCGGTGATAACTGACAACAACTGCCTTTGCACAGAATGTACATAATTTAAAAGGACGAAAAATCTGGGAGAATGACTCTTGACGTATTTTCCCCCCTTTGACGCTGTTCGGTCACATTCGCCAATGTCTAGCAATTATGACGTCGCTTTCCGGCTCGTGAACGACACGCAGTGGACTGCTACCTTGGAAGCATGGGGCCCTAACCCCCATGGTCGTGGTAATGGAGTGATGCTCGTTCTCCAGCCACAAGATAGGGTCGCGTTTATGCAGAATGCAAACTCGTTCTACTATTACTGCGTGCGCCATCACGGAATTGAAGCTGGTTTCTCGTATGTTTCCACTTGTGAAGGTTTTTTCTTGTCGCTGCTAAACGTAACCGAAACTAGCACGAAGATCCTCGTGGATACCCCGACAAATATCTCGGAGATCGTGCCGCATACGCTCCCGGCCAATTACACAACGATCACTCCTTTGTCGCCCAAAGCAGGTGTCACGGTGAGAAGATACCGACCGCTAACTCACTATGTATATGGATGGTAGGCCGATTGGAGCTGTGCAACCGCTCACTTTCTCACGATCTCTCTTGTTGTTAGAATATGTAACCCGCCTTCCGCTTAGATGTTGGATGCTAGAGAGAGAAATGACGGGGGGTTGGGCGTAGAGGTCACGGTGGTTCTCACGGTTGCCTAGCACAGTAAAGTAACTACAAATCTGGCGGCTCCTTGAACCGCTACCACGAGCAGGTGCGGAAATTCCCACGATATGTGGGCAAGGAAAATAGACGATACATCATCACCCCCATGGCAGCTGTACACCTGCCCCCCAAACGATAAGAGCTGAATGTCGCTGAATGCTGAACATTCAATGATAGCCCTGACACACCAGAAGCTACATGGAATGGGATGAAGTAGGATTAGAGGACGATGTGCACAAAAAAAAAAAAAAAAAAAAAAAAAAGACTATACTGTATAACCCGTGAATGTACCCCCTAAGCCAACAATGAACACAAACTCCTACCCACTAACACCCCCAGAGAAGGAAACACGAGTGAACCTCTGCGGACACTGATGAACCAGCCTGACCACCCCCCCCAAAAAAAAAAAAAAAAGAAAAAAGAAAAAGAAAAAGACAAAACCAGACCAAATACCCCAAAACCGGGAAATCAGAATTGAGCTCCCCGCAGTACAACGATATAATCCTTCGATATATTATAAACCCTTTCCCACCTTGTGACGTTTGCGAAAACCCTAAGCCAGACTAAATCGCAACGTGCAACGTCCGCATCACCACCACACCAACTGCAGTCCCGAAAGAGCCAGCTTCACCCCAATCACCCCAGCCGCCACGAATACAAGAAACCAGAACCAACGGGAGACACCCCACCACTCGAGAAAACGAACCGAACACACCACCAAGTGGCCCCCATGACTCCCCAACACGGAATATCCCCCCCAAATCCCAAATAACCAACCCAAAGCGACCAGTGAGGAAAACCCACCCCCCCTCATACCGGAAAATCTAACGAAATAAAGGCAGCCAGCCCACCACCGAGACGGACCAAAAAAACTACAGACGCCCCAGCCAGAACATAGCACCCAGTAACGCGGCAGCGCTACCCCTGTCCAGAACAGGAAAAACCAAAAAGCGGTTGAGTGAGCACACCTCCCTCCCACCAACAGAATCGAGCCTAACACACACAGAACCACTGGCCACCGTTGACCCACTTGACCCGAAATAGGAGACACACGCTATCCTACCCACACCACGCGCCAGGCCCCGAACACCCCGAAGAACACCCATAGTGCATGCCCCGAGGAAGTGGACCCCACGTATACGCCAAGCCCACCCAGCGCCAGAACCAGGCCACCAAGCCCCGCCCCTTCCTCACGGGCATCACCCCACCACCAGAACAGCCACCCCAGAAATAACGCCCAGACCGAGGCAACCACGACGCCCAAGCTCCCCCTGACCACGCAGCTTCGCTCCACAGAAGACAGAACGACGGCCATAAAATACCGTGACGCGAAGAGACCCCGACCCAGACAACCGCCACCCACCGAAGAGATCGACAACCCATGAGGATCAACGGCGCCCTGTACGGGACACGAACCTGACAGCAGCACTAAAGGGTAAAAAGTCGGCCACCCACGGTGGTAGGAACCCCCCGCGCAGCCCCAGTGCAGCCCCCCTCGAGAACGAAGCATGCGCGACCCGAGAGAAACAAAACATCATCAACCCAACCTCCCCAGACCAATCAAACCACCAGAAACTGGGACTGAATGTCCCTCAATAACACGATCGAGCATTCTGAGGAGACACCCCGCGCGACCCCTCTCGACCCCCCCCTGCCCCAAATCCTCTCTACAACCAAAAGCATGAATACGCCACGGTAAGTATACGAACTGCACCAGGTCCAGCGCGACTCCCACACCCCCCAATGCGACCCAGAAAGACGAAGAACCGAAGGGGGCTGACCCCGCTCAACTTAGCCAAACCAACGAAAACCGAACGCCCGTACACTAAGGAATCCAACAACCCCCCTAGTAACAAGCCCCGTAGACAGCAATATCACTGTCGGCAACGACATCCGAACCGCGCAAGGATACACCCCGCAGGACACGCCCCCATGCAAGCAGAGGAGATACCGTCTAAGGCACCACTAACCACCGCAGACTGTATCGCAGCACTGACAACTCGCGGGGCCCCTGTCCCTCACCCAGAAGCAAGACAGATGAATCAACGAAGACCCACTGCCGACGGGACAACCACAACAAGAATCAAACGAAGCAATATGCATATTAGACTAAAGGTACGGATACGCGCGATAAATAACAGGCTCCCCACAGACAAAAACCAGCAACCAAGATTGAACGAGAGCAAACAGACGCAGAACTTATCAAGAGCACCGAATACTCAGTAAGTCCGTTTGAACCCCTGCCAGATAGTTGGCTACACCATAGTGAGGTTTTAGTGGGTAGGAGACCGTCCACGACGTTCTGAGTCCCACATCGCCCCCACCAGGGCAAGCGCAACTGCCTTTTTCCCTCACCCTCCGGTCCCCGCGTGGACTGGCTCTAACGAACCGAATACAGGCTGATCATTATCTCCCGGTACCGGTAACCTTATTCCCTCCGTAGTTACTAGAAATAGTTTTTATTGGCGGAATATAACGTTTTTCAAAAAATAAAAATAAATAAAGTAACTACAAATCCACAACACGTGAAAGCTCTCTTTGAATAAGGTCAACTGCAACGCCACAGAGACCTGTGCCAACACTCGAACGTCCGCTGAACCTCGAATGTCCTTCGCAGACCTGACTCGGAATGCCTTTCAAAGTGGCCTGTCCCCCGCAAAGGCGAGTATTTAGGGCCTTGCATCTCCAGTGAAGAAAAATCATCGTTGATTGTCGGCTACCAGTGGGTTAGCTTGTGTCGGATGTATTTGTGGCGGGGGAAAGCACCGCACACTCTGGCGTCGACGGGTTTAGAGGCAGACATCATAAGTCAGTATTATGTGTCAGACAAACAAACAGCCTAGCACGCTAAATGCTTCCTAGATTCAGTGCTGATTCTCTTCGAGTATTATCCTGGGGACGCTGTGCTACAAGCATACCTGAAGGAAGCCATACAGAGCACCCTTGTATCTCTCCCGATCTTCACAACAACATTCCTCTCCGCTGCTCGATCGAGAGCACTAGGCGAACCAGCGACCCTAAGCCTTCTATGCAGGACCATCGAGGAAGCTCGTCTTGGGCTAGACCCCTCTCGAGCTCCCGCAGCCTTGCTCCCGGAGGACCCAGATCGTGCCCTGGGCGCAGTTCGAGACTCACTGGAACTATTAAGATCTACATATGGCCCCTTACTTTCAGCCCATCATTTCCAACGGGTCGTAGCACCTGTTGGGAATCTTGTTATGTCCTTGATTAACCCGACTCCCAACAACTTTTCCACTGCTTCCGAAAGGTTGGCACTGGAATGCATTCAAAGTATCAAGGACCTATTGCTCCATGCATATGCGCTCGACCATAATTTGAGACAGCCTCTTGAGAACCTCGCACTTTCTCTGAGTCTTTTCCTGGGTGAAAATGCAGGTTTAACATCACGAGGAACAGTGTCTACCGCGCGACCGTCCCTCGGACAAGTTGACATTCTTGGGCCGGGACTCGAAAATGACATTGCAACCTGTAGTCTTCTCCTTTATCATTTGGTGAGTTGGGTCATAAGAGGCATTTGCTAGGTGACCTTTATGAGTTATACCCACGTTTAGATCACTGACCGAGCCAAGGCGTATGGGTCGGGGCATGATAACCATGCCACCGCGCTGCTAGTTGCAACTTTTCGAGTGACTGCGTGGTCACCGCAGAGGTTTTTCATTCAACTCTTTCAGACCGCTGTCACCTGTTTATCAATGGATTTGGCGCATGTGACGAACAAGCGGCCGCTCTCATTGTGGAACGCCTTCCTTGCTGGTCGTGTAAATATGTCGCCCGCTCCATGTTCATCGGACCTTCGCTGAAGAACAACCGTGCTAGCTTCCTCGCTTGTTGGTCTCATGTGAACGAGCTTTGGGAATGGATAAAATGTCCGCTACTGATTTTGTTCGTTTCTCGGATTGCGTCTTGTTGTCGCGAACTCACTTCGTCTACTCAGCGCACGGCGCTGCGGGAAGCCTGGGGCGCGCTGGCCCTCGGGGATCCGCTCTCCTCTTCATTGGCTCACTACGAGAACATGTGGTCTCTCGTAGGGACCGGCAATTCACTCGAGAATACAGACAAGTGATATGTCCTCTCCTTATTCAATGGTACTTCGCTTCTCATACCCTTTGTGCAGGCCAGTGTCATTCACGCGGGCCTTTACATACCAGCTGCTCTCCTGTGGTCTTATTGATCAGAGCTTCGCTGTGAGAATAGATCCCAGCCTTTCCGTGGAGAGTCCATCTCGTCTCCAAACTGAGGCACGTGAAGCTGGCGTCGATTTCACTGTAAGGGATTCTGCATTGCTCGTAATCGTAGCTTATCACGAGAAATAGCATTATCTTAGCCAAAAGTTCTCTCCTGATTTGAGTGCAACTGACGCGCAGACCCTTCTGCAAAGGATTTACTCGGACTCCATATCTCACGCGACGTTTGCGGAGATAGTCTATAAGGTATGCTTCGATGAGACACTCCTCATGTAATGCACTGATTTTGTTTGCAAGCGCTTTCACGCTGCGTCGTCTACTAGTAGTCTCGACGTCGAGACGCTGGGTCACATCTCAAGAGTTCTCTCCGTGAACGACGCTGCTCTGGATCTGGTGTCGTTGCATATTGAGCTGCCTGCGTTGGTGTCGAGTGCGCTAGCCTTCGTGGAGGAGTTCGATTGTGAAGCTGTCGGTACGTCGAGGAACCCGTTCAGGTGTCAACTTAGTCATGGTCCCCCAGGTGATCCCCAAAGCGCTGTCGGCAATCTCGGTGACATTGTCTTATTCGCGCAACTAGCAATAGCCAGATTTAAGGTAATCGGCTCGTTTCTCTGGAATTGTCGATTCACCCAACGGTTTCCAGATCTCGGACACACTGAAACATAAGAATAAGCCTCTTGACATAAGCTATCTTCGGAGAAGCGACGCCATTCTGATGGTGTCAACGGCTACAGCAGAGGCGAAGGCTATCATGATTTGGTGCAAGGTGCTATTCGATAAAAACAGTGAAGGTATTGAAGATGGTATTCTTCGGTATGTCAACTGTTGGGGTTTTCCGCTCCTTTAACATGTGATCACTTTTTTCAGTTCAACCCGCCCAAAGACCCTGTTGGCAATAGCCGCGACCGTGTTCCTAAATGCTGTCAGGGCCCCGCAGATCGCAAACTCGATCCCGACGTGCTCAACAATGGAATAAGCTACTTCTTGGGGCCACTGCTCGGGTGGACTCTTCCTGGAATTGTGCTGGCACTTGTGAGACATATCAGACTGACAAGGTGGAAGCAACTTCGTGTCCGCGTAATTATGACAGCTGACCCAAGTCCAGGTTCCAATCGACGCAGCATCTTATTGTTCTGCGCACTATTATGTTGTCAGAGAAGCTCCCACGCCCGGTTTTGTCTCTTTGTGGACCCAGCGTCGTGAGACTACTGTCAGAGTGGCGAGGAGGTGCCCAACCTTTCGATATCCCCGCTTTGCGAGCAGAAGTCGTCAAGGCGACGGGAATTATGCCTTCGGGTACGGTATCTTTATTGCTGCCCTCCCACGACTCCCCCCGCTCACCTCAAACCCTGAAGGATCCAACCTTAATAGCTCCTCCCAGCATTGGGCAGACCAAACCCGTGCGGCTGTTCAAAATGCGCTCGACCAGGTTCAATCGGGCAAAGCTCCGTTCCTCAATGTCGCCGCATTCCTGGTCGAAGCCCCCGCTGCCGAGTTCCTCCAAACGTTTTGGTTGGCGCTCAACGAGTCCGTGAAGACGGACGCGATCGCGGATCCTGCCAAACGCCTGGCGGTCTTCGTCCTCGCGACCCCTCGCTCCCCGCGGACGCCGCAGCTGTTGCCGATATTTTTGCACAACATCCTGCCGTCCCTCATAGATCAGTTCGACAATCCCAAGCTCGGGCAGGCAATGGCTGGCGATCTAGAGCTCCTCATCGCCATCGTATCTTCGTCATTGATGGCCGCGCTGCAGTTGGAGCGAACTTTATACATCATCAGCGGCGAACAGGTGTACCCGCTTGGTTCGTCGTGTTCCTCGATGGCGCGCCGGCTCGCCTTGGATCTCCGCCACCGAAAAAGCCATTCAAAGGGGAAGCTGATCGCCCAGCGATTGACTTCGTCACAGACTTTTGTCACGAGCTTCCCTGTTTTCAAAACGGAGATTTGATTCCGACTGGTGCGGGAAAACTTTGGCTGTACTCGTATCGCGTCTACCTTAAGTAAATGAGGGTTGCTTATCGGGGATGTCAAGATATACACGCTATTCTTTCAAGGAATGAGTTTCCACGACAAGTCCGGTGGCAGTCGCCGGTCTTTGTCCCGTCGGAACTCTCCTTTCCCGTAGACGTCTGCACTGTCCGATGTGCTGTCGTCTCGCTGGCTCAAAAATCTACAGATTCCTTCCAGCACACAAAATAACCTGTCGAATGACCGGGTGATCTCATTGATGAGGACGTTCGCGCATTCCTTCATCATCAGTCGGTGTGCATGTGGAATTGGTGATTGTTCTCCTGCACCATATTCAACAAAGGACGATTTGTATCGGCCTTCAATCATCACATGTCGTCTGAAATTTTCCTATCCGACATACCAATCGATAGCAAAAACTTGTTGCTCTGCGACATCAATACAAATAGTAACATCCGTGAATTGCAATCCTAGTGGAGTACAGGCAGTGTGACTCAAGACGGTAGATAGATGGATGATAAAGACTGCGTTTTGCTTATCTATGTCAAGATATTTTGTATACTCAAAAAGAGGCCAAATTCTATCGAGATGTCATTGTATCTTCGGGTAAGCTACTGTTCTCGGGTGTTTCTGTAGGAGTTCCCACATATGAAGCTGTCGAGACCAGATGAATATAGATCCGCGTAAGGGAAATCTAACTTACGACAACAGGCCTGGTCCATGTAACACGCGCTACCAGGGGGACATGGTATGAGGCAATTCATGTGCTGTAAAGGCTAACGATCAGTCGAGGAGTATTTTGTACTTCGTCAGGTCACGTACTTTCAAGCTTCCTTCCGGAACGGCGTCTCGGTTTGGGTGGTACTCTGGCTGTATGGTGCTCGAATGTATGCCATGTTCATGTAAGATCCGCCGAATATTGGAAGCCACTGGCATGAAATCGATTTTACGAGAGGCATTGATATGAACGGAGGCAATGATCTTAGTTTCTGAAAGTTGCCATATATGCAGTTCGTGAACAGAGTGCACGCCCTCGACAGCGAGAATCTCGGATCTGATATCTTCTAATGAGACTTCCGGAGGGACACCCTGAAGCAAGATAAAGGATGTGCTGCGGACTGTGTGGATCGCGTTAAGACTAGGCCGGGCATCGAGAGGTAGAGAACGAACCGAGCGGGAAAGCCGAATGGAAAATGATCGCGGTGATGACTAAACTGATGAGAGGATCACAGTAATACTTGAAACTCCAGGACGTCAACCAAATGATAAGTCCAGTTGCGATGACTCCGACATTGCCCAAAGCATCGCCAAGCACGTGCAAGAGCAGAGCTTTCATGTTCATGGAGCCATCATGGGGTTGATGACTATGCCTCTCTGGATCAGAAGACCAACCCCCAGGAGTGGGAGTAGAGGAGGTGGTATAGGAGACTGGGGGACGTTGGAGTAGACTGGTTTGTTCATGCGGCACGCTCGCCGGTGTGGGACGCTCGGAACCCCTCTCATGTTCATATGGGGGGCTGCCCACAATAGCTGAATCCGGAGACCACGGATCTAGCGAAGGTCGGACTCGGTGCTTATGGGTGCGATCAACGGGCGCGGGGGAAGAACTTCGGGCAAGACTGTTGGCGGTCTGTACGAAGGACGCTCTTGTGGCTGCCGGATGGCCATATAGTGACGAGTACGAGCCGGTATGATGTACAGGTGAGCGCGGTTGGTGGATTGCGACAGGAGATGCTTCAGGCGCAACGGACTCGAGCGTAGCAGAGTGAATGCTGGGTGCCTTGGACGATTTTGTGGAGTGATGCGAATGGTCATGGCCATGGGCATGCTCTAGGGATGCAATCAGCTAAAGGCAAATCGACTTAACGTGGGTCTGACCGCGAAACAGACAAAGGCCAACAATATTCGACAATAGTCCGAGTGATCCTACCAGGACTACGAGCTTCGGATTGGATATCTCTGTGACAAAATAAGAGTGGACCAAATCAAGGAGCGTATAAGACACACCTGGTGTGCTGAAGAAACGCTCCACTGCCTCGAGGGTGATAGTGAAGCAAAGGGCCAAAAGGAAGACACCATTTACGAGGGCCGCAAGAATCTCGGCTCTATGCCAACCGTAAGAGTATCGAGTGCTTGGAGTGGAACTTGCAGTGAGCTATCTCGTGGTTAGCGGGCTTGAACGATGCGAGTGAGGGAGCTAACCTTGATAGCATATAGTGCGATGATTAGGCTGACTACATCGCTGAACAAGACGTGAACTTGTAGATCGAGAGAAGGGGATGAAGGGGATATACTTGAGCATGTGAAAGCTATCTGCGACGAGCGCGAGGGAGCCAACAGCATAACCTGGTGGATGGATCAATGACGATGGAAATAAGGAACGTTGTGGACATGACTGACCGATAGAGATTTCGAGTACAAAGAAAATTAGATCCAAGACGAGTAGAAAATATATGCGGGCAGTGCGAGAGGGACCCATAGGTGGTGGTTGGAGGAAGGAAGAAGAAAGAAAGAAAGAGAATACAATCGTTCCCTTCCCTGCACCGCTGCACTGCCCGTGCCGGAGCGGAGCAAAGCCGTCTTCCTCTTTTCATCGATGATGACTAATCAGCCCCTTCCACCTCTCTGCTCTGCTCCAGACAGTACAGAGACTGAGAGACAGCAATGGCTACTTCCATGGCCGCCGCTATCGCGGCATCTTTACCAGCACCTCAGGCAGCATCAGCTCCATCTGCGCCTTTACACGACCCCATCCCCGCGTCAATGTCTAAACTTATTGATATTGAAGCTGAGATCCCACTCAATTTGGTTCAGCTTGAAGGATTGGTCGGTTGAGGCATTGTCACTCCACACTTCGCTTGACATCGACGTACTTTGATCCTGCAGGTCGTTTCAAAAATTATTAAACACGCCTCTGAGTCCCACTCATCGGTCCACGGCGTACTTCTCGGACTGGATCTCGATGGTGTTTCAGAAGTGACAAATTCCTTCCCTTTACCACACAGTTCGGGAGACGACGACGAAAAGTCATCAAAGACAACAAGTATGCCCTGTGTTTGTGCCGTTGTATGAAAGTGTCATGTTCACACCTATCTTCATAGGTCGCTATCAGACTGCGATGCTACGTGCGCTCAAGGAGGTGCGCGCAGACGATAGTATCGTAGGTTTCTATCAGTCGACGACAATGGGAGCCTTCTTTAGCCAGACTCTCGTCGATACCCAAGCTATTCACCAGGAAAAACTCAGGCATGGGGGTGTCCTGGTTGTACATGGTACCTTTTTTTTGTTGTCTTTGTACAGACCCGAGAACCGACAATTGTTGCGCCGTATCAGACGTATCCCAAACCAATAGAGGAAACGCCTCCTTCCGCGCATTCAGACTTTCAAAAGGGTTCCTTGAGGCCTATCGCAAGACCCCATTCAGCGCGAAGTCGTGAGTTATCACCCCTCGTTTCCTTGGCCCCCGTTTCCGATCTAATACACCCACAGCATGATAAATCACAAATTAACATTCACTTCTATCCTGGACGAAGTTCCCTTGAAAATACGGTCCAATCCGCTATTAAGCGCCTTCGTCTCTACTCTCTCTGAACGCCGCCCCACGTCCCTTACGCAACCTCTCCCTTCCGAAGCATATCATGCAGCCCTATCTCCCTTATATTCGCCGTTGGATCTCGGGAATCCCACTCTCACAAAAAATTTAGAGAATGTTGTCGAGGCGTTTGATAATTACAAAACCGAAGAAGGCAACCTCGCATATCACATTCGTCAAATTTCGCGAGAAAAGGCGCGCGCAGAAGCTTACGTTGCGAAACGGAGGGAGGAGAGTGCTAGTAGAGTGGCTCAAGGGCTGGCCCCACTCCCGGAAGAAGACGTTAGTCGCCTGTTCAAGATCCCCCCCGAACCGAGTCGTTTGGAGAGCATGCTGTTGTTGGGTCAGGTGGATGCCTATGCTAAAACGCTGGAAGGGACGTCGGGCTTGAGCCTTGTGAAGATGTACGCAGCTAGGGCCGGCACGGATGCTAATTGTGAGCCTTCCAATAGAAATTGTCTCCGTATCGTGACCCACATGAAAGTCATTGGCATTTGGCATGAGTTGATTCGTTGGGTAGATAACAGGCGCAAGTGGTAGGTGGCAACCCTTGTAGTTGGAAAGGTTCATAACAGTGGAACATGTGTAAAAACATCGCATAAGGATAGATCAACATGCAGTATCTATACATATCCGCAATGTCGGAACCAACCGAAGACATCCTGGAGCGTACACTGATAAATTGCATATGAGAGTGTAAAATAGACATCACGCTCATCAAGCGTATTCATAGCCAAGCGGACATCGTCCCCATTCCGATGAAGGTAGTTCTTTCATAGCCGAGAACGCGAGTTCGATAGGGTTATAATCAGGGAGGTATGAATTCAATGACCACACCCCTGCAGTTATTGGTCTGTCAATGCACATTTACGGTAGAATATAAGATACACTGACTTTCTGCACACATCTCTAAGATTTTTGGACATTTGTGGATCCAACAGCCGTCCATTACGATGACAGAAATGGGTAGAGGCTTAGGATTCATCTTCTCTAGCAGCCAGGAAACAAAAGTCTTGAACCGCTCCGCATCGAAGGATCCCTCAATAATGTCGCACTGGGCTATGCCCTCCTCAAGCGACAGAGCCGGTAGAACAGAATACCTAAGTAACTTAAGCATCAACCATTGTTATCTAGGGTTTGAATGAAACTCATACCTCCGGCCACGGCAGAAGAATGGATTCCGGTGGGCAGGCTTTCCCCTTCAGTGCCCAAGCATAGCCCCGATATGTTATCCTGCGATCCACAGCACTCTCGTCAACAAAGACCAGCTGATTTGGATTGTAGGAACCAATCCGAATTCCAAAGTCTGCACGGAGTTCTGCTTTCCGTTCAAGGGCTACACGATTCAGCTGTTGAACAAAGTACCTAAGCAGTACAAGTGGAAGATCGATCAAGGTTTCCATACCTTTTTCATGGTGTATCTATTCCTCTGACGTGCTCGGCGCTCGCCAAGTCTTTTGAAAGTGATATACTCTTTCCGTGCAGTTCGAATACCTCCTGCCGGAGTTCATTAAGGTAGACATCCGCCGGGCAATCGTTGATCGCCTTCAGAAGGTACTAGAAAAGAGATTCAGTGGGACAATATAGACTTCAACGTGGTCTTACCTCTGCATCCATGCCGCAAAGGGCACGCCGAGTCCTTGCCTGACTCGCCTCATTCTCACAGATACGCCCAATTTTGTTGGCGATGGCCAAAGAGAACAACACGACTGGGAACACGTGACCGCGATTATGATCAGCTCTTTCGTACGCTACGCTCGATCTAATTGCTTGTTCTTCTCCAACCTTCCCCAGTTTCGGGGGTGCTCGCAAACGTGCTCTGATGCTGATGGATGAGCCCCTTGCGCTCTGAGAACACACTGAAACTTTTTTTCATGGAAATTTTTGGCATCTTCGGAATTGACTTGTCCACTCCCCCATTTCGCACGGCGTTTCGGCAGCATTATATTGGTGTCCTCGCAACAACCTGTCAGTCTCTGATATGTGCCCCATGTCGCCCTTTTTTTCGTCTTGTTTCGGGGGGTTGATACTCTCCACTCTCTCTCTTTTATCGACCCCAGTTCCAACTTCTGGGAGAAGTCTGCTTCTCGGCTGCCCAATACTGCTTGAAATCACGACTTGAAAAAAATAAATTTTGGCGTCGACGGCACCTCTAATCGCAATGCTATAAGAGCATCTGGGTTTTCGCTCATAAATTCTTCAGTCGCTCACCTCTGTTCCCTTTGGAATCCACGGCGCACCCTCCTCGTTCGAGACACCGCTTACCTGCGTTCTCCTGTCCGTATTCGTCCCAGAGTTATATTCAGAAAGATGCAGATCTTCGCCACTCTCCTGTTAACTGCGAGCCTCGCCGCCTCTGCCCTCGCCATGCCCCTCGCGGTCGCTCCGGGTGACCTTTCCGCGCCCAAATCCGCGGCTCCTAGCTACCTTTCTGGAACTCAAGTCGGCGAGGGTGCGTTCCCACTTGTTCGACGATTTCTGGTACTCGTCTGACCCCACTGGGTCCCCTCATCTTCACTAGGCACCTGGTACAGTCCCGGTCTTGGCGCGTGCGGCACCACGAATTCCGGCTCGGACTACATCGCTGCAGTCTCTCAGGCTCTTTATGACTCGTACCCGTAAATTTTTTTTCTTCCCTCGTTCTTTTTTTCCCTTCGTCCTTAATACCTTATTATTGAAACCGCTTCTCGCAGGGGCTACGCTGGCGGCGACCCCAACAAAGACCCCGTCTGTGGTGCCCATATCAGGGCCAATTGTGAGGCTCATATCCATCCGTTCTGTGCTCAAAGCGTCGCTAAATATGCCTTCGTGGGTAATTCAGATCAGGGACATAGCGTGACCGTGACCGTGGTCGACCGATGTGCGGCCTGCCAGGAGACCGATCTAGATTTCAGCCCTGCAGCGTTCTCGCAGCTCGCTAACCAGTCCGTCGGTCGCCTCTCCGACATGACGTGGAGCTGGGCTTGAGGAGGTCCCATAAGGACCGTCCAAGTCGTCATCCTTACGATTCAATTGCATAGACTACTGATGCCCGTGACGATATCATGTTTTCTGCCTCGGCGCTGGGCGTTCTCTTCTGTTCACCCGCGTGCGGGTGATGGGAGGCTAGGAGGGACGACACAGCACAAATACTACTTTGTTCATCGTTCGAGAATTGATAGCTTTCGCAACTCTTCCTGTAATTACGGTAATCAAATGTCCAGAACTCCTAGTGAGCTTCTCGCTTTGGCATGTGCAATATGTGGGGTAAGCATGCCCAAACAATTTAAACGAGAGCGTAACAAGACAACATAAAATAAAAAGCATTGCTAGATTACAGAAAATGCGGGGTATAATGATTCTAAAGGGCGCATGAAAACTAGAGTATGAAAGGTGCCGTATCCGATTGTCTCAACAAGAAGACAGACGCACGATCATACTTTAGCGATGAGCCTACGCGTTTCCTGTGGTGTGAACCGCAGAATGGTCGACAATACGCGGACCAGATTAGGCTTCACAAAGTTTATCAGAACGTAGTTTACCACGCGATCCAACATGAACGTACCCTCATCTCCTTGTGTTCGAGGAATTGAAGAATGACATTTCTTAAATACTCGAGGTTGACGTCCTCATCATTGCTTTTTGCACTGGGGGAACCTGGTCGCGAAGAGCCAGGTGGCTGCTGAGGTGATGTAGGCGAAGGAGAAGCGTTGGAGTCAGCGGTATTAGCCGAGCTCCAGTAGCCGACGCCAGGACCCCGCTGACGATCAAGTAACGCGGCGGAAGACTGCACTTTTCGCAGTTCCTCGCGTAAAGTCTGTCGTATCTCACATGAGGTGATGTGTCCATTGCGAAGGAAACGACACCTTACCTTGTTATGTGCCCTAACTTGGTGTTCCTTCGTTGTGATCACTTCCAGCTGGTGATCCAAGGTGGCAATTCTTTTGATCTGCTCAGAAAGTTGCTGTCTAGTACTTTCCTACGTAGCGCAGTGTTCAGTGTGCCGATCCAAATGAGAAAAGACAACTCTTACCTCGTCGAGAGTCAAGCGCTCGACTTGTTGTCCAAGTTGAGACACTTCATGGTCATGTGCACGCGCTGCCGATCGGAGTCTTTCCAACTCCACTTGTAGTCCCTGCGTGCGGTCGTCGTCGTCCTGCTGATTTTGAGATGCAGCGTCGACCATGGACTTCCACCTCTGGGCCTCCTGGACTTTAGCCTCGACTTTTCGTTCCCATTCTGCCTCCACGTCTACCCTCTCAGCTTCCATACTGGCAAGCTTCTGTTTCAGCACGGATAATTTTGCGTCATGCCTGGATTCTGCCGCAGTGAGGAGTTTCGCCACTTCTTCTGGAGATGTGGAGGGATCCGAGGCACCAAAGAGCTGTCCCTGGCGGGAATCGTTCAGTTCCTCGGTAAGAAGGGCAATGCGATCGTCTTTCTCTCGGACTTGGTACCCAAGTTCGGTATTCTGGCCCTGAAGGACCTCGAGCATAGACTGAGCAGATTCGACCTCTGCCTGCCTCATCTGAAGCTGGTCGAACAAATTGTCCTTTTCCGCAGATAAGGATTGAATGGACCTCTCGAGGCGATCGATTTGAGTATCTTTGAGACCCATAACATGTTCATGGCTGGACTGGACTATCCGTCAGTACTGTTCGAACGAAAAGCAGTCGGAGACGAGACCCGACCTTGGCCGCGACAGTTTCGAGCTCGAATTGGCCTCGCAAAGCAGCGATTTCTCTCTCGCTCCGCTGTTTGGACGCCATGAAGTCCTTCTCGAATTTGGCCCTAAGGTCCGCAAGAGACACTTCTTTCTCGACCATGAGCTTGTTGAGCTCGCCTTGAAGCCTTTCGCGGTCAAGTTGGTCTTTGTCGCGGTCAGCCTTCAGACCTTCTTTTAATACCGCCGTTTCCTTGAGAGCATCATCGCGTTCTTTCTCCGCTTTTACTAACTTTTGCCGGACAGTCTTTAGAAGGCTGACAGCTTTGTTTCGCTTTTCTTCTTCGTCCTTGGCCAGCCCACTCAGTTTTTCAGCCTCAGTGCGTAACCGATCCATCTCGGTTCTCTGCTTTGCGATGTCTTCTCCCAGCTGAGAATTGGAGCTCCTGGCTGCTTTCAGAAGGGCATCATTCTCCTGTATTTGACTTCGTAGTTGGTCTACTAGTTCAATTTGAGATCCGGATTCAAGGCGGTGAGTTTCGCGAAGTTCCTCGATCCGTTCGTCCTGGCCTATGCAGGTTTCAGCGACGTGATGGCAGGTGAAGGTAAAAGTAAAGTGATTCGCACGGGTGAGTTTTCCTGTAAGGCGTTTAACCTCATCTTGCGATATCTGTGCAAGTGAGCTCAATGGAAATACCAGAACGCATAATTTCTTACCTCTAGCTTTAGTTGGGCATTCTGGAGATAATCGCGCAATCCATCAGCATCTTGACAGCCTGGTATAGAGGCCAATTCTTGAAGGACTTTGTCAGCAGCCGATTTCTCGGTTTGCAGCTCCACAAACGACGCAGAAACATCTATTCCGAATGAGGGGCCAGGGTATGCAGAGAGAAAATGGGTATCACTGACCAGTGAACTGCCGTTCCATCAACTGTAATCGTTCTCGAAGTGTCTCGACATCGACAGAATTTCCAGATTGAGACTCCTCTATGGGAATTGGGACCTGGACCGACTCCTGTTGGTTTGCCTGGGCTGTCTCCACGACAGGTGCATTCGACACTACATTAGGTTCGTCCTGTGAGATGCTGGTAGTAACAATTGATTGGTTTGCATCGCATACTCCAGCGTCCTCTTCTGGTGCCGCCATTTTTTGCTCCGGTACGTCGGATGTTATTGGGGAGACCGCCAGAGGCGATTTTGGTGGTGAAGATTGGTTGACTGACTCTAGCTCCATTACAAAGTCGGACCCGTGATCCGCCGGAACAGGCATGTCGGGGACTTCGGGAGATACAGTGAGTGGTGGACTAAGTAGTGTGAAGGAGGCGTCAGAGGGAAGGTCATAGTCATGATCGTGGTTATGGTCGTTAGGAGGAGAGTTGGGTAGGGGTATTGCTGCTGCTTGCAACGGGAGGTCACCGGAGAGCGGATGCTCTGTGACAGACTGGGGAGCAGGCGAAACACGGGACGATGGCGCGGGCGTAGTGGGATTGGACGCCTCGCCAATTGTGAACGACGCGCGGAGGCGATCCTCGAGCTTAGCTTTCAGATGTCGCTCTGCTAATGACTTGGCTGGAGACGATGGTTGGGCACGTTCGAGTGAGGCTGAACGACGGGGAGAGGGCTGTTGCGGACGAGGTTGTGCCAAACCCTCGACGACATTTCTGAATTGCGAGAACATTGGGGGACAGCACAGGCGCAGGCGAGGCGCGGTACAAGGCGGGTTACATAAGCATACATTTATCCCTCAGAGGCCTCAGCCTCGACCTCCTTCCCTTTACCATTCGCCAAGAATGACGAGGGCAGAGGAACACTCGATCCGTAGGTATCTAAATTTGCCGGGCTGGTAGAGGACGATCCCGACAACTGCCATGAGGGAATCGACGGACGAGGGAAGTTGGGCAAAGGCGGCACCGGGGTGGACGCGTTCGGTGTGCGACTTAGCAGCAGAGTCTTCAGAGACTTGAGATCCTGCTGTAGTTCTCCCAATGACTGTGTCTGAGCTTCTTTGTTCTTTTCAATCATCTAGATGATGCCTGTGAGAACTCATTCAACAGGAGGCGGGCAGCAGAACCCGCACCTTTGGGATCATCTCTCGGATGTTGTTTACTTCTTCTCTTATCTCTCGCATCTCATCTCGCGCTCTTGTCTCCCCTTCGCTCATTTGTTGCACAGCGGCCTCAACGTCTGCAGTAGCTTTGTCGACCTTTTCTTGCTGATTTTCCACTGCGACCTTGACGGCCGACGTCTCTGCACGAATTTCTTTCAAAAGAGCTTCCGCAGCGTCAAACTGTGCGGTCAATGCATCCCGGTCTTCCTGGTACGCGGTGGAAGACGGCGGCTGGAGATGCGGGAAAAGGTACTTCTAATCACGTGGATGGAATGAACGATGAGACGACAATCATCTGATACAGAACGCGTACCCTCGCGAGCGAGATTGCACCGTATGTTAACGAACCCGAGACCACGGCAGTAATCTGTCGTTTGTCTGTCAGCTCTGCTGGGATGAACGAGGCAGGTTGCAGTTCGCACAAAGTAGTCGCGCCAGTCCCATGGAGGGTTAGGCTGAGGCACATAAGGAAGAGGGCCATACACCGGACCATATGGTGGTTGCTGGATGTGGGAGCCTGAGCTGTTGGCCTGCCTCATGGCTTCCTCGATTTCAGGTCCGGTGAGACCCTTGGCTTCGAGAAACTGGACGCGCTGTGCCAAAGGGGAAGCTTGAGCCTGGACAACACATTGAGATGGTTCGGTGATTGGGAGAGACAGATGCAAATGACCTTGTGGTCTATAAGGAATGAGACGGCACTCCGGATGAGTTCCTGTCTGTCCGCCATGTTTACTCTCTGTAGGAGATGCGGTGTCGGACTTTGTGGGTGGGAGGGGGAAACCCTAACCCTGACTTTGTACTTTTCGAGCGTTGCAGTGACGCGAACGCTTTTGCAGTCAATCGACCATGTTGCGCGTACGGTTGGCTTCTTTCAAGGCTGGTGCTCGTAGACCTTACTGCTCCAAACGTACCTACATCGATGTTCTCTCACCACTGTATCTCACTCACATTCATCATAGCTGCTGTGTCGCGCACTTTCGCCCTCTCGCATCAGTTTGTTTCCCCTGGGCGTTCCATCCCCGTATCCTCCCTTTCCTCCCGGGCTGGTTTTTTCTACAGTTCGCGTTTTCTTTCTTTCCGTCCCTTCGAATAACACTTACGTCCTCGACAGCACCGGCGCGGGGGTATGCTGACGCTGCCGCAGCCAAGTTCTCGCGTGCAAAACCTCATATGAACATTGGGACCATAGGTAGCGCACCCCTTTAGGCATTTCTAGCGATCACTCATTCCCTCGCGCAACCTAAGGTCACGTTGACCACGGAAAGACGACCCTCACTGCTGCTATCACCAAGGTTCTCTCCAACAAGGGTGGCGCCAAGTTTACGAATTACGCCGAAATCGACAAGGCACCGGAAGAAAAAGCCCGCGGTATCACGATCAACTCCGCCCACGTTGAGTATGAGACAGGCACTCGTCACTACGGTCATATTGACTGCCCGGGCCATGCAGACTGCGAGTCTATGATTTTCATGTTTCCAGGGTCGCTTACAAGTTTCGAATTATCTAGACATAAAGAATATGATCACTGGCGCTGCGCAAATGGATGGTGCCATCATAGTCGTGTCAGCCACAGATGGACAGATGCCCCAGACTCGTGAACACCTGCTGCTCGCTCGTCAAGTCGGCATCAAACGTCTGGTCGTCTTCATCAACAAAGTGGACCAGATATCAGATCCCGAGATGCTGGAACTCGTAGATATGGAGATGCGAGACCTACTCTCGACATACAACTTCGATGGCGAGAACACTCCTATTATCATGGGTTCCGCTCTAGCTGCCCTGGAAGGCCGTGACCCTGAAGTCGGAGAACAGAAAATCACCGAGTTAGTCAAAGCTTGCGACGAGTGGTTGGAGTTGCCTCCTCGTAAGGTTTCTCGCTCCGAGGGTCCACTGGATGATTTCATGTGGCGCAGGTGACTTGGAGAAGCCATTCCTCATGCAAGTCGAAGGTGGGCATTTGCAGTAATCTTCCCATACTTTGATGACAGACCTTCCCAGACGTCTTTTCGATTTCCGGTCGTGGTACTGTTGCCACCGGTCGTGTTGAGCGCGGTATCGCTACCAAAGGAATTGAGGTTGAGGTCGTCGGGCTCGGTGCACACTTCAAAACTACACTTACGGGCATTGGTGAGGACGGACGTCGTTGCCTGAATGATTTAGCTGACAGCGATCAGAGATGTTCCATAAGGAATTGGACCGAGTATGTGTTGATCGGGTCACTCACTAGTAAATACTTGAATACACCTCAGGGCGAGGCTGGCGACAATATGGGTGCCCTCCTCCGCGGCGTTAAACGTGAACAAATGAAACGCGGCCAAGTCATCATCTTACCAGGTTCCATGAAACCTACGACGAAGTTCCAGGCCCAAATCTACGTGAGTACAGTCATTATGGATCAAATCTGTGGATAGAAACGCATATTTCATGCAGGTATTAACAAAGGACGAAGGCATGTTTAACTGTGTTGATACTGAGAAGTAATACTCAAAGCAGGGACTCGTCAAGGTGGCCGCTTCAATCCTTTTATGAACAATTACCGACCACAATTATTCCTTCGCACCGCCGATGTTACCGTCGGTCTCTTCTGGCCTGAGGGTACTCCTGATGCCGCCGAGAAGATGGTATGCCAGTCCTTCATCCCCCCCCAGGTTATGCGTTATTCTGATCTTCGTTAGGTCATGCCTGGTGACAATGTCGAGATGGTCTGTGACCTCGTGCACGATGTCGCGGCCGAGGTTGGCTCCCGGTATGCCTCGCCACTCTCCTGGTACTGCCTACTTCTCACATAAGTGTTGTCAGCTTCACCCTACGGGAAGGCGGAAAAACTAGTGAGTTTTTTCTTGACATCGCGGAAAACCATCTAATGAATTTTCTGTTTAGTCGGAACTGGTATTGTCACAAAACTTCTTGCGTAGAAGGGAGGGGCAATCGTTGACCGTTGTTTTGCGCACGCGCACCCAAAAATATTGCACATACTTATAGACTAACAACTGACCACCACTCTTACCTACCTATGTTGCACGCTGCACTCTCGCTCCCTGGTCATCTTATATAGTATACATTTAGATCTAATGCACGCCAGTCCGAGTGAATTCCTACCCGCGCCTTTACTACCAAGGTCACGACTACGTAATGGCGCGTGACCACGGCGCGGTCATGTCTAATGTCTATATCTTTGGCTTTTGCCGTGTCCACCCAACTTGAACAAGCATGCACTCCCTGCGGTATGCATCAAATCTAACCAGTGCACTGCGTGTCCGGTGCGCATCTGCTCAGCGCGCTGTACGCCCCGGTTTACTCCCTCTCAGGCGTACCATCATTAGTGAGTATCCTCAGCAGATATGCTCGTGAGTAGACCCTGTCTGATTCACACCTCGGTTTCCAGCGAAACGATACACGTCAGATCACGAGGTGATCAAGTATGACGACGAGAGTCGCATCGGAACGGTATCAATCACGGACTATGCACAGAAGAGCCTTGGCGACGTCGTCTTTGTCGAGCTTCCCGAGGCAGGGGTGACGATCGAACAGGGCGGTGAGTTGTCGCTCGGCCGCAAGATGAAAATGGGCTTGATCTGATGTTGGGAACGTCACGGCACGATCTACAGAGTCCGTTGGCGCCGTGGAGAGCGTCAAAGCGGCCTCGGACATCGTTCGTACTTGCAGTTTTTAACGAATCGTTTTTTGAGTTTCCTCACCCGTGCCGTTTCAGTTTGCCCCCGTTTCTGGGGAGGTCTGCGCCATCAATGAAGAGCTGGAAACTCAACCGTCTCTCTTGAACAAGTCCCCCGAAGAGAAAGGTATGTTTTCTCGTCGTATTACCATCGCATTTCATCTTAGCTCAACGCCACTACTAGGTTGGCTTTTCCAACTCAAGGTGACCGAGCCGAGGCAGGTAGGCGTAATCGAACCATTCACGTGCTGCGTGCTGGGTGGACTAACACACGAAATAGCTCGACGAATTATTGTCGGAAGATGGTTACAAAAAGTATTGCGAATCGTGATGCTGGGAGTCTTCGGCGCAGAACTTTAGCGATCAGCAGCTTATGATCGAGTCCTGCCATGGAGGCATCCAGTGTGACCTAGACAAAAGTGCTAAATTTGCCTGTAATATACATCCCACAGGTTGGTTGCGTAGGTAGAGTCTGGAAGAATAGATATGAGGTGCTCAAAGCAAACGTGAGACGGTCACGATCGTCACGACTCATATTGAACCTTTTCCCCGCGTGCTTCCATCCTCGACTTTGCCTCTTTCAAGGCCCACCCTTGTATGCTAGATCATCTCGCATTCTTAGTGATTTTTGCATGAACGAACAGAAGGGTAGGCGCACCTGGTGTCCGGCTTGTAGTATAAAAGAACTGCGGCCAGTCCAATGCTACCGAACATCCCAACATACCAGATGTTCTCCCAATCCTCCTTTATCCGCTTCTGTCCCGGAGGTGGAGGCTGGAAGCTCGTTAGTAGACGAAAAGCGCTTGAAACGCTAGTCCTCAAACCTTCTCTCCGAACAAATAACCAGTAGGTTCATTGTACTGAGGCGCGCCATGAGAAGCAAAGCGCTTCGCGGCCAATTGTTGGCTGGTCCCAGTACGCAAGATGCGCAGTGGTGTAACTGAAAGCATGGACGACGAAATGGTGCACGGTGATGCTCTCTGTCAAGTCGGAGTTGTTGGCGACCCGGGAAGTAACAAACACAGGCAAACAGATGCTAACACTCTAGACCGCGACATCCCTCGACATTATCCAATAGTCCACATCTTCGTCTTCCTCCGCCCATTCCTCGTCTGACTCGACTTTGAAGCTTTCGTGAGAATCATCAGCACGTTCGTACGCGTTCACGAGAAGTCATACAGACCCCATTGCCTGATAAAATAAGAATGCTGGCTGGTTCTCTGCGGAAATGACTCTGAGTATGGGATGAGGTCCCCAAGCCGTCGGCGTGTCTGTCACCTTTGAAAACGGTGAGCATGACCTTTTTCATGCTCCATCCACGGGCGATGTTATATAAACATTCCATCAAACTCTTCCCTATACCACCCCGCTGCGCGGATTGCGAGACCTGTAACTCATAGCTGGACAATGAATGAGTGCCCCCCGAGGGGATCGGATGGACCCTTGGTGGATTTGAAAATCATTGATACCAATACAGAGCGCATTCGTCATCCTCCGTGTCGAAACGGAACATGGAGTAGGCCACGATGGGTTGCTCCTCGGAAACCGGCTCAGTGTCGTCTCGGGTTTGCCGTGGCCGCCGAAGTAGGACGAAGCGAGAATCGCGATGGAAAAGTTCTCCCTTTTTTGATGGTGGATCCCACCCCATGGAAGACCTCGTATACCTGCCATGGATTCATCGATAAGCGAACACGACCACGCGGCAGCAGACCCAGACCATACAAATGCCGCATGTTATGCTCAAATATGTCCCATATGCTCTCTTGATCTACGTCCGACAGTTCGGAGGAGGTGGCAACCTGGATAGGATACCTAAAAAAGAATTATAAACCTAAAAATGAAATGTATCGATTGCATTGAGCACCTAACGCCAGCCAAGTCGAATGTTTCGGCAACGGAGGACGAAAGTTGGCTCGAGGTGGCCTTGATCGTCAGCGTGAGACTTTTTTAAGGAGTAGACGGTGTCAAAGAGACCTTGTTCGCCCTCCTTACACGATAAGGCATGGTGCAAGGTCCCAATATAGTGTGTTCCGAGGAGTTGAGAGGAACAGAAAAAAGGCCCAGAAGGCCCAAGGTACATGCCGAGCGACCAGTGACCCGGCATGGTGGCCTGGCCCAGCGAATGTCCGCTCCCTATTGCGGAGTACGCTGAGTTCACCGCTCAATGCACCGGGACAGCGGACATTCGCGCGCCACCGTTATCACGAACCTTGTTGATCCCTTGATTGTGAACGATGAAGCTCGATGCTACAGATCTACGCTATATGACGCCTGACGAGTTCAGGGTCCTTACCGCGGTGCGTGCACGCCTCGTCCTGGTTCATCGGATCATCACTCAGCCGGTTACCCCCCCCTCCACCCGTCGCCTCCATTCAGGCCGAGATGGGTTCAAAAAACCACGAGGTGGTGCCTTCCACGTTGATTGCGCAGGTTTCTGGCATTCGAAATGGAGGTGTGAACAAGATCCTTGGCAAATTGGCTCAGAGAAATCTGGTAGCGAAAGTGCAGAACTCGAAGTGTGGGTTTCCCCGACAACGTGTTCGGCTTCTGCCACTCATACCTGGTCAGATGAGGGGTACCGCTTGACGTATGGGGGTTATGATTACCTCGCCCTGCGAGCTCTATCAAAACGTGACTCTATGTATTCAGTGGGAAACCAGATTGGGGTGGGCAAAGAATCTGGTGTGGTGCCTTCCCATTCAATAGCCGGTCATTCTGATATTTCGTTCCTAGACATCTACATCGTTGCCGATGCCGAGGGACATGAAATGGTTTTGAAATTACATCGGTATCCTATATCCATCCGACCGGTACGGCCGCCGTTGACATGCCCCCCTTCCATAGTCTTGGACGTATCTCGTTCCGTGCGATCAAAGAAAAACGTGATTATTTGGGGAGACGCAAATCTGCGTCCTGGATGTACATGTCACGGCTAGCAGCATCAAAAGAGTGGGCGTTTATGAAGGTGCTTCCTCGTTGCGTAGCCCTCTTGGGGTGTGGTCTCAGTGCCTCTTTTTTTTTTTTTTCAACTTGACAGGTTCTCCACGAACACCAGTTTCCAGTCCCCCGGCCAATTGACCAGGCTAGACACTGCATATTGATGGAGTTTGTTGATGCCTACCCTCTGTGGGTGGAACTTTAGTTTCGATTAATTGCACGCCGCGGCTCATGTGGAACATGGGAATGGAATGAAGGCGTCAAATTGACCAATTGCCTTCTCCTGGTAAACTCTACTCCCAGCTGATGGACCTTATTGTCCGCTTCGCGCATGCGGGACTCATACACGGAGACTTCAACGAATTCAACATCCTTATCCGTACCAGTGACGGCGAACCCGTCGTCATCGATTTCCCTCAAATGGTTAGCACCTCCCATGAGAATGCAGAGTGGTAAGTGAGTCATTCGAGTAGACCCCCCACTGCGACGGAGCGACCCGTGCGTTTCAGGTATTTCAATAGGGACGTTGAGTGCATCCGCACGTTTTTCCAAAGACGGTTTAGGTATGAGAGCGCAATATATCCGAGATTCAAGAGCACGGTCACGGTTGCCGGGGACCCTAAGGACGACGATTTTCGGTTAGACGTTATCGTAGAGGCAAGCGGATTCGGACGCCGAGAGATGAAAGTTCTAGAACAGGTCTGGTGTTCTTGTTCATTTGTCTACGTCACCTGTGCGCTAATGTCAATGACAGTACGTGGAATCGACAAAAGAGAACAAGTCCGACTCCCAGAGTGACGGTGACGGTGAGAGTGAAGGAGAGGATGAACCGGGGGAGGGGGCCGTTGTGGAGGGGAGTGCGAGAGAAGAGGAGGAAGAGGAGGTCGAATCGGACGACGTGGGGCCAAGCGGAGAAGAACCGGGGAGCGAAGACGAAGAGCCGAAAGGGTCGGCCGGGTTATGGCATGCTCAGGAGCAGGCGGACGCCCAAGCAAGCACAGAGTCACCGTCGCGAGGACCGCCGCGGTCTGCGTCAGCTAGCCCCGCGAGTCAACTCGCCAGCAAAGTCGAGAACAGCCTCTCGGTGGATTCGTCAAAGGACAAAGTGATCAGAAACAAAGCGGCCGTCGACGCATACAAAGAGCGGACGCGGGAGAAGCGAAAGCACCACTCGAGACGAGGAGCCGAACGGATCGGACGTGCAAAGGGAAGTAAGGCCAAACAGGACAATCGAATCCGACTTGACAAGAGCGGCTTGTGGGACTAGAACCACCCTCCACCCCCCCTCCACGGGCGTATCGGCTTGCCGGGCAGACGGACACCAATACCGAGTGTGATCCCGACGCATACATGTACAATAACAGTGAAACCGGACGTGTGATCTGCTCGCTAGCGCAGTCGTCGCTAGGATCGCGATATCGCTTCACCGGTCCACCGCCAGACGCGGCGGCAGGATCTCTTTACTGGGAGGAATCCGTGACCGCTGCAGATCCCGCCAAATCCGCACTCTGTCCTTCTCTCACCCCCATCATCCGACGCTTTCCTTAACCAGCGCCGCCGACGGGACGCTGTTGCGTGGCAGTGTTCCAATCGGCAGCAGGCCGAGCCAAATCGAGCAGAGAGGGCGCACGAAATTTCCGAGATTGATTAAATGTGGGATGATCTGCGATTCGTCGCGCTCTCTAGTTGGGTGCAGCCGTTAAGCAAATGCGGCTCAAGGTAGCCCCACTACTCTCGAGCTCGGCGCCCAACCCTCGAGCCACGCAGTCAGTGGTGAACAGGATGCGTGCTGCAACTTGTCTACCCACTGCGACAGAGACCATAATATGGCACGGATAACCGTATGGCTGTGGCACCCATCCGAAGGCACCATTACCAAAGCCTGATCGGCAGGAAGCCTCCTCAATTCCGGGAAGCAGCGTCCCCGAGTTGAAGTGCGGACAGAGCAAAATTCGCAGGCACATCGCTGATCATCAGTAGCCGTGGAGCAGCGGCGGTCTCAGTCGCCGGTTCACTCTGGTCATATTACGGGTACAAGTAAGTAAACATGGGCGGTACACCGAGATGTAATGAGTTTACGTAGCCTCGTTGGCAATGTCCATTTAATGGAAATACCGCAAGGCTCTTTCCTTTCTTCTGGGAATGGCGGAGAAGTATGTGATAATAATGTGAGGCCCGGGCGGTCAAGATAGCGAAAGAAATAGACATCACGGATGTGGATTGTAAACCCATCGCCTCCGCCCCTTCCGTTGGCGTGGCCTCTATGTCCCATATGACAGACGGGGTTGGTACAAACACACCTGACATAGAATATAAGTTCGTAAAATGTCAACAAAAAATATCCTTACGAGAGGGGAGTCACGCCAGCTCCTGGGCTTGATCGAATTTGTGTTTTCCTTTTGCTTGATAGTCCGTCATTCCTTTGCCACTTCCCGTGACCCCCACTAAGAATCCGATCAGTTGATTGTAGCCGCAACGCGTAGAGAACGACAGAGAAACGAACCGCGACCAAGAGGATTATCGGGGGTCTTGAAGATGCTGGTCCCTGCCATTCCCGCAATATGTACGCCCTTTTTCTCGGACTTTTTGGCAAATTTCTGCCAACTCGCCTGTTTCTGTACCTGCTCCTTTGCCTTCGCCGCTCGCGTTTCCAATTTCTTCTCGTTTTTCTTTCGCTTCCGTTCCTTCTCTTCCTCCTCCTCTTCTTTCGCTTTGCGTTTAGCAGAAGGGAGTAGGTTGTGATTGGGCGGGAGGGGCTTAAGTGACGAAGCCTCGAGCTGCTCAGTAGTATTGTAACTCTTGAACATGATGCTGTATACACGCTTTTCTGCAGATCCAGCGACCGAATTGATACGAGCGGGGTACCATGCACCATCACCGGAATATTTGGCTAGACATTCGTCCCCTGCGGACCATGTGGTAGATTGCTGTGCAGTTATCGTCTTTCGTGAGGTATCTGTTGACTTGGAGGGTGATGCGCTCCCGCTCTGGGAAATGAGTGTCGTTGTCAGATTGATAAGTTCCTGGAGCTCATCACGAAGAGAGGTGAGCTCTGCATTGTCCGGGTCCGCAGCAAGGGCGAGTTCGACTTGGGAGAGTTGTACTTGGTAAGTCTCGAGGCTTTCTTTGTCCATGTAGGAGAGGTGGGGTGTGGAGGGTGTTGTGGTGTTACAGAGTCGAAATAGAGGTCAGGCTCAGGACGAGATACGGCTAAGGAGTGGTGAGATGAGACCGGCTTTCAGCGGACAGCGGACATTCACATTCAAGGTCAGCTGTGGCACGCAATGCCAAATAGACGGAAAACATAATCATTTTAACTGTTTACTTTCACCGACCGACAATAATTACAGTTGGTTACGTCTCTGCTGAGGCTGCCACACTAAGAACTGATCGTGGAGTCCAGCGAGTCATGGCGCATACAGAAGCTAGCCTCATGGCTATCATCCTGAGTTCCCAAGTAATGACCGTTCCGCGTCTTCAAAATATTCCTAAGACCATGATTCTTGCAAAACCAAGACTCAGCACATTTCAAAAACATTTATTGATCCGACTGACCGCTCGTTCAAGCTCAAGCAACTTCATTTTGACGTGACTGGCATCATGCTGCAGCCCAGCGACCATACTCTGCAAGGCACAATACTCATTTAGGCTTCCAGAGGAAACAAAAAAGGGGGAGGGGGGGGGAATACAAAACCGACTGACTTTCGCTGTCTTGCAATTAAGGCCCTTGAATGGTTCAAGACGTTCGAACGGCACTGGATACAGACCAATCGCCAGTAATTGTGAGTGAAGACAGTCGATGTGCGCCTCAAGCGTGGCTATGTATATAGTCCTCCGGTGGGGGGCTCCCATCGTTGCACTGTCGCCACGAGTCAATGACTTACTAGTATCGCGCAGAAATTGATGATATCTACATACATTTCGTGAGCACTGAAGACAGACTTCTCGAGGGCATGGTTCCATATTTTTCGGCGCTTTGCGCCTGTAGCGTTCTTCTTCGCGTATAACCGTGCATATGGATGGGCAATCACAATCTGAGAGGGAGACCGAGAAGAGGATGCGGAGATTCCAGAAAAATGTGATTGTACATCTGGTGGGGGAAGAAGAGACGGAGCCGGGGGACCGAAGGATTCGACACCAGTAGGAGGACTTGGAGCTAGTGAAACCGACATTTCACTAAAATCACTGGTGGTGGGGGAAGGAGATGTCTGTTGTTGAACCAGAGCACTAGTGTCGAACGGGTGAGCTTGATCCTGAAGCGAGCGCTGGACTTGAAGAGAAAGCTGGACGCTGTCTGACGGGGTCATTGGAGTGGGAACGGGAAGACGATGTGAGGACGCTGGGGACGGACTCGGAAAGCCAGAAGTATAAGAGACACTGAACGCGACAAGGGGTTCGCCACGGGCAGAATTCTAGAAGCGGAGATGGGGTACGAATGCCATTCTGAAACCGGCCAAAGCATCATTGCTCGCGAGCGACTCGAAGAGCGTCTGTTGAAGAGGGAAACCCATGTCCAACTGAGGAGGGCCACCTGCACCGACGTAAAGCCCGGAAGCAAATCCATTCCGGATCTGGCACTCGTAACATGCCGTCCCGGAGACTGGCGCTAGCAACTTGTGCGGAGAGGACAGCGTTTGGCGTCGACTTAGACGTCAGCATGCACGGTTCGCGGCGTCAGAGTACGTACTCCACGCACGGTATGTTCAATTCCGGCTACAGTTACCTTGGCCTGCTTCCCGGTCTTGCGATCGGGTATGGGCATGGTGGCTTCGGTGAGATTCTGACAGATCTCACCCTCGATACCTCCCGATGTCCCTCCCCCCACCTGCGCCCACCTCAAAAAGTATTTATTGCATTTCCTGATTTTGTTGGACTTGGCTGCCCACTTTTTTTTCGAGCACGTGTTGCGGGACCAAGACTACGTACTTGGGTGCCGTTTTTTGCCTCTCGGGACATTCCTTGACGGGCTCTCGTGACTGTGGGCCTGAACTCGCGGACAAGCAGGGGCCAGTTGGGGCACCAACAAGGCATCGATCTGCGTCAGGAGAAGGTTAACGCCACATCGAAAGCAAAACCCGTTTGGTGCACGCTGAGATGGCCGCTCCTTTGTTTGCTTTTCCTTTTCTTCTTTCTTTTAATTGCCCCTCTTGAGCCAAACCCGTGGAAAGCAAAGAAGAGGGTCTGATTCCAGCCCTGCCCCGCGATCTAACGTTCTCAGAATTTTCTCGACGGCGGCCGGTTCACGCCATACCACAACGAGTAAGCTGTGCCCCCCTTCGGAGCGCGTGTTGCCCGGTTTACTTTGGCCATCCATGGATCCGTTCATCAATCCGGTCCCATTATAAGTATCCTCGACTCCGTTCTTGCCTCGTACCGCACTCAGCGACAAACCTGAGCCCAATACGTATGCGAATGGATCCGTTATCATTCCAGCCAGTCAACCCCTTCGCCACATTTTATCCCCCGCAAGTCGCTGAATACGACGCCTATGCGGCGGTAGATAGAACCCACGTACTGCTCTCCTCTCAAATCCCACTGACTCGCCATTCAGATCCCTCAGGAATACACTGATCTCGATATGGCCCTCTATCCGTCTTCCGGGGAGAACTGCCAAGCCAATGTCGTGACCAACACGCTCTACAACTCCGAACCCAGTCTTTGCTCTGCACTTCCTCTCCTCCACAGCGCTTGGCACCCTGGCAACGTCGCCGCTCCACCACCGAACGATACAGTACTCCCGCAACCATCCCAACTGCAGTATGCACAGACACCGGGTATGCTCCTGCACTCCCCCGTGCCCGTCTCAGGGGCCTCCTGGCCTATTATCTCTCCCGAGTTATCGGCCTTACGCGACAACTTGTACAACCAAGGGATAAATTCAGGGCCGAAGCATCTCGCACTAGACGATGAGCCGGATCTTCTGCAAGTATATGCTAATGTCCCCCGCGAGACATTTCCTACCCCAAGTGAACTCTTGAACAAGGCGACGAGCAAGCAGAAATCTATCGGTGCATCAGCCAAGGCGGGCCGCAAGACAGAGAAAAAGGTCGAGACTCAACGGAGGGCATTGCAACGTGTCCTTCAAGAGAGTATCGGGTTTTCGCCAACGGATCCGTATGCGCAACTGACTGCTTTTCTGTTGATTGCCGCTCACGTAGTTTGCGTAGTGACACAATATCGTCCCATGACAAAAAGCGTTATTACCTGGAGTGCCTCGAGCAGTACATCACATACTTGCATGAACAGCTCCGCTTGGTTGGGCATGAACCTGTGCCGCTAGAGCGCGTGTCAACTTATCGTGGCCTCACAAGTCGTTCGATTAGGGTAACCATCGTTGCAGTCGGGGCCGTGGCGCATCTAAATAATGCTTTATCCAGACAATGTTAGTGAACACACAGAACGTGCTCAGGAAGACCCATGAAGAAACCATCGCGGAGGAGAGAAATGTACAATCTGCATTATGGAATACCTAGAACATCGAACTGATATTATGGCCATGCAGTTCCTGAAGCTTCGAGATGATGTCCTCTGCTTGGACTTCCCAAGGCGAGATTCGGGCGGTTATCACGAACTCTCGGCAGAGACAAAGCCAATATAACCCCTCGATTGGTCGACGTGTCCACATGGGGATGGACTCTGGCATTATATTGTTGGTGACTCGTCTGAGAGACAATTTTTTTACGCCGTCAGGAGTACGCTTATTCTACACAGTACATAAATATTACGCTTCTGAATTTGCCAACTGAAATCAGACGAATTCCTGTTGAGACTCCAACACGCCGCCTCGAGGGGGACACATTAATATTGAGGGTGGGCCCGGGAACTTGCAATCGCACCCCGGCATAGTGACGTCGAGACGTCTTTTTTTATGGCACAGCTTGCAACCGCCGGTGGGATGTCTGCGAGAGGCTCAACCGTCTCAATCGTCATCTTGGTCTGCTTCGCATGCCGAAATGAATGCCGGAAATTTTATATGAAGAGTAGATTTGATCTTATTTAAGAAGTCGAGCCCCTTAACTAACTCATTTTCGTTCGTCCCCGTCCACTGGCAGTCCCCGTCTCGTACAAACGGTTTGCCGCGGGTGATTACATAATCACTCTGCGGCCGCCCCTTTTGCGCTTTGGAACGCGCGCGGAACGACAAAGACGGTTACCACCTCACCCGCTACGACGCGCTGCTTGGCTTACACGCACACACACACACACGTACACGTATCTCACATTATACATTCGCCTTTGGAACTTAGTCACTACTCCCTTGTCCTTCTACGAGGGAACCCGCAATCTCTTTCCAGCCGCCCCTCTTCTCGTTCAAATTTAATTCGTGACTGCTTCCATGGCCTCGGCTTCTTCTCTTCCTGGCCCCGCTTTGCAGGCTTCGCGCTCTGCGGTGCAAGCCGCGTTTGCCGAGCATCCAGAGGTCGAGGACCATGCCGCCACAAAGAGCAGCGAGGGAGGAGATGATGGCGCGTTGGAACCCGGCGAGATACAGGAGGTCGATATGCAAGCACAGGCGGAAACGATTCGCACGGTCTTTAGCGATCCCAAAAATTTCAATGTCAAGGTACTGCTACCCTGACCACTCCCCTGCGTACATTCGTTCTAATCGGACTGCTTTCCTTTCGATTCGTAGCACCCGCTTTATTCCCCATGGACGTTGTGGTTCGATTCTCCCGCGACCAAGGGTCGGAATCTACCGCAGACACCATCTACTGCATTTCCTCAAACGCCCATCCCACAGACGCCTGGCGCAGCCTTGGGATGGATGGAGGATATAAAGCGGGTCATCAGTTTTGATAGTGTGGAAGAGTTTTGGGGGTGTGTGATCGCGCCGATGACATTGGATGATGATCGGGTTGACCCTTCTTTTCAACAGCTTATACAATAACATTGTTCCGCCATCACAGCTGCCCCAAAAGGCCAACTATTACTTGTTTAAAGTGCGTGGCTCTGTTGACGCGATTGAATGATGGCTGTCTAACGTGGCAGACAGGACGGGATCATTCCCGCTTGGGAAGATGAGGCGAACAAAGCTGGCGGAAAATGGAGTATACAGCTTCCCAAGGAGAAGAATAGAGGAAACGTCGACAAAATGTGGCTTTATACTGTAAGCCAGGAACTACTATCACGCGGCATCGTCCTGACAACCTGTGGGTGGTGCAGATGCTGGCAGCCATTGGAGAGACTTTCGATCCGTATTTAACGAGTGACGAGGCTCCTCCGGGTACGCAATCACTCGTCACGGGTGTTATTGTCTCCACGCGACCACAATTCTATCGGCTGTCGATCTGGACGCGCTTGGCGCCATCGGGAGCAGATGACGATAAACTGCGGGAGCGGATTGAGGCTGTTGGCCGACACTTCAAAACGGCCGTACTCGGCTACACCGATTCGCAGAAGCTGGCGGGGCCGCTGGCGACTGATGTAGAGTTCCAGTCTCATAAGGACTCTGAAAAGAAGGGCAAGTCGGGGAGAAAGATTATAGTCTGAGGGCCCGTTTTTATCTTGTATTATGGTGTTTGGTTGCGCCCCGCATGCGGTGCATCCATGGCAATGACGTAGCGTCATCTCAGCCTGATAAAACCCCCTGCCCGACCGTGTATTTAATACATCTCTTTTTCCTTCCCCCCTTCTCATCTCGCTTTCACAACCATGCCAGTTCCAGGTTTCTTGTCGTCGATAGCAGATAAGGCCCAGAATGCTCTGAATAATTCTTCCTTATCACAACATATCCCTCCGTCCCTCACCGGGGCTGGTCGTCCTCCTGCTGGCGCCTCGTCATCGCCATCCGAGGGTAGTTCCACTCATAAGAGCCATACCTTTGAGCAGATCCAACATCAGTTCCGCCAGATTCAGCAAAACTACTCGTGAGTTCGAACATACCCTCCATGGTTCATTTCTAATCAGTATTTATCGCAATCTTAGCACCACCAATCCAATCCAAAAGATAATCACTGCCGAGAAAGGCGTTGCCCTCGATTTCGAAAGTCTGTCGCGCGATGCTCGGGCCCACAGCAAGGAACTTTATATGTGGGGTCAGCATGAACACAGCGATATCAAAGATGGTTGGTGATCTATCGATGATGTTTTTTTTGGATCTCACCGTGCTTTGCCAGTCTCCGATAGGTTGGCCTTTATGAATTATATCATGGGCTCGCTCGCCACTACGCTGGCTGCGAAGCTGAACACGGCCCGCGTACCACTCAAGGGACTGCGAGATAACGAGGTGGCTCTTTTGCAGAAGCGTAACATTCGCAATGGGCTGGAACATCAGATTTCGCGCGTTGAAAATAGCCGAGAAAAAGGTTTTGAAAGGCGTGTTGCAGAACTGAGAGAGCAGCTCGCTAGAGCTGAAAGGGATGATGAACCGATCGAGAGGCAGCATGAAATTCTCGCGAGGAAGGCCTTGAAGGAGAGCGAACAGGAGAAATTCCAGGCACTCCGAGAGGTAAATGAACAGCTCGAGGCACGGTTCACGATTGTGTCTCATTGTCTCCCTTTTTTTTCAGTATGGAGAGAAGCTTGCGCTCCTCGCACAGGCTGCCGAGTCTGTCCTCGGCGTGTTGCCATCTGTTCCCCCCTCGTCAAGTCAGCCTTACACTGGCGCGGAGCAGACGGGTTCTGTCCGTGCTTCTCTGCAGTATGCACTGGACCATTGGAAGCCTGGCCAAACCAATCTCTCTGCGCCTGCAGATGCAATTCTGGATCGTTCGAACACCGGCAGCTTTGGCGAGACTCATGCCGCAGAGTTGGAGCGGATCGACACGACTGAGCACCCGGGTATCCCGGGAGGATCTGTTGAGCGTCCCAGGCGCGATTCTTCACCCGCATCAAGGCCCCCTGGAGTTAGTTTCCCTGTCCCTGCTCCCGCTCCTGTCGCAGTGCATGAATTGGGCACCGCGGATAGCCCGCCATCGTCTTCGCAAACGCACCAGGGGTCATTCGGCTCACCCCTCGCTGTGGGCTCAACGCACCCGGATATCAATCCGGCGGCCTTGAATAACGAGCCCGCTCAGATTCCGTCAAGGACGCCTCCCGTGGCTGTTACGCTTCCGGGCCCGGTGGACACTGAGGCAAAGGTGCCAACTGTCACACCCACCGTGGCAGAGACAGGCGTTCCCGTATCTGCGGGTCCAGGCGGTCCAGGACCATCACGAGGTTCGCTCCATGATACTCGATCTTCAGCGTCCGGTTCGTCACCAGCGGTGACCAATGCTCCAGTCCCAGAGGGAGGCTCATTCAGTGGTTCCTCGAACCGTATGAAAGTGCAGAGGAGGAGAAGAGGCGGTTGGAACGGGAAGAGCGAGAGCGGGTCCTTCACGGTCACGGTGATGGACCCTCAGCGGTGTCGTCCACACCCGGATATGAGAGTGCAGAAGATGAGAAGAAGCGGCTGGAGAGGAAGCAAAGAGAGGCTCTACTCCACCCGGGAGATGAAGCGTCGGTGGGCAGGGTGACCCAGACGCGGAGGATGGAGAGACCCCTCCTCCCTACCAAGATTAGTTGTTTGGCTTGTATGTTTGTTGTGCCGTACCCGATGATTATCAGATAAGCGACACGTGGCATTACCTCCGCGCCGCTCGGTTGTCTCCTCTTTCCTCTTGCCAGCAACAGCAGTGACTGTTCCCTCACGATGGAGCCGTTTCAAGCGAAACTGGTCGCTGCGACTACAGGTGCGACATTGACTGCGATAACAAGTTTGTATCTACCATCGTCTTTGTCTTCGTAAACCGTCTGACCAACCTCCCCTAGTGACTCCATTTGACGTGGTCAAAACCCGGCTGCAAACCCAACCTCCAAGAATGCAAGGTGTGCCACACATCAGTGCGCACTCCGTGTGCTGCCAGCCAACCAGCGTCCCATGCGTTCGAGGTCTGCCACCCGCCAACTACGCTCGCGGCATGTCCACCTTTGCGCATACCATCCCCCAGGAGCTCGTCTGCATCTGGGACCGCGGTGTGCTCCGTACAGAACGTGTGAACGGTTTTTACGACGCCGTCCGGCAAGTTATGAGGGCAGAGGGCACCCGAGGTCTCTGGAAGGGCGCTGGAACGACCTTGTGAGTCAATCATCCTTCCCTTGTGCTGTGTCCCCGTCTCATATGCGCGACCCCGTTTAGAGTCATAGGAGTACCTTCGGCTACGGCATACATGCTTATGTATGACTACCTCCTGCGGCAGCTCCTGCCCGCCGTCATCCCTGTTCCGTCGGTCGTACCCTTGGCGGCGGGCGTATTCGCGCGGAGCTTTGTCAGCTCCGTTGTCTCCCCCCTGGAGCTCGTGCGGACCAATCTCCAGTCGACACCCAGATTATCCGATACGCCGCACACTCTCAAGTCCGTCCTTGAGTCCCTCGGCGGGGTCGTGCGTGCACACGGCGTCCAGCATCTCTGGCGCGGCTTGGGCCCACACTATGGCGGGACGTCCCATTCTCCGGTCTTTATTGGGCATCGTATGAAGGCATGAAGCGTTATTTAGAGGAGAGGGGGAGGTCTGGCCCGTCCCTGGCGTTCGTCTGCGGCGCCACGAGTGGCACCGCGGCCGCGCTGCTGACTTCCCCATTCGATGTCTTGAAAACGCGACGGCAAGCCCTCGTCATGTCAACGCCGGGTCAGCCAACGCGCGCGCTTCCATTCCTACGGCAGATTGTTCAGACGGAGGGAGTCTCTACCTTATTTGCCGGGCTTGGTCCTCGGATAGCTAAAATTGCTCCTGCGTGCGGGATTATGATTGCTTCCTTTGAGGTTCGTGGCTCGTTTCTTCGCTTTCTCATCAGATGGCTCATCTCGTCGTTGGTTTAGGGCATTGGACGCATGCTGACGAAAAGTGAAAGTCGATCATCCTAGACGTATAGTATTCGAGCTTGCATCATTCGCGTTGTAATACCACAACATATCCCTATCCTTCATATACTCCGATCCATAACTTTTAGACCAACGCTAGCCTAGCCTATTAAGTTGTTTCTTTGCCGTTGTTAATTTGCCCCCGACCGTATCCATATCGTTCGTAAGACCGTCCAATAATTCGATATGCTGCGCCAACTCGTTGTTGATCGCTGTCCCCAACTGCCTCTGTCGCTGTAGGATTGCTGTGAGCTGTGCGACTTGCGCATCCTGCTGCTCCATCTTCGCTTGCTGCAGCGTTAATAACCCATGATCCTCCAAAGGGCGAGTCTCCTCCGTCTCCTTTGGCGGCTGCGGCACGCCAAATACCCGCGCGATAGGTTTCGAGGACGAAGAAGCCCCCCCGCCATAGGCACCACCCATCGCTGGCGCGGGCGCCACCGAGAAGCGCAGCACGATCCGAAGCGACACCGGCGCTGCGCTCAGCCGCGAGGCCGCGCGCCGCCTGCTGCTGCTGCTGCAGGCGCGCGACGGCGAGCATCCTCGCGAGTTTCTCGCAGTCGTCCTGCAAGCGCGCGACCAAGTCCGTGCGGCGCTGCAGCTCGCCCTCGCTCATCCCGCGCAGCGCGAGCGCATCGAGCCCCGCGACGAGCGCGCCGATGCGCGCGAGCACCCCCGCGAGCTTCTTCTTCGCCTGCACGTTCGTCGCGTGCGCGCCCGCCACGTCGCCCCGCTCCGAGAGCGCGTCGCGCCGGTTGGCGTCCGCGCGCACGTCGCGCACGCGCGCTTGCAGGTCCATGTGCTCGTCCAGCCACGTCGAGGAGGTGAACTGCGCACCGCCGCCGCCGCCGCCGGTCCCGTCGCCGAGGTCGCCTGCGCCGTGCTTGCCTATGGGCACGCCGAGAAAGTCCCGAAAGGCGAACGTGTCGAGCCATCGGCTGTCCTTGGCGGAGACGATCGCGCGGAGATAAGCCTCGAGGCCTGCGCGGCGTTCCTCGAGAAGCGCTTCGTTCTTGGGGGAGCGGAGCATCGCAAGGGCGTGTTTAGGCGGGAGGGACGAGGGCGGGGGCGCGCCTACGGATTTGGTGAGTTCGGTGTGGAGGTCGACGAATTCGGAGTAACGGCGCCACATCTGCCATGAGCGGACGTGCGCTTGTATGTCGATGCGGAATACGATGTGGGGTTTGGGTTCGGGACGTTCTTCGTGGCCACGCACGTACACGGCCTGAATGGCGGTCATGGGGGAGAGAGAGAGTTGCCGTTGAGGGAAACACGCGTATTCGGTTCGTTCCAAAGCAAGGCGAATAGCATGACTGTAACAACAAATCTACAGTGGTACAATACGTCTCAGTAGTTATTTGTCAATCCTCTATGCAGTTCCAGTCTACCGCCTCTAAGATGTCACCGTCCCCTTCGTTTCGGCTGTCACTGAGGCTGTGACTGCGCATTTGGTGGCTCCTCCGGGGGTTCAACGGATTCTCGAATGTCCACCGGACCAATGACATAGCGCAGCACGTCGGAAAGTGTAATGATTCCCAGTAATCGGCCTTTCTTCCCGCCCTTTCGTTCTTCCTCCTGGAGACATAGATCGATTAATGGACATTCAAAAAGAGATAAAGGTCAAAACGACGGACCTCCCCTTCGACGACAACCAGGCGATGTACACGTCGCTTCTTAATCAGTTGTAGAAGGGTGCCTATTGAATCCGACGCAGTACATATCACCACTCCGGGAAAATCGGGCGATCGTTGGTTCAGGGCTTCGGCGATCGTCAAGTCTAGGGCTTGGTATGCGCCCAGACGAACCAGCGTCTGTACAAGCAATCGGTTCAAATCGTATGGCGTACCACCTAGCAAAAGCACTTACAATGACGTCCACCGTTTCGTAGAGGTTGACGACGACGCCGTTCTCGTCGATTATGGGGACAGCAGAGATGCCGCGTTCTGAGAACATGTGAACGACATCAAATACGGTCGTGCTCATGGTGGCAGTCGCAATAGGATGATACGGGTTCTGCCCTAGCAGGGGTTCTCCCGTCGAAGGGTCATGCTCCACGTAAGTACCAATGCCGAGTTTGCGAAGAGGAAGATGAAGGAACTGAATGTCCCGATTGCACTGAAGCGAGATGAGGAAGATTACGACAGGATGGAAGGGCTTTACGTTACATTAATGGCGATGAACTTGAGGAGGCGATATTGCGTAAGAACAGAAACAATGACTTGGTGACCAGTCTCAGAGTCGTTATCGAGAAGGGGTAGACGGCGAGCGTGGGTCTGAATAAGACGTTGTGCGGCATCGTAAAGAGAGGAGTTGGGGTGTTCGTGGATTAGAGGAGGAGTGGCTACACCAAGACTCTTTTCTATATCTGAACAGAGACCACGGTGGCGATTAGCGCTTGGGGTGGAGTAGGGCGGACAAGTGAAGCACTCGCCTCGTAAGGATTCAAGACGGAAAGTTTCCACGTCCGCGGCAGCATTGTCGTAGGAGGATGTATCGTAGTAATATTGGATTAGATGGATGATATCGGAAACGGTGAACATCCCAGTAAAAACAGATTTTTCGCTGTTCCAGAGGGGAGCGGAGACAACACCTGGGAGCGAAAGTGAGCACTTGGGAGGCACGGATGCACGATCGCGCGTATACCGACCATTGAGGAGAAGACACTGAAGAGCCTTTTTGACCTCCAACTGAGAATCGAGGACGATCAGGCGAAAGCTGACGGGGAAGGCGTCGTAAGATGTGCGACTCCTGAGGAAAGCGCGAATCGAATAGAGAGCGGCGTCGTGCGTTTCCTGCGTCTGGTGCGGTGCGAGTTGGGACGGTGCTCTCTTTCTACGAGCCGACTGTCCGCGCTTAAGCTTTGGAGATGTTGGGGAGAGCGTGGCTGTGTTCATCGCCTGTGCGTGGTAGTCGCGGTACAGGATCCTTTGCCTTGCCACCGCAGCTGCCCGGTGACGGCCAACTCTCCGCCCGTCCCGCTCGTTCGTTTGACCACCTCACCAACTCTCTCTTTTCCTGTTCCTCCACCATGCCTTCTACTCCGACACTTCTCTCTCGCCCTTCAAGAGCAACTATCCTCGCCATCGTCCACTCTAACGAATACAATGGGCAGTCTCATATTCGGGAGCCCACCAACGACGCCCTCCTCGTTCTTCTCCCGCTCCTAATCGTCCTCTCCACCTTTCTTTTCCTTTTACTTCTCTTTCTCGTCTGCATCCTCCTCCTCCGAAGACGCCGCGGGATTGCTCTTCGCGATACAGATGGCCCTATTGACATGAGCAGGGACGAGCTGGTCCTGGGAGAGGGGGGCTTTGACGGCGTGGAGTCTCGCTGGCTCGAGAGTGTGAACGATAGTGCGCGTAGAACGTATCTCAGAGCGAAGGGTGCGTTTCCTTTGCACCTCTAATTCTCGACCGACACTGATGAGGAGAGGGTGCTCCGTGGCCAGATTACCAATTGCAATACCCACCCAACTCACAGAACACAGACATTACTTTATCCCAATTCCTGTCTATCCAAGAGAAAGGCGTCTCGGCGTGGTCTTTTGATCCCGACTACGAGATGATCTCGTCACTTCTTGTCCACTCGCGAACGGAGCTTACGTTTCTCCCCGACCCAGCCTCCGCCACCTCAGTGCAATCCAACCTCCCTCTTCCCAAGTTGAACGAAGTTTACTACTGGGAAGTCAAAATGTTCGACCTCCCAGAAAATACGAACGTTGCCATCGGTCTGGCTACCAAACCTTATCCCCATTTCCGTCTTCCCGGTCACTCTCGATACTCCGTTGCCTATCATTCCAACGGAGACAAGACTTACAATTACCCTTTTACCGCCACACCGTTGGCGCAGTCATTCAAGGAAGGAGACGTCGTCGGTGTTGGCTATCGGCCGCGAAGCGGGACAGTTTTTTTCACGCGCAACGGTCGTAAACTCGAGGACGCGTTCGTTGGATTCAACAGCTACAACCTCTTTCCCACCATTGGCGCCGACGGACCCTGCAGCTTACACGTCAATCTCGGACAAGGCGGCTTTGTATTCATCGAGGCCAATGTGAAAAAGTGGGGTTTGGCCCCAAGTGTAGGGACCCTCGCGCCCCCACCGGCGTACGGCAGTGAGCGTGGCAGCATTCTACTCGAAGCTGGCGGAGGCGTCTCCCCCCGTTCTGTCGAGTCATCTCACACCGTGAGCTCGCGACGATTGCACCGCACGCGGCGTCCGAGACCTGTGTCGTCTGTGGCCCCGGCCGCATCGTCACCGCTTCGAGCGGGCCCGTTGACATCACCGCCACCGCCGTCGCCACCACCGCCAATCACACCGATTGACGAGGAGCCTGAGGAGACTAGTAGTAACGCCGGCGTCTCTCGCGGATACATATCACCCACCGACCTCTCCTTTCACACGCCTCCGAACAGCCACATACCCGCATCACCTCCGAGCTCGGATGGATCCATCTCCAACTCGAACTCGAACGACGACCGTCACGATCACACCCTCCACTCGCGATCGCACTCACACGATCAAAGCGCAGGTGCGAACCCGTTCATTCGTCAGCCCCGCCGACAAGGCCCATCTGATCACGATCGACGGCCAGATTCCGAGTTGGCGTCTGTTCGCGGTCAAATACTTCCTCTCCCAGATTCGCCGAGCACCCCTGGCAACCCACCCACGCCAAACCATCGTGACATTTCTCTCCAAGCGCTATCAGGCGCGTCCGCGGCGGTGGCGAGCGGAGCCCAGGAGGCTTTCAGGGACGGCAGTGGCACAGGGATCAGCAGGAGGGAGCCGCCTGCGTATTCGCCGTTGGATGCCTACACGTACCGTGATGGCGTTCATCTCGATCTCCCTGCGGAGGTCATCGCTGCTGCGCTAGAACGTGGCACGATACCGCCCACAGCCATTGCTGCGAACCGTTCGAGGTCAGAGAGGCGCAGCCGGAGGAGACGCGAAAATGGACCATAATGTAATAAGGAGACTATGCACGGTGTATGGTGCGGTTGTTCTATACGGCGAGCATGGTTTATCGCAGGTGTACTTTCGGTTACTACAATCTGTACTATTTTTTTTGTGGGGATCACTCATCACTCATCACTGTTCACGTTTCTATGACACTAAGTAGTATGGTCTACCTCGTAACTGAATCAACCTCTCGTTGACGTCATCGCCGAGCGTTGTACACAGCACGATTATTGGTGATTAGGCTACCTGCAATGCAGTACAAAACGGTAGTTGGGATGTCAAGACTGGGATGGTCGCCCCCTGGCTGACTGGAGGGTATGGATTGGTATGGAACGGTGAGGTAGGTATAGCTAACAAAGCTGTGGGCGCGGAACGGAAGCAATTGGATAATTGTTACACATGGTGAAATGGTGAAGGTGAAGTGAAAAAGGAACGAATAACGGAATAACGAAAGTGTCATTGGGGTCTCACGTGAAAAATTATCGCTTGAGCATTGCGAGCTGACTGCCAGACCTGATCGTGAACGCGTGCAGAACCTGCCAATCCTCGCACGTCAGAGCTACATCATTCGACCCAAGCCCGCCTGGAGTGCCTCACCTTGGCTGGCGGAACAAGGTCAACCTTAACGCCCTTTTCCATTGTCCTGTTTTCGTCGCCCTTGTCCACATCGGTGTCGCGTGTCGGCTCGAGTGGCCCTAGTGGTGTTTTCTTCGACTTGCTCGCGGCAGTGGCGCCGTCGGTAGCAAGACCATTGCCGACTCCAAAGCGGACGGTGGTGTCGTTGTTCGCGTTGCTGTTGCTGTTGCGCTCGGAGTGCAGTTTGCCTCTGAGCAGTTGGCGTATAGGCTTTGACCATTTGCCGAAGCTGAGCCAGAGGCAGAAACCGAGGCCGAGGAGTGCCGCAATGACGAGGACGCCAACTAGATTGGGGTGTGAGAGAAGGTGTGTGCGGGTGGTGCCGGCGTGGCTGGATAGGGCTGAGGGGCAGCTAGGGTTCTCCGGTGCACAGGTAGAAGGATCGGTTGTGTTGCGCGGGAGGATCATGGAGGGCGGTAGCGCTGTGTGGGATGAACGAGTGGAAGGAGTGGAAGGGGAAAAGGAAGGAAACAAGACCGGGAGACGCATTCCAAACGATTTATTGTCCACAAAATCGTATCATTGACAGCAGACAGACGTATTACCCGAAATGCCAGCCAACTTGCCACATCCGACGCCAATCTCGCAATCGCTATGGCTCTAGCCGTTTTGGGTCCCTCGGGAACAGCGACGCGCGGCGGATATTGCTCAGCTTCAAAAACAGCATCAACACTCGCTCCAACCCGATCCCGCCTCCGCCGTGCGGCGCACAACCCATCCGGAACCCGTCGAGATAGCCTTTCATCGATTCGGGGTCCACCCCTTTGCTTCGCATCTTCTCAGCCAAAAAAGTGGCGTCGTGGATACGCTGCGCCCCGGATAAAATCTCTTCGCCGCGCATGAAAAAGTCATACGAGTTTGACAGCTCCTGCGAACCCAGGTGAGGACACGCGCAGGGCGCAGTGGCGTAGTGAATGAAAAATACGCACAGGATTATCCGGGTCTGGCATGGTATAGAACGGACGTAATTCCATTGGGAATTTGTCGATTATGAAGTAGTCCGTATCATATTTAGCCTTGACAATTCGACCCAGCCTCTTCTCGTTCTCGGTGCTAATATGGTGTCAGCGATGATGCTTTGTTGAGAAAGTAGCTCGACCAAACTTTATGTCGTCCAAGACACTTCTGTCAACGCCATCCTCGGCTAGGAGATCTACCGCTTGGGAGAACGTAAGCTTCAGCGTCTCCTCTCTCCACTTGAACTCCTCGGCGGGAAATTGCGCTCCGATAGCATCTATATCTTTCTGGTATCTCTCCTTCAAGTTCTTGAACAGGTGCTTGAAAAGGCCGTCCAGTAGCTCCATCACTTCGTGATAGTGCTCCTCTATGGTCATCTCCAGATCTAGCCCAACAAACTCCGTCAAGTGACGGTGGGTATTGGCATTTTCAGCACGGAAAACTGGACCAATCTCATACACGCGCTCAAAGTCAGCCGCGATAGCCATCTGCTTTGCGAGTTGTGGAGACTGTGCGAGGTAGGCATCGCCTCGAGATGACGCTCAGATTGGGGCATTACTTTGCAGACGAGCCTAGGGATGACCGACCTTTGAAATAGCTAACTTTGAAGACGGAAGCTCCAGACTCTGTTGCTGCACCTTGCAACTTGGGGCTGTGGATCTCTATGAAGCCTTGCGAGTCCAAATACTCCCTGAAGAAAGTCCCAATGGCCGATTGCAATTTGAAGATAGCTTGATTCGTCTGGGTCTGGGTCATAACGTGTAAGGCTCGCCAAAGTGCAAAGAACGGCCATGCAACGAACTCGCAGATCGACAACACGGTTGTTCAGACGCGTGTCCAAAAGGACTCGATTGAATTGCGCATCAGGGTTCTCGTTCTTCTCGCTCTCCGGGCGCGAGGCATCATCAATAGAGAAGGGAAGTCTGCCCTCCAGTCCGGATACCAGGTGTATCTGTCGAGCAAAGATTTAGCGGACATTGCCGCGAAAACACAGCCAAACCGAAGGAGGAACACGCACGCGAGTGACAATTAGCTCGACATCCTTGATCGTTGCGCTCTTGATTTCGACGGGAGACTTCTGCACGACACCCTCAACGAGCACGATGCTTTCGTCGGACAATCCCGATGCCCATTTGACCATGAGTTTTGAGACCTTTCCCTCCTCGACGGTGAGCAGAGCCTGCAACGAATCCGTTCGTTGCCGGAGCCTGAGAAACAACACTTTATTGCCTTGGGCGCGGACCGTGTGCACGCGCGCACGAATAACGACCGTCTTCCCATCCAACTCAGACGAGAGGGACGCAATCTGGTGACGCGGGACACCGGGGCGCGACTGTGACTGGTTGAGGGGAAGTTTACCGTAGAAATCCCGGGAGAAATCGAGTTGGGCTTCTCTCTGGGCACGACCCGTCAAGAAGTCTCGAGGCGTGATTGGGACCCCACTGGACGAACCTCTTCTGCTTCAGCCTTTTCTCGCTGTTGTTCTGCGAGCTTGGCAGCTTTCTCTGCCGCCTTCCTCTCTTTTTCCGCGGCCTTTGCACGCTTCTTCAGCTCGCTTTTGCTGGGCTCGCTTGATTGCAGCTCTTGCGTGCCGTCGTTTCTGAGATTATCTGAGAATAATGACATCGAATGTTGAAATAAAATCGTACTTGGGATCCGTTGAAGATGACATGATGCGAGATAGAAGGGCGAGTCACCCAAATCCGATCTTATCTTACCGTCGCGCGCCAAGTCGGAGAACGCCGGTCCCGCCGTGCCACAGCGTTCTCCGCCTGTCAAAAAAACCGAAACTGAAACTGAACCTGCACACTCATTTCGTCCCACCTTACACGTCCAAAAAGTCTTTCTTTTCCTTAGAAAAAAATCAGCCATGCTTTCCATCACTCGAACTCGTACTCTAGTCCCAATAGGGAAGGCATGTCGTGCTGCTTCCACTGCTTCTACGTGGTCAAATGTGCCAGCAGGTCCTCCAGACCCTATTCTGGGTATGTCCATCGTTGGATTGTTCGGGGCTGTTCCGACTGCCTCGGACCTCGTTTCGTATTGGCTAGCTCACCAATACGTATTTCCCAGGCGTCACTGAAGCTTTCAAGGCCGACAAGGACCCGAGGAAAATCAACCTTGGTGTCGGCGCATACCGGGATGGTGATGGAAAGCCTTACGTCCTCAATGCCGTGAAGAAGGTAATTTCACTTCGTCCCCTGACGAGGGTGTTGCTGAGGTGGGTGTTGTAGGCCGAGGACCTCCTCCGCGCGTCTAATCCGGACAAGGAGTACCTTCCGATCACTGGTCTCTCAGAGTTTACGAAGCACGCATCCAAACTAGCCTATGGTGCAGAAAGTGTCCCTTTCAGGGCGAATTCTGTAGGCATACCTGCTTCAGATGGGTCTTATGGTTGACACACTTTGCTCTAGATCGCTGCAACGCAATCCATCTCCGGCACTGGGGCGCTGCGCATTGGTGGCGCGTTCTTGGGACGATTTTATCCCCATTCTAAAGCGATTTATCTGCCTGTGCCGTCTTGGGGTAATCATACCCCCATCTTCCGTGATTCCGGCCTAGAAGTCCGCGGGTATCGTTACTTTGACAAAAAAACAGGTGGTTTGGACTTCGAAGGCCTTAAGGAGGATTTGAAGGTGAGCGTCGTAGCCGAGACAACGCGGCGGCATCGCTTACGATATTCACTTGTCGACCAGAACGCGCCAGCGCAATCGATTGTGCTTCTGCACGCTTGCGCTCATAATCCGACGGGTGTAGACCCGACCCCTACCCAATGGAAGGAGATCTCTGATATTGTCAAGGAGAGGAAGCTGTTCCCATTTTTCGACATGGCGTACCAGGGCTTTGCATCGGGTTCGACCGATCGTGATGCGCTCGCTGTGCGGCTCTTCCTCTCAGAAGGCCATCAAATTGCCCTCGCACAGTCGTTCGCGAAGAATATGGGCCTTTATGGCGAACGGGCAGGAGCATTTTCTTTGACGACTGCCGACCCTGAGGAGAAGGCGCGGGTTGATAGCCAGCTGAAAATCGTAATTCGGCCGATGTACTCGAACCCTCCACTGCATGGCGCTCGCATTGCGAATACCATACTGAGCAGTCCCGAGCTATACGGCGAGTGGGAGGCAGAGGTGAAAGGGATGGCAGAACGCATTATCAGCATGCGTGAGCGGTTGTACAACGAGCTGACAGCGACGCATAAGACGCCTGGGGAATGGGGTCATATCAAGTCCCAAATCGGGATGTTCAGGTGAGTTCGATTAGTCGGACCGACACGAACCGAACGAGGAATAATACAATCATCCATTGCAGCTTCACCGGTTTGACCCCGCCACAGACCAAGGCATTGGCCGAGCGAGCCCATATTTACATGACAGCAGATGGTCGGATCTCGATGGCTGGTTTAAATGGAAAGAACATTGACTACTTCGCTGAGAGTGTTTCGAGCGCTGTCAAAGGTACCTTGTAGAATCCTAACTAGGTAATGATAATCCTTCAATGGAACAATACCATTCCCGTTTCCCTCTCCCTCTTTACCCCAAAAGCAGCCCCGCATCGCATGAATCGTTGCCCTCCGTTCTCTTTCTCTTTCGCCATGGTCGCTCTTTCTCCCACACCGTCTTTTCCAGGCGCATGGCCTGACTTGAGTTTGAGCGATCTTGTGCCACCACTTCCTGACAAATATGTTTCATCGGAAACAGACACCCCCGAGGAGGACGACAGCCCTCAAGACGTCTCTCCATCGTTGCACTGTCTGTCTCCACGACCCCTCCCAGAATTGCCTTCTCTCTCTTCCTCTTTTTCGACCGCCAACTCAAGCGTTACGGGCGGTCCATCCACTCCTTCAGAACAACCCTGCTTCCCGGTCGAGGTGCAGCAGTTCGGCACACCTCTGGGGCTTCCCAACGATTCATCCAATTCTCCGGAAAAACACTGTTCCCCAGATGAGGTGCAGCGGACCCGTACGCCTCTGAGTATCACCGACGATGCATTCACCCCTCCGGAGGAACCATGTTCCCCAGTCGAGGTGCGGCCTTCCTGCACGCCTCTGCAAACCCAGTTGCCTATCATTCTCGATCTTCGTGAACCCCACTCTCCGGACACGGCACATTTTTCTCCCCCAGACGACTCGATCTCCTTCCCGTCTCCGTCTTCTTCTCACTTCCGGCTTTCTCTTGCCAACAACTGTTCGGGGGCGCGAAGCGCAGAGAGCGTGGCCACGTTCCTGCCTTCGCCCAGCCGCCCATCCACCCCAGATGGCGAACGCGGCGCATTTCAAGAGGAGGTAGAGGGTCGTCCTGACCCGCTAGCAGAAGAAATAACGAATCTGTGCTTACAAGGCGGCCAGGGGGACCGCTCGCTGCATGCGGCCAAAACCCCCGTCGGTAAACGTACATTCCTCAGCAGGGTCAAACGGCTTGGTGGGCGCGTAAGGAAGCTATTCAAGCCGAGAGTAGCGGAAACCAAACTGCGGCGTAATAGCGTCTCCTCACTTGTATCGCCTCGCAAACCATCACTTCCTGTCAGCGTGCGCCTCCCCGCCGCAGTACCCGAGAGTCCAAGCAGTCGCCGAGATTCCGATGCGCGGCACATCATACCTCGCCGGTTTTCCTTGCAGTCACTGCTCCATCCTCGCCTGCCACTCGGATCTTTCGATTCCAGTTCACGCGTCCATGCCAGTAACCGATTATCGACCATTGTCTCGGCTCAAGAGGAGGATTGGCCGAGCTTCCAAGACATGCATTTGCCAGACACCGCAGCGGCGGAGGTATTAGAAAGCGTCGACCCTGAAACAGATGCGGACCGGGGTCACCACGGAGAGAAAGCAGAAGACGAAGCTCCGGTGACAACAGAAACGCTCTATGGTCTAGGCATTGGGGCACCGGAGTCGACGACCCCAGTTACAGGGACAGATTCCATTTGAGCGGACCTTTCTTTTTGTTTCGCTCTTCGCGTAACAATGTGATTCTTCAGTGTTTCAGTATTCATTACAATTTTCGTTGATAGAAGTAATACATTCAAGGAATCAGACAGAGCGTCAGAAGTTGGTATGTTCGGTACTGTATTTGTCCCAGAACTTCTAATTTGATCAATGAATTCAAATGTCCAAATCTTCGTCAGGATCGTCGTCGTCGATATCGTCTGCCGAATCGGGATCGTAGAGGATTGCTCCCGATGACTCTTTCTCGGAATCACCTGTGAGATGAGACTACGGTAATTGGACATCAACATACCTTTGTGGGCGTAGGGCAAAGGCACTTTAGCACGGGATTTCCGTTGCTCGGGCGTGAGGTTCAGGTTGAACGAAACCTCCGATGTGACATCGGACGTGACCTGCTATTCCAAAGTCCAAAGTGAGTGTGCCCTTGGCTCGGCTCGGACGTGCTCGTTCTCACCTCGGCCCATCGTCTCTTCCCGTCGTCTTCTAGTATAGGTTTCAGGCCGTCCAAGTCGGACAGCGGACACGGCCCACCCGCCGTCCACCCCTCCAGCTCCCGCTCCACATTTCGCCCCCTCCGTCCCTCGGGTGCGCGAGTGAGCACCTCAAGCACAATTTCTCCCCCGCCGCCGCCGCTTGGCCCAGCACCCCCCGGGCCGAGTACTATGCGCTCGACCTCCCACGCTCTCGCGCTGAGCGGCGCAAACACGCGCCAGAAGCGCTCGGGCGCGCTCAGGGGCGGTGGAGGCGTGAGCTGCGCGGTCGCGAGGTGCGTCAGGAGCGCCGGCGGGTGCGCGACGATGTGGGCCAGGGTCGGGGAGAGGCGCGGGGCGAGGACGAGATCGCGCAGCGGGGACGAGGACGTGGAGAAGTGCAAGACGAGACGCGAGGGCTCTAAAGTGGTGGAAAGGACGGAAAAGATGAGATGAGATCTTGTTCGTTTTGTTATTTTTTTGGGGGGGCGGGGGTGAAGACTCACTGGGATGGGTCAGAACATTGGAGAGGAGAGAGGAAATGAGGGCGTATGATTTGGACGGCGCTTCGAGGTCTGCGCACAGGACGTCTGCTGCGTCTATGACCACCGTCAGAGGTCCATCGGGAGCTATCGGATATGGATCATACATAAACTTGGGACTCGTGTCCATAGTGTGAAAACAGTACACCGCACCTTGTTTGACCCTGTTCAGAATGGATTCGGAAAGATCTGAGGATGTTTCGCTGTAGCCGGGCACTTCTGCAGTCCTATCGACAACATGTAGTCCTTCTCTAGGCGGGTCGCCTGCTAATAATGCTGAAGGAGGATAAAGAAGACTGAAGAACAGAACGTGGCTGGTCGCATCCCCATTGTTCACGAATGCGCGCAAGACAGGCAAACTGGATTGCACAAGAGAAGACTCGAGCACGACCAACGGGAAGTAAGGACGGGACTCGCAAGAGATGATGGTAGCAATTAGGCCCAGCATTACAAGTGGCCGTTTACGACACCTGACCAATACGGCATAGGTTGATAATTAATCAATACGAGACTAAACCCAACCTCTTGGAATCCATACTCTGTGACACTAGAGGTGACCCGTGCCAGTGTGAGCATGAGCAAAAAGGCAAAGAAAGATTTCAGTGGTGGGACGGTGACATCGAAATTTGTGAGCAGTGGAACATGAAATGACAGATGATACAGTGAGTTGTATGCATGGAGAGTGTTGGAACACACTCTCTCAGTGGGACAGGCATAATATGGTGTTGCCAGTGTAGTTACAGAGAAATATGGTACATAAGCCAAATTGAGAGTTTTTGAAGAAGGCTGAGCCAGGCCAGAAAAACACTATGAGTTGGAATGAGGAGGGATGCCTTACAGTAGTTGGACAGTTCCTGGGCATCATATCTGTCTCCAACCTCTTGGAAATTGGAATTCATATTACTAGTAGGCAATTCAGGTGAAGATATATTCCTAATTCTACATGAACCAATGGCCAGGTAGCTCGATAGGAAGGGCACCCGGTATATATCCAGATGGCCTGGGTTCAACCCCCAGTCTGGCCAATAAACACTCACCCTTTAAAAACCCACCAACTTCCAACAAATGGTGCATACCATCTTTCCTCTTTCCTTAATCCTACCCACACATCCTACCCACACTATGGATCCACAGCCAAATTTCCCCATGATTTCTGGGGCATTTTTGACACTTGCAGAACAAATTTCACTATTTCCCAATGTAGTACCTGTGGTACTAGATCACATTGCATGGTTCACATCAAGCCTTGATATAGCTTGATAGGCAAAACCATCAAGTGGCCCAGTTGGAACAATCATTATTAATGCGTCTTCAGTTTGCCTGATTTGAAAATTTCCCACCATTGCTGCCAGGCAATTACTCTGGCCTCCTCCGTGCGTAGCCACGTCGAGCCTGACCGTGCCAAACACCTTGTCCAGGTGTGCCTTGAGCAACATCACGTTCACCTTGAGGTGGTCTGTCCACACTGGCACGTCAGAGTCTACGTCCGCGAGGAGCGGGTGCGCCACCTGCTGCCTCAGCTGTTGTATCTGCTGCCTTGACCCGCCCCTGCGTGCCCTTCGGCCTGCGCTACACCATACTCAGTCGGCGTACCGCAGCCGCCCTGTGTTCAGTGAAGGAGGTCCAAGCAGGACCCGGCGGAACGGTGCTGCATGTGGGTGAGGTCGTAATCCGCATTCTGGAGCGCCTCGAGCACCGCGAACCAGCTGGGGCCTAGCATGCCCACAAGGAAGAGTGCAGCAGCGACGAGAGCACGCGCGCATTCCAGATTGCATGGGCTAAGCCCCGGCAGTTGTGGCTGCACCACTCCGCCACCCCCCTGCGAGGCCGAGTGTGAGCCCCTCGAATGAGACAGGGGAGCGCACAGTGGGCTGCGCCTGCGACTGTTCATCAAGCGTGGCAACAAACGTGTGGGGGAAATGTGGCTTTTGCGAGGGCTGTAAGGAATGCATCGCGTGGTGCGGGCAGCGCGAGGAACCCAGCGGCACGGGCTAACACCTGCAGCGCACCGAGAACATCACCGAAGAGCAGGTCAGAGGGGTTTGTGGTGAGGAGGAAGGAGAGGGCTGCGAGCAGGGCTGGCCTGCCTGCGTTCAGCATCACGCGCATGGTCTTGCCTGGGCAGGCTCGATTTTGGGGAGCGTCGACGGGTCGAGTGGACCAGGTGCACACACAAGCTCAGTCGAGCCAGTGAGATGCTTTTGGATCGCGAGGGTGTTGTTGGGTGACGACATACGTCTGGATGGATGAGAGATAAGAGATCCATGTTGGTTCACGACGAACGATGCCTGCGAGCGGCGCTTTCCCTTGAAACGAAAGAAACGGCGAGAAACGACGTTCGACGGTTTGTCGAACGAACGACAGGGTGAGATAGATTTCGCATTCCTCATGCAAGACGTACATCAGGATGAATCGTGTATAAGACATCCATGTTCATTGACCGCGAACGGCGCCTTCCCGAATTAAATGAAGAGAATCGTCATTGGACGTTTGCGAAACAAATGAAATGGCAAGAAATGTCGAACGAATAAACGGGCGACATAGACTTCGTAATCGGCTTTCACGTCGTACATCAGGATGAATATTGAATAACAGATAAAGGATGCCATGTTGGTTCACGACGAACGACGTTCGCGAGCGGCGGTTTCCCGAATGAAATGGCGAGAATCGTCATTGGACGTTTTGTCGAAGGGCAAGAAAGATTTCGCTTTTGTCGAACCAATGAGAAGGCTAAAGATTCCGATTTGGCTTTTCCCCCAGTTCCTGTGCAATATAGAGGATAGTAGAATAATGAATCCAAAGGCTGGCTAACGCTCATGCATGCGCTCAAGTCTCCTTCGCCTTTGCCTTCCATTGGGACCTCTCCAACGTATACCAATGAACTTCCCAACCCGAAATTCCGACAACCCCCACTAGATCTCCCTGGAGAATTTATTCCTGCGCAGCGAGTCCAGGATCGCGGGACGCAATGGGGACGCCAAGATGCGGATCGAGTCGACCTTGCGGTCTCCGCCAAAGGTCGACTCGACGGCAAATTGAAGCAAGTCGTCCTCGATGTTCACGCGCCTGTACGCCTCCTCGGCGAAAAAGTGCCGGATGGTCGCGACGCGCGACGTGCCTCTCTGCCTGAGGTTCGCCAACAATCGTTCCTCCGTCAGTTGCGTCGGCCGGCTCGTCGTTCGCCGCGTCCAGGGAGGCGTCGACGGCGATGAGCCCGATGACGGTGTCCCTGATTTCGAGCAGCCAACAACCCGAGGCGGGCGAGCGCCCATAATGGACTTGGATGTCCGTGAGGTCGATGCGCCGGAGAACGCTCTCGATCGCATCTTCCACGAACGGTCTGTTTTTCCTACGTCCGAGGGAAAGTGTTCCGTTTTAGTGGAGCAAGAAAGGGAGGAAAGGGGGGGTTTCGCATACCAATCGATGAAGAACATTATCGGGACCGCTGGGGCGAAAAACGCGGGAAGCACCTGCAACCAGCTCAAGATTCCGTATGTGGAATTCGGCCACCAGTTCATGTATTGGGCGAACATGGAAGACACGGCGATCCATACGGCGAGAGTGATCGGATGGAAGTACACTGGAATGTGATGAGTTGAGTTGATGTGCACACGCAGGGAAACAAAGTCCGTCCTCACTGCGGTTGTTCGCGTACGCGAGGGGTTCCATTTGCGCCTGCCCGACCATGAAGCGCACTTGCCTCTCATCGCGTGGGGAATATGCGCGGATCCTCACTCGTGCTTGCTCCGGCATGGCGAATGAACCTGATGGAAGAAGCCACGGTCCTTCATTTTATTATGAAAATTTTGAGACAGGAAGCACGCGGTCTTCAGTGGTGGTGACACACCAAGAGAACCTATGAGCTCGCGAGTTTGACCCACGTTCGTCGTTCGATTAGATAAGAGAGATCCTCGATCCCCGGCTGGCTGGCTCTCTCTCCCTCGATTCGACGACCATGCTGATCACCAAAGATTTTCACGACGTGCCCACAAAGCTGGCAAAGAATCAGGGACCCATCCGGATATATGTCATTTCCCCAAAGGTTCCAGGCTATCCTCAAGCCAAGTTTCCTGGTACGCCCATGTGATATCCTTTGCCCAGCTCACTTTCACCCTTCTTCTTTCTACGGACAGGCGTCGTCGTCTTCAGGTCAGGCACAATGACGCTTGAAAAGCTTTCCCCTTTGACAGTGTCATCGTAGCGAGATTTATCAAGTAACGGGGCCTGTCGAACGTTTCGCAGGCCAGATCGCAAGTCACGGTTACGTAGTGGGTGAGACAGTTTTGCCAATTGTCCAGAGTCTGTCCATCTCCAGGGGGCTTGACAAAACGCCGGGTAAACAGCGTGTCCATCGTCTTTCCATGAATTCGAGGGACCTGAGGCCATTCCGTACGATGTCGAAGGTCGGTGCCGTTTCACGCTGTGCGTGGCGATTGACCTTTACCTCGGTTTCGTTTCATTAGGAACCGATAGGGGCAACAAATACAAGGCAACGCGTGACCGCTCTTTATGAGGGTTATTCTCATGCAGTACCGTCGTAGGTCGAGAAAGAAGTGGCCGCTTATGATGAGGTCGTGATTATGTCATCTACACCCCTCGAGCACCCCCCAGCTGACGAGGGCTCTCAGGATGCAACACTGGCAGTGGACCTGCTCACATCATTGCCTAATTGCAATGGCAGAATAGCCGGTGAGAAATCCTTCGCGCAAAAAAGGTTCGGTGTGTGACAAGAATGTTCTCGACCTAGCGACGGGCATGTGTCTTGGCGGGCATCTGGTCAGCGATCTTTCGTGCTCTCAAATCCTTCTTGGCCTAATCAGGGACACTCTTCTTCACTACTGCAGGCTTTCCGGGTAAGCATCCCAGCCCCTTGGCATCTCTCCCAACGTCTCCACCGATCGGTTCATGATGTCCTCCAGGCTGCGTTCGATCCACGCGTCCTCTCGGCAGTCTGCTTCTTCGCCACCGATATTCACGGCGCCACACTCGGCAAAGGCGGCGATAACTCACTAGCACGAGTGCAGGCCGGGGAGCTCACCGGGAAAGGCGAGCTGGTGGTACAAGCAATACTGCTGCGTTGACCCGTGCTACAGGACTCAATGACACATGGGTTATAGATGATATTTGGAAAGCAGGTAAATTGTACCGGTACTGTCTCACTCTCCGTTGCATTTGATGAAGAGAACACCATTTGCAGGATACTCACGTTCCGCGTGCTGGCCGAGACCTCATCCGCAAAACACTAGAAGATGCCAACGTCCTCGTCTCTGTCCGTACCTTCTCTTTCTTCGCCGCGCACTACCACCAATGCTGTTTCAGTTCCTAGAGGTACAGGCTCAACATGCCTTCATACGTGACGAGAGTTCCAAGGGTAGATGGGATGCAGCCTTGACGCGGTCACTCTTCAGCTTCATGATGGAGGTGTTTGAGCGAACAGTGGGGAGGGACCTCGGCCCCCATGTCGAAGGTGGAAAGGCAGTTGAACACGTCTGCTAACTTTGTGCATGGCACTCTGTACTTCCGATCGTCGCTTGAATGAATGGTCAGAGGAATACAACAGCGACATTATCATTCCTTCGGCTTGAATATCAGAACAACACCGCAAGCTATAGATACACGACGACCTGAAGCCCATCGACATGACCCAGCGTCGTAAATCGTCGTAATCGTGCAAACAGAATTGTCATGACGGCAGAACAATGATGGGTGGTATGCCTGACGCGAAGCAGAAAAAGGAAGAAAGATATGCGTGAAGAACAAGGCTGAAAAACAGTGGTGTACAATCTACATTTACTTCTTCTTGCCCGCCTTCTCCGCGGACTTCGTGACTGTACACAACAGTGTTAGCCCCAGCACTATGACGGAAACGAACTGAACTCACCCTTGCCACCTTTCTCAGACTTCTCCACCGACTTGATGACACCGACGGCAACAGTTTGCCTCATGTCACGGACGGCGAAACGACCAAGCGGAGGGTACTCAGAGTATGACTCCACACACATTGGCTTGCTGGGGATAAGCTTGACGATGCAGGCATCACCCGACTTGACGAACTTGGGTCCTTGCTCAATAGCTTTGCCTGTTCGGCGATCGATCTTCTCAAGAAGCTCAGAGAATTTACAGGCAATGTGGGCTGTATGGCAATCAAGGACAGGAGCATAACCAGCACCAATCTGACCGGGGTGGTTGAGGACGATGACTTGAGCATTGAAGGATGCAGCCTCCCTGGCAGGGTCATTCTTGGAGTCAGAACAAACGTTGCCGCGGCGGATGTCCTTAACGGACACGTTCCTGGAGAGGAAAATTAGTGTTCACGTCAGGGGTAGATAGTGAAGACTCACTTCACGTTGAAACCAACGTTGTCACCAGGAGAGCCTTGCTCAAGCTGCTCGTGGTGCATTTCGACAGACTTGACTTCAGTAGTGACGTTCGAGGGTGCGAATGTGACAATCATTCCAGCCTTGATGACACCAGTCTCGACACGGCCGACAGGAACAGTACCGATACCACCGATTTTGTACACATCTTGGAGAGGAAGACGGAGTGGCTTATCGGAGGGACGACTTGGAGGTTCGATGCCGTCGATGGCATCAAGAAGGGTCTTGCCTTTGACGGAACCACCCTTGGTCTCCTTGGTCCAGCCCTTATACCACGGCATGCTATAATGTTCGTTAATTTGTTGAGAATCTATCAGAAAATAGTAATGAAGTACGAACTTGCTAGATTCCTCCAGCATGTTGTCGCCATGCCAGCCGGAAATGGGTACAAAGGCGACTTGCTTGGGGTTGTAGCCGACCTTTTTGATGAAGGCAGTAGTCTCCTTCACAATTTCGTTGAAGCGGTCCTCGCTCCACTGAGATAATTGTTAGAATAGAAAGACAACAAATAAAGCTTCGGAACCTACCTTGGTCGTGTCCATTTTGTTGACGGCAACAATCAATTGACGAACACCGAGTGTGAAGGCCAACAGGGCATGCTCGCGAGTCTGGCCATCCTTGGAAATGCCGGCTTCGAATTCACCAGTACCGCTAGCAATGATGAGAATAGCACAGTCGGCCTGGGAGGTGCCAGTGATCATGTTCTTGATGAAATCACGGTGACCAGGGGCATCAATAACCTAGGATCGCAGATCAGCGATTCCTAATCGGGATAAAGGCTGTCCAACTTACGGTTACCATGTACTTGGGGGTCTCGAACTTCCAGAGGGCGATATCGATGGTGATACCACGTTCGCGCTCGGCCTTTAGCTTATCAAGCACCCAAGCTAGGTAGGATAATAATGTCAACAAAGTATCATTCGCGTGAGCACCAGTCCCAGACTAACCGTACTTGAACGAGCCTTTCCCGAGCTCAGCAGCCTCCTTTTCAAACTTTTCGATGGTACGCTTATCGATACCACCGCATTTGTAGATCAAGTGACCAGTTGTAGTAGATTTGCCAGAATCGACATGGCCGATAACTGAGGAAAAAGTCAGCATTTGATAGCGGTGATGGCGTAACGGTTCTGCGTACCGACGACGTTGACGTGAATCTTCTCCTTGCCCATTTTTTTAGATCTGAAGATTGGACCATAGGATCAGTGTTCGATTTCATCGCGAGCAATACTGAGGCGCCAGGAAGACGAATCTCCATCTTATCCGACCATTCACAATCCACCAGTGTCGCATAGTGCGAGAGTGGAGCCAGAAGGTTCAAAAAATTTCATGGAGGGAACACTTACCAAAAAACACGTCAGAATGGTAAAAAGAGGAGAGACAAGGAGAGGTAGGAAAAGGTTGGGGGGGAAAGCAAAGGGATCTGTGCGACAAAGATTGGGCGCAGATATATGCGCGGCGCGCGAAATTTTTTTCCTGATCGATTGACTAGGATCCGATAAACCATTTCTGGACCCTCCGCCGGCCGGGACCGCCGAGCTTTCACACACTACAAATGACTTGATTCCATTCCAACGGAAATACAACATACACAAAGGGTATGCACTTCTACTCGTAAGCTATCGCTATGGGTTGTAAAGGACATCATTTTAATAGGGAAATTGTGGTGTATACAACATGGGGCCGACTTCGAATGATAATTGATGATGCGGAAAGACGACATGTTTGCCCACCAGGTATCAGAAATAAGATGCCGTGTCAGCGATACAAAGGATGGAAATGCCTGATCGGCACACCACAAGGCCATGAAAGCCATCTATATCCGATTACACATCTTCTATACTCCAGCCTCCTCTTCCTGATAGAAAACGAGATTCCAAAATTCTGTCGAAAGTTGGCCGTGCACTGACTTCAAGCTGAAGACAAGCACGGACAATTGCGGCAGCATCTGCAAGAGCGCCACCGCCGTCGGGCTCTTCGCCCTCCATGTCGTGTCCTTCCAGACAGCGCTCGTCAAGGGCAATGGAAGCATTCGAGAGAGGAGATGCGAGCCCTTCTTGCGCTTCTGCGGCAGTTGTGAACGGGCATTCCCCCGCAAGCATCACATACGCCACAACGCCAAAGGCCCAGACATCCTGCTCTGGTCCTTGGTACCTCTCACCTCGCAAAATCTCAGGACCGGCATAGTCCAGGCTGCGGTTTTGCTTGCTATGAATAGCCATTACACGAAATATGAAATATGTGACCACACGCACGTTCCGCTGAAGGTGTCCCAGCCGCCCTTCCGGACAAGACCAGAACTACCAAAGTCGATCAAAATACACCTGTTGCGAGGCCCAAGGATGACGTTTTCGTCCTTAATGTCTCGATGCACTTTTCCACGACGTCAGAACCTTCTCAACGAAATGTCACAAAGAGAATACCTATTCCTTTTGAATGCAGGAAACTCATGGCATCCGCAATCTGCCCAAGATAGGTACGTACTGAGCTTGGTGGGAGGCCATTCGGATAGCTTTCTACCAGGTCGAACAGGTCCGAAGGTGGGATGGGTGCATTTGGTGCTGGTTCGGGGATGGTGGAGGGCAGTACGAGATAGTAATAGTGATTGTCTTCAAAGAAATCAAGAAGCGGGCAAATGTTGGGATGTCCTTTGACCACCTTGTCTTCCACCCATTCAAAATGGTCGCCAAGTTCAGACTGAGAAGGAGGCGCCTCGGCAAGGCCAGGTCGGGAAGGATCCCATGGCCGTGGTGGGGGTAAGATGTACGACGTATTGGAAATTGCAGACATGACGTAGATTTCGATGGGGATCGTCCCATATTTTGGGTGTTTTTTCCAGCAATCGGCTAAAATTCGGGATTTTATGACTTGCTTGATTACTAGCGGAGGCTACCAAGACCTTATTGAGATATGGTTGGTAGAGCGCGACATCGCTTACCCCAGGCTTTCCATCTTTCATTTCCCTTGCCTTCTTTACTAGACCGTATGCACCGCGACCGATTTCACCTTGAAAGACAAACTCTGATATACTACGCTCGCTTGAGATTTGAGATTTAACGGATGGCGATGGGGTGGGTGGGCGAGTGCTGGTGTCAAGGCTAAGCAAGCTTGCGGTGCTGCCTGACCGGATAAGTTTTTGGGGAGCCACGGGAGGCGGTGAAGGAGGTTCAATAGGGGCTATGGAAAGACGCCCGGCTATTAGAGATACACGTTGCTGAGACGATCGACGTCGAGGTCGAGGAGATGTGGGAGAGCGAGCTGGGCGAGGAGGTGGATTAATATTAGGGAAATGCAATGAAGAACTTGATGGAGTCAGAGGTCTAGAAGAGAGGGAGGGAGACTGCGTCGGAGAAAGAGAGAGGGGATCAGTGGTGAATCGAGAGGTTTGCGTCTGTATAGGCAGAGGAGTAGAAGGGGTGAGGATAGTGGCGGGGTATAATGCACTGGGATCCGTAGAGGATGCGAATGAGACAGCGTACGCAGGGGATCGTGGACGGATGAAGCTCTGGGTGGGGAGAGAAGAATCGTCTAGTTTGGGGTCAGCGTGGGCGTCCGACAGCCTGTTCGGCTTCTCCTCTTCAGCGTCCCAGTTGAACCCACGGCCGATAGAGGTGACGCCCCAGCTATTTCCTACGCTGACAGCCCGGTTGTAGGCAAGTCTCACGGGGGATGCGCCCCAGGTGTCGTCGTCAAAAGTGATGTCAACCGTTGCGGGTGCTGTGAGCATAGAATGGCAGGGCTATGTGGGGCGTAGGTGAAGATGAAGTGAATCAAGCCCAAACCCAGGAGAGCGTTCGATGAGAGTGGTCGTAAACTGCGTTTGATCCCAGAGACTTGAGTTTCAAGATGGGCGCAGCCGGTGGTGGGGCCTCCCCGACCACAGAGTCAGCTGAGACAAAGATGAGATGAGTCTCACGGCTGGCCAAGTGCCGTCACCACGCACGTGTTCAAATACAATTTTCTGCGAAGAAAATACAACTTCCACTTCCACGGTACTTTTCCAACAGATAAATGCCTTATAGGGATGTTTATCCCTCGGTGCAGCGTTTTCTCCAGCCGTATGACTGAGAGCACTGACCAGTACTGACCGGGTGCGCTGCGGGTGTGCACTTGTGCACTGCGCTGTGTTGCGGGCGCGGCGAGGCGAGAAATTCGAATACAGTAATTGAAAATCCGAATCCGTGTGAGTGTGTTGACACATATTTACTTCCCAAACTGGCAGCGACCCTCCATACGGCCCACACGACCAGACATCCCCTTCAACACCCGCAAAATCGTGAGTATCTCTTCTCTAGCAATGGCACCCTCAATGGGCAATCAGCCATATACGTTGTGCCCAAGAGTACATGATAGTCGGGCTCAGGATCTGGTGGATGGATGGGTTCTTCGTTAGATGACACAGTACAACCCGACAGCTCCAGACATTATTCGTGATGGGATCCATGTTCTTATGTGTCCATCTCCCAGCTCCCCATGGCAATCAAGACGCCGATTATCAAAAAGCGCACCAAGCCATTCAAGTACGCACAAATGTGTCACGTTTTGCAGTGAGAATCCTAACGGCTTATGCGTTTCCTTCACAGGCGCCATCAGTCCGATCGCTACAAGAGCGTCAAGGAAGCATGGAGGAAACCCAAGGGTATAGACAACAGGGTGAGGCGCAGATTTAAGGGCCAGCTTCCTATGCCCAAGGTATGTAGGTCTTTCCTCCTCACTAGCACGTACTTACACTCCCCGAAGATCGGCTATGGTAGCAACAAGAAGACGCGCCACCTACTCCCTAATGGCCTCAAGAAGTTTTTGGTGTACAATGTCCGGGAGCTTGAGTTGCTCCTTATGCACAACAAAAGCTACGCTGCAGAAATTGCGCACAATGTCAGCAGCCGAAACCGTGTAGTTATCCTTGAAAGGTTCGATACCAAGAGAAATGCTTCACCTAGCTCAACTAACGCCATTATTCCCTTTAGGGCTAAGGCGCTGGGCCTGAGGGTGACCAACCCTGCTGCGCGCCTCCGTTCCGAAGAGTAGATGTCTGCCTCTTTTCATTGTTACTCAACAACACCCATGTATCATGACGTTCCAATGGCATTGCATATGCTAATAGTATGTCATTCCTATACATGCATCATTCACTGCCACTGCGATAGCGATGCGGTAACTTTGGCACGATTGACGTGTGGTGGGGAAGTGTGGAAAGAATAGTGATGTAGGAGTGATCACAATGTATGTACGAATTACGGACACGTTCTGAACGGGGCGAGGCCAGCACAGGGCAGCGGCGCTTGTAGCTCTCTAGTGCTGGCAAACTTGGACTTTTTTGCATTCTTTCGGGGGTGCGACTTGACAATCTAGTGGTGTCGGAGAAAATAGTTGTCTCACAACGTGAAAATGAGGCGTCTGATAGCGAGATGACCGAAATCAGTTATGCTGGAGACGCTAGAGATTAGCTATATTAGCTACTCGTGCTTTCAGTGCAACTTCAGCCAGTCCAAGTGACCTGCGCACCAACAGCTTTCTGCTTTGTTTGTTGATTGTTTCGCGCTAAACACATAATCGAAGGCAATTACGTACACAACACCCAGATTAAGCCCAGATCGCGGATTTTGCCGAAAGGCCGCCTCAACTTTGTGTCTTTCGAATTACAGTATCGGCCACTCACACAGTTCAAATCGTCAGTGTTGATAACAGGTGAGCCCAGACTTTTTGTCCACGATGGCCTTCAGAAGATCTGGAGGCTGTTCCTGGCACTGTGATAGTGTTTGGTTGGATGTCGACGGGATGGATGCTTTCGAGAGGACGTGGATGACGCGGAACCGACACTGATACATCTACGTACAGAATGGGTGCGTACAAGTACATTGGTGAGCTGTACAAGAAAAAGCAGTCGGACGTCCTCCGTTTCCTGCTTCGTGTTCGGTATGTTCGCCGTTCTACCTGTCGCCGTTGGACGTCCCTCAATGGCGGATGTGGAACAGTTGTTGGGAGTACCGCCAGCTGAACGTCATCCACCGGGCTTCGCGCCCATCGCGCCCTGATAAGGCTCGTCGACTTGGCTACAAAGCAAAACAAGGATATGTTGTCTATCGTGTGCGCGTACGCCGTGGTAACCGCAAGAAGCACGTCCCCAAGGGTACACAACCTTTCCCTTTGATCCCAGCCAAGTCTGAATTTTCTTGTGTCTAGGTGCGACATATGGCAAACCCGTCCGTCAGGGTGTCAACCATCTCAAATTCCAGCGTGGTCTACGGAGCGTTGCAGAAGAGCGCGTTGGCCGTCGTTGTGGCAACTTGCGTGTGTTGAACTCGTACTGGATCAACCAGGATGGTGTATACAAGTATTATGAAGTCATACTCGTCGACCCCAACCACAAGGCGGTATGTAGCGAGTTGGCCTTTGCAACCCTCCTGGCTCACGGTGATTAGATTCGGCGGGATCCCCGAATTAACTGGATCGCGAAGCCTGTGCACAAGAGACGGGAAGCTCGCGGCCTCACAAGTGTTGGCAAACATGTATGTCATGCGGCAGTGATCGTTTTGAAGCTGTTTCTCACTCCCATTCGACTTTGCCCAGAACCGCGGTATCGGAAAGGGTCACAGGTACAACAACACGCCTCGTGTGGCCACGTGGAAAAGGCACAACACGCTCAGCCTCCGTCGTTACCGATGATAGTATTCTCTTATTATGCACGCTTGTCTACACAATGCATTACACGTCTGTATGCGCATGCCCAAAAATGTCTAAACTGGCTTGGCACTCCATATTGAGTCGTTTTGGTTCCGTGGCTGCATGGGAGCAGCGTGCATCAACACGCGCAACGGTGCTGGCAGCTGGCACCTTTGCTTTGATAGCCGAACGAACGTAACGTGACGTAAGCAGTCGAGAGCCGCTCGAATCTCGAGCCGCGCGCACTCGAGCAAGTGGCTTGGCCGGGCTCGGAGCGCGCGAACACTGAACTGAACGCGCCCGCATACATACCCATACCCCGTCTTCTCCCTTCCTTGCATCTGTGACGACAACATGATCATGATTAACGATCCCCATTTACTGATGATACCATCACTAACCCTTCTATTACCCTTAGCTGCCGCAGTCAGCGTCTTCGACCTCGCGAACCGCGATGAGTCCGTATTCCGCCCCCGAATATCGTTACCCCAAAACGTCCCATATGTACGCAGGGAGGATACAAACAGCAGTGTTCTCAACAATGTTACCAGCAATGTTACCTCGGGCTCTCAGAGCATTATATGGATCATCCAAGATACCTACGATGCATCAAACTTCTTCGAGTGAGTCTGGCGTTGGTTTCAATCCAAACCTGGAGCCGACAAAGCTATCCTTCGTCAGTTCCTTTTCCTTCTTTACCGGAGACGACCCGACACAGTATGTACTTTCCTCAAATTCGCATGCGCGATTCTAACTCCTTCCCAGCGGAAAGGTCAAGTATGCAACGGTTCAGCTTTTGACCTTACTGGGCTCCCTTTGATCTGACCTCGTCCTCTAGTTATGTTGACAACGTGACAGCGTTTTCTCACAATCTGTCGTACATCTCGTCGGATGGAAAGATCATTATGAAAGGAGACGACACGAGCACGTTGCAAGCCGGCCAGAACCGAGAGAGGTGCGCGCGATCGTCGTTCCCTTGGTTTTGTATCGTTGACCGTCAATCAGCGTCCGAGTTTCGAGCCATGCAGTGTATAACACTGGCCTTTTCATTCTGGACATAAATCGTGCGCCTTGGGGCTGTGGTACGCGTTTGACTCTTGTTCGCTCGGATGATCCCGCTAAGTCATGGTGCACAACCGTTGAGGCGTGTGGCCAGCGTATTGGACAGTCGGTGCAGATTGGCCAAACGTGAGCTACGCTTTATAGAGCCCGACATCACACCTCACCTCTTCTTCCAGAACGGGGAGATCGATATGCTCGAAGGAGTACACGACAATGAACACAACCAGGTGACATGGCACACCGGCGCAGGTTACTTTTAAACGCTCGTTTGTTCTCGCAAGGGAGCTAATGTGATCCCAGGATGCATGCTGACGCCCTCCAATAACTTTACTGGCACCATCGTGGTGAGTAGTGTCTTCTCACCTTCGGTCAACATCTTCACTAGTATTAGCAACAAAACAACCAAACAAACCTCAACTGCGAAGGCAGCGGCGCTTTACCTGGATGTGGTGTCATCGAATGGAGCCAAGCATCATATGGCCCCACCTTTGATGCCCAAGGTGGCGGCGTTTTCGCGATGAAGTGGGACAAGGACGGGATATCGGTTTGTGAGTTCCTACCAAGGGCAGTGCTCTAACTGCCACTGACCCAGTTTCTGAAGGGAATTTCTATCGCGTCGCGGTACCTGAGGATATCCTGGCAGGAATCCCAAATCCTGAAAACTGGCCACGTCCCACTGCCACCCTGGAACCTGCAGGTTGCGACATTCTGAAGTACTTCAAAAATCACTCGATCATATTCGGTGAGCCCCTTATATCTTACTACTGGGCGACTAAGCGCTGACGTCGAACAAGACATCACGTTCTGCGGTGTGTACAAGCGAATGAACACGCAAATCGGAGGCTCATCCGAAACCTTATCTTCTAGGTGACTGGGCCGGTAACTCATACGCGACATCGGGTTGCCCTGGAACATGTTCCGACAGGCTGATGGATCCGGCTAATTTTGTGGTATGACGCCGTTCATTCCCTCACTATCATACTCAACTCTGTTGTTTAGAATGCATCCTGGAGTATCAACTGGCTCAAAGTATACCGGCGTCAGAGTGTCGTCGGAGTTGTTAGTGCAGGTGTGCCCCCTCCCATCATGCAACTGCACCTGTCAGCGTTGCTGGGCATCGCTACGTTGGCCGCCTTTTCCCTCGTTTTCGCATAATTGAACATGCTCTGGCTTTCTGCTGTCGCATTGCAACTACTATCGTTCGTAGACAACACACATGCCCTCTACATCTTGTATTACGATTGTTCACAGCTTTATCTTCCATATCCTGTCCTGTATCGTACCACCAGGTACAAATATATTCTCTGCGGGCGGCTCCCCAAAGCTAGCTCTCAAGGGTGTGACACACACGAACCCCTTCTCGAACGCCCAGCTGTCCGAACCCTCTGGGAGAGAGGATGGTATAAGGTCAATGAGGCCCTTCATGTCCGGAGAAAACTTGAATATAAGGTTACCGACACCCTTGGCGGGGACGACCTCCTCGGCGTCTTGAGAGATCGTCTGTGCAAGTGCTGGAATCGTGGAGCCCGGCCCTCCCTGTGGGTAAGCGTGCTCCAATTCCGCCGCGCGCTCCGGGGCACACGCCCTGAACAGCCGGTGGTACGTGTTCCGCCAGAAGCGCGTCCAAAGGATCGGGAGCGCGTCCTCGCCCAACAGACCGTGGATCATGGGGATGTTCACGCTGTAGAGGTCGATTTCGCCGTCCCGCAGGCCGCCCTCGTCTGTGCCCCAGTTGTCCCAGAGATGGCGAACGACTTTCGCGGCGAGGGCGTGCGCGGGATCGAAGAGGGCCGGCGGCGGCGGCTTCTCGACCGTCCCGTAGGACAGGGCGACGCTGCGCATTTGGGAGAGGGCGGAAGAGAGGGACGCGCCGAGGGTCCCGGACGACAACGCGAATGCGGCTGAAAATAAAAATAAAAAAGAGGTTGGAAGAGAAGAAGTGGGCACGCGACTGTTTCGCCATGTGCGGCGATAGAACGGGACTCACAAGATGTATTCCTCCCGAGATTGGGTCCGGATAACTGGGTGGATGATGTGAGGGTGGTGCGGGCCGGTGCGTTTGCAACAAAAGGAAAAGTCCAACATACCAGAAGGTCTATTTCACCGGGGTAGAGGTTGTGGAGCGCGATATTCGAGCACGACGCTGGGGTCTGTGGACTGTGGTTTGACAAACGCAGGTGCACGGGTCAGGTAGCCAGGACTCACGCCGTCTAAGAGGATCCATTCGCCGATTTCTCCGTCCTTGAGGGGACGCGGAGTGTCCGAAGCTTCGCCCAGTCCATCTCAAAAGGTTTTCAGCTGAATTCGGACTCCACATTCACACCCATTGGCGCAATAAATCTCACCAGGATCGCGGGATAGTAGAAACGCCCGTGGATAATATCCTTGATATGGTAGGCCTTTCCTGTCTCGAAGGGTGGGGTGTTACAACGGAACGCCCTCCGCCCCGCTGAGGGTACGAACCGATCCATGACTTCTGTGAGCTGGGAATCACGACTCTAACATCCCAACCTGTGTGAGGCCACATGTGGCATGGGTTTTCCTGTCAAATGCCACTGCATGAGATATTGTGAAGGAAAGACTAACCAAGGGTCCTGGTGAGGTATTTATAAAACCCAAAAATATACGGAGAATCTTCACCGGGAGGGCCGTCGTCATTCTACTCATGCGTCAGCGCGTTGAGAGAACATTCTGAGAGAAAGAGGTCACAGTGAGGAGGACGGTCAGTCGTTTGGAGACCATACCAGTACTGTAATGGGTTTGTTGGAACGTTCACGCGTTTCACGATTGAAGATCTTTTATCTAAACCATCAGCCCGAACTAGTACGTGTACAGGTAACCCTCGTAATTGGGTTTTTTTCACATCGTCAGCGCCTTTCTCGCCATCTCCAAGGCTCCATCCTTGGTTTTATTTCCCCCAATGAAACCCGACGCATGCACGAAGATACAGCCCTCGATACCCGCAATGCGTGATAGGTCCTCGTCTCTGACTCCACGCCAAGACTCTGGCAGCGCTTTGCGACTCTCAAAGCTTCCTGAAGAGATAGGAACTGCTTGCACGCGCCAATTGCCACCGGTCTCGTCCTGATAGACAACATAGAATGGTTGCTCGTGTGACGGTACTGCCAGCTCAAGCTCAAGCTCAAACAAGTGCTCCTGCTTCATCATGAGTCTTCCGCAGTGGCGTGCAAGAAGAAAAAAGGGACGAGCCTTCCAAGTGGTGTACCGATTGAAGACGATGATGTGGCCACTTGGGTCTACGTCCGTGCGTTGAGAGAGCCCGTCGAGAACAAGACCACGGGCTGGGAGCCACGACTGGCTGTAGTAATTCAGGCGACCAAGGAATTCCTCTCCAGCTAGTTGTGATGCCTTCAAGAATTGAGTCTAGATAATAACATGAATCAGGCATCTATGGAAGCTGTGTAACAGGGGAGCATACATCCACTGTTTGCGAATCAACAGGCTCGTTCCATGCCGGGTTGAGCCAGCCAACGCGAGCGGAAAGGTCGGTGCGATTCCGATATTTGGGCTGAATATCGTCAGGGTATTGCGAAATACCATTATCAATCGCATCAAGCGCTTCGATGAATTCCTGAAATCCGATGAGCATGGGCTCTTGTACGGTGTATGCTAGGACTGGGGGCCGAGGTGTAGGAAACGCACTTTGTATAGTTTCAGCCAAATAAGTTCGATGTGTGGGTTGTTCAGAGTGACTTGTAACTGGTTGGAAATGATCTCCCGGCCGAAATGTCTTGAAAGGGACATCAGTGGGGACAGTGACGGGGACAAATAGCCTGACTTGTAGATGAGGCCCGCAGAAGATAACTTGGTTGAAAAACCATGGCCAAACACTTCTCCAAAGCCTCGTTGATGGTGGTCAAACCGCTGTTTGCTCTCGTCGTAGGCGGCGCCGACGTCCACGACTACATCGCAAGCGTCCAGAATGTTAGGGTCCCGAGTGCGTTTGACCTCTGTGATACAGTTTTAGAAGAAGGCCATGTGAGGTCTGCAGCGTGAAAGTCGTAACCTGCATTCCGGTAGGTCTCCGTGAGCCGAAGCATATACACAGCGAGCGCTTCGTCGCAGTGAAATGTGCCGTTGTGAGTCCCGATGACCTTGAGAGCGGACCCGGCACCAATTTGAGTCCTGGTGGTGAAGGCAAGGCATCACAGTCGTTACACGTACTTTTGGCCCAGTCCTCTGCTTTTTCGCTGGATGAAGAACGTCGGTCGATGCCATTCTGAAAGAGGTCGAAGCGAGTCTCAAAGCTGAGGCTGATGATCGCCACATGTCATGTGGCACCAGAAAATTATGTAGCGTAAGGAGTGTAGTACGTCGTCAATGGTACATGCAGTGTCCGCACATTCGCTGATGCAAATGAACACAAGTCCAATGTCTATCTGGGGCATCACGCCTTATCGTTGTCCATGCATTGCCAATATGTGCAAACTATAGGAAGGGAAGGAGAACACCAACTATGACCCCTGCGATGCCAACGACCATTGCGTTCCGTTGCAACGAAGACACTCCAGAGACATAACCATCAGGTGGCCCATACACACCCCCTTGTCCCGTCTGACCCGGACTCGGAGCACCACCAGGTCCATTTCCTCCACCGTTGACATCTGTGGGTGCAGTTGGTAGAGGACCAGTACTGGTGGGTTTTGTGGAGGTGGCCGAGCTTGTGTTGTTCGTGGAGTTACCGTTCGAGGTGGAGTTATTTGGGGTCAGAGTGGTGGTGATGGGGATGGTAACGGTGAACGGAACAGTCTCGCGATTTGGGCCCAGAGAGAGCCCGGTAGAAACTGAGGTGAAGACGGTTACCTGGGCGGTCGCATTGGAGGTTGTGGTTGAATTCTGTCAAGGGTTTGTACGATCGGACGGGAAGAGGGGTCTGGCTGAACTCACCTGGGCGAGGACACCCGTCGTGAGAGCGAATGGCACAAGAAGGAGGGAATAAAAATGAAATGGACGCATTCTGAGGTGGCGTTGCAGGAGCCAAGGCGAGAGTGTGTGTATGCACGTGTGGCTGCCTCTCTCGGCCTCGGACACCCACTCCTATGCCCGCCGCAGACGGGCCCTCGACTCGCCACTTTAAATGGCGTCTTTCCCAAGCCCAATGGCTCCCATCCCCATATCTTCCTACGCCATCAATCTTATTCTTCACTATATCTCTCCCCCCTCACAACTAGCCAGCCCCATTCCGTCGAATCTCATTTCACGTTCTCTCCTGCAAAGACACGCATTCCTCGAGATCTCCCCAGAAGATTCCTCTTCTTATCTTTCCTGGCCGTCTCCAGGTCGTGACCGCGCTATTCAGCTCTTGGAATCTCTCCCAATGCCTCTCGACGAAGTGGCTTCTGACTTTCTTGTCGGGTACGCAGTCGACCCAGAACACGCTTACGCGCACGTCCACGTCAAGCCCACCGGGGATGACGGTCTACGTCTCGTCTTTGAGTGGGATGGCGAGGAGAGCTGGAAATACCACGACTCCAACACGATGCCGTTCCCTCCTGGAACTCAACCTTCCCTGGGCGACGCCGTTTCTGGTGCTCCCTCTGTTTCTGTCCCCGTCCCGGAGTCCGGAGGGGAAAAGCTGGACAAAGCTGGAAAATCCGATGCCAACGGCGACCAAGATGACGACAATGACGACAGTTACTGGAATTCATATGGCGTGGAAGCCGACAGTGACACACAGCTCTTGCCGTCTACAAGCAAGAACGAGACGGACACGAGCGAGGACGCTTATTGGGCTCAATATGCATCAGTACACGGTATGCATTCGTGGTTCCTTCGCAGTGAGCCACGTATTCTGATCACTGATCATGTATCACCACCGAAGGTACGGCTGACTCGACGGTCCCATCCCCTGTACAGAAGAAGACGCGTAGGCTAGAAGCAGGGTCCGCCACACACTACACCCATCGCGAAATTTTTGTTCCTGCCCTCAATGGGGATGTTCGTTCCCGCATTCGCGATCCCAAGGCGCCTGCATCTCCGACCATCCTCGCACATCGCTTAGCCGCACTATCTCCACGATATTCGAATCCTAGCCCGCTCTTGGCCAGCCTTCCTGAACCAAACCCCGAAGCAGATATCCCGGGGGCGACAGACGATGACACTGAATCCCCGTCGACGTTGCTTGACGATGAAACCTCTTGGGAATGGGGGTCCCTCCAAAGGAATCGGCAAGAGCCCACCCTATCCTCTACGGTGACCACTGACACAGCAAACTCATCGTCACATCAAGGGGCGAACCAGGATGCTGATGGCCGCGCCATCCAGGACGCCGTGCGGGGCTTGTTCTGGTTATGGAAGACGAGGAAGGGACCGGATCCTTCCCCTAGGGGAAAGGAACAAATTTCGACCGAGGAACTCGACCGTGTGGCTTTTCTTCAGTTAGTTAGCGGGGCTATTTTAGGGTCAGAATAGCATCGTCAATGGTACCAGTCATAGTGCAGTGAGTGTTTGGGCACCAATGTATGGATACGCAATATAGATACCCAACTTTGCTAGCATGTGTCATTCCGGCGGAAAGCTCTAGAAATCGTACGGTGGTCAAAGCACAAGGAAACTCCGGAACCGAAATGGTTCGTCAGATTATACCCGAATGATATGAGCAAAGTTACCTAGCTACCAATCCATTCACAGATAAATATGAATAATACCCAGGCGCATGGAGAATAGGGTTCAGGAACGGGAAGACTGGGGACTGGGTCACTCCGTAATGTCAAGGAATCACGAGCATCTCGCACACCGCAGCAGACTACGTGTCCTTGCATTGCGGCCGCAACATCTTTCGGAAAACCAAGCAACTGCGGCGTAATGCTAAACAACCATAGCCTTCTCCAAGCCGATCTACTTGGCGGAGAGTGAACCCCGGTGACCAGGGGGCTCGCAGTACGCTTGCCTGGGCAGAGGCGCAGCTGGCCGCATCATGGGCTAGCCCGCAATTGTCGTGGTGGGGTGTTGGAAATGACGAGCTGGTGTCTGGTCGTTCGCTCTTACGCCTTACGCACAATTCGCAGATTAGCCATGCGGGGATGGAGTTCTATGCGCCCGATAACGACCGATACCACCCGGACAAGGGGAGCAACCGACCCCGACATCGTCTTCCTCATTTGCATCCATTCTCCAAAGCGGGTTCAGTCAGTAGACGTCCCGTACGCCGTCCCCGACTTTCATAATGTCCAGGCTGTCGGTGGAACGGAATGCGATCTCCGTCCCTCCCTGCGGTCGTCTCCCGACGCGATCTTTCGTCTCTTTGTAACCGTTTGCCCGAACGGCGCACACTGCCACTGCCCGACTCCGTCTTTGTGACGCTCGGTCTCTTTTGCGAGCACGCTGACATGTCCCTGAAACTGCCACAGTCATTCGCACACGTTCGAGAACGTTAAATTGTACCACATTCGAGTTCTCGCACAAATTACCCATCGCCTTGCCTTGCCATGCTCCTTGGAGTTTGACGCCCAGCTGGTGGCTCGACTCGACCCGCGTCATCACTGCGAAGCTGCACTACTATTACAACTCAACATTCATTGGCTTTGACGCTGTCGATTACTTTCTCATTGTTACCCACGTTGGTCACCTTTCTGTTTTTCCCCCTTTTCATTCCTTGACAGCTCTCAGGTTACTTCTGCCGTCCCTCATGCCATAGAATGCAGATCTGCATACAATTGAGGGGCACCGCACACGAAAACCGAACTGAGGAAGAGCCCTCAAATCCGTTTCCATGCCGGGTCGTTACTGGACTGAGTGGCGTCTCTTTGTTGACGGACGGTGTGGAGTGGCAATCTGCTGAAGAATGGTCGGTTTCGTCCTGTGAGGGTGGCAGACATGAAAGAGGGCGAGAATGTGGTACAAATTAACATTCTCGAATGTGTGTGGTATTTGATAAAGTGTTTAAACTATCGAGGACGGTCCTGATAGCTCTAAACACCAGTAAAGACAGAAGGAACGTAGGACCGCACATTGCGAGGGTCAAATACGTCTGGAAGGGGAACAACAATTTATCAAAAACCGTGGTGTGTTTTTTCAGACTTGGGATTGCAGTACTTGCAGCGCCGGACAGGACAATCAGACCGTTGTGCTATAGCCGTTCCATATCCCACGGAACTATGTGCAGATAACACGACAATGACTCGAGACTGACAACACGAGTTAGAACACGAAGGGCACTATGATCGTGAGCTTATCCGGTACTCGTTGTGGGTGCTCTCACAAACCACCGACTGGATACCAAGCCTCCTCTTGAAATCACGCTAAATATTTCCATTGCAGAGGGGCCACAGAACCACTAAAGTGAACGAACGAAAACGTTCGGTGTATCAAAACCGTCCAAAAAAATCTTCTCTCCAGCCAAGAATTTGCAAAAGTGAAGTATGTCTACTTGATTCGTTTGAGCTGCAAACAGCTGTAGTGAGAACTTGAGCAAAGAGCTAATGAGGTGACGTACCTTCTCCGTGTTCCTGAAAACTTTGTTATCTAGACTGACAGTCTTCTCTTCGATGCGCTCAATGCGGTTATTCTGGTTGTCGAGTTCTTGACCCATAGCCGTTCCTAGCGCCTTGAGCCTCTTCGTGACATCAGAGATTTCGTCCAGATTATCGTCAAGTTCGTCTTCAATCTCGTCATCGGATGCAGTGGCTTCAAACTGGTAGCGCTTCCTCTGCTCTCGCTGAAGGGTCTGCTGGCCCGGCCTGCCACGCCTTCCATTCGGCCCTGCCCTAATTCCGTCTTGCTGACCGTAACTCGAAGCTTGACCCAAACGGTTCTGGGTGTCGCGAATATCGATCATTCCTTTCTCGCGTTCCTCACGTTCATCCTCGTAACGCTTTTGTATCTTCGCCTCCTGTGCGGCGCGCTTCCCTTCCTTATTGAAAGTGATGACAGGGCGGAATATCGAGCGGTTCAGTTGCTTGAGTTCGTCGGTCTTATCCTCTGCACGTTGGGAGTGGCTCTTGGACACGTCGAGATGGCGCTCCGTGTTGGCGAGTTTCTCTACAATCAATCAACGGGATGATAAGTATGAGCAAATATTCCACTACCGAGAGTCATCCTCCTCCGACGCACCGGATTGAGACCCAAGTCTACCGACGGTGTTCCGGGCGGTCTCTTCTGCCTCGCGTGCCATGCGGAGGGCGTTGCGCGTGGAGTTGACACTTTCTTGCTTGACAAACCTTGTCTGCTGCTTTATCCCTTCCACGTCCTCTTCATTTTCCTCCCCCGGTGCAGGTTCGCGCAGCGTTGGTCCGTCGTGGGTAAAGCGGCCACTCGATGCTTTCTCGGGATTGTAGCCAGCGAACAATTCGCTTCTATCGTTGTCGAGATTGCCCTGGCCACGTGAGTAGGCGTCGACGGGGTTGTTTCTCTGATAGCGATCGCGGACGTCTGTGTAGGAGTTGGTGGCAGCAGGCCTGCTGTAAAGGTCACCGGTCGAGCGTGAGGTTAGATGGGGAGATCCAGCATCTACATTGTCATGGTCGACGGGGGGTATGACGTTTTTTGCCTTGCGTTTCTCGAACCAAGACATAGATGAGAAGGAAGAGTTGGTTGACTGCAGTGCAGTGCAGTGATGGATGGCGTTTTGTTCTGCAGGCGGTGCATGTGCAACGTACTAAAACGGAAGTTAATTCCCATCTCATCTACTTGTCCGTCCCTTCGGTTTCGGTTTCGGTTCCCAACCACAGTCACACCCTTTCCATTCTTCACTACACTCCGAAGCGCCGCCGACTTTTGTGCCTTTATCCCACCAGATCCTTTCGCCTTCGCAAACTTATCAACGCTGTTGTCCAACGTATCCCTTGCTTTCTTTTTCGCCTTTTTCAGTTTGGTCCGTGCAGCCCGTTTTTCTTGGGGAGTAAGCTCGCCCCGTGCACGAACATCAGCTGAAGGGCGTTCGTAGATCTCCTCTGGGGCAAGCATACTAGCAATTGTATTGCTAGTGGGCAGCGCTGATTCTAAGCTTGCGGATGCAACATTTCTGATTGTTGAGATCGTTGCGGTGGGCTAGAGGCGACGTCAATATTTGCTATGTTGATGTGTCATGAGTGCTCACAGCTTTTGGAGTAAAATGGGCATTGGACAGAGCATCCAGCTTCGAGGAAATTGTGTCCCATATCCTCGTAACTTCTTCGTGTTCCGCCTTCAATTTTCCATCGCGGTCTTCCCCTGCCACGCCACCTGTCTGGGCAGCGGTGTATTCGTCTTCATAAATTTGGGCCAAAGATTGTTGTGATTTAGTGTCCTGAAGCTCGAAAAGGCGGGACGGCAGGAATGGTTTATCATCTACGGCTCGTTTGCGTACAACGTCGTCGAAACGGCCTTCGAGGATCCTCGCCTTGATTCGCTCCTCTAGACCAGATACGATCTCTTCCGTGATGACAGGTACCGCCTTCATGACACGTTCAAATTCGAGGTCTTCTTCAAGAAGAGAATTATGAGGGCGGATGCGAGAGGTCGCCTCTCCCATCAGAGTCCAGTCTTTCTTGGCAACGTTTTCGGCCTCCAAGGTTGCGATTTGTTGTTGAAGGGCAGAAAGGCGCTTCTCATGTATGGACAAACCTGGTGACCAGTAAGAATCGAGTATGCGACACTGGGAATAAAGCATACCATCGTCGGGTTCATCTTCATCCGCGAGGAGATCATCTTGCAAACGCTTGATAGTGCGATGGCCATCACTGATTGTGAGTTCCCCTTCCGGGCTTTCATCGCCACTGAATTCCGCGTCCGAATCGTCGTCGCCTGGATTATCTTGAGTGCTACTCCGTTGACTATCATCACTTTCATCCTCGCTTTCGGTTTCGAAGCTATCTTCGTCGTCATCGTCGGGCTCATTGTCCAGAAGCCGCATGATTGAAAGAGGAAGTCCCTTTCCCCTAGCTTTTATAGTCTTGACCTTCACTTCGTCATGAAAACGGACTTTCAAGGGAGCCGAGGCTCCAGGAGGCGCACCCTTCTTTCTCTCACCCTCATAGAGGGGCGCATCAAAAAAGTCGGAATAGCCCAGTCCTACCAGGTCGGGTCAAGACGACTCGCATCACGATAGAAGGGGCGATTGACCTACCACGTTCATCGTCCGCGTGCAGCTGTCCATTGATAGACGCGAAGTAGTCGATGTCATCTTCATCTGAGGCGATGTCATCCGAGTCAGCGTCGAGCGCCCCATTCGAAACAAAGGCAGCCTCCGCCTCCTCGGTTTCCGCATTGAACTCTTCCAGGTCGAAAAAGTCATCGTTCAATCCAGGGTGACCCCCTTCGTCCCCGAAGGCAAGGCAGGGAAAGAAGGGCGAGACTCTCCGGCCGATCCTTCCTCTTCCCTGTCAACTGACTCATCCCGTAGTCCGCTGACACCCTCCTCTGACAGCTCCCCGTCGCTCGATCCGCCTGCTTCCTCGTCAGTTTCTGAGTCGCCGTCGCTCTCTCTATATGATGAATCAGAATCATCCTCTTCCGGGGAATCTTGTTCCATGTCGTCAGTAGTGCTAGCGATACCGTATTTCGTGGGCTCTTCTGTGCCGTCGAGAGCATATTCCAGCATTTTGCATATGGTCTGAGCTCTGAGTTCCAACTGTGCCCAAATCTGGTCTTTATCTAGACCTTGCACGTATAGACACGTCAACGGTGTGCGTTCGAACGCTTTCTTGGGGACAGGAGGCGGGGATGAGTTGCGCTTCCGTTTCCCATTGGCGGACGATTGTGAACGCGTCACAGGCGCCTGCGTGGGGCTGAACGATGCCAGCAATGCAGAGATATGGGGCTGAGCCTGGTTTTCAGTGTTCAAAGCTGCAAAAAAAAGGTGGTCAGAGTTCGATTCCGTTGAGAAGGGGAGGGAGGGACAGGTGAATGCGCACCAAGATTGAAGACATGTTCCGTTGATCGGAGAGCCGCATCCTGTATCTCCTTGTTGCCAGAAGCGAAGGTTTCAGGCTGCTCTTCTAAGAGCAGGGATAGTTGGTGAAACGGGGTGGGCGACGAGTCCTCAAAACCACCGGTGGTCATGTTCCGTGCGAGGTCGCGTGCAGAACGAAGCGGCGGCTCCGGGCGTTCTTGTCCTTCGTCTCCAACTGGTTTCTACTCACAAATACAACACACAATACCCATCCTTGTTCTAGCCGATCAGGCTCTAGAATTTACCACCACTAACAGTAGCAGGTCCTTGCACCCGCTTACCAGCCGAAGGACAATGCCACGCTGAGAACTGACTTTATTGTGTTTTCGACAAGCGTTGCAGTCTCCTCCAATTGTTGAGCTTTGCTTGGTTTGTTGTCTCCCCATACTTAAATACATAGGTTGGCTCGTCGTCCGTTTCATTGCGGTCCACCCATCTTGTCCCTGTTATCCCAGCTGCTGGCAGCACATCACCCTTGAAAGCCTATACCCCGCCCCGACCGAGAATACCATGATTTCTGGACTTTCTAAAGCCGCCACTCTTTATCTTGCTCCTGTCCTTGCCTTCACTTCCTGGCTTCTTATTCTCTTGGCATATACCGCACCCGTAATAGTCCTCCACAGCAAAGTCGCCCTGCTGGTGGTATCACCATCACTGCAACTAACGAACTCTTCGTCATCCGAAGGTGTTGATGGGCCTACTGTTTTCTTGGGCGCCCTTGGTAACTTTGGGCTTTGATATTGCGAATAGATCAAGTCCTGATTTTGTCTTGCGACAGGATCCTGTTCTCGTTCAAACAACAAAGCACCAGTGACATGTACCTCATCCTCGGTGGCGCCGACTTTTGGTATGTTGGCATGATCTAGTCCCATGCAAATATTCACACAATATAGACTTGTCTGTGTTGCCAAAGGACTCCCCGGACCTTCTCACTGCACCAGCCGCCACGACACCTGTATTCATTGCAATCGCGATTGCTCTTTCCACGATATTTTTCATCCTTTTCACTCTGATTTCCCTCCGAGCAAACCTCGGAGCCAAGTTCTCGGCTATTCTGGATCGTCCTGTGCTTCACCGAGCATCCGCCTGGCTTGGATTGCTCGGTTTCATGATAGGTAAGTCTGTTCTTCCACTTTTTCCGATCATCCGTTGATGGGTATAAATAACTGTGTATTAGGGCTGACATCCTTCTTGGTCATCCGCATGTGGTTTGGGAAGGCCGTCGATGACTTCAACGAGGCCATCGTAAAGGCCGGGAACAGCGCACCTCACCTCATTGCCCAGCTAAGCAATGGTTTTACGAGTACGTTCTTCTTCACTCCCATGATGTCGAACTTATCGTCTCACGTCCCTATAGTGGTTTGGGTAGCTTATGCGTTTTCGAGTGTTTCCGTCATCTGTGCTTTGGCACGACTACACGTAACGGCCGGCGGCAAGTGATTCGAAAGTGATTTGTTCTCAAGTTTAGCCCAATCCTGCGGACTCAAGCGCTGAGCGGACAGGTCATACACCCATCGATATTGTAGCATACCATGACCGACATGATAGACCAAAAATACTTTAATGCCACTCATACCTATTCTACTTACCGACACGAACGCATTCGAGATTGTTGACCTCTTTATGCTTTATGCAAGCTTTATGTGTTGTGCCTGCGGTGTGATCGTTTTTGGAGAGACACGGGGCGGCACGATCCGTGCAGGCCACAGTTATGTGCGCTGCAAGCCGCCACAACGCGTCACCAACCCTGACTGAACTCAAGGCGAAAAGGACCGAAGCAACATGCCCCAACCCCCGCAAGAACCTCCAATGGCATTAAACAATAGCGAGAATACAAAACCCATTCCAACATCACAGCAAGATACACCAACAACTGATGCGGATGAAAACACAAGTTCGGGCGGGGACCTCCAGGTGAGTTATTGTCGGTATGCTGCGCACCATCATTCGGATAACAATGATCGACCTATATGCGCCATCGGGCTGATGCAGGTACGGCTTGGAGAGGCCGAGGAGCTCAAGCGAGATGGCAATGACCTGTTTCGCCGTAGCAATTGGAACGAGGCGTTGCAACGCTATCGTGATGGCCTCGGCCTACTTCCGAAGAGGAGGGAACCCCCACCGCCATCGACATCGCCATCGCCACCAACCCCACCTACGACTGCCGACAAGCAAGCGGGCGATCCGCCCCCAGCCGGAGGGGAGGCGGCCGCCACTGGCACCTCCACAGAGGACAACCGTCAATCCGAACCCATCGTCCACGCCAAGGTCGATTCGCCACTGGAACGTGAATGTACGAAAATGCGAAGCGTCTTCCACGCGAATATCGCGGCGTGCCATGTGAAGCTGGCGAGTGCTTACGCCCGCAGCCGTTCTAAGAGCCAGAGGAAGTTGATGCGCTCTCTCTAATCGCAGGGCGAAAACGAAGATGCCGTTAAAGCGTGCACTGAAGGTTCGTTCGTGGGCAACTGTGTGCACAACTGAACACTCCAGCCGAACACACACTCAGCTTTGCAGGATGATCCCTCTTATGTCCGAGCGCTGCAACGACGGGCACAGTGTAACGAGAAGGTTGGCTCGTGGTCTGCACTTGCCAGTGCAAAGGAAGGTACATGTGCAAGTCCCACGCTTTTCGGATCTCGCGTTGAGCTAATCGCGTAGACTACAATACACTCGTCACCCTATTTCCTCCTTCATCGGATCAACTCGCCGAGGCGAAGCGATCTTTACGCCTGCTCGAGCCCCGTATAGAGGAAGCCCAGAAGCGAGAAATGGGCGAAATGGTGGACAAGCTGAAGGGCATTGGCAATAGCGTCCTTGGTGAGCGAGACGCCGCAAAATGAAAGGAAACCCACTGAAACAGACATGACGTGATCTAGGGCGATTTGGCTTATCGACTGATAACTTCAAGTTTGAGCCAAACGGCCAGGGTGGTTACTCGTTGAATTTTTCGCAATAGTAGGATGTTACAATGGACTTGCCTAGTCAAGGAGGAAGGATATCGGGTTCCGGAAGATGGTGATGCGGTCGAAGGGATATGCCTGTTTGGACGTGAGTAGTGATGTATGGTAATTGTGCCAATCTTACCCTCGCCCAGAGTGTGCCGCGAACCAAAGACAATGGTACTGGTCCGTAGTCTCGCGAGTCGCGTGACAGGTCCGCGTTATCTCCCATGAGCCATATATGTCCTCTGGGGACGACAACGTGCTCCGAGGACGGAGCCTTCAACCCAGTTGGATCTACACATACGATATCTCCGGGTAACCCCAGCAGGCGTTTGCACACCAAGCGGCCAGGTGTCAGGGGCGATTCGAGTGTGACGATATCGCCACGTTTCAGGGAACCAGGGTTCAGCCGGAAAGAGAGCCTGTTCTCAATGACGGCCTCACCTCCCTGTGCCATAGTGGGAAGCATAGAAGGTCCGCTGACCTATTGAGGGTTCGTATTAGATCGCTGGGTCGATAAGGGGGATGGGGGGGGAGAGAACGGGTTGGCACGGACGAGTTGAATTGACCCCACGTAATTGAGGAAGAGATGGAAGGCACAGAGCGCGTTAACGGTCTGAGGGGTAACTCGTCAGCCCGAATGTTTGTAGACGGGGGAAGGAATGGCGAAAGCGGACGTAGAGTGCACCGACAATGGATGGTTTGAGGGGGCGAAGGACATTTCGATGTGTCATGGACCGACTCGATGACAGTTACTGCCTTGCCGTTGCCGTTGCGTTGCCTGCCTCGCTTTCGCTCTTCGCTCTTCGGATCCCGGGATCCCGCCGGCCCGCTCTGCCCAATCGATAACCGCTACGCTACCACAAGTCGGTGCACACCACGCACGGTCGGGGCTGGACTCAATGTCGACTTTCAAAAGGGTGGCGAGCTCTAAGACGGTGGGCCTCCCACCCGGGACTCGCGCCTCTCCGTTCTCGTCTTCCACTATTCTAACCTCGACTGGCATCGCTTCTTTGGATGATATCCTCGGCGGCGGATTACCGCTGTCCTGCTCTCTGCTCGTCATCGCACCCGACACGCATTCGTCTTACGGAGAGCTCGTGCAAAAATATTTCATCTCTCAGGGGCTCGCCTCGGGGCATAGAATCTGCATTGTCGACGACGAACCCGGACGATTTGTTTCTGAATGCGTGTGGCTTTCGAATGGGACTTCGTCGCCATCGTCCGAGGCCACAGGGGCAGGGGATGCCGAGGATGGTAACGAGACCGATCACGAGGCCAAGGTCGAAATTGCGTGGCGATACGAACACTTGAAGCAGTTTCAGACTACGGTGCCATCATCAAAATTGTACGTATGGTAACTCGATTGATCACGACCTGCACACAATTTTTTTGGTCCTTGTTTTGTGGGATAAGCTCCGCAGATGATTTTTGCCGCGCATTCGACTTGACACATAGAGTCCCTGGCCGTTTCCTCGATCAGGCAATCAAATGTTCACAACTAGTGCTCTTGGACGCTTCAAGCGACTGGGCGAGGCTCATTGATGATATCGCTCAGAGCCTGGGCACCTCTCCCCAAGACGGACCACCCGTTCGGATCTGTATTCCACTGCTGGGGTCCCCAGGCTGGGGTGACCCAGATCCCAAGGTATGGCTGTCGTTTCGCCGCGCTTTCTCTTCTTGCAATGTCACACCGTTACAAAGGATGTCTTACGATTCGTATGCTCGCTGCGTGCCCTCCTGCGGCGGCATCCCCACGCCTGTGCTTCGGTGGGTCTACCGCCGTACATGTCGGCTGATAGATGGGGCGGTCCAGGCTGGCTCAACAAGCTCGGCTGGAATTTTGATGCCTCAATGACCCTTGCCGGTTTCAGCGGTGAGGAAAAAGGGGATCTTTCGCCTGCCCACAGCCGGGCTGATTTGATTTTTTTTTTTTTAATTGCAAGAGTAGATCCGTCATTGTCACATACGTTCCCTTCCTATCACGGATCTGTCCACATCCATACGTTACCGGCGCCCCACAATCTACTGTCGGCAAGCGACAGGTCATCTACACTACGCGGAATCTCATCGGTATCCGGATCGTCGAGCGGCGGAAGGGAAAACAATATAGCGTTCAAGTGTACGAGAAAGAGGCTGGTGTTCGAAACGCACCACCTCGACATAGAAGGGGGAGTAGGGGAGCGACGGACGAGCGAGGGAGAGAAAGCCGCACCAACGTCGAAGGGGAGGGCACCGTCATCTGGGGGAGCAGCGATGGGGGTGGAGTTAGAAGGCGAGCCGGCCATGGAAGCCGCGGCCGCGGCCGAGAGAATTCGAACGCGAACAGAGAGTGTGGCAAAAAAGAAGAGGGTTGCATTTCGGGGAGAGCAACGAGACTTGTATGGCTTCTGATGGGTTAATTTAAGGTTGATAGATTGGGAAGTCGTCCAACTTTGTCCGTCCGCCCTCGGGCAGATCCGACGTTCTTAAAAAAGTGTCAATGTCGATTTTTTCGGTCGTCATCGTCCTCGTCCTCGTCGTCGGGTGTTGTTGTCGGCCGTGCCCAATGGAGTATATAAATAAATGCGTGCATCCGACCCGTCGCAGTCGATTTTGAGTTTGAGTGAGCGCACTCGCTTGTGGTGTGGCACAAACGCGAACACACGCGCAACCACGAGCACGCGACAAGACAAGCATTCATCCACCCCATCTACTCGCTCGCTCCCTCCACAACCCACACCTCTCTTCCCTCCTCCTCTTCCCCACTCGCTCTTTGCTCCTCGTCCTCTCTCCGGCTTATGTTCCGTCTCTTCTCCTGATATGCACGCTCCCCTCCGCTCTCGCTCTCGCTCTCGTCCAACGACCCCCAATCGTCTTCCTTCGTCAACAACAACAACAACGACAACCCACCGTATCAGCCGCAATTCGGAAGAGTCGGATTGGTCGCTCCCATACGCGTCACACTCTTTCTCTCACTCTCGTCCCCCTTCCTCGTCACACTCCATAGACTCTCCCCTCGCTCCCCCCCAGCAAGACCCCGTCCCACCCCTCCCTACCTATGTGCCCCGCACCTCTTCCGACTCGGATGAAAACCCATATTCCGAGTCCAGTCCTCCTCGACCCTTCGCTAGACTCCCCAAAGTGTCCGCCCTCCCTGACCCTTCCCAGTTCCCAGATCCATATCCCTTCCGCCCTCACCAATATCTGAGTTCGGGTCCGCCCACGCTCTCCTCCGGTGGCTCTTCTATTGCTTCAACTCGCTCTTCCGCGGCTTACACCAGCTCCGGGAGCGCGCTCGCTTCCGGCGACTTTGGTAATCATGTCCACATCGCTTCTCACGATGACGATCATCAAGCCATTGGTGTTGGTATCACCTCGGACGATGTCGTGCATCTCGCAAACCAGGACCCGGCTGTCTCCACCTCTGTCTCTCATTCGAGGGCACCCATAGACCAGTCTCGATGGTCCCAGTCCTACTCGGGTAGTATACGCTCTCGCTCGTCTCTCGTCCGCAGCAACAGTAGTAGCGGCCATGATAACAGCCCTTCGAGTATCCAGCAAAAACCCCCTGATTTAAGCTGGCAACCGGTCGATGAGCGTGACGAAGTTGAGCTCATCAGCGATGGCGATACCGAGGATACCGACTTGGATGTCGATGATGATCTGCCCGAGGACGAGCACGAAGAAGAGAGGACCTCTGCTATCGTCATTGCTGAGGAGGGCCGCGGCCTCATAATCCGAGGTGATGGCATAGCCGTCGCCGACCTCGTTGTCCTGCCTGGTGCGTCCCACGCCCACGTCTTTCTCCCTCACTAACTTTAATGCATTCCTGATACAGGGACGACGCATTTACTCATCGGCTCCTCTAATTCCGCTAGCGCTTTGCCCGCCTTTCTGATGAGTGTCTTGCCTACCATCAGCACCACACTGTTGGCCCTAGACATTTCTGCCAATTTTCTCGGAGCACTCCCCCCAGCCCTCGAATCTTGCGTGTGCTTGGAAGAACTAAATGTGTCTTCCAATCCTCTTCGGGCCCTTCCTCTCTTCATCGCTCAGTTGACGTCCCTCCGCGTTCTCATAGCAGACTCGACTGGGCTCGCCACCCTCCCTGCTCCTTTGAGTGCGTTGGATAAGCTGCATACCCTGAGTATAAGGAGAAACAAGATGTATTTCCTACCGAGTTGGCTTTGCCTTTTGATGTCTCTCCAGACTCTCCTTGTCGATGGCAATCCGTTCCATGGCCCGTGGAAAGCTTTAATGGAGCCCTTGCTTGCCAAAACTGCTCCCGGTTCGCTTTATCCTCCTCCCACACCGACCTTCCCACTTCCCCTCGCTGCTAGCAAGGACACGGACTCGAGCACTGACACTGATGCGGATGACACCCAGGCCCACCAATCCGATACTCGAACCCAGGAAGACGAAGATACCATCACCCCTGCTCGCGCGCCTGCATTGGGACGCGCGGTAACTGCACCCAATCCGATAGGCATAGCTTCTACCCTGCCTAGTCGTGGTGTGACGCGGACCCGCACAACCCCCAACCGTTTATACTATGAAAAAAATCGCGGAAGCTCGAATACTCCTTTTGGCTCTTCACGTGCCCCCTCAGAGCATAGCAACGGAAACGGGAATGCACCTGATTCTGTCCATGGCAATGACAAGGAACTTCGCCGCATGAAGAGTGCCGGTGAACTGCGCCAGGCACCTGCTCCTAATTTTGTTTCCATTAGCCCCACTGCCTCTCCAGGTCGTCTAACACGCTCTCAATACGTGCCATCTGCCTCTTCATCCAATCTGCTGGCAGACCCGGGGCCACCTTCTCAACGCTTTGCCACCGTCGGCCCTCATTCTCCGTTCCGCGGGCAAGGTGATCAAACCCCGCTCGAACGCCACCTTCGTGACAAACGTTCTGAGCGAGATGCAGTCCCTTCGCCATCGCTGGCACAGCCCCCAAATATTTCCGACACTTTGCGAGTACGTATTCCTCCTCGGATTGATTCCCTGTATGACACCGCGGGGCCGGCTACGCGCCAGCGTACTGCGTTGCGCAAGAAAGACGACAGATCAAAAGAGCAACCGGGGAGATGGGGCTTCCTAAAGAAGATGTCAATGGGAAAGCTAAAACCAGACGTACCACCCTCAAAGCCATCCGCGGCCTATGTAAAACCAGGAATCACACCCCTCGCGAATGTTGCAGAATCAACAGCCGACTCTACGCCTTCGAACCCTCTATCCTTGATCGACGTGCGGCTGTCATCCACTGGTTCCCTCGGCATGGAAATTCCGAACGGGCCTCCCGAAATATCTGTTTCCCCATCCATAGCTCAGGCAGAAGAAGCGGGGCGAAACGACATTCCGCCATCGCCGAATCCTTCTCTAGCGCCGTCCGCTAGTTTACTTTCCGTTGCTCCTTCATCCCCCAACCTTTCTCCTCATTCTCCTCTGACTCGATCCGCAAAGCGACGCAGCTTCCTCCCCGTTGGAGGGCCACCGAGTTCCTTGCCTTCTCCTGTGCCATCGTCTCCTGTTGGGGACGAAGGGCGGTTGTTGACACCGAGTCCTATCCCTCCTGAGACAGCTGAGCAGACACAGCGCCGAGAAGAGGACAGAGCCCGCGAATCGTACACCCGTGCCCTGCGTTCTGTTATGGCCTACTTGAGGGATATGAACGATCTGTCAGTGACCCAAAATGCGGTCATGAGCATGTACTCTCCATCAACGCCCGATATCACAGGCAGCGGACCTCGTTCGCGGCGGCCCACCACTACCGATGGCAGTCGTGTGGCTTCAGATGGCACTCTTAGCTCACCTAGTTCGGTTGCCGCTTCACGCAGCGGTAGTTCAGACCAACTGCGATCACCGGAGTCCATTGCGCACTTGCGGAGTCTTAATTCATCTAAGACAACTAGCATCGCGACGACAGACAGCGCAGGATCAGCTTACGGAGAAGAGCGCAAGTTCAAGGATGACAGCGGGAGGCGAATGCGAGTTGTCAAAGAGATTGTCGAGTACGTAGGAACTAAACAGGTATAACGTATCTAACTGTGTTCCCTCTAGCACCGAACGAACGTACGTCAAGGGTTTGCAGGAGCTCATCGACATTTACATCAAACCGGCAGCGGCTCCGTTGAATCTCCTCAGTGGCGTGAGCTCGGCCAAGGATACCGTCATTCCGGCATCAGAAAGAAAGATTGTATTCAGTGGCCTTGACTCTCTCTTTTCCTTCCATAATGATATCTTCCTTCCTGCTCTTGAACTCGCTGCGAACCCCGTACTCCGTCCACAGACCAACCAAACGGAGCAAGAAATGGAAGGAGTATTATCGGCGAATGCTGCCAGGGGTATTGCCAGGACATTCGTTTCGCATGCTGCGTTCATGCGGATGTACTCGACGTACATCAAGTGGGTCACAATCCAATTCATTCTTGTATGACGACAATGACTAACAAGCCCCAAAGCAACTTTGATCACTCAGTCCAGCGCATCAAACAATGGGTGTCTGACCGGCCTAGCACCGCGACTGGCGCATCGCCTCATTCGGCTTCTGGCACAAGTCAGGGGGCTGCTGGTGCTTCAAACCATGTGTCTGATCCTTCAGGTGGACCACAGCTCTCGTCGGGTCAAAGGAAGCGCGTCAAAAACTATCTAAAGCGCTGTCGGTTAAATCCCCGGCATTCACAGTTGAACCTGGAGGGTTACCTCCTGCTGCCAGTTCAAAGGATCCCACGGTACCGCCTTCTTGTCCGTTGTATCCACTCCTCCCGTGAGCGCTTCTCACCATTTTACAGTTGGAAGAGCTGGCGAGGAGCACGCCCCCAGCAGAAGGTTATTTGGATCCACTTGACCAGGCCTTGGATGAAATCTCCTCCCTCGCGACGAACATGAATGAGGGCAAGCGCGAGTCCGAATCGCGGTCCAAACTTGTCCAGTGGCAATCAAGAATCAGGGGGAAATTCCCGAGTCCCCTCGTGCAACCACATCGGTGAGCTTACCAAGTACATTCCAAGTGAAACCTGTAGAGGCTCATTCTACTTCCAGGCGACTCATCATGGATGGCCCTCTTTTACTGACAAGGGTTGTGCGCAAGGCCACCATCGCCCTCGAACTAATCGACGGGCAAGGCGATACGGCCACGATTCAGGTAGAATGTCTCTCTCCGGAGCAGACACCGCGTTCCCTTCTCGGAATACTGTGTAACGACCTGCTGGTATTGTGTCGTGACCCATCGGATGGGAAAGACCCCCTTTCGCACGTCGATCTTTGGGCGGTCCTTCGGATGCAAACTCTCCCACAACCTGCGAGCATTGTACATGGCAATGGTAGGACATCCTTTCCGTCGACTCTATCGCTTCTCAACGACCTATCTTTCCCAGTTCTCCGCATCGTTGACAACAAGGCCGTTCTTTATTTCGAAGCTTCCTCAACATCTATCGCGTTGAATTGGTTCCGAGGTAGGCCCTTTATCTCCCCTCCATTTAACAAGATGACGACCTTTCCACAGCAATCAATCTTCACATCCCAACCTCGAAGGCATGAGCATCCCGGAAGCACTTTTTTTCTGTACAGTGAATGATGTTTTTTGGGGGAAATCACGTAGGTAGTCATGATACATACACTCTTTTATTTTGGTCCGTCCTATCATTATACGACATGCATCTTGCGCTCGCATAGTAGTTTCTTTTAGCCAGCCTTACCGTAACATAGCAGCACCCTTGTGACATGTGATTGATCTTACCATACCTTTCTTTGCATGGATGGCCCTGTTCAGGAGTCTTCCTCGACAAATTCACTCAACAAATCCACTCATTAGGCTGACAGTAAGGCGGATGTCGCTGGCACACGGCAAATCTACGTGTTTCAGAAAGGTGCTTATTACTATTCCAATTGCTAATGCGGGATGAAGGCTCAAATATCGATATCATGATGGAATTGTATAACACTATACGGCGACCCCTCACATGCCTCACATCTATCGAGGAAGGAAGGGAAATGAGCGGACGGACCACGGGCGGCAACGAGATTCGAATCGGCCCACTCACCAACCACTGCCAGACGGCCTCGGCCCGGTTCTTCGGTGGGGGCTCTTCGAAGGTGCTCGCCTCGATCTCGGCGATTCCGGTGTAGAAATCCATTTCCGATGGTGGGACGGCGGGGACGCGCGTCCAGAACTTGGCGCCAGCGTACAATATGGGAAGAGTGCGAGGGGAAGGTAATTCGTGACAAAGTCTGCCGTGAGCCAATTGCCACGGAGGAAGACCGACCAGCCGCTGAACTGTGTGTAGACAAGACGCAAGAACCAAAAAAAAAAAGTGGTGAGAATAAGGGATGAAAATGAAACATGGGGGCGGCGCACGCACGAAGCAGATGATGAGGCAGGTGACGGCGGCGTACCATGCCGCGTAAGGCTGGAGGGGGGACGAGAACGGCAGCTTGGAGCGGTCGATGTTTTGGGCCTTCATGCCGGCGTAGAAGCGGGTGTAGGTGTAGGAGATGCCGAACCAGGTCAGGAGGCCGGTGATGGACGTCATGTTGGCGAACCAGTTGAACACCTTGCCCGAGCCCGCGTGGACGCCCATGTACGCCAGCAGGGAAAAGAGCGAGGAGAAGATGAGCGCCGCCACGGGCAGCCCGTTGCGGAGCGTCTTCTTGAATATCGCGGGTGCATTTCCTGCAATCGCGAGGCCATCTGTGTGTCGTATTTATTTATTTATTTATTTCAAGCGAGGCGAAATGGCAGTCAATAAAGGTGACAATGCCGCCCATTAAGGCCACTCACACAACGCGCGCGAGCTCGTGTACAGGTCACTCGATGCCGCGGACCAGGCAGAGGTCAGAAGGCATGCGTTTATGAGCTACGGCAATCAGGCTCCGTCTCCACGGGGACACGTTTGGACATTGGACAGACATACCCCAGGGAGCGTCTTGATGCCACAACGCTTGATGGCGATGACGAAGGGGGAAGCCGCAGCCGTCCCGCTTCCCAAAGCAAGGCCGGGGTCGTTGGAGGGCACGAGCAGACCGATGATCGTTACGCCGCCGATGTAGAAAAGCAAGATGCGTATGTACACGCGGCGAATAGCCCTCGGAAGATTGCGTCTCGGGTTCTTCGCTTCCCCAGCGGCAATCTGGGAAAAGATTCATCCGTTTGCGACCATCCATCAATTAATGCAGCTGTTATCAGCTCAGCGAGAGGACGACACTCACGGCGACGATCTCAGTGCCGATGAACGAGAAGGCAGCCTGCGTCAGAACGGCCCAGAAGCCGAGAAAACGCCCCTTCGCGCCGGCGATGCCGTTGTACTGCGCGAACGGACCCGGGTTTTTCCAATAGCGGAACCCGATGCGATCGTGATTGGGACCTCCACCGAGATCGAGGATGATGCCCAAAATTATCAAGCCTGGAGAGAAGACATGTGGGCAACTGTGGGAAAGTGCGAAACGAGCTCCCCCATACCGGTGATAGTGATAACCTTAATTGACGCAAAAATAAACTCAGCCTCGCCATACGCGCCTGATTCGTTCAATCGTGGCGTCGTCACACAAAGTTTTCATGACATACCTGCACCCATAGAGTTTATTGAGACCACGACCAGCAGGCATATCGTCACCCAGGCCGAATTCAGTCTCGTGTCTTTATCCCAGAAATCGATCAAGACGGCCGCTGCGCTCAGTTCTGCCGGGAGAACGATCAGCCAGTTGTAGCAGTAGTTCCAGCCCATCGTCTGGACGCGTCCCGTTAGGCCTGATCACGCGCCGTTCATTTCGCAGATCACGTACGAAGGAGAAGGCAGGATCAACGAAGCGCTCTGCCAGCTTGATGTGTCCACCAGGAACGGGGAGATAAGAAATCATTTCTCCGAGGGATATCTGGGGGAAAAATGATCAACAGGCGCTCAGGTGGACGACCACGGTACTGACCATGACGCTGTAGCAAATCGTCCCAACAATCATATATCCAAGCAAGAGCCCGAGGGGGCCGCCATGCCTCAATGCGTTAGCAGAGCTCAGGAACAGGCCAGTCCCGATAACGCCTAGGCAGATCATGCATGGGGTTCAGACGACCATGAGCACATCGCCTCGAGGTGGCCACTTACCCCCAATACTGTACGGACCCAGAACAACGACAACCACTCGGTGAATCCCTGGGCACAACTGGGAGAAAGGTCGGAAAGTACCTGATCATCGCGATATGTCTGTTCTTCAGCTGGCGTTGAAGGGCATGTTCGGGGGGCCCATTGTTCGACTCCACAAAGTCGACCTTGTCTGTCCCAAACTCTGAACCGTTGGTGAGCTTTTTCGGGTCGTGATCCCCGGAAAACATGGTAAAATCAGTGCGCGTAGGAGGGGGGGGAGTGGGGGAGGGGAAATAAGCAACGTCGACGGCTGAATCGAAGCAGCTTTTTATGACACCAATCGAACACCGCCGATAGGCCGAGTTCGCTCCACGGACGCATGGTGCAACACCGTATCATAGCTGGAGACTGTGATTCTTCGCCAGAACGGGGGCACTGGGTGTTCTGTTCCCGGGCCCCCGGGGTGGTCTAGCGACGCTTCTAAAAATTTTGACGAGCTGACAATAGCCGGCTCAAGTCTGGCACTGCCCTAGCCTCGGTCGAGGTCACAGTCCTTGGTTGTCGCTTCCCTGCACATAGCCATGATCGGGTAACCAGAACATCAAGAAGCTTTGAACTTGTGCTGACAGCGGTACGGTGACGCTGGCAGTGTGATAATTATAGAAACAGAGACCCAAAAGCATCTCGACTGCTTTATTGAGATCAGCTTCATTATATTCCCATCATTCGCAGCCTGTCGTCCGTGTGACATGTGTATGGTAATCATTGCGACAAATAATTAGGGCTGGGAAAATAAAAGTAAAAGTAATGATGGTGGATTGCATATCAGACAGACAAGGAAACCGCCCACTGACGGCTGACGTGGCAGGGTATACATATGTACCTGCATGCAACCACATGTTCTTCGCAGCACGGTAGTTTTATACGGAACATGAAACACATACACAACCGCTTCCGAAGAACGCTTCCGATTTATTTTTGGGTGGAAGCTCAATCGAACTCAGTATCGGCGAGACAGCTTTGGAAATCCACTTTGGAGGTGTAGATCAGAGGCGCTTGGCCACTACGTAGCAGAGAATAGGGGAGGGCAAGTGGAACGTAGTAGGTCGCCTGCGTGTGTCCTACTTGTCCTCCGGGAACACAGGCCACCGGCAAAACGCCGAACTAGTACTACGCAAATAGTCAGAGTCACTTATGATTATGCGTGGACTAAAACAATAAACTACGAAAGACCCGAGGAGGGAAGATATTGCCACGCAGCGAATGGCCCGGCCGCAGGTTGGAATCGCATGAGAGCGTACTTACGATCTAAACCCCTGCAGGAGAAGCGGAGGCATGTGACGGCAAATGCTCAACGCCAGCGATAGCGGTCGTATTACTGAACCAATCGAACACTGCCAAGAAAGACTTTGATGAGAATCGATACGAACAGAGGGCGCGGGCTCTCGTGTACATCATATCACTAGGTTGACATATTGATGTCAGGGCAGGCGAAAGGGGTAGCCGAGCCGGATGTGGCCGCGGTAACCTTTAAATCGTGCTCGCGTGCTCCTTCGTGGCCTCAGAAGTTCAAAGCACTTCTGGCTCGCGATATTGAATTCTCGTCATGATTCATTTTCCACGATGCACATCCGTCCCGTAACAGGCGCACCAGGTAGCAATGGTAATGGTGATCGGTCTCACCGGGATATTTAGTCCGTGATAAATAGAACGATTGTGATAAATGAGCCGAGGATAAAAACAATTTTATCTCCTTTATTCTGTAGATGCAGTATATAAAATGCTGATTGCAGGTCTATAGCAGTCCAGGTATCCTGCTAGGCGTCCTCCGGCATAGCGTATGTCGGGCCGCGTCCCCCTGAGGCTCCAATGAGCGAGGCGTCCGTTCCACTCATTCCAAGCTCGGGGGCAACAGTGTTATCGGGTCGTCACAACTGTCGCCCAGCCACCATCACTGCATGCGTTTCGCCTGGTCTAGACTCATTAACGATTTTATCGATCAACGCCATTTGTAGTAGCGTGATGGTGCATTTCTCAAAGTCGCGTGTCACCGCAATCCCGAGTACGACTACATCAACTGAGGTCTGTCCTGGATTATTAGGGATTGTACAGGTTATGGGCTGTTGACATCATGCCCTAGCTTATCGCTGCACTTACAGGTATGTGACTGCAATTTCGTCGTACATGAACGGCCTTGATCCCAGAACGACAAAGGGTAGCGCGCGGCTCTTCCATAATCGAGACCCATATGAAGGAACGAGAAGTCCCATAACTGTCACGCCCCTGATATAGAATCAGAAAATGAATGCGACGAATGACCTTCGGAGGGTTGCATCTTGGGTTCTTTTGCCTCTCCGGTGGCGATGCAGCACGAGAATCTTGGGCAAATAACGAGGCCATGATGTCCCAATGAAAGAAGATGCAGCCTGAGGCATTACAGCCCACCAACCCAAGTACTGAACTAAAGGGTCTGGATCCTTCCAGAAGCCGAAGCCGAAGCGGTCATGATCATGATCATTATGGTCAGGGTCACCACTCTCCTAGATCGAGCATGATGCCAAGAAGGATCGCAAGAACCTTAATGGTGCGCAAAGGGGAATTCGGCTTCTCAGTATGCGCCTAGATTTGGCAGAATCGGTGAGGCTGAACAGAGGTCCATACCTGCTCCCAAGAAGTTGATGAGGACGACAACCATAGGGCAAGTGAACATATTTGAGTTGACCCGAAAGTCAACCAGAACGGAGCCATTCTCAGGAAGGCCATGTAGGAGTGTACCATGTGACGCGATAGCACATCGTCCCAACGACGAGTAGTGGCCGATGGGCCTCCATTCTGAAGGGCATTCCAGTCCCTAAGAATGGACCGGTTCCCATAACACCGCCGATGCTATGTTGAAAATATGGAAGACAGGAACAAGGGATGAACCCGATCATGGCGATACGCCTGTCTTTGAGCTGCGACGAGGGTCCTTTCTGGGGCGACGCCTGTCGTTTCAGTGAATGGCGATGACTTGACGCGTTCTCATCGTAAGCTGCAGAGCTCTTGGTTGACATCACAGGGGATTGAAGGGGTGCAAAGTGCAAAAAGTACTCCGATGTATGTCGGTGAGGTATAATTTAAGTAAGCGTGACCGGGCGCCGTCAATACGTCTCACCTCGACTCTCGGACTCGGGCAGTCCAACTCAGATGTCACGGTGTATTTTTATTCCTTCAGGGGGGTGCCTAAGCATCGCTCCATGCCCGCGGTACACCAAATGCGATTGCCGCGATAGCTAGAGGCCTAATAAATAAGGCCGCACCTGAACGTCCTGAACGCCGAGCCCTTTGGAATTCATTTTCGTTTACAATCCCGACCCTCGTCTGCCTCTGGCCAGGATGCGGATATTTTAGTATGGAGCCCTTTCTCTGAGCCGGCCAAGTCAGGGCCGCCACACTAATCACCGATGGGCTTTCCCCCATGGAGGCGACGATAAACGATTAAACTCTACCGCCTCATAAATCCGATCAGAGTGTTGCAGAAGGACGGCTTGATATTCATTCGTTATGGTTCGCTACTTGCGTCCATGTGCTTGTGAGCGTGCTTTGCTGAATTTAGAGAGACGCCCTCCGGATGCAATTGCCAAGGTCCTTATCCGCCATTCTTTCACAGCGTCGGCTAGCATCGTGGGAGAGCTTCAGAGCATACGACCGACTCAGGGCGGTGGTGGGGCTTGGTCTAACGGAGTCTGAAACTGATTGTTCGCCATGTTAGCCATGCGGCGGAAGTTCGTCCAACCGAGAAGACATACCTCGACGCTTCTTCGCGTTCGCATTCACACGTTCGTCGACGTCACCTGCTTCCGCTTCCCTGGTCGTTTTGTCCTGGGACGTTCCGATTTAGGCTCCTTTGCAGGGCTGTTGCTTTGACATCCTCTAGCTGAAACAGATGAGGGCATCGATTCTGGATCATCGAAAATGGCCTTCACCGGACCACAGTCCGGTACGAGTTTCGTCTCCGCGGTGGTTGGAACATCACGTTCCTTCAAAAGAGAAATGTCAAGTCTGGCACTTTTTCTGGGGGGAAGTCTCTCGATGTGGGTGACCTTTGCCTCGGAGTCTTCATGACGCCTCTTCAGGTTGTTGGTAACTTGTGGCAAGACAATGACTCGATCGCTAGAAATGTTCCCTTTCTCCATGGATAAGGAAGTTGGAGGGTCGGAGTTGTTCATGTCGCGCTCCGCTTGCAGACGGGAAGTAGATGACGATGACCGGCATGGGGGTTCATATGCGAAGTCGCGAACTTTGATGGACGGGGGTAAATTGGGAGGGATGGCTTCACCGTGACGGGATGACAGTGAAGGAGAAGCGAGCGGCGATCTGGGTGAGGGTGGACCATCGCAAATGACACTCCAACCGCAATCGGCCCCCTCCATATCCCGTATGCACTGCAAGAACGAGGACATAGCACCAGAAACTTCAGAGTCGCTCGAGCCAGGAACGATGAAGCGTCGGGATTTATCATTAGCATCTTCCATCCAATATTTCTGCAGCTCGTCAAGAGGAACCGGAGGCTCATTGATGTCTTCAAAAGGCTCCGGCTCATCCAAAGGTAAGCCCGCTGTGATACCGTGCTGTAACAGTTCCCGCCGCCGTTTCTCTCTTTCCTTGTTCCGTGCAGAACGCTTAAGCGCTCGCTTACTTTTCCGGAACTCCTTTTTCCGGGCATTATCCATGTTGAGCAGAAACTTGACGCGGCGCATCTCGAGATCTTTGTCGCCGTGATACGTCGCGGACAGGCCTAAATCCTCGTTCGGTTCGTCTGCCCGGCTTGCCTGGAAGTCAATGAGCGTGACCCGAGCGTCCGCACCAATAAGGATGTGTCTGAGAGCAACATCTCCGTGGACTACGCCCTTGTCGTGCAGTTTTTGGAAAGCCTCAACAACACGGTCCTTCAAAACCACAGCCATAGTTGGAGAAGCTTCCATCCAGAATACAGGATGAGGCAAGTCCATGGCGATGTCAATCTTCCCAGGGCGCGTATATACGCCTATGACATGCGGGACAACGTCCCCTTGCAGTGGAAGAAGATATCGCGATGACTTGTATAGCGCCAGCTGCAGAATAACGTTCGTGAATTGCCAAGGCACACAAGATCCAACCCTGACCTCGGAGTAAAAGCCATTCCACTGTCCCATTTTTGACATGTCCCAGCTAGACGACGTTTGTCATTGAAGCGACGTCCTAAAGACAAGTGACTTACGTTTTGCAAACATATTTCAAAGCCATGGATTTCCCTCCGTCTCGGCTTGGGGTTTCGACATTGCCAGATTTGATGTGGGCAGATGACATAATGCCCTCTAAGGATGGGTTGGGCGAGCTGCAGGTATGTTACACCGATGAGACACACACCTCCTAGCCACTTCAAAGTCCTCACATCTTCAATTGTTTGTCCATTGATCCAGGCAAATTTCCCATGGGCATTGTAAAGAGTGCGGAAAACCAAGTCGTCGGGAGGCGGAAGCGAGGAATGCAATCCTGCCCCTGGACAAGGTATTCCCGTGCTAATACCACGTGTACTTCTGTGTATTGTGGAAGAATCTCTTGGAAGTGCGTCATCTTGAATTGGCAAGGAAGGGTTTTGCGTGCCGATGCATCTGAAGGATGCGAGCTAGCTACTAGCGTCTCCAAAACGACGAATAGCGAGCGTCAGGAAGAATGTACCGAATGATGTCGGGAAGTGATCTCAAAAGTCTACCAGGGCGCGCGATAGACGGGGGTCGAAAACGGAAAGTGGTGTTTCCGACATGAGAAGACCGGGGGGTCATGCAGCGAGGAGAAATGTATGCTCTGATATCGTCCTAGGACCCGCAACAATATAAGATGGGCGAAACGCCTTGTTCTGCTTTTGAACTACGTCTCAAGTGACGAAAAGGACTGCTACCTTGTCGCCAGCTCGATGGATGTCCTGTCCGCGCAGTTGCCATACTGGGATGAATGACGGCGTTGTAATCTCAAGAAAACTCGGACAAGTATTCACCCTGGCATCGATATGAATATGATCAAGGGGCCGGCAGTGGTCAGTGTCCTTGCATATCTTTCGATAAGTCGACAGATGGAGACAGAACCAGAATCCAGCAAACAGTGGGATTGGAAGAGGACAAGACATTGGCCGTCATGTGACTACCAACGTTATTCTCACGTTCAACTGTTCATCGAATGCCTGACCTACATTTGTGATTCTGCGGGTCATATGCATCCGCCCAATCTACGCAAAGTGGAAGGGGATACCCTATCCTGCACACTGACAAGTCTTATCCCGTCCCATGACCACGGCGGACTGTTCCCCCACTATCCAGGATTGTGCATCCCACTTTGACCATCATCGAGCCGCAAATATGATGACCACGGACCACAACATTCGTTTCGTGCGGATCAGTCGTTTAGCGATGTGATATGCGTGACTTTGCCTTGTTCATCGACAATATGGGAATGGCTCGCCGAAAAACTATCATCACTTAGGTACAACATATTCTATCTTGCCCTTTCTGCCGTCTCGTAAGCGAGACTGACCATGCTCCCTGCATTTTAACAACTTTCTCCGCGCGCCTAGCCCTGGCGGATTGATGGATACTCCTATCGTACTACTCTCCTCTATTAGTATTGCATGCAGTAGCATCAGGCCAACAGCATAATCCTTTAGGTACCCCTCCTACCCATTTTGAGGTGATCGTGGACGGTAGGCACACGGAGCAGTCTTCGGTTCTGAGGCCGCGATTACGGCGCGCGCAGCGTCCGTGTCGTCGGATGCTGACACTAGGAATTCTTCCTGCGCAGTCACAGCAGGCAATACTTTTGTCTTTTGGCGTTGGCGCCACTCCTTAAAGGTATTGGTAATGCCATGCTGATTCCTCCCGCCCCACTCCTTGCCGTCGCTAAATCCAACAAGAAGCTTATGGTGTTTGGTGTTTCAGGGGTCGCGCAATGGCGCACATATGGCGTCAGCCAAGGGATCCTGATGTGCCTCCTTGTCACCATGGGCATGGACACATGACGGTTGCAGGGTCATGGTCTTCGTCCGCAGCGCGAGCAATTTCGACGCCGAAGAAAGTTTAAAGTTCGCTTCTCCAAGCTTCCGAGCAGCTATGGCTACTTCCGTCGCACCGCCTGTCGCCCTCTGTTGTTTGGATGATCTGAGTTCACAAACTAGATAACTCGAAAGTTTCTGGCCCACTGTTATTCAAATCGGTCCAGGAAATCGTTATCAAGTACCAGTGGGCGGCCTCGATTTCCATTCCTTGTTTTTTTTTTTTCACCATGTGATAGAATTCCGCTCGCTGCGCCCTTCACCGACATGTGGCCTCATCGGATTGCCTCCGTGGGTTTCTCCATCCGGTGGATTGGTCTGCCATACGGGTTTCTCGGTGTCTATTCCGCACTCTCATCACGCCACCTTCCTATGACCTAGCGGGATGCCGCATGGGAGCACATCATGAATCCATGACGGGCGCAGATTGCCGCACGGCCATTTGCTCAGCTCAGCTCACCCCATAGACAACGGTAACTGCCTTATTGCTTATCACGATGATGTGACAGGCATGTAAGGTGTTGTACCCATTGTTAATGGGCTTGAATGGTGGTGTCGATGAAAGATCCGTATACATGCCCCAAAGTGTACTACTCGCCACTGGACGTCTGTCTTTGGAATGATCATGCACCTGAGAATCTGATGGGAATTGAAGCTATTGAAGCCCCAAGCGCTCCTACCGCGGTGTGTGACAATTAGATCACCACACGCAGCCACATGACTGACGAAAAAAATGCTCAGATGGACAGCTGTATAGAAGAGGTGAGGAAATGAGATCTCCAAGGGCTACGGTAAGGCTCGTCCCGAGATAATATCCTCTATATCCTCTTCCTCTATAATATAAAGGAAATCGGGAGACAAATCGTCGCCCAAATCGCCCTTCTTATTGGTTGATCGTTAAAGAACACCAATCGCTGTTCCGTCACGCGCACGCGCATGGTTGTGTTCCATGTGCCGTGCGCATGTGCCCATATCCTGTCCCCCCTGCATCCCTGTCACTCATGTTCACTCACGCACACGCGTCCTGTTGCGTCCCGTACCCTCCCTTTTTCTCTCCGTCGTCGTCCTGCTGTCGTACTTGACAGTGAAAAGTGTTTTTACATCTCTGATTTCGCCTGTCGACACCATTCATGTTACTCAGCTTGCTCCTGTCTCTTGTGACGTCAGCCGTTTCCGATATTTACCCTCCCTTATCAGTCTTTACCACTTCGCCTTGCTCAGCTTCGCCTCGCCTTGCCCTATTACTCTCCTCTGCTTCTTGACTCATTTGCATCCACACCACACTCACTGTTTGCACTCACTCCATGCTTTTCCCGGCCACTGCTCCTCTGTTACTGTGACACAACTTCTTACTCAGTGTGCTTCAATGCAGTGTGGAGAACTCTTGTGATTTATTTGTTTATGGTCATTGCGAAAGCCAATTGAATGGGAAATTGCCTTCATTTCATCTTTATTGTCAGGCAATTTCCATTACAGTTGGCATTCGCGACGACTATAAATAAATCACAGGAAATCTCATAGACCTCATAGCTCCTGTTTTCTCACATGGTCAACTGTATGTCGCACTCTCTCGCCCGACATCACCAGATCGCATCAAAATCATGATCCTCCTCCCTGAAAAGACTCAATCGAGTGACACTGCTAACGTAGTTTACAAAAACATCTTGATTGATTAGTTTACCTTGATCTCCTTCACAGCTGTACTTCACGAAGTTAGATATGAAGAAGGGTTGTGCAAAGAAGGCTACATGGGTTTGGATGGTACGGCGATCGTATGCTATGCCCGCAACAACATCCAGTCTTTGTACTCGACATATATTTGAGTACGCGTATCGGAAAATAGGATGCACCGCCACGCGGGATCTGTAGCGTTCAATTGGTGCAGGTTGCCCACGAGGACGCGCTATTGTTAGACATTCTCATCTCAGTAGAACATGACGGGTAGGGATTTTGAACAGAGCACAGAGAGCTTTTCGTGATAACCGACCCTAATAGTTATCGTATTTGGTCCGAGGAACGAGGAAGAACATGTCGCTGGGTCATCAGTTCCTGCGCTCCTCCCAGACCTAGCAATATCAAGCATAGGCATCTGCGCCAATTCAACTGCAGCTCACCTCGAAAAATCGCCTTCGGTCTGCCACAGAGACGCCACGGCAGCGCGTGAGATTGAGTCTTGAAAGCTTGGGACACGCATCGACGATGGTGAATAACCCGTCGCCTGATGATTTGTGACTTCGCGATCGATTCACTACGCAGTTAGGACGTACTTGAAAGTCTAGTACCCGCAACTTCCAACATCTCGAGCGACGGACAGCACGATATGTACGGAGATGCGTCGTCGTCAATGCCAGTACTATTCAGCGAGAGTTCACGCAGTGAACAAGCTGCGTCCGTCGGGTCAGCCGGAGCGAGATGTTGCAGGTCCGACGATCGAAGAAACGACAGTCCAGACAGATTCAATTTCTGGCACGCACACACCCATTTGTGAGCAGAGCACTTTTCGTTCATAACTTGGGATTTTCCTTCACAGACCTTTAGCCTTCTGCCAACCAGGAGAATAAATTCTGCGATGATCTCTTCGTCTCTCGCCAGCTTTTTGTTCGCCACGAGGTTGATATTCTCTATGACCGTATTTTGAGACAGAACCGCGGTCAAAGAGCGCAGGTGGTCATCGGTGAACGTCATCGTCGACACCCCTCTACCATACGCAGATCGTTTGCCATGACTTTCTCCGAGGGCACCCATGTTCAGAGTGCGCAGTCGCGACGCGGCGGGAAGCACAAGTAGCAAATCATCCGGCGACACGCTGGTCGAGGTTAAGGACAACTTTTCTAGATTAGCGAAGCCATCGAATGATACAGAGAGTGGGCGGCGGATGTTCGTGAACGAGATGTCGACGCGTCTGATGTTCGGCACCAGTGGAACTAGAGCGTTAACCGAGGCGTCAGACAACGACGTCTCGCGTAGCTTTAATGTTCGAAGAGCCGGGAGGGAGAATCCTCCTTCTGCCGATAACTGGGTGAGCAACTGTCCGAACGCGGCATCGGTCTGTAGATTTGTCAGGGTCAGGGGATGCGCGGTTCGAACAAGAGATGTGATAGAACCCAGCTATTGATACCTGCAACTTTCAGCACCTCCAATCGCTCTTTGCAGCTGCGAAGGAGCGGTGCGAGCGCGAGCGGCGCCACGGAAGTATAATTGAGATTGACGGACTTCAGGGACGGACATGCCTTGGCTATAGCTTGGATGGTCTTGGCACCAACCAGGGTACAACCACTAAGTGCATCAAAATGAGTCATCTCGAAGGGCTTCCGTGGTGTCTCAATACCGTAAGGAAAGGTCTTCAAGAGAGGGGTGGCGGGAGATAACCGCGGCGAACGATTGATCGGTCATCTTGTCGAATTCGACGAGGTGGAGCCGAACGAGACCTGGTCCCATCGATGCAACTGCGCCGACCGTGTATTTACTGACCGGCGATCGCTCCCCGCCCACTCCACTCGTCAAACTGATAGAATGACCGCGCAAGAAATACTACTTGCAACCACTTGAGACGTCACATAATTTACGTTCACTCAAACCGACGATGCGCACCTCTTTGACGAGATCGTGGGTCAGCAGGTCGGGGCAAGACGAGCTGAGCATCGCAAACAGCGTTTGCACGGTCGAGTCCGGGAGATTCTTTAACTGTGCACCGACCGCTCTCCACTTTCTCCTTGGATCCCATTGGCGGGGATCCTTGGAAAACTTGGGAAAGCTGGCGACGAAAAGACGCGCGCAGATGGAGGTCAACGGCAAGACGTGATTGCTCCTGACCGTACGAGTACAGAGCACTGAAGAAGATGGGAAATTAACCGGGTTGATGGCTTTATCTGCTTCGGAAGGTGCGCCAATCTGAGGGGGCCCAGTCCGACGCCGCTTTGCAGCTCGTGGACGGTCAGACATGGCACCTATCGCGAAGGTGGGATACCGTAACTTTCTCTAAGTTACTGTATCTCTAATGGCTGACTCGACATGCATGTTTTCCCACGCCCATTTGCACAGCATTCCCTAGGTTACACGGTATGGGAAAGATAAGCAAACAGTACCAAGTGTAATACGTACCGATGTGGGCTATGCAAAGCTCATCATCGAGAAAGTGGGGGTAAATGGTAAGAACCCAGCCCAGAGCCAACATACACCCACTACGAGTGCTAGAGGAGCGGTTGTCAAGTACCACAAAACGGGTTCCATATGCCCCGCGACATTGATCTCCTTCCAACCGAACAGTCGCAACAAAAGATGGGGTATGTGAACAAATGATATTTGGAGTAAATTAAATGGGGGTGGAAAGTAGCATGGTACTGAATATGTGGTAACAACAGCCACAAAGATCCTGCGAGATCGGAGGCCCACGGGAGCTGAATATCTATCCCACGGACAGCACCGTTGAAACGAAGTGGGGAGAAGAGATGCGCTAAAGATCACGAGTAGTACGGCGGAAATCGTCATGAAGAGTATGGCTATGATCCACAGGACAGAGAAAGCCAATCGAACTCCATGGGTGCCGGTTCCACGAGTGTAAGTGCAGTCAGAAAATGGGGAATTGAGTCTTCTAGCGCGACCGATAAGAGAAGGGAAGCCAAGATTGTGGCAGGGAGAAATAATAGGACACATGGGCAGAGCGTCCTTGTGAGTTCGTGCCATAGGAGGGTGGCCAAGGGCAAAGTAATCTCGGGTGAGAGGAGGAAAATTGGGCTAGGAGTCCGAGGGAGGTGGAGCGATAGCACATGCAAGAGAAACGCGCCTAGTAGGATACTGTATGACACGTCTCCTGGGAAAGGGGCGGAAGGAAGGGCGAAAAGGAAGGCACCGGCAACGAGGGCAAAAGGTGCAACCAGAAATGTGGGTGGCCTGAGCAGTGAAGTAGTAGAGTAGATCATCAAAAGCACTTCTCTGGCTCCTATCGGGTTCGGGCTTGCGCTGACTATGGGACGTTCTGGAGGATGGAGGACGTAGTTCGAGAGCAGAGCCAAGTACGCTAACTGTAGGAGAATATCCACAGCATGCATGACCCTGGATACACTGTCAAGGACACTGTCGCGAGAGTGAGCTCGACTCACCTTGGGGTTGCCGCGGAACGGACACGTTGCAGGATACGGCGGAATACAGACTCGGAAGGAATGGAGGACCTTCCACGAGTCCAAGTTTGAGACAAGCTGAGAGAAATCAGATGATGAGACACGAGTGCGGGAGGCGCATCTGCATCCTTCAAGATATCGACGACTGAGACAGATGGGCCAGAAAGACTGATAATGAGACGATACTCCGGGTGTTAAGAAGACGACAAATCAACATACCTCGGACGGTAAGGGATTTTCCTTCTTCCAGAGGAAACGGGAACCAGAGACATTCCTCGATCTCCTGGGTGCTCCTACTGACTTCAAGAAACTCCTCCCAGACACCTACGATGCGCCGCTGCAAATCTTCGGCATCGAGAGACCCCGCGCGTTCCCTCGACCACTGCTCCCAAAGATCTGCACCCACGCCGATTGAGGGCGCCTTGGCGAGGATGTACAGTTGGCAGAGCACGATAATCTTGAAGGAGGTTTGCTGCGCGGGGCTAGTGGGGTGCGCTAAGAAGAGGGACGGGTCCTCGTCCACCGTTCGGACGCCATGCGACCGGACACGATTGACGGCGGGGTAGAGAGGCGGTAGAGAAGAGGACGAGGGGTGAGAGTGCACGACCGAACGACGGAGTACCAATGGCGTGGATTCTGTCGGTCGCTCGTTAGCATCGTCGTCAGAGTTGCTGCTGTGGCTTGCCATGGATCAGGAGTCGCACACGAGGAGCGAGACAGTAGCGAGACTGGAGCGAGGCGAGGGCGTCTTTTTTAGCGCAACGCGCGCTCGCGGCGCGTCAGCTGTGTTGTCAACGTCAACGATGAGTACCGCAATCGAAACGATAGAACCGGACGAGCCCACAGTCGCAGCCGACTCACATCCCGCCCCTCGGAGTGCTGAGCCATCGCGCCCAGCGTTAGGTGCGATGGCCAGCTCTACCAACCCAGGAGACGCGGAAGCAGGTACTTGTGTTCCCGTGTCTTGACTACCCTCGCACACCCTCGCTTACCATCGACGCGCTTTAAAAAAAAAGGCCTCGCAGGAATCTTTCGCCAGGTGCGAGAACCCAGGTGGTCTGTCTAGAAGGCGCATTGACTTACATCCTATGCCTACGAATCAGTCCGCGCACCCGGTCGTGCTCTTCGTTTTGTACCTCTTTCGCGTGGCCGCCATAGCGACTTACATCCTCTGCGGCTTTGTCACGGATAACTATGTCGTCTCCGTCTGTCGCATTCCTCACTAATTCCTTCCTTGTTAACCACTCATTTCGTCCGCACACAGACCGTAATAGTCGTCGTCCTTCTCGCCATGGACTTTTGGAACTGCCGCGTGCGTATTCATTAGGCTTTACCACGACCTTCGCACCCGCTCATTTCATCGCATCGTGTTCAGAACGTCGCTGGCCGGACTCTCGTCGGCCTACGTTTTTGGAATCAGGTCCGCAGTCTTTCCGCGTTTGTGCAGTTTTAGGCTGAAGAATGATGGTCGGCGGACAGGTAGACGAGAACGGAGAGAGTTACTGGATTTTCGAAAGTAGAGATGTAAGAGGGCATCTCTCCCAACTGTCCCTTTTGCATGCTGAACGGTCCTCGCAAAGCCCTCACGGCCTGCCAATCCTGTCGACTCCAAGTGGGTGCTTTTCGCTATCCGCTCCCGGGTGTACGTCTGTGGACTTATACCACCTCGAGGTTGTTTTGGACCGCGCTATATGTCTTCCCGGCCCTTTGGCTTGGCCTCTTTTTCGTTTCCCTACTCAAGTTCAATTTATCGTGAGTACGCGAATTCCGTTGTGCGATCTGTATTGTCACACCTCTTCACAGATTCGTCCCCATCGTCGTGCTTGCCCTCGTCTTCAATGTTACAAACGTGATTGGGTTCACTTATGCGTGCGTACTTTTACATAACCCCCCCTCGGTCACCTCAGGTCTCACTTGCTTTCCCCGTCTTCATTAGGGACCGCGACGCCAAGAAGCGATGGGCTAATAACATTGTTTCCTCAAACTGGTCTTTGGGTGGCTTGGGTGGGCAGATGTTAACAGGTGTAGTGAAGAATAGCGTAGGGCGAGTGTTTGGGTCATAGTTCCGGCACTCGCACTGTAAAACTTAGTCATAGGGCTTGCAAGACCTGCTTCGCGAATCCATATAATCGTCATACTGCGCTAAAGGATGTGAAAAGATAACATGCACAGAGGAAGCTAGAATAATGAAATGATTGAACAATGTGCGATTGCGTATGTGCTACAGCATGAAAATGCGAGTGCAAAGCTTGTCAGAGATCACACATGGTAGAGACCAAAAGAATATAAGGTGAGTCCATGGAAAATAAACATACTCGAGCGACTTCAAGAATGCAAAGACTCCAAAAATATCTGAGCCTTAAATACATGTTCAGTGAATAGCAAGCAGATTTGCATGGGATTCAACATAACAAAAGCGCGCAGCAGAGAAAGGGAGAAGAGATCCCATACTGTCCCATGAAAGTCAATTGGTGTATCAATGAATCCCAACCCAACCTCTTGCGTCGACACGCGCATGTGCTGTAGTCGGCGTGGAGGGCATCATCAGGCCGATCAGTGACCTTCTCCGACTATCCGCCCTGGATCGCGGCGTTGTCGAGGAAGGAAAAGGGACAGAAACCGTGTTAGATGTCAGGGTCATAGCCGAGGGGGTGCAGGTTGAGAAGGTGGGGGAAGGCGGGAAGACGAACAAGGTCTGGGAAGGTGTCTGCAAGGCCGGTTTGTGGGTGTTCGGAGGTTGTGAGGGTGGCGCAGGTTGAGAGGACTTCCGAAGCTGGAGCGACGTGGGTATTGTCGCACGGGACTCTTTGCGAGTCCGTGGCATTGCCACCGTGGTCGGTGTAGGTGCGACATTAACGGGAGAGTCTGGCACGGTGGGTAAAATGTCGAGGGGTGTGGGTCGACGCCTCGTCTTTGGTATGGAACGACGGGAAGTGTCAAAAGTTGATTTGAAGGCTGTCGCTGGGACAGGGAACAACTTAAAGGAGCTTCTCGTAGAAGGCGCCGATGGGGGACCGCATAAACTGACTTGGGTAGCTCCGAGTTCACCATCACTGGAGGCGTCAGATGGTAGATGACCATCTGAAGGGGAAGGTCGAGCACTCGACTTGTCAAAGCCACCGCCGACGCCGAGCAACTCTTGCTCCTCGTCTTCTTCGAGGAGGTTTTCGCTGAGCATGCTGTTTGACGTCATATTGCTGGCCATGGACCCTGTGCGCTTGCGTGCCGAGAATCGACTTTTCCAGGCTGGGCCCATTCCTATTCCAGAACCAATCGAAGAAGAGGAAGACTTGCGAGCCAACACGCGATCCTCCATAGCCTTGTCGAGGGCCTTGGCCTCGCGTTGCATCTCGCTGCTTTCTTGTCCAACGTCTTCACGATCAGAAGCATCGTCAATCATCTTTCGACGACGACACCATTCCTCGTCAGCAGATGCCTCCAGATGGGAGCGTTCCGATGGGGTTGGGGATGAGGAAGGGCCACGAAGCACCTTGTCGTAGTCCCAGAGCTGATATATTAAACTATAATAGGAATGAGGCAAGAAGATAAGCCAACGTGGCTACACAGCACTCACGACATGTTTGGTCCGGCCCATCTACTTTTCTGCTTGACATATGCATAAGCCGCTTCCATCCCTTTTAGGTCCCAAACCTCTTTGGGAACCCAGGGAGAACGAAGAGAAGCGGCGCGCATAACGAGGGCAATCGCTAGAGTAGCGGAACGAGATATCCCACATTGCAGCTTTAAGGGCGAATTTGATTTCTTCGATCAGGCTCGGTCAGAGGAAGTGAATTATGCGACGTACTGGATCAGTACACCCTCACCACGGGCGAGTGATTGATCGACAAAGGCCATGGCCTCAGGGAAACCACGCTGGACAAGGTCGGACTGGCCGTGAGACCACTGCAACTTGAGATAGTGCAGCGCGGGTCTCCCGGTACTATCTGCGGGATAAAAGGTACCCTGATTGAGAGATGCACCCGATGAGGGCGCTTCCGATGGCATTTGTGGCGCCCCTGCGGAGGTTAACAGGTCGAATGGGGAGTTGACTTCCTTGGCGACGTTGAGTACAGAGCCGATCCTCCTGGTGACGAGACCGCGCCAGTCACGAGCGTTGTCCTCTGCACCAAGCCACACCTGTGGTATGACCTCGATAGGGCCGTCGGGATAAGGGGGAGTAGGGGAACCATCCTCGTCTTTGCGGCAAAGCATAGAAGAGGCCGACACGATAGAGGTGCATCTGCTCCGGGCCTCCTGCGCCGCGCGGTCGAGCTGGGATTCATTGGGGGGAAAGGCTAAAGAGCTAGAAGAGGACTGGGTGGACAAAGTGAGGGACAGCTTCTTCATATTTCTCGAACGAGTCCTTGGGGGAGGGGGGAATTGAAAAGACCCAGAATCTGAGGTCGTCGGGGAGACAGCGGATGTAGAAGCAGAACTGAACCCAGGAGCAAGGGTAGTAGTAGTGGCGCTTGGGGGAGGGGTGTCAATGCGGAGTCCTGGAGGCGGACCCATCTTGCATGCTGGTGGTGGTGGTGTCGTCGAAGAAGGAAACATGGTTCACGCGCTGCGTGGGTTGGTTGTGTTATGGCTTTCTGGGTTCTTTTGTTTTCGCCTACTTTACGTTTGGTGGGTGAGGAAGGAAAAAAAAATTAGATGAGGAAGAAAGGAAGAAGAAGAAAGGACAGTAGACAAGAATAAAGAGAGACTTGGAAGAAGAAAAGATGGAAAGAAAAGGTGGAGGGAAGGGGAGAAAGTTGAACGAGGCGCTAAGGAGGGTCAATGGACACACAGCCGGTGTGTGTAGTCGCAACAGCCGCACCCGCGGTCGGTTCGTAACCAGGCAAAGCAAAGCAAAGCAAAGCGGGCCTGCCTGCCAACTGCCAACCCCGATCCCGATCCCGGTTATTATCTAATGTTTCCCACGTGCCCCCATCCGTTCGCTTCGGCCCCGATCGTTCCTCCGTCCTGCGTAAGGTGCTCCCCAATGCCAAATCACCTACAGCTCTTATTTCTCGCCTCTTTCTTCGCCACTTCTGTCCTTCTTTTCACTCTTTCTCACATTCTCTCCTCAAAACTTCGTGAAGCGGGCTACGATATCTCCAGTCTGATCCTCATCGGTCTTCCCCAACCCGAACGCGCATCTCCCCACATCCCCAACCAAATGTCTGCGTCCGTCCTGGACTTTCACCAGAGCGGCATCGCACAGGCCGCCGCCCTTCTCCTCGCGGTGATCACTAGTGCATTCATGTACCTCAAATTTGGTCGTTCTGGCATGTCATCATCTTCAATCTGCCTTCTCGCTGTGCCCTCTTACTCTTTCTTTAGTTAGGAAGCCCGTTCTTGATCCAAAAGAATGGAAAGAATTTCCTCTCAAACAAAAGATCGTCATTTCCCCAAACACCGCCATGTGCGCCTTTTGCCTTCATTTGTCCCAGCCGTGTTGACGAGGAACTCAGGTATCGCTTTGCTCTTCCACACCCAAGTGATGTTCTCGGTCTCCCTATTGGCCAGCATATATCCGTCTCCGCGGAAATAGATGGCAAGGAGATCATGCGTAGCTACACTCCCACCAGCAGTGACGACGACCTTGGCCACTTCGACCTTCTAATCAAGGTAGTTTCCATTCACCTTCTGTTGCATATGTCCTCATAATCCCCAGTCTTACGAGAAAGGCAATATCTCCCGCTATGTTTCTCTCCTCAAAATCGGTGACAAGGTTCGCGTCAAAGGACCAAAAGGCCAATTTAACTACTCCCCGATGTTGTCCCGTGAAATTGGCATGATTGCTGGCGGCACGGGTATCACTCCCATGCTCCAAATCATCCGCGCCGCTCTCAAAAACCCCCAGGACCCTACCAAGTTGAGCCTTATTTATGCTAACGTCAACTATGAGGATATCCTCCTCAAGAAAGAACTCGATGAGCTGGCCGACAAACATCCTTCGCGATTCAAGATTTCCTATGTTTTGAACAATCCCCCGACGGGATGGACCGGAGGCGTCGGGTTCGTGTCAAGAGAGCAAATCGCAACACACCTCCCCGCCAGTCACGATAAAGTTAAGATCCTCCTTTGTGGTACGTGTCCTTGCATGCACGGACTTTCAGCAACTTACGGGCATCTCTGTAGGCCCTCCCCCAATGATGTCCGCAATGAAGTACGTATTTTTCGTCTTTTGTTTCACGCCAGGGACTTAACCCTGCACCAGAAAACATTTAGACGAACTTAAATACCCAGCCCCTCGTGCAGTCAGCAAGCTCGTAGATCAGGTGAGTTGCCCATCCATGATCTGATAACCACCGTTCCTCATTTTAGCCATAGGTCTTTCTATTCTAAAATTGAATAGCCGCTGTATCTGCAACATCACGAGATTATAGAAATAGTACATTACGGATACGTCAATTGGGTATATGTGTTGCTAATGATAGTTTCAAATTGCGCTTCATTGGCACGTTCAGGTGCTGCGAATGTCCAACTCTCAGGACGTGGGCGCCCGTCGACCCCAAGAGGCGGGTACAAATTTGTTGCTAGGTGGGGCTCCGCGTGGGAAACCCGTAGTTTGGGGCGATTGATTTGCCAATATTACTGTAGTGGTCATAATGCTATTGGGGGCTTGCTGAGGTCGGGGGTCGAACCCTCGTGCATTTCCTCTCGGGTCTCCAAAAGACTTGAATGCGTCAGTATCCATAAGAACCAAGGGTAAATGTCGGGTGCATACATCTTCTTAATATCTTCCGCCGCTGTAATGCCAACCTCGAACTCTCTCTCTGTCGGCTCGCGATCTGACTGCCTCGCAAGCTGTATCGCAGAGTCGTAATAGTGCAGCGGAGACCGCCCTTCGTCGTCCGTGGGCATGAGTGGCGCGATGAAACGATAGTGATGCGACATGCGGTCGTTGGGGCGGAGCGGCGGGAGGCTCGGGATCAAAAGACGAGCCTTGGCATCTGAGAAGGAAAAAAAAGTGTGCCACCCGATGTGTCGGATCATCTCGGGAATACGAGGGCGAGTAAGACGGACCAAGATCTGGGACAGTATCGAGCAGATAACGTCGAAAGCAAAACCCATCCCATCGAGTGCCTATGGAGCGAAACGTGAGCAAAGCAACTCGGGCGACCGAGGGGATGTCGACTCGGAAAGAAAAATGAAGAGAGGAGAGGGGGGAAAGGGAAAGGTGGCGTACCTGGTCTACCCCATCCTTCTCGGTGAGCGTCCTTGGGTAAGGACTCGTAGGAGATCAAACAGGCACGCGAATACTCCTGCATCACAAAGTCGTGCACATGCTACGCGAGAGGCAGGACCAGTTCAGCCACTCGATGACGAGAGGACACGAAGCCCTTGCGTTCCCCGAGCGCGCACCTTTGGGATGTCCCCCCTGCGGAGAGCAACGCGGCCCCTCGACAACCTCTGCAGCTTTCTAAACATCGATATCCGGCGCTTCAGGCAGAACGCCAATGACATCAGGAACTATTCTCGTCGTCACCAAACGAAGCCCACGAAGAGAGGGAGGGGGAGGGAGTGCCCACCACGACGCTATACGCGATGCCAATGATTAAAACGTCGATATTGTTCTTGAATGACTGTCGTTGCGAGGTGCGTACTGCTTGCGAAAGGATACCGACCAGGGAGACACCAACAGCGAATACGAACACCAACCAAGCCAGTATATTGAGGACCCCCGTTAAAAGCTTCCTGATGCGTTGCAACATAGATACTCAAATAGGAAGGAATGCACCTGCACTCGAAGTAATGCACGGCGCAACGACAAGTGACAACCAAGTGCAAGGCGTGCAGCAGGACTACAGTACTGCAGCACGAAGGGTCATAACCTTATTCAGGGGTTAGGGTTCACTCGTGAATTGAATTGACAATTGACACAGTCAACGTCAGTCAGCAACTTTCTTTCAACTTTCTTTCGTCGATACATCCAGATGTATCTAATGATAATCAAAGCAAGACAAAATGCAGGATCATGTAGCTCTTTCACTTTACGACTGAACATTCTGGCTATTCGGAATCAATACAAATCATAACGGAAACAGGACGAAGAGGACATACGGAAATTCCCCAATAACATTTCCAGGGGGATTGTATTCGCAAACCCAGTAGGTAGCGACCTGTAAACAGCAACATCAGCGCCACCCACAGTAAGAGCAAAAGAAATTTGAACACACGTCGGTTGGGACGATTCCTGAACAGCCGGACATGGATGCACAACCAACCTCGAGGGTCGACTTCCATACCACTTGCGTATAATGCGAGGCCGTTGGGTTGTTGGCTTTATACTCCGCTGTATAACAGAGTATGTTAATGCACGTGTCCAATGCGCTCGTGGGTACACTGCAACGCACATTCTTCATTGGTCCACAAACCAAACCCGTCTGCAGCCGTAAAGTTACCGCTACCAGCGGCGAGGTTCTCTACACACAGGCCATGAGACGGTAACACTTTCTCCAACAGTAGGTACGTACCACCGTAGGGCCCACCAGAGTGCTTGAATATGCAGGTATCTGCCACTGCCTTGGCTGCTGCGACTAGCTTATCACTCCAAGCGAGCACGTTCGCTCCATGACTCTGGCGGAACTTGTTGTGTAAACTGAGCATGTCACCAGATCCTTGCGATGTCAAGACCGGGTTATTGGTGGGAGGGGTGGGTGTGGACGATGGTGTGGTAGTTGTACTCATAGTAGTAGTGGTAACAGTAGCGGCGACGATTCCCCCAGGGTGATTGCCCGGGTCGGTGTGATAGCCCGTGTCAGTGTGGTTGCCCTTACGATGGTGAGACCATCCCAACTTGTGCTTGTGCTTGGCAGAACACGACGGTGCTCCAAGGGCACCATGGGGAAATACGAGCGCAAACGCTACGAAAAGTAAAGAAAGGAAACGCATGGGAAAGACGGAGAGTGAAGGAGCGGCTAGATGAAGAGAACGTCAGGGAAAAAAGAATGGGGGGTGGCAGTCAAAGACGGCCTAGAGACCAAGAGGGTGGGGAGGACGGTTGCTTTGGGGGGGAAAAAATGAATACTGTATGGCTGGTTTTATAGCCAGACACCGTGCAACGATTCAATGATGCCGTCGCTAGGGACGACTGCCGGGTCCATTTATCAGGGCGGGCGCGCAGTTCACGAGTGCATTACCGGTCCAATAGAAGGCCGCAAGCAAACAAATGACATGGTTGTGAGGTGAGATCGGATAGCGACAGGGGCATCTCTGCTGTGGCTTGCAGATGGAACAACTCCCTTACTACGTCCTCGTCTCTAGCTCATCTCAGGCTCAGCCCACTGCAGCAGCAGCAACCGCATCGGCGACCTCCGTCCTCAGCCATCCTGTTCTTCAGTATCACTACGCCAATGACAGTCCTCTTTCCCTCCTCCCCAGATCTCCCAATGAACAGGTCCTCGTGCTTGACTACGATCCCCGAAACGCCGCACTGACGCGAGCGCAAAGCATCTCGAGTAAGACTGCGGTCACCGGTATCAAAGCAACAGATGCGCCGGGTGCAGGGTCCGCGGAAGGAGAGGCAGGGTGGAGTAGCAGTATGTTCGTCCTCGAGACAACCACATTCGACTCCAGGTTTGTGCTTCCACCTGGGCATCGCACTCGGTCTGAAATACAGTCCCTCGAAGGGTTCCCGCAGACGAAGGGGATCCTCGAGCCGTGCTGGCGCAGTTCAAGCAAAAGTATATACGATCCGACGTTTCCGCTCGCCGGCTGCGAACTGACCTTCTATTGGCAGCAACGGGCTCATTCAACAAGTGCTCGATTATGAGACCACTGATCTTCAAAACACCATGATGCAGCTACCTGCCCTTCCCGAAACCGAACGTGCTCACTCGTGAGACATTTTTGGGGGTGTTCTCCGAGCTCGTGACATGATCGTGTCCTCCTCGATGGTGGAAGGATGAGAATAGTATTGTAGTAAGAGTATCGAGCTGTAACCTGCGGACGATAATATACGGAGACGGAGTGTCGAAGAGGGTGTGTTTGGGCCGTTCTCGCGCCTGACTGGCTGGCTGGAGTTGCCCCGAGGGGAAGGGAGGGGAATGGCAGCAGCCCAGCAGGAACGCGTCCGCGTCCGAACCGACCCCCCCAACACACATACAGCCACTTTCTCTCCCTCTCCTCCCTCCTCCTCCCATCCCTCTTCTCTGTCTCGCCCTCCATGCCGACATGCAGGCGGAAGCGCGTGCTCCTCATAGAAACCCCTCCTTCCCTCCTCCAAGCCCTTAAATCCGATCCCAAAAAGCATGTTTACTACCTCACAAAGACCGGTGAAATATTCGACACCTACGAGCAAGCGTCTATCCCACCATTGCTCCACCTCCGAACCTGACGCGTCCCTCTCCCTCTACAGGAGCTATGCTGCTCGCATGTCATTCTACCGGCTCAAACAGTTCCAGTGCGAGGTCACTGGCAAAAGCGGCCTCGACTACTTTCAGGCATTAGAAAGTGAACAGCTCGAGGCGCGAACAATGCATTCCCGCTTCCCCGAGCAACTCAAACCCGCGGTTCTCAAAGCTGTCCAATGGCGTGAGTGACACTTCACTCCCCCCTGTCCCGATCGCTGAGCGCTTCTGCGGTTTAAAGAGGTTATGGGGCGGCTTGATCACCTGGTCGAGGCCGTGTATGAGCGGTATAAAGACCGCTATTTCTGCGGCGAGAGTGCGTCTTCCGTCCGCTCAGGAAGAACATCGAGTCTGAAACTATGTTGCAGAAATCTATGTTGACATCAAAGGAGACAAGTGCTGCCTTCAACCCCCATCCCTGGTTCTCACTGACTGATCACGATACTAGGTTCGTGGCATGCGTTGTGGAAGTATTTCTGCCGCGATCAAATGCGAAGATCAACGGTGAATCGACTGACGCTTTGCCCGTGGCTTCAACTTCGTCGTCTCCTCATTCAAACGACCAACGTCTCCCCCATCAAATCCATGGGGACCTAAAGATTTCCGCCAAAGAGGTTAACGCTGCCGACGACCCAACCAAGTACTTGTATAGGGTACAGATTCTAGAGGAGGAGAAGCCAGAAGGTCGCGACAAGCACACCGCGTCCACCAAAGAGGCCCGGCAAAATGGAACGGCACTATTACGGAAGTACAGTGCAATATCATGAGGTTGGTGCTCATGTAGTTGCTCTGTGCTTTCCCTGATTATTTTTCTAGTCGTGACCGGCTTGCATTTTCTAAGAGCATCTTGAGACGGTTCATTCGTGACTGCGTCGACCGTGATGCTGCAGTTGCCTCGCCCTGGACCGTGAAGCCTCCCGTAGCAGCACGCTACGGTGTTGATTCTGTAATGCCCGAGGCAACACGTCAAGGGGTTGAAGATATCAAAAAAGGCGAGATCCAGAAGCGCAAAAAGGTCTGGGAGGATAAAGAAGGGCCACTCAAAAAGCAAAAGAAACTCTCAGCAGCTCGAGAGGAGAAAGGTAATGACCCGCACGCTGCGTAGCAAGTAGCAATCCTTCTTACTCATTCACAGCCCTTGCATTGGAGAAGGAACGTGAGGCAGAAAAGCTACTTGCCAAGGCAGAGGCAGAGCGACAAGCAGCGGAAAAGAAGAAGAAGAAACCTATTCGGTATCCGACAGAAGACTTGGATGTCACGCTGTCTGAGAAGGAAAAGAAGGCCGGAACGAAAGTTCGAAGGCCAACTCCAAGTCGCTCTGCGCTACCGTTTAATGACAGAAAGGGGTCTTTTGAATCTTTTTTAATGGCATGGAACTTCTTAGTGGTCTATGGGTAAATTCCGTGCGCTCCGCTCTAGATTTTCTAATCAACACAAATGACAGCCAACCTTTGCACCTATCCACGTTCACACTAGATGAGCTCGAGCACGCTATCCGCCATTCTCTCGCCGACTCGCCCTGTCAATTGATCGCCGAAGTCCATTCCAGTCTCGTTTACAATCTCCGGACAGTTACGTTCCAACGCCATAGCGCAGTGATGTCGCTCATGGGCGCTGCGGAAGATGACGATGATGACTTGGGTGTCACAATTGAAGAACTGACGACCGCTATGACTGATGTTGGCAACAACTGGGAGCGCACTCCTTTACGGCACAGCGAAGGACGCGAAGGCTGGGAAGAGTCTTTGGTGGGATGCCTCAAAGACGTTTGTCTCCTCTGATTGCTGCAAGCGAAGATCCGTACTGATCGCCTGACAGCACGCGACCTTGTCAAGCTTCCCAACTCTTCGTCGGGTCTTGACTCGTCTTCTTTTCGCGCCTGAAACGTCACCAGATCAATCGGCAGCCTCCCCAACATCAAGGGTATCTAGCCCTGTTCCGACAAAACATCAGCTTTCAAACCCAAAGCAGTGCTATCCACTACTTCCCCCCAAGATAAAATTGCTATACTAGCATTCCTATGCAATATTGCGGTCTCCAGTAAAAGCATCCACGCGCACATGGAAGCATGCGAAGAAGAATTGACCTCTAGGCGAAAGGAGAAGATCGAACTCAACCGCGCCCGGAAAGCCCTGTACGTATGGCTCTTGACTCGCTCTCGTGCATGCCTGATGAGCCTCGTAGCATCGAAGCCCGCGAAGCCCTTCTTGGCGAGAACAAGAGGGCGAGCTGGCTACTAATGGAGCCGACGACGATACTCCGATGAACGACTTGAGCGAATTGTCAGACGTGTCTGCCTCTGAGAATAGCTCTGAACAAGGAGTTGCGTCCAAGAAAGCAACAGACTTGCGTCGGAAAGCACAGAGTCAAGCGCATGCGAAGCAGCGTGAGGCAGCTCGCGCAAAAGCTGCCTCTGTGAAGCAGGCTATGGCTGAACACCGACGTCTGGATGAGGAAGTCAATAAACTTGAACGGCGATTAGAAGGGATTGAGCGCGAGTTCCGGCAACTTCTGGGTTCAGTGCGGGTCAAGCCTATGGGCAAAGATCGGTTTTATAATCGTATCTGGTGGTTCGACGGAATGGGATCTGCCTCATTACTTGGTAGCGGCGGCATCGTGCAATACGGCACTGGCCGCCTCTTCATACAAGGCCCGAGTATCTTTGACCAAGAAATTCTAGGCCGGCGAGATGAAGGGGACATACAAGCTAGGCGGCTAGAGGAAGAGGGCGAGGAGGGGGTGCTCGGTATTGGAGAGTGGGCAGTATACACCGATCTGGAGGAGGTACGTGACTGTGAGGCTTACGGCGGCATTTTTTGTTCATCATGACTTGCAGGTAGATGAGTTTACAGCTTGGCTGAATCCTAAGGGTAACAGGGAACTTGCACTGAGAAATACTCTCACGAAATGGTGGCCGCATATCGTTCCCGGAATCCGGAAACGCCTCGCTGTGAGTATTCCAGAATTTCCCACACCGGCCCTGATCGGGCTGAGGTTAACGTTACGCAGGACTTAAACAATATCGCGAAACTTCCAGAAGCTCGTCGGAGTACGCGTGTCAAGCAAGGCGGCGCTACAGATATCTCTCGGGCTCCCTACATGACATGGACGAACCGCAAAGCAGTGAGCATGTCGTAGCAGTGCACCTTGCAATTAACACACTCTCTTTGTACGCATTTTCTTCGCCATTTGATTTGTATTTCCTTTCATTGGACTTATATCTGGCTGATTAATTAATATGCAATGTAAATGCCCGGTAATGCGAGAGCCGACAACCAACGTACAACGTAAATTTTTGCTCCAGGTTCCGCCCGAGTGTCCAATCTCCAATCGCCCCTCAAAAGGCTGCGCCCTCCCGCTTCGCGCGCTGGCTAAACCACCCTCACGACGTTGACGAGCACCATGACTTCCCTCAATTCCCCAGAACCCCTCGTAGGTTCTGTATCCAGCGTGTACAGTATAAGAGACACGATAGAGTCTTGTCAGTGCCTCTAACCCGGAGATCCGTTCCATGTGCCCATATGGCTTATTCTTATGCTTCATCGCCCGTAGACCGCCGCTGCCAACTCATGCGCTCAACCGCCGGAGTGCTCTCTCCCCCATCTGTCGGTCTCACCCTTCATACAGACAACGCGCCTAGACCAGCAGACGACGATGAGGAGAACCTCCTGACGCCCCGTCCTGGCACCCGTACTCATCAAGAAGGCCTCGTTAGTGACCTCGATTGGGATGATGAAGAGCTCGTCTTCTCGGCGTGTCCCTCTCTTCCGCAGTCTGTTCGACCCCCTGTTGAGAATCACGGTGAGATGCAACCGACTACCCCTAGGGCTCCCGCATTATTAGATGAGCGAAGCCCTCTTCTACCTCGTGTGCCACAAGAAGCGTCGCCGTTACAGCCAATCTCTCCGCGGCATTCCCAAAATTCTCTTCCGACAACGTCTACCAGCACTGGACAGAGCACATTCAGGCAGACCGTATGCCACAGCGTTTTATTTTTTATTTTTTATTTCCCAAACTCATAACATTTTGGCTGCTTGAATTAGCTCTTCAATGCTACTGCTCTGTTGCTTGGCATTGGCATGCTCTCGGAACCACTTGCGTTCTCGTATGCGGGATGGATCTGTGGGACTTCACTGATCATCCTTTACGGGTTTATCACGTGCTATACGTATGTCACGTGGAACTGCCCGGAGTTGTGCGACTGCTCTGCTAACGAGCCCCCTTGAAGTGCAAAATACTTGGCGGGCGTTGTGATTTCTGATTCGCGCGTTAGCACCTATGCGGACATCGGCAAAAAGGCATTCGGGGCGCGTTCCATGCCGTTCGTGAATTTCATGTTCTGCTTCGAGATCTTTAGTGTCGGGTGAGTTTTGCTGGTCTCATATCCCTACCCATCAAACCTAATCCGAATGAGTGCCCAGTGTCGTCCTTGTCACATTGTACGCGGATTCACTACATGCTATCGTCCCTGCTATCACATCAAACGCCTATAAACTGCTGGGTCTCCTCATGTAAACAATCCGTCTGTCATTCTTCTCAGCCTCGCCTGTTGATGCATCAAATACTTTACAGTCTCATACCCACAGTCTTCGTCCCACTGCCTCTTCTCTCATACGCCTCACTTCTTGGCATAGCGTCAACCGTCTTTTTGATCGGTGTCGTCTTTGTTGACGGACTGTCAAAATTCGATGCACCCGGGTCCCTGTGGAGCCCCGCGAAGACCTCACTCAGCTTTTGCAACCTAGAGGAGCTTGGTTTGACGTTTGGCCTGTTCATGGCTGGGGTATGTCGCCTTCGCGTCTTATGTCACGTCATATTCATTCTCAAACTCCGCATGCTCAGTTCGGCGCCCATGCAGCACTTCCTTCTCTAGCTCGGGACATGGCCGAGCCGCACCGGTTCAATGAAGCTATGAACTACTCGTTTGTAAGTGATGTGCTATATTGCTCACCGAGTATTTTCACTGAACAGGGCTCTTTTCAAGGGCTTCGCGACTGCGGTGTACACCCTCATTGGAATGGCGGGTTACCTAATGTTTGGGAACGACGTTTATGACGAAGTATGTTATCTTACCCTCCATCCACAACTATTTGACGCGAGAACGGCGAACCAGATCAGTCAGAACCTGCTTAAGGTACCGGGGTATAACCCGGTGTTGAACGAACTAGCACTTTGGATGCTGGTAGTGACACCCTTGTATGCCAAGATCGCTTCCTGACTCCCAAAACACTTTTAACTTTCGGACACAGAACCAAATTTGCTCTCAGCACGAGGCCTCTCAACCTCGCGTTCGAGTCCTTATGTGGTCTAGAGACACACACCCTAGACAATGGTTTCGAAGCTGACCAAAAATCGGCTGTGACCCAGGCCCGCAAGCTCAATCGCTCACTGAAACATATGTTGGTCGCTTGCGAGCGTATCGGCTTTACCTGCCTCGCGGTCGCTGTATCAATACTCGTTCCCAACTTCGGCTCATCATGGCCATCTTTGGGTCCTTCTCGGTATTTACGCTATGCGTGATCGGCCCAATTGCAGCAAAGATGTCTTTGGAAGGAAAGGTAACAGTTGGGGACGCAGTGATTTTGGTGTCTTCAATTGTCATGGCATTGTGGGGAACGGTGGCAGGTTTCTGGTCCGCTGCCCAATGAAGTGGTTCTGTCATCAAAGGAGGTAGATTTGCGTCAGTAGAACACATCTTGAGTTGGGACTAGGGCATATATATCAAGGGCGAATACAATGTGCGTAGTTTGACGATAATCATGTCTTTTCACCGCATTTTGATTCGTCTATGTTAACGACAAAGCAAAGATCATACATGAAGAACCTTTGTATTTAAGAGATTTACACCGCCGAAATGGCATGTGAGATGACTTTTGTGAGTTCTGTAGCCAGCAGTGAGAAAGACAGTCGGGAGAAGGTAATCAAGAGACGAACGCTGTAGTTTGATGTCCTCCTGTACGACAGTCGACGCAATCTGGTTATCCGGGTTCGGTGGTACCTCGACTACGCCTGTGGACGAGTCGAATTTCCACCCAAGATTCGCAATGTGCTCTTCCAACTCCGACCCTACGACACAGATCAGCTTAATCGAAGGGGCAGATGGAAGAGAGTGCGACACCTTCAAGATCCAAGTAAGACCCTAGTCGCTTGCTACCGATGTTCTGGAACGTAGCCTTCACTGCACGCACGGCGACCTCTCGGATCGAGTCCTCAAATCCAACGACCTCGACGGTATAATTATCGCGCAGCGACTTCAGGGCGTCTGAGCGATATAGCGCCCAGAACGCAGGGAATCGGCATTGCTGCAGGAGGCTGTGGAGGGTTGTGAGGTACGGGAGGAGGCTGGGGAGGGGGTCCGGTTCGTCCATGTTGGCGTTCGACGATCTATCGTCCAACAAGGCGACTGAGAGGTTGAAGTCGGGAAATGGGACGGATGCAAGAGCCTTCACCAAGATGTTGACGACGACGTCAGGATTGTTCAGATCGGGATTGAACTGATATCTAGAGAGGGAAAAAAAAGAAAGAAAGTCAAGTATAGTTCTCGTGAAAAGAAATCGAGCGAACAGTTTTAAGATTGCGAGATTTGCGAGGCAGTCATATTCCTGGCTACGGATTTGGTGATAGAGGTAGTCCTCGAGGATTCCGACGTTCGAAGGGTTGTAGCGGTCTGGTAACAGGCTTAGACCGATGACATGAGAGCGCTCGAATTGACACAAACCTACACCAGAGACGAGACTCTCGATGAGCCCTGGCCGTGTCAGAGGGGTGACCCACTCTGATGTCGCGGACATGGTCGTCGTCGTCGATATAAAGATAAATCACTTCACCGTGACGCGGCCGGACCGACGCGTCCGTCACGTCCATGTCTCACCCTCTCCCCACCGCGACCGCGACAGAGGCACAGCCCACACCGAATTACAAGCCGCAGCTCATCCTGAGCGGACACAAGAAATCCATCTCTTCCGTAAAGTTCAGCCCAGATGGGAACCTACTCGCATCTGCAGGTGCGTCGTTGTCGGTAGCGCTTTCTACATGTCTATAGACTGCATAGGCCAGCCGCGGACAAGTTGATCAAAATATGGGACGCGACGACTGGAGACATCATTCAGACACTGTCCGGGCACTCAGAGGGCATTTCTGACATAGCGTGGTCGGCACACAATGACTACATCGCATCAGCCTCGGACGACAAGACGGTTCGGATCTGGAGCTTGGATGTGGGTCATGGTGTATCGTAACCCACCGCCTTTATTGACGACCATCCATGTAGGATACCACGGTGAAGATATTGAGGGGGCATACGAACTTTGTTTTCTGTGTGAATTATAATCCAAGGTCCAACCTCTTGGTCTCAGGAGGGTTTGATGAGACGGTACGGGTTTGGGACGTCGCGAGGGGTATTGCTTTTCCTTCGCCACATTTCAGGATCAGAATCTGATAGCTTTATCCTAGGAAAGTCGTTGAAGGTACTCCCAGCGCATTCAGACCCCGTCACAGCGGTCAGCTTCAGTCATGACGGGACACTCATCGTTTCGTGTGCCATGGATGGTCTCATGTATGTGTGCAACGATGCGTAGCCCTGGGTACTGAGTGATACCATGCGCTGACTGCTTTTCCCAGCCGTATTTGGGATGCGGACTCTGGTCAATGTCTGAAAACACTCGTGGACGATGATAATCCCATGTGGTATGTGCATCGCCTGAAAGATACTCGAGACACAAGTGACACCAACACCGCATTAGCTCGCACGTGTTGTTCTCACCGAACTCGAGATATGTTTTGGCGTCCACACAGGATTCAACGATCCGGCTGTGGAATTACCAAACCTCACGCTGTGTCAAAACATATACGGGCCATACGAATCGGACATACGCTCTGATGGCCGCTTTTTGCACCAACACCGGCGGCCGATATATTGTGAGCGGGAGCGAAGATGCCAAGATTTATATCTGGGATCTCCAGTCTCGGCGCATCGCGCAAGTACTGGAGGGTCACAAAGGTTGGCAGCATTGATCATCTTTGGCAAAGTATTGATGGCAAGTTACACAGATGTCGTTCTGGCCATAGATGTAAGTCCCAGGCTGTCTCGCATTAAACACTGCTCAGCCATGTCCATAGACACACCCGACCCGGAATTTGATTGCGTCGGCGTCGATGGAAAAGGACCTGACTGTCCGGCTGTGGTCTGATGAATAATAGTAGAGTAGCTGTGACTCACTGTAAATGTAATCGAAAGTGCCAGAAAGTGCACCGCCTTGAATACAAACTCCGCCGCAGCCATCGTACAAATACAGCCCTCGCTCCCCCCACGCCCTAGCAACACTCCCTCATCTTCTCCTCTACCATCCTCATGCAGATCTTCGTTAAAACCCTCACAGGAAAGACTATCACCCTCGAGGTGGAGTCTTCCGATACCATTGACAACGTCAAGGCCAAGATCCAGGATAAGGAGGGGTGCGTATCGGCTCGTCGTCGCCCGTGAACTCGTGAAATAGAGCGTTGACCATCGGCTTAGCATCCCCCCTGATCAGCAACGTCTCATCTTTGCCGGGAAGCAGCTCGAGGATGGAAGGACTCTTTCTGATTACAATATCCAGAAGGAGAGCACCCTCCATCTCGGTGAGTCTCCTATATCCACACGAGTTGGCGACATTCTAACTGTCCTTGTAGTCCTTCGCCTTCGTGGAGGGATGCAAATCTTTGTCAAGACGTTGACCGGAAAGACGATCACCCTTGAGGTGGAGTCTTCGGATACAATTGACAACGTCAAGGCGAAGATCCAGGACAAGGAGGGCATACCTCCGGATCAACAACGCCTCATCTTTGCTGGAAAGCAACTGGAGGATGGCCGTACGCTATCCGATTACAACATTCAGAAGGAATCGACACTCCATCTCGTTCTCCGTCTGCGCGGCGGTATGCAAATCTTTGTCAAGACACTCACAGGAAAGACCATCACCCTGGAGGTGGAGTCGTCGGACACCATCGACAATGTGAAGGCGAAGATACAGGACAAGGAGGGAATCCCCCCGGATCAGCAGCGCCTTATCTTTGCGGGAAAGCAGTTGGAAGATGGCCGTACCCTTTCGGACTATAACATCCAGAAGGAGTCGACTCTCCACCTCGTCCTTCGTCTCCGTGGTGGCATGCAAATCTTTGTGAAGACGTTGACCGGCAAGACCATCACGTTGGAGGTGGAATCCTCAGACACCATCGACAACGTGAAGGCCAAGATTCAAGATAAGGAGGGCATCCCACCTGATCAACAGCGCTTGATTTTCGCGGGGAAGCAGCTCGAAGATGGACGGACGCTCTCTGATTACAACATCCAGAAAGAGAGCACACTTCATTTGGGTTAGTCTGACTTGATTCGTTGTCCCATACTGTGACTGACTTGCCAACGCAGTGCTGCGCCTCCGTGGTGGCTTGTGATCCTTCATTGTTGGTGACTAATGTGTAGTATACTTTTGCCATTGTGTCGGGTAGTCAACCCGAATCATCATTTCATATATTCATGAGTGATATATCGTAGGGAAAGTGACGGCGAAAAGGAACATGGTATTAGTTAGACTCGTCAACCACTCGAGTGGTGCTCTTGTGTCTGCGTCTCCGCTTTGGCTTGCGTTCAGTTTCCCGAGGTGGATCGCCGTCATCCGCTGCTTGTCGCTTCCTCTTGCTTCTGACCTCAACATGCTCAGTCGTAGCGGTGGCAGCAATAACTATTGCCTTCTTGACTTCCTGCGCATTGTGTTTTGGTGCCTTCTTTTTCACGCTGAGAGGATTTGGGCCCTTCGGGCCTTTCTTTTCTTTACTGTAGGTTCCACTCGAGGTGTGACAGCACTCAGCATGGCCTTTTCTGACGTAGATGGCCCGAGCGCATCTTGTTCACCCTGTAAGGCGAACGTACGAGTGAAATTGGTAGCGTCATTTGTGGATAAAAAAGCGTATAACTTACACGCCGCTTGGACTGGAGCGTAGCATCGCTGGCTGGCTCCAGAACCATGACAGAGCGATTCATATGCACGATGGGCACACCGGGTACGGCGCGGAGGCCAACGCGAAGAGGATGCGACTGCGTCGCAACCACGTAGCGGTGCTTTTGGTCTCGCCTGACAACACAGTGAGCACACGGGCGGAAACTTGGAAGGTCTAAAAGCGAAAAAAAGGAGCCGTAGGGGAGGGGAAGGCGAGATACGCACCGACGACGGCGATGATGCACTCGTCTCCGGGTACCGCCTCCTTGTGGTTGCATTTGCGCCTCTCGAAAGACTTGGCGAGGTCCACGGCGGGCTGGTGCGATTTGCCCTTGAGGTACAGCTCGTGGATGCAGCATTGGGTGATCACTGACGGGCCGCTTGGGCAGATGGAGAGAGAGAGAAGAGACGAGATGATCAATTCAGTGTGTCACGCCGGGGGCGGAGGATGGGGGTTTGGATGCCCAACGATGACGGCGACAAAAGGGCTGTTTGTTGGGCTCTCCACTCACTCATTTTTACTGATCCGACGACTAGGACAGACTCCACTCGCGTGAGGAGGTCCATTTTTTGCGATGCTGCTACCTCGCATAACTCAGAGTCCACTAGCGTAGCGTAATGAAAGATGGGGATTAATCATGGATACAAGTGGGAGGAAAATTTAACACGCGTACCGAGAACCTGATATGGCTGTCTGAAGCCAAATGAAGTGGAATACATGGCCATCAACTTGCGATATGCCTTTGAGCGGTTTTGACGCATTTTTCATGGGTGCTGTGCTGAGCTGAGGGAGAGGCGGACTGGCATACCCGAATTGGGACATCGCTTCTTATGACCCGCCTCGTCACCATCGTTGTGCTCGTCGTGTACGTGTTCAGACTGTCACTTGCCAAGGGCATAACTTCATGGTCCTTGTGCAGGAGCGTCTGCACCGCTGTGCTGTCTGCTGATTTATCCGGCTTCGTGCAATGGAACGAGCACTGTGCAGGTAAACTTCCGTTGCAACGTTAACCCTTCGCGCCGGTATGAGCTGACCCTTTTCGTACGCACACCAGATAGCCTCCAACTCGGACACGCGAAAGTGGTCCTTGACAATTCCATAGCTTCGGGCACCGTCACCCGAGACGGCGGATTCCTCATGTGCGATTCCGTGTTGCAACTCCGTGTAATGAGCTCTCGCTGACGGTCCCCACCCCCCACCCCCCGCCCCCAACAACAACCGGCAGCCCAGACGTCGCAGAGGGGACGTACATCCTCTCCGTACTATCCCGTGATCATGTTTTCGACAAGGTCAGCAACCCTCCACCATCACTACCCACGCCCTTTCAACGTTTCCCCCGTCCACCTCGATGCTCACTCTCGTGGTCTCTTGAACGACGCGCGATGCGCCGCAGCTCCGCGTCGACGTCCCTCCAGAGCCCGACTCCCCGCCAGAGATACGCCCCTACACCGTCGGCACGCCCCTGAACCCGCCTTCGCCCATCAAGCTCCCCCACCCCATCAAGCTCGTCCCACGGGAGAGGAAGAGCTACTTTGTTCCGCACCAGTCCTTCGATGTCGTGCAGATGTTCCAGAATCCCATGATGCTCATCACGGTCTTCGGCGGTCTGATGATGCTCGCGATGCCCTACATCATGGTAAGCACCTCTGACGCGTCTACCTTTCTCCGAGCGCTGACGCGGTCTATGGTGCCCCCGTCGCAGAAAAACATGGATCCTGAAGTATTGCAGGAAGCGCAGCAGAACCAAGCGCGGTTACGAAATGCTCTTCAGAGCGGTGACCCGAAGTCTGGGTGGGTCTTGTGCTGCGCTGTGCCATATTCGATCGTTAACCGCGTGCGGAAAAAATGCCCAGCTTACCACCTCTCGCGGGCAGCGGTGAGACACGATCCGCAGTAACCACAGCCACATCATCTCAAGGCGGCCCCAACAATGCTGTGAAGAACAGGGCAAAAAAGCGGAGAGGCTGAAGCAGCATAATTGTCATCTGGGTATATAACGCAATTTGGTGATACATGGAGCAGTCACTACACTACTAGGATAGTGGTAAATAGACAGCTGGGAAATGGGAGAAATACATTGTGATCTCAGTCAATAGTCATCCGCGTGCCATAGTCGTGAGTCGTGAATGTGAATTGGAATATGGGGAACGTAACTCAGTCGGGTCTGCTAATCCACTGACATGCGTCGATGACCCTTTGGCCCCTCTCTCATGCGCCAGCGCTCCCGCGTGCCCTCGCGGTTCTGTGCAATATCGTCCTGCTCCACCAGCTTACCCTTGCTCCCGGCGGAGGACAATGTAAACCTTCCCTCCTTACTTGGAGGTTTGGGAGAGCCCGGACGGGATAAAGAGAAGAATTTGCGAAAGCTCGACTGGGGGGGATCGCCAGAGGCAGCCTTGCGCTTTGCCTGCATTGCGTCGATGATGACGATCGCTTTGGCCGCAGGGGAAATGGATGAGGGATTGGCGTTCGATGGAGTCTTCTTGTGACTGCTACTGACAGGAGAATCCGTGGGTGGCCCCCGAGAGCCAGTTGAATATGGGCTTCGAGTAAGCGGCGGTTTCTGTGATGCAGTAGGCGGAAATGACTGCTTTCTTCGGAGGGTAGGTTGCGAAGCTGGCTTGGAGGCTTGCGGCGCGCTTGCCATGCTTGATTGGCCAACGCTTACAAGGACCCACCCCTCTGCAGGTGCTTTCGGTGGGTCGTTGTTTCTCTTGTCTGACGTTGATGTCGTGGGCGGAGGGAGACGATCTGCACCCCTCGTTCTGTGAGTGTGCGCACGTGGGGCTTCTGCAACAAGCGTTGCCTCTCCGCTCCTAGGAAGTCGGTGCCTGGGATGCACTAGTTCTGGGACGCCAACCTTCACCTCCTGCTCCTCTGGTCTGAGATTGGGTGGAGATGTGAACGCTTGGTTATGCGCATTGGGGTTGTCGGGATACTCGCCCGGTGTCTTGGGTTCCTTTATTTCAGCTGATGTAGGGACCCACCCGCCGGGTAACATATTCTCCTTCAACCCATGGCTACGGACACCACTACCCAAGTGGCTATTCGCCCTTCCTGCGCCAGGCCACGTAGATGGTATATCCCCAGTTTGACCTGTGTTGGAGCTCAAAGCAGAATCACGGAAGGCCCCTGGACTGAGGAGAGGCGTTACGGGCGGAGGGGTGGACTTCACAGGGGAGTGGCGTAATCGTAAAGGTTTGGTAGAAGTGGTTGCTTCTCGTGCTCGTGTAGACGAGGACACCTCCGTTCGCCCTGTTACTTGGACGCCTTGAAGTGACTCGCCGGGTTGCGATGCGTTCATAATAGAGGCTGACATGCTCGGATAGTGCGAGTTGGGGGCAGCTGGAGGTATGCCATAAAACTTGGATGGTGCTTGGCGGTGTAGACTCGTGTCAGGCTCGCCTGTACGCCCGTACTTCTGTGTGCCGATACCAGTCATGTCTTCTGCACTGCCAATGGAGCTCTGTAGTTCCATTCTGAGCTCTTCCGAAGGGGCAGATGGTATCGCTCCATCGTGTACGTTATCATTTGAGGCAGTGGAGTGGGCGACGGAGACAGGGAGCTGGGCTCGTGGAGCTGGTTTCCGCATCATAGCCGACTTGGACGAGACTGGACCAGGAGTAATTGAACTTTCCGTTGCTGCTCGAGTATGTGATGGACGATTAAGGGCGGGAGAGGGGGACGGTGCAGCATGGCTTCGCCGTCGTTCACGAGCTCTCTCGGAAGAGGGTGTTTGAAGATCCGAGCGCGACCCCAGAGGACTGCTAGATTGTGACTCGGGTGGGACAGTTTGTGAAAGGCTTGTGAAGATCCATAAGTCCTTGGAGCGTGACCGACTATTGAGCGAGAGTGATGTAAGAAGCGTGAAGCCGAAGCCATCCAGAGTGGTGAGCAATGAGAGAATGTGACGAAGGGAATCTGTTGCATAATTATTCTCTTGGAACCCTACACACGCGGGGACAATCTGTGAGTGAGATGGGTAGGGTCGAGGAGGTAGATGACGTTACATCTATAGCCCTTGAGCTTGAATTCGTAAACATTGTCAGCCACCTTCTTCTCCGAGACTACTCCACGGGGCCATGACCCCCGAACTGTTTGAAGAATGGCTGGCGTTAAAGGTAAAGGAGGGGCGATGACGCGGAGGTGACTCTGGCTGACAAAGGAGATGGCGAACAACATTTTGACAGGGTGTGGGCCCGCGGTCAAGGAGACGTTACTCATGTTGTGGAAGGGAGGATGAGGAGGCGCGTTGGAAGGAGGCGGAGGGAAAGGTGATGTGCGGGAGAATGCCATGACGATACGGTCATCTTGTTCACGACCATAGTCCAAGGTGGAAAGGAAATTGTGTCCGGTGCGGTGGATAACGTCTATGATCTCGATGAGGAGTTTCTCTGAACGCGTTGACTTGGGATTCGACCACGGCTTCCCATCCAAGGTGAGCTCGGAGGAGTTGTTCTCGACGAGTTCTCGGGTGCCGAGGATAAGATTTGCGTTGTCGAGATGTTTGCGCAATGCGAAGAAGGTGTCTGGCGGGAAGCTGTAGAGTCGAAGTAGCGCTGCGCCGGAAAGCGCGAGGATGGAGAAGGACGAAGCGGGACGTGGATCGCGGATGAACTCGCGGCGAGGGACGAGGGTGGAATCTGCAGGGGAGATGGGAGACATGGTGGAGAGGGACGGAGACCCTTGCCGCGCGTTGAGGGTGAGCCGTAGCAAGCCTCAGCCTCGTACCCTGACACGCCAACACCACGTACCGCTTCCACTGATGCGCATACAATCGCCCCGCCCGTTATCGCATTGCGTCACCGCCTTCTCACCGGCCCGGACATCCCGTCACATCTCCTCCCCTCATGATGGCCAGCAAACTCAACCTGCTCATGTGTATGTACAAGTTTACTCACCCTGTCGCAGTCTTTCACCTTCTCATCATAGGTGGAACTGTGAGAAAGCCTCTGTGACCCACATCTGCGCTCCGATGCGATGGTCATTTCCCACCTCACAGGGTGAATATACCACTGGCTGGACCGGATCTGGTGCCTCCAAATCGGATAAAAAGGTCTGCACTCAGCATTTTACGTCGCCGGGAATGTGAACCTTTATCCATCTAGATCGGCGTATGTCTGACCACCCGACCTTGATCCTCAGAACAGTTAATATTGTCTAGGTGGTAGCTTTGACTTTGTTTGATCTTCGCAGACTGGGCAAGGTACAGTCGTAGGGTTTGCGCTCTTTAGACTGCTTAATGTCCCCAGGTCGATAAACTCGGCATGGTCGGCGTCAACGGCACGAAATTCCCTGAAATACGCACTCATCTCCAGCACGACATCGCAGAAGTATACAAAGACCTTGATATCTCGTACGTTCCCGTGCGAACGACGACACCACGGTCCTAGGAACCTTTCTTTCAGCTTCGATAGCTTCCCAGGAGATACCGAGAAGGACCCGGAAGCCTGTACGCCCAACTTGCGTCGTGGAGCTCCGTCGTCGCCCTCATCTTTACATAGACAAAGTAGCGATTGAGAAGTTCAACCCTGGGGATGCCGTTGTCATCTTTACTCCAGACAGTAAGTGTCCTGTACACACACGAACACTGGCAGTTTGGAGAGCAGTGATTTCGGAAGGTACCCACTATGCCATTGCTCGTTATGCGATCGAACACGGTCTGCATGTCCTTGTCACGAAGCCAGCCACGCAGTTGCTTTCGCACCACCTAGAGTTGATCGACCTGGCGAGAAACCATAATGTCGTCTGCTTCGTAGAGCATCACAAGCGGTTTGCCCCCTTCTCCCCCCCCTCCACCACGAGACCCTACCTTACGCCGATCGCGGCCTTGTACTTCTCAGGTATGACCCTGTCTACAGCGATGCACGAGTTCGGGCGAGGGCACTTGGGGAGTTTAATTTCTTCAACGCTTGGATGAGCCAGCCGAAGAGCCAGTTGGAAACGTTCCGGGCATGGGCAGGCAAAGACTCCGACATCAGGTAAGGTTGAATGGAGCTGAGGCCATGAGGCATTCCCTTCATCACAAAACTGGCAGTTATTATTTATCATCTCACCATATCGATATCTGTTGCTGGATCTTGCAAGACAAGGCCGTTCCTACCCGTGTTGTGGCCAGTGCCGCTACGGGAATAGCCACAAGCGAACCGTACAACTGTGTTCCGGAAACCGAAGATACCATCACCCTTCTCGTCGATTGGCAGTCGGTCACGAGTTCGAAGCACAAGGGTACCGCTGTCTACACCGCGTCGTGGACCGCGCCTCTAAGATCCGGCGTCCATTCCGCCCAGCACTGGTATTACATGGGTGAAACGGTAAGTCCGGTCTCCCGCATGCAGATCCCTTCTCTGCCACATGAACGAACAAAACAACAATTGTACTCGCGTAGGGCGACATCAACATTGACCAGGCACATCGGGGATACGATGTCACCGTCGATGACACCGGCAAGACCTGGTACAATCCGTTCTAGTGCGTAGACACATCCCATCGATCTCGAGACCAATTCACGCTCACAAACACCGTATCTTATTTATATTTTTCCACATAAAAAACCTCGTCAATCACTCGCTTGTGTTCAGCATGAAATATTCTCCGTCCGAAACGGGCCACTTTGATGGCCAACGGGGTTATGGGTACATTTCTATTGAGAAATTCGTTGACGCCGCGCGCAGCGTAAATGCGGGCATCGCCCAGCCAGGCGATTTTGATCTCCAAGGCTTGCCTACCATCACCAATACCGTGCTAACCACAGCGATACTCAACGCCGGGCGTATCAGTTTGGACGAGCAGAGGCCGGTCGGCATCACAAAAGCCGGAGGAAAGTGGATCCTGCAATGATGAATTCGGGCGCATGTGTCGCGGAACTAGCGATAAGGGAAAGGAGAAACGAGGAAAAAAAAAAAAAAAAAAGAATCACATTGGTGTCCTGGGGCTGTACGTGTGTACGTTACCGAAACGAGCCGCTCGCTCCGCGCTGTGCTTCCGTGTTTGGGACTGTATTGAAATCAAATCAATCGCATCTGGAAATATCGTGGAGCGGTGGCCCTGGCCTGCTTGAGATCGGACAGTTCCTCGTCCATTCCGAGGACAAACTCCGCACAAATGTATGCCGTTTCAGGGTTGATATGGTTCAATATTCGCTGGTATTTGTCGAGTGTCGACAACGGTGACGTTGATTTGTACACTCATGTGGGACAATCGGCTCGCCAAGAGGGCCGCATCCTTGTTCGTGCTGGGCGCCTCTGAGCCGGAACACTTTTTGACAGTTGTCAACCAACGAACTTTCTCATCGCCTCTGAGAGATAAATATTCGGTGCGGCGTAACAATGGCTCGGGCGCCGGATCGAGTGCAATTTCTTGACATCGGATCTTACGGTAACATGTGGGCACACTGCGTAAACACCATTCAAGAACCCTTGTTATTGTAACAGACATTGCACGAGATGATGAGGCCCTTCAGGCCACTACGAGAGTGATAACCCTAAGTGCAAAGGATGACAGGGCGATATTAGTGCACAAATGGGAAGATGGAAATGACTGGGGGAGTGTTCGGGTGACTGTAAGATCAAGGACGGGAGAAAAAAAATGAATTGGATGTGGGGATAAAAGCCGCCAGGCGATGCAGGAGTGGTCGACGGCCGAGAAGGTAGAAAGAGGGTTAAAGTGAAGGAATAAGATAAAGGGAATGGGACACTAAGGAAAGAGTGTAGACTGTCGATCTCACCGCGTGAGGAACTAGAAAGGGAGGGAGTGCTATGCGCAATGAGAATGAGGGTTTGCATAGGAGGGAACACAGGAAAAAAGGTTTAACGATGGGAAGGATGTGCGCAAAATAGAATCACAAAGCCTACACCAATGGGGAGATACGATGTGTCCGGCTGGCAATCCGCTAAAGTATACAATATAGACAGAAATAGTCAATATATACCGGAGAGTGTTTGCGAAGCCAACATCTTCTCACGCGTGGGGGCAAGGCTCTGTGCCTTCGATGCGTTGTAGTGATGACAAATGAAAAGTACGAGGCAGTGCGACGAGAGAATGCATGGAATGATGAAGCTTGCGGAGACAGAATTGCACGGGTTGATGTTGTCGACGACGTGTGTGGGATGGTGATACATTTTGTTGAGGTGAGGAATGCGGATGAGAATAGAAGGGGCACTAAAATCAGGAGCTAGGTGGTTGATGGAAGTGGCGACGTGAAGGGGGTTCCATCGCGCGGGGTGACACGTTGAGATTGTGGAGTGCTGGTCGGCCAAACTGGACGAAGTCGTGGGGAAGGAACTGTTCTGGAGGATTCTCAGTGGGTTGTTTAGTCACAGGCTCAAACTTTGGGGACGAGAAGTTCTCCTTGTCGTCGTCTGACATGGCTGAGCTAGAGAAAGGATCGCTCGAGAAATAAGGGCTCGTAGGTGTGATCGGCATATCATCAGAGATATCAGAGGCAGTCGTCGTCGCGCTCATCGGGGTGCCCACGACCGAATTGGAGGGCCGTGACGGCGTCATGGGCAGAGGGGGAGCGACATGTCGGATAAAGCGACCGCCTTGGAGATAATACTGGACCACGAATGTTGCGGCTTTTGAGTAGAATGCATACGAGTACTTCTTGATGAGCGTCTCGGACAGATCATTAACATGCTTGGCCAATCGGTTGTCGAGGTGTTCAACTATCTGCAAACACTCCTCAGTCTCTTCGAATATTCTGCGTCCTTTGCCGCAGAGGAACCTCGCAAGTGTCAGAGAGCCGAGAGCGATAGCCGATGAGGGAAACTTGACGAATTCGCGATAGAAAAGGGTGATCTCCATTAGGAACCTCGCGACGTGTTGCACTTTCGGTTCTTCAACGGAAGGAACACAGCACATCAACCGGAGCCAGGCTTCCGCAGTCGGGTGACCAAGGGTCCATTGAATAGTTGCCAGGACATGCCCTTCCATTTGGACGAAGGCCGACTCGTCGTAGGTATCACGACAGTAGTGAACGAGTTCTTGGACTGTTGGAACTCGCTCCTTTGCGTCTTCGAATTTGGCGGCAATCCAGAGAGCGGCGCATCCGACAAGTTGATAGTGCTTGATGTACACAATTCGGCGGGAAACATAACGGTCGACAATGTTCAAGGTGAGGTATAGTGTCTCAGGGCGCAAGCGGAAGGTGAAGTGAAGCTCGACGAGAAACTCGACGAGGCAGGGGCGCATGTGCCACTTTATTTCTGGCTGTTGGTCCATCGATGAAGTAGTCCCCATGGTGTATCGCTGAAAGGACGGGCAAGCCGATAAGAAAAATAGAAGAAACTACGAAAGTAAGAACCAGCGCACCTCCATCTCGTACATGTAATAGCGGATTTCCTCCCGGTACTCGTCTTCCAAGAGGATTCCTTCCCTGCGCAACGCAGCTAACTGTAGCTCCCGCCGCCGCTGAAGCATGGATTCCATCTTGGCTGCTCGGGGGGATCGGCGGGAGGCGGCGGCGGCAGCAATGGCAACAACAGAGAGGGTGAGAGGAGACTGAGATTTTCGAGACTTGGTGACACCATGGGGGGATGGGCGCTTCTTGGGATAGAGAGGGTTGTTACGGAAATGTCTGGAGGAAGCAGAGGTATCTTTCATGTTGAGAGAAGAAAGGGGAATGACGTTTGCCGTTGGTGCGATGAGGAGGGGACTAGAAGTGGGCGGGCGATGGGAAAGGATTGGGGTGGAAGAGTCCAAGTTAGCACACGAATTGGCATGGAATGTGGAGATAGACGTGGTAGAGGACTTGGACATTACGCGCATTGCGCATCAATTCGAGCGCTGGTCTCGAAAAGAAAGGGAAAACCGGAAAAGACGAGAGAGGAAGAGAGGCTTTGGAATGCGTGAACTGTGGACTTTTTTTTAAACCGAGTTGGATTGACATCCAAAGGGAAACTCGGCCGATCGTGGCGTGGCTGGGAGAGACAAAAGAAAGTGGATTGCACTCACTGCGGGGATGTGATCGACGGTCAAGTCGACACAGGATGGGGGTGGGAGAGGGAGTGCTGGAAAACGAAAGGAAATCGTGAGCGTTGCGTGGTCGTGAAGGAGAAAGGAAAACGGTGAAGAAGGGGGGAGGGGATGAGAAGAATATAAGGGAGCCGGTCAGTCGGTGTGGATGGCCAGGGGAAGGAAAAGGCAAGGGCCAGCCAGAGGCCAAGGCTTAGCCGTATATCGTATCGTAACGAGAGAACCGAATCAATTTTGTGACCGAACACGGCTTTCCACTGCCCCCATCGCATCTCCCAACCAACCGCCACACAACGAATTCCCCCTCGGGCGACGGGCGACAATCCGCGTATTCGCTGATACCCGGACATCATGGGCGCCTCCCGCCTTTAAAATCCAATTACCCCCTTTTTTGTCAAATGTGTCACACGCCCCACGTTTTTCGACGTCGAGCCCATTTTATCATCTGATCAGACTTACCGTCGGGTGTTCTTTTTGCTCCTACCTGTCACTACAACGCAGTCAGTCAGGCCGTCCTCCGTCTCATCACCATCGCCGCTCACCGAGGATGGCGCCTTCTGCCGGCCGCCTTCTACAATCAAAAAAAAAGAACCCCCGCGGAAATAACCCTTGATCAGTCTTTGACACATCGGAACATGACGAAAGCAATGCCTACGTAGATCTCGTGGAGGAATGGGGTGGGGGTGGGGAGGAATTGACGATGGGCGACCCTAGGAAGGATGTGCTGGCCGCAGAATTAGACGATTTGGGAGGACAAGTAAAGTGAGTGCTGGGTGAGCTGGGAAGGCAAAAAAGAGTGGACTGGGGTCGATCAAGGAAAGGAAAGGACTGTGTGCGTTCTGCCAAAGGCAAAGGTTGAAGCCACCTGTGAAAAAAAGGGGGGGAGGGAAGGACCCAGCACTAAGCCAGGCTATCACAAGGCAGACCTCGAGCCAGAGTAGGAGCAGGAGACGTATGTGTTGGGGATATATGATGAATGATGCAAGAAAAGGGTGGTCGTCGATGGGGCGAATGTGGCTTTGCAGGAAGGGATGGGACTGCAAAGCGAAAGAGATGTGCGTATCGGCGAGACGCCCTCTGCTGTTTTTTTCTGTGTCCGTTCGGTGATATTAACTCCCGTTTGCGGTGAGAACGCGCACCACGTTGTACTGCCTGCAGGCAGGCTTGTCCATGATTCGCCCAACGGAAACCCATATATGATCCTTATGTAAGGTTACCGTATTATTGTTTTCCGTCTTCCCTCCGCCTTTTTGACACACCCTAACACAACGCCTTCTAATCTAGAGCTCCACCCCCTTCCAACTACGGTACAACTTCCTCCTCTCCTCAAAAAATATAATGGACTCCAATATATATAGAAAATGACGGCTCCCTCCCTTGCCACCCAGCGGATCCTTTCTGCCAGCGGCTCGCCTATTATTGGCAGTTCCAGGGGACATAGCGCCCTACTTTAACGCTCGAAACATCGATAACTCGGCGCTAAGCCCTTCGGAGGGGCTCCGCGTAAGCATGGACCGAGCACGCGTCCCTCGGTCCTTGTCCACCCTTTATTGGCCCCCCCTCTTTTTTTTCCCACTGGGCGCACCTCCCATCTGTCACTTCTTATCAAGAGGTCCCATCAGCGGAAATGTCCGACTTGTCCTCCAATGGTGCACACCAAGCATCATACCTTGTTATTGACAGGCTCCTTGGCTTCTGGTGGCATCGCGTGCACATCTCATGATAACTAATCTTTGATATGTCTCCACGGCCTCGCCTTCCGAGTAGGAGGAATCGTCTCTCTGGGCGCTACGCCATCCCCGACCTGGCGGACTTCCCCTCTCTGAAATAATGCCGCGGGCGACAAGTTTGCAAATTCTGTCTCGCGGTCGTTACGAACATCAGCGCACGCGCTCTCGCTCCAAGGAATGGATGCAGGCACCACCGGCCCCCAAAGCGTTCATGCTTCCGGATTCTGCGGAGCTCGGCACCGCAACCCGATGATGACCCGGGCGGCCGCAAAGCGAACGTATCCAGTTAGCAGTGTTTTACTTTAGGATTGGTTGACTTATGGGGGTACCAGCTGTCAGGACATGTCACCAACCAAGCGATACATCCATTCTGCTGATGAGATGGTTTTGTTTTATTAAACCTCGATGCTATCGTTTACAGCATAATGTATCCCGAGAGCACTCGCGACCGCGGAGAGCGCGAGGGACTGAACCACAGGTACTTATTAAGATCCAAGGCCCTCCGATGAACTCGACAGGCTGGCGCGATGCAAAGTCTCCTCTCGGCCGGTACCGAGTTTCCTTATGTGGAATCTCGAAAGTCGGCCAAATGCTTTCATTGATCAGAACTTGGGACGAATGACGTCATCGCGTGATTTCTGGTAGCTTTTACAGACGCAGACGGGAGCACAGGCAAAACGGGCGACGGGTGGAACAAAGGGCCAACAACAATATACGGCCAAAAAAGTAGGAAAGACAAAAAAAAGTAAAAGTTCAAACGAAAACGGTGGACAAGGGCGGAGTGAGGAGTTGTGGCAGATCAGTCACGAGGGGCGCCGTGCATGAGAAGCGCCATGAGATCTTGGGCCGGTTGTGAACTACCGCCAGCACTTGCTTGTATGTGTTGCGGAAGGAGATGGGAAATGGATTGAAGATGTTGTTGTTGTTGTTGTTGTTGTTGTTGTTGTTGTTGGATATGCGGTTGCTGCCGCATCGCCGTGTGGGGAACATGCATGGGTAACGCATTCTGTTGGGGGAACCCGACGCCAGGTCTCGGCCCCGCCCCCCCTGCGCCATTGTTCAACGCAAGGAGTTGTGCCTGTGTGGGACGCACATCCAACTTACTAGCATGCAAAAGGGACATCCCGTGTCCATGGTCAATGGTGTTCTGGCTCTGGATGTTAGGGGATACGGGAGGACCCCGCACTTGGGAACCAGGTGCGTAGCCAATACCACCGCTCGAGAGGTTGAAAACTGGTTGACTAGATCCATTCCCTTGCAAGTGAGGAGATGGCACACCTACTATCGAGCCCAGAAACTGGGATGGATCATGCGGAGGACGTCCTCCAAGGTTGGCCAAGCCAGGCGGCAATCGTTGTTGCGGGGATGAATGGAGGTGTGTAGCATTAGGAGAATTGCCATTGCGAAACGGCTGTTGTACTGGGAGACCTGAGTTCCGCGGCACATTGGTTTGATTAGTGTACATGGAAGGGAGAGGCGCGGGATACATCTGGTCCACAGCTCGCTGAGGCGGAACCCGCTGTTGGACATTGAACGCGCTGAGTTCATCAAGCGGGTCTTGAAACATCCCACTCTCTCGCCGCGACGGGAACGTCGAACGTAGGCCCGGGACCATATCATCGGGGACGAAGTTGCGATCGTCCAGGCGGTTATCATACAGGATGTCATGATTTCGTACCATGGGCGCCAATTGAGGCTGTCGCACAGTAGGAATATTCGGGTGTTGTTGGATAAACGGTGCTTGGCCATAGCCAGGTTGGGTGTGGGGACTGGCTTGGGTGCGCTGTGACTAATGAACATGACGCATCGAGGAAGACCTAAACCGATTAACTGACCTGTGTCGAATTCTGCAACATTGCAAAGATGTCCTCCATCGTCCTATTTTCGGAGCCGAGTGTATATGATTCCCCTCCGATACCCTGTTGTCTTTGATACAGAAGTAGAGGGTGGGCAAGGGAGCTCGGGTCCTCTGCGGAGGCCGCGGCATGCTGCTCCCGAGATTTTCCGTCGAAAAACTTTGCAAAACGACTCCCTTTTTGTTGAGGAAAGGGTGATCCTCCGTGACCTCTCTCACGACCACCGGCGTCGAATGACGGACTCTGACTATTTGGAGTGTTGGATTGAAGACCAAGTGGATTAGTAGAGCCTATCTCAGAATATGCAGCCAAGTCGGCGGATGTGCCATAAGTCATACGATCACCAAAAGAAGCGAGGGATTGTCGCCGAAGTATTTCTGACTGGGCGTGAGCGTTGCCGTCGCTTGGGAAAACTGGTGGGCGAGTAGGGTTAATGAAATTGGAGAAGCCAGGGGGAGGGAGACCAGTGGGGACCGGACCACGGGCCAAGGGATCTGGGTTTGATGTATCTATGTCCGGAATTCGATGGGGTCCATTGACTGCATGCTGCAACGGAGGTGATATGTCAATCGTGGAGGGGGTGATTGTAAAAGCGGATGGTTGGTCAGGAGTTACGGCTGATGCTGCAGTGGCAGACGGAGTACGTGAACCGAAAGCAAGTAACCGAGAACCTGGAGGCGGATTGAATTGGGAAGGCATAGGGGACTTAATGATAGTAGACTGTCTATCCTGTTGGTCTGGATGAGTCGCCACACTTTCGTATGAGGGATTAGGAAAGAAGCGAGACCCAGGAGGCTTCGGAGACTCGAGCGATGGAGTGGAGGGTTTCGTTGATGAGGCTGTCGGGGGCGCCAAAGCTTCTACCGATGGTGACGGGGCTAAGGAGGAGGCGGTTTGACCTTCAGGGATGGACGTTGGAAGCCTCTGGGCAGATGAAACTGTGGGATAATCGTTATGAACATGCAGAGGTGATAGATGCCAGAACACACCAGAATCAGCCCCAGGAACAAAATGCGCAACGGCAGGATCGTTCACAGGGTCCTTGAATGGGGCTGCCTTACTTTTCTCCTCCTCGCGCTTGATCATCAATTTGAATAGCTGTATTTCATCCAGCGGAGGCTCCGTGGGTGGCATGGCCTGTATCCCAGTTATCTTTGCACTCTCGCTGTGTTCAGTATCGCCCCTTGATCCCAGCGCTTCGGATTCTCGTTCTTTGCGTTCTTTCTCCTTCATGCCTAGCTTCCAGGCTTGAATGCCATCTAGCTCACCATTTTCGGCTTTGCCACCGAGTATACCTGCTCCGGATTCGCTGGGGATGTAGGTGTCCATCCAAGCTGGCTCCTTTTCCTCGACTCGGACCTTCGAATCTTTGCGCTCCTCTCGATCCTCGTCTCGACTATGCCCGCGCCTATCACGTCCACCGGATCGCTTCGGTCTTGAATCACGTTCATCGACAACCCAACGGTCGCGTTCTCGATCACGGGTACGATCAGAATCCCAATTCGAATCCCGTTCACTGACTCGAGAGCCGCGCTCCTTCTCTCGATAATCTTTGTCCCGGAGTTCGCGTCGGGCTGCCATGCGCTCATCGCGTTTGCCATCATCTCTCCAGCGGCGAGGATCATCGTTAGTATCGCGCTCGCCATCTCGGTCACGACCATCTCTTCTTCGATGCTCGTCTCTGCCTCTTTCGCGATCTCTGTCGACTTCTCGCTCCCGTCTAAGGGGGGAGGGGTCACGTCGCTGCCTTGACGAGTCTCGAGCTCGTGAGCGTGGTCGCTCGCGGTCGTCACGTTCGCGGCGCAAACCGTCAGAACCTACAAGATAAGTGAACGGTTGTTTGTCCAGATTGACATCGAATGAAGCGTGGACTTACGTTCCTCCCGACCTGCACATGTAAATGAGCGCACGTGCATGTATCAAACGGGTGTATAGCTTACCTCTCCTCCAATCTTCACTCGATTCACCGGCTTTCCTTCTAGAAGTTTCCCTTCCATCCGTCCGACGAGTTGCCCCTGAGCCGAGGCTACCCTGAGAAGAGAGCCGACCCGTGCCCCCTGCTAAATGGGGGGCGGAATCTCGCTCTCTGGCGCGGAGGCTAGTACCGCCAGCAGGAGATGACAAGCGGTCTCGGTCGTACTTATCAGAAAGCTGCGACTTGGGTCAGACGGAGATGAACACGTCGGCTACCAGCTCACACTACGAAGACGCTCCTGGCCTTCCTTATCCCGGAGGTCACGTTCACGCTCGCGGTCGACATCCTTGTCTTTTTCACGCTCGCTGGAACGAATGGACTGGTGTTTAAAGTTTCCCATTTGTGAGGGCTGAGACAACGTTGACCGGAAGGTGGCACGCGGGGGAAGATCTGCTGAAGAGGTGCTGAATGTATGTAGTAACACGAAAGGAGGACAAGACGACTGTACCAGCATCTTCCTGATCACGCCGGAAGCTGAGAAAAGTGGGAATGATGTAGCCGGTTACCACGCTCTAAGTAAAACTTACCGTTTGTCCCTGGCTCCTGAGGTGGCGGCAGAGGTATCGGAATCCTTTTTCGAGGCATTTTGTTCGTTCCAGTCTCTGAGGGATGGTGTAGCCTGGAAACCAAGGAAAATGTATAGATAGAGATGCATACCCGAACCAATCTTTCAAAGGAGGCATTCCCTGAGGCGGGGAAACAAGCGGAGACTTGTATAGAAACAGAATCTGGGCCTGAGTGTACGAGACGAACGGACGGATGGATGCAAGCGGGTTGTCCGGGGAGACAGTGTCTGTGTCCGCGGAGGAAGACAAGGTAACATTTTGCATGGTGTTTACAAGGATGTCGGGGGAGATGTGCAGAGAATTTGAATTTGGAGGATGAGGAGACATGGTGTGAGGGGTGCTGAGGAGGAAGCGAGCAGAGCGCCCGCCTGAGAGCAAGCGGGCCTTGAATACGATGCCGCCAGCGACGACGCCCTCGCTCAAGCACTTTATCCTCCAGCAACGGGTCTTCGCCCTCTATCGCACTGCCATTCGTGCCTCCAGAGGTGACCGTCTGTCCTTCCTTTTTCACTCTATCTCTGAATTTCCCCGTGCGCAGCCGTTCCCGATCCCGCGACACGAAAAGAAACCATCTCGTGGATCAGAGCAGAATTCGAAAGGAACCGGCATGTCGTAGACTTGGTGCGCCCAAACCTTCTATCTTCTTTCCATGTTACCCACCTCTCCCAGGACCTCGTAGAGGCCAAGTTGAGAGCCGCCCGTCGAGAGCTCGAACAGGTTTTCCCTTATCGTTCGGGACGCTATCCTCCATCGTGAATGTCATATTTAAAATAGTCATCGGTCGGATAGCCCTTCAATGGATCTCTTCCTTTCTAATCGTATCGTCAACTACGGATGCTCGTTCGAGGATGCTATATGTCTTTCCGGCCCGTCCAGATTCGACTGCGCTTTACTGTGCGCAACTGCGCCGCTATCTCATCGACTTCTTTGTGTCCTCAGACGCCCGTGAGCACCCTTATATTGTCCACATCTCCCCATAGCCCTCCTCGCCGCATTCTTCCCATCTTGTCGCCGTACCTCAAACACCTCCCCCCCGTCTCAACTCCCCACCTCATAGAGGCTGAACCCGACCGTTGTCTCTACGACATAGAATGGAGATTCACTTCTCTGAGTTATCTTTTCAGGCCACCACCGCACAGGTTGAACGCGCATTCGCGGAAATCCTTCACGGTTCTGGCTATCTCCGACAGTCGGTGCAACCGTGGAACTTCAAGGTCTACATTTATCCACCAAAGAAGAACCAACGGGGACGAAAGAACAGGGGCTGCGGGAACTTGACCGTCCCACAGGAATTTCTCGGTCACCGCCTGCTTGACGATTTTGGAGGCACTTCCACTTTATCAATCGCGGGGAGAAAGATCAAACTCCAACTTAGCACACGACTGCCCCATCCTGCTGTCCTGGAGAAGATCCGTCGGGAGCCCTTCGTACCACCGGATGTCCGAGAGCGTCGGGAAGCCATTAAGGGAACTTTCCAAATGAACACGATTGGTGTACGTACCCTTCAGTTCGGATGGGAGACGCGAAGCGGGGTATTCTCTGTCGAGTGGGAGAAGCATTTTCAAGGCGATTGTTCTCTGACATTTAACGACACGAGGAGGGCGATTCGAATAAAGCTCATGGATCAACCGGACGTTATTCGTTTTATCGAGATCCATTGGTCACAAATCAGCTGGTCTGCAACTGGGTACACGGATGAAGGAGATCCGACCATATTCCTCTCCTTGTATTCTGCTCCCGCCTTCGATATCGAGGGCTCCGGCCAAGCCCGAATCCAGTCTGTCTTGGACGGTGTCCCACCCATTCCAGAGAAGCGACGACGGCTGCTCGCGCCTTATCCCGATGATCCCGACCTCATTCGCGTTCTGCCTTACGCGACTCTTTGTACCCGCCTTCTTTGTCATAGCTCCGGAGATCTGGATACTTTCAAAGAGCTTTCCAAGGTCGCACGTCTTGCAGCGCCCAAAGACTTCACGTATCAAGCAGAGCACTTGGATCTTTTCTCGGAGACCAAGTTAGAGGAATACCATCGGTGGACAAGTGGGCTTAATTGGACGGTCGCTTTCCAAGTTGAGGCCCTTCTCCGAGGGCGCATTGCAGATACGAAAGAGGTTCTTTCGATCCGTCCTCTCGTCAATAACATGATAGCTCTCAAGGGAGTTCTTTACACCGCCAACTTCTTGCGTTCTGTGGTCAGCGACGCCGCATTTGAGGTCCAGGGCGATCACGAAGGAGCCTTCAAGGCGAGCATCAAGCGCCTCTTGAAGGACTTTTCTTGGTCACCGCCACCACATCCGTGGGACCCAAAGGACGGTGTCTTTCATTGTCTCCATGCGTCTATCTCCCCAACATCAATGAAGCTTGATGGTCCATTTCCAGAGCGCCCTAACCGGATCCTGCGTACATATGCAGATCATCATAACTCATTCATTCGTGTCAGCTTTGTGGACGAAAACGACTTGCGATATCAGCAGGATCGCGAGGTCGACGGGCCAGAATTCATAGGCCGCTGGGTCTCTCCCATCCTAAAAAATGGGTTCACCATCGCAGGCAGACGGTTCAATTTCCTGGCCTACTCACAGTCGGCTCTGAAGACCCATACCCTGTGGTTTGTGAAAGACTTCATCGAGCCCAGCGGTGAGCGGGTCACTCCCGCCACCATCATCAGGCGTTTAGGAAAATTCGAAGGCCTCGAATATGACCCCCAATTGATTTTCTGCCCGGCTCGCTATGCGGCGAGGATCTCACTGGCATTCACAACAACGGACTCGAGCATCTCTGTTCGGGCAGAGGAGATCCTTAAGGAAGACGATATCGAACGAAATGGGTATTGCTTTACGGACGGTGTAGGCAACATTTCTCCACAACTCGCCAGAAAGATCTGGAAAGAGCTTCAAAAGAGGGCTTCACGTTCCACACGCAGGGCAACCACTACTCCCCGAGCCTTCCAAATCCGTCTCGTAGGAGCCAAAGGCATGTTGAGTGTGGACCACAAGTTATCAGGCGACATGATCATTCTCCGAGATTCGATGATCAAGTTCGAGGCACCGCATTCTACAGACGTGGAGATCGCCCAGGCTTTCGTCCGACCAAGCAAATATTTCTTGAATCGTCCTCTGATCATGGTACTCGAAGGCCTTCGTGTCCCTTACAACGTATTCCAGAATCTGCAAGATGAAGCAGTCCGAGATGTGGAGGATGCCACAACATCCCTGGAGAAGGCCGCCCGCATTCTGGATCAGTTTGGTCTCGCTACTTCTTACCGCGTATCCTCTATCCTACTCCACCTGGCTAAGCTTGGAATGTCCCCCGCCATCATGGGCGACTTCTACGACCAAATGCTCTCCGTCTCTATTTACCACATCCTACGAGACTTAAAGCACTATTCCCGAATCCCTGTCAAAAAGGGTTACACTCTGGTCGGTGTCGCGGATATTCACGAGTATCTTCGCGAGGGGGAGGTTTTTGCTTGTGTCACGGTACCTGAGACCGACGACATCCAGTATCTTTCCGGAGACGTGCTTGTTTCACGATCTCCGATCATTCATCCCGGTGATGTCCAGGTGGTGCGTGCAATTGGCCAGCCTCCTCTCGGGTCACCTTTTGCAAGGGAATGCCTGCCGAACACGATTGTGTTTTCTGTGAACGGTAAGTGAACCGTTTCGAACGCTGATTGGCCAATCACTCATTTACCATTGTAGGTGCCCGACCGTTGCCATCGTGTTTGGGCGGTGGCGATTTGGATGGAGATGTGTATAATGTCACATGGTTCAAAGATCTTCACCCGTCACAAAATCACCCACCTGCAGCATATACCCCTGCTCCCAAGAAGCTACTTCCCAGGCCAAGCACCATGGACGATGTCGCAGATTTCGTAGCTGATTATATTAATAATGACGTAAGCATCGTCTTCCACGTTCTTTGTGATTTCTCTCTTTTCATGCCGACGTTCACAGATTTTGGGAATGGTGTCGATCAACTGGCTGATGATAGCCGATCTCCACGACATATTCCACGACGACTGCATCAAGCTGTGCCAGATTCACAGCAATGCTGTTGACTACCCAAAAAGCGGAACACCAGTGGCTGTAAGCACGGTACCGAAACCGAGATCAGACCTGAAGCCAGACTGGCATGCACCTGAGACAGTCGACTTGGGTTCGTCAGACGGGTACTATCAAAGTCAAAAAGCCATTGGGCGACTCTTCCGAACAATCGACTTGCCCGAAGTGCGTCCACGCAACATTGTCGCGCGCCGGAACAGACAGCACGTTCGTGACGCAGCGGAATCGGACCTGGATGAAATTTTTGCGGCCCTCTGCATTGGAGATCGGAAACTTGACCCTTTGCAGGTGGCATTGGAGAACCGTGTCGCAGAATTCATCAGTGTCGAACCCCATAGCGAGTTCATCAAGCTCGCTATCGAGTCCTTGGACCGATACGCGATGGAATTGCAGGGAATATGCGCGTCTAATACTGTCCAGCGTCACAAACCCGCCATACTGAGCGAAGAAGAGGCCGTGATCGGCACAGTAGTTGCCAAGTGCTCCCAAAAGCGTAGGAGGAAGGAGGCAATATCACAATTGCGGGAGCAGAGCAACTATCTCGTCAAGACTGTTCGGGACGAGCTGTCAGGCGACGATGACACCTCGAAATATGGCTGGCTGACGGCCGCGTGGGCAGCATGGCAAGTATCTCGACAGCTCAAAGACCGCTTTGGCGCACACAGCTTTGGATGGATCGCTTTAGGCGAGATATTCGATGCCATCAAAGCCATCGAGTAATGAAGCGGGATAGGCAGCTCCCGGGGGTGGATCGACTTACGACTTGAATATAGGGCGCGGGGTCATTTCATTACATTCATAGGGATAGGAGGGTTGTATTCATCAGTAAAGATACCGTATTCACACGAGACTTCGCGAGAGTACACGCAAACACAGCTATGCCTGATTTCGCAGAACTGTAGGAGTATTCAGCTTAGCTAGGTTGACGAATGGCAAGATGATATGTTGACGATACCTAGAATCACAGAGTCGCCCCTGAATAACAGTAGTAACGTTACCAAAACGCCAGTGATGAGAACGTCCAGACAAACCGTAAAAACATCTTGCTTATAAACCGGTCCTTGTTGATAGCTTTTTTCCCCTTGCCTTTCGGGGTCTCTGTCCACATCTAAGAGAGGTGCTGTCAAACGGCCGTTCTGTATGCGGATACCGCTTACCTCTTTCACGTTCTCCAAGACCTAACACGAGATGTCAGTCACTGAGAAAAAAGCATAGACAGAGGACAAACCATGTTGCTATGTCTATCAAATGCCTTGACGCGCGCAAGTAGCTTTTTGTTGTTTCGTAGGGCAATGAGTACCTGCGTGTGTTCCTCACTGCTTGCTGAAGGACAGACAAGGGTCCTTGGCTTATTTCATGTTCTTCTAGCTGACGCAACTGCGCCTCGTCTAGTTCAGACTTGGGAACGTGAACATACTGCTGTGTCAAATTGAGAGGTTTGTTTCCGTTTAGGAGGGATGATACTCACCTCATCGTGGTTGAAACGTTGAGCTTTGAAGACGACGGGCGCGTGTTGCAGTACTGTTGCAGTTGCAGTGGCTGATGTTGTTTGCCCACTGTTTGCCAACAACGTGACGGCCCACCCCGCGAAATTTCATCTCATCGCATCCATTTCTGCATTCTCCAACTTTCAGCTATTTGCGATGGGCCGCTTGCGACAAAAGGGAAGGCTGGAGCCGCAAAGGCCTACGTTACGCGGTCCAAGGCAGTCAAAAGGCTCCAATGCTCTCTTGCCGATTTTCGTCGGTTGTGCATACTGAAGGGTGCGCTGATGTTCTGCACTCGTTCGCCGGACGATCCATATGTACATACCACACTTCAGGTATCTTCCCCCGCGAGCCGCGTCACAAAAAACGTGCCAATAAAGGGTCCTCTGCACCGACGTCCTTCTACTACGCGAAAGATATCGCGTATCTTGCGCACGAACCGATCTTGAAGAAACTACGGGAGCACAAAGCGTTTGCCAAGAAACTCGCTCGGGCGTTAGGGAGGGGCGAGTGGGGCGACGCGAAAAGTCTGGAGGACAACAAGCCGGTCTATCGTTTAGACCATATTATCAAGGAGAGGTGAGTGTTCGATGACCTGACATAGCCATTGCCTGTAACCGTCGCCGCTCGTACCCTAGATACCCCACGTTTCTCGATTCCATTCGTGACATCGATGACGCGTTGTGCATGACCTTTCTCTTCGCCTCGCTCCCCTCAAAAGACCGGATTTCTGCGTCCTTGGTAGAGAACTGCTCTCGCCTGGCTGCTGAGTGGCAGTTATATGTCATGCGCACACGTTCTCTCCGCAAAGTGTTCCTTTCGATCAAAGGCGTTTACTATCAAGCGGAGGTTATGGACCAACCAGTGACTTGGCTTGTGCCTTACCAATTCACCCAAAGCGTGCGTTTGCCCCGTATTTCGTTCGTGCGATGGTAACGTAGCACGCAGATACCGTCGGACGTCGACGTCCGAGTGATGCTTACCTTCTTAGAGCTCTATCAAACACTTCTGGGCTTCGTCTTCTTTAAGCTATACACGGACATTGGTCTAGTCTATCCGCCCCCTCTGGACGTGAATAAGCAAGATTCCGGAGCGGGCATAGGTGCTTTCACCCTTGAGGAGAGCACTCGCAACAACCTCCTTTCTACACTACCATCGACGAATGTTGGGAAAAATGACGATAACAAGGTCTCTAGTAAAACCGTTCGACAGGCAATCAAGGCTCTCACACGATCCAACGTTTCAGAGGGGGAACGTGAGGCCGACCTTCTCCCGTATGCTGACAACAAGGAGGATCAAGACGAAGAGTTTGTCCTAAGACCCTCAGCATCAAATCCTGAGGATGCAGCCAGTCTCCCCACCCTGCACTCCTTATCATCTCTGCCGCAATCGCCTATCACACACCTCTTTGCTCCGTATACACTTTTCCTGTCACGAGAAACGTCACGACCCATCTTCGAGTTCGTTGTGCGCTGTTTTGGTGGCCGTATCGGTTGGTCTCCGACAACTGGGAGCGGATCTCCCTTCGACGAGACTGATGAAGCAATCACACATGTGGTCATTGACCGTCCACCGTTTCAACGACCCAACGAGACCGATGCCGAGCGAAGTCTTAGGCAACGACGAAAATATGTTCAACCGCAGTGGATCGTAGATTGCATCAATAGTGGAAAGATTTTATTGGAAGAACCCTATTTGCAAGGCAAGACGCTCCCCCCACACCTTAGCCCCTTCGGTGACCGCGAGGGTGCCTACGACCCGCGAGTCGGTATTGCCGAAGATGATGACATGGATGGCGAGGTGGAGAATGGGATTACGGAGGAGGATGAACCGGATGGTGACAAGAGCGAGAGTGAGCACTCCATGGATGAACCGCTGGTAGCGGCGATGGAGGCCGCTCACTCGGATCCCGCTGCTATGCGAGCTGCGGAGCTGCAGGCCGAGGCCGCGGGAATGGACTTCGGAGCTTTCGAGAAAAAGCTTGCCAAGTCACAAACAAAGGCGTCGCGCGTGCAAGAACCAGCGAATGGGGTGGAGGATATGAACAAGATGATGCTGAGCAATAAGCAACGCAAGTTATATGAGAAGATGAAGTACAGCGAACGAAAGCGTCAAGCCGAGGTAGGCCGTGGGAGATTCTATGTAATAGTCCGTGTTCTGACTTTGTGACAGAACGCGAAGCTAGAACAAAGGAGAAAACAGCTGGGAAGGGCACAAAAGCGGGAGCGGTAGCCACCTGTAGCCGGTAGTACAATGCTGTAGGGAAGCACCTCTTACGTAATATCGTATCGCTGCAACCGCAGCCACAACACCCACAGTCCACAGTCGGCGAGATACAGCGAGTGTATCGCGGCGCAGCGAATGGTTAGGTTCGGCTGGCCAGTCAAAACTGCCAAACATTCTGCGTCATCTTCGGAGAGAGACACGTACTCTTCATCTCCGTACCGGGAAGACCATGGATCTCCCGCAGCCCTTTCGAGCACCACCGCTTCCGCCGTCCCCACAACCCACACGACGACAAATGCCACCCCGGCTGCACATTTTCTCTCACTACCTATGTGGAGAAGGCGCCGCGATCAACAAGTCAGCCCTCCGCAGCGCCGGAGCATGTTCGACTTGAGGACTTACGAGACAGACTTGGATCATCATCGGGAACAAAGAACATCCAGTCCGAGGGAGAAGTCCCTCCCTCCAACCCCCACTTCCTCTAACGAGGACGCTTCTGGCGCTCATTTGCGCCGCTCCCACTCTCCGATTGAGAGCCAGTCGCGGTCAAGCGGACAAGCTCGTCAGTCGACTGCGGCGCCCCCTCCCGTTCGGCCTTCCCCGTCTAATGCCAAAATCGCGTTGGTTCAGGCTGCTTTGGCAATTGGACTTCCTCATGGCATGCCACAAGTGTCCGCATCCTCTTCCCGCTCGGATGTCGACTCCATGGGTTTCGTGACTATTCCTCAACCTCCCCGATACCCGCACTCGTCTCCCAGTGTACGACGAGCAAAGAGCTTTCAGCAGTTATCGCGGAAATTCGTCAGGGAACGTGATGACGATCCACCATCCGTTACTCGAAGACCGACGATATCTCGCGGGATCTCCCTTGGTGCCGTTGATGCTTTCGAATCGGATGGGAAGGGGAAAAACAAGGCTTTGGACGACATTCCTTCGCATGTAACTCCTCCAAGGAAATCCCTCGTTCGACGAGCATCTTTTTGGAGCCGTAAACGCCATGATTCCTCGAAACCCGCTGTTGCACCTCTGCCGTCAGAACACCCCCGTAATTCCCTTGGTCACTTGTCACATGTGCTACCCTCGCTTCCCCCCATGTCCCCCTTCAACTTTGATGCCAATGTCTCACGCTCTTCCCGCTCATCACAAACGGAAGAACAGGTACCTCCTTCACCTCCTGGGTTGAGCCCACGTAGCGACTCTCGTAATCGGTCCCTTCCACCTAGCCTTGCAGCCAGCACTCCAGATTAACTGTCCAAACGGTGAAAGCGCCCCCTCGTCGTCGACTACGACGACCTCCACAGCCGACCCCACTACCGACGTTCCCGTACTCTTCCCAACAACGCACACTCTCCGAATCATACCACTCAGCTTACTTCTTTACCACAGCACCCGGACGTATCTACCCTCCGACGGACCGCGCGCCCGCGCTCTCAAACTAACCCGCCGCTTTTTCACCGACTTTCAGCCAACATCTTTTCGTTTGGCTCTTCCTCATTATTTCCACCCACTAGCGGAGCAAACGGGGTTCATATAACCAACTCCCCTGGCGCTTCACCCGGCGCTTCACCTCGCGCTTCACCGCGCGCTTCGACATCAAAGCTTTCTCCCCCAAAACCGCGGCCCAGCGAAGAGTCTCCAACATCTTATGTAGACCGGTTGCTTGATGCAATTAGCAAAGCGGACGTTGCTTCTGCGCTGGCTTCTAGGTACGATCCAGTTTGCGTGTCAGTTCGAATTTAGATCATAACACTTCGGTTCTAAAGTGGAGAGAGTTTTTACGCGAATGCGCTCCAAGCATACATCGATCGCTTCGACTTTCACGGCGACCCTCTAGATGTCGCTTTGCGGAAATTACTCATGGACGTGGGGTTACCGCGGGAAACGCAACAAATCGACCGTGTCATGGAAGCGTTCGCAAATAGGTATATGGCATGCAATCGAAGTTTGTTCATCTCCGACGGTATGTCCTCATTGCGGCGTAACACCCCGTTGTCATGCTCACCATTACAAGACCATCCCTATATCCTTGCTTTCAGCTTGATTATGCTCCATACAGACGCCTTCAACAAGTCTAACAAACGAAAGATGACGAAGGCCGACTATATCAAGAATACGCAGCTCCCTGGAATTTACCCTGAGGTCCTAGAGGTAAGAGGAAGTCTGGTATGAGTACGCCCTCGCTGACTTTACTTATTGCCTTCAGTACTACTACGACAACATAGTGTTTGCCCCTTTCATTTTTGTAGAAGATCCTTTAGAGGCGAATCTACAGCGTACCCTCGATGGTGGCCAGTCCCGATTATTTTCTGGTTTCCCTCCGCAAAATTCATTATCAGGAAACGGCAGCACTGTGAACCTTCACCTTCTAGGGAAAAGTAACAAGGTTGACCCGTACTACCTGATCGCGAAGGCGAGCTACCCTCAGTGTTGGCATGAGCAATTCTGAACATCTTCCATTCTTAGAATCTCCTCGGTCCCTTGCGTGTAGATGTCGAAGAACATCTTCCCCTAGAAAACCGTTACTCTTACAAAGGCAATTCGGGACTATCAAATGAAATGGATATACACGAAACGTTTATTAATGCTGGTACGATCGAAGTCGGCAGTCCGGAGAGGCGAATGTCCACTTCGATGTTTGCGCTCAATATCGGGGGGTTTGCTGCTCACCAGCTTCCGGGCTCCTCATACACCCCTCACCAGGTTTCAGCCCTTAGTGTTGCCAAGGCTGGTTTGCTTAGTCGGAAGGATACCACACTGGACATCGGCAAGCGGGCCAAGGCCGGCAAGTGGCGGTTGTGGAGCGTCATCCTCACAAGTTCTCAGTTGTTATTCTTCCGGGATCATACATGGGCTACCAGCTTGCAAGAACAAGTGAGACACCATGATGGGCGGACGCTCGTCCCACCGGTTCCGCTGTTAAAGCCAGATGAAGTATTATCGCTGAAGGACACTGTAGCATTGCATGATCGCTATTATGATAAGGTTCGCTTTGATTTAACGCCTTCCATCCCGTGCTAAGATCATTTTTTGGGCAGTATAACGCATTTCTTCTCATATCGGGCGACAGGCGTCCTTTTCTTCTTCAGGCTCGGGACGAAGGGGACATGAACAACTGGCTTTCATGCATCAACTACGCGAGTGCCTTCAAGACCACAGGTGTCTCTATGCGTGCTCCGGGCATCTCGGGAAAGGATGTTGAATTAATGGGTGTGGCAGCAGCTACCTCTCACTTGCGAGATCTGCAGTATGCTACCTCCAATTCTCGGATGTGTCGCGTCCGTGCCTGGGGTCGAAACTCGGATGATTTCATTGACAGGCTTTCGAGCTCTCCTAGCGCCCCATACGCCGTCTCCAGGTCAGAACGAGTCAAAATGGTCAACGGACGCGAGGATATGGATCTCGATATACCGGTGTCCCCAAATGACGTCGGGGCGCACCAACTCAAAGCCACGTTTCATCAAGTGAAGGCCGACCTGGCTGCGGGCAATCATCTTCTACTGACGCTACGACCCCAAAATCTGACGGACGCCCTCGTGCGCACAGCTTAGAGTCCGCGGCGCAGCTGCTGCACGCATCCTTTCCTGGGGATTCAGAGCATGAGCGAGTGTCTACCCGTACTCGAGACATTCAATCCAAGCTCGCGGAGCTCGATTCGAAAATATCCTCGTTGCACCTTCAGGAGGAATCGGACTTGCGTTTACTACGCAATATTGCCGTTCTCACGCCCTTTCAACGTGCGACACGCTCGAGGTTGGGAATGGTCGTTCTGCAGACATCTAAAAGGGTACAGAGGACCCGACTAGAGCTTGGAATGCAGCTTTGCCACAGGGACGTTCTGTCAAATGACCTCATCGCTCAAGAGCGGGAGTGGCGTCGAACTAAGAAAATTGCCTTAAAGGTCGCGACTGACACACTGCAAAGTCGATGTGAACAACCAAGCACTCCCCGCATTCTACCGCCGCGGGCGGACCAACCCGTAGCCGATTCTTCTGATAACCCGCACCACGTTCCTGATCGCTCCCACGTTCCTGAGTCGTCGGCCGCTGAGTCTTTCTACTCCGCGCTCGATTTCGACTGGCCAGCTTCTGCGATTGGAGAACAGCTTGACTCACCGATCATCTCCCTGAGGAACAGTACGCCGACTGACTCACCGAGGCCATTCTCGCCTCAAGCTATCGATGGGAGCACGACACCGGAACCTGGATCATCACACGAGGGATTCAACACAGCTCAAGAGGAGTCGAATGAGGAGGCGGAAGAATGGAACAAGACGCGTGCGGCTAAGCGGGTATCACTCGTGAGGATGCCGTCTACCCTGAATGTGCCCCTTGGACGCCTTGGCAGCGTGTCCTGTGCTGGCTCAGTTCGGGCCACACGTTCACCTCATTCCGTACCTGAACCATGACATTTGTATGTGCTCGTATCCAGACATGTCAACACATCCAGACCACGACATCTTCCTAGAGGTAATATTTAATGGTTGTTTTACTTTATCGAATCGGACCCATCCACTCCCTTCGTTACTTACGCTAGTTACAAGACAGCACGCCGTGTACTTATTGCAATATCGTTAGTCATACCCTCGGCATAATGGATATTAGTCAGCTAGTAACCTGCTGATTATGGAAAGTGCTGACAGTCTCCACGACGACAAAAACAATTTACAAAAACCAAAAAATGACACTTTATGCCCGCCACGTCACGCCCACGCCACGCCAGGTGCAAAGTGACGACTTTTTGAGATGAGAAGCGGGCTGGACATGTCAAGTTTGTTAAATTTCTGTTCCTCTCAGCTTGTCCACTAATGAACGGCCATGTCATCGGGTGCGTTACTTAGCGCACTAAGCGTAGCATATCTCGCTAATGTGACTGGTACGGGCGTCGGAGCAAGTCAACTCGGCTCAGCTGAACGAGACAGTATATTTACCCACGTGCGGACAACCGAGTCCGCGTTTGGCGTCTTCGTCCCCCAGCGCCAAAATTCTCCTAACGTCCTACTGTATCCAAAAGGCTGACCACACGAACGACCCTCTGAGGGTAACCAAGGATCGTCGTCGCCTCGTTCGGTATCGTAATCCCAGGCCAGGTCTGTACCATGGACACGCCCCTTCCCCTGTTGCCATCCAATGCCTCGTGCTTCTCTCTAGACAGCACCGCTGTGTCATCAGCGTCCATGCCGTCGCCTCGGACCACGGATGATTCCCATGACGGGGACGAGGAGAGATTGTTGAGGCAAACAAAAAAACTGAGCCAGATCTTTGGGGAACTTCCCACAGAAGTCAGAGCGCAGCTCCAGCCCCATCTGGCAAGATGCAGCATGCCGGCCGTAGAGGCACCATCAACGGACCCCTCGCAGCAACACATTCGTATTTCGAGACACTCATTTATCGATTCAGCCTCTCCTTCTTTTTGTTTCCCACCTCTACCCCACTCCGATAGGCCCATGTCCCCCCAGCTTCTATCGTCCGCTCGGGACGCGCTAGGACGAAGCAACTCTACGCGACATTCGGTAGCTCATCCTTCTCACGTGAATGAAGTCGATTCGGCGCCCTTTGGTCTTGGTCGGTTGCGCAGAGCAGGGTCAACGAGATCCACCCAACATGACGAGAAACCGCGACCTGCCAGTCAATTATCCATCGTGGCGGAAGGGCCTGCTAGGTCCAGCAGCCTCCGCCTGCTCAATCACGTCTACCCAGTGCGACCGAGGGACAATTTCAGACGACGAAGCGTCCACAACCCGGCCAATCCAGCTTTGCACACGCACTCCCGACAATCCCCCGATATCTTCACACCAACACATTCTCAGAGAAAGAGCATGTCGCTCTGGACCCGCAGGAGAATGATGAAGGATGACTCAGCGCATCAACGGCGCTCTACGGCCGACCAGAATCAGGAAGATGATGCCTCGAGTAGTTCTCACCCACCCTTAACGGAGGCGCAGAGGGTCCAAAGTCTTCGCAGAGGGAGGAAACTGGCACAGGTGCGCGCTTGGTCAGAGTTTCTTCTGGTCAGTCAGTGAATGTAGGATTGCAGCTCTTCGGGGCGGAGCCCCCAATTGCCTTGTACAAGGTCACATCCCCCTTTGAGGACGAACCGACATCACCCAACAGCATTGCGAGGGCGAGGACCGAATCCTATTTCGCTCTTTCTTCCACCGACCCGCTTTCCAGACACTCCAGCCGTTCGAGCCTATCTTCGATATCCGAGTCGGTTGCTTACCCATCTTCCGACTCCGCGACACACGAGACTGATCCGTCCCATGAGTCTGAGCGCGATCAGACACCAGCGGTACCGCCTCTAAATCCCGATGTCGATGTAACTCCGGTTTCACAAGACTCTTCCGAACCATTACCATTGGATGACGTCTCCACCGCGACCTTTCGCAGGCGTCGACTGCGAGCCGCCAAATTATCTCGCTTCTTCGGTGTCACATACAACGATATATCAACGCCCATAGCCATGTCCACGCCGCGACATCGGACGGATGGAGAGGCGATGACCCCGGAAGAAGTGGGCGTTAAGATACAGGAGCGCGGTTGGTTCTGGAACCGCACCGAGAGTAATCACACCAGGGCTGGAGGAAAAGAGGCGGACATGAATGACGTTATAGCACTTCTACGGCAGATGCCACGAGCGTAGTGGTGTCACGAATCACAGAGCGATCTGTTGGTGGACATCTACAGTACATTTATGCAGTAAACCAAAGTTCAAGATACACCGTTACTGTAAATAATCTCATCCTTTTTGGGCACGTGACTGAGCCCTGCTCGCTCGCCAAGTTCCCGGCTGAGTTGTAGAGTATGTTGACTGACGGAGGATGGACGTGGAGGTGTCGTTCTTCGTTTCTTGGCCCTCAGCTCCTCTCACCGACACTCTCGTCAGAAAGGCACTGCTCACACTTCCGATCATCGACAGTGCACAGATATCCCCGGCTCAGCCAAAATCATTCGGGAAGCTCGTCCAGTGGTCTACGTATGACGAGATCGACCACCACCTGACACACTCTGATCACCGTGATGTTCTATCCTCTTCGTATGTGATACGCAAAGCCCTCATCCGGAAGCATTTCCTCTCGCGCTGCGTCCATTCGTATCTGACGAAGCACCCCGACTCGGTCCTCCGAACCGCGGTGCCGAAGACGTGGGACATGGAGATAGCCTTTGCCGACGACCTGGACGACCTGTGGGTGGACGAGCTCTGGGATTTGTCTGATGCATTGGATGGGCCGTCGTCGGCCGCATGGCCCGAAGAGGCATGTGGTGATCGATGGTGGATCCTGAAACCAGGCATGGCCGACCGTGGGATGGGGATCAGACTATTTGATTCCAAGGAGGCGTTGCGCCGGACGCTCGAGGAATTTGACGACGATAGTCTAGGCGGTGAAGAAAAAGACGGTGGTGATGGTGGTGATGAGGCCGCTGCCGCCGCTGCCACCACCGGCGCCGACGATAAAACCTCTTCTATCGTGATCTCGCAATTACGCCACTTTGTTATTCAGGCAAGTGGCGCCTCGTTATCCTGAACGCGTTTTGATGCCATCCCAACCCCATCCCTCTTAGGAATACCTACCTAACCCTCTCCTGCTTGATCCGCGGGAAGTTTCTCCCGGTCGCGTCACGGTGCGACCAATCGATCAACTCCAAGGGCATAAGGTTTGTCACGTTTCAGTTTTATTGGTCGGGGCGCGGTGATGCTCACCGAAATCGTACCCCAACCGTGTTTCACACAACCTAAAGTTTCACCTCCGGGCGTACTGCGTCGCCTGTGGCGATCTCACCCTCTATTTGTACACGCGCGTGCTGGCGCTGTTCTCCTCGAAACCCTACACCCCACCCGCCCGCCGCGCGGTTGACGGTACTATTGACCTCGCACCTCACTTGACAAATACGTCGCTGCAGATTCAAGGAGAAGGCGAAGAGGGCGTGCGGTTGCTTGACGAGTTGGCCGGTTGCCATGTACTGTCCTGCGGGGTTGATGCAACTTGTGGCGAATCAACCCTGACTTCGGGTCATCTGGCCGACATCCAAGACCAAATAGCCGACTCCCTCGCGGAAACCTTCAAGGCTGCGCTTCAGTGGCCCATACACTTTCAGGTACGATCATCTTGAGCGAAGCGGCTTCATGGATACTTACTAGTCCACAGCCACTGCCGAACGCTTTCGAAGTCTATGGGGTCGACTTTCTCGTCGAATACACCGCGTCGTCACAACTACCGTTTGCGGTCAAGCTTCTCGAAATTAACGCAGAACCTGCGATAGAACTCACTGGCCCTCGGCTCACCTGGGTGCTGGAAGATCTTTTCAATGCGGTTGCTCGTATTTGTGTTGATCCCTTCGTGAGGGATGTCCCAGTGGAAGCTTGGCCAGTCGGTCAGACAAGGCACCATCTCAGGAAATGCCTCCAAACAAAGGTCAGAGGGTGCTGATGGCGACGCAGGAATGCAGATTAATGCTACATGGCTCGAACCGCGCAGTCTGTAAAATACAAGCTCTACGCTCTATTCCGCTGAACGATAGGTCCCAGTTGAGTGGGAATTCGAAGTAACGATGACCGTACTTCCATGTGAGTGAGTTTTGTTATGACCAACTATGACAAATGCCCCCCCCCAAAAAAAAAAAAAAAAAAAAAAGTATGACAACACCATTAAAGACAGCGTGGCGGGGGACGTGGATGTATAATTCAAGCTAGAAGACGTGTCAGTATGTTTGTGCTCGTCTTGTTGATCATCTCCCGCAGCCGCTTTATGTCCTGCAGACTAACATCGGCTATGTCTGCCATAAGGTAGGCGACATCGCCCTTGGAGTCCGAATATTGCTTCTCCACGTTGTAGGGCGACAACACCTCGTTAACTTGCTTGAGCACGCCGGGCTGGTTGACGTGAACGTGGCATAGGCGGATGTGGTCGGGCTGCTCGGTGGTGATAGCACGCAAGTCCACCTCCGGGAAGTTGACGGCACCGTAAGTCGCACCGAAATCGAGATAGCGAGTGAGCGCGCCAGAGACTTCCTCTCCGATCATCCTCTGCGCCTCCTCGGTCGAACCGCCGATGTGCGGCGTGAGGATGACGTTTTTCAAGGAGCGGAGCTCGCTTGCCCACGGATTCAGCTGGTCGTCGAAGGGAGCACCGTTCGCGCCGGGTTCGTGGGGATAGACGTCGAGAGCGGCGCCGGCTATGTGACCGGATTTCACGGCGTTGATCAAGGCGGGGATGTCCACGACGGTGCCGCGTGCGTTGTTGATGAGGTACGAGCCCTGCTTCATCTGCGCGAGCTGGATGGCCGAGATCATGTTCGTCGTCTCGGGGAGCTCGGGCACGTGCAGGGTGACAAAGTCCGACTGGGAGAGGACACGTGACAGGGACTCGACCTGGCGTGCGGAGCCGAGGGGCATCAGGTTGATGACGTCATAGAACAGGACGCGCATCCCGAAGCTTCGGCGAGCACGGAGAGTTGCGAGCCGATGTGGCCGTAGCCGACGATGCCGATGGTTTTCCCACGGATCTCCCAGCAGCCCCGCGACTGCTTGTTCCAAATGCCCGAGCGCATCTCGAACCCCCGCTCAAAGTATTGTCGCGCGAGCGCGATGATCTCGGACATGACCAGCTCCGCCACGGAGCGCGAGTTGGAGAACGGCGAGTTGAAGACCGGGATGCCGGCCTTTGCAGCGCTGGCCAGGTCGACTTGGTTCACGCCGATGCAGAAGCACCCGATAACAAGGAGCTGTGGGGGTGTATGCACGTCAATCAAATCAAATCAATCAATTTCGAGGCGTCTATCGGATCGGTACCTTGGGGGCGGCCTTGATCACTCTTTCCGTGATCTTGGTCTTGCTGCGAATGCCAATGACGTGGTATTGGCCAATCCGCTCGACCAGTTCGTCCTCGTTCATCGCCTGTTTGTGGTGATCGACTCGCCAGCCGTTGGTCTCGAAGCTCCTAACGGCATCTTGGCTGATGTTTTCTAACAGAAGTATCCGCAAATCTCCATTTTCTATCGGATGAAGTACTTTGGGCTGCCGAAGGCTTGTTGAGGAATTGCGGCGATACAGTTCCTGAGTCCGCATTGCTGGGGAAGGAATGGACGTGGCGAGGTGAGTGGGCGATGATGGAGTTGCGACAGGATTGGGTGTCATGGTTTTTTTGGGGGGGTTGCTCTCAGCAACTGAGGAGGTCTCGTCGATGTGTGCAACAATATATAGTCCGGGTTTGAGTCAACCGGAATTGTGTAAACGGAAAATTTCGCGGATTTGTCTTTGTGTCTGTCAGCAGCGGCGAGGCGAGAATATGCTTTGCAGACCTTCCCACGCTGATGGGTCTCTTCCTCCTCGATTACGGCGCAGGCAATGTGCAGAGCCTCGCGAACACTCTCGATAGACTCGGCCATTCTTTTAAATGGATCACATCACCCGCCGATTTTGACGATGCGACCGTGAGCTCTGCGAATCGCTTTTGTGCCTTCGTTTCATAATGTTTATCCGACACATGCAGTGCCTCATCTTTCCTGGCGTCGGCGCTTTCCAAACTGCAGTCGATGGTCTGACCTCGCGCGGGTTTCTCGAACCCCTAAGACAATACGTCATCTCTGGCCGGCCATATTTTGGGATATGCATCGGCATGCAGGTGCTCTTCCAGTCCTCTTCCGAGGCCTCCGTCCCAGGCCTGGGGATCATCCCGAGCAAGATCGACGTGTTTACCAACCGGGACAAGACCGTGCCTCACATGGGGTGGAATTCCGTACATCTCCTCGACCCTCCGCACGACGCCGATGAAGAAGAGGGTCTCGACGAGGCGCTCCACTACTATTTCGTGCACTCTTATCGCGCGACGTACGACCCGGAGCACGACCCGCACGCCGCCCAGTGGGCGCATTCCGTAACGCAGTACGGCCGCGAGGTGTTCGTCGCCACCGGTGCGCAAGGACAACGTCTTTGGCTGCCAGTTCCATCCCGAGAAATCGGGCGACGCGGGCCTGCGCCTCCTCGACACCTGGCTGCGCACCACCACCGCCGCCGCTACCTCCGCCACCTCCGCCCGAGGGCGCCAGCCGCCCGCGCGGCGCGTCCCGTTCCCGCCAAAGCCACAGGACGGCTATACGAACGCATTGTGGCGTGCATGGACGTCCGCGCGAACGACCAAGGCGACCTCGTCGTCACCAAAGGCGACCAATATGACGTGCGCGAAAAAGCAATAGCAGCAGCAGCGGCAGCCGCGCCCAGCTCGCCGCCTCGCGCAGCATCTCGCTTTCGCCTTCGTCCTCCACGCCGTCCAGCCCCCGGCGGCGGCGCCTCGGTCCCACTCTCGGCCACGCTCGCGGGCGCGGTGCGCAACCTCGGCAAGCCCGTGGCGCTCGCGGCGCGGTACTACGCCGCGGGCGCGGACGAACTCGCGCTGCTCAACATCACCTCCTTCCGGCACTCGCCGCTGCGCGACCAGCCGATGCTCGCCGTCGTGCGCGCCGCCGCCGCGACCGTGTTCGTCCCGCTCACCATCGGCGGCGGCATCCGCGACACCGTCGACCCGGACGGCACGCCGCGCCCCGCGCTCGAGGTCGCCGGCGCGTATTTTCGCGCGGGCGCCGACAAGGTGAGCATCGGCAGCGAGGCGGTCTACGCCGTGGAGCGCCTGCGGCGCAGCGGCGGCGGCGGTGGCGGAAGACGGCGCTCGCGGACGCTATCGTGGCGGCGATGGGAGCAGCGCAATCGAGACGATCGCACGCGTGTACGGGCGCCAGGCCGTCGTCGTGTCTGTCGATCCCAGGCGGGTGTACGTCGACGCTGCGTCGACGTACGACGGACCGCGGAGGGACGAGCTCGTCCTCGGCTCTGGGGAGGAAGAGGGCAAGGCGTGGTGGTACCAGTGCACGGTCTCTGGCGGGCGAGAGGCTCGGGATCTGTCCGTCGTCGAGCTTGCGCGCGGCGCGGAGATGCTCGGCGCTGGGGAGATCCTGCTGAACAGCATCGATCGCGACGGCACGGGGCGCGGATTCGATCTGGAACTGGTGAATCTCGTGCGCCGGAACGTGAGCATCCCCGTCGTGGCGAGCAGCGGCGCGGGGAGCGCACAGCATTTTGTGGATGTATTCAAGAAGACTGGTGTCGAAGCGGCGCTTGCGGCAGGGATTTTCCATCGGGGCGAGGTGGGAATAGATGAGGTCAAGGAAGCTCTCATACAACGAGGCATCAAGGCGAGGAAGACAGGACAGACGAATTGAAGAGGGAGAAAGAATGATAGTTGATTTCAATACTTCATGCCGTCCCAAACAAGATGGTTTCAGCAACGATATGGGCCGGCGACATACACAAGACATTAAACTAATCGCCTTGAACCGAGACATACAATTGAAACCTACATGGAACGCGCGCCCACTTGCTCAAACACAAAGAAAGTCACGTCTCAACCACGAAGCGGTTGGATAATAAAACAAACTGGTGAAAAGGGTCGGTTACAGTACAAAGGATGGGGGGTTTGGAAAGGAAACGAAAAATATGAAGATGGACGGAATAAACACCGGACAGGTGTAACAGGCCAAAAAATAGGTATAGTCGGGCGCGCAGAGGCGAATTGAGAAGTGGAGAAATGACACTATTGTAACACCTCAAAGGGCATTGTAAGAATGGGTCTGCGGATCTGCATCTGGGTCAGACGTTGAAGGAAACCTGCCTGGTCTTGCTGTATACTCAACCAGCTGGGCGGATTATATAGCCCGATCATTTACCGCCACGGACGGCGCGCCCAACCCTTTTCAAGATGCTGGTCTTACGACTCATACCACTGCCTGGGCTCCTGGGACTATCGAAATAATCATCCGCAGGACTGGTAGGAGCCGGAGGAAGCTCCTTGGCTCTGTCGTCAACATAGACGTATGGTTCGGGGGCCGTCGGAGAGGTGTCACCGCGGCCACCGCGGGTGAAACGACCTAAAAGCAAATTGGCACGACGGTGAGCTGAGCGCCCATGGCTCCCACTCTCAGTGGAGGAGGTGGGAGAAGGCACACCGTCGGAAGGGGCGCTGGTCGTATCGTCGAAGCCAACAGGGACATTTGGGGAGTCGCGCATCCTACGGATGCGCTGCATAAGAGACTTGTTGCGGCTGACGTTGCCACCCAAAACAGGAGAGGGCTGTGGAGAGGGAACCTCAACGGCCTCAACCCCTGCGTCCGGGACGAAAATGGGTTGTGGGGGTGGGATGCGGTTAGAGCCACGTGCGCGGACAGCATCGCCGCGGGTTCGCCCGCCATTAGAGCGTGCCTCTTTCATGGAGCTGCCGTTGTTAACAGGGCCGTCAGCATCACCACCACCAGCGAAAAATTCCTCGTAGGGTTCGGGTTCATGCATGCCCCATGCTTCGGCAATGGCATCAACCTTTTTCTTCGGAGGTTCGGAGTAATAGGAGGAGTAATTGGCAGCAGCTGGGGGGGAACGAGGAAGTTCCGAAGGGTAGGAAGGATTGTAGGAAAGAGCAGGGGCAATGGGATTCGGGCCCCCCTCTTTTTCTCGGTAGCGGGCGGCGACCTCCTCATCTTCGGCGTTGATGGAGGTCCACGCGTACATGGGGGCCTTGGTGCGCTGCCTGTTGCGAGATGGAGCGCAAGCATCGAATGGGCCATCGTGATGGAACACTAAGCAGATACGAAAAATGAGAAGAGATTTTGTTGATGATTAAGCCAAAAGGGGCATACTCGGACCAACGCCAGTGAAATCAAGACGATCAATCACATCGGCGTGTATGGAGCCCTTCTTGGTTTTTGAGCGGTGGGGTTTCGATTTATCCGATGGAGTAGAATCCGAAGATGGGAACGTCTCGGCTGCGTAGCCTGAGGACGAGACGTGGTGTTCGTGGTTGCTCTATTTAGGCGAAGGCAATCAACCAAGGCGAAATGATGCCAACAGGGCAATGACGTACGGGAAAGCTGAAGTCTGGCTGCGACTCGGGCGAGTACGAGTGGTAGCATCAGCGGAGCGGGAGGAGTGGTGGGCATGGGCATGGGGAGGGTCTGTGCGAGTATTAGATCTGGTAGTGGAGTGGTGGGTCTGCTGCTGATGCCGACGAGAGGAAGCTGCCTGCTTCGGAGGAACAGGAGGGGGATTGTCTGGGATGGGATTGGACATGGCCACGCGAAAGGGAAGGAAGGACGAGAGAGAAATTGAGGTTGTGAAGAGAAGGGGGAAGCAAGTCAGAGGAACGGAGACGAACTGAGGCGGCGGGCGAGGGGCGGGCCTCGCCGTGGCTGTGACTTGGTCTGGGTCTCCCCCTCGGCATCCCCCGCACTTCTCCACCGCCACCATGTCCGTAAACACACGCGACGCTGTTGCCGCCCGTATCCTCGCTGGCGAACATCTCTTCGTCCTCAACGGCGAACTCATCCGCGTCCCTTACAAATGGCTGTCCACCCATCCGGGAGGGGCCCTCGCCATCCTTCATTTCATCGGTCGCGACGCCACAGATGAGGTCGAGGCCTATCATCCGAACCATGTAATCAACAAGATGCGCGCCTTCTCCCAAGGCCCCGTCGAACTCTCAGAACACGGCTGGGAGCCCCTTCTACCACCCATCTGCACCGGCTGGATCCGCAGACTTTCTCCGGATGGTTCTCTCCATTGGCACAACGAGGCGACCCCCGACCGCGCCTCAGAAAACTCTCAGTCTTCACAGGTCAAGTCAGACGTTCCCCTCGCTTCTGGCCCTTCCCTGGCATCCCTACAACCCCCGCCCACCACCCTGTCGCTCAAAACCCAATCACAGCACTCTGCGGCGTACAAGCAACTTCATAAGCGCGTAATCGCCGCGGGTTTATACCAGACCCGTTACATAACTGGCTATGGACCAGAGGTAGCGCGATACATCCTCTTCGCCCTATCATCCTACCTCCTATACCAGCGACATCTATTATTCCTGAGTGCAGTTTCGTTAGGCGCCCTATGGCACCAGCTCGTGTTTTTCTGCCACGACCTTGGCCACCTCGGCGTCACTCACAGTTGGCACAAGGATCGTCTAATGGCGATCTTCTTGGCAGATTTCATAGGTGGCCTCAGCATCGGCTGGTGGGTCCACGTAAGTCCCTTCTCTATCCGTTGTCACCCGCTACTCATCCTCTTTAACTCCGCAGAATCATAATGTCCATCACGGTGCGTTCCCCCATCACTGTCCTGTATTATTGTCTCCGGCTCAGCGATTGTTCCCACAGTCGTCACCAATCATCCATCTCAGTATGCTTCTGTCGCTTCGTCCCCTGTCATTTCCTCACTGTCTTTCCCAGTGACCCAGAATTCAACACTTACCCTTCTTCGCCATAACACCTGCCTTTTTCAAATCACTCTATTCCTCGTACTACGAGCGCGAGCTCACCTTCGATCGCTTTTCGCAAGCAGTCGTAGCTGCCCAGCACCGCCTATTCTATGTCATCATGTCCCTTGCGCGTTTCAACCTCTACCGCTTATCCTACCGCCATCTCTGGATCACTCGCAACGAGCCCAGCAAGGCCCGGGTGGTCGTTGGGCCTGGTGGCTTGAGGTGTTTGCCCTCGTCGGTTTCCTCTACTGGTACAGCAACGTCCTTCGTGGTTGCGGTTCTTGGCGAACAGGTTTGATGTATCTCCTCGTGAGCAACATCGTCCCGAGCCCGTTGCACGTCCAGGTAGCACTCGACTTTCTCTCCTAGCATAGTTTTACTTCCCTGACTGCATTCCCCCAGATCGTCCTTTCTCATTATGCGCGCTCCACGGCTGACCTCGGACCAGCAGAGTCCTTCCCGCATCGCCAACTCCGCACCACAACGGACGTCATTTGTCACCCGTCTGTAGAGTTTCTTCATGGCGGACTCCATTTGCAGGTCACCCACCACCTCTTTCCCCGGCTTCCGCGCCATAATCTCAAAGAGGCAAGCTATCTTGTTAGACAATTCGCTGAAGAGCAAGGGTTGGAATATGCCGAATTCGGTTTTTTGGAGGGAAACGGTGAAGTACGAGATACCCTTAGAGGCGTCGCGAATCAATTAAGGATATTGAAGACGGTCGCGGACTCTGAGATCCAGGAGGCAATGCATGTAAAGGCCAACTAATAGTTCACATACACCACTGATACCATCCAGTTCATCGTGTTAATTTAGCAGTAACATCTTCACAATTTAGATTTAGAAACATGTGCATGAGGTCATGTATTGGGTGATCAGGGTGGGCCCAAGGTTTTGTAATGCATACATGAAGGAGTATAAAGAAGTAGCAATCAACGAGTACAGATCTACTTCTTTTTGGCCGCCTCCTCCTCTTCCTTCTGGAGAAAAAGGGTAGACTTTGAGCAAACGGACAGTAAGATGGAGTGAAGCGTAACTAGCCTTTGCCGCACGAATTTTGCGTACACCTTCGAATCTTGCCTCGGCCCGGTTGTTGCGAAGCGTCTTGTACGCGTTGAATTGCCGCTCCTCTTGAGTAATCTTGCGAGGCTCTTCGGGAACAGAGGAGGCGGGAAGGGGGAGGGTAAGACGAGTCGTAGGGGCTTTGAGGTCGTCGGGCTGAGAATTTCAGTTACTCTGCGAGCTCGCGGACACTCGAAGAAGCCGCGTACAGAAGAGTCGCCCTTCTTGGGCTTACGCGCCTTACGCGGGAAGACAACAAGACGCTCCTTGTATGCCTTCAGCCGCTCGACATTGATCGTCTTCCCCTCAACGGATAGATTTCGACGCCGGTGGTCGACGACGATGCCAAGTCCCAGTGCAGTCTTACGACTGACGCCCGCCTCCTTCAACTCGCCAAGAGAGAAGCCACGGCCCTCGCGTATCTTGGCGTTGTAGCGCACTGTCTGACCGCGCACGGCCGGGCGGAGGAGTGTGAGCGGGCGCACACCAAGGGCTGAGGCCTTGGCTTTGCGAGCGTTGCGCCGGCGGAGCTTGCGGCCGGGTTGATCGAACCATGTCTTGACGTGACGCTGCCAGTCCTTGCGAAAGTGGTTTGCGTGAAGAGCGTTGTTTTTTCCGAAACCCATGATTTATTCTAGCCTGGAGGGGGGCCAAGAGGACGTCAATGATGACTGTATGGTCAAAAGGATAGATAGAAGGTGCATCCAGAGCGTCTGGGCCCCATCCGGCAGGTAATCGATCATTTTTGTGGATTATGGCCGTAGGGATCGATTCTCACGAATCCTCTACGCACAACATGGCGATTAAACGAAGAGTAAATCGAGAATACTAACCTGGGGGGAGCGTTCTTCACGTTGGGTGTCGTTGACAAGGTCTCCGTTACAGGAGCTTTAGTTTAGTTTCAAACTCCGCACCCCGTTGAGGTAATACGGCGCTACAGCGCGTTCTTGAGTCAAGCCAGGTCAAGTCGTCAGTCGACTCTGAATTGAATTCGAAACTACGACCCCAATCGACGTGTATCAACATTTCTCCACCTGTGTCGTGGGAGGTAGGCACATAGAGTGAAGTGTCTTTATCAGCACTACTCGAAAGCGGATATCCAACTATATGTGCTTCAGTGTTCTCTGGTGGAAGGGTATGCCTATACGCCAGGACCCCTTTGCGCACCTTATGTTTCGTCCACGGTTGATTCCGATTCAAAAAGTCTGAGAACACCAGAGCAGATGGTGATCTTTTTCTTCGCGAGACCCTCGAATGTTTTGTTGGCAGATCCGACCCAATCACGACGAGCTCGAAGGGAATCTCTCTCGAAATTCTTTCTGTCCGACCGAAGGACCTGGATCAAGAAATATACAAAATATGTTTACCGCCGATCCCACTACACAATCTAATCTACAACATGATAAACATGCACCAGGCGTCATCAGCAGGCTACGTGCTTGAAGATTATTTCTATGCATGGTTCATTAGCGGCGCGAAGTTAAAGAACTACCCTGTTTCGCCGCCGCCCAGACGGACTGTTGCCCAATTCTAAATCATCCCAACGCGCAGGTAAGTGCATGGAATTGGTGGATTATTGACTTTGAAGAAAACGAATGCCTCATTGCCGTTGTCCTAAGCATTCACTCCTGCAACGCAGATTTAGGCGACTTCAATACAATCATGGAGGATCTTCCTTGGAATTTACAACTGGTCCACAATGTCTTTCCGGTGATGATGGCAAGAGGGCACAAGATCAAGATTAAACCAAGAGCTCTTTCAGTCTTTCTCGTATCGGATGTGAACGGAAAAGATATGAAAGGGGTCCACCATATAATATGGTGGATGTGGGCATCGAAAACTCACCTCTGAATGTCATATGAGTGTCCCCCCTATTGTGAGCAAGTACCTTGCTGTGGCTGAAGCTCATAATATACCGGGGTGGATTGCTGTGCCTTGCTCAGGTATAATCTCAATGGTGGTACTGGCAAGATCCTCATCGGTGTTTCCTTCCGGCCGAGCAGCGTGCGTGGCCCTCAGAACAACCAGAATTTCGACCGAGGGGCCACCTGTACGCCAATACCTTCCCGTTTCCGAAGCGACCGGAAAGCTGTGACCTGTGACCATAGCACCGGAATCTATAAGTCCTAGAGTTCCCTCCGGGAGTACAATGGGGCTTATAGGCTATCCTACACTTCGACGCCGCCGATTTTGAGGACGTAAAATAGAATTGGTAAGGTCAAAAGTCTGCCAGCGTACAGAACATAGGATATGGACACGTCTTGCGTGAATCGATATTTGGATGCTGAAGTAAGGGCAACGATCAGATCCATGTACTAATTCCTGAGTAGTCGGTGACGACCGGCTACCGTCTTTGTACTGTCGCACTTCCTATGTTTCCAGGGCACCAATACTTGGGTACAAGAAGAGCCCCTTCGTTCAAGCCAAAGGTTACGCGGCCGTAAGCCAATAAACGTGAGTTCGAGGCGCATGCTCCTGGGCAATCGAATCTGCTCCGGTATGGTTTGGAGGCTCTTTTCCCACACCACCTCGTACGAGCACAAGGCCACTTCAAGACTGAGGAGGTGAACGTGTGAACCCCTATATTTCTTTGCTCCTGGCAGGTTCACGGTTAAAAATATGCCGTCCATGAGCCATCCACGTGCATCCACCTTCAATGTTTCGACCATAAAGTGGTGTTCATGCGTTCATGCTTCATGTTTCGCGCCTCAATTTTGTTGTCCATTTCAGTTGCAAAGGTCGCTGTGGGGTGTTTTGGTTGTCAGAACTCAGAACTGAATAGATGGCAGCCTCACCCAGCTTATTACGCGCTGATCCAGAGTCCGAGGTATCAGTGATATTTATGGTTTGGCGCTGATGTCGACGCAAACGCGCGCATCTGGGTCTGTTCGCCGGTCACCGGTCACCTTCAATTGGGTTTTTCCGACTCTCGACTGTGCCTTTTCCCTGGCGCTCCGCCGTATCCACGTCGTCCTCCTGTTCCACGCCAGCTCGCCGCTTCATGTCCGATGGAGCTGGTGTCTCAATACTACGGGGAGTGTGCGATACATCATACCTTGTCGGGCAAGTTGGCGTTCGTGTTCGGGTTGATGCATTGCGACGGCCATGCACTTCGGCAGCAATATGATCGGTTTGGGGCTCGAACAGCTCGAGTGACATGGCTGCGCCTGCCGTACTCTAGTGGTTGAACAGCGCCCATCTTTCAATTTCAATCGCGTTGCTGCATGCCGGTCATCGTGTCTTTTATGGAGCGGCGGTGTAGTAATACGTTCCACACCTGAGGTCATGACTCTTGTGCTCAATAAACTGTCGAAGGGGAAAGAGGAGAATGTGTCCCTGGTACTTCGGCCAGCGAACAAGTGAAAATCTGTGGCTTGTCATGCATGTCATGACGCATGTCACGCGTCCGCCAAGGCGCGGTGATTCCCGTATTGACTTATGGTCTCTGCTATCGGCACGAGGATTTCCCATCCATCCGCGGCGGTACACTGGTGAACCCAGATAGCCGATGGCCGACATTCGAAACGATAGATTATCGATGGGCTATGCTGCGTGCTGCAGTGAGCTGACTGACCGACGCACCCGCTTCGAGGCAGTACGAACAGCGTGATTGGCGCTTTGGCGCTTCAATTGATTGACGTTTCTCAAGCGCTGTTTGTATGCCGTTCTCCTGCCGCACTGTCCTTCCTTCGATGTCTTCAAGTGCAGGAACCACGGTGGCTTGTTCTGGTGGTACCGACTAGTGTTGAATAAATCACAGCATAGGCATAGCAGACAGAGGGACCATCAGAGGAATCGTCGCCTGCCCTTGATTCTCTGGAAGGCGCGTGGTAACCTGGGCGTCAAGCGGTTGTCGCCCTTTGTATTTCCCCCGATTGCAGAGGATGGCAGTGTGCGCCTATTCACCTCTTTCTCTCCTGTTCTGTCAGTCCTAGCCCTCTTGGATGCGTGTTTTTATTTTATTCGTCGCCACCTTTGGTGTGTTCCTCAATGTACGGGCTTTCAACTTCACGACTAGTACGCCCAGACAATGTGAGGACCTCCAGGTCTCATGGACTGGTGAGCAAACAAAAATATCGAGATATGCTAGCAGCATTGGCTGACGACGTCTTCCAAGGTGGTCAACCACCCTTTACCCTGGCGATCCTTCCTGTGGGCATTCCCTCCTTGTGTACACGCAATACCCTTCCACTCACGATCACTCCCAATGGCAGCTTGGCAGCTCCCAAGCGATATACAGCCTTAACAGCTCGACGTTCAGCAATGGCGTCGGGTCATTCAGAACCCAGCTGGCACTCCCTAAGGACGAACAATTTCTAGCAGTCATGTCGGATGCCACAGGCTTCGCGTCCGGAGGAACATCCGCACTCCTGACAGTACAGGCTCCCACTACTACTATAAATTGCAATGTTACTCTAGTCCATCCCGACTTCTTTTTTACTCTCGATAACGCTGTGCAACAATGCCGGTGAGTCAGTTCAGTCATATGTTGAGTGGGCGCCAGTCTGGTTGACACGCCGAGACGGTCAGACCGTTCACGTTCTCTGAATACCCTAATGCTACCCAACCCGTGACGATCTATGTACGTGCGATCCTCCTCGAATTCTGGCGTACCTGTGGCCGACTTATGCATTAGGGCGTGGTTCCGGGAGGAACAGCAGTTGTGTTGAATGCTCCCACCGGGGCTCAGTTTGTATGGGACGCAGCTGTACCAGCAGGCACCCCGATCGTATTTTTCATGAACGACTCACTCAACCACACGGGTGGTGTCTCAAACATTTACGTCTCGGGTACGACTGGCGATTCCTCGTGCCTCAACTCGGGTTCGCCCTCTGTTACCTCTGCGGGCTCATCGTCCACCTCCGCCTCTACCCCTAGTGGAAGTGCTAGTTCACAACCTTCGCCTGGTCCCACAAAGTTATCTACCGCGGCCTTAGCTGGCATCGCTGCCTGCGGAGTGGTCGCCCTCATAGGTCTCGCCACACTCGTCCTATGTCTTCGCCGTCGGAATCGCGGAAACCCGAAGCTGCCGTCACATCCCATCGAACTTGACCCCGAAGGTGAGTCATCGAACCACGACTTCTGGTTCCATCCCGGGTGATAACACCAGTTGCAGACAATTACCGGGCCTCCCCCATGCATTACCCTACGGTGGCTCCGTTCCCGCCGCCACCTAACCATATGGCAACGCCATACGAAATGACTCCAATGCTGTCAACGAGTCCACTTTTACCTCCAGGCGCCCACGCCATCTCTCAGCGGACGAGTTTTTCGTCGTCTAGCACCCCCCCTCCAAGCGCGAGAATGAGTGACACGACAGCTTCGGGGCCACAAAGCACTCCGCGCGTCATCGTCCACACAGATGTCGACGAACGTCTCATCGAGGAGCGTGAGGTCATAGAACTTCCCCCAAGATATGAGGAAAACCGGCGGCCGTTGCCCTTCAATGTCAACTCGAGCAGCGTTCCTTCATCCTCTTCGCGATCTAAAAAAATGCGTTCATAGTCATTTTTCACTAATTTTTATACCGTTGCTAAAGTTTGGCCCGGTTGGGACAATTGACTCTGGGATGTATCATATCATTTGCTGTCGAACCATTTGGATCTTCCGCTCGGACTACGTCGTATTTATTGCTGGGTGGGATCAGACACTACATTTCGTTCTGCTCGACTACACTCTCACGTTGGAGCTTAAATTGAGGCGGGAGATCTCGATATACATGTAGAGAGAGCGCGAACTAGAGAACATAAAACAAAGTGGACAGCTTTGTGCGGAGGGTCAGCAGTTGCGGTATACGCCAGTAGTAACACACGTGAGTGGCAGGTGACAAGCGTGAGGACTCGTGGAATACAGAACGGGGGAATAAACAGCCCTGCTCGGAGATGTGTGGGTGAGATGTCTTTGGGTGTCGAGTCGATGCTATAATAGATCGTGTACAATGCTGCTTCATCCATAAATCCTGTCACTGCAAATGTCGGTCGTATCAGAACCGGCTGGCACACAACTAAGAGCCGTCTCCGGGAGTGTTGAGATCCTGCTTTGAGAATAGGTCAATCATAGTATCCTGTTCCTGTCGGCGTCTGTGTCTCTTCCGTCGGTCGTCCTTGATGACTCGTTCGATGCGGCGACGTGACCTGTGGTGGGACCGTGGGTCGGCCACCGCTTGCTTGCACCGGTAGCATGCGAGCTCTATGCAGGCCAGCAGCCGCAAGGTCTCGGATGAGTTAAGAGCCTAGATAAATAGACCAGGTCAGAACTTTTCTTCCAGGCCGATATGAAAATATGCTCACGTTGAGCGACCAAGAGACCACCCTGGGCCCCTCAATGCACCCAATGACAACAAAGTTGCCACGCTTCTCAGCTTGTAGTTCGCTGCTCTGCCGTTCGTGAGCAACCCAGGACGGTTCTAGTGAGGGACCAAGACTCACTTCGCTAAAGACCGTCAATATCTTATCCGTTGGGGTCGACCGGACCACTACAAACTGGGTCAGGACGTCCGTCGGGGGAGTAGGCACAGTTCGGTGACTCACCGACTTGAGAAGTGTGTCCTGTTGTGTCCAGCGAGACTGTCGCGCGCCCCACGTATACCCAGGAATCTCTGTCTGGCCGCCGAATGTGCACCTTGACGGGGATATCTCTGAAGGGTTCGCGGTGCTGGGTGCCTAAGCGTTGAGGCGGATCAGACGAGCAGCAGGAAAGTCACAAAAATATGCAGTGATAGTAAAGCAAAGCAAAGCATACCATTTGGCACGGGCAGGGCTGTATGTAGGATCGAGGGTTCCTGTGCTTGTGGAAGTTCACGCAGTGTGGAAGGTTGGTCCAGAGGATTTCCGTCGATGTCCATGCTTGAGGCCATTTCTATCTTACACACAGTACTTGGTCACTACGCCGAGTGACAGAAGCGAGAGGTCGAACAGGGCGAAGTGGAGGCGTTTCGAAAGCGAGTGGGGCCTTTATGGAGTCGAGGATGTGCAAGTTGAAATGAATTTGAATAAATGAATTAAAAGGAGCAACCGAAATTCCACCACGTGGCTTCACACGTGCCACCTCGTTTGTGGGCAAACGCAACCCACACGCCCCTAACTAGTACAAGAGTATAGGTACCGCGGTACAGACGATCGATTCGAGGTCATCACGCACAAACGAACGCTACCGGCGGACGAGGCCGGAGGCCTGAGGCCTGAAGTGTGACCCGAAGAAAAGGTGCCAACCGGATATTGGCACGTATCATCACACCCACACATTTACCACCCAACTACCAGCACACAATGCTAAATGAAATGTAGGATCGGAATGAGGTCCACAACTCAAAGGGCAGCAGAGGCAGTTTGAAATCCCGACACCGGTCGAAATCGGCCTTTTTTTTCTCATCGTGGTGTCGTAGAGAGGTAGGGCCCTGCCACGAGGCACAAATTACGCGGTGTGAAGTGGACCGTCGTAATAGGGGTTCTCTTGGTAGGGAACGTCGAAAGGAGGTCCGTCCTGCAATTCCATGAGACAGAGATAATAGGAAATGGTGAACGACCTACGTTTCAATTACATCCGGGCCTGGGTCCTTCGAATGATGTGAACCAGCACCACCCCCAATACCATTTATTCGGGGTGTTTCAGGTGGTCCCCCCGCACCTTTGACGTCCCAGCACCTAACGGTCCAGTCTGCCCCGCCGCTGACTAGTACCGAGGACTCGGCACTGAACGCGAGGGAATACACCGAAGCTGTGTGGCCAGTCATTTTTTTAACGCTACGTCCGGATCCGAGGTCCCACAGCGCTATGGTCAAATCCTCGCCTAGAAACGACCCGTCAAATACATCCTTGATGCCGTGGGGACGCACTCACCTGCTGTAGCCAGATACCGACCATCGGGGCTGAAGGCGAGAGTCGAGACAATGCCTTGATGACCAATGAACACGCGAACGGAGGCACCCCGTTGAACATCCCACAGCCGCGCAGTCCAGTCGCTTGAACCAGTCGCTATGTACAGGGAGTTTGGATGGAATCGGACACACTGCTCCGCTCCGAATCAGTTTCTGATCGTCTGCAGCAGTTTCTCGTGCTCACATCAACGTCACTTGAGTGACCCGCATAAATTCGCAGGGTGGAGGTTCGGTCAGTTGACCAAAGCCGGGCTGTACGATCTCGACTGGCAGTTGTAAAATAGATTCCCATGGGACTCCAGTCAACATCCCAGACTGGGTTCTGATGTCCTCTATATGCGACTACATTCGACATGGTCTCCATAGACCATAATCTTGCAGTTGCATCGGCCGAGCCAGACAAGAGGTATTTGGGTGGTGCAGCAGAACCGGTCACAGGATCAAATGCCAGAGAATAGACTGGCCCACTGTGCCCGATGAGCTTGCGCGTAGGAGACCCTCCTTTCTCTCGAAGAGCGTTCAGGGAAGTAGCTGATAACAAGAAATCAGTGAGCACCGCGCAATGGACTCATGGCCGCGTACAATCTCGAATATTGTTGAGCTGAAATTCGCTTTGCAGACCATTCAGCGCTTCTCCCTTCAGATTCCACAGTCGAATATAACTCTCCTCGAACCCGGCAGCCATTAGTGACGTGTCCGGAGAAAATGCACAACATGGAGAGCTAATTGTGATTCGTCAACAAAATCGATCAACAGGATCAAAGGAACTGGACTGAGGCGAACCCTTCATGGACCTCATGCAAAGTGTATGCGCATATGCTGGGTAGACTTCGCTGTCGTGCTGCGGCGCCTTGGGGAGTATTGCCATCCGTAACAGAGAGTGCGCTTGGGTCCAGACGTATACGTTTTCTAGCATCCCTCACCTTCTCTACCTCCCGTCGGACGTCCATTGTTTTGAATGTCGGGGGATGTGGTAAGAGATCCCCAGGCGTAGGAGAGACAACCCCTGCAATTGCAGCAGGACGGATGTGTTGGTTGTCAAATTGGGCAGAAGGGTCTCTGTCCATCATGGCTTGTTCTCTTAGGGATTTCTCGGCTTCTGCACGAAGTTCTTCTGAGATGGGAGCTGGCCCTAACTTCAATTCTCCTGCAGCGCTGTTGAATGCCTGGGGATTTGTAAATGGGGCAGTCGTTCCATTGGATTGAGGTATGAGAGAAGAGAGGAGACCTGTGCTGTCCTCCCAAGACGTGAAGGATTTGGGGGCACTGGTCGTGGCCACTGCCACGAGTTTAAATCGATCCAATAGACGGCACCATGGAGACGATGCTTACCATCGAATCTGAGGTGATTATTGACAACCCGCATGACGGCCGCTCTCCCTCTCCTACCCTTTTCACCAAAGAAGCCGTCACCTGCCCCAGGAGCCTCTCCTCCCACGCCCTCCGTGAGCCAGCCCAATAGTAATGCGAAACCAGATCGTGTCATCTGAATTGTGTATTTTTCATTTCTGAACCGTTGTGCTGTCTCGTCACTCTGAATGTGGGACGGTAAACGCAGGGTGGAGAGGCGGTGTATCACATTGCCATGCAAAGTTTCCAGTGACGGGGAAAACGTCTCGAAGAACTCCTCGGCTAGTACCTGAAGGTTACATGACTGTGATATCACTAGATCGCAGTGCTCACCAGCATCCTTAAAGCCGAACTGGACGAGGTCTAGGTAGAAATGACAGAATATTGGGAATATAATGGGACGGAATTGGGGCTAGGTCATGTTGTGAGGAACAAGTAGCTAGATGAATGTGCCAGGCGTACACGGTATATGTCTAGGGATCCCTCCACCCAAGCCTCTAGTTCTCTGAAACCCTCTTGCTGGTCGGCCGGATCAAGAGTTAATATCTCCTCAGCCCCCACCGGACCGATACTTGCAATCAGATTCTGCAAGTTAGATGATTTGGCCACTGTCGCGAGCTCCTTCTGGACTCCTAGGGTGGTCTTGAGCGTATTTTCACCGGGCTGGGCAGGCTTTTCGGAAAAAAGGGTAAGTTTCTTTACGAGTTCCTCCCCGGATATAGAGACGGGGGATTTTCCCTTGTCTTCAGAACCAATGGTCTCAGCGAGTGCCTGCTCTGCGAATTTATGACCTCTTGCTCGAAGGTATTCCAGAACTAGGCGGTCGGTGCTAAGCGCTCCTTGATTTGCTTCTGTGGAAGCGGGCGCTGGAGTCGATGCATCTGGTGTAGAAGCGGTGGGTGTGGCAGCCGACATGGTGGTCGAAGTGCTGTCCCTCGAAAGCCGTCTCCGCTCAGCTCAGCTCAGGCGCGTAGCGCGGTCCATCCTGCACGTGATCAAACAGTGACAGCTTTTACTAATTGATATCACAAGTACGTGTCCCGGAGAGATGCTTCACATAACTACAATCCCTCCCGGTAGCGGTACGTTTAAATACAACTCCAATAGGCGACTCCACACTATCCATGGCACCACATCCCAGATGCATTCCGATGCCCGGATGAGCCGTGTAGAGTCAGCAGCTCAGAAGTGCTCCTATACAGGAGTCAGGCAGGACAAAATTTCAAACCGCGAACAACCCACCTTCGCAAAAGTGAAGTTGACAGAGGCCGACGAATTATCTGTCGTTGCCTCCTTGATGGCCTTCGCAATGGGAGTCGGGCCGCAGAAGTACGTCTAGTAGTATTTGAGCTCAGCCAAGAGTTGAGAAGTTAGCACCTGACTCACTCCAACAGTAGTCTTGAGCTGCGAATTCGTTCCCGGAAGGTACTGCCCAGTCTCAATCGCCTGACGCATGCGGCCGTAGATGGACTTCCAATCAGGGCGACCAAACATCGTGCGAGAGCGGAGTAAAGTCAGAGGGTCATAATCTGCTCCAGCATCATTAACGGCGATATTCCAGAGCATATCATCCCCAATCTTCTGTGTCAGGTAAATATTGATCCGGAGGAAGTTGGCTGTGAAAAAGGTTACGACCACTCGGCGGTAAATCCCATGTACTTACGATCAGCTTGGGCAGCCTCAACTTCCTGCAGGAGACTTTGGAACCAACCAAACGAAGGAGCGTCGCGACAAATCCAGAAGAACTCTACCCTGCGCAAGCTGCCAAGATTGCCCTTTTGCTGACGATACCATATGTGTTTCAAAATAGAGGCGAAGGGGGTAACGCCTATTTAGATATTAGTGAAAGAAGGAGGCACGACATGGGATATCATACCAATACCAGCACCAACCAGAACGGCGATCTCCACATTGAAAACATCTTCAGCCGGAGCACCATAGGGACCATCAATTCGCACGACTGGGAGGGGACGGGTAGTGCTGCCAGGATCAAGCTCAACGAACTCTCCGCGAGATCCCATGAAAGAAGCATCTTTCTCATCCTTTTCTCCACCTTTCATTGCGGCCTGAGTGAGAGCGGCCACAACAGCCGGCCCAGCACCGACACGCTCGCCAAGAGCTTGGGTCCAATCACCGACCTGACGGATGTGGATTGAAACGTATGGGTCCTCTGGGGCCGACGTGATGGTGAACTAGATGACGATCTGAGCCCTCGTATTCATCGCGGGGTGAAATTTCATGATACTAACCGGATGCCATTGCCAGGGAGAGAGGTCGGGAACCTGGAGGAACAACCACTGCCCTGCGGTGTACTTGAAGCTGGGTTTCACGATACGGAGTTCCATGGCACCTGTAGGGGTTGGATCTTAGTAAAATAAGGAATACTGTATTTTGCTTGACGCACCGCTTGGGTGAACTAGAAGCTTGGACAACCTTGTAGCCCTCCTTGCACGAATCTCGCGGTAAATCCTCTCTCCGAAGTAGATGATTGCTGGCCAAATAATGAACCTCCAACTCTCATAACCAAGGCAGTGCTCCGTGGAATAGAAGGGGAATGCTGAGATATAATCTGGGTTCGTCGAATCGCGGACGAAACAGCCAGTCGCGTGTGTAAAAAGGCCAATCATGAAAAAGAATGCAAGGTGGTGCGTATACCAGAAAGCTTCAAAACATTGGGCGCGTATCTTGTGATGAGCGGTTGAATACATCAAGACCATGATCAATAGCATAAAATGACCCGTGATGCCACCAGCCTGGGTGTAGTGGATTTCAAGCGCCAACTGTGGCCGGACCTCTACAAAGCAAGTGAGAGGGTTGCTGAAGTAAAGGCAATGGGAAACGTACGAGTTCGCTCGACATTGAGAAAATTGACATAATGGGCTGTGACGTGAACCATGGCCCAGAATGCCATGGAGTATGCCACCTGCCTGTGGAACCAGATATTTTCATCGGCCGGGAACAGCCACGTGAGTTTGGGTCGAATAACACGGATGACGTTGCGAAGCATTGGAATTAGGATAAGACCGCCATCGTACGCGAGAACGAGACCAGCCCCGCGAGATGTCCACACAGAAAACTTGAGACCGTTCAGAACGTGGAGTTTCTGGTTTGCTTGCTGATAGTGGAAATGCAATAAGTAATGTCCACCGTGAGCAGCTCGGTCAGAGACGCACCTGACTGTGCCAACCATAAGCAAACCAAAAGAAGTGCGAGCCGTAAAAGAGGACGTTGAAGGCCAGCCTCTTGGGTGTGAGGAACTCGCGTTGAAACCAGCTCTCTCCCATGGTAATGTCAGTAGGGTATCTAGCACGAATGTATGATGAGAATAGAGAGATGTCTGGCCTGCCAGACCAGGGAGAAGAAGTAATGAAAGAGGATGATGGAGCAAAAAGAACAAGGCCGATGCAGCCAAGCGAAGGGGGGGGTCGAAACAGATGGGCTGGGCGGACTCGTTTAGTAACAGCCTCACACGGACATTGCCGGTGTGGAGCATCAGATCGGTTGCCACGGTGACGGCGAGGATGCGCCCGCCGAACTCAACTCATCAACCATTGTTATGTGATACCAACAGTCAAAAGTAAGTAACAAATCACCCCTCGTAACGATACGAAACCATAGCCTCAATCCTGTGAACATCCGTGCTGAAGCTCCGCAATTTCACCTGTTGGCTCTTGCTGGCCTCAATGGCCAGCGGATCCGTATCCACCCACTCATTCGCAGGGACGTCAGCAGACTCGTGGGTGTATACGAGGATGTTGAAGACGGTTGGCTCGTCAATGATGGGTAAAAACGTCACCGTCGACACGATTTGCTTGAGTATAGAGCGAATTTCGGCTTGGATCTCCGCTTCCGGTTTACTTGATTGCGCCCTGGCCCGGTTGATGTTCAACGATCAAATGCTTTGTCAACAGTAACTCACTGCCCCACCGGCCCTTGGGAAGGTTTCTCAACAAGATTGACGTCAAACACCCACCGCTCGAGAGGCGTTCTAGTATCTTTGGATATAATGGCCACAACGAGCTGCGTTACCGCTCCTGTAAGCAACCACGCTGTGTCGCGTGTTAGCCACACCGGTTGGGGCAGAATCCACGCACTTACTGCTAACTTGCTTCAATATCCTGGAAACGGTGTGAGAATTATTCGCGTGGTGGGGAAGGCAACGGCGAGCACTTCTCAAGATAGTTTTCCAGAGCCAAGTCTTGGGTAATTAGGACCGTTTGGCCATACTTCTTGACCATATGAAAGTCATCCGCCGGGTACACTCCCCGTTGAAATAAAATGCTACTCGGAGGAGCGGGTTGATTCAGCTAGAGGTCTGGTTAGTGGTGAACGCTACTCACGTGTTTACTGCATATTTGAAGAATTCAGTGACGAGGTTGGTAGAGCCCTTGAGTGTAATCGATTGGCGAATGGCGGCTTGCTTTGTGGGCGCCATTGTCGAGTAATTGAGAGTGTGGACACCAACCGTGTGCCACAGACGCGTCAGGTTTGCGTCTCACGTGATCGAGCAGAAAGGGCGCCGAGTCAGTTGCATCGCAAGACAGGAATGCTACAATGTATATGCGATGGCGTGGAATATAACATATTGCCGACCTATTATATGCAATCAGGTTAAACGAGAAAACAAGTGATGCAGGCGCTCACTGGCGACAAAACGTTACGGGGGGGCGGATGGCACGTGCCCATGCCGTTGACTGGCCTTTTTACCCGAAACAGAGTTGGGTGGCCTCTGATGCTCGCGCTCAAGGTCAAGGTCTAGCTTCATCCCTACTCAACACGTCCGCCGGACTTATACGGTCCATGCAAGCCCACATAACGCCCCCCATTCCGGAGTTGCCTCTCCTACAAGGCGCAAGTCAAGTCCTCCAGGATTTCTTCGCCAAGGACTCGCAAGTCATACCTGACATAGGCGAGCTTGTCCTTCGTAGGTCGGTTCAAGCACACGCACAATTGTAGATTCTCAACCACCCTTACCAGCCGGTGCACCTTCCTCGGCCTCTTATACCGTTTCTCCTGACGACTATCGTGTTCCATTTCAAAAACGGCGGTTGATCTCAATTCCTGAGGGCTTGTTTCAGTTCTACAACAGTCCGTTACCTTGTGTCTGCCGTAAATCGGTACTTACATCGACATACAGCTACAGATGTCGTTTCCCACATGGGGCTCCTCTCGGAAATTGAGAGGGTCTGGGTTGCAATAGACCATAAGCTTTTCCTCTGGGACTACGTGGAAGGGTGCGTCACTTATCTCCTTGGCCAAACCACTCATGTTAATGAACGATTACAGCCAGGACCTAAGTTCCTTCGTTGATCAACCAGATGTTATTACCCATGTCGCGATTGTCAACCCCAAACCAGGCGTCTTCGTTGATGAGATCAATTATCTCCTCGTACTATGCACCCCGTTGACTGTCATCCTCCTGGGTGTCTCCGCAACCGACGTTCTTGGATCTAATCGCATGGCTCGCAAAGAAATCAAACTCTTTGACTTGGATATGTCCGTGCAATGTGATGTGGAGATGATATCAGTAGCAGGAACCGCAGACGGTCGAATATTCATGGCAGGTTCGCAGGACGGGCATCTCTATGAACTGCACTACCAGGAAAAGGAGGGTTGGTTTGGTCGGCGTGTTCAGCTGATCAACCATTCCGTCAGTAGCGTTCAGAGCTTTTTCCCCCGCCTGACCACTCCCCGCGCAGAAGGTACGCACAGGTTATTACCCAGCCCAATCATTGAGTTGCAATTTGCTTCCAGATCGCATCGTTTCTGTTGTCTCAGACCTGAAGAGAAACCTCTTTTACACGCTGACCGCGAGCAGCACCATTTCCGTGTACTACCCGACGAACAACAAGTCCGTTCAGCTTTCACAGACGATTCAAAATCTGTATAAACTAGCCCAAGAAAAGGCGCCTGGTTCGCCAGCTATCACCCCAAAACACTTTCATGTCATCGCATTACATGTTATCACCGAGGAAGAGACTCGATCTGGATTGCAGTTGATGGCCATAACCATGAACGGTGTCCGCCTTTATTTTACTTCATCCGCGAGCCCATATGGCTACTATCCTGCCCAAGATGCACGAGTTCAACGCCCTCTACAATTAGTTCACGTCCGACTACCCCCTGCCAACTTGCTGCATCCTGATGAGCAATCCAATCCTTACTTCTCGAATGGCGCCGGTTATTCATCCCGTCATCCTCAAGCCCCACAGACTTCGCGGCCATATGTATTGTCGGAATTGGAAAACTCCGCTCACGCTGCTGGCCTGACCATTGCCGCACATCCTGGAGACACCGAGGGGACCGACTTTCTTCTTTGTATATCGCCAGATTTGACGCGCATCGGCACTCTTGGTCAGGTACCACCACCGACTTCACAGCTTCCGGGGCCACCTTTCGGTCCTGGTGCCGGATCCCAGCGTCCACCACTGACAGAGAGAGCTGCCTTGCTCGCGATCCCAGGACGGACCTGGGGTATGGCTGTTCTTCCACGGCCCAAGAACGCGATCACCCTCACCAATCCGGATTCGAGTACTCCAATGCCAGTTGTGACGAATGAACTCGCATACCAGTTTTTGGAACCACCACGACAGTTTCTAATCCTGACAAACGTTGGGATTACCGTATTGGCGAAACGTCGCGCATTAGATTGGCTGCGTGACGCCATCGAAGAAGTGCAAGCTGAGGGAAACGTTCAGCCTATCATCGACTTCCGAGACAGGTATTATCTCGCCGTGTGGCCTCAGTTGGGCCATTGTGCTCACACCTGCATCCAGTTTTGGCCGAGACCAGACATGCGCAATGCTTCTGGCTTTGGCTAGTGGAAATACATTCCTCGAATCCAGCGAACAGTCCATCAGCGGATCAATTACAAACCTTGCACCTGAGCTCACAAATGTCGCGAAACAAGCCTTCTACGATTGTGGTGAACGTCCAATGTGGGCGGAACGGATGACATATGGGACTGGTGATTGTTCTCCCCAGCGCGACGTTGTACACAATTAACACGAACAGGTGATGGATCGGGTACTGCTCTATTCAGCGGAAGACGGGAGGGATTCGCTTTGTATTTTGCAAGGCTGGTCCGGCCGATTTGGAAAAGCAAGTTAATAAAGCCAGCGTACGTATCAATTATATCGTCCTGATGCCATGCAAACGCCTTTTGAAGTGCATCAGGACCGCAATCCAACATACCAGAAGAAATCTTGCTCATGGTGCAAAGCAATCTCTTTGCACTCCATAGCTTCCTAGAAGGAAATCCCCATCTCTTCCATTCTGCCACCGGGGATTATTCAGGCGCTCGCGCAGCTCCCGCTAGTGACCAGGAGGCATGGAAGGTTGTCTCCGTTCCTCTCCAGCGAGTTCCAGAATTGACTGATCAATATCGTTCTCCAGGCCGAACAAAAGTCGGTGGCAGAATTGCAGGCATTGCTGGCGCGAACAATTGAAGGGGTTTCTTTCTTTCTTCTGCTTATTGATCACCGCATCGGCGAACTCATTGGCCAGTACGTGCTCTCTTTGATCGTTACTCACTGCGTGACTAAGGAGTTGGACAGAACGGATGCCACTACTCAGAGGCTTATGCCTCCATGACATTTGAAGAACTCATCACTGGGCAAAATGGGGTGACTGCTTCGAGGGCGGTTGTGAACGTAATAATCGACCAACAAATTGGCCAGCAGATTGCGGTGAGTAAACATAACACAACTGGGGGCTCTCAGGTTTACCTTATGGACACACCAGGTCGATACCATCAGCGAGATTTTACAAACTCGCTGTGGCTCATTTTGTAGTACGGATGACGTGATGCTCTACAAGGTTCGCATGCTATGTATTGCTCTGGCAATGTCTCATCCGTTTGCGTAGGCTAAGGAAAGCGTGAGAAGAGCCGTAGAGAGTCGTAATCCGCAGGAGCGACAAGGCTACCTTGGCGAATCATTGAGGTACCTTCTTCTGTTGATCATTACCCTCGAAAACTAACCAGATGTCATAGATTGTTTATGAAGGGCGCTCGCATCATGGAGTTCGATAAGTTACGTGAAGTCATCGGTGACTACCAGCAATTGGATTTTGCGAAAGGCGCCATTGAGCTCCCATTATACTGCGCCGAAGCACTGGACAGCGACGGGCTCGGGAAGGAGTACTGGCAGACAGTCCCATCACCAGAGTCCTCAAATGCGGTCGATGGACAAAGGCGTAACAACAATGCGCCTGATGACCCTCGAAGACCTGCCTGGCAACAGCGCGCGAAATGCTACGACTTAGGTCTTGACTCGCTCGAGACCTTTGGAAATAAAGCAGCGAGTGGCGACGACGGCGCAGAACGAGTACGGGCTCACGCGTATGAGTTAGCATTCGGAAGTACCGACGAGATTTTTCACTCGAGATTATACGAGTGGTTGATCTCGAGAGGCCTGGCGGACGAGTTACTTGAGGTACGCAAGGGTCGGTTTCCCAAGTGCCTAAATGAGAAACTTCATTGCCATGCAGATGCGTCCACCATACCTTCAGGCGTATCTCCAACACGAGCCGAGAACACTCGATAAATATCAGCTTCTTTGGCAATTCTATGTCAAGGACGGACAGCCTCTCCGCGCCGCTGAAGTGCTTGCTACCTTGGCGGAATCATCCGAGTGCGTATACTGTCGATAGCTCTGTTATCGTCGTGTTTCTCAACTCTTTCAAGATTCTCACTATCCTTGTCCCAACGGATAGAGTACCTGACGCTCGCTGTTGGCAATGCGAAATCCCACCCTGTGTCAGCGGGCGGCAAGCACGAATCAGCTATTGCCTTCTTAACAGAACTTGAGGAGAAGCTGGAGGTTTCTCAAGTGCAACTCGAGATATTCCACACCCTGTCACCTCGTCTTCAATCGCAACCATCTGACTCTGATTTGAGGGAAAAGGTTGAGTTACTCGAAAGAGGATTGTTCAGCATCACAGAAGTATGTGGTATAATTAATTCTTCTTGGAGTTCGTTGGTTCATCACTGTAACTTAGCTCTATCAAGTCTATGCTGAGCCATATGATCTCTTGACGATCAAGTTGCTGGTCCTCCACGTATCACAACATCAAGATGAAGCCCTCATCAAATCCATTTGGGATCGGATATTTCAAGAGAGTATGTCGATTTCACCCGAAAACTGCAGACCTCGTGTTAAATGTCAGCAGCTGTACAAGGCATCCCACCTGCGGAAACCCTGGATCGCATCCAAGGAAAAATTGTCCCACTCGGTCAACGATTTCACGGCTCGGATTCGAGCTTTCCATTCAGTTCGTGCAGTGTCTCATCATCGATTCAACGGCGTCTGACTGTCAGCCGTGACAGAATATATCGCTCGTCTTCTGGTTGAGTTCCAGTTGACAAACTCTGATGTCGTGCCACCAGGCTGGGTTGTCCGTGTATTGGCGCGGTGTAGCATACCGTATGTGGAGATATGGGATGTATTTCATCAGATGTATGAGTCCCAGGTGTGTGAAGATGATACAGGTTGTATATCGAGCCAGATTCTCACTTCGCTTGGCAAGGTTCCCCCGTTCAGCTCGCAATCCGCTGTACAAATACTCTCGGCCGCAATTTGCGTACTTTTCCAGGATTGGTTGGAGGCAGAGAAGCACTCTCCTGGCGAATATTTCCCCGCAGATCGCATCGACTCCGCTGTGGGACTGTATCTCCGGGAGTTGGAGTCAGGTGATGCTCAGAGGGTGACACGCGAGGGCTATGAACGGGTTCGACGGGAGCTCAGAAAGTTTTGGTAGCCCGTTTACACACGCGTATCGCACGGTGATTAGATCTGATGGTGATAATATAAGGCTTTTCCCATCATGATGGATGCTGGTACAAACGCGGCTTTATGTGAAAGTAGACTACGCATTAACTTCGAGGATACTTGTCTCGGCGCGCAGCAGGACACGTTTCGTCACCGATTCTGTAAATTTATAGACTTGGTAGATGACCCTTGACAAATTCACATATGATTGGCTGGACCCCTTGTGATATCCGCGGCAAAAAGAGTGTTGCTTACCGTAATGCTCCTATTGCAAGAAGGACAATGATGACAACTGCGGCGGTATCACGGGAACTACCACTGCGCCTTCCTCGATTTCCCCGAGAGCGGGCAATCCACTGGATGGGGCCGAGAAGTGGTAACGACAAGAGCATATGGATGAGGGATGCTGCGCCCACGACCGGTAATCCCAAGATGAAACGGCGAACAAACCGCCAAACGACGCTACGGTCGGCCATGGCCTCTGCGTCCTCAGGTGTGGGCGAAATCAAGAATACGTCAGGGTCGAAGACACCGGCAGTTTCTTCTTGGATGATGCGCAGGGCAGCGCGAACGAGGTCGCGCCCGACGGTGTACGGGTTCGTCCAAGTCCAATAGTCCCAGCCCGTGGCGATGTAGAAGGCGGAAGAGCCGTACGGATCATACGAAGGTTCGTCCAATGAGGAGAGCAAGGTGGTCGTCAAGAAAGACGACGCATAGACGATGGCCGTGAACAGCACCGTAGATAAAATCGCAATGGCAACTGAGGGGGGGGACAGAATCAGATCAGCCAACAAGGGGGGACGGACGTATTTTTGGGGGACGTGGACGAACGAACGAACCTGGGTTGGTGGCAAGGCCGACTATCCTCGTGCGAGCAAAGCGGTAGCGGTAGCGGCATTGGGGACAGACGAAGAAGGCCGAGGCACTGGCCGAGGTATTCCTCCAACGCTGGAGGCAGGCGACGTGTACGTGCTGTGTTTCAGAAAAACGTTTGGCGGGTTTGATGCGCATCTCGGTTAGCGTGGGTGAGTGGGAGAGGCGGGAAGGCTGCCCTACGCTGACGGTACCACTGCACAAACAGGGCCGAATGAGGCGGCCGAGCTCGGGGTCAGGCCCATCGAGGCATATCCTACATTGAGGCTGTTGGTCGTCTTGTTCGTCTTTGTCTGTATCCGCCTCCGCGGGCATTTGAGTCGAGTCAGGAGTCGAGAGTGATGATCGGGTACGGGCACAAAACTGGCGCTGGCGAGCTGCGTGTCTGTATGCGCGTATTTGCGTGTGAAATCTCCGCGGCGCAGCGGAGGCGGTTGCGCACTCCCGACGGAGATATCCAAATTAGGAAGCGCTCAGGGCGCAAAGCGGCGCAACGGGTTAAGTTCAAACAGGGACAAATGGGTTCGAGGGACGCGCATCTGTGACCGCCCGCAAAGGTAAAGTAAGTGACAATTAAGCTTTAGGCCTGTGTTTAGGCGCTTTATGACTACTTGTATGGGTTATAGTAATCTAAAACCGTACTAGCACTAGTCTACTTGTACTGTACTTTCTATCAAAAAAAATTATTAAAAATGAAAAAAAAAAATTATAGAGTCTGCCAGATTTTTCTATGCTTTGGCGCTCAAATGTCCTTTGGTCGTTTTTGACTCGAGTCTTCTATTTTCTTCCCGCTGACTCACAAATAGCAGCGAGAAAACGTGCTGGGCGGGAGCGCGGATGGCCATTGGCCGTCGCGAATCGCGGTCTCCCACTCATTAGCGTGAGAGCGATACAGGTCCAGTGCCGCGCGCGCATTTTCCAGCTGTTCGGCGCCACGGAAGTCAACGCCACCAAAAGTAAGCCAGTGCCCTTTTAGCCGTCGCAAGAGTCAAAAATAATACAAACGAACGGGATTTTGTTGGCCCTCCTGGCACCTCCTTCCCATGAGATGAAACGTCAAGGTCGGTAACCGAACGAGCTGATTGGGCGATCGAAGGGCGTTGCGGAATGGTTGATACAACGCGACGTCACGAGTGTTGACCGCTGCATGTGGAATGCCGAGCACTAAAAAAAATTGAAGCGACGGTTAAGGGGGCGGTTGTTGCGACAAGCCTGAAACGTGATGGCCACCGCTACCCACCAGAAAGATCGTTCCAGAGGCTGTGCCCGACGAGCACTTTATCTCTGATCAAGTTGGCGACCGTTTGCTGGACCTCGTCGAACTTCACGGCTGGAGCTTGTGGCGTTCGGTAAAAGTCAGTCCCAACAATTGGAGAACAAATCTCGGAAAGGCCGAGGCGGCAATTTGTTTCAGTGACCTACGGGGATTGAGATGTGCGGCCGTGATGCCGGTTGTGGATGTGCGGAAATCCGTCACGGCCATTGTTGGAACAACGTAGCATTCCAACAAGGGGGTGCCCCTGAAATTGCATATCGCGACGCGACTGGTTATGGCCAAGCAGGGCATCATCCAATAAATGCGTCAACGCTCGATATCCCAGCGCCGCGGAACGCAGAAGGTGGACTCACGCGACCATCGAGGTATTGCCGCCCGGACCCACCCCGACCACCGTGCAGGACAGCGAGAGCACTTGATCAGCATTAGGAGAGCCGTAGTGAGGGGCCATTTTAGAAAAAAAACACGCCGAAAAGGGAGACGCGATGACTGACCAGCGTCCCTTGCGCCCCGAACCCTTTATGTGCTTTAAATTTGAATGAGATTCGGGTATGACGATGGAGGATATCGTCATAATCGAGCGGCACGCTAGGGCTTTGACATTTCCGCTCGTAAAATTGAAGCATTTAAAATTGTGAATTTAGTACGCGTTTTGCACCTCCACATCGCTGGGCGGGGCAAAGGCAAGGCAAGGATGGCTGTTCGGAGGGCACTTTGACAACGGACAACCTAGGAGAGAAGTGGGGCACGGCGCAGATTACCAGAACGCCCATATTCATCCGAATTGTTTCTCCTTTCATTTTTGTTTCGGACCTGCAATGGCAACGCTACGAAGAGCGCACAGGCGGTGAGGCCTGCGAGGGTTCGAATCGATTAGAGTGGAGATCGAAACCAATAAATCTGAGAGGTCCATTGACGGGTCACGAGTGATCTGCAGGAGAAAGCTATGATGCACGAGATCTTCCATCATCGGCGGGCGGTTACTTGTGGAGTGCACACGGACACAGCCCAAGAACCACGGGATAATGTGCAAACCATTGGCGGATCAAGCGATCAAGTGTGGTGTGTAGAGCATAGGCACGTCTTTCGAAACGGTGGACTGAGCGGAGGCGAGGGAACGAACGGTGACGGTGATCCTTACAGACGGGAGCAATCCTGGAGAGAAGACACACTGAAACCAAACCGTTGTTCAAAATTGACATTTAGGGATCGGCTACCGAGTACCCGTCGCTACGTAAACCACCCGTTCGGTCAATTGCTTCGTTTTCTTTCCAACACCCTCGACGCTCGCCGCAGTAGGCGATCCACACGCAACCGCTCCGTCCCCGCACATACAGGCCGCAGGTCCAGATCCCACCCAAGACTTGGCCGTCTGGGCACCGCACCGTCCACCACCCCACCCTCGACACTCCACCCGCTCTTCCGACGTGTCTTGACACAAGTCATCCACCGTCTGATCAGTTCCACCCGCTTCTCCTTTACTGCCAACGCCAACAATCGTCTTTCTACTCCTGGACTGATAACGGAGTTGCCCCATCGGCGGCAGAACCCTCGGACGAGTTTGTGTCCGATGATCCCACACTGCTTTGCCCTTTTCAAGTGTCCCAGTAAGAGGAAAAGTGTGGTGCTGTTGGGCTCCAACGCTGGGCACACCACGCGGAATCCTTGTAAATCCCGAAGGGCATGATAGAAGGTCGCGAGGGAGTGTCTTCCTGGCTCCGCAGCCACGTGCAGATGCACGAGCCGCAAACCTAAACCCTTTGGGTCCACTGAGAGGAATTGAGTAGTCACTTGCTGAGCGGCCTCCCGCTCCTGCATTCGTAATAGGGCCGCCACGGATGCATACACGACTTGCGATGGCGGTCTGTCCATTGGTGATACCCCGAGTTTTGGCAGCTGGCGCATTACGTGACGGTAGCGTGCGGGGGTGTGCATACCAGGGTCACGTATATGCTGGGGGCCGCGGAACGCTCTGTGCTTGAGGGTGCCAAAAAGCTCAGCCCAGACGACGACAGGAATCCCGTCAGAAACGAACGGGGCGCGCGGACGATTCCTCGGTAGGTTCATGACAAGGCTGTATGCGTCGGGCCATCGTCCTTCACGGACCAGGAGCCGTACGCAGAGTTGCCATGTTGTTTGATCTTCTGGTATACGGGACGCGTGCATCGATTTTACTAACGCATGCGCGGTACCAAATGCCGAACGTCGAATGGCCAGCCAAAGAAGGAAGTTGTAGGAACGAGAAGTCTGTAGGTCTGGAAATGTGCTGTGGTATGACATAAGGGACTGGATCGATGCGTGGGGGGAAGACATGAAGAGTTGACGGAGTCTTTGAGATAACCAATTTTCCCGATTGCTGATGCTCGACTTTGCGACCGGGTGCCGAGAAACGTCGTGATCCTCAGGTAAACCTGATAACGAAGTATCTTGGGGGATTATCGAGGGTGCGGGAGCAGCACTGTTGGTGGTTTCACCTGCGCTCTTCGTCTGCAGTGGAATATCACGCGACGATTGGGGTCGCTGATTTTTCTGGCCACGGAGCGGATGTTTCTGGACGTTCCTTCTATTGTGGTTCGAATGAAGGCCATTGAGGAGGGCGTGAAGAGGGGTGGGTTCGGCCTGTGCCCGTGACGAGTAGTGGCGCGAGAATCTACGTTGCACAGGTAAATTACTACGGAATCGCTGAGGGGATGAAGCGGATGAAGATTGGAGACGCCTGAAGGTTCTCTGTGAATTGGGGACGACAAACATCCTTGGCAATGCGCACCATGGACGGTCGACGCTTTTCCGAAATGAAGTGGCGATGCTCGGTGCGGAGTGGTTGGTATCACGCCGAACGCGTACATACGCTCGGGCAGCCGCTTGCTGGAAGATATGCAGGAATGAGGGGTGATAGGATGCTGCCAAACGAGCGACATAGTTGGTCATGCACAGTAGACGTGCTTGGCTGGTTTGGCCCTGCTTAGCGGAAGTCGTGACAGGTTGTGACGCGACGGGCATCTTCACCGCCAGTGGGAAATAACTGCTTTAATCATGATGCTATCAATACATATCTGGGTCCTAGTCAAAACAGCTAGAGGGATCGTAATCATCATGAAGTAGTTAAATTACAAAGGAAAAGGAGTGCGGTATTATGAGTGCATGCAACTGAGACGTAGACAGAAATGGCGAGAGAGACAGCGTTCCACCGCATCCTCAGTCTTCCATCATTGTTTGGCCAACCCGTCCCACCAACCACCCTACCTTTGCCATCCAGCTGTCCCTTATCTCGCGTAAAGACTCAAGTCCATTTTCCTTGACATCGGCAAACTCGTCGAGAACACGTTCCCAGCCACGCACCGTTTCCTCACCGAACATGCGGGCTTGCCTGTTCACAACTTCGTCTATGTGCTCTACCCATGCCCTCCATTCGTCCACCAGCCGCGAGAGAACCAGGGGAACTAGTGTAGCTTGCGTGAGGGATGGCTGCGCGAGGATATGCGAGGTAAAGGACTGTAAGAAAAGGAAGGTTTCGGTTGGCGAGCACCTAACACGGCGTGGAGATTGGGGAGTGTTCGAGGGATGTGGATTTGAGTTGAAAGTCCTCTGTGAGAAATAAGGAAGGTATGACTGGAACGATGCAACAAAATCGTTGATGTGAGGTCGTAGTCTAGAAACAATGTATTCTTCTCGCATCCCGCCAACGGTATCAGAAAAGTTGTTTGAACTGACACCGAAGGTCTGTTGAGGGACGTGGCTGCCGAATCCTAACGAGGAAGGAGAATGTGACGTTGGTCTGCCAAGAGGACTGGACCCAAAACCGAAGCCGAGCGCTGAAGACAGCGAAATTTGGGACGGCGGGTGATTAGAGTATGGATACGCATCACGAAGACCCTTGGCGGATTGCGTAAGGGCCTGTAACGCGGTGTCCAGAGAAGGTCGCGGGATTAATGAAAGGATGATGGGCTTCAGTGTGGGTTGAGCTTGAATCAGTGAATTAAGAAGAGGGAGCAGCGATTGAGTCGGTAAACTCGCTTTGCAAGAAGTCAACTCTATGGCCATCAAAATTGTTGATTGACTAACCTAGTAAAACTCCAACATCCACGTCTTGATTCTCTTCGCTTGAGTTCGGCTGTTCTTTGAGGGTCCTTTCCCCCTTGGGCCCTTGCGTGAACGTTGCATTAGTTCGTGCACGTTTGGGTGCAGTCCGTTTAGGGCGTTCAGGTGTTGGACTCCTCTCCATCGCAACAACATCCCTCCCACCGGGACTATGACCGGAAGATTGATCTGCTTGCTCGTCGTCTTGCTCGAAACGCCTCTTGAGAGCTCGGGAAGGATTGGTGGAGGTGGGAGGTGGCTGAGTGACATTTGAAAGGGAATGGGGAGATAGGCCAACGAGTGAGGGTGGCATGGATAGAGCGAGACCAAGGCCCATCTGAGTAGGGTGGCCGAGTGTGCTCGAATAGAAATCGATCTGCGGGTGGGGCTGGACGACGTTGGCCATTATTGTCAAAGGTGCGTCGTGGTCACTGTCTGGGAGACTTTCGTAAGGTTGTCCTCGCCTCGCCTTACTCCGAGTGCGATCAGGTCCAAAGTGCCCGGTGGCACGGGACCAGCACGTGGCTTTTCCCGCCTCTTGACTCGGAGGATGTTGCCGGTGTTGCCTGCCGCTGGTTGCATGGACAATTGTTACTAACGGGCATGCACGCTTTATCCTTACAGTAAGGCGTCGTCGTCTGGGCACCTTTCTAACTTTCCATGTTGCGACGGACGACCGTTTTCTTCAAATTGGTGCCGAACAAAGTTGCGGGTGTTCCACTCGATGGAGAAAGGGCACCTATCACCCAAAGATTTGGTTTCTTCGGGGCGCCCGAGGGCCGTATTTGGTCATGGATCCCATTGTGTGACCATATGTCGCGACAAAATGCCACATGGTCCCCAAGCATCCGTGACCCTTCACTACAGTAGGCACGGTCATCCCAGATCCAGTAATTTGCGTACATTCCTTGCAGCGCCGACGTACTGCCGACTGGATGAGGTACAGCGCCCAGGCCAGTGGCACCGCTCGGCTGACCTGAATTGGGAGGTGTCGAGCGCATGGATGTGCCACCCATCGGTGGCATGTGTCATAGCGTGTGGAAACGTGGCACTCATCAATGTTCCTGGCCTGGAGGGGAGGGAATGCTTTCTCCCGTCGCCGTTTTCATGAAAGCCACGGATGTTAGCTTATTGGCATTGGCACTGGAGACTTTCCTTACTCAGACTCAGACATCCCGTGCGGCATGCGGTCTCCCCGCACTTGAGAGCTCTCGGAAATCTGTTTCCGCACTTATACCCGCTTTTCGCGTATTTAGTGCCAATTCTCTGGCATTGCGCGGAAGGCAATCATTGTCATTACAGACACACTCGCGCGCACTCGCACACGGCGCATTCCTCATCACTAGAGGTTGTGGCCATGGCCACTATTAGCACATTTATAATGTTCCTCACCTTTGGTTCCAACTGGCCTATCTTCTTCGTGCGTTTTCGGCTGGAGATACAAGTCAATCGGAAGTGGGGACACTTCTATGGCACGTCCACCCGCCCTCCCTACTGGTTCTACCGAACCCACCGACAGACGAGAAGAGAGCTATGGCCGAGTGGGACCGCAACGGAACCATAGCGCGTCATATATTGTCACAGCACCTCCCTCGTTCCACTGCTGCGTGCCCGAAAGCCATATCAAGTGTCGGCGGCCGCTGGAACAAAGTCAAGAACGAGTTCAACATTTAGAACAGTCCTACTCACTGCATTCGCCGACATGGACTGCATCGGCGATGGAGGTGTCCGTAGCTTCCTCAAACAGATGCAGGTCAAGCGCTCGGAGCTGGTTATCTACCTTCCGGAGGAATGGCTATACCTACCTCGTGCTTGCTCGCGACAGCCTAGATGTTCCAGCTTAATGCACTCATCGATCCGGATCTCCTTATTGGCCTCATATCCGAGGAGGCAGCTGCACGATTTGCACAGGGCAAGGGCACTGGCACCCAGCACGGAGCTATGGTAGCAACGCAAGCCGAAGGGGGCAAGAAGCGCCGCAAAGGCAAGTGCCACGTCTGTGACAAGGCAGGCAGGACATTGGGCACGCGAGTGCTGTTCACCCAAGAGAGACGGGCCGGGGCAGAGTCAGGCCAGAATGGCGAGCAGGGCCAGCCGCTAGCGTATTTAAATTTACCGGCGTCAGAAAACAGGCTAGTAGGGTTCACCAGTGCTGTAGCAGACCCAGACGATGAGCTAGACGGTCCTTGGTCTGTGTTCATCGCCGAGGATTCCTTGAAGCTAACTCCTATCACATAGGTCAAGGACAATGCGCAGGTGCCAACCAGGGCTGAAGCGACGCGGGCGCGCAAGACTGGCATGGAATCAATCTGTATCAATCACCCAAACTCTGGGCGCTAAGCAGCCCTACTACGCCGCACACAAGCGCATGGCCGTTTCACGTCATGGGAGTAGATTACGAGGTGCAAGGTGGAAACAACGCACATTAGTCCACGAAATTAGCCCAAAACCCATACATATTGGAGAAGTAAGTCGACCATGGGTACATGACATATCTTCCCTTTTCGTGGTGACTTCACACTCGATCCTCTTATATGTCAAAGCCACCAACTAAGCAGAAATTCCTCGCAAAAAGGGCTGACAGCCTGGTGGCCAATATGCCCGATGATGAAGAGCGGTCCACGTTCATCTTTGACAATGCATGCCTCGACCCCTCGGCCGGATACACCTCAATTCCCTTGGCATTTGGACGGGCTGTGCTACCGGTCGGTAATCGTGGGGGGATATCTTGAAGTCATCTCTGCACGCGGAGAGCGCATTATTCGTATCCCTGGATGCCGCGTACAATCAATATCGGGGTGTTGCACGGGGGGAGGCCGACCTTGTAGTTGAGGTGGTATCTATATAGAGCTCCACAGGTGCAGCTTGGGTAAATATTGCTCCCGCAACTCACCGAGGATGGGTTTGATCACCAGCATCGCCTTGGATCCGGACTCAGGCGAGAAGCCCTGGGATGCAGCATTCATTCAAGACGGCGTGTTCCCAAGCTCGGAGTTGGTGAACGGGCTAGGGTATGTGGCGACGAGATCCAGACTGACGTATGGGGGACCCATCCTGCATCCTCACGCCTCGACCGCGGCTTCTTCCTACCTGCTTGTGAAAGAGGGTGACGGTCTTTAACGTGTACAGGAAATTTGAGGGTCGAGGCAAGACACGGGGCTACTCCACCTCCATCTGGATATTGCACCCCGATCGAGATGGCGAGTATCTGAGCACCGCTTTTGAGCAGCACCTGGCCAGCCGGGCTTGGCCTTACTGTGCATGACACCCGAGCTAACCAAACGGCATGGCTGAGCGACTCAATTACACCCTGGCAGAGAAGGCCCGAGCACTCCTCCACAGCAGCGGCCTGAATGAGGCGGGGTCTAGCGCCGGCTCAAAAATCGCACCTCGACCCTACACTTGGCCTTGGGAGACATCATTTAGCCCGCCCAACTCACGGGGCCTTTGTGTGGGTACATACGACCGGTTCCGAGCTGGATGCACGCACCTGGGGGGACCCAGGGCCGGGCACACTGCAGTACTAGCGTCTATCGCCTCAAGAAAGTGTCAGCCTGTCTCCTCACCGAGGCCTGCGGCACACGAAACCGTCAGCGGCCCGCACCGGAGGGCCCGAGAACGTCACAAGGACCGAAGGACCGCTGCGCAATGCTGGGTCGCCAAGAAATTGCGCTAGTTGTGCCACAAGGCGACATAAGTCCGCCGCGGGTTTCTTGTCAATTGAGAGGTGCTGCGGAGTGACAGCCACGTGGACGCGCCACTCGGGCGGTGGCAATTCTCAGCCAGCGGGTAGAGAGAAGAAGGACTGTATTTAGCCTGGTTTTGAGAGTGGTCGAACGATTTCAATGGTTGTGCGTGCAGAAATGAGAACCGCCACAACTGCTGAACAGTAAGCGCCGGAATGCCGAGAGCGGATGTCGCACTGCATTCCAGCCCAGGGGGCAACAGCCTCTTAAGTTCCAGGCGTTTTGAGTGCTCTTTCCTCGACCACCCACCACTACCACCACAGTTTACCCTTGTCCAACTGATAGATGACCTCCTCACCCGTCCCCCTCAGACCCTATAATCAGCGTACCTTTTCGGACGACTACTACAGCGAGCCCGACACTGCCATGACGTCCCACCGGGCCATCGCGACATACGAAGATGGGGCGTATGATCCTTATGCCGACCCACCCTCAGCACAGAGGGGGCCCTGGAGCGATACGGGTTACGCAGATGCAGAGCCTGGAACAGTGGACATGCACAAACCCAGCCTGAGCTACAACTCAAAATATCTAGGCAAGTAGACGGGACAATACCGCGTCACGCTTTGGTCTAAGGAAGTCTTCTAGATGAAAATGACCCAACAGACCTTCCCCCAGCGGGTGAAGCAGCTATGAAGGATGAACGGCCACTCGTCCGGTGGCTCGATCAAGGGGGCAAGTACCCGATGGAACAGCGTATTGAGGACAAGAAACGGGGCATTGGTCGTCAGAAGTATCCGATCGTAGGTTCGTGAAAAAGCGAATCATGCATTGCATCCGAGCTTAACATCTTTGTAGTCTGGACGCTCACAGTCATCATGGTTGCTGTTTTTATTTACGAACTGGTGGTGAATGCTCAGGCGCAGGGTAGCCCTGTTTCGTTCCACGTGAGTCAACCTCCTGGACTTCACTGGTGGATGTTCAGTTTTGATTTCCGTGCAGCCCGTCGTCAACCCAATGTTGGGGCCTTCCGGAAGTGCTCTGATTCGGGTCGGGGCCCGCTTCCCACCGTGCATGAAGGACGTTCCCGAGGTGCCAACGACATTAAATATGCCATGTGAGTCGGTCCTCGCTTTCAGTTGCACAGCCCATGCTGAACTCTGCCAGGTCTTAACGACACCGCTAACCCACCTGATCAACTCTGTACCATCGAGGATCTTTGTGGTCATGGTGGCTTCCATGGTAAAGAGCCCAATCAATGGTGGAGGTAAGTGTGCGATGACCAGATGACTCCTGACTCCGGCCGATAACTATCGTTCGAGATTCATCACTCCTATCTTCTTGCATGCTGGTTTCGTGCACATTGGGTTGAATATGTTCGCACAGCTCACAGTTTCGGCGGCAGTAAGCGTTGTTGTCCTCCTGAGTGCTTTGGATTGTTGACCACTCACACATTTCAGATCGAAAGAGAGATGGGTTCCGGTGGTTTCTTCATCTTATATTTCGCCGCAGGGATTTTTGGGTAAATTGAATTACTTGACCGTCTTAGGCTTATTTACCCATCGCGTTTTAGCAACGTTCTCGGTGGCAACTTTTCCCTCGTTGGCGTACCATCCGTAGGTGCCAGCGGCGCCATCTTCGGAACTATAGCTGTAAGACTAGACACTACTCGTAGGCGACTACTCACTCACTCATCGCAGGTCGCATGGGTCGATCTCTTCGCGCACTGGAGACTTCTTTACAGACCAGCACGGAGGGTACGCCTCTCTTCTCACAAGTGAACGAGTTGTGAGCTGACCTTGCGTTAGCTATTCTGGATGTTTGTGGAACTCATTGTTGGTGTTGCTATTGGCTATATTCCTTGTGAGTTGGCCGGATTACTTTCTTTCTTTCTGCACGCACTCATCACCATTTATGAAAGATGTGGATAATTTCGGTAGGAATTGGGTTCCCGAAGATGATCTGAAGTACTAACAAAGATTATATAGCCCATATTGGTGGTTTCCTCATGGGGCTTTTAGTCGGAACAATCTTCTATCCCGTCATCAGCCCGTCTAAACGACACAAGCTGATTATGTGGCTATTCCGTCTTGCTGCCATACCTGTGGCGGTCATCCTGTATGTTTTACTGGTTCGAAACTTCTACACATCAAATCCCTACGCCGGTGAGTTTCCCACACCAATCGCCCTCTTGCTTTTGTGACCATCACTCTTAGCGTGCTCTGGGTGTCGATACCTGTCGTGCTTCCCTTCGGCTAGCAACAACCGTTGTAAAGGGTGAGTCTATCATTCGTTCATTCAGTTGTGCACATCTCATCCTTTTCTGGATTAATAGAACTGGGATCAGCAACAGTACCTCCAGCGGAACCTGAGTGTAAATCTCTTGTTTGTCTTGGACTGTTGTCTTACTCTTTTCACACACGTAGAGACTGTACCGTAGTACAACGGACTTGCATCACTTTTAGTAGTACATTTTTGCCCTCGATCTCATGTCCCCCTCATCTATTTACATGACCCTGAGTCACACTCTGGAATATTGGACACTTCCATTGGCACTGCGGTCTCTCTTTCCATCTCGACACACCACACCATAAGAACCTTCTGAGCCGCTTCAACGCTTGCCACGGGTGGTCTGGGCAGGTCTAAACCCAACTCGAAGATCGAGACCACGCGCTAAGTGAGCAGCGTACTCGAACGTCAATTTATCATCTCGCGTTACACGGTACGGGTTGCATATTCCCCTATTGGTTCGGGATCACGAAAGGGAGGTACTCGATTTCCCTCCCAGGCATCCGCAAGTCGGGTCGGGGAGAGATGACACGATGATATCTTGCCGTGGAGTGGGTTGCCCATGAAAGGTAGTGATTCTGTCCTCCTCCGTCGATTTCCCCGAAGTTGTTGTTTGTGGAGCTGACTGAGGGACAGACAGTTTCATATCAAACCGGCGGAATAACTTGATTTGTTCTTAATTCAACTTGGTCGCGACGTTATGACCGGGGGAGCCATGCAATTGCAATAAAACGTGCATTTGGTTTGGTTCCCGTGGAGTGTTGCTTTTGCTTCGAATGGGGAGATCAGTGGATACCCCGTGCCCTCGGAAGGACGATGGGCGACTCGGTAAACCCGAACACGGAACGATGGTCACCCATTCGTCGTGGGCCTAGCCTGAGCACCACCTGTCAAAGTGGCTACGTGGTTGACGTACTTGCGTACTTGCCCGTGAGACCTGTAGTTGAACGAACGTCAGGGAAGGCCGCAGGGGTACTGCTGTACTAGTAAGGGGAAGGGGCGTCTATCGTGGAGATGATTGTGAGTGTCATGGATGAACGCCTGGAGAATGCCAGGTTGTGTCCTTTTTGACGAACTTCGGCATAATGGATGCTCAGCTGTGCCCACGTATGATCCCACGTTTTCCTACTCACTCATGGTCACCGGTCCTATCTATCATTCAGATATGGCTCGTGCAAAGCAGTTTTTTTTTTTTTTTCCAGAGCTTCTCACAGGGACTGTATATTCTGATATTTCGTCGCAGATCGAAAATATCACGACAGAATCGGTACCCTTTCATTCGAATGGAAACGGAGCTTTGGGACATAGTCTTATTGGATAAGGGATGGAAGGCACGAAAGTGAGAGATCGAAGCTCGGAGCGCTCCAAATATGCGCGAGTCACGGAGCTTGCTAGATGACGACAGCTAGGCTAGATCGTCGTATAGCCCCACGCGTTCCTATAAGCGCCGGCGAGCGAACCCCCAGGGCCCCAGGCCTCAGTACTCAGTTACTGTGTGCCCAAAAATCCGCGGCGATTTGGGGAGATCATAAAGCCATCCCGCGACAGCGCGAAAGGTTGGATAATTGGGGGAATAGTGGGGTGATGATGATATCCAGAAGTTTGGGGACGAAGGCGCTCGCTCCATCCTCTCCGAGTCCCGAATAACACCATATGTCGTGAACACCCCCGATTGTCGCCGCATTTAAATGAGGCTTGAGTACGGCGACAGTGACACGGTCTTTGGCGCACTGGAGCGGGAAAAAAAATTAATTTGATTGAGCGATGGTTAGTGCGACTTGTTCTGCTGGCACGATCCACCCTTGCAGCACATGAAAATGAAAAAGACTAGAGCGCGAGAGACACGACGGAACTTTCAATTACAGTAAGCGATCGATCTCACGGACTGCGTGGATGCGGATATAAACAGCGTCGGAGACGGTTCAAGGACTCTGATGGAGGACAATCGAGATGCGGGTTGCCTCTGCACGATCAGTTGCACTCTGTCCGTCCGTCTTAAGAGTTGAGTTAAAACGCGGTCCAGAGACAACAGCCGATGCACATAGGAATCCCATGCACTGCACAAACTAGGGCCACGCAGGAGTCGAGGAAGGGAGGGCGAATACAACTGCATTGATTCCTATCTAAGTGTGGTTCGATCAGCGTCCATGATATTGGATGCGTGCTAGGATGGGGATGGGGGTGATACAGGTTGGCTCGAAGGGTAGTAAGTAAGTAACAATCGCGGGGGCTAAGACGCACAGCATCAAGTTGGGCTTTCGTCGGTGCTCGCCTGCCTTTCGTTCTGAGCGAGGGCTTCCGGGTGAGTGGGGTGACCCGGCGAACCGTAGAGGTGACAGCGACGTCGCTCTCTCGGTCGTCTTCGGAAACCAAGTGATATGGGGGCGACTTGCCACCACCATCGTGCTCGTCCTCTTCGCGTCCCTCCATATCGACTACGCGAGCCCACCGCGCGTGAGACCTACGCCGTCTACCCACTGCAGAATATCTAGATTGATATCTCGGAGACGTTTGGTCGTCATTCGCCACGGTAAGCTTCCGGAGCTCCTCTTGCTCGCCCGACTGGCACATCGGCTATCCGAAATCCCGTTTGCGACGTCCTCGTTTTGCCAAAATGCTGGCAACTTTGGTGTGGCAGAAAGCAAGACCGGATCTGACGGAAGGAGAAGGGGTAACATATATCGGGAGTCCAAGAACTCCCCTAGAACCTCGGGTGGCCGGACTGGCTCCCAAGAAGCCGCATCTTCCTCTCGATCGAAAGGTGATCTATGTTGTGCTGCGAGCCCGATGCTTCCGTAGAAACAGAACCAGCGGTATCGTTCAACATAGAGGAAGCGTCATCTTCATCGCGATCTTCCATCTATAAAACGCCAGATGATCAAATCTTGGCGCAATTCGTCAAAACACACGAGAGGACACTACCTCCTTCCTGAGCGTTTCTACTCCTAACTTCACTCGATGACGCTCCCAATCCTTTTGTAGCTGCGCGAGGTACTGGCTACATTCTTCTGTCATGTGGCCTTCGTGAACTTCGTACTTGTAGTCTTCACCGCACGACGCATCTGCACAGCACCACCGTCGGTGCACGCTCAGACACTCATTTTGTGAAACGACATACCTGTAAGGGATTCAGGTGTTTCAAGGTCTGAATAGTTGCCACCAGGTTCGAAAACTCTGCGATAGAGGACAAGCACTGCACCGGGAGTTGCATTCAGCATGGCGACAACAAGGTCCTACTAGTCGCGAACCTGTAGCCAATTCAACAAGTTTCGCGCTGGCGCTAGGTGGGACCGGACGCCACGCGGGAGGTTTGCCGCTTCGACCCATTCTTCTAATGTCGTCAGATTCATTCCAATCTGAATGGCTCGGGACCTAGACACGACATCAGCTGGTGCGTGTCTGAAACACTAATGTCGCACACACCGGCACAGATATTTCTTGCGACTAAGCACCCTGTTGAATATTTCACCTGCACAATGGGCTTCAGGGAATGAATCGAACAAACAGACGAGGACTCACACGCGATCCAGTAAAACACCTGAGACCACAACTGAGTGATCAAAGCAGGGTTAGTGCCAGAAAGTATTAGGAACGTCTGCAAAGCATCGAAGACCGAGGTGATGCTGGTAGGATTGGGCTCCGATGGTTGTGGTTGTACGTCGTTGAACATTGACTGCAATGGACCACCGGAAGAACCACCACGGCTCTTTGAAAAGCTTTGCTTTAAAGATGCGAAGCCCCGGTTACTGGATGGGGGCGATGATGGAACGGGGGATAACGGCCGACTTGAAAGGCTCGGTGAACGACTAGTTCCGTTATTGGGACTAGGTGCCGGCTTCTTCTTTGGCGTCAAGGAGCGGAAGAAAGACCAATCGGATTCGAACTGAATTCCGTCAAACTCGGAAGGTAGAGGAGAGTAATCCAAGATGGCAGGATCGAGAAGCCGATCGGTTCGCCTTTCCACATAGCGTATGAGGAATACTGCGATCAGCTCGAACGAGTCCGGGTCATTGGGGATCGTGAAGCTTTAAGATGCGCACCGAAGACGGAATTGATGACCTCCTCAATGAGAACGAATGACCCGAGTAACTCGCACGCCTCGTTGATAGAATTATCACAGCGCATGAGATGAAGCCATACAGTCGTATTGTATAGCCAAAATACGAGGCACGTCAGGTCTTCTGACCGACTCTAGTCAAATGTTAGCGAGAGAAAAAGGCAGGACAAGAAACACCCTCACAAAAAACGACTCTTCAATCGCATCCGTAGCTCCAATTATGAGATCCTCGAGCCATGAGCTATCGCATGTGAGACAGCGAAGCGGGCTAGCATATACAACGCGTTAGCAGGCTCCGAGTTTCGCATGGATGGCGTGAAGTTAATTATTAGCGACCGGAAGACCTCTGGGAGTGCAGGAGGAGAGAAAACGAGCATGCTCGTGTACTGGAACGAAGGGGTCTTTCTGGCTGTTAGACAAAAACTGAGATATGGGTCAAGTGCATCATCGCTCACGAGGAGAGTTTCTTCGCCTTCACTTTCATCCTCGTCTGAATCCGAGGCGATGGCCTGCCAATCCTCGTTTCCCCACCATTGCGGCGCGATCGAGAGCACCTTCCCTACATCCTCGCGGACACGTTCTCGCCGGCGCTTCTGTGCCATTCTCCGTTCCAGCTGTCGACGCTGCTCTTCCATTCTACCGCCGGTCCAACCCTCGCCACGCATTGCTTCTCCGAGGAGTAAGGCAACATCCTGTCTCCCTGGCATCGTGGAATGTGCCGTGACGATGTCCAAGGGAGTGAGACCCCGCCGCGTCTCAGAAAATGGCGAACAACCGTGAGTCAGAAGGAAGGAGACGAGGGTCGGTGGCGACATCAGAGCCGCATGGTGTAGGGCAGTCCAGCCGGCTGCGTAGATGTTAGCGCAATGAGCGAGTGAAAGTGTAACGCTGCGACTCGCCGTTATCCTGGTGATTGACATCGGCGCCTTCTGAGACTAGTAAACGTACGCATTCCTCCCTCTCCACGTCACGGTCAGACTCGGGACCGAAGCCAAATATTGTGAGGCTGACTAGACCGAGGCCATCTTCATCGCATATGTCAAGATCAACAAACGCCTGCGATTGGGGATCTGAGAAGAGGAACGACAGCAGGGAGAGATCACCGAAGAGACACGCGCGACTGAGGGAATGTAAGACAAGTTGCCCCCTCTGTGTTTGGTCGAGGTCAGAGTAAGGTTCAAGGAGGGGAGCGAGGGTCGATGGGCTAGGGTAAATTGGGTGTAGGTCAGGTCCGAGAGTTAAGTCTATTGGAGGCTGTAGAGAGGATGTCATCCGTCGGGCACTGCGCTGCCTAGCTGGACACTACAGATGGCGGTTGCACGTTCTCTTCGCTAGGCGAGTGGGGGGTGGGGGATTATATATAATCGACGATGTTGAAGCGGACGGGCGGTTGGCCTCGCGACTGGATCATGGCCAGAAAGGAAACATCGCGGGCGCTGTTGCTTACTTACTCACTCTCATTATGCCTCCGACGAAACGGCAAAAACGGTCTCACGAGTCTCACGTCGGTGCACCCGAAAGCACCGAATCTGACGGGCAGGATGGGCCTTCTGCTTCAGAGATGTCCGATTCCGTGAAGAGCGGGCAATCGCCCGACACTGAGGACGAGATTGCGGGGGCGAGACACGCCAAGTCCAAAAAGACGCTCAAACGAAAACATCGTGCAACGGACCCGACCAATTTTGGTGCGACCCTTCAGTCGCTGCTCAAGACTGATGCACCTTGTGGATTGCCCCTTTCTCTCAAGCCATCGGCTTCGCGAAGACACAACGACGAAATACTTGAGCTCAAGGCCAAGAAACTACTCAAAGGTGAGAGGAAGAGCAAAGAGGAAGTGGGTCGGATTAAGGATGTTATTGGCGGCTGGGGTGCTGAGGGTGAGAGAACACTGCGTAAGGTTGCGCAGAGAGGTGGTAAGAGTCTGGCCCATCATCATCGGCGGCTACGCTCACTGCCATCACCAAGTGGTCAAACTGTTCAATGCTATACAGCAGTCTCAGGCAAGCGCCGCTGCTGCAGAAAAAGAAATGAAGGAGGCACGAGGGTCCGGCAAACCGACGCTACCTGCTCCGACCTTTGACAAGAAATCAAAAGCAAAGAAGGGAAAGAACAAGGACAACCCGCTGGGCGGAGGCAAAGAATGTAAGCGAGCTTGCGAGCATTGCGACATGGCAGTTCACTTTATTTTCCACGGTCTAGCGCTAGACAAGGATAAATTTATGGATATGATTCGCTCTGGGGGCACAGTGTCGAAAACGTAGTAGTAGTACCTGGCATGCGGGGATGCACATACGTGCGCAGTGGCTGTCGGTGTTGTTGCCGTATGTGTCCGTCGACCTACCCTTAAGTAGCTCCGATGGTTTGTGCCATAAATTCGTTTTCCTCCAACGACAGTCATGGTTCGTATCCGTGAATTCTTTTCACATTATTGGCACTCTCCTCAGCGTATTCTCGCAGTCTACCTCAAAGGCCACCATTCCCAGAGATGAATGGGACCGGCGGTTGGAAGAGGTCGTGGTCTCTAAAGCGTGAGCATGTCCCCTTGACTCACTACCTAACATGCTTCATGATGAACACATTTTGGGAATCTCGCCGAGGGTCTCCACTGACGAGATAACAAAAAATTGCATGTATTATCTGAACCACACATCCGCGCTCTTCTCTATCTATCTATCTCCGTGATGATCTGGGGCTATAAATGCTTATGCGTATCTTTCGCAGGGACTTGAACCGCCTGGTGATGGATTATCTTGTCATTGAAGGCTATAAATCTGCTGCGGAGGAATTCAGCACGGAAGCTGGTGTTCAGCCGGCTGTTGACTTTGCAAGCATAGAGAGCCGTAGAAACATCCGTGAAGCACTGAACCGCGGTGATGTCCAGGAAGCGATAACGCGGGTCAATGACCTGAACCCCGAGGTGAAACTCATTCGAATTCGTGTTCTTCAGGATTATACTCTGCATGCACCACTCTCAGCTCCTTGTGGGCGGTGATGATTATGCTAAACCTTCAGTCTTCAAAATGATCTGTCATTCTCTCGTCGCAACATGGTTGCTGACTGTATTGGCTAAAATTAGATACTGGACACCAACCCGGCACTGTATTTCCACCTGCAGCAGCAAAAGCTCATCGAGTACATTCGCCAGGGAAAGATTACGGAGGCACTGCGGTTCGCGCAGGAGGAACTGGCACCTCGGGGAGAAGAGAGTCCAGAGTTCCTGGCGGAGCTGGAGCGAACGATGGCGTTGCTAGCTTTTGAATCATCGAGCGCGGTCCCACCTGCCATTTCTGATTTACTATCACCGGGACAGCGAATGAAGACTGCGGGGAGGTGAATGCGGCGATTTGGAGAGCTTGAGCCAGGGGAGAGAAGCGAAGTTGGTTGCGCTGCTCAAACTACTGCAGTGGGGCGAGACGTTGCTGGAGGAACGGGCGGAATTCCCAAAGGTGCGGAGGATTGGTGCGCGCGACGGCCAAGGCTGACGACGTTTCAAAGGTGGACCTGAACGGATCGATAGATAACTGAGTGTGTATTACGAAATAAAACGATTATATATTAATGTACCACGTGTGCCGGTTTGGCGTTGTTTTGGGGCCGGGGCGAGACGACGGTTTCGGGCGCGACAAGACAAGACAAGACCGGGCGACAACGACAAGGTTCGAGGCGACAGGCTTGCCAGAGCGTCCACGCGGTCTCCCCCTCCATTTCACAGGGCCCCAACCATCCCATCCTTGCCACCGCTATCGAGCCAGCTTCGATGGCAGACGACGCCAGGTCTCTTGCTCCTCGTAGAAGACCCCATCGTCCGATCCTCGTCGTTGCCAATCCCGGCCCCGACTCGGACAGCGACAGTGCCAATGAACCATCTACGCGCAGTGCATACTATTTCCCATACAGCCACAATGATCCTCCTAGTCCCTCCCCACCCTCTCCCTCCATCGACAAGTCCTTCCCTATCCAACTCGCCTCGTCTCGTGAACCCGGCCCCTTGACCACAACGAACCTTCCATCTCACTCCCGTCCCCATCCCGCTTCTCAGTCAAACCCTGCTCTCTCCTCTCCTTCCGGCACAAGTTCTCCCCCTCCCAGCACACCCGGTCAGTCCCTCCCTCCCACAGACTTCGTCCCGGATCCTACTTCCAGACTCGCTTTTCCGTCGGCCCGAGTCTTTCCTCGGACGCCCTTGTGCAGCAACAACACACTCCCCTTCATGCAACCTCGGCAGGCCATCTACTTAGCAAAGTCAAGGCTCATATCCCGCGCTTCCACCATGACCGCCGTCTCTCTGGTAGCTCTCGACCTACCTCAGTTTGTCTTTCATTTGTCTCGGCTACAGCGCCCGAGCTAACGAGTTTGTTGTGTTTTTAGTCTCCAACCAACACCACCCCGTCCGAGCCGGATGCTAATCGGGCCGTGAACAACGATGGGCGTTCTCCTCCCCCTGACAAGTCCTTGACCCGGATCTTTGTAACCGGGGATTCTGACCAATACTATACTGTCGACATAACCGGCTTCAGAAATGCCGATTTTATCAAGGAACTTATCTTCTCAAAGGTGTGGATGCAATATCATCCAGTCCTGCTTCGCGGCCTGACCTGTTTCTCAGCTTCGCATCGAGGATGAGGAGCAATCACGATACTCCATCTATCGTACAGAAATTGGCTCTTATGCTCTCGGCGATGCTGTACCCGACGAACAACTCTACGAACTCTGTCGTGATCACGGAGATGAAAGGGGCTCTCTCAAATTTTTGGTCGCCAACTCCTCGGCAGTGGTTCATGAACAAAACCAGCCATTGCCCGCGACGTCCCCTACCGTCAACAGCATACAACCCCCTGTGCTCATACCCTCCAGCAACTCGGTGTACAATCGTCCTCATCCCCGCCCACGCTCACATTCCCGCCATGGGAGCGTATCTTCCGCTAGCGAACGCCCCGAGGTAGTGAACGGCTTTGATATTTCCCCTTCTGACGATCAAAACGGCGCCGATGCCGAGAGTCATCGATCTACTCTACGTCCCCCACCGAAACCATATGCGGTAGCAAACCAGACCTTGTCCCTCCCTCCCCGCGAGGCTCCCGGAAACCGGCCGAGCCTCGTAATGGATCTCCTGCTCGATCGAACACGCGTGCTCATTCTCCCTTCCTGTCTCCAGACCGTTCGGGTCCACACAGCCCTGACACCCGTCGCGGTCGGCCTAGTCCGTACACGACCCAGCACCAACCACGTGCCATTCAACCCTCCCCTGAGCGCTCACGTCCCGTCTGCGATGACAGGCCATTTAGTGGCGCCCCCGGCACGTCCCCTCACACTCGCTCCGGTTCTGATGGACTCGGTGATCGGGAAAGGCCTGAGGTACACGGAGATTCCCCACGAGTAGATGAGCGGACCCCTTCGAAACGGAAGGGGGGTACAGGTATAAAAGATCTGGAAGCGATCAAATTAACCAGAGAACCCTCTTGGGTTATGGTGGAGCGTACACAGGAAGGCACTCGCCTTCCACGGGTTGGGCGGGATAAGTCTTCTCCCCGTTATCCGCCATCTAATACTGCTCTGTCGCGAAATCATGGCATCCCTCACATGCCGAGACAGCAACCACCTCCCCCTCCAGGTGGCGACAGAGAACAACGGGGCTCTGGACGTGCTGTTCCTCATGGTTGGGCCGTTCAGTGGAAACCGGTCACCGGTGATCCCTCCAGTCCAGGCCCACAGTATAACCTGAAGATGGCGAAGAGCATGGACAACTTGCGTGACAAGGGCAGACCGCGTCCTACCGTTGTTCCTCCGCTACCTTCAATCTCGGGTTTGGGTAACTTGTCGCAATCAAGAGACGTGACGCCCACCTCCCAGACTACGAACGGAGATTCTGTTGGCTCCTCTTCGCAACGTGAAGTAATACCGCCTCGTAGCGACCTAGCCAAACCTCAGGTCGAACCTTCCAGACCAATTCTACGTACTTCTCCCACCAATTCTCGCCCCATCCGCCCTCTTCCCCAGCAAACTTCAGGGCAGTCTGTACCTGAAGTCGCCGTCACGCCTGCTTTATCACAGCCTCGTCTTCCCTTCCCCACTGGCATGTGTACGCCGACCAATTCAACACAGGGCCTACTCCCCACTCCGTCAGATCCTGTTACTCGACCGCGCTCGGTGCTTGACGAAGAGTCGACATCTCCATCGGCACCACCTCCGCATCCACTGCGACTACCACGACCCGTCGATTCATCAGTGTTTTCTGAGCCATTGCAAGAGTCAGATATACTGCGGTCACCATTACCACTCCCACATCCGCCCCGTTACCCTCCGCCTCCGCGACAGTTACCTCCTCCGCTCACAAGAGATGATTCTGCCCCGCGGGCACTGCCCATTCCCGGTAGAGCACCCGCAATGGATGATCGATCCTCGGACGCAAGATCGGGTTCTCTGATCGATGGCAACTCGACTCCTGCCGACCGTACCCCCCCGCGAAGCCCTGTCAGCCCCAGAAGTCCTCGGATGGACTCGCGAGAGCGCTTCGGTCCGCGTCCTGACCTTACTGCTGCGGCCTCCGCGACGGCAAACTCGATAGTCTCCGCGGATGTTCCTTGGGGCCATTGCCAGAGTCGTGATCTCATTGACTTCCATAGGCCCGCCGAGCAGACCATCACACAAGACGACAAAACTCTAAGGGACATTCAACATCTCTTGGATGGCCAGAGTAGCTCGGATGAGGCTCCCACGATAATGAAACCAAAGGTTGTTCTTCCCCCTATTCCCCCGCCGCCACCGCTTCAGACGATTCGCAATATTATTGGCTATGTACCGCCACCTCCGCCTCTTCCTAAGATCCCTGTTACCCCCACTGAATCAATATACTCGCCACCTCCTCTCACGCCTGACAACCATCCTTCCGATCAAGATGGTTCAGACAGCGAAGCTGGAACTCTTTGGCAGAAACCGATGATCGAAGAGGATTCCCTGGCAGAGCGACCCAAGTCTGCCAGTCGTGGACCACCCCTCACAGTCAAGATTGACGAACAGTTAGATGGATCACCAGTGCAGGCGTCACAGACGAAGAGCTCTACCAGTAGCGGCGGGGGTTTGACGCTTATCCCTAACAGCTTTCCTCCGCCACCCAAGCATCCACCACCGTCTCCGCCTCTCCCGCATTGGGGAACGCGCACGCCGACGTCGAGACACCTGCACAGGGTGCAAGCTAAAGCTGAGGGTACATTCCAGGACTCGTCATGGGCATCCCGACCGAACCCGGAGGAAGTACTCAATCGACTGGAGGTCTTCTTCCCAGACCACGACCTTGACAAGCCTGTCATCGAGGCGAGTTCCGGTGGAACGTCGCCGACAGCTGTGGAGAGTCCTCCAGCCCCACTGCCTTATAACGGCAAATCTGCCGCGGATAAGCGATCAAGGCATAAGAAGTCGATTCGAGTTGTCGCAGAGGAACACAATCTAGACAAGACAGGACTTCGCGATTGCAGTCAAGTTCCGCTGCAAATGTCTTTAGGAAGCGGAGTACGAAGCTCTGGGACAGTCGGGTCGAGGAAGTCACCCCAGGACAGATAACGTCAGGGATGCCATCAATACCGGACTCGCCGTCTGCATCAGGACCGGGCACCCCTGCTCCTAAGCGTTTGTTCCTTTCATCTGGCATCTTGCTGGCATTGTTCCTAATGCTGCCTTCACAGCCATCTTCAAGTGGGTCCGAGGTGAGCTAATCGGGAAGGGCAATTTCGGTCGCGTCTACCTGGCGTTGAATGCCACTACTGGAGAGATGATCGCTGTAAAGCAAGTTGAGATCCCTAGAACGGCGAGTGACAAAAACGACACGCGGCAGGTCACAGTCGTGGAGGCGTTGAAGCTTGAGAGCGAAACGCTCAAGGATCTAGATCATCCGAATATCGTCCAATACCTCGGGTTTGAAGAAACACCAAATTTCCTGAGCATGTAAGCTAATTTCATCCGTGATGTTCCCTTCTGATGCTTGCCAAGTTTCCTGGAGTATGTTCCTGGTGGTTCCGTGGGAAGTTGCTTGCGCAAATATGGTCGATTCGAAGAAAACGTTACCAAGTACTTTACTGAGCAAATTCTCTCCGGACTGGAATACCTCCATTCGAAGGGCATCTTGCATCGAGTCAGTGGCCAAGGGTCTCGATAGATATTTTGCATCACTAAATCCTTGTATAACAGGACCTCAAGGCTGACAACATCTTGGTTGAGAAGACCGGTGTTTGCAAGATCTCTGATTTGGCATCTCCAAGCGGACAGACGACATCGATGAGCAAAACGTCCTCACTGCCATGCAGGGTACTGTGTTTTGGATGGCACCTGAGGTCGTAAACACGGGAAAGCGTGGATACAATTCGAAGGTTGACATCTGGAGCGTCGGTTGCGTAGTCCTAGAGATGTGGGCCGGAGAACGTCCTTGGCGTAAAGAGGAAGCAATGGCGGTGATTGTAAAGGTGCGCAGTCCTTTACTTTACTTTTACGGGTACGGGAATGAATGCGCTCCTCCACTCTGTCAGCTGTACTCTTCTAAGCAAGCTCCCCCTATTCCGTCGGGCATAACACTTTCTTCTCAAGCTGATGACTTTAGGAGAAAATGTTTCGCAATGTGCGTCCTTCGTTGACTTTGTTTTATAGTTCTGACTGCCCCGGCGACAGTGATCCTAGCGAACGACCGTCAGCTGCCGAGTTACGAAAGCACCTATACTTAGGTCGGCCCCAAGGTTGGGGGTTCAGCGATTTTGGCGGCAGCCATATGACTAGGGATGATTCCGATGACGACTAATGACCTTACGAACTCTGCTTTGATAGCTTGCATTTTCCTCCCTTCCCTCTAGGCACTGCGTGTTAACTTCCCCCATTCACACCCGACGGCACAATGATGTTGACCATTTCTGCTACATTTGACATGCATCTTCTGCTCCTCGCACACATTTTTGTTACATTAGCCCACCTCGTTCACATTCATATAGAACGGTGTATTTCTGCATAGTCTAATTCCAAGTTGGATCCGGGACAAGGTCCCCGCAACCAATGCCATGATCCATACTCTGCCACGCATTAATGTGCCTCACGAGGACAACAATGGATCATGCGGTGGTGAGGACGCCGACTAACCACTCTCGAGTTGGGCGTCAGGACAGTGTCACTTATAGCAAGTCGGCACGTCGGCGCAGCAGGCCGAGGTCCCCACTAATGGAACTCCCAGATGAAAGACAATACAAGAGTCGACCCCTTCGATGACGTGCAAGAAGCGACCGGAGGCCCAGATGGCCGGCGTCGTCACTCCGCGCAGGTGACGATACACACCCCCTCCTCGATGAGTGTTATGACGTACGGTGCGCGCACATGCATGCACAGCTGATCATCCATCCGGTGGAAGAAAAATCCCTGCGTCCTTATCGGCCATTTATCGACATTTATCATTCATGCTATTTAGGTGAGGCAGTCCACGGACTCTCGTGTCAAATTTTGTCCTTCTGTTTTTTCCAGGGTCGAATCATTCGAAGATGAAAAAAAAAATTCGATGTTGGAAGAGAGAAGCCTTCGATAAGCAAAAAAAAAATGCGACGGGCCATCCAGAGGCCACCGCAAAACGGGGCCAATAGATGTCGAAGACCGCCGATGTATTATTACTTGTGCGCTGGGACGTCATCCATCCTTGGGAATGCGGGACCGAACTGTTTCCTTTCGTCTGTCTGTGAGCTATGAACCAACAGAGATCAAGAATAGGAGGCTTGGAGAACTGGATGCAATAGACCCAGCAACGCAAGGTGGAAGGTGGAAAGTGGTGGTGATTCCACAATCCACAGGTCGAAAAAGGGGGTGGCACTTAATGATATATCTGTATCTGAAAGACGCGAAGCAAGTCAAAGGCTGGCCAATATGAAAATTGGCGGGGGTCCTGATGAAAACGGTGCCGAGAAAACAGCCTAATTTGAGCTCCAATGGTAATGTACAATTGACCGTTCCACTGCACGCCTATGCTCTCTTCCATTCGCTTTAAACTCGAATATACGGACGGCCTCCTTCGCCTTTAACACACGCGGAGCGACTTTTTTTTAGTTCGAGACTTCCAAGTAGTCGTGATCCTTTGGCCGGTACTCACCTTCTCGTCATAATCTATCCATTCATCATCACTCGCAAACTCGACTTCACTGAATGGCGTTCCACTTTCGGTGCCCACGCATCTCCAGACACCCTTTGAGGAATGGAGAGCGTTGAGTTCACAAAAGGCGCCCCCTGGCCTGCAGAGAACGGGACGGAGAGTCACGCACCCGAGGATCGAAGCTGGTAAATTCGAGGCCCCTGCAATCGACCGTGATGAACGGGCGGAATTGACCATTGGCATCGGCGGGATATGGTCGCGGCGGGCTGGACGCTTCGAACTTTGCAGAGCTCTCGCGCTTGCAAAGGCCGCACCTCCATACAAAGTGGGCCGTGTTGTCCTTGCTAGCGCTGACTGGATGCTCTTCCTGGATCAGTCATCGCGATTAGGAATGGGGCATCTTGGAGAAATGAGGGGGGGACCGCACGTACGACGCGATTGAGGGACACGATCTTCGGGTGGGGTTCATTGCAACTGGTGCATTTCACCTAAGGAAGAGGACGTGTAAGGGGGGGCACGGATTGAGCAAAGATGAGGCACGAGGGCGCGTACCCCGAAGAAGTACTCATAGTCGTCTGTGGCGGGAACGAGATCCGTGACATTTTCGAGGGTAGCTTTGATGGAGAGCAGAAGACGCTAAAGAGAGCGGTGAGATATGAGAGAACTGGCGGGCTTGTGTTTACATTACCACCATCACTCCTGTGAACAAGGCTTGCCTATTTGTCTTTGTGTTGCTCTTCGCGTTCGTCTCGGTCATGCACCGAGCCTTCCCAGCTTTAAGGGCTCGCTCAACCAGACACCTTTCTACCTCGTCTTCTCATGCATTTCCCCGAGGTAGAGCTGCTGCAGCGCAGAGCGATGTCGACATACCCTTGGCGGTCAGGGATGCCGCCGCCGCGGAGGGCATAACCCCACAAGAGTTTAGAGAGGCTCAGGTCGGGAGACGAGCCCAGTGGTCTTTGGACGACATCGTCTCGAACGAAAACGATCCGACCTCCGTGGGCCACCTGTACCTCGGCCAGCAACGCCAAAATCTACACTACCTCCGGCTAATCGAGCACGAAATGCCCAAACTCGTCGGTGAGCACGGACGGCGGACGAATCCGTCGTTGCCTTTTTTTTTGTTACCCTGCCGCGCACCCCCGTGCGTGCCTCGGATTTGTCTGACACGCGTAGCGCAGCCTTTCGCAAGCCGTTCGTCCCTCCGACGTCCGAGACGCCGCTCGTGGTCCGGTCCATATCTTACGGCGGCGAAGAGCACCCCGCGACCGTGAAGCGCGCCCTCACGGTCGCGGTTTCGCAGATGCCGCTGAAGGACAAGCGCGCGGTTCACAAGTTCTGCCTGCTGGCGGGCGTGCGCTGGACACCGACGCCGCCTAAGGACTCGGGGATCAAGCTGGGCGAGAACGCGGAACATGGCTACGTCAAAATATCCTGCGAGGACTTCCCAGAACCCGCCATGAATCTCAAGTGGGTCAGCGACAGACTTGACGATTTGATCAACGAGGCCAACGTGCGTTCGTTTATATTTCTGTTTTTTATTTTATTTTATTTTTTGTTCGTGGATCTGTCTCATGCGACGGGCTTTCAGAATGGGGACGATTGCCTCGAAGACATTCCTCTTGACCGGAGGCACCTCGAGGCGAAGGCGGCGAAAGGCAAAAAGGGGAAGCTCAGGCAGGACATTGCAGGTGGTATCGGTCGCCATGTTTCGCCACCGTCTATCAAGGATTTCCCAAAGTCATGGCTCCCCCGTCCCTCGGATAGAACCCCAGAGCACTGAGTGCCCCCATCCCCAATCATTTCGAATAGAGTGTTTCACCTTGGCCTGTTTTGGGCTCTGCGGCGTGGCTAAGACGGACGGTCGTTGTTCGCCCGCAGGCGCACACACAGTCTGAGACACGCAACCGAAGGAAGCACGTGCCAACGACCATCTGTCGCAAAAGGACAGACCTTTACCTTCTCTGGCGCTGCCGTCGATTCTGTGCGGGTGAGTGGTGATCGCACATTAATAAAAGGGACGGAACTCAGATCCACGCCCGCAAATGAGATACGAGATCTGAGAGGGTTTCCCCTTTCAAGTTACACGCATGCCAAGCTTGCACGATGTGTGTGCTTCCCGAGTTCGATGGCCCATCCCGCGCTGCGATGCCGGTGTGCCGAACGGGGGGCGAGAAGCGCATGGTCATCTCGTTTAAGTAAAGGGTCGTTTGCGCGCCCGCTCAAGACGGAGGAACGCAGCCTGATGTGTGGCACAACTCACGCTGGAACTCTCTGGGGACGAGAAATTTTTCGACGTTTCCAAGTCGATAATATTACATTACGCGCTGATGCCGAACGGGGGTCCGAAGCACCCGTGCCTTGCCGATTTCCTACGCCCCCGCCGGGCTGCCCGAACCAAACGTCGATTCAGCCGTTGTTCATGGTGACCTTTGCCCCCCTACATATGATAGGGGAAGCGGGGCATTGACCGCAAGCTTTTTGAGGGTCAAACCGGCAAAGGCGGTATGCGCGGATGTTTTATGACCTGCCGCTTGCGCGTTGACGTCAAAATACGTGGAAGCGAGGTGACCATGGGCGTCTATCATACTTGATCCTGCCGTCCCACAAGAGCCAAAAAAAATTTGGAGGGGTCTGTTGCAGCCACGCCACATCACAGTGTGGTGATGCGCCCACCAGAACGTGTATTTTTGCTATTCTGTGATAATCACGGCGCTGCCACATGAGGGGTGTTTTCACCAGTGTGGCACAAGCCACCTTTGTCCGACGTTGGCGCCCTTGCACAAAGATCGACCACTTAGTCCGCCCGACCACCTTGTCGCTGTAGTAATGCGCATTGCGCCTCGAGGCAGATACATCGGATGCCGAGATACCTTTCATCCACAATTGAGGGACTAAACTAAATATAAAGTCGTGCAGAGCCAGCAAAAGGCCTTGCTAGCACCTCCTCTTCTTTCACGTTTTCACTGCCCATGCCACGCGAGCCTTCTGATGCCCGGGCTGCCTTGATGGCAGTGTACTTGTCCCAACGACTATCATTTCTCAATCCATCTAACGTGTCCACTGTCACAAACAAGGTGGAACCCGCGGAGCGCCCACTTCACCGGAGGAAGTACGCCAAAGATTTGACAACCACGAATATGTTCACGAAGAATCGCAACAAAAGCTTACCACATCGGCGGAGAAGCGATGCCGATGAGCATATGACACGGGCAGGCGGTGCCGGACTAGGAATCGGTCTTGGATGTACGGGAAGGACAATTTATGGCGTAGGCGTGGCGAGCGGCGTCAGCCGAAAACAAAAGAGGCGCAGCGATGGCAGGCCTGGATTTCCAGCTTCCCTGCCGTCAAGAAAGACGTCACAGGAGGGCTTGACACCGGCCCAGTTTGCGGTGATTAAGATGGGGGAGGAAATTGCACGGCAAGAGGGAGAGATACGGCGCGTGCAGGGCAAGAGGGATGCGAGGAAAAAGGAGAACCATCATGTGATGGGCCACATGAAGCAGACAGGTGACGATATGTCGTTGGGCGGTGTGGGACCGGCGGGTGGTGAGACTGTGGGAACGGACGAGATGGCACACGCAGACAGGTACTTTGATATGTATATTAATGCAGAGGCGTGGGTTGGAAATTAAGTGGAAGAGATCACAGGTAGCAACGGAGGAGCCAGAAAGAATAGAGTTTATGGAAATGGGAGGAAAGGGGGCAACGGCCGCACGGAAGGGGCATGGGGTGGGTTGATAAAAAGAGGGAGAGGAATGAAGAGATGGAGGGCACGACCAATGGACGCGAAAGGAGAAGGCAATGGCAATAGCGGACGGGGACTGCCAGTGGTGGGACTGGTGAGTGGCCATGGACCCGTCGCGTTCGTTCGCGTTCACGGGGTAAGCGAGTCTAGTTGGATGTTTTATTGCCAAAGCCGCGGTTGACCCGGAAAGGCAAAGACAAACAAAGCCAACGCCCTCCCTCGGTCCCCTCTTTCCTTCCTCCAGTCGTCCTCGACCACTCAAAAGTACCGTCTTTTTCCCTCCTTCCCCCTCCCTTCGTTTCTCGACCCGTCTCCTTATTTTTTTTTTTTGGCCCTTCTCCTCCAGATGTCCGAATCATACGTCTCCTCTCGCACCGGCGACCTTTCCCCAAACACAAACGGCTCCGCGCTAAATGGCTCAAGTCCCTCTATTCCTAGCAACCTTCCCGGTCTCACTCCAATCATCCGCAAGAAGCTCATGGGATACGTCGGCTTCGCCAATCTTCCCAACCAGGTACACCGTAAGAGTGTGAGAAAGGGATTCCAGTTCACCGTGATGGTCGTCGGTACGTCCCATCATTCTAATCGTTTTGCTGGCCGCTTCTCACTCGCCCCTCGTTCCTAGGCGAGTCGGGCTTGGGCAAGTCGACCTTGGTCAACACTCTCTTCAACACAACCCTCTATCCCCCCAAGGAACCCCCCGCTCCCAATGCCGAACGCCCCCAGACCGTCGCCATCCAGAGCATCAGTGCCGGTAAATTAGTCTTCCCACTCGATCCATCACCGCTGCGCCACCCTGACCACGTGCACTCTTTTCCAGACATTGAAGAGAACGGTGTTCGTCTTCGCCTTACCGTCGTTGACACCCCCGGCTTTGGCGATTTTGTCAACAACGACGACAGGTACGCGGACCCCGGCTAATCGATGGTCCTCCGCCTCACGTGTCCCATTCTAGCTGGAAACCCATCGTTGAGAACATCGAGGCCCGCTTTGACTCATATCTGGAGCAGGAGAACCGTGTCAACCGGCAAAAGATTGTGGACAATCGCGTCCACGCTTGCTTGTACTTCATCCAACCAACCGGTCACGCGTGAGTGCCTTCCCATTGGTCCAGCACACATGTCCGTAATGAAGCTTGCCGTATAGGCTGAAGCCTCTCGATATTGAGGTCATGCGTCGGCTTCACACCAAAGTGAACCTTATTCCTGTCATCGCCAAGGCAGATACCCTGACGGATGACGAGGTTGCGGAATTCAAGGCCAGGGTAAGCTGATACTGATGACATCACCGCGGTGATGGAATCCCGATTACTTACTCGAAATTCCAGATTCTGGCGGACATAGCCTATCACAGCATCCATATATTCCAGGCACCCACCTACGAGAACGAAGATGAGGAGACCATCACAGAAGCGGAGGAAATCGCGAGCAAGATTCCTTTTGCTGTGGTCGGTTCCGATAAGGTTGTCGTAGCTCCCGGGGGCCATTATGTTCGCGGGCGGTCATACCCTTGGGGTATCATCGAGGTCGACAACGAGGAACATTGCGACTTTGTCAAGCTCCGACAGATGCTCGTACGAACGTACATGGAGGAACTCAGGGAGTATACCAATGACACGCTCTATGAGAACTGGCGAACGGAAAAGCTACTCAGTATGGGTGTGGCGCAGGACTCCAGTGTCTTCAAGGAAGTCAAGTATGGCGCTCTCGATCTCTTTCCTCTCTCATGTTTCTTACCCTTACCGTCTGTTGTGACAGCCCCGCCTTGCGTATGCAAGAAGAACGCGTGCTTCACGAGGCCAAACTTGCCAAGATGGAAGCCGAGATGAAGATGGTATTCCTACAGAAAGTGCAAGAAAAGGAAGCCAAGCTGAAGCAGTCGGAGGAGGAGCTCTACGCGAGACATCGGGAGATGAAGGAATCCCTGGAGAAGCAACGGCTGGATCTCGAGGAGAAGAAGCGGAAGATCGAAAATGGCCGGCCGTTGACACCCGAGAAAGGGACGGTGAGTTACAGCATATTTTGTCCTGCGACCGTGAATGGCGCTGATTGACCCGCAGCAGAAAACAAGGAAGGGTTTCCTCCGTCCTTGAGTTGGTTTTTTTCCTCTTGCCGGGAAAGTGCACTCTCATCCATGCCTTCCATTTCATGGCGTGTCTATTGCTATTTGCGCCACCTTGTCTAGCTCTAGTATCCTACACTCCCCTCTCTACTCTACCTATCGTGTCCTGGCTCTTGTGCAGTTGGCACCCGTCACACTCATTTGCACGGATATCCTTTGGCATGTTTTTGCCACAGCTTCCCTTAGTATGACCTCTTGTTCTCGTTTTCGCTGGACCCCCTGTCACTGTCACATTGTCGTCAAGGACAATGCCGGCTTTTTATTTTCTGATTCCGATGACAATTTTATGATACCATAAACGCGTTAGTGCTGTCTGATCTTATGAGATGATGTGTGAATGCATGCGAGATTGGAGGGCGAGGATGGCCAAGTCGGGTTGTGCCCGTGACACCGTTGCCCACTCTTCCCCTTTGTCTTCATCTACCACTCCTTTGCCTCAGCTACAATGGCAGACATCCAGGCACTTCTCACAGCCTTGGATGTCTTCACCCGTGCTCCTGATAAGGCCTCCTTGGAAAAGGCAAACGCCTGGCTGCAGGACTTTCAACACTCAGTAAATACACTTTCTCCAGTGGACCCTCGACCACGACCTCTGACTCGCCACCATCCGCCTGTTCTCATTAGTCGGAAGCGTGGAAGACCTGCAACCTCATTCTTCGATCGCCAGATGCGCCTCCCCCTGCGAAGTTATTTGCTGCTCAAACGTTCAGGACCAAGGTCGGCATCCCTCCGTCATCTCTTCTATATGACTTCATATTTTTTTGGACAGGTTACGTACGATCTAGCACAAGTCGACCCCGCGCAACTCTTCCCTTTGCGCGATACCATCATTGCCGCCCTCGAACACTTCAAGGATGGCCCTCGCGCCATCATCTTGCAGCTCTGCCTCGCTCTCTCGGGACTCGCGCTGCAATTACCACGTGGACGAACGCGGTGGAAGGTCTGATCGACTCTTACGGGCAGAACCCATCCATGGTCCCTGTTCTACTGCAGTTTCTGACCGTCCTTCCCGAGGAACTGTATTCGAATACCAAAATCCCCGTCACGGTGACTCGAACCCTTACATCACAGAACCCCCCTCCGTTGCTGATGTTCGTTTCCTATCCTAGGATCAGGAATACGCGGAGAGGAGCACGCAGCTGTTGAGTGCATGTTCAAAACAGGTTCTCGAGGTACTTTCTTTGTATCTGCAGGCCCCTGGTAAGTGGCGAGCCCTATCACCTTTGGCGATGCCCACTCAAGCGATTGGTACGGCAACTCTTCATAGGCGTCACCCATGTCATCCAAAATCAAGTGTTTGCTTGTCTCAGGAGTTGGCTCACCGCAGGAGAGATGGCGGCGACTGAAGTTGCAGAGTCCCCTATCTTCGAGTTCTGCTTCCAAGCGTTGGCCTCCGACCAGCTCTTCGAGTCTGCTACCAACGCCATATGTGACCTCATCCACGAAACGCAAGAAATCGATGATAACATGGCCGCCATCGAGCGCATCGTTCACAAGGTCATCGCGCTCAAGGCTGCTCTGGTAACCACCAAAGACGATTCAGAAAGGATGAGAGGTTACGCGCGCATCTTTTCAGAGGCGGGTGAATCGTACCGCTTGCTCATCTTGCAACACACCGAGACATTTTTCCCCATCGTGGAGGCCATTGGGTTGTGTTCAGCGTACTCTGACCTGGATATCGTACCGATCACCTTCCCTTTCTGGATGCGACTTGCGCAAAGCATGGGCAAGAGAGCGTCGATTCCACCGCTGTTGCAGGATGCGTACAAGTCGCTGGTAACCGTCATGATCGAGCACCTCCACTTCCCCTCGGACTCTTCTACGTTGACTGCACAAGAAGTGGATGATTTCCGGTCATTCCGTCACGTTATGGGCGACACCCTCAAAGACTGTTGCTATGTATTGGGGGCAGAGCAGTGCTTGTTAGAAACCCTAACACTAGTTCAGGCGGCTCTCGCTCAAGGTCCGATACCCCCTGGCAAAATGTCGAGGCACCTCTGTTTGCAATGCGATCCATGGGCGCGGAAATCAACACAAAGGACGAGCGCGCGGTGCCCATAATCATGCAACTCATCCCAACACTACCAACCCACACTCGGATACGCTATGCTGCCCTCTTGATTATATCTAGATATACGGAATGGATAAACGCCACCCTGATTACATCGGTCCGTCCCTGCAGTATATTTCTGCAGGGTTCGAGGTCGCGGACCAAGATGTCATCGGGGCTGCTGGGCAGGCACTCAAGTACCTCTGCCAGGACTGCAAACAGGTATATTGTGTTGCCTCGGATGTTACCGGCCATGGCTAATTGTGCTTTCTTTGAAGCATCTGGTGCCTTTTGTGTCAGAACTGCATGCCTTTACTGCCAATGTTGGAACGAAGCTCGTGCAAGACGACAAGGTGGTTGTGTATGAAGCCATCGCTCATGTCATCTCGGCGATGCCTATGGACCAAGCGGCACTGTCGCTCAAAACATTCGCGTCTAGCATTCTCGCGGTTATGCTCACTATCACGAGGAAGCCAGGTGCCGCGACTAAGCAAGAGCTTCAAGAAGTTGGCGGTGCGTTCGCTTGTCGCATTCTTCATCGTGACCATTCACTCATGCAAGATCTCCAAACGCAGATGGCCTGGCTAATTTAGAGGTCATGCTGCACGTTGTCGGTTCCTTCGGAGAACACCTCCCACCCTCCTGTCGGGGCACTTGTGAGGAGGTCTGGCCAGTCTTCGATGCCTTCCTGGCCAAGAATGGGTTGGACTATGACAGCGCCGAGCATGTCACTCGTGTCCTTCGTCACGCTCTCAACCTCTTTGGGGAGGCCGTGTTGCCGATTGCGCCAGATGTCCTTGGGAGAATGTCGACATCTTTCGCATCGTCAGGGCTCTCTTGTTATCTCTGGATTGCGAGCAAGGTCCATAGTAGGTTCGGTAACGAGGAGGACCCATTGCTGCGGGACGCGGCCAGGGATGTTTATGAACGATCGACGCAAAAGCTCCTTGCCTTGCTGCAAGAGAAGTCAGCAGCTATGTTACCTGATGGTGAGGACTTCTCTTTCCTATTCTACTTGCTCAGGCTAACTGTTGCACTGTGTAGTGCTGGAAGATTATATTCGAATGCTCATGAGCATGGTGGAATTTTCGCCTGACATATTTTTCGAGTCATCCGCTTTTCCTGCCGCGTTCCACATTACGCTCGCTGCTCTCACCCTCATCCACTCGGACGCCATATTCGCATCACTAGAGCTCGTCCGCACGATCCTAACGCACGACTGTCTTACTCCGGATCCTCTTAAACACCCACCTCCTAAGTTTCCTCTCTACGCCAGTACCATTCACCAGGTCATCGACAAGGAGGGCTTCGAACTCGCTAGCCTCCTTCTGGCAGGCCTCGTCGGAGACTTCCCTGAAGAAACTGCATCTATCGTCGTCACCCTCTTTCGCGTATTGGCATCGCTGTGGCCTAGCCAGCTACAACAATGGGCGCCAGTGATTTTGCAAAGCCTTCCTGTGACCTCTTCCCCCGAGGACGCTAAAGTACGCTTCATGAAGGAGCTTAACGAGTACGTGTGACCCGTGTTCTCCATAACTGGCGACAATATCGCTTACGGGCTCGTAGAGCTATTCGTGCCAAGCAGTACGACAAAGTGAAGTATGCCCTGCTCAGTATTCATCGTGCATCGCGCAAGGCGAGAGATCGCAGGAGAGTAGTTTCACTCGACTGATTGTAAGAGGACAATTACGGGTGTTCGCACTTATCTCGGAAGGCGGAGGCGGCTTAAATGTAGGTAATATGAAGGAAAATATCCATCGCTATAAGGTGTATTACGTAATACTTGCAATGATATGTGCTGCCCACGTGCGGAACGGTTTCTTTACGCTCATTCCTTGACCGACGATGCTGTCCCCCGTTCGCCATTCGCTAGCGACCAGCGGTCCGTTTCCAGCATCTATGTGCGTGATTCTCGACGCTGACTCCCAACCTCAGCTGGACGCCGAGCATTCTCTCAGTCTGCCACCCGACGGAGTTACGAGAGTACCATCCAAAACCTCCTTGTTCACAAGGATACCAAAGTTCTCTGCCAAGGGTTCACAGGAAAGACTGTGGGTGGAACTTGTCACCATTAGAAATGCGCGTCTCACGCATGTGTGGCGGGAGCAGGGAACTTTCCATGTGAAGGAGGCGTTGGCGTTCGGGACCAAGATGGTCGGAGGCGTTTCCCCGAAGAAGGCCGGCCAGACCCATCTCGGCTTGCCAGTGTTCGGGACGGTGAAGGAGGTAGACGTTTTCCCCCGTCTTCCCCCCTCAGGTCGTAAACCATTTTTTTTTGACGCGCGCGTACCCCCCTCCCTCCCCATTTTCTCTCAGGCCGTTCGCGAGACGCAGCCGGACGCTTCGGTGCTGTACGTGCCGCCGCCGAACGCTGCCGACGCTATCATCGAGGCGATCGAGAACGAGATTGGCTTGATTGTTTGCATCACCGAGGGAATCCCACAGGCGGACGAAATCCGTGTACGTCTTGCGTCTGTGTAACGCCGCCTTTGCTGCTCATGACGAACTCTTTTTTTACTCGTTGGTTTAATTTTTTTAGGTTGTAAATGCGTTGAAAAGCCAGTCCAAATCGCGCCTCGTGGGTCCCAACTGCCCCGGCGTCATCAATCCCTTGGGGTGCAAGATGGGCATCCAACCCGGTCATATTCACAAGCCTGGTCGGATCGGTACGCGCGCCAGATCGGTTTGATTACTTGGCTTTTTTTAATTCATCTGACGTCGCTTGCGCGCGCAGGTATCGTTTCACGTTCTGGGACGCTGACCTATGAGGCCGTCGCACAGACTACGGATGCTGGTCTCGGACAATCCCTCTGCGTTGGGATTGGTGGCGATCCGTTCCCCGGGACGCAGCACGTCGACGTGGTCAAGGTCCTCCTCGAGGATGACAACACAGACGGTAAGGGTTTGCTTGACGTGAATCCGAGTTTCTGCTCAATGAGGGTAGGTATCGTTATCATCGGCGAGATTGGTGGAACCATGGAAGAAGAGGCCGCGGAATATCTTGAGAGATACAACCTTACTCGCGCAAAGCCAAAGCCGGTCGTCGGGTTCGTCGCCGGGCGCACTGCTCCCCCTGGTCGCCGTATGGGCCACGCTGGTGCCATTATTTCTGGTGGAAAAGGCAAGTCTTCACTTTTTGCCCACCGCCACTCACACCTGGCTGACTCTTTTTTTGTCTTTCAGGTGCTGCTTCCGACAAGGTCGCCGCCCTCGAAAAGGCTGGTGTTATCGTGGCTGACAGTCCGGCAAAGATCGGGTCTGAGATGGTCAAGGTGGGTGACGACATGCCCCGAAGTTGGCCGATTCTGATATCTGATTGCGATCCAGGCGTTGCGAGCTGCTGGACTCGCATAAATACCGCGCGTTCATAACCCTTATTGGTTACATAATAGAGTGTTATTCGCCCCCTAGAATATGTGAAGCACTTTAAACCCGCACTTGTCGAGATGACGACCTCGTACTCTCCATCGCCTGTGTTTGAGGAAGCCGTCTCATATCTATCGAATGCATCTTCATCGGAGCAAGTATCGAATTCTGTAAAACTGGAGGTCCTTCCTCGCATTCGTTGACTAGCTCTACTCCCTGACATGTTATTTCTGGGTTGTTTTATGTCGTGTAGCTTTATGGTCTTTTCAAGCTGCTCACCGTCGCTCCATCGCCGAATATAAGCCGCCCATCATTCTTTGACATCGCTGGCCGCGCAAAATGGGACGCGTGGAAGCAAGCGGCTGAAACTTACGAGGGGCGTGTCTCGGAAGCAGAACGCCGATATCTGGAGATCGCAAGGAGTCTAGGGTGGAAGGTCGGCGCCCCCGCGGCGGCAGCGATGGGCGAGACAGAAGAACAAAAACAAGAACTGGCTGAGAGGAGGGGCGGTGGAACGGGGATGGGGGTCTCCGTCAGCGTCATGTCGGCGCCCCAGGTGGATGAAGAAGGTGCCACGGGGCTGCACGGCTACGCGATGAGAGACGACGTTGCTGCGACGTCGGCATTTCTCCAAGCCAGCGAGGGCTTGGATATTGATGGCCGTGATGAATATGTAAGTTTTTTCACGCGTTCAGCAGCTCTCCAAGTTGTAGTTGTTTGACGGGTCTCTAAGGGATATACTGCTCTGCACTTGGCCACAGATCGAGGAAACATCGCCACGGTCGAACTTTTACTCAAACATGGCGCAGACAAAACACTCAAAGTGAGAGCAGAGCCTAACTCTGTGTGAATTAATAAATGTTTTGCTTATTCCGAACGAATGACTAAAAATTGCAGGATACGGATGGATATACAGCTACGGAATTGGCGACCATCGCCCAGCGCCCCGATATCGTTGCCTTGCTCGAGCGCGCATGAGCATAGGGGGAAAGTGTGAAATGAGGTTTAGGGACGTGTGACGTAGATACTTCGTACCCCACTCCGCATACATAGGAACGCGTCTGCAATATCCCCCCGGCCCAGAAGGTTTGTCCTTCCTCATGCAGGCGAAGGCTGCGCAGATGGAGAGGCGACTTGGTCCGACCCGCTTGAAACGGCAGGACTCGCCTCCTCCCGCGAATCCGATTTCGGGTGATATTTTGAGTTTGGGGGAATGACGCCTCCCTTTTTTTAAATTTGGGTACACACGCCAATTTTTCAAGACGATGAACATTTTTTTGGAGGATTAGGACGGACGGACCCTTTCGAGTAACTTTACGACCGGCTTGCTCGGGAGAGCCCCGCCCCTTTCGAGCCAGTATTTTATTCGCTCCACGCTCCAGTGTATCGTCTTGTGCTCTTGACCGAGGCGCAGTTGCGGATCGTATACTCCGAGGAGCTCTATGGGCTTCGCATCCCTGCGTTTTCGAAGGTCTATGGCGACGAGGTGGAAAATGCGGTTGTTTCTGCGACCGTGTAACGAAAAGCGGAGACGGACGGGCATTGAGAACAACCTTCGGTGGGCGTCCCAAGTCCGAGGCGAGGACTCGATCACGTGATTTTGGCCTTGGTAGAGGTGGTAACTTCGTCATTCCCAGGGTCTCCCCTATTCGACCAGTCCGACCAATCCTGACCAATCCTCACGTGACCTACGGGCGTCCGTTCTCCCGTTCCGTCCCTCCGAGTCCCTCTGAGCGTGTGCCAGTGGCTGATCTGGCTGGCTTCCTCTCGACTGGTTGACTTGCTTGACCTGTATCTGGCCTGCAGAACCCTCCTTCACCACTTCAGCAGGCAGCCACCTACTTCTGCGCAATTGCCACCAACCTACATAACTAGACTCAGGTGAGTTCTCTTGTGCTTTTAAACCCTCCCCTATATGTTGACCTGACCCCCCACTGCAGTGTTGCATTTCCCTGGCTGAGGCACGTTGTTCGATATCGCCGAGGACAGTAGCATACGAAAGCACGATTTTTCGTGAATGATAACCTTGACGATAACCGGAATTTCGTCCACCCAAATGCAGGTACCAGGTACAGAATAGATACTAATCCGCGAGAATAAGAATGTCCGTAGTCATTGTGGGATGTCGCGCAATGAAGACACAGTACGTCGATTTTGTTTGGTTCGTTTCTTCCGAGTCCTGCGACGAATTCAATCAGCAAGCCTTCAAAATGGTGATATGTTGGAATTGATATCCCGGGGCGGCTAGGAAGCGGTGGAGATGCGAGCCTTTTATTATAGTACAGGTTGTTACAGGACGAAACGATTGCCGAAACATGAGAATAACACACAGCCCCACCACAACTACAGAGATGCCTCTCCCTACAACGCAGCAGCAGCAGCAAGAACATCGGTGATAATCTCCTTCATCTTGTTAAATCCTTCAGGCGATAGAATGTCGATATCCCATGCGCCTTGTAAAAAATCTCGTGGCAGGATGCGGCTGGGGCTCGGGCGAGGCACAAAGTCGGGTTCAATGGTCTCTGTGGCGACGGTTCCACAATAAACGCGAAGGGACGTGCCGAGCAAGCTCAAGCCCCACAAACGAGGAAGAGGACAGTCGCCAAGCATTGCGTCATACCGACGACGAATCTGGCCGTCCGCACTAGAACGAAGGTCAGCCTTGTGGGCCCATGCATCGTCCTTGATTTCGGCAACGAGCACTGGATGACGATTCGCATCAAAAACGACGAGGAAGACGACAAAGTCGACCGTGTCACGAAGGGTGAGATCACTGGGAGGGCTTCGCGGTGCAACGAAGTACTGGAAAGAGTCGCCGAAGCAGTAATTTAGCAGTTTGTCATAAGGTCCATAGTAACGGTTTTCCAATGACTCGCGCTGCTGGCGACAGATGTCGAAGATGGTGCGCAAGCCCTGAGGCCAGGCGGTGTCGGTGGAGAAGGGCATTCTACATCCCACGAATGTTTGTGACTATATGTAAGGCCTAAGGGAAGAGCCTACATGGTAGTTGTACACAGCGAGCGATGCTTCAGAGCTTGATGACGGTTGATGAGAGAGAAGCTGCGGTGTGCATCACACGCGTCACACCCCAGAGCCCCTAGTTTTTGGTTTTCGTCACCCTAGTGGTCGAGGATGTGGGGCGTGGTCAATTGAAAAGACCCTCATGACGGGGAGCATTTCGCAGGATGTCACGCAGCGACTCACACTCCATAAATGCACATACAGTGTACCGGCATGAGTTTGCACACCAAACTGTAAATTTGTGATTGCTCCTGTATTCATCCCAATAACAAAAAACTGAGTCTGTGGAATCATTAGACTGTTTACTCTATGTTTAAAGTATCTAATAGAGGTTGTAACAAAGTGAATGTGGAAAGGCCAAAACCATGAGTTTGCACACCTGTGACCTGTGGGAAATATGTGTTGGGGGTCTGTCAGTGAATCATCATCATTGAGTGACAGGCTGTCACCCAATGATGATGATTCTTGTTCCTCCTCACCCTCTGGTACCACAGCAGCAGCCCAAACTGGAGGTTTGGGCTTGAGTTCCCCTCTTTGGCTTCTTTGGCAAGTCTTGGAGAGTATCTTTGGATGTGAATAGAATGATTGGGCCAAATAGAGTGGTTGTGACTGGGAACTTGAAGCATGACATAAGACATGATCAATGCATATTGCAGGATCTTAAACAGCACTTCTGGTGCTAATCAACTTGTTGGAGATTCAGTTTTGGTCCAATGACTAAGAGTTGTGGCCAGAATCTTGTTTATAAAAGTGCAGGTTTGGTAAAATCTCACACATGATGAACAGATATAAATTTAGCTGTTGAATTCCTGATCCAAACTCTGTGAGATTTTGCACAATAACAGATATATCTGGTCTGATGCTGAGAAAAAATTGGGATGTGAAGCAGACCAAATTTACATGACTTGTCCTATGTGTATGCAAAGTCCCAGGGGTGTGTAAACTTGCACTGGTACACTGTATATATACAGTATACAGTTTGCCTTTGGGGAGGCAGCTAACAAGTGAAAAAATGTAAAACCTGCTCCATAACCCATGGCTAGGTAGCTCAATAGGTAGAGCACCTGGTATATATCCAGATGGCCTGGGTTCAACTCCCAGTCTGGTCCACTTTTCATGCAATGCATATAACATGCACCCAAGTCATGCCACACATGCAGCCTGAAGTAGCATCCAATATTGGTTGTATTGATGTTTATCCAATTGAACTTCAACCAGAAGATGCATCAATCCATTAACTGATACACTAAAATCACTTCATGGGGTGTACAGTAACAAGAAATGGGGTTTTTCCTTTGATGAGGCACCAAAGATTGTACATAGACATTTTAGGTGGGAGTGAAAGATTAGGGAAAGAGAAAGGGAGCTGCCAGTGTGGTGTAGTAGCAGAAGGTTGGAGAGAGTACAGTACATTCATTGGCTTGATTCTGCAGTCATGTTTTTTTTTATTTAAATGTAGTTTATTGTCCTGAGTGCAATCACTACTGTATAAGACACACAAGGGCAGGTGTGTACTAGTAATGAAAGGTGTGTATCAGGTTCAGTGAGTATCAGTGTATTGTGATGGGATTATGGGCAGGGCATGTAGCCTGGATGCCACTTTGGTCAACATCAGGTCCATTGCTTAAATTTGCTTTAAGGGTCCACAGTCATGTTTCTTGGTTGCAACCAAAAGTCCAACAAAAATCTTATTTGTTGCTAAATGTTCAGTCTCCCAAACATTTGGCTCACACCCTTTTTTTTCACCAAGTTGAATTTATTAGTAAATAGACATCAGAGAATGCCTTTGACATGAAGGCGACTAGTTGTGTGCCATCTGCTTGGGCCTACTTAGGAGAGGATGGCTCTGGTTGCGAAGTTCAAGGCATCGCACTCGAAGTGGAAGCGACTGGACTGGAGGTGACAGCCCTCTTCAGGGCATCGAAGGCCTCCTGCTCAGCTGGGCCCCCAGACCCATCACTGAGTTTTGCGGGTGAGTGCATAGAGGGGCAGGCGATGTTGGAGAAGTCGCGGATGAACTTCTATCGACATCTACTCTGGAATTTCGATGACAATGATGATGCTCATTCAACCGAGGTGAGGTGATGAGAAGTCAAAATGAAATTATCCGGCTTTCTGTTCAGGCGGGTGTACGTGTGACTACTCGCTGCTGTGCACAATACAAGATCATGGGGGGTTTGGTAGCCAAGAAAACACCATTGTGTGCTACGTCTCCTCTGGCCCGTCGCTCCCAGGGACCAACTAAAACATAAAAAAGCGTGTCAATACTATAAGGCCAGGGTCGCGTCAAGAAGTGCCGCAAATACCATGCATATATTGTTACCGTTCAAGAGAGTCTGCGCAAGTTTCGTCGATTTGCGACCGTTCGGTGTTATTTCACTTTGTGCGAACGATGGGACGTTAAAATGACTGATGTGAGAGGGAAAAAACACGTGAGGCCAGACGCACTACTCGGTTACGTCCTCGAGGACCATATCTGTCGAAAAAGCAAAAGAGCAAAGCGTTCCGACAACTGATGAGAAAGTGATCGAAGGACTCACTGACAAAGTCATCAAATCCAAGAAGAGTCCCAGTGAACTCGCGGTCATTCTTCATGACAACCCATATGCGCGAACCGATACACCTGTCTATAAGTTCTGTCCACCAGTCTACGTCAATCGTTGGGAGTAGTGAAGGATCCGGCGGAACTTTACCCAGAGGCAAGATTTGGGAAGCCATTCAAAGGCGTTGCGGCGCGGGTGACGCGCGAGACGAGTGCATCGGTCCCTCGGCCCGGCCCGGATTCAGATCCAAAAACAAAACCATTTCTACATTGCTTATGTTTCCCTTCGTATACTCCCAACACAACATGAGATATCTAAAATGCTTGAAATGTCGTCCGATCATGAAACAGAAAGAAGGATGACGGCCGACGGAAACGTGGGTACAGTTATTGGGAGTGTAATTCACAGGAACCGTCAGCTAACTAGAACAAGTGACAGGCAAGAATGGTGTATTGGACATGAACGGCACAAGAACCGTAAAGCAAGAGGGGAAGACGGGGGCTAATAGGCAGGGGGTACATCCTCACTGGCCGAAACTGAAGCCGCCTTGCGGGGCATTGTTCGCAGCGTCGAACTAGGAGAACGGCCTGTCAGCCAAAGCAGCGCAAACAACACCCAAGCACCTACAGAGAATGCGCCGCTAGCGTCGACGTTAGCTGCCGTTACACCAGCATCCATCTCCTCTTCATCGGGGAAATATTTGTCCATAATATTGAACGCCTTCTTATAAATGTCGATGTTGTCGTGTTGTTGAAGGTTGTGAACAGTGACCATTCCACCCGCTTCCTCCACATACTGTGCATACTTGTTGACAGCCCCCGGACCCGCAGCCTGTTTATCGTTCTCCCCCACTTTCAAGATATTGTCTAAACCGTCAAGGGCGACCTGAATGATTTTGTTGTCCATCATCGTGAGGAGATCGCACAGAGGCTTGATGCAGCCTTGCGAGACCAGGTAACGGATCTGAGATGGTTCCTGCAAGCCGCCAGATGTAGCGTTGGAAATCGCCCAGCATGCTTCCTTTCGGGTTTTGAAGTCTGCATTGGAAAGGATGTTGATGAGAGGAGGGATGATATTGGCGTCAATGACAGCTTGAATCTGAGGAGGTGACCCAGCCGTGATATTAGAGATAGTCCAACAAGCCTCCTTCCTAATGCCGTCTTTCGGCGACGATAGCAAAGATAAGAGTGCTGGTAGCGCGCCGGATGCAATTACGACTTGAGTCTGCAAATCATCTCCCGTGACTATATTTCCGACTGAGCGCAGTGCCGGTGTCTGAACGGATGTGGAAGGATGCATAAGGAGATCGACGAGGCGTCGACACACGCCAGATTCGATGACTGCCTGGATCTTATCGTTAGGACCGTCGGATAGATAGGATATAGCCCAGCAGGCGTCAATGAGAATCTCATCGTCCACCGAGTAGATGAGCTTTGTCAAGACGCTGAGAGCGGGAGCGATCTAATAATGATCCAATAGTCAGGTTGTGTTCAGGAGGCGACAAATGCTAAACAAACCAATTCCCAGTCGGGTTGAGGTGACTTTCCACGACAAAAGTTACTTAGCGTCCATGTAGCATTACGGAGCATGCTGATCTTGTGATTTTCACTCAGGAGGCTCAACAAAGGGCGGAGGGCACCCTGCTGGAGGACATAGTCCCGACATTGAGGACTATCACCTGCAATATTACCCAATGCCCACACGGCCTGCTCGCTGACATCCAACACAGGTGACGAAAGGAGTTTGATAAATTCGGGTACCGCATTGGCCTTGATCACCACCTGAGTGTGTTCTTGGGTGCCAGACGCGATATTTGTCAAAGCCCAGGCAGCCTCGAACTGTCCGAGGAAACTTCAGGATGCATCCAAGAGGAGGTGATGTGAGGAAAGAAAGCGGGCCACCCACCTGAAGCATGGAGTGTCCTTCCCGCAGGAACTGGACGAAACGAGGAACGACGCGACATTCGATGACCTTTTCGATTGGTGGATTCTTCTCTTTTGAAAGAAGCTTCCTAAACTTGGTCGTTGCATCAAGCTGACGTTCGGGGTCTTCAGAAAAAACGCCGGTGATCATGTCCTCGTCGAGCTGCCGAATAGATAAGCGGCTGTGGGCGAAGATGGGGAATAAAGACGGACAGGGCTCTCCCAAGCGCCAGAAGATGCTTCTTCATCAGAGTCGACAGCACTGCTGGCAACAAAATTGCGCCTCTTTGCAATGTTTTCCTCTCTCTTCTGCCGCCGGATCTCGACCTGCTGCTCCTCGCGCCGTTTCCTCAGTTCATCTTGTTTCAGGGCCTTGGCCTTGTAATCTATAATCGGACGTGTCAAGAGATCGGAAGGGGCGGGGATGGCAGAAAGGGAGACGCACGCTCTCTACGATTAGCGTTCGTGCGATCAGCCATTGAGTGAATGATGTGGGGGGACGGAAAACACAACAAACGCGATGAATGAAAACCCCGGGAAAACGCGACCACAACCTCATCTCGTCACACCCAGTCACGTCACGCTCACGCCTTTGGTAAATTAAAACAAAAATTATCTCAATTCACAATCATTAAACATTTTCATCATCGTCATCGTTATCAAACGGGTACTTTTCACGGCTCGTTAGTTAGCTCAGACCACTGCAAGACTGATGCATTAGCTCACCTCGAATGGCTCTGGCACCTCTGCTTCGGGCCATTCGCGTCAAGCGCAATGTTCTGGTCGGGTCGTGCTACGGGACGTGGTGCCAGCATTGCTCGGTGCTGCTTGAGCCGCGGGAGGCGCAGTCGTGCTCAACTCGATGAATTCTTGTGGTTCACCGGGGCGCTCGTCCACCAGCAATAGAATACCTCCTCCACCGGCGTACTTCTCAGGCTGCGATGTCTTCTGCGCACCTGCCACTCCTTTTCCTGCCTTGATTGCTGTTTCCCGTGCTGACACCGGTCGTACTGGCTGATAGCGGCTGCTCGCTGGGAATACAACATACTGGAACTGCGCAGGAGTGACCCGTGAGAAGTTGGGAAGACTTTCCCAACTTTGTTCTTTGCGCTTGTTGGGCGCCCTGATTTCCGAGGACTGGCCCTCAGGGAGATTCGAGATGGAGATGGATTCATTGATCGGCGAGATATCTCCATGCCGTACTGTTGGTACTTCTTCGGATTTCATCTCAATGTCGCCTTCCTTTCTGACATCCTGGCCCAATCATTAGATTCCAACACGATCCAAAGGGGCGGATAAGTCTCTTACACTTTCTGTCACATCTTCCGAGGCGGCCTTTCTCCTCTCCCGTGCCTTCACTTTGCAGTAGTGGAAAGAACCGCCGTTGTAAGTTTCGCAGTAGTTTCTTTCTTCGGAGGTTTCATCAGTGATGGGTATGCAAACAAGCTGGGCTTCGCGTTCGAGATGAAATCGAATTTGGGAGCTTTGAGATCCTCGGTCAAGCCGATGATCCCAGTTGGCTGGAATGCTAGACTCGCACAATGGGCGAGCGGATACCAATACCAGAATTGGCAGAACATCACCATCCCAACAATAGCGCTGGTGTTCCTGGTGCCCGCCCTACTTTGCAAGCTGATGGTCACGTTACGTCCTCCTGCGTCAATGAAACTCTGGCCAAGAGCGGCGCCGAATCGAGCCATCGGATCCTCGTGTTTATCACCCACAATCTTGGTATACGTTGTTCGAATTGAAGCCAGAGAAGGGGAGGAAGCATCAGACTGCTGAACAAGAATCATACCGAGGGCAATGAATGCCCCTTGCCGAACAAAGTCCACACTGTCCTTCGTCATTGGTTCGAGAATCTCGATGGCGTCTTGAAGTCCCGTTCCCGCACAAGCAATACCGAGGGCGAGTGTCGCACCGCAGCGAACATGGGGGTTATAGCTTTCACTGAGAAGCTGGACAATTCGAGGGACTTGGCGAGGGATTTTGAAGAGCAGGAAAGCGAGGCAGGTTACTGCAGCCCTGCGAACATCGTCCGAGGTATCCGATACGGCAGTGTGCAGCAACCGACGAACAGCATCGTTGTTTGGTGTCCCAGCGTAGGCGAGCGCGAGGGTGTAGACGCCACCATACCGGAGAATGGGATCCTGAGGGGGGTGTAAGCTGTGGCATTGCCGTGACGAGATGACTGACCTTCTCCGCCAGCAACTCTTTCGCAATCTCGTCGGCTTGATCTTGACGGCCAAAGTATAGAAATGCTAGTCCAACGGCCAGACCACGAATGATCTTTTCATGCTGGGTTTCTCGTGCATACGTAAGCATCTCATTTGCATACGTCGAGTCACCAGTGCCAAGCATGATGAGACCCATGGCGTATCCAGCAGCCTCACCCCCAACAGCAGTATCGGTAAAGAGCGTTTGCTTCAAATCATCGTATGCCTCCACGTTACGACCTCCCATACCTGCGATGCCCAGACCTAGGGCAGCGCCATGTTGGACAACCTCGCCTTGGGCGGCCTTGAGAATGTTGCGAAGGTAGTCTTCTACGGTTTGACCTCCGCCCCCTGAGCTAATGGCCCCAACACCTGCGTTGATGAGGCCGAGCCCATACAATGCGCCACCTTCTGAATAAGCGGCACCGGCCAGATTACTTTCGCCGCCATTCGCGCCGGGAAGGTAGGGTCCTAGGATGTTCATGCCTTGCTCAAAGTTACCCTTGTGGATAACACCAAGTGCGGCTGTCGCGGTGAATTTGGACCAATTAGAAGCGTAGCCGAGCCAGTCGAGATTGTCCCGTAGGAAGGTGTCTGATGTTGTGCCTGAATGCATGAAGGCATTCTGAAAGGTGACTGCATTGTGGTAGACCGATGAGCGTGGCTCGAGCGAGTCCTGAAACACGGGCATTCGGGGTTGATTAAAAACGCAAGGAGGAAAATAATGAATCACCTTTGTATGCTTTAAGATTAACAGATCGGCTCTATTATTTTTCTTGAGAAACTCAAGGTAGAGCTTTACAGATTCCCGCCCACTCAGAATCTTGCGTAAGGTGTCAAAAATGGGGCTCGAGAACTGGTCCCGACATGTTTACCGAGCGATGTAATCACACAACTGACAGGCGTACCTCGTCTCCCGCGGGCAAGTCATTCCGTATTGTCTCCAAAAAATCCTGTGCACCACCTTCCACCAAATCGAAAGCCAGTTGGTATGCAACTAGTTTCTCTGCTGGTACCAGAGATACCAGTAGAGATACAGTGAGCGCCGGGTTACTTAGAGTGACCAGAAGGCGTGTCAAAGAATGGACATATGGGGACTTGGAGTCTATTGTGGGCGACGGGAACAGCGGATAGAGGAAATTGAGCACTTGATCCCGATACGACAATGGGAAGTGGTTGTCGAGTACAGCCTCCATGGAATACGCGAGCAGACTGCTGTCATGAGTTTTCTCATACAGCTGCTGGATTATATCCAGGCGACGTGATTCTAGTGCGATACCGATGGCCTGCAATGCACGCTTTCAGCTGAGAAGGCAGCATAGATACGCGACTGAGACTGGCCTGTTTATATTCTCCGTTTGGATGCATTGGGAAAAGATGCTCTCTATGATATCTTGTAGACGGGGGTCAACTTTTGCCTGAATGCCTGACTGGTCTTCTGCGCGAGCTTCGATATATCTGTCAACGGCCTTGGCTGCAACGGCAGAATTTAGTGAAAGGCCTGGCATCTCAGGACATGGCTCACAGATCAAGGTCTCGATATATTCTTCATCCCCAGGGGTGCTGCTGTCTTGCTGGAAGGCATTTCCCGCACCGAGTGCAAAGGTCAGGGCTTCGTCGTACTCTTCGAGGTAGTAATACACTTTGCTAGCGAGAAGAGCGGCCGAGTTGCGCGCTTCAACGGGAAGATCAAAGTTCTCATAGAGAGATTCGCTGCACCTCTGTAAGACACCAATACGAGGACGGAATCCCAAGTACATACATGAGTGCGATGTGTTCCGAGATCTCAGCCCAAAACTGGGGAACCAGAGAGATTAGGGTCTTGAGTGCATGCTGCTTCAGCAGGGGTTCTTGCTCTGCCAGTAATGCAAGTACACCAGCGGCCGACGACTGTGGACGAGGAACCATTTGGGAAGGATACAGGATGTTAGAACGCGCGACTTGCACTCTCGAGACGCGTCACCCTTCCTTCCTCACAAGTCACGTGAAATGGATGACATAACCCATTCAAGCGCCGCCTCAAGTCTCAGAGGCCTGTTTCGCGCTTTCTCCCGATCCGTCCTCTGCAAAAATCCAATGTCTCTCATTGCTCGTAGCACACGCGCGGCCGTGCGCACCACCTCAAGAACTCGTCTTTACTCTGTCGTTGTTGACGCACCTGCCTCCGAATGGGTTGCTAAGCGTGAAGCCATCAAGCACCACGCTGAAGGTACCTTTCTATTACCTCAGTGGCCGATAAGTCCAAGTCCGAATTGACCGTGAACTCCCTGTAGGGACGACTGCCCTCTGGCGCAGGATCAGGTCCGTGCTATTTTGACACCGCCTTTTCTTGTCTGCTGAATTCCTTGACAGTCTTTTCGTTTGCGTCCCTACCGGTGCGTTGTTATCGCCTCCCTGCAAACCATGGTTAACATGGTACTGCACCTCGGACTTTAGCCGCCGTGGTCGTTGCCTGGGTACGTAACGTTGAGGAAGAACACGCTGAACACCAAGAGCACCTCAAGAAAGAACATGGTGGCCATTTGCCCGAGGTCCCGGCGTATGACCATCTGAACAGGCGCGCCAAGCCATTCCCGTGGGGACCTAACAGTCTCTTCTTCAATCCCCATGTATGTGTTCAATACGGCATACAGGATCAAAGGTTCTGATGCTTGAGTTGTTTTAGGTTAACAAGGATATGAGTGATTAGAATTCATTAGGCCCGCATATCTTATCACGTGGTTGTTAACGACGAGTCGGAGAGAGATACGTAGCTTGTCGTCTCCTTGTCCCTGTCATAATGCCACCCGCTATTATTTCGCCTTCTGTACTTGCCTCTGACTTCGGTCAGCTCTCTGCTGAGTGTAAGCGGATGTTGAGAGGTGGCGCGCAATGGCTTCATATGGGTACGTGTGTGGGGCCATACAACCCAGTGGATCCGTCTTGCTGAATGGGTTCATTCGCGAAGATGTCATGGATGGGTAGGGTGTCAAGAAATATCCACATTGTTTTTCTGATTAGCTTTATCCCAGGCACTTCGTTCCAAATATTACCATGGGTGATTGCACCAAGCAGTTCCAACCGTCCCACCTACCTTGACCATGAGATTGCCTCTTCAGGTCCTCCCGTCCTCGCGAGCGTTTCGAAGGGTGTGCCGGGGATCTTCATGGACTGCCACATGATGGTTTCCCAACCAGAGAAGGTGCGACTCGCGCAGCGTGTGCGCCCCTTTCCTCATCAACTGACCCGTCCAACCCCGCCCGCTCCCGCTATCAGTGGGTAGACGACATCGCGGACGCCGGAGGATCGCTCTACTGCTTCCACATCGAAGCCACATGTCAGTCTTCATCACCCACGATCGATAGCCCCCGCACGCAGAATTTCGGCCGCACTGACCGCGTGCTCACAGCGGACCCCATCTCGCTCATCCACGCGATCCACGAGAGACACATGAAGGCGGGCGTCGCGATCTCCCCAGACACCCCCTCCACGTCGATATCGGACGAGGTCGGCGAGCTGGCCGACATGCTCCTCGTCATGACCGTGTATCCCGGTGAGCAGTCAGTCACCACTTTAAAAAAAAATCTTTTCGTTCTTTCTTTCTGTTTCTTCCATCGCCCGGTTTCTCCCGCATGAGCTTCGCTTTTCTGAAAGGGAACGCGTTTTTCTCTCAAGGGCGCGGAGGGCAGAAGTTCATCGAGCGGTGCGTGCCCAAGGTCGCAGAACTCCGCGCACGATTCCCCGACAAGGACATCGAGGTCGATGGAGGTGTAGGTCCCAAGACGGTCGATGCCTGTGCTCAAGCAGGTACATCTTAGTTTTGAACGCCCACTCCGCCAGGTTGACCGGAAAGCGCCCCATGTAGGAAGCAATGTCATCGTAGCTGGCACCGCGATCTTCGGTGCAGACAGACCCGAAGAGGTCATTGCAGCTCTCAAATCTGTTGTTGACACCGCCCAGGCGAAGATTCTCGCGAAAGATTGAATGGTTCTCTTTGTAACCGCATCAAGTAGACAATAGATGCCGGATGGGACCGTTGGTCCACTGTTTCACCCAAATTTCGTATCACTGTTGGATGTGTGAGACACCGTCTCACAAAGACTAGATGTTGTGAATCCCCGCATGAATCCATCGTCGTTGTTGGTGCCCTACTCTCGCAGTGTGCCAGTACATCTGGAGGGTACAAAGCGACCTATAGATGAAAAAATATACTTGAAATTATGTGGAGTGCAGGATGTACTATGAGAATCGGTCAGATGCGAGCACGTGTACTTTACACTATAGTGGGACGGGTATACAGAAAGGGCCGGTTGAATGGGAGTCCGCTGCACTCATAACATATGATCGCAAGCCATGCGAGACAGCCTATGAGGCCGAACAGACTCCTTACCACTCGAGCCATTCGCCATACATGTTCGGCCTCTCCCCACGAATGTACGCCTCAAAGGTGCGCTTAAGCACGGTTGCCCAGTCTAAATCGCGCTTGTCTTCCGTCACCTCCGGTGGTTCCTGTACAGTGTGAGTGGCATTCAATGCATTTTCATTGTTGAGGCGTGCGATGCGTTCGCCCTCTTTAAATCGTGGGCCAAGGTCGGGGAAATTCCGTGTAGGATCGAAGGGTTTCCACCTACAAACCGTCAGCGGGAATGCGAAACTGGAACGGAAAAATGGCGCACCAGAAGTTGTGGAAATGATACGAGTACGCGCCACGGAAGAATCCTTCGAATCCAAGTGCCTGCGGGGCGGCACTATTTTGCAGGGGCGTATCGAAGAAATCGCCGAATCTGCATAATTTCATAAGGGTCAGGGTGCAGAGAAAAACGAGATGCAGGCCACTCACTCCGTGAAGTAAGGTTGGGGAGGGCGATCTCGTTGGTAGTACTCGGTGTTTAGCCAGGCGGAATCAAAGAGCGCATCCGGTAACCGAAGGAGAAGGCCCTCGAGATAGGCGTCCTTGGTGTACTTTGAAACCGTCATTGGATGAAAATCCAGACCATTCTTTAACGCCGTCCTGAAGAGGAACGAACCGAGTGCTGATTGTTTGTTCATGCGCAGGACGGCGGTGTTGTATTTTTCGAGACGGGACCACCTGTAGGCGAAAGCACCCTTCCAGCCCCAGAGCTCCTCCCAGTCACGCAAGAAGATGGTATCGGCGTCGAGGTACACGCCACCAAAACGATGACATAGCACAAAACGAGCCATATCAGAGAGGATGACGGACAACCGGTCATAAGAATCCGCGGATTTCGAACCCAGACGATTGATCATTTCGTCATCGCCAGTCTTTGCAGTAGTAACCCCCACGCTAGTCGAGGTCGTGTCAGAATCGGAACTAGAGTCATCGTCGTGGGGAACAGAGATGATGTGTCCACCGGAATTGAATAACGTGTCCTTCAGCACTCGCCATTCATCTTTGATCTCCGGGATACCATCCAGTTGTTCTGTTGTGTTCCACATTTTGAACTTGATGACGTCCTTGAACCGCGGATGAAGGAAGGGAGACGCCCAGGGACTGGACTTGAGCTGCTCGAACATATCGTGTAGGGCATTGGGATTCGGCACGGAAGCTGCGGGACCGGGATTTATCCATAACCAGAACTGCGGCCGACATACGAGCGCGTCGGGATCGTCCTCGTGAAGGTGCAATCTAAGGTGTTGAGTGAATAGGAAGGAGAGAAGAGCAAGATATGGCTTGTCAGTGAAGGGCCCGGTCCAGAACATGTGGAAGAGGCGAGGGCTTTCCGGATCACATGTGGATGGCAACATGTGATATGGGTGGTATTCGCGGGGAGGAGGAAGTTGGAGAGGAGTTTCCCATTCCATCCGAGGCTTCTTGGGAAGGCCAGCATTGGGGTCGAGAGACGCTGAAGGCCGGATAACCGGGTCGAAAGCAACTGGATGTTTGGCAGGTTCTTTTGCATTGTTGACCGGACCATCCTCCAGATAAATATATCTCCACTCGTCTACATTACCACGTCGCAAGCGCGCGCCATTATCGAGGCCACCTCCTATTCGCAGGACCTCCAAGCAGTCACGGACGTACTGTGACCATGACATGAGAAGGGGACTTAGCAATGGACGCGCAGAGTAAGGGGTAGTGACACACCTTGGAGGGAAATTCGCACAAGTCCATAATGATATCCAGGTCTGCGACACTTCCAGGGACCGGTCGTGGAGGGTATGCGACATTGGGCGGGCGAGCTTGAATATCTAGATAGACACGCTTGGGACCATGACCCGTCGTCTCACTGACAGCCGCACCAGGCGGCCTGAAACGTGAGGGGATCCTGGCAACCCTACGTGAAGGTAGAGAAGGATTGAGGGGGGGATTAGTGAGGCCTATTGCTTTCGGGACTAGGAGACGGGTGTCAGGGATAGAGAAACGGGTCACGAGTGAAAAAAAAAATCATACCGTCGCGACTGCTGGGATAGTGACCGCTCTGAACCTCCCACCGCCATATTTTCTGCAATTCTGCCCGGCCAAAGACGAGGGTTGGAGGCTCTCCGGGGATAAAGGGTGTTGACCATTGCTTCTCCTCCGTTCTGAAACGTTGGGCAACGGCGAAGACAATAAATACCATTGACACGCAGGCAAATAGGAAGACGAGCGTGCTACGGCGACGGTAGACATGGGTAAAGGAGACTCTGTGAAAAAGCGATATGTTGGGTAGGATGAGATGGAGATGCCGGTTTGGAATGCCAGGAATGGGAAGGAAAATGGAGATGGTCCAGGAGGACGGTTTTGCGTGTCTAGGTTTCTTTTCGTGCATTGAAGTGGTGAAGACGGGGAGACCGTTTGGAGACCTCGATAGGTCACGGAACCCGTTTGGGCGAGAATTGGGGGTGTACATGCACAACCGAGGCGAAAGTCTCGTACGCGAGCCCGATCGACGTGTTTTCGCAAGCGCGTCCCGAACCGTGACAACGCAGCGTGAGAAACCGGGCCAGTGGCAGTGTCATTCGATTTCTTTCTTTTCTACACACATGCAATGCATACAACAACACACTTCAGCAAAAGCACACTATTTTCCCTCCTCTATGTTGCCCCGCTCAACGGCTGCGCTTCCAGATCAGCAGCATCAGTCGGAACGGATAAAATTCGCAACGTGTTCGTGTGTCCAAGGCCGCCTTTCCAACCCTGCACAGCAATGATGGTACAGCCTGGCTTGATCAGGTTCAAAGAAAGAGCACTGCGCAGACCGTATCTGATGCGATTGTCCACCTAGAACATCAATCCATCAATAAATGCATCGATATCATAGATGCTCCACATACGTCAGTTTGCCATTGCTGGCTCGTGACACCTCGGGGCTCCTGATACCAGAAGGGATACACCCCCCTGTGAAGGTGAATCTGACGAGAGGTCTGCTCGTTTCGGGTCACTGAAAAACTCGATCAATTATGAGATGAGACAAGAAACTATCATATACATACCCGTAATGATTGGCACACTGGGACGGTACTTGGAGACAAGACGGGCCGTGTTGCCGCTGGTAGACAACACGAGTATGGCGCTGGCCGCCTGCTCGGCGGCAGCAGCCACGGCGGCAAACGCCACCGTCTCAACAGTCTCGGTTGGCCTGGCCGTAACATTGCGTAGCTCATCGTACAGAGGTGGGTAGCAGATCGCAGCTTCGGCAAGCAGGCAAGTTTCCGCCATCATGAGCACTGATGGATTTGAGTAACTTCCTACGACCAAAATCCGGAGGTTCAATGATTACCTACCTGACTGGATTGGGTATGTCCCTTTCGCCGTCTCACCCGACAGCATGACACAGTCAGCGCCATCAAGCACAGCATTGGCTACATCACTGATCTCAGCCCGGGTAGGTCGGGGATTGTACTGTTCACATATTGTATGAACTCGAGCGGCTGGAAGGCACAATCGGTTTACTTACGGTCATAGACTTAAGGAAATTCAACAAAGTGCACAAATGATTTTAACGATGAAGCTACGCACCTCCAGCATCTGTGTAGCTACAATGACTGGCTTTCCTGCCATGTTGCATTTGGCAATCATCATCTTCTGGGCCAGGAATACCTGGCTGGCGGGGATTTCTATGCCCAGGTCACCACGAGCGACCATCACACCGTCTGTTTCCTTCAGGATCTCGTCGAAATTTGCCACGCCCTGTTCATTCTCAATTTTGACAATGATTTTGATGTTGACGCCATCGGGGCCGAGAACCTCGCGAATATCTCGAACGTCTTGAGCGCGACGAATGAATGATGCGAAGATCATGTCAACACCATTCTTAACGCCAAACTGGAGGTCACGCTTGTCCTTCTCGAGAGAGCAGGTAGGTCAACTGGCGTTTTCGGGAGGTTGACTCCTTTGCGCGAAGACAGTGTGCCATTGTTGAGCGCACGGACGTGCACGTTTGTGCCGTCAATCGAGAGAACGAGGAGGGACAATATGCCTAAACGCAATCAACATTAGTTTCAGAGGGTTCACCATCGATAACGCACCATCGTCCACGTAGATAAGCTTCCCAGGAGCAGTGACTTTTGGGAGGTTGACCTGTAAAGAGTGGGTGGCATCACGATTCCTATAAAGAACGGGGAATGCGCTCCACTTACGTAGTCGACATACACATGCTTGTCGTCGCATACATCCTTGTGCTTGACGTCAGTTGTGACAACGAACTCGTGACCGGCAGTGATAGGGATCTAAATAGCCTCGTAAACCATTGTAGAGTGGAGTGAGAGTCTTGAGGCTCACGTCTTGTCCATTCCGCATGATACCAGTACGGATTTCAGGTCCTTTCTGAGAACTGGATGAGAAGGTGCGCGCGATAACAGGTAAACAGCACCAACAGTGTCGAGAGCGATGGCAACCGGACGCCCACCAGGATCAGCTTGGAAAACCCACATTCATTATGGCCCACTTAAGGATAGTCATGCACACCTGCAACCATCTTCGGGTGTTGTCGACTACGCTCTGGTGATACTCATATTCGCCATGCGAAAAGTTCATGCGAACTGATGTACTTTGAATGGATATGCGGTTGGTCTATGCTCGCTAGACTCACCAATGTTGACGCCAGCACGTCGCAGCTCGGCCAGCTTCTCCACTGAGTTCACCTTTGGACCTGTGTGGGAATGATTTGGCGTTACATCGGGTAGATAATGCGTCCTTCCAGGGCTCACCGATCGTCGCGATAATGGACGACTGGAGAAGAGATCAGAGGACAAACATCATGGTGCCAGTGTTATGCTGTAATCACCTTGCGATGGTATTTGGTCGCCTCTGTGGTCTGGGGCGCAGCTGCAGGATTGAGGGTGGCATTCCACTCGAGGCGAGAACGAATGGCATCCGTAGGGAAAAAAGATGTCATGACGGCGCAAAAAACTGAACGATTTTGGAGATGCGGAGATTGAGAGGAGTTTAGGGTGAAGGAGGAAGAGTGAGCGGGGGACGAAGAGGATGCGAGGTTGGAAGGGGGTACCTGGATTTATAGTTCGCCGAGGAACGTTGGTATTGCCCGCGCGCGAATAAGCTCAGGCGCGTGCGCATTTACGATACGCGATACGATAACTCAACCTCCACCTGTATCGCCGCCACCGTCTTCGATAAGAGCTACACCCGCCACTGATAATGCGGAAAGTACAAAGGGCAGAAAAAAACCCGAAATTCGAGAGCAAGACCAAACATACGACACAGCAGCAATAATCAAAGGACAGACAAATTATCATCCCGAAACGAACATCCCTACATAACACGCAAGGTCCATCCGTGCAACCCACCGTCTACGGCAGCAGCGGCCTGCGCAGCAGCCAGCCAACTTTGGTCAATGCCACTAGGGGAGCCACCTGGACCTCCGCTGATTACGTTTAGGCTCATGCCCTCGAACACATTCTCGCATGCGATTGTGCGTCCAGAGTGATACCCCACCCCATCCAATGCCCGAATGAAAAGAAGCGGAAGGCTCCGACCTGCGATTTGCTGAGGTACGACGGCCGGCGTAATTCCTGTGTCCCGTTCACCTTCACGCGACTCTTGTGCGTCATTCCCCCTCTCGGCTCTGTCTTCCGCTTCATCGACGGACGAAAGCACGTCCTCCTTCAGTGCATTGATCACACCCGCTAATGGAGGCATTTCCACAACCACAATGGTGTGTAAGGGACCAGCAGATATGTATCGTGGTGGGATTGGAGGAACCGAGGTCGGGGCTCCATTAGATGAAGGCTGGGGGTCGACGGACCCTGTTGCGCTTGCCTCAACAGGCGGAGTTAAAGGTTGGACAAACGGTGAAACATTTGTGAGTGGGCCAGGAAGTGGGGTCTGGTAAATACGCGTGCGAAGGGGGCCGATACTACCGAGGTACACATCAAGAGGCGTCTGCGTCCGCATTTTTGGGTTCTCATAGAAGAAGTTTGAAACGGTCAGTTCGAGGGCATTGTTGGCAGGACGATAGACTGGTGCAGTAAACAGAGTAGGGAATGGCGTGACCGGCAACTCAGGAATGGCGTTCCTTGGTCCGAGCGCATCAAAAAATGTGTATTGAAATTTGGCTGTAAATCTACATAAGACATGATGAAGTGACGATAAAAACGTGCACCACTTACAGATGCCCACAATGGTCCAGCACAGATAGTCATCTACTTCGTCTGTGACAGTCCGAACACCATCTTTTACATCTTCTCGAACCCGCGGTGATTGGAAGATGAGAGGATGTGAGCCTGACTGGCCAGGAGAAGGTAACGTCGTCCCAGCGGTGCCAGGCATAGGACCAGCTGCCGACAAGTAGTGCCGGGTCCCGTCCTGATTGATTCGCTGCAATGCAATCTTCTGCATTTGGCTCACAGGACCACCATCATCCGACACGATTTTCCCTTTGTCAACTTTGCGAATAACTAGAGGGGCAGTTGAAATCCCGGAATGGGTGTCCATAAGGATAATTTCGGACCCGTATGTCACTGGTTGAGGGACTGATGAGGGATGGTCAGGGCACAGATCACAGACGTGGAACCCATAATTTTAAAATGGGAGGTACGACTACCCATTGTATCTCGCAAACTAGGCAAGGCAGATCTTGCTCACCTAGAGACTGTGTTTCTTGAGATCGCCGTACGACATTAACGTTGAAAGCAGACCAGGAAACGTTGCTTGCGCACAGCTGGGTGTGGTCTATGGTCATATACTTTGTTCTTACAGTCTGAGAGTTGATGCGATTGAAGAGAGATACTGGACCCCCAGCGAGAATACACGAGGAGATGTTGCGGGTCTTTGCCGTCTTCTTGGATGGCTTTGATATGATGGTGACCGGAGCCGAGTCGAACGATGCCCAGACACGACCAGTTGGAGCATCAGCACCATCAGAAGGTACATGAGGTGGAGGTTCTGCGATGTCCAGAGAAAGTAAGAAACTTTTGGCCTTCGCTGTACCATTGACGTGTAAGAATTTGAAGCTTGCCGACATGTTATTATCCAGTTGGGCCTTCTGCTCGAAGCTGCGTTCACCTGTCTCGGAGACGACACTCATGGACATCTGTTGTTGGCGCATATGCCACACGGGACCCTCGATATGGACGACGGGCGGAGGACATAGGAAACGTTTTTCGCTTCCATAAGATTTTTGAGCGACGGCGGCATGCATGCACACAACGGTCGTCATAGGCGTAGCGCGGCCGGGATCTTGCGATATGTGGTCACGCACAACGCGACGAATTTTGCGATGCTGGTCGTCGGTATCTCCATCATCAAGCTTACGTTTCCCGTTGGGCTGCTACAGGCGGATCACGTGACTATTGGGCGACCGTCGCGGCTGAGAGAACAGAGTGACTTACCGGTCGAGGGATCGAAGGGGAAGGAAGCTGCTGAGAAGGTGTCATTGTCGCCGGAACGCTCCAAGGCGCGTGTTGACCGTTGGTGGATGTGCCGTCTTTGGATGCAGTCAGGATAGACTGGAAAGATATATTAGGATCTACGGGAGGGAGCGCGGGAGGCTGGGAAGAGTTTATAGGAGAGATAGAGGCATTCGTGGTGGGCTGAGGAGTACCGGGGGCCGAATGGGGGGGATTCGAAGCCTGGGACGCGTTCTGCGGTGAAGAAGACGCGGTTTGTGGACCTGAAATTACCTTTACGACGAGTTGGGCGATATTTGATGTTGGGGAGGGTTCGCGGGACAAATCGTGTAGCTGTTGTTGGAATGATGTTGACTTTGAACCTCAGTGCTTGAGGTGGTGGACATCTGAGAAGGATGAATTGTGTCAGGGGGGTGAGGGTGGACGGTCCTCATGATTTCCCGCGGTCGATTGGGCGGGGGAGAGTGTGTGGGAAGAACGGTTGGAGAGTGGGAAGAAAGTGAGGTCCCACGTGTGCGGCGTGAGAGCATACGTCCACGTTTATAAACACCTCCCGCGGGACCCCGTCTTATCTCTCGGGGTCCCCCCGATTACGACATAAACTTAAACGCCCTCGACTCGACTTCTCATATCCTCATCAGCATCAGACCAAACCAATCCACGGCTTCTTCCCCTTCCTCCCCCTCATAGAATAAACTGTTCGCCTTCTCCGGAAGCTCTCCATTACCGCCGTCCAATAGTTGACGCCGCCGCGTCTCATAAGCCAGCCGTAGGGCCTCGTCGTCACATGCTTCATCACTGGTATACGGCGAATGCAGGCGCTCCTCCTCTCTCTCATCCACCCAATTTGGCCGTCCCCCGGTCACTGTCCCCCAGAAGCCATGATTACACTTGACTGGGTATGAAACGGAAAATGCGCACAGACGGACAGCACTCCGAGCTTGTCTTCGCGTTTGATGACTGCCTCTGTCGGCTGGTCCTCTCTACCGAAGAGGACGCGCTGAGAACCTAATGAGCTAGTGTGGCTTTCCTCTATCACCAGTTCCCTTGCGAGTTCTTCTGAGCCTTCCTCCGGGCCCTCATCCATCCACCAACCGGACGGCTCCTGGTCAGACTGCCTGAGACCTGAGGGGAAAAACCCCCCAAGATTGAAAGGGTCTACACGTTTTTCACGGCGTATTGCACTTTGAGATGGAACAGCCAAAAAGTCGATGCTCGTCTTGGTACGACGCGGTCGTTCCCGTTGCTGCTCTATGGGCCGTACGCCGACATTTGGAGTGGACTGAGATCGTTGCATGACCTCAGATATGGGACGTGGGTGCATGTAGGGTATTGACTTGGGTTCTCCGAGAGTATGGCAGTGAAGAACAAGGAGTGCAGTATCCCCAACGAACAGGAGATGGAGCAATTGATCAATATTCATCCCCAACGGTTCATTTTCATTGTGCCTGAAAAGCCGAATCGGGCATACAGATAGAGTTGTCAGTTTATGGAATTTGAAATTACTCTGCAAAAAGGGTGGGAATGCGTAAAGTGCAGCCGAAATGAGAAACCCCAGAATGGGTGTCCGCAACCCTCAGGCACGACCTGCCCTGTACCTGCTTGCCTCGTATCGCCAACTCTGATGGTCTAAAGGAAGGAAGGGCATCAGAACGGGCCGCACAAACAAAGCGAAAGTTCCCGCGCACAGCTGCTTGTGTCCCGTGCACCACTGAGGCCAGCTACACTGCCGAGATTGATATACCCATCAGAGGCCCGGCTCGTACCACCACTCCCATCCTTGACACTCGTCGGCCATTTGGCGCGGCACCACACACAAGTCACTTCAGCAGACCTTCGGCGCCCTGCAAGGATCAGTCAGCGAGTACCGATGAGGAAAGCGAGGGTGGGGGCTGGGGAATGAACAGCGCACGAACATTGCTCGAAGCATTCCGTATGTAGCGCATTACCACATTCCTCGCAGAATGCCAATTTGTCCTGAGATATCCCATCCATGCCCTCATAACAGATGGGACAGCAATCCTCGGGTCCTAGACTGCGCCTCTTCGAGTCCGAGGGCGTTGGCGCCGGTAGCGCCGGAGCCTTACCGGTCGCGTGTGCGTAGGCCTCGCGCACCTTGCTGTGGGCAAGAGCATTTGGCGCCTGTGGGGCGTCCGCGAATATGCTTTGTAGCTCGCTGGTGAGCAACGCCCTGTCGGTCAATCCGTCAAGACAATGAGACGGTGTGCGCGCGGTGTACATCACTTTTGATACCACAGGCCAGAAGACTGGGGGACCTGAAGAACTAACGGACATTCCGTGTGCCCGTGCATGAGCGAGCGGGTTCACGTCTGAACACAGTAGTTGTCGGAAGACCGTTTACCCTTTAAAAATACGAACAACTGCAACGAGAAGCGCGTCGGAAATCTTGGGCAAACTCGAACTGAAGAGCGACGTACAATATGTTTGCAATGGTTCCCGCGAGACGCATCGGGGCCTGCGGCACGATCAGCAGACATCATAGCCGGGGCGCGAACATGGGTGAATGGACAACGGCGCGTACAGTTGCAGGAGGGGAGCCGGCCAATGGTCACGGTGTACACCTGCCAAAAGACATAAGAATCGCGACGCCCCACGAATTCAGCATTTTTGATCCGACGAACGTTCCCCGTCGACCCCAGAACCTTGAACTCTTCACGTGGTTCGTCGCCTTCACGCCTCCTGTCAATCATAAAGAACCTCGTTCGGAGAGCCACATTTGGTCGGACGTGAAAGGGTTCCCAAAAACACACAACTTCTCTCACCTCTGTGACATGACACGCGCGACGCGATCAAGAATGTTCTTCGGACATGCCTTTTTGAAGACTGCGCCGCGCTTTTCTGGCGAGGGAGCATCGGAACCCTGACTCGGACCGTCCTTGCGCGCTCTCTTTGACCTTCTTCCGGAATCCGCCCGCGGTGGCTGCCGATGCGACGAGGGACCGGAGCCGCCCGTGGTATGTGCAGTAGGTCCTGAGGGTGAGGGTGAAGTAGAAGCGTCGTCGGGTGCCAACTTGCGTTTGCCCATGGCTGTCCGTTGTACCACTGCAGCGGAGTTGCTGGCGTGGGCCACCGACCCCAGTGCCACCCCCTTTGTGTTGAGTTGGATTTCCCCTTCACCCCTGCTTCAAACGCACACACGCAATGCCCGAAGCTAGCTCAATTCTACAGCGCGGGATCGAAAGCAGAGCGGGTACCAACTGAGAGTCACGATATGTTACTTTACTTCACGCCATATCCGGTCCTTTGTCCTCCTCACATGTTAGATATAAATATACTCTTTTCCAAAGACTGTGTCTTCATCCTACTCTCGATACTTAACACATGGTTGTGCCGGCGCAAATCGCGCAGTCTCTTGGGTTGCTTTGCTTCAGCTGATGCGGGGGTACGTTGGCCAGGCGATACGTTTTCATTTGCGTCACAGCTACGAACGCTACAATTGGAGCGGCCATCCCACCTCCATCCGCTGGTCCAGTTTGGTGGCATATCTACTTCACCTTGGGTTGGCTTCGCTGTTGAAGCAGAGTCACGGGAGGGTCCAGGCTGAGAGCTTGCCTTTAGAGATGAACGGGACGTTCGTAAGGGTAAGGGAATGGAGGAAGTGTTCGCTTCCTCTGTGGTCGAGGGTATCTCTGTCTGTCCTCTTGTTCGGGGCGATTGGCTCGGTTGCGATACCTTCGTGACAGTGGCCGCTGGCACATTTGAATTCTGGCGCTTGGCGACAGCTGGGGAGATGGGCGTAAGACCTGAGTGGCGCTTGCTAGTATGAACTGCTCACCTGTGCGTCCGTACATTTGTGTCCCTATACCCGTCATGTCTACTGCACTTCCAACGGAGCTTTGTAATTCCACTTCGAACTCCAAGTCAACCTTGCTTGTACGCCCGTATTTTGGTGTGCCTACGCCAGTCATATTTCCTGCATCTCCAAAAGAGCTTTGTCGCTCCAATCGGGGCTCTACGTTAGCCCCGCCTGGAATCCATACTTCTGAGGGACCGTGCTAGCCATGTCTACCGCACTTCCAACTGAACTCTGTAGTCTCATTCGGAGCTCTTCCAAAGGGCGATCTGCGGAGATAGATGTCCATCGTACACGCCATGGTCTGAGGTGACGGACTTGGCGACAGAGACGGGAAGTTGATCTCGTTGGGCGGGCTTTTGCATTTGCACGATACTCGACTTGGGCAAGATGGAACCCGGAGGAGGGTTATACGATGAAGGTGGTGGAAGTTGAGCTCGTGGGGCGGGTTTCTGCACGGAATTCAATTGGGACGAGATTGGGCCCGGAGAGAGGTCATGCGATGAATGGGCAGGTGCAAGTTGAGCTCGTGGAACGGACCTCCGCACAACACTCGACTCGGACGAGACCGAGGTCTGAGAAGAGGTATGCGATAAAGGGGCAGGTGGAAGCTGAGCTCGTGGAACGAGCCTCTGCACGATACTCGACTTGGACGAGATTGAGGACTGGGAAAGGCTATGCGATAGAGGGGCGGCGAGTTCTTTGTTACAGTCCAGAATTTGACGGTCGGTTGTTATTGTGGCAGTGGTCGAGTGGGCCGTGGGACGAGTCTGCCCAGGCTCGCGGGCTCTATCGGTGCGTGACACCAGAGGACCGCTAGGTTGCAACTCGCGCGGCTTGGTCTGTGAAAGGCCTGCAAAGACCCACAAGTCCTTGGATCGCGTTCGACCGTTGAGTGACAGCGATGTAAGGAGAGTGTAGCCGAAACTATCCAAGGAACCGAGCAGTGAGAGCGTGTGACGGAGAGAATCCGTTGCAAAGGTGTGCTCTTGGAACCCTGCGCATGAGAGGACAACCGATGAGCGACGTCGTAGGGCAGATGTGGTAGATGACATTACACCCGTAGCCCTTCAGCTTGAATTCATAGACGTTCTCGGCTACCTTCTTCTCCGAGAGCACTCCGCGGGGCCATGAACCCCGGACCGTTTGGAGAATGGCCGGCGCTGATTGTTGGGGAGGCGTGATGACACGGAGATGATCCTCGCTAATGAAGGAGATGGCGAACACTGGCAGAAGTCTGACGGGCTGTTGGTCTATGAAATCGTTACTGGAAGAATGGAAGGGAGAGGATAAGGGATCGCACAAGAGAGAGGCGGCGGCCGTGGCGCACGAGAAAACGCCATGATAATACGGTCGCCTTGATTACGACCATAGTCAAGGTTGGAGACAAAGTTATGCCCATGGCGGTGGAGAATGTCGATGATTCCGACGAGGAGCTTTTCTGAACGTACCGACTTGGGATTGAACCACGGCTTTCCATTCAAGGTGAGCTCGCAAAAGTTGTCCTCGTCGCGTTCTCGAAAACGGAGGAGAAGACGGGCCCTGGAAAGGTGTCCCCGTAACGCGAGGACAGTTTCCGGAGGAAAGCTGTGAAGCCTAACTAGAGCGGTGCCTGCAAAACTGAGGATGGAGAAGGATGAGGCAGGACGTTGATTGGGATGAATTTGTGCTTCTGTACGGGACCTGTATCCGCAAGGGAGTTGGTAGAGATGGCGAGGAACGACCAGGACCCTTGCTGTGTCCTCAGAGTGAGCCGGACGCATGACGCACGCAGCCAAGATCACGCACCGAGCTATGCGTCGACGCGCAATCACCGGATTGCACTGCACCATGATCCATCATGGATAGCAACCCGACATGTCATGTCGAGTACAAGTTCACGTCGTATTTATCCTCATCCTCATCTTATCGTGGGGACACTGGGCGCAGTCCGGGCGCAATATTCCGCAGGCGACAATCTTATTCTTTCCGTACTCGGAGCTGGACGGAACTGGTGGGTCGTGAGTTAGAGAAGACGCTAAGCCTTTCACGTCTTGAAGCTTGAAGTTTGGGACCATCACCATGGCCCGCACAGCTCGTCTTATCTAGGTAGCAGCTTTGACTTGACTTTGTTTGGACATGGTAAATTGGGCAAGCTAGTACTGCCATGGTCCATATCAACAGGAACCACCCTCGTCTGATATCACACAGGGTCTTGATATCGTACACCCCTGTTCAAAAAAGGCTGACACGGCAGCAGGAGATACCCAAGACGGAGGCCGAGGTTACATTCTTGGGGCTCCCCCGTCACCATCACCCTCGTCTTCACATGGGACACAATTAGCCAGTTGCCAGTTCGCAAGAGCACGGAGTTTGAAAGATGCTTATTATCTCACTTGCTCATTATGCGCGATCAGAAAAGGTCGGCGGCACCTCTCCATCACGAAGCCAGCCACTCGATTGCTTTCGCTCCACCTTGGCACTGATTGACACGGCTGACCTGTCAAGAAAGCACAACGCCGTCTGCTCCATAGAGCATCACGAGCGATTTGCCGCTCCTGCAATCCTCATCAAGAAACCGTATGTTGCGCCCATGGCAATCTTGCACTGCTTAGAGATGACTCGTTTGCAGCGATACATGAGACCATGTGAGAACATTTGGGGGTTCGATAGACCAGCCACAGAACCAGTTAGAGAGTCTTCCGAGCTTCCGACATGGGAGGCCGGGAGTCGGGGTTATGAAGGACGCCCTTGATGACAAAATAGACCTCCCCCATTTTTCGCCATTTTCTCCGTGTTGATTTATATTTGTGACATCTGTCGTTGGATCTTGGAAGACGAGACCATTTTTCCTGCTCGTTTGTCATTGGGCTAGCGCTGCCACGTAGATAGCCATCAGCGAACCATACGACCACTGGTGTCCACCGGAGACACCGAAGACAACGTCACGCTTCTCGTCGACCAGCAGTCGCTCGGTGGCAATGTCCAAAGGAAAGCACAAGGGAACCGCGGCTAGTTCACCACATCGTGCGTGCATCCATCATACATCATGAACATGAACGTATGAACGGCGCCCGCCCGCGCGTGAATCCGAGAGGGAAATCCCCAAGCCGGCGTGGTCAAAATGCGTTGGGAATGAATGATGTTCGGGCAGTTGTCGCCTCCACGCACCGCGGTCAGAATCACCATTCTTTTCCTGGCGACGACCGACCCCTTCGTCGTACGCGAAGCTTGCAATTCTATTATTCGGATCTGTTGAGAACTGTGCCCCTAAATATACAGTATATTTTCTGCGTGCGTCGTACGTAGCGATACCGTATATGAATATGATGGCAACAGCGCCGTTGGACGTTCGTGTTTCTGCCACGTCAGCCTTGTCCGTCCGTCCCCCGCCGCACAACCAGAAAGAAACACCTCGGTCCGATCGGTTGCGGCCGAGACCCAAACACACACACACCCCCAAATTCTGGATGCTCCTTTTGCAGTACGCACAACAGCTCCGGGATAAAGTCGTCGATCGTGCGCGGCGCGTGCTCCTCAGCGTGCTCAAAGCGGGTCCGATCCCGCAACATGTTGCCTTCGTCATGGACGGCAACAGGCGATACGCCCGCACCAGGGGCATGAAGACCATCCAAGGCACGTCGAGGGCTTCGTCGCGCTGCGAAGGGTACGTACGCGATTTCCTCCCTCCGCGAGCCCCCATATGACTCAAAAAAAACTCGCGAAAAAACAACAAAGGTGTTGGAAATATGCTCGCTTTTGGACGTCAAGTTCGTCTCCGTCTACGCCTTTGCCATCGACAACTTCAAGCGCCCCAAAGAGGAAGTGGACGGCCTCATGAACCTGGCCGAAAAAGCGCTCTTGGAACTCTGCTCGCATGGGTGCGTGCGTCGCGTCAATTGAATATTCCGCTCTCCACGGAGCGCGCGCGCGCGCGAGGGGGGGGGGGAAGCGTTGCGTCGTGCATTGTCGAAGAAGGGGATCTCACACGACGCCCCGCAGTGGTGTCCTCTCCGAGCACGGAGTACGACTGAACACGGTCGGCCGAACCCATCTCTTCCCGCCGGAGGTCCAAGCGGCTCTCGCCAAGGCAAAAGAACTGACCAAGGACAACCATAGGTGTGACGCTCGTGCCTCGTGCTTGTTGCTCGCCTCTATTGGCTACGCATTTTTACATTTTACATTTTATTTTCGGCAGAGCGGTACTCAATTTGTGCATGCCGTACTCTTCGCGAGACGAGATTGCAATGGCTGTAGAGGAAACAGTTCATGACGCCCTGCTTGAGGGAAGAACCGAGTGAGTTGTGCGCGTGCAATGTTACGTCTAAGTAAACTGTCCCTTAAAATGCATCCCAGATCGATCACAGAACAAGACATCGAGGACCGCCTGTTGACCACGAAAGTCAATAGCCCTCCCTTGGATATTCTAATAAGGACCAGTGGGGTCAGGCGTCTGAGCGACTACTTACTTTGGCAAGTGAGTCTGCTATCCTCGACTCAGTCACCTCATGCACTTACGCCATCCGGCAGTGCACCGAAAATACTCAGATCCACTTCATTGATACGTTCTGGCCGGATATGGGTCTCTTTGACCTTCTCACCATCATATTAGACTACCAGCGTAAAATTTGGTCGTCGTAGACGTTCTATACAATAGGTGTTAATTGCATTGAGGTTCTGAAACGCGTTGTGTACATAGTTCGGGGGTCTGAATTACGTTACGGGACGTTACAAGGGAAGGACAAAGGCTGTTGTGATACACTCGCGTGTATGGGAGAAGAAACAGGTGAAAAAATGCGAATCCATGGAAGGAGATGCGAGATTATGTGATGGGTCTAGATGTCATCGAATTGTGTACGGGTCATTGAATGTCCAGAAAAGTCCAAGGCTGAAGGCCGTCACAGAGGCGTAATATCGCGGCGTTGCATGCCATAACTATATACATATTGGTCCAGAAATTCCTCGGCAGACTTGTCGTCCCGCGTATCACGGGCGAGGCAAGACGGTGGATCAGTTGGGGGGGTCTCGCGGAATGCCAGATGTACGGCGATTCGGTCGATGTTCATGAACCCTTGAATCTGGAAACGGTACCCCAGAATCGCGACCAGTCGGTGTTGAGGGTGACTGGCCCTGTTCTGCCTGGTACCGCTGCCAGTCTTCCACTTTGAGCGTGGACAACCGAGTCGAAGGTGGCCGAGCCGCCGAGGTGGGGTTTGTACCCAGCTTGTCCCCGCTTCCTGAACGAGAGTGACGGACAGCCGAGTCTCGGGGTGCAGAGGATCTCCTATTCGTAGTCTTCCTTTCTTGTGTGGTGTCCTCTGAGCGATGGCGACGCGACGCCTTAGCATGCACAGTAGCAGCTCTCTCCGCCTGGCGCTTAGTGACTGCCTGGCGTTCAGCCGCTTTGGAGCGCTCCCACCGAGCCTTAGCTGCCTCCAGCTCAGCCTGTTCCTTTCCTGCATTTGTGAGCGGAGCCTGCAGCTCACGCAGCTTCTCGCGATGCCGCTCGTTCAATTCCTCATAGGTTACAGTGCGTGGCTGTTGTGCTGGTGGCGGAGTGGCTTTTCTCGGCGGTAGGATCGTCGGAGGCATGTACGAGCCGCCAAGGGGAGAAGAAGCGGTGCGGCGGTGATGAGACCTGGGGGGTACCGCTGGGGCGTCATGACCTGACGAGGAAGTAGGAGTACTGGTCTTATCACCCTCGGCGGCACCAGTGCCTAAGAGAGTCTCCCGCATCTGACGTCGCAAAAGGGCATCCTGAACAGCCGCCGGGACAGGGACACGGGGTGCTGGAACGATAAGCGGCATCGGGGTGGTAGCGATTGGTGCAGATACCCCGGAGGGGGGCTGCAAAAGTTTACGGTCGCGGAGATATGAGTCCCAGTCATCGTCACGCAGGGGCGCACTGGTCGGTCGTCCAATGGAGTGACCCGCATGACCTTCCAAACCGGAGGGGTCCATCGACTGAATTCTGGCCCGTGGATTAGGTTGCCGGGGGGGACGTTGATGGGATGGGCTGAGGACTGTGCCGTTGAGATCATAGCTGAGCGTTCTGGTATGGGAGGCCAAAGACGGTTGTCGTGAACTAGAACCGGATGACGGTTGGGGAGTTTCCGCTTTGAGAATATCAATGGACCGTCGTATGGTTTGAATCTCTTGCAGTAGTTCATTCCTAGCCTTAAGGTTCTCCGGTTTGCTAGATGAGTTGCTTTTTTCCGCTTCACTGGAGACAAATGCACGAGGAACACCATCCTTTATATCGCTGCCGAGGTCGAGTACTGGGAGGGCACCTGAGCCCTGTGGATTCTTCATGACAGCACGATTGAGCTCCTCTTCAGGAGCGCTAGCAGCGAGGAACTCGGACATGGCAGAAGAACGCCGTGGACGTGCACCGATGGAATCGTCCGCCCGGGGCGACGAGGAACCCCCGCCACCCGTAAGGAGTGCGATCCCAGAGAATTCACTATTGGTACGGCCGTGCTTGCCCAGACCAGGGTGTTCCCTTTCCCAGTCAGCCTTCTCCTGTTCGAGTTTGGAAAACCTTTCCGCGGCCTTTGCGTCGTCTTGTCTTTCACGGCGCTTCTGTTCTGCCCTTATCTCCTTGAGTTTCCGCTGTAAAACATGCAAAATACGGAGCTGAACGGCGATGCCCATAAGCCAGACGGCACCGATGAGACCGAGTTCAATCTGCATGGTTTGTGCAACGGGAAATTGGATGCCGTGGTCGACATACTTTGGAAACAGCTGCCGGAAGCCGATGTTCCAAACGTAAAACTGAAATAGTGAGGTCAGAATTTGCATGAAGCGGATGTAAAGAGATAGTAGCGGCCTTACCTCTTAAGTCCCGCAGTGGAAAAACAGTCCACACCCAAAATGACCGCGCTGGCGCCAACAATGGCAGTTGCAACCAGAAGGACTTCATGTTGAATCTTAGGAATGGTGCAGAGAACGAAACCGATGACGGAGCAGGCTGCGCCGTGAATCAGTCGAAGACATCGACGGGAAAATCGAAGGCACATACCAATGAAGAGGAGCCATCTGATGCCAATGGGGCGGATGAGTCCACCATCTCGGAAACATTGAACCCACAAGGCAAACGCGAGACCGCCCCAAGCGCCAATAAAATACTTGGTTGTCTTCCAGAAGAAGATGGCGAATCCCCCTCCAGCAACCCCAGCAACGAAGGATGACAAGACGAACATCCCTCGCAGAGTGGCGCTAGGGGGATTGACTGAATGCAAGATCCCAAACTTGACGATAAGGGAGAAGCAGACGAGGGAGAGCGTGTAAAAGCCTATGAGGAAGAAGGACGACCTAGAAGAGGGAGCATGAGTTGGCGATATATGCTGAGAGGATGTACTGACCATCTGTTCTTGTGTCCAAGAAGGCGCTGGGAAGACCGGTCAGAATGAGGACTGAGCCAAGGACACCAAAAGCGGGATCAATTTTGGTTTCCAAAATGGTGGCGGAAGCAGCGGACGCATTGGCACTTGGGGTTGGCGTAGGCGCAATCGTTATGGTGACATCGAAAGTGGTGGGTAAAATGTTGACTACAGCAAAAGTCTGTGTGCCTGTGCTCAAAATGGAGGTGGCGGCAAAGGAGCTCGTCTCCCTGATAACGGTTACATTAGGAGTAGGAGTCGGAGTAGTGGACTGGGCCGCGGTGGAGAGCATGAGGGAGGCATACAGGAGGAGGGGAAGGACGACCTTTGGGGGGAAAATGCGAGCAAGCCAGGGTATACGAGGGGGGGGCATGATGGTGGATGGAAGAAGAAGGGCCACACGGGAACAGTGGGTGTGGGTGGAAGCGAAAAGTGAAGCGTGCGTGCAAAACGTTAGAATAAAATTCAACCTAAGTTGCACCAGCCAGTGAGGTCCGCCGTCGGCAGGAGCGCATCAGTTAACTTATGTGCAGTAGGCTCGAACACCGCGGGCGCGGGCGAAAGCTTTAGGGAAGGCACTGATGACCTGCCTTATGCATTTAGGCTTGGTGATAAGCGAGGGCGCTGTCCGGTGCCCGAAGCGGGCTAGGCGCAATTGGCCATCTTATCATCGTGATTAACCGGGACAAAATTTAGTTGGAACTATGCCTATCGACTTGAGCAAGCGACGGTATCGACCACTCTGCCCCCCCTGCTCGTCGTCGTCGAGCACGCTGACGACTCTGCCCGGGCGGCCAAACCTTCCCACGCGGCCGGACGCGTGTAAATACGAGTTGGCATCCACCACGCCCCAAATGAACACGTGTGAAAGATCTGGGAGATCGATGCCCCGGATGGAAACCGTCGTCGACACCATTAATGTCGGGTTCGGGTTTTCCTCTCCGCTAGTCGTTTCCCTCAAAAGATTTAGTCCGACGGCATTGACACCGAGTACGCGCAAGTCATACACGGCACGCTGCACCGGTGCGGATGCCGGAAGGACAAGTAACGCAACCTTGGGGACCTCAGTCGCGAATACGGATGCTATCCCCTCCATCGGGACAGGATGAAACGCGGAAGGCGTCCCTGAATGTTCTGGCCAAAGTCATCGTTAGATCCATAATTTGCGAAGCAAGGGAACGGCGTGCTCACCCTCCACAGCATGTGCAGACATTTCCAGCACATCATCACCTTGAAAATTTGTCCACGTCACCTCTTCTTGGTGGCATGCTTCGCCATCGCGCGTCATCACGTCATCCTCTGACAAGCTTTTTGGTTCCACTGCGCCATCAACGTCCCTTACACTGCCGTCATCCGCAAAGACCAGTGCGCCGTGCTGAACCCCCTCCACAGTCGCATCCTGTTCGGATTTTCGAGTCGTTCCCGCGGGCATTTCACTGCGGACCTTAACGACCGAATCAATGCCCTTTCTGAACCAGCCATTTTGATACAGTTGTTGTCGGAGGCCGGTCTGAAAAGTGGCGCTACATACGACAAGCTGAGGGGAACCGCCGACAGCGGAAGATCCTTCCGGTGCGACACGGCGAGCATAAATTTGATCGAGCAGGCACTTCCCTGCGCTCGGGTGCCGCCTCATTTTGGCCGCAAGCTTTTGCTTTCGGTCCTTGGATGTGCCCGCAGGGACGAAGTCGATGAGGTAATCGACCTCGTCAACAACGACTGTGCCGAGCCGTGAGAGGTTCATAGCATGCTCGTCCTCCTGCAATACATCCAGAATGGCTTGCGGGGTCCCAACGAGAATGCCTGGAGGATTTTCACGGAGTCGGGACAATTGCGAGGATAGTTCGTCTTGACCACGTACTATGACTTGGGCTGGTATTGAACGGCGTGGGCCGCCTGTGGTCGCTGTCGCAATGCGTTCTATCCAGTGCATAAATTGATAGGCAAGGTCGCGGTGGGGAACGAGGAGCAGTGACGCGGGAAGTGGTCGCCTCCCGTCCGGGAGTGGGTTCCAGCACTTGCTGAGCAAAGCTAGAACCAACCCGAAAGATCTGTCATTTGTGAGACCAACATTCGACCGTTGGAGATTGACAATCAGAACGAACTTTCCGCTGCCCGTGTCTCCTTTGATCATGACATCTTTGCCCTGAATAATCGCCGAGATAAACGCAGCCTGCGCGTCGGTGGCCCTTGTAATATCTGGAAACGCCGACTCGAGGCCAAGGCAGACGGCCCTCGAAAGGCCCAAGCCAGAAAATCGAAGCGGATCCTTTAGTTGGGAAGAGGTTTGCTTGAGTTGTGAGCTTGCGAAACGAACGTAGCTCGGCCGGAGTGCTTTGAGGTGGTTCGTAGCGGATGCCAGTCCATGACGAAAACAACCCATGCAGTTGCGGGTGAGACAGTCGGCTGGCGCTCCGTCTCTCCTGTCTCCAGCGCTACCCTACATGGCGGGCGACCTCATATTCTAATCACTTGTCGCCCGACTCCTGCAAACCACTCCACTACCCGATGGTCGTACTTTCCTCTCTTTCAACGTCGTTCCATGTCCGACGCTTATACTGATTTCGTCCCCCACAGTGCTCAGCGCCGTTCCCATCCTGACCCGGACATAACAATGGACGTGCGGACATGGCTTTCGACAACAACACTGCACTCCACATCCCCCTCGGACTGCCGAAAGGGATATTACAGGGAACCGCCAGGAACATTTATTAGGAGGTGGACAGGCAAAAATGTTGCTGGCATTCGCTTGCCATTCTTTACAGCGTTTGACGTATCAAAATCAGGTGGATGATTTTGCAGGCGGCCTTGGGGTCGACGTTCGTTCTGGATGCGTGCGTGAAGATGGTGCGTGAAAACACCGTGATAGCCTTCCAAGGTTTGTCCGCCAGCCTCACTGCTCTTTCCACGAAGTTGCCTCCGAGCGCCGTCGGGTTTTCTTCGGCTCTCCTTTCACAGCGAAACGATAGCCTTGATGTACTGAAAAGCATGCTTCAGGTCGTTCCGAAAAGCGGCTCTATTCGTGAAACATATTGTGACAACTGAATCAGCCCCGAACATGCATGACCTGGGAATATATTTCGATGCTATTCATACAGTGCGCTCTCAGTAACTTCAAGAAAGGACACGTTGAGGCAACTCATCGTACACTGCTAGACCCCTCTGAAGTCAGTCACAATGACAATGAACAAACCGGAAATTCAAATCATTGACCGGGTTACGCAGAGCATGCAGGCTCGAGATCGTGATGCTTCGTGTCTGCCTGTGATGTGAACTCGACGGAAATCTGAGTCATAGATGAACGAGTCATATGAAGGCTGCCGTTGGCTGCGGCAATGAGACCTTTCGTATCGCGTTTCTGCAATTGAAAGTGAACCCTTTTGTCGTGAGACCCCCCGATTTGGGTCGATTTTGACGACCCATCAGGCCATCATGCATCAGGACCAAAATTGGCGGTGAGCCTCACAGATGTCCAATGGTACGCCTGAAATAAAATTGCAACTGAGGGAATACAATTAGGATCCGCTGTATGTACGTATTTAAAAAGCTAGAGCCAGGTTGACCTGCTCGGTGAGAAACAAAGTCATTGTGTTATCGAGTGGAATACGAGTGTTGTCGGTCGTTATCATTGCATTTCAGTATTGTCTAAGAGGGGACGAGGATGGACGAGCAAAGATAAGACGAAAGGAGCATCCACACGACGTTTATATCTCGTCTGCGGCAACTAGGGATCACCCATGTACTCGTCTTCCTGCTCATCATTGCGTGTTGGACCGCCCATCCTCGCGAGTTCCTATTCCTCACTATCTGCAATAGGTTCATACAAAGCTCGAGAGTTAACTCCGCCAAACATGCGGTTTACCCAAGCCCGGCCTTGTGGATTTTTTCTTTGTGGGCTAAGAGACTGTCGGGCCCGCCGGGGGCTATTGGGTATGAGGGACGTAATCTCAGACTCATTTTCGAGTGCTTCTTCACGCTCGTCTGTAGACATTGAGTAAATCAAATCCTTTCTGGTGTAAACGCAAAATGCAGTCACTAACCTTCTCCAAAGACTCTATCCATTTCTTCCAGAGGTACGCCCTTAGTTTCTGGATAGACTAGAAGATGAGTTCCCGTTAGCGTCCAAGACAAAATATTTCAGCTGGTCTGTAGTCACGCACGGAAGTAAACTTGAATAAGGTCATGTAAGCCTGACTCTTTTATTCACGCATGATGAGGATGGATGCCTACCGAGGATAAAGCTGCAAACACAGAAGAAACCATGCATCGGATACAATTTCCAGGTTATCACTTCTTGCAAGTAGGGCGTAACCTCGCCAACCAAGAAGTTGAATACCCAGTTTGTCGCAGTAGAGAGGGAGACACCCTTCGCGCGGACTGAGAGAGGGAGAATCTATGACATGTGAGCTTCCGATGTTCAAGGAGAGAGGCCTCAGAAATACCTCTGGGGGATACAACCAGGGGATGGGACCCCAGCTAGACGAAAGTAATTCTTCAGGAGAGTTCTAAAAAGGACCACTGGTGACATACCTGTAACCAAAGAACGCGTTGTATATGATAACGCACACTACTACGGCCTTTGGTGTCTCAGGGATATCAATGTACATGAACCAGCCTGTTGCACCCAGAGCAATGGCCATCTGGGTCATCACCGATTAGATTGAGTAGGCGTCACGGACTGCCACATACAATGACAGCCCCAGACATAAGAATGGAGCGTCGACCCCAACGGTCTACGAGGTACCATCTGTGTAACACTCGTCAATCAGTAAGCTTGCTAGAGGTTGTGAAGACCCACGTCGGTATAGAGCTCAGCATGTAGATGATGGCATTGATTCCTGCCATCAAAATCGCGTCGCGCCCGAGCCAGCCAGCCGCTAGTAATGACTGTGTTATCATTCGCAGTCGTTGCGGCAGAATATATACATACCTTCAAAGACTCTCGCTATCAACGAGACTGTGAGCTGAAAATTCTTGCACGAGCAGGTGGTACTCACGGGCGTAGTAGGAAATGACTGAGACAGGTATCAGTCACCGCGCAGTCAGCCAAGAAGTCAATCTTACCATTGATCCCGTTCTGCAAGCGGTATCAGTAACTAGTCTTCGTTCGAAGTTCGTAAGGATAACGTACAAGTTGGGCAAATGCCTGTGAGCTCATGGCAAGGAGGATTCGTCGCTGGTACTTCCTCCACATTGCTTTGTACGATCGGGCTTCCCCGCTTTCGCGCTGCAGACAGCTCAGCACGTATGGCAGCCGCTTACGAAAAGAACTACCTCGGAAATGACTCGTTCCTTGATTTCATGGAATTCGGCTTTTGCAGTGGCATCTTCTGGGTCCCCTCCATGTAAATCTACAATGACCCGCATCCCCTCGTCATCGCGGTCGACGTCAATGAGCCAACTAGGAAGCATTAATCATCAGTAGCGATGGATAAGCAATAACACCCACCGAGGACTCTCTGGAAGCACCAACGTGCCCGCTGCAAGAATCGCCCCAATGATACATTGAACAAACAACGGAATGCGCCACGAAAGGTCCGAGTCAATGAACGAACAAAAGTAATCCAGCCACTGTCAGGTGATCAACCAGCTGAACGGTCAGTTTCATACATCTTACTGACCACGGATGATGCGTAGCCGAAGATGTTGACTGTGAACTCCATACATGCCAACGCACCCCTCTGGGAACACGCATGAGGCGCGAGAATTGTCTCCAAGGCAAAATGGAGGTGACTCACATGGTCTGGGGGTGATATTTCACTCTGATAAATGGGCACGATTGTCCTGTGCAAAGGAGTGGTTAGGGTACGACCGAGGCGGAGAAACGTCGAGCCTCACGATAAAAGTCCAACGCCAAGTCCACTGATCACGCGACCCACGACCATGACGCCGAATCCGGTTGTAAACGTTTGCACGGCTCCACCGATGCCGAAAACTACGGCACCGGCGAACAATGTGCCTCTTCTACCGAGGAGGTCACCAATCTGCCCGGCGGCGACAGATGTTGCTTGTGGAATGCGTCAGATGACACCCGATAAGGAACCCCGGACACCAATGCGTACCGAATGCACCGACTTCGAGCACTGCGACCATGGTGCCGACTTCTAGTGAACCGGGCGAATTGAAGTATTTGCGAAAGTGGGGGCCCGTAATGATCCCTGACATTACACTGAGACATTGTGAGCTCAGACCGGTTTCGAACTCGACAAATGGCGGCATCACCCTTGATCATATCCGAACTAAAGGGTGTGAGTGAAAATAATGGGAAAGGGGGACTACCGCTCACGAGAAACACCCCAAGGCTGATAAAGACGGATATAGAGTACAGCAGAGGTCGCCCAACAAGGCGCGACCGTGAACGAGAAAGGAGTGTCGCCATGCTTGCATGTAAGCAGGCGGTGGTGGTGGTGGTGGTAGTGTAGGAAGAACGAAAAGAGCGACCCACCCTGTTTTGGAGAACGCTCACAGCTATAGACACCGACCACGGTCCGGCCGAGAGACACGACAATCCTTCAACTCCTCGTAAATGCCCAACTCTGTTGTCTCCATCGACTCCTACTACTCATCTGATGATTCAGATGACGAAGAATACCGTCTCGCCCAACAAGAGTGGGAGGAAAGTTTGGAGCAGCTGGCCCAAATCGTCTCCGTCGCCCTTCTGCCTTTCTTGGGCAGGTGGCTCGGAAGGCATTGGAGTTACTGGGGTCAGTTTCCTAAAAATACCCTCGCCTCTCCATCTCACGGGCATGATGCGCTCCCATAGCTTACGCACGCTACGTCCGCCTTGGCCTGGGCAGGTCTTTCTTTCTTGGGGGACGACCCGCAGCGTCGTGATGCATGCCCTTAGCCGAGTACGTCGATTCTATGCGAATAGTGCTACCTTGTTGCTGTCGCTAATCTTTGCCTAGAGATGATGTATCCTCGTGCAACCTCCTCTGCAACATTCTCCAACCAATCCGTCATCCTTATCCCCGACCCCTGCATGTCACGTAGCACCTCGTGAGCCACCACCCATTCGCCCCTTTTTGCCAACCCGTGCAGCATAATATGCCATGTATCTCCAGTTAACGGTATCTTCTCTCGGCGCATTTGACGATAGAATTGAAGTGCCTTCTGGACACCAGCGGGTGCCGGATTTTCCAAGCAAGTCTTGAGAAGCACATTATACGTGACCTTGTTGAACTTGACCAGGCGTGACTGCATCTTCCGGACTACGAGTTCCGTGCAATCCTGGACGAGCCTGTCATCCAGACCAATCCAGCTGTGTATACCATTCAGTACCGCCGTATAAGTTACGACGTTTGGTGCTATAGCGCGGTCTCCCGATTCTTCCATCGTCCTAAGGAGATCAAGGGCGGCTTCCAGAGCTTTCTTATCCTTCTCCTGCAGTAGGGAGGTCATGATCGCCGTGTAAGTAGCAACATTGGGTTTTATTTTGTGCTGCTCCATGATTGCCAATGTCTGTTGAATTGCCTCGCCACGGTCAAGGATCCGCAGAAGTGCACACAGAAGTATTGAGAACGTGGCGACATCGCCAAACACGTCATGTGTGACCATTGTCTTCAACATCGACGACAGTGATTTAACGTCTCTCTTGTTGTGGTAGTAATCAAGGAACGTGTTGAAAGTAAGGGCAGTTGGGCGGGGTCCTTCAGCGAACATCTCCTTCAAGAGGTTGATCGCATCTGATTCGCGGGAGTTAGCAAGATGAGCACTAAGCATGGTGTTGAATAGTGGTTCATTCTGTGGATCTGATGGAAGAGAAAGGGCCAATCTGGATTCGTCGAAGAACTTCGCCGCATCTTTCCACCGTCTTGCATTTACCATTACTTGAATGATGGCTTGATATGAAGAGCGGTCGGGAGAGATATGTGTTTCTTTCATGGATCGCCAGAGAGTGAGAGCAGGGTCTGGGCCCTTCAACTTGCCAACCCCTTTGATCAGAACTGCCCAAACGTCAAGCCCTGGCTTGTGACCATATCTGACCATATCATCCCATGCTGATTCTGCCAAATCGAATCGTTGGACATCCAGAAATGCGGAAATGAACGCCGCCCAGATGCCTTCTGGGATGATAACGGGTCGGCCATCTGAGGGAGATGCTGAATCCACAGTGGCCCACGAATGGTCTTCGGATAGGCCCTCAACCACGGTTGCATAAAGGGCCTGTAAAGACCGCGGTGACGGGTTGCTCACTAAGTTGCTGAGATGTTTGTAGAGGGTGGTCGGTCGAGAGAGAAGTCTAGCTGCGTCAGCATGCCTCACAAATGTCAAAACTTTTTGTCGAAACTCGGGGGAGGGTGCGAAGGAATCCAGAAAAGCACCAGCTGTATGGGTCGAAGGGATCCATTCGTTATGAATCCCGGTCTGAATTGCAGAAGAGAAGTCATCTTGGATGGCATGTGCCATAAGCGCAAACATGCTCAAGTCCCTGTCGGCGGAAGAACCGAAACTATGGATCGTAGGTATTATTGATAACTCGTCGTCCACGGCCTCGCCGTTGAAAAGGTCTTCGTCTTCAAAAGTATTCTGGTGTTTCGTTTGGGACAAAAAGCGATTATATAGTCGGAGGACGCCCTCGGGTCGTTGATGATTATGAGCGCAGTGAGACACGCCCTGAGAGCTGAGGTAGATATCCTATTGGCAAGGCCGAGAACGAGTTCCTCGACCGCGACTCTGGAGGGCCCACTCCACGTAGAGCGAGGCTCCGCAGGACAAAGGTTTGAAACCAATCGGGAACACGACTCGAGGTCAGACGGCCCCAACAAATGTAGGAGGTTGTCTTTCTCAAGACCGAGCCAGAGACGGTGCACCGCCAAGACATCACGCCGTGCAATGCTAACCTGAAAAGAACGGAGTTTTTTTGGGATGTAGTTGGGGGACCCAGGCGATGCGTATGCCATCGCGTTCTTGAGGCTCGCGAGCTGGCGCGTGGGGTGTGATGGCTCTCCAGCGCGTTCTTCGCGACGGCCATCCCGGTCCTCCTTGAACGCCCTCAACGAGACAGGCCGAATCTTCTGGTGCGGCCTGGTAGCGTCGGACGCCTGGCGAGCACAGTTGGACGATATTTGGGCTGCGCGACGCGTGCCAGGAATGAGATCTGCTGCTTTGAAGGCATGGTATGCCAACATTGCAGATGGGCTAGGCTAGTAGGTCAGCCTCGTTAACATGGAAAGAAAGATAGAGGTTGTCTCACAAGGATTGAGTGTGGACCGAGACGGACGTCGGACGTGCAGCGTTGTCCGTTTCCGTCAAGTGTGTTGCACAGCGCGTCTTGTCATCTCATCCACTGTCCACCTCATCCACTGTCCACTGTCCACGCCCTCGTCATGGGACATGGAAATTCGAATAAGCTCTACGTAACTCATGCAGAGCATTCTGGTCTGTTCGGGCAGCACACCGCTTCGTCCTCTGGTTTCAAAGCGTATGTAGATATATCTCTTCCCCTTCCGTTCTTTGCTTACAAGCCTGTCATCCCAGCAAGCCCGAGGGTCTTAATCCAGCTGCTGTCACACCCTTTGATTGCTGCTCTCTGTCTTTTCAGCCATTCTCTCATCCAGTCTGCGCCCGAAATTCGGATGGAACAGGAACTGTCTTTGACCTCACCAACATCATCCCTTGGCTGAAGTAAGTCTTGTTGTCTCCAGACCACAGAGTTCTTCACAATATCTTGATGCAGACAACACAATAATACCCATCCGATCACAAGCGAGCTTCTCGTACCAGCTGACTTGATTCAGCTTCATTATGCACGCAAAGCTTCGGGAGAATATCATGATCCTATCTCGTTCAAGCCCTTCAACCAGCACTCCCATATTGTCGCTGTCGCCACCACAGGAAATGTCTTCTTAGCAGAGAGTGTCAAGGGTGGCATTGACCTCGTCAATGACGTGCGTTTCAAGAAGTATGTTATCATCCGTTGCGCAACGCTATATTCTTCTCAACTGGATTTAGAGTGGATGTGATCACACTCCAAAATCCTCACGGACTCCCGTCTGCCTCCGTCTCTACGGCAAAGGCGCCGGCATCCCAAGGAGACAAAGCAGTCGTTCCTGCAAAACCAGTGGCAGCAGGACCTGTATCCGCTACCCAGAAAGAAGCTGTTCCTTGTCCGTTCCGTCTCCTTTCCCTTTACTCTTTGCTTACCTCCGTGGCCTAGGGAACATATCTCCATACTCGTCCGGGGCTCCTGGTGCTTCATTGACGTCAACATCAGTTGACCCACAAGTAGCAACATCCAGATTGGTCTGGGATGAAGTCTGTACTTGCAACGCAGTTATTGTCTCGTGTCTCATTGTCGGTTTAGGAGGAAATAATGTTTGAAAGCATTCAGAACCCTGTCAAAGGGAAGGGCAAGGAGAAGGACGTCGGGAAACGGCGAGCATATGTTCGAGTTGTGACAAGTTTGGGGGGTGGTTTGAACTTGGAATTGTTCTGCGAAAAGGTATGGAGTGACACATGCCTGCACGTTCGCCCTTGTCACACAATTATGTTTATAGGCCCCGAAAACTTGTTACAACTTCTTGATGCTTGCCCGGCAGGGGAAGTATAACGATTGTTTGTTCCATCGCCTGGTTCCAGGTTTTATGGTACCCGTTCCTCCCATACTAAGCTTTCGACCAATAACCTCGTCCAGGTGCAAACGGGTGACCCTACTGGTACAGGTTCAGGTGGACAATCATACTGGGGTACTCCGTTCCGTGATGAGTATGATTTAAAGGGAGCCGCGCGACACGACAGTCGCGGTGTAGTTGCGATGGCTAATAAAGGTTCAAACACCAACGGGTCGGTCCTTTTCCTCTGCGCGAGACCTCGTTATCGACCCTTCGCAGATCGCAGTTCTATATTACATTCAAACCTACTTCCAATCTTGATAAGAAGCATACGGTTTTCGGCAAACTTGTGGGCGGTGAGGATGTCCTGGACACGCTCGAAAAACTTCCACGCAAAGATGGAACGGAGCGACCAGTAAAACCCGTCAAAATTACCGAGGTTGTAATGTACGTCCCAGACTTATTATATCGCAGTGGCCACCCCTGAGGCTGCCCAGCTATCAAGATCCTTTTGAAGACTACAAAATTCGACTCGCGAAGAAACTCGCGAAGAAAGCGGAAGCGCAGAACCCACTAGTACTCAATCGGTGACTGCGGAAAAAAAACCGGGTGATGGGATAACCTGGTTTGGAGTCAAGCTCGGCACGGAGGGTACTATGGGCACAGGGGAAGGATCTGGGTTGGGTGGTGTGGGTAAATACTCAACCTAAAGAGGCCAGCACAAACTGCTGCTGTGATAGACCCCCCAAGAAGAGAAAGTTAGGGTTCGGGGAGTTCGAGAATTTCTAATCTCTCACCGTTTCCAACAGTACCAGCTGTGGGCATAGTTAAATCCTTCTATGATACATTTATTAATGACAAGGCACGAGATCGTTGCCTGTACTACATAACGAATCAAGCGGGTATTGCAACGCGCCCCGTCGTCGTCGTCGTCTCCTCATGTCTCCTGTGTTGTTCTGGTAGCATAATTAGGGGATGAGATGGCTAGCGCGTGGGAAGGGATATAGACATACCTTGTCCCGGAGATACGGGGTCTGCCGTAGGTGCATCAGGGAGTGAGAGCGGCGTTTCCGCGTTGCCCTGGGCATGCAACTGATGGTGGATGAGAAATAATGACCAGGTTGGTTAAAGCCCCAAATATAGAGTGCTCACCGTTTCTTGTTGCAGTGCCTGAAGCTCTGCCTGGACAGCTTCTTCCTCATCCAGAGAAAGGTTGTTCGTAAGCATGGCGTCAATTTCCTGGAATGACGACCAAAGTCTATCAGAGTGATACATCAAACGCGGGGACGGACAGGCACACACCTTCTGATACGCCCTTGCTTCGGCGGTTTCCTCCAGCAACCTTTCCACGTTCTCCACGTTCAACTCCTTGTGGATCTCCTTGAGAACTTCGTTTCCCTGTTTGAGGCCATGTAACACGGAGATTTCGACGAGAGAGAACTCGATTGTCGAGACCTGGGTAATACGTAGATCAGTGAATTGAAGAGGATGGGGGGAGGAGGGGGAGGTGGGTGGCGGAAGCCGACGGTTGGGACACGAACAAGCTGTTCCAAGTTCTCCAGTTGGCCGTCCGTTTTCCCGAGTAAACCCTCCTGGTACTTGCGCCTCCGAAGTGCGACTAGAGCACGGTCCTTATGACCCGCAGCCAAGTGTTGCTTGGCAATTTCGTGTTCGCGGTCGAGGATGATCTGGATCTACAGAGACGGTGGGTGAACAAGCTGCCAAGCTTTTCTTCCCTGCGTCGGCGAAGGAGAGCAATACCTACCCTCTTTTGATACTGTCTTACTTTGTCGCGCTGGATCTTGAGACTTGAGACGGAGGCGGTCAAGTCATCAAACTAAGAAAAGGTATACGGCAAGAAGGTGCGAGGGGCATACTCGAGAATTGCGCGATCATGGGCTGTGATCTTGGGGGTTGACTGGGTTCCACCCATATTGCGATCCTGAGCTGAGCGAGAGCTACGTTGCCCTCGAGGGCACCAGGGCCGTGAGGTCTGCACGTCTGCACGGCCCGGACACAGCGGATGGAGAAGAATAAATATTGTTTTTTTTACGGCAAGTAGCCCATAGCCCATCAATATCACTACACCCAACAAAAACCAAAGGCGGCACGCCAGCATGCCAACAAAAATTACGCCATCTCATCGTACATTTTAGTAACGTCCTCTCCGCTCACCGTGACTCCAGAGAGCCCACGATCATGTCCATGATCGCGACCTGGAGACGCCATTATTGGATGATCCCATAGTGCCGTGCAACGTCTGGAATCTCATATACTGGTTCGGGTGACTTGGGTTCCGTGAGGGAAGTGTCCACTCCGAATGTATGGTGACTAGTGCCAACGAAAACAGAGTGCGGGAGATGATTTCGACTGTGTACTGATTCGAACCGAGGTGAGACCAGCCGTCCTTCGAGACCGTCGTTGCGGTGAGGTAACAGATATGGGCGTGTGTACCGATAAAGGAGGACGTTGAGAAACCCGGATGCCAGGTAGAAACCATCAGCGACTACGATGACAGCGAAGGGTGTGTTGCCCCTGGCAAAGTCGTTATAGCGCGCCGCAGCTAAGGGGAGAACCTAAAGAGGTTGGAGTGAGCAGTTCAGTGGGCGAAGAAAGAAACTATAGAAACATGCCGTGATGATGTAAATGATTGGATAACTACGGGTGATATCAGTAACTTATGAGTAGATCACGATGGGAGGGTGATTCTCACGCAAGCATTTTGTAGGCCAAGAGGTGATATCGGGGACGGGGAATGGTGGGGAACTCTCGTCGGCCTGTCCATCGAATGCGCCATCCTTCCACTACAACGAAGCCACCCAACACAAGAAAGACCGCCATGTAGGCTAATATGCTTGAGAATGCCGAGATCCACATCCACAAGAAATCAGCGACCGTCCTCTGGACGGAAAATTCACTGCTTATCCAGCACCCTTGAAGAGGAATGAGTCCTCGACTCGTGATAATGAAAGAGATACACTTGCAAGGTCCTGTCGGTCCATAAAAGCGTGAAGCTCCATTGATACCAATGTTGATGGCCACGTTGAGGATGATGGCAAACCATATGCCTGCCACAATGAACACCGCACGAGACATAGAAAGAATGGTATTGGGCCTCATTCGAAATATGAGGGCGCTGAATGTGTATAGGGCGACGTTCTGCGGAGCCTCGTGTCATGACCTTCCGAACGGAATGAGCAGGACAAGTGATTACCCCTGCACTGATTTCGACAACCACAGTCAGTCCAAGCAGATGTGAGGCTAAACAAATACTCACGAGAGCGCAGTCCCTACATCAGCGAGTTGTTTGATGAGGCCTATAACAACATATGTTTGTACGCGGCACTCGTGACGCAGCGAAAACGTGCATACCTTGCGCTGTGCAGAATGCCCCACGATGTACGACCTACACGTGCCAATGGTGGGTGTCAATACACAGAACGGGAACATTGGACTATCGTGACTCACGCCGTCAATCATCCACTTCAGGTTCATCAGCCCACCTTTGTGAATATTAGCGATGCTGTCTTGAGGAACGGAACGAAGAGCCGCTTACCAAGGGCCTGAATCAAATCGCAAATGAGTTGATTGAGGAGAAAGAGATGGACGGGGGTTTCTAATCTCCATTTACGCGTGGCCCCTTTGCGGATGACAACTGTGCTGTACTATCGCCAGTGAGGGTGGGTTAAGGGTTGTCTTTGCCCTGACCCGATTCAGGATGCGTACTGCGATATAGGCCAAAAGGGTAAGGATGGAGGACGCTGAAATCGCAGATATCTCCGCTAGAATAAAGATGCCAATCCGTTGTCCAAACGGGAGCTCATGGCCTGTTGTCGACATTTGAAGGGAGAGCGGACAAGCGGGGAGGGGTTGCAGAATTGTCGATGTGGTTAAATATCCGGAATTGCGAGACGCTCAAGGACGGATCAGTACTAGTGCCTGCAACATCATATCGTGGGTCATATGTGTTCCGTCCTCTTTCCTGGAATGGGACCGGAGTTTCATAGTCGATCTGAGGGATGAGTCCAAACTAGGGAAATCCGTGGCAAGCGGTTGGGCGCACCGGAACGGGGTCATGGAGTTTTTGGTTCCTGAGGCTGAGGCGGTGTTGTGCGCAAGAGCAGGCGTGGCCAGAGAATACAGCATCTCTACAGGTGACAGCCCGAGGACATCGGCCAGCGTTGGCCGCTGCGGCGGCTGGTGCAGGCCAGAGCCAATGTAGGCTGCAAGGTCGGCTTGGTAGCGGTCAATCATCGCGCAATGATCGTAGATAGAGACCAAATCCACGCCACACGCGGACAAGGGTTCCCTCGAATAAATAATAGTGGCGTTTTTGCGGGGAACAGGTGGTTGACAGCGTTTCCCCGATCAACTACATCAACCATCTATCCACTGCCAGTGCCACTATCACGTCTCGTGGGCATGACCGCCCTCTCTTTTGTTTTCGAGTCCATTAATGTGCGCCTGGTGTGTATCCATGTGTATCGGGGCTTTTACCCTCTGTGTGCGCCGGCTGCCTGTTGGTGCCTGTTGGTGCCTTTCTCCAATCCCAATCTGTAAGCCAATCAGAAGCCAATCAGCAAAGGGTGATGCCGGCCCTGAGAAGCTGTGCATGAATGGCCTTTCCACTCTTTCGCCCTCCGCGTCCTCCTCGCTTGCATTTTTCGTGTTCCCGTCAAGCGTTTTATCATGATTACGTGCGCTATTCAACCCCAGGTATGAACACAACCCCGCGGGCATCTCTGGTGCTCATCAAGTTTCCTAGGCGGTACTGTGCGCATCCCTTTATCTTCCCCCAAGGTGATTGGCGTTGCAAATTATCGTGGAGAGCGAGCGTGAGCTTGAGATCTATCTGCAAACATTTCAACTCAACTTCTGACAAACGGCCTCCAGCTATCAAGAAGATTTTTATTCATTTGCAACACTATCCTTAAATCCCGAAGAACTGCGCTTGACGGTGTCCAGACATCTCGGCATCGACTGGGACCCCGAAAGCGTCGGCCATCCATTTTCTAGACAGGCGGTATTCGTAGGTATCTATGACGGGTAAGGATTGTAACTCGTAATAAAGCACGTTGAACTCATGCAGTGCAGGCATGGCGGTTCAACTGTGTCGCAGTACCTGCGCCAAGAGTTGCATGGTCTCTTTGAGTCAACCGATAAATCTCATATTCCCGAAATGTATGCATACATTAAGGAAATTGGGGGATATTTCAAACGTTTTAACGGCGGTCTGCTCGCCCCCTGGGTCAATCCATCTTCGGGGGATGCCACGGAAATGGACTTGCATGCGAGAGCTACCCTCACATTCTTCCAGGTATGTCCCTTTTGTCTATGACAATATTCTCGGAAACGAGCGTGACTGTTACTATCGAAGGTAGACAGAAACCTGGAGGCAGAAGCCGCGGCCAAAGTATGCGGATCCACAGCCTCCGTTGCTATCATTCAGTCATTGGATAGTCCTCCAACCCCCTTCTTCTCGGCCCAGAGGATGGCCTTGACTGTTGCGCATGTGGGGTATGTTGTTACTTTGTATCCCCTCTTATCTTCCAGCAGCTGAACACAACGGATACCAAAGTGATACCCGGATTCTACTTTGCGCCACGCAAGGTGGGACAGCATTCGCCATGACTGAGAATCACCGTGCCGACTGTCGTATCGAGTCGGTTCGCTTAAGGCGAATGATGGGCACAGGTGTCATTGCTGACTCATTCGGGGACACTCGGTGCGCCCATTCTGTTGTCTGCGGAAAACGTAAAACTGATTTTTTTTTTTTTTTTGAAAGGTGGATGGGCGCCCTCGAAAATACGCGGAGGTGAGTTCCACACCTCTCCTAGATTTTGTCTGGATGATCGCTCGTCCCTCAGCTTGGGAGACTTGAAGTGGAAACCTTGGGGCGTGACGGCAGAGCCTGAGGTCAAAACTAAACTTGTTGAGAGTCAGTGCGGGTGCATACCTCATCTTGGACATGAAGTTTGACTTTTGACCCATAGGTTCTCAATGGGCCTTTATGGTCCTCGTCTCTGATGGAATCTCTTCGGTTGTATCAGATCAAGAGATTGTGGACCTTGCACGTGGTGCGATGGGTCCGAGGCATGCCGCGAAACGCATTCTATCGTTCGCCGAGGAGATGGGTAGTTCTGACAATTTGACGGCCATCGTATTGCCCTTTGCTGGTTGGAATCGTGTAAGCGGCCCTGACCAAACAAGACGACTCCGGGAATACCGGTCGAGCCAGATGAGTCAGTTTATCTCCCTATTCAACACCGGGCTGTTTCTTATTGTCCCCGCCTCCTGCAGTCGGTGCTGAGCGTCAGAAGAGAATGTAGTTACCCTGATACATGAAACTGTCGACTACGTATCGACACTTCGACGGGCCATGCGCCAGATCTGGACGCTCACTAATATACTCATCGATCTTCGCCACTGTCTTTCATACCAAACATACCAAAAGAGCTTTTATCATCGACCATCTTGTGCAATAACAGCCTCCGGTCTAAATTTGTGCGGCTGCGTGTCCATCTGCGCGGGGATCTGATCCAGCTGCCCACACCGTTCTTCCAGATTGGTCTTTAATCATTTGTATCACTTGCCCCCGCCCAAACACATCTTTGGGGAATCCCGAAAGGGTGCGGGCATCGTGTCCCATAGCTAACCGTTATATGGGTAAGTAAAATTTGAAGGTTAAGCAGAGGCCAACTACCTCTGAGCTGTTCCACCGTTTTCGGCGATATACCATCTTCGAAATACACCTCACTGTTTATGTCACCGGCGCGCCCCGCATTCGAAACGGCCGTGTCTGGGCTACCCGGCGATATGCAAAACCGTGGTGCGTCAAGGGCAGCTTGAGGGCCGAAACCTCGCAATATGTTTAGGAGCACCTGTACGTGCCCTTGGGGCTGAATGTAACATCCGCTCAGCTTCATGGCGTCGGATCACAAATGGTGACAACCAGCCTGCATGAAGGCCCCCATCACCCCGTATGACAGGAAAAACTCATCGCCACGGGTAGCAATGGCAGGAATTATTGTATGGTATGGGGCGTTTTCCTGCCCTTCTTTAAGCAGGAATCCCGCACCCCGAGCCTGTAAAGTGAAGCCACAACCCTTCGGCACGGCTTCGGAAGTGTTTCATTTGTGTCTTCGAGGCCGGATCACTGAACCTCCATACCTCCAGTCCCAAAATCTGACGAGCACGGACGGTCTACCGAGATTCCGTGCAGGAGATAGCAGACGTACTGGTGTAAATACTCTGGATGAAGCTGCACGCATTCCCCCACTGATCAGTAACTGCACAAACATGAGCGCATTCTCAGGCCGCGTGGTGCGAACTCTCGTAAAATGTACCAGTAAAGTAAACCGTGTCCGACGACTGGACTGGGTTACCCTACAAGTATATGGGACTTTGAATGGGTGGGGGCGCCGATTAGCAAGCGAAACCCACGTGGATTACTCTGGGATTGTCTTCTCGTGTCCAACAACGCAGCTCTGGAGGCGAGATACTCCTAGATCCGTTCAACATGTCAAGCGTGTGGGGCCCAGCCTTTGGAGGCGACCAAACCTTATCTAGCAGTTCCTCGACTGGGACGTACTCCAAGTCGGGATCACCAACATATCGTTGACTGTCTGCGGTCACAGTTATCCTGGAAGAAGAAAGTTAACTGAAACGAAAGTGTAGTCACCTGCAAAAGCGAGTCTTTGACCCGTAATCAGCAAGCATTCTATGCAAAAAGGTGCAGAAAAGGGAACCTCAAAGCTTCGACTAGCGCATGAAGGTACTCAGCAGAATTATGCTCCATTTTTAAGAGGTTGTCGACGAGACCTTGCTCTTGCATGCTCTCCAAAATCCCCAGCGCTAACAGAGCAGTAATGCCTATCCGAGACCTACGAGTTGACCTCAAGTCGAAAACCACTAGTCACCAAAGTACGCACCTTGTCCATTTGGAGGGCACTCGAAGACGCCTTTTAGAGAGACTAGTCATTTCTACCGACAGAGATGCCAGCGTTACCTCATAGACCGTCACTTCGCCGTATGTGTGCTTGATGGGTTCGACGAACGAGCTGGCGTGCTTTGCGAGGTCCTCAAGCTCCATCGCGCCACCCTTGATCTTGATGATTTCCACAATGGCCTCGGCGATCCGGCCCTTGTAGAACCCGTCCTTCCCATGCTCCACAAGAGCACGGAACGTCTCGGCTAGATCTGGGAACCTCATGATCTGGCCAGGGAGCGGTGCCTTCCCGTTGAGGAGGAGCATCTCGCATCCATCGGGCGAGGCGTTCCGTATAAGATCCTCGCACCGTCGCCACTGGTAAACCATCGCTCAGCAACGTTTTGTCTGGGAACCATCAAGCAACGGCTCGAACCGAATCGCTGTGAATTTCCGATATGGGGACCCTTATGGTCGACACAAGCAGAAGCAGGTTTGGTCAGGCTCATCAGCGTGAGGTGTGCAATGCAAAGGGTGATAGAAGCAAACGCGTGTTTCGTACCCTTCTTCCGCGAGGCGGATGGCCGGCCCCAAAACGTCTGCCAAGCTCAACTTTCTGCCCCCGAACGTCTCCACGATGTCGACCCAAGCAGCAGCGGCGCCTAGCACCTTCGACATCAAAGAGGCCCCGGTGGCACCACCCCGCAGCCAAAAAAAAGTTCTTTACGAACCAGGAACTGTGACAGAATTAAGATCCGTCGTCGGGATCCCTTCGGTGATACCCCGCGAGCGCAGATATTCGATGCTCAGTTTCTCTGGCGCACGGCCGGAACCGTTCAGAGCCTTGACGGTTCTCGTCTTGGCGTCGTAGAAGAGGCAAAATGCATCGCTATAATATATACGAGGATGGAGATCCGTTAGAGGTTTTTGGTCGCACGATGCATGACTCCGTCTGCCAGTGGCAGCCGTTCAACGAACCCACCAATCCCGCACGAACCCGGCTCCGTCACGTTCAGCGCCGCGGAGGTGGCGATAGCGGCGTCCGCTGCCAAGTGCACGGTCGTTACAAGGCAACTTCATGAGCGGCATGTTCGTACCGGCATTTCCGCCCAGCCTCAGTATCTCTAACCCAGCCTCTGTGGCCAACGGCTGAGATGAGGAAACAACACCTTTCGTGCCGTACACAACCGATCGTCTACTCGGGAAACGCTGGAGGACAGGTTCAGGGCCGTCGACCTTGGACCAGTCAATCATGAGTGTAGAGTATCGTGGGCACGAAGACAGGTGTAAAATTATGTCGTGGTAGGTCTCAATACTCCTCCAAACTCCCTCCAAACCACATAAATGCACCAAATCCATATTTGTAATGACATGTGAACGTGGGAACTTTCAATGAGTGAAGACAGCACTCCTCCGCGTTCAGGTCCCAGAGATTGGGTCACATCGATGCGGTGCATAAAATGATAATGATCTAGAGGCAGGACGAGTCTACGGTTGATAAAGATGAATTATTCATATTTTCGTCGACATATTTCGGATAATCCGATGTAGAGTGCATACCAAAAAGAGGAAAGTCAGATGCAACTATGCGAAAAGCCATCAATCATTCCTTGATGCTGATGCGTGATGTTCGTAAGAAACGTGTCAACTCGTGGGTATCAACTGATACTAATCGCCTGGTCCTGTGATTGTCTTTGTCCATATCCAAACTGGCGAGGAATAATGGGGTTTCCGTCTCGGCGTTCGAACTCATACAGCGGAATCTTGTTTGACGGGTGGTTGACTCGGTGCGAACTTGGACCTCGAGCGCAAATAAGGTCCATAACGCCGGAGGATAATGGGAATTGGAATCATGGCAGCAGCGACAAGCCCGAGAAGGGTTGATGCCCACCGAGGATTCAAAGTTTCGAACATCTGCCGTGCGAAGAGCTGCAAATTGGATAAGTACGAAAGTACTAAAGAGGAATGAAATGCACGCGTACAGGAAAGACAGCACCAAAAATACTACGTGACACAGTGCTGGCCGCCAACGCAGATGCGGCTGCGAAAAGATAAACATCCACAGTGTAATTGATCAGTGAGAGCTGTGAATACGACATCAACAGACGGGAGACGGAGATCTGCTTGAGAGGTACTTACGAAAATCAGAAAGATGGAAAAGCCCAAGAGACCCCCCGCCAAAAGAGGCGACCACAACGATATAGAGGGATACGATGTCCATCCGAACCAGAAGAACGAAATCGCAAATAACGGGGCTCCAAGGAGCGTAACTTCAAGACGAGCTTCTGGTGGCACCTTCGCGGGAGCGTATTTTCAACATATCGCTCGTACCGGGGATTATAAAATATCAAGTACTACATAAATGATAAATCGAAGAAAAGCATGATGATCAGTAGACTTACTATCAAGACGCCAATAGCACCTCCGAGAGAAACGGGAAGGAACATCAAACCTGATACGCCAAGATTTAGATTGTGGCCTTCTGTGAACACAACCGGGTACGCTTCGAATAGGAGATAGATGCAGCCATACAAGAACTACGTTGTGTGAGCGTACATGAAAGAGCGATGATGAGTGGTCACTTACGCTCTGATAAACTGAGATTGCTATGAGCATAGGCTCGAGGAACAGAATCTTAAAGGGCATGGCGAGAATATTGTAGAGCCGGTCTCCAAGTCTGGGCTTATGCGCTTCCATGGGTGCGTAATATCGAACATCTCCGGTCTCTTTCCTTAGTCGTTGAGCTTTTTTGACAAGAATAACAGGGCCATAGGTCTCGGGAAGAGTAAGAAGTATCAAGATTAGGCAGAAACCAGCCTGTGCAACGGTTTGTAAGCTGTTGGTATTTGAATGAGATGATAGACTGACAAAAATCGTAAGGACCCAGAAAATCCACCTCCAGGATGCACCGCCGACCGCTATCCAACCGGAGACGACAGGGCCCAGGGCTGGACCTGCGAAAGGCGATACGGCGAAAAGGAGCATCGCTTTCCCCCGCGTCTTATCGTCCCATACGTCGCCCACAACGCCGCTGATTATAGGGTTTAGGGATGTATGTTATGCGCATATAGAAACTACATACCCGCTATTCGTCAAAGGAGCAGCAGCGAAAGTACCTGCCAAAAATCTGAATATCAAGATGGAGGCAGTATTTTGCGAGAGGGCACAGCCGATTTGAAAACCCTGTAAGATACGGTCAGTCAAAAGGGGTGGGACAATGGTAAACAAATACCGCGTAGAACACGAATGATAATATAAACACTGGACGGCGACCAATCTGGAGGGCGAAGTAAATAAATACCAACGGCGTAATGAATCGAAGCGACTCACATCTTCGGACAATGGTCCCCAAACGAGGGGGCCGAGACAGTAGCCAGCGATGAACAAAGATACTGTGAGGGTTGCGACCTCCTTGCCGAAACCAAATTGCTCCATCATTTGTGGGAGTAGGTTGGAGGGTGCAGAACTGGCGAAGGTCCTGAGGGCAGATATGATCAGCGCAAGTTAAATTTAGAGAATGGGTTGCACAGACGCATTTAGAACCAGGATGCCCCCAAGGGTGGTGATGTACCACCGCTTCCATCTGGGCCAGTTCTACAAACCACGGTAATATGATAAGCACGCCGGAGGCGCCGGCAACAAGCTGGAAAGAACGACGTACGGTAGGGTTCTCAAGGTCATCTGGGGTGAAGGAAACAAGCCATGGGTCAAGTTTCTCATCTATTGAATGTGGGGGCACGCTGTCTCTCCTTTCACCAGAGGGGTTTGCGTTCTCGGTTGCGGTGGAAGCTTGACTGAGGGGCCGATTATGCGAGGACATGCGGAAAAAAGAAGTGCAGTTGAGACGAGCATTGTCGGGGCATTTAAGAATGCGATTCGGGACAGAGAAAGGTCATTCAGTCTGACGCGGATGGCTGCCCGCCGTGCCGTAATAAGTGAAACAACACAATCCGACTTACCTACTGTGGCGTCGGGTTTTATTATTGCCCGCTGCATTCCTTTCCTTCCCACTCCATGGACTTCACGGAGATCTACAGGCAGTCTGGCGGTCTCGTCGCCTTTAGTGCGGGTGCGCACTTCATCCTCACTGCCGTTGCCGATCGTCTCGTCGTCCGCCGTTCAGATACATTCCATGTTTCCCGATCGTGGCAGGTGCCCTCTTCGTCATCGCCTTCAGCCGCCGCAATCGCTGCTGCATCTTCGCGCCCTGTCAGACCCGGTCCAAATGCAGACAACTCCACACAAACCGCTATCTCTCATATTGGCTGGTCTTCGGATTCCGAATACGTATTTGCCGCATGCGCCAAACTTGGCGTCGTTTGTCTTTTTCGCATGCGTGACGAGGAATGGACGGCACGCATTGACACCGGAACGGAGGGCCTCATTCGAGCCGAGTGGGCCCCTGACGGCCGGCACGTACTCTGTTTCTCGGAATGGGGAGTGAGTGGAGTCGTATCAATCATCATCCTTGCCCACTTCGCGCTTACGGTCTTCAGCTGCGGGTGACCGTGTGGTCCCTTATAGCAGGTATAGCGACGTACATCCAGTATCCCCTACACCCTGATAAAGGTACGTGCGGATGTGCGTTTGATCATCCCTTGCCCCATTCACCACGAGCAAAGGTCACGCATTTCGGCAAGATGGACGCTACTTTGTCCTCGCGGAGCGCCACAAGTCAAAAGATACAATTGGCGTGTATGATACTACCAATTCATTTAGCTTAGCAAGAGTAAGTTTGCAACGTAGCGTATCCCACTTCCACACCGGTGGTAACGAAAATAAAGCATTTTTCGTTGCCAACATCCTCTATGAGTTCCCTAGCGTTATCTCCAAGCGGGAATCATATCGCTATCTGGGAAGGTCCTCTGGAGGTCCGTCATGACGATGAAACGAACAAGTGCTGTCAATAAAGTCTTCACAACAGTATAGGCTGTTTATCTTGTCCCTGGCAGGTGATGTGCTGGGCAATTTTAAGCCTGACCCAGACCCAGGATTGGGCATTCGAAACGTGGTGTGGCACCCATCAGGCATGTTCCTCGCCGTTAGTGGCTGGGATAACAAGGTCTCTTCGATCGTTGATTGCACGAGCGTGTTCTCACCGAAGAGGCAGATTCACATACTGGAGCAGTTGACATGGTCCAGTGTAGCCACACTCGAGCTGGGCACGAGAATACCTGCCAATGTGGTAAGAACATCTCGTTCCGTATCGTCAGTCCTCAGTAATGTCGCGTGTCAGACAATTTGGCGGGAGCCTTCGAACTGGCTAGAGGCAACAGAAGGCCGTGGCTTTTTATCTTGTACGTTCATAATGGGACCACTGAGTCTCGTGCCAAGTAAAGCTGCTCTATTTTCAGATGAGAAGTTGGAAGGGCCTCATCCTTTGAACGCGAACCGCGTAGACAACTCTAAGCCGTATCCCAAAAGTGGCACGGTACAGCTTGAATTCAATAAAACTGGAACGCTCCTCCTTGCTCGCTTTGGTAAGAACGGCGCATGTTTCCGAGGTACTTCGGATAAACTGATTCATGATCAAACAAATCTAGAGAGTGTGCCGACGGCCGTGCATTTGTTTGCGTTTCCTGGGCCAGGAGAGGCGTTCTCACCGCGCCTCCGTAGCGTGTTGTTGCACTCCTCGCTAGTAATGCACGCGCGCTGGAATCCAGTACGTCAAGGGAGGTTTGCTATAAGCTGCGGTGGTCAGGCAATATATCTGTGGAGCGAGGAATGGATTGAAGAAGGTGGTGCCGAAGAGGAGATGGCGGAGTGTGTGGGCATTCCCGCAAGTGCGTCTGATATTAAGCTATCCGTTGGAATTCAAATATCCTTATTTTTTCTTTTAAACCTTTTCAGAGAAATTCGAGGCCCGAGATGTGCGTTGGGCACCTGATGGAAAGGGATTATTACTTGTTGACCGAGAGACGTTTTGTTGTGCGTTCGAAGTTGAGGAATGATTGGTCCGGGTATTGCCGAATCTCCGATTTAATATACCGTTTTCGGGCCGACCCTAACCAGCCGAACTCTTTGACCGACACGACGACGAGCAAGACCGAGCGATGCTTTCTCGTGCGAATGCCGATGCCGCTCGTCTCGTTCGCCGTCGGCTCACACATATCAGCCCATCACTAACGTTTATCAGACTCCGCCCTCCCACCCGTCACCTTACTGCCCCCTCCGAATCATCCCCGAAGAACGACAACAAGTCATCGAAGGACGCGTCACCCAAAGAATCATCTCAGCAAAAGCCAGACCTCAGCAGCCTCGAGGGCTTCTTCAAGCGGTATCATCAGCAACAAAAACTACAGCAGAGGCAGCCCTCACACGATCAAGGGTCCAACGATGGTGATCGGAAACCTCCACCTCAGGGTGGTCCTGGAGGTGGATTCAACCTCAACCAGCTCGCCCTCCTTGCTTCTATCGCAGCCCTTTACTATTCGGTATCTGGTGGTGTGCCGGGATACTCACGCGAGATCACCTGGCAAGAATTTAGGACCGCTTTCCTTGACAAAGGTCTCGTAGATAAGCTCGTCGTCGTCAATCGACAGAAGGTCCGCGTCAAGTTGCATTCAAATGCCACTGGGCAGGTGTATCCCGCGGCGGCCTTGTCCAGTTCAGATTACTACTTCTCAATAGGATCCGTAGAAGCTTTCGAACGCAAGTTAGACGAGGCGCAGAAGGAACTTGGGATCCCCTCTCACGAACGAATACCCGTCGCCTACCATGACGAAATTTCTGCCCTTGGCACTGCGCTCAACTTTGCCCCCACCATTCTCTTTGCTGGACTCTTGTTGTACATGTCCCGTCGCGCAGGAAGCTCAGGAGGCGGTGGTCCCGGTGGTATTTTCAGTATCGGGAAGAGCAGGGCGCGTTTGTTCAATAAGGACACAGACGTCCGCGTCAAGTTCAAGGACGTCGCCGGGATGGACGAAGCCAAGGAGGAGATAATAGAGTTTGTCAAGTTCCTGAAGGAGCCACAAGTATACGAGAAACTGGGAGCAAAGATCCCGCGTGGTGCTATCCTCTCTGGTCCCCCGGGTACCGGCAAAACTCTACTCGCGAAGGCCACTGCCGGTGAGGCTAGCGTTCCCTTCCTCTCTGTATCTGGCTCCGAGTTCGTCGAAATGTTCGTCGGTGTTGGCTCCTCGCGCGTCCGCGATCTTTTCGCATCTGCGAAGAAGCATGCACCGTGTATCATATTCATCGACGAGATCGACGCCATTGGCAAGTCGCGTGGGAAGAACAGCAATCTAGGTGGGAACGACGAGCGGGAGTCGACACTCAATCAACTTCTTGTCGAGATGGATGGGTTTGGCACAAACGAGCAAATTGTCGTCCTTGCTGGTACCAACAGGGCCGACGTACTCGATTCTGCATTGCTACGTCCTGGCCGTTTTGATCGTCATATTGCGATTGATCGCCCAGACGTATCTGGTCGCAAAGGCATTTTCAAGGTTCATCTTGGACCATTGCGACTTTCCGAGAAGCTCCCGGATTTTGAATCACTCGCACAGAAACTTGCTGTGTTGACCCCCGGTTTTTCGGGTGCAGACATCGCCAATGTATGCAACGAGGCAGCTCTACATGCTGCACGTCATGCTTCGGAATTCGTGGAGGAGCGAGACTTCGAAAGCGCAATCGAACGAGTAATTGCTGGCTTGGAGCGAAAGTCACGTGTTCTCAGCCCAGAAGAGAAGAAAACCGTCGCATATCACGAAGCCGGTCATGCAGTTTGCGGGTGGTACTTGGAACATGCAGATCCTCTACTCAAAGTCAGTATCATTCCTAGAGGCGTCGGTGCACTCGGTTACGCTCAGGTACGAAGCCTTGGGTCTATCTCGTCAAGTGATTGACGCTCTACAGTATTTACCACCCGACCGATACCTCTTATCAACGCCTCAAATGTTGGATCGCATCTGTATGACGCTCGGTGGACGTGTCTCAGAAGAAATTTTCTTTGGTGCAGAGAATATCACCACTGGTGCGCAGGACGACCTTCAGAAAATCACGCGCATGGCTTTTGAGGCTTGTGCCAATTATGGGATGAACACGATCATTGGACCTGTCAGCTACGGCGGCCGCGAAGGCGCGCGAGAGAGTTGGACGAAGCCGTTCAGCGAGAAGACTGCGGAAATGCTTGACTCGGAGGTGCGGAAGATGATCTCGTACGTCCGTTCCGTGACCACATGATTCGGTGCTGATTACTTACTCTACTTGTATTTAAGTAACGCGCATGCCAGGACGACGGAGCTATTGACCAAACACCGCGAATCTGTTGAGAAAGTCGCCAAGCTTCTGCTTGAGAAAGAAGTCATCACTCGGTAAGAACATTGATCCTCGCTGATTTCCCTCTTTGTAGTAATAATGTTCCTACAGCGAGGACATGATTGACCTCCTCGGCAAGCGTCCTTTCGTAGGTCGTACAGATGACATGGACAAATGGCTGGACGATAATCGTGGTTCAGAACGCAGTGCTCCCCCACCGCTCGAAAGCCCTGTTGATCCGAGTCGTCACCAACGCCAGCGCCTGGTGTTGCATCATCAGGATTAGGAGACAAAACTGTCTAAGTAGTCACAACTTTAGATGGCTGAGTTCATGCACGATAGAGTACTTTATTACGCCGCAGTCCTAATTGCACCTCTTATTGTCAAGACACATCGCTGTAGGTACAATCTTATCGAACGCTGCTATTCCCGCCTCCTGACGCATAGTTGGGCATTTGGTGTTCATACGGTATATCTGAACCCGCTCCACGCATCACCTTTCTCTCTTCTTGCTTCAGCCACACTACTGTATCGACCATTCTGGGATTTGGCGTGCACATTCTCGAAGCCGTCAATCACCTCGTCACGCTCACCTCGATCTCGCGCTTTATTCTCCAGTCTCAGAAGAACGGTGTAAATGAGTGAGCTCAGCCAGCCGACGACAATGTAGGCCAGTATGATCCCATGGCCAAGTCGGTACCACGGTCGGTCCTGTGCACGATACTGCATGCGCGGTAGGTCAATCGTTGATTTGCACTCGTGAACCCGAAAGAACATACGACGTTGGATGTTACGGCACCATTCAGATTGCCACTAGATTGGATAGATTGGATGTTCGTCTGCTCGAAATATGGCAGGTGAACAAGAAATACTTACAAGGTTAGGGCGACGCCTATCGCGGCGGCGCGCTTATATGAACCCTCTACGTTGCTTGAAATCCAAGCCCTGTTGTGGGGTGTAAGAGGGATTCATTAGCTCAACGAAAGTGACCTGCTTACGCGGTGTTCGCTGTTCAAGGTTGCCGGTGATGAGGAACTCAGAGAGAGAGCGTAGAAAATTGGGAGGGTTACGTACGGACTACGGAATACAGAGAGCTGCAGGGAGCTTCAGCGAAAGATAAGGGGGATGCGCATTTGCTTCGAAGACTTACGCCGCGGCCACGTAGACAGCAAAATATGACAGGGAAGGATTATGTGACAAGATCAGGATGAGATACCCTATGAAGCCCGTTCCAAAAAGGGCCCTGTAGGTTTCTGTGAGTCGGACGACCTCCCGAGGAAGAAACAATGTAAGCGACTAACAGGCTTATGTATCCCCTGTGGCCGAGCCGATCGCCCAATAGACCAACGAGGAAGGTAACCAGGCATGCCAATACGTATACTGGCACTGACATGAGGTTGGCAGCCGTTGCCCTGAATCCCAACTGTGCTCGAGGGATGAGTCAAGCCCGGTGACGGCGGCTAGGTCATACTCTCACCTCATTGATGATCGTTGGCGTAAACAAAGAGAAGGCGACCAAGGGCCCACCGCTGTGAACGGATTTCCATTAACATGTGGTACGCGTCAAGTGCCGGCACGCAACGACACCCACATTCCCCCCGTTATTCCCACTGTGTGGATGACGTCATCACGACATGAGATTTAATTTGGAGTAAGACGCACTTGTTGCAAATGTTTTCCAGTCTGTTAGGGACTGCCATAAGTATTTGAGATCGAATTTTTCCCCGTCGGCGCTGAACCGCATATCTTCTTTCAATGATCGGATCATAAACACACCTACGTACACGGTCTGTCAGGGGTGCTGTTAATGCGGATGCACGTGTGGTCGTCACATACGCTCGGGCTCTGTGAGAAATTTAGCTGTCTCCGGGAAGTCTTGGAGAACCCAGGGAGAGGCCATCGCGATGAGAACGGTGGCGAGCCCCTCTAGAATGAAGATCCATGCCCATCCAGGCTGTCCGCCGACGCCGTCCATGTTGTGTATAGCCGCGGCCAGGAAGCCGCCTGGTTAACGCAGATCGTTAGAAGTTGAAGCAGTCAGCAAACTATCCTCGGACTTTGTGTAAACTATTATTACGCACTGAACGCGCCGGCGGATGTGGCAAGCGAGAAAAATATTGCGATACGTGAACCTAGCTCCGAACGCTTGTACCAGCTGAGCAGCGCGCCGGCATCAGAAGGAGCTCGTTTTCGACAAGTGTACCTGGCGCCAAGTTTGCTGTGGCCACTTACCATGACAGGTAATATACGATTCCCGGATACAGACCAGCCTCCGCCACTGCCAATAGACACCGAAGGCCTATAACCTCGTCCATCAGCATGCGCTGGTGAGCCTGGGTGGGCAAACAACTTACCAACCAGATCACCATAGGTGCGGGCGAAGCCATGGCACATCTCAAGGGTTGGAGGTCGTGTAAGGACGGGAAGAGGATAATGGAGCGGCAGCCTACCTGAGCGAGTCCCCACACGAATACTATAAAGGGAATCCATCGAGACGGGCGCAGATACCTCAGGGCGAGATTACTCGGGACCTATACAACTTATTTATAGGTTTGATTCATTGGAGGAGAGGGCGCCCCACCTCGAAGAGAGAAAAAGGTACGAAAAATATCGTCAGCGCCGCGAGATACTGCTTGTCTGTGACGTGTAGGCTCTTCTCCATGTTGTACAGCTGTAGACAGGAAGATGAAGGTGTATGTGTGAGCGCAAGTAGCGCGAGTCCTGCAGAGAAATTCATACGCGCGCATTGCCAATGCTGCCTCTGTCGAGGAAGTTCATAAGGTAGAGCAGAGCCAGCCATGGCAAGAGTCGGAAGTCTATCTTGCGCTTCAACTTGCGGGGGTCTACGCCAGATATGTCAACGTCTGGGCGATGAAGATTAGGTGCGAGTGACGGCAGTTCTTCGAGTTGCACTTGGAGGCCCTCTTCATCCTTGCTGTCAGATTTCCGCTCACCATTCTCCTGCGATAGGCGTTGGGGGTCCATGGCCGCTGGAGAAGGGCCGAGAGATATATTCTTGAACGGCCTTACATACGAATACGAAGTCGACAAAGTCCAGGGTAGCGCTGCTAAAGTGACCAAGTGACCGTGGCGTGCAGCAAGGATCGATCCGCGGCTCGGTCGCTGTTGACGTGGCAAGCGCTCACATAAACCCGTTTGACATCGAAGAGAAAGAAGTTTCAGCCACGAGGCTGGTGTCGAGGATACGCGCGAGTGTTTCAATCGTTTCTTATCTCTGCTGCGCACCGGACTGAGTGCACCTCACCAATGGAGACGCTTATTGCCGGCGCCGTCACACGCCACAGATTTCCTTGGTGTCTTCTCTCAGTCTGCCAGTGCCGTATCGCCCTTAGCGTTCTTGATCAGACACGTTCCAGATGGTCCTTCGTTACTTTCTGGAATTATAAGACATAACCAACGGGAAAATCACATCACAGTTATGCATTTATCGGATGATTCGCTCTTTCCTGCTACGTCGACCCGGCGTAACGAGGTTTCTTAAGATGTATTGATCTTCATATGCACGGATTTCGCACGTGTGAGCTGATCATAACCTATGATCAACGCGATTGGGCAAAGAACAGCATACTCATGTAGGCACAAGGGCGCACCGAATTTGCTCAAGCTCACCCCGCGCCCACTGTTCTTTACTCCGGTCCAGGCAAGGGCTGGATCCAGGTAGTCGCACCTACACGCAAAGTCCATCAGCTGTCGTTCTGGACTGCGTCGAATCCTACTCGCCGATTGAGGAACACAGTTCCGGTGTGGAGTTCGTCAACCAGTTTCAAAAAGGCGTTTTGAGATTCTGGATTCGTTTCTGCGTTGGTCCATACGGAGGCTGTCAGGCCATACGGAGAGTCATTCATGAGGCGGACGGCCTCGTCATCATTTGAAACCTGACAAACGACATCGACATCCGGAAACGCAATAAAAAAAAGTTCCTACCTTTTGAATTCCGATAACGGGTCCGAATGTTTCTACCTAGGGAACTTTGTCAGTCTGTGTTGCCCCTCCGGCTGCAGCCGCCACGGACCATCATCACTTCCATCGCTATTTCTCATGTATCAGTACGACACGAAAAGTGGTAGCCACAAATCCATCAACTCACTATGATTGACATCAACCAGTACTTGTGGTGCAACGTACGCAGTCCCTTCCAAGTTGCCTCTGAGTCCTCGATTAGAGTAGATTCATTGCCAAATGAACAAGACATACATCTCTGGAGTCGCAAACAGGTCTTCAGGAATCAAAGCCTTGGCTCCAGCCTCAACTGACGAATTTTTGCGTTAGTGAAACAGGAGTCCCTCAAGCAGCAATACTGACTAGCGTCTTGCACCTGCTTGCGGATACGTTGCGCGTGTGCAGGATTAACCACAGGTCCCATGTTCGTCTCCAGCTTTGTGGGGTCACCGAGCCTATAGGTCTGGGGAAATGGAAATTACACTTGCAGTGGGATTAAATATCACCGGACTCACCTTGACTATATCTACAAACTTACTGACGAACGAGTCGTACACCGACTCGTGGACATAGATACGCTGTTGCGACCGTCAAAACACTATGTGGCCTATGAAGTTCGGTAGCTCCTACCTCGATTGCGCAGCAACTTTGGCCGGAATTGAAAAATGCACCTTAGGAACCAGTGAGGGGCCCGCGTCCAGTAGAGCCATTGATTGTCACTCACCATCCACTAACTCAGCTGCTGTATAAGCCAGATCTGCGTCTAGCCTAACGTAAGCAGGGTCTTTTCCACCTAACTTCGAACGGACGTTATCCCCTGACGGACGGTCAACGCAGAAGGACAATGAACCTACCTCTAGGGCAACACCCTTGAATCCCGGGGCCTCAACCGCTGCCTTTTCCACAGAGCGTCCCCCTGCGACACTTCCTGTAAACGATACAAAGTCCACGAGAGGGTGTTGGATGGCGAAGGTCGCGAGGGTCGGTGACAAATGCAAGACTTGAAGGATGCTTTCGGGAAGCCCGGCGCGATGCAGAGCCAGAGCGAAGCGCTCTGCGGTGAGAGGAGTTTGCGGTGACGGCTTCAAAAGCACTGAGTTGCCTGCGATGATTGCTGGCAATACCGAGTTGATCATGGTAAGATATGGGTAGCTGGTGCATGGCGATGACACTCTTGTTCGTGAGGATGGAGCCTTGGCAGAAGTATCACTCACTTCCAAGGAGCAATGACGAGCACAACGCCTAGAGGTGTACGACGGATAAAACGACGGAACCCTGGCTTATCAGTATCCTGAAGACCGACATCCGCAAGGGAAGTCTCCGCAATTGAGAGCATGTATTTAGCTCGTTCAATAGTGCCGTTTATTTCCCCTGCGTTCTGCGATACTGGGCTTTATTGACACCAGTCAACGAGTTCCAACGGATAAAACAGGAAATGCATACCGCCCCATCTGCAGGGTGAGCTCGAGCGGTATCTCGTCGCTCAACTTCTGGAACTCATCCTGATGGGCACATCCGGCTCTCAGCTACGACATCAAGTCGAGATCGCGCACATACCACAAACTTTGCGCCAATAGCGAGACGACCCTTCAGCGGGACGCGAGCCCAGAGCTGGTGGGCGACAGCTGCACGCCTGATGACACCATCCAACTCTGGCTCCGAGGGAAAGGTGCGAGTGACGAGGGGCTGTTGATTGTGAGGAGTGATCGTAGTCTGCGACGAAGCCATTTATTTTTATTTGATGAGCTCTACACGAACGTCTTGCTATAAGCCTCGGCGCCGATGACGTCAACCAGTCCCCGCAGCGCACCACTCAGCCACCCCTTCACGTCCTCCGTCTCCTTCCCCGCCACCCGCACCACCCGCCCGCTCGCGTCCCCGTGCACAGCGCTCAGCGACCACAGCACGTCCGGCGCCTCCCTCGCCCGAAACACGCTGATCTCCTCCATCCTCGCCTCGAGCTCCCGCACCACGCCCTGCACCAGCGGCCCACACAACAACAGCGTCGCGTAGCACGCGTACGGGCCCATCCGATCCGCAAGCGCGCGCCGCGGAAGCACTGGCACACCCCCGCGCGCTCCACCACCAGCCACCGGCACCGTACCGTCCCGTCCAGCAGCACAACGTCGCGTGCGGTGCGCACACCGTCGACGAACACCTCGTTCGCGCTGTAATACCTCGCGAACGCCCACTCCTCCCCGCGCGCGCGGCGCCCGGACGTGTACCAGTCGAGCAGCGCCGCGGACGCGCCGCGCGCGAGGCGGAATGTCTGCGACTGGTGGTACGCCGCGTCGCGGAAGCATGTGACTGGGTCTGGGAGCAGGAAGAGGGCCCCGCCCGTGGCGACCGATACGTCCAGGCGCTGCGCCGTCGTTGTCGTCGCCGGGTTGTTCGCCGTGCTGGGTGTGGCGGCTCTGCCGCCTGGTCTGGCTTTGAACACTTTTGTAGACCCCTAATCGCATGAAGAGATGCGTTGTGTTTTTTTTTCTCAATCTCCGTCCCGGGGCGAATCAAGATGACCGGGCACAGTGAGAGACATACTTGAGAGAGGAGCAACAGTCGTGCGTCTTGTTCGATGTTTATGGAGAGAGATATGCGATCCCCACCAACGAGCCCTCCTCCATATGTCATCATGTAAACCAACGCTACGCCCTCTTGGTGCATCCGTAGGGATAACAGCTTCAGCGGATACGCGTAGGATAACACGGGGAATACGACTTGGTTGTTGTGGATTTGTGCCGTGATCTTGCCATGACCTGCGTCTTGGCCGATGTTGCTCATGGATTGCACTGATAAGCCAACACGTCGAAATATCAAACACTGCATTTTTCCGTGTCTCGTTAAGGATGTCATATTTGATATGGAAAACATACAGTCATGCCAGGAAATCAGTACTAAGGAGTGCGCTGTCGGTTGACATCATGAGTCGAGTCAAAGCCGAAATATGTGCCCAAAGGTATGATAATATACAGGAGAAATGAAGAGAGGGGGTTCATGGGGATGAGAATGACATGCGAGAGGTATCGGAATAAAGAGTGCCTTGAAGAACAGCTGTAAAGAAAAGTTAAATCGACAAAACGATTAAACGACCGAATAAGATAGCCCAAATCATGGTCATGAAAAAAGTATGAGCACAATATCTCAAGTAGAAAGCTCAATATCTGCGAGTTGCTAGTGCGCGAATTTCATATAGGTATGAGCGGCTGTTGGAAGAGAGATGTTTGCTGTATTTGCCCTTCCACCCACGCATCTCTTGTCGATGCCGCTCTTCCGCGAGCCTGCAAGTGTCCAGAAATGTGTCATCTACGTCGTAGACCATTGATGCACGGGAACCCCGCTCGCTGCCAGAGTCAGATGGACTTTGCGCGCGACTGCGTGTCGAAACAGGTGAGTCGACCCTACTGGAGGCTGCACTGCTGCTGGTTTCAGAGACGAGACTCGACGAAGTCCGAGATGGGACGGCGCGAATAGTGCCGCCTTGGGCCTCCCAAGCACTGGAATCCTCGCCATCGTCGCCTAGACCGGCGAAAACGTCTGGCTCATCGTCTTCCGGAGAAAGGGTCGATATCCAGCACATGCGGCCAGGATCAAATATCATGTTCCCAACTCTCCGGGCACCAGATGCGAAGGAACCAACAGGGGATCCCATTGAAGATCCCGTTAGCTGTGTGATGAGGGCCGGTCGAGCTGGCGCCATGGCCACATCAAATTCGCGGAGTGCTTGATCATTTCCCTCCCATCGCAATGTTTGAGGATTCCATTTCATCTCTCCAACAGCTGGTCCACATCAGAAATTGAAGTTCAGAGGATGATAAAATAAGGCGCACTTTTGGGGGCACTGGGACCACCGAGATTTCGAATCAAGGTCGGTTTCCGCCGCGTTTGATTCAGCGGAGAGGCAACTTTCTTTCGTGGTGGGGAGCGGTCGAAAACTGGTAACTTTGGAGGGATCTCGATTCTTCCCGTACGCTTGAGTGTACGGGGAGGCGCTTCAGGGCCTTGACAGACTGAGATATAAAAAATCCGTTTCGGAGTATATTCACCCAAGAACATACCTGAACCACTCATCGATAGTGAACGAATAGACTTCTTTCGAAGTGTACCCTTTCCAGAGTCTTTATTCTCGGCGCCCTTTTCCCGGCTCGCACCTGCCACACGGCTACCGTGACCCCTTGGCTGGACACGATATTGACTTTCCTTATCTCGGTCCGTGGGTAGGTCATCAAAGGCGTCGAGCTCAGTGCCGTCGCCATATAACCGTTGCCGCTTTGGCTTCTTGAGAACTTTCGGAGCAGACGTGGATGCGTTTGAGCTGCTAGTTCCAGATCGCGAACGCAGACTGAGTGACGATGGTGGGCGTGGGAGATTAGGGGAAGCGGCGCGAGGAGTAGCAGAGGACGAAGGCGGAAAGACGGATGATATTGGGGGGCGTGCTTTCAAACGAGAGGACGACGTCGGCATGGTTAACCGCAGCGCAGCTGGGTTTGAAGATGGAGTAGAAGGACGCGTTGGTGGCACGTTGTAGTCGAGCGCACGGATTCTGCTTGTGGAACTCGTGTGCTTCTTTGCCCGTGAAGACGCGGTCGGCGCATCGTACCGAGCAAACTGAGCCGAGGGTACAGGAGGAGGCACGAGAGATGGATTTGGTTGGACACCCGACAATGGTGACTGGCCTATTTCCATCAAAGAAGATAGCGACGCCTTGCGGGTGAGACGCTTGTGCGAAGAGGGTGGGGAGGCCGGCTTGAGACCCGAGTGGGATTTCTGACCTCGCAAACTGCCGGACTTTGCCGCGAGGAAAGAACTGCTACTTGTGGCAGGTGCGGAGAGCAACGCCTGATAGGAATGAGTGCGTGTCGGCTGAGCACGTGGTGGAGGCGAGGGGGATAGTCTGATCTTCTGGAGCTGACGTGAAGAGGCCGGTGGTGGGGCGATCGGGGATTTGGTGCGATCTGTCCGTGCTTTAGTGGTAGGCTTGACTGTTGGCGGGCGCGAGGATATGTTGTTGGTACGAGCTCCTGAACCGGACTGGCGTTTCGACGGAAGATGTTGGGTGTTTTGAAGCAGTCGACTCGGGCTGAAGTCCACATCGTCGTCGATGACAAGTCCGATCTCCATGTCATCCTCCGGGTCAGGGGCTGGGGCCTTTGGTGTGGACTCAGCGACCGGTGCCTTTTTCTTAATCTCGAGGATTTTGGATAGTTGCTTGCCACATGTGCCCGAATCGAAGAGGGCAGATGGGATGACCAATCCTTCAAGCTCACCACCATCGTCGTCATCGTCATCCTCCGTTTCCGTCTCCGGAAGGGAGGTAGAGGTAGAGGAGGTAGAGCCTTGGTCGAACCCCAAGGTGGAATAAGTGTCTGAGGATTGAGAGGACGACGTTTGATCTTTGTCACCCCATTCGAGGGAATTCTTGGACGATTGATGAGAAAGGGGCCGTAGGGATAACCGCTTAAGATCCGAGGGAAGAGCGAATGCGGATTCAAAGTCTTCGTCGATTGTGGTGGAAGCGACGGGGGTCGCTGAGTCGACCTTGGGACGAAGGGTATCCATTTTTATAGTGGATACGCCTTCTTCCTCTTCATCATCTTCATCTGGCGTCGGTTGTAACGGAGGTCGGATGATGATGGACTGTTGTGGGGGTGGGAAGGCCCGCTCTGAGAGAGCAGCGAAGCTGGCAGGGACAGCCTGAACCTTTGCACCCCCTGTCTCACCTAAATCCATCTCAATGTCCCAATCTTCGACATCGTCCTTGTCCGACTCGGGGTCGAGGGCGTCGAGAGGCCCGTCGTCAGTGAGGTCGAAGTCAGCATCTGGCCATTCTTCGGTGACGGGAGGAGCAGGGATGCGATTCATGGGACGCAGAGAGGAATGCGCGGAGACTAGAATGTCCCCCTAATTGAAGAGGAGGAGAGCAAACAGAGAAAAAAAGGAGAGGAAGGGGTGATTTATTCGCGGATATTGGTCGGGTCGGGGGGTCGGGCGGGAGAGTAAGTGCGACCGTGAGAATGTGAATTGGATGTGAAGCTCCGTGTCACACGTCACACCGCGTTCCGTCACTCGTCATATGTGTCACTGTATTGCCTCAATAAGGCTTCAGCCTCGCTAGCTCCCGTGAGTTGTGCTCAATCTCGTCCAGCTCGAGTTCACCCAACCGTCCATCTCCATCCTTGATATGCGACCCCTCCCCGTCTCCCAAATACTCCATAGCCTCCTCCAACCCCTTTCGTATCCGTAAACCTCGCTCGAGCATCGTCTCCCACAGGCTCTTCAATTCATGAGCAGAGAAGGCCGGCCGGAGGCGATTAAACGCTTGCATGTAAATATCTTCGTTGTATTCAATAATGTTACCATGTGGATGTGCCAATATGCATGCGTACCTTTCACCAGCGGACACTCTCCGATAGCTCGTAATAGCACATTTTTTGCCCTCTCAAAATTACCCGCCCGTATCTCCAGCTCCAGTAGCAGTCGCCATAGGACCGGGCTACCCCGTGTGCTGGTCACAGAAGAACTTGAATTAGTTATTCGCATCACATCCGGGGTAGACGCACCGTTCTCGCTCAATGGCCGCGGTCAAACTCCCTCGGATCCGCTCAACTTCCCAGAGCCATCGACCCTTCTCCCACCCACCGACCCAAATCTCGGCAGTGCGCCTCGAAATGCCTCTTTCATCCATCATATCACCGGAGATACCGACATCTCCTAACTTCCGTACGTGACCCCAAAGCCCTTGGCCCCTTTGCATCTCCAGGAACATGCCCAATAGGATGGTGTTGTCAGGGAACAGTTCTACGGCATCTTCCAACCGCTCGCGAAGGACAGCAGGACGTGTTGGGCTCCTTAGAGTCGAAATATGGTGATAGAGCATCCCAATCGATGCGACTGCTATGCTCTCTTGGACCACGGTCCCGGCCTCGAGAGGCGCTGTCAGAAATGACGGTAAAGAATGGCCCGTCAACAGCTCCAGTAGGGCACCCAGTTTGTCCATGCTTCACGTACTTTCCACAAAGTCTCAGGAATCTCGCGAGCTGTAGCCTCAAGGGCGCGCTTGCCTCGCAGGACAGCCAGACCAAGGCCTTCTACCTCAGCAGCCCGTAGTACGACTCTCGTAGCGGCATCCGAGTCATCAGCTAACCACTCCATTTCGGCCCAGTCCCACCAAACTGGACCCGCGCTAAGCCTACTCCTAGTAGATGCTGGCGAGGAGAGCACAGTCTGATAGACCTTGCGCGCCTCGTCGAGGCGTCCTCTTAGGCGTTCTAATCGCGCATGAGCGGCCCAGTGAGGTAAAGACTCCGGTGCGCATGCAAGAAAACGGCGCGACTTTTTCAATGCACTGGAAAATACGGTCAGTCGTACTCGGTGCACGAATTGAACACACTCACCCCTTGACGTCGACCGCAGCTTCGAATGCGAGTGTTAGCAGGTCCCATTCTACGTCGTCATCACCCATGCGGCATTGCTCAAACACATTTCTCACAAATTCAACATCAACCCCAGCTATATCTTCCTTCGCCCACATAGCCCATCGCGCCTTTCCATTCCGAAACTCTGAAGCTTCAAGTGGGCCAATACACCGATAGCTCCAGTTCTTGATTGGCCCAAAACTGTCCATGTAGTGCTTCTCTCCACCAACCAGTACTCCAGCATGTGATTCTGCCATGGAAATCTGTGCATCAGTCGAGTGTGGAAAGATTGCCCCTATGTATGCTTTCGAAATCAGATGGAGCTGGGCCCATCGGTCATCATCACCGGCTCCGGCCATGGCTTCCAGGCCAGGAACGTGAAGACCCAGATGGGACAACCACATGAGTCGAAACAGATTCTTCGAGCGGTTCGAGGTAAGCGCGAAGAGGAACGGCCGAACGTCGGAGAAGAGGATTGTCGCATACGGGTCCAATTCGGCATCAGGGTCGATCGATCGCAACGGCCGTCTCAGTGGTTCATCGATCCCCATCTCTTCATGTGCCCAGCGCTGATATGGATCCGAGAGGGAAATAGCAACAGCAGCAGAATTTGACCTTGTACTAGATGGCGCGAGTGTTGGCGTTCGCTCTGGTTTACCCGCAACGTACCACTCCGCCCAACCTGTTGAACCGGGCTCGCCTATTCGTGGAGCTTCCAACTCCCAGTATTCCTCAAGATTATTCATCTGTTCTTCGAATGTGATTTGGCTGATCACTGGTGGGTCGTGAAAACCCGCACTGTAAGAATGACACGCGGTAAGTGACTGCATGGCATAGGAGTGACAGCTGGGAATACAGGTCTGTTTGCGCCTGGAATAATGCCACCGATCGTTCAATGAAGCCTGAAAGAGCATCAGAAAGCTCGCGAACAGAATATATTGGATCGGACATACCCGCCTGACGTAACGCGCAAGTAAATCGCCAAAAGACTCTTAGCTTTTCCAATTCACTCGCCGCAGAAGTGAGCACCCGAATGGCTGCCTCCTGTACCCCATCTACACCATCAGATCCGTTTCGGATTCGCCAGTCAAGCCATGCCAAAAAGATATTGATGTCTCCTGTGGACAATGCCTTTTCCCATTCTTGCCGCGACTTTTCACTTGTCCATACTTCCTCTCCTGCATGAAGATACAGGAGTCGGATGCGGGTCGAGGAGGAGCCTTCCAGAAGAGTTGGTAAAGCGCGACCGAGGATGGAAAGTGTGATCTCGGAGCGGACTTTGGAGGCATTCTTAGATGCGGCGGGCACCTGGGATAATGAGAGCGAGAGGAGGGAGAGCCACGTAGACACGGAGGATGGATCACTTGAGAGTTGCTCTTCAAGACTTCTCATCTTCTCGTGGCTGGAAGGGAATATTGTCCCATCTTGGTCGCTGTCATCGTTGCTGTCTGATGCTGCCGATGCCGACGAAGAATCGCTTTCGGAATCATGATTCTTGTCAGGATCGAGAGACCTATAGTCTTGCTCAACAAGACGCGGTCGACGAGAAGGCAGGGGAATAAACCCGTCCGTCTCCTGATATTTGTGACTTGCTTCCGCTGATGTTACAAGCCAACGCCTCGAGGTGGTCTCGAGCAGACGTCGGGAAGCCACATCACTAATTCCAAGAAACTAATCGATCTTCTAGCATATGAAACAATTCATCGAGTGTGTGGGCCGTACCTTTTGGCGACCACCAGTTACAACCTCCACCGATCGGCTACTACGGTGCACGGCTGTCCACGCCCGTGTGAGCCCGAGGATTTTCCTGCCCCCTTCTGTATTATTAGCGGTCACCAATTACACCGGGTGGTACTCACGTCCAACTAAGTGATATCTTGGTATATCCTTGGAAGCTATCCCTCCATATTGCACGCTCAATGGGTCACCCTTCTTATCTGAAAAGAACACAGGTTGCGAAACATCCTGCTGCCTTGTTCTACGAGCAGAGTCTTCCTCGGCCTTTTTTCTTTCATCATCAAAGAATTGGTCGTCATTCTGCAAATCTCGACTTCCGCCTCCGCGTTCACGAGAAGGACCTGGACTAGAATGCCTGTCTCGTCTGTCTCGTTCCCTCTTTTTGCGAGCGCTCTTCTTGTCTTTCTCCTTGGGACCTCGCTTCTGCACTGGAACTGTGCTGGATGCCGCCTTCGCTTTATCTTGCGTAGAATTGCCTCCAAAGTCAGGAAAAGAAGTGAACGAGGGTGGGAAGGAGGAGAATGAAGGAGGAGCAGGCATCACTGGCGTTGGGTCAAACGGTCAGCCGTAAGGGTCACGCAGCGGCCGGGCCGGGATGTTTCGATCTATATTACATAACGGTAGCAATTCGACTCGCACTCGCCGCACAACCGTATAAATTGAATTTTTTTCTGCTCTTTTCTGCAGCTGTTCATCATGTCGGGAAAGTGCTTCTGGCTGCGTTGTGAGAAGAAGCCTCTCGAGCACCGAGCAGCTCTTACTCCCTCCATCGCCCGCAAGCTCATTGAATCCGGTTTCAAGGTTTACGTTGAACGCGATCAACAAAGGATCTTCGATGATTCAGAATATGAGACGTACGTTCGTAGAATCAATCCGCCGTGAACCGTGTTGACCCAGGAGATCAGAGTCGGATGCGAGCTTGTTGAGAACAACACCTGGCCCAACGCCGCGACCGATATACCTATCATCGGATTGAAGGAGCTGCCTACTTCCGATGCCCCCCTCCCCCACACGCACGTGCAATTTGCGCACTGCTACAAACAGCAGGCAGGCTGGTCGTCTGTTCTCGCTCGTTTTCACCGCGGAGGTGGAACCTTATACGACCTGGAGTTCTTGAATGACGCGAACGGTAGGCGCGTTGCAGCGTTCGGGTTTCATGCGGGCTTCGCTGGGGCCGCGGCCGGGGCGTTGGCATATGCCGCACAACAGAACGAGGAGAAGCTTGGCCGCTTAGAGCCATATCCTAACGAACAAGCAATGGTAGCTGATGTGAAAGCCAAGCTCGGAGGAAAAGAAGCGGGTATCAAGGCCCTTGTCATCGGCGCCCTCGGACGCTGCGGACGAGGCGCTGTTGACCTTTTCAGGAAAATCGGACTTGATGAGTGCGTCTAATGCTGTTCGGTATGTGACGTGGTTGGTTGATCTGGCGTCTATAGAGACAACATTGTCAAATGGGATTTGGACGAGACCGCCAAGGGCGGGCCCTTCCAGGAGATTTTAGACGTTGACATTTTTGTCAACTGTATCTACCTGACGACACGCATACCTCCATTCCTGACCGAGGGACAGATCCACTCGGTGGGGAACACTCGACGACTACGCGTTGTCGTGGACGTCAGTTGCGATACGACGAACCCCAACAACCCCATTCCCATATATTCGGTCAATACCACTTTCCTCGAGCCGACCGTCGCGGCGACCGTCGGGTAAGCGGAAGGGAGTGCCTTGCGAACGTGGCACCGTCGAAGCTCATGCATGGTTACCAACAGTGCCGGAAGTCCGCCTCTGGACGTTATCTCAATCGATCATCTCCCTACACTACTTCCCCGGGAAGCGTCCGAGCAATTTAGTGCCGACCTCCTTCCGTCTCTGCTAGAATTTCCCGATAGAGATCGTGCGCGGGTTTGGGTGGAAGCCAAGAGGTTGTTCGAGGAGAAGTTGGCGGAGGCAGCAAAGGTGGAGAAGCTGTGAGACGTAAGGGCGACGTGGGCTCTCGAGAACGAACGAGAAAGAAAAGAAAATTAAGTGTATGACCGTTGTTGTACTGTATGCCGCGGATACGCAGACAGAGATCGATCAGGCGATGGTATCCAGGGAGGCTGTGCGGCCACATCATCCCCTTCCCTTTGTATTCTTTCTCAACCATCCGTTTCCCTTTTATTCCCTGGGCTGTCCGAATCGCTTTATCACACTCACACTGGTGCTGGCCGCCCTCACACACACCCTTTCCACCTTAATCCCTTCCAGTGTTTCTATCTTCCCCCATTGTATCATGGCTCTCTCAGACCTGTCCATTCCTTCCATTTCCATCTCCTTTGCGCTCCCGGATGACCCTCCCGTCGAGCCGTTCTCTCCTTTTGATATCCAATGCCCTTCTCCCCCCACCCAGGAAGACGGTTACAGACCTTCGCTTCTCAGCCCTCCTCCTGTGGTTTCCCCCCGCTTTTCCAGACAGCCTTCTCCTTTGCGCCCCCAGGATACTTTTCCCGTTGCAAAGGGTCTCGATCGTGGTCGGTTTGAGGCACTTCTCGCATCCACGAGAGAGCGAAATGCCAATGCGAAAAAGGAACCCGACCTGCGGAAGGAACTTGCGATGAAAGCTCACAAGAGCAAGCAGAGTACGCACCTTTTTTTTTTTTTTCGACCCTTGCATTGAGTCCCTTCTAGTGGAACGTCGTGCTCTATTCCTATCAAAAGTCCACGCCCCTCCCTCTCCTACCGCTACGGGCCTCCCGACAACTCCTCCCGAGTCTCCAGCCATCTTCCATTATTCACTACCTTCCCCGGGCCTCGATTCCCCACTGACCGTATTCGAGTCTTTGCAACAGAACGATCCCTCAGGACCAGTTCAACACCCTTCCGTCCAGCCTTGGGTCGAGCAGGTACAATATCGTCAACCGAAGAGCGCCAGCGCCCGTCTTCCCTCTCTCGAACAGATCACGGCACGCCTGAGCTCCCATGGGCATTCTGCGACTGCCAGGGATGAGTATCACCGCCCTCCCATCCCTTTGCCTACATTTCTGCGTTCCCCTTCTCGCACGAAGCCCGCTAGGAGTACATCCCCCCCCTCTTGTCCTCCGAAGCAACGGATGGTCAAAAGAAAATCGAATCTGAGATCGCGCCGCCGATTCCAGAGGAAGGAGAACGTTATATACCCCTCGCAAGACCCACGTCTTGCCAACGTCCTCTGGCCTAAGACTGCAAGCCATGGCCACGGGAGTCCCGCGGAGCTCCGGGTCATCGCTGACCGACCTCACGGAGGCTAATCTCAACGCGCTCAACTCGCGTACGCTCACCGGCCGTGACATGATGTCAAAACTCAAGCGTCGCACGTCCGTGCTCCCATCTGCCGATGACGCCGGTTCTCGCAGCATGGATGAAGACGAGCGCCGCGCCAGGCGAATCAGTGCACCAGCTGAGCTACCCAAGCGTGAGCGTGGGGGGTTTGCTCACCCCATCCTCGCGCTTCCGGGTGCGTTTTGATCCCTTGCACCTCGTTTCATGACGGACTCGACCTCTGCATTAATTCTATCAATTGACTTTTGTTCATTGTTTTGTCCGTCTCCCTTCCTCGCCTTCTGCATTAGGCACATTGTATCTGAATGGACATCATCTTTCGATCGTCGTCAGGGTTGATGTTTATTTATTTATGTAGTTTTATCGCCATGAGAGGTTGTAAAATCGATGGGGTGTTGGCTTCCCTTCCACAGCGCCTTGACCACAGCTCGTATTTTTCTTTCCGTCCCACTCCCTACTGCGCGGCTGTGCCATGTAGTTGCTCTGCTCGGCTTGTCATCCAGTGCCCATTCATTTAATCATTAATTGTACTGTTCTCGGTGTGTGTTATCCTCTCACGCGGTGATTGGAGACTTGCCCCATATATTTCCTCTTTGAGGTGTAGTGGTCCAGAATTTCACCATAATACATGCAGGTAAGCTACACAACTACAGGATTGACTTCGTGAGCACACGGGGTACAACATTCTAAGGGGGGGAATCGACAGCACCACAGTTATATAAATGCAGGCGCTGAAACTTCCGGGTCTGCGACTCCGTCCGAGTGACACACCGGAAAGCCCATCGCCATCCAAGAAAAAAGCTTCTACGTGTATGGCAGATCCCAAGCGATACAAGACAACAACAGGACATGACAAGAAAAAGTTACCCCGAGGCGGAGAAGCGAGAGGGTGTCGACGGCAGTCTGAATAGTTCCAAGACGTGCAAGCGGCGCTCTGCCAAGGCATTCAGTAAATTGGGTAGCAGACCTTTCATATGCCACTCACGGTAGTCCAACCTAGCGTGATCATCCAAGCCCTCGTCATCCGATTCGTCGAGCGGGTCAATGTTTTGCATGCGGTGCCATGACTCTGTCGCAGTGTCAGCGAGTGTACGGACGTATCACAGGAGGACCTAACGACGTAATAGGGAGTAATCGTCTCGGTGTTCGAACAAACGCTCTCTGGTGCGCAGGCTAGCGTTGACTATTACGGACACGGTCATTCAATTAGTGATGGATCGTCGAAAGGACAAACCTGTCAACGGGACGGGCTGCGCCGGCTTGACCTTGCCTCCATGCGTAGGGACGTAGTGATGAAAGGTGGTTCGATTCCCATCCAGTGCGTAATATTGCTGAGCGCGAGCTCGACGCGCAGAGGAAGATTCGGCATCTACGACCACATTAGACGAGTGGCTCGCGTAGCGCAAGCGATGCAAAAGGACGAACCATGCGAAGAAGAGCCAGACAATGTTCTTGTGGTTTTATCAAGCTCGCCGCCAGCGACCAATTCCTGTAGAAAGCGGCTTCTAGCCTGGGCCATCTTCCTACCCCACTCTAGTTCTTCTGATGGGTCGATGTTTTCCTGCGTTTGCTGTTCTCTCGACAGGCGGAGTAACCATGGTACCTTACCGGGGTTGCGACGAGCGTGGTCGTCCGAAAATGGATTTGCCAAATTGGGACCCTCATGGTAGTGGAAAATCATCCACAGAAACGCCCTTGCGCGAGCAGCCGAGGATATATTGATGGGGAGGAAGAGATCTACGAATTCGACATCTGGCTCAAAGTGGACAGGCATTAAAGACTGTCCATCCATCAGATAAGTGATGGGAAGAGTACGTAGGCACTCACGGAGGAATAATTGACCAGGACAAATATCAAGTTGACAACACTAGTTGGGGGAATATGCCCGGCTTTCTAAACGTCGGGCTGTTAAAGGACCCGGAGCCACTCGAGATGCGAATTCGTACCGCGCGGGAAAGGATATCAGCAGGGGTAGAGGGAGGTGCGGACTTCTGTTCTCCAGGCAAGAAAGCCGCCTTTAGACAATTCTTGATCCTGGGTGCATCCTGCACATTCCCATCCGTCTTCTGCAGGGATGGAACTGGGTGATAACTGCGTAGGGCAGTTTTCATCTCGGGAAAAACTGGAGAAATGACATGAATTCAACGAAGGGGTGGGGCTCGGGGAGGGAGCGATAGCACATACAGGCCATAGTGGTATTTATCCTGCCTACGTTCGTAAGTAGAGATATCTTTGCGAATTCTACCGCAAAGGCTGGGGTTTCGAGCATCTTATCCCTCATGACTTTTGAGCATTTGGCCGAATTGTAGAGGGCGTGCACATAGAGGTCGCAAAAGTTGACCTTGGTTGACGGTTTACCGGGGGTTTCATCTGTGAATGCCAAGGTCTTGTCGTTGAAGACGTGGTAGAGGAACGCATACTGGACGTCGTTGCGAGTGAGGATCTCTGAATCGCCTCGCTTTATGGCGAGGGTTTTTCGCGAGACATACTGCGGTCTGGGGGCAGAGATGAAGAGAGGAAAGGGGGGAAAGGCAAAAAAAGGGACTGACTGGGTGGGCATTCGATCCATCATTGCGCATGACCTGATCATCTCACTCGGGGCTCAGGCTGTCCCACTGACACGAGGCTTGTGTTCCCGCCTTACTTGGCTGCCCTCGACGTCGCACAATGGCCAGCCTTGCAAGTCATTCCCCGGTCTCGATATCATACTCTTCCCTTTTCTCTGCTCCGTCGACCCTCTTACACTCCATCGGTACGTCGGTCTAGTATCCCACGTCGGAACGCCCTATCTATAACCTATTCACTCCACAGAGCAGGCTTTCGGCTCGGGTCCAGACTGTCTGGGAATCATCGTCATCCGCGACCTTCCTTCGGAGTATCCAAGGCTGAGGGAGAGACTCTTGAACCTTGCGCACGCGTTCGCTCAGCTCGATGAACCTGTCCGAGAGAAATATGCAGATGCGAAAAGCAGATACAGGTTCGAGGTAGCGCTTCCGTTTTATCACTGACTGATCTCATCTTCAGCTTTGGATGGTCCCACGGAAAGGTGCGTTGGCATTATACGTTCGGCGCCCGGCCCCGCCGGTAACACACGACGCAGGAGGTCATGAATGGCAAACCAGGTATGGACACCACAGCACCCCTCTTTCGGGGATGCTTCTCAGACAGTCGGGCAGATACCTTGAAAGGTTCTTATTATGCGAACCCCGTCATTGACGCGGCCTCCGTCCACCCAAACATTCGCGAGGCATATCCGGAATATTACGGTACCAATATATGTCGGTCCCACGTCTTGTCCCGCAATTGGTGTCTAATTTTGAGTACTGTAGGGCCAAAAGATGAGAAGAGCATCGAGGGCTTCGAACCTGCGTTCAAGGAACTCGGGTCGTGCGTTCTCTTCGGGCCCCCCCGCCTATTCTCCTCAGCCAACTCCAACTGTTCTCTTCACAGTTTCATTTTTGGCATTGGTGTCAAACTCGCGGCAGCTTGCCAGCCCTTCGCCTCCTCATATTGACGGACTCTTCACTTTCCCTGTCCGAGTTGATCAGCTCATCTCAGACTACCAAGGCTCGGCTCCTGCACTACTTTCCTCCGTCACCCGAAAGTCCTCTGCCTGCAGAGGATGAACCGATTGACAGCTGGTGCGGTTTTCATGTCGATCACTCACTCCTCACCGGCTTGTGTTCAGTATGTTGCTTCCTCTCCCGAGTGTGATTTTTGAAGCCAAGGGACCCATCTGGTTCCGGTGTGACAGGCTTTGTACATCCAGCACACCCCCGGAGCTCTTCCAAAGGTAGTTCCCTCACCCTCACCATCTTCCGGACTCTACATCCGGGCTCGTGGTGGTGAATTGTCGAAGGTTACCATACCCCCTGACTGTCTTGCCTTCCAAACGGGTGAGGCCCTTGAACTCGCGACTGCAGGCAGGTTGCGGGCGACCCCCCATTGTGTCCGCGTGGGTGCAGGGGATGGCGTTGAGCACGTCTCTAGACAGACGTTTGCCCTTTTCATGCAGCCAGACGTCAGTCAGCGCATTAATGATTCGGAGACGTTTGGAGAATTTAGCAAGCGTATATTCGATGGTCACTACAATGACATTAATATACAGTAATGCATACATCTACTTTGGAGAGGGCTCATCAATGCAAACCGTACGGGTCTCCAGACTAATGGACTATCTATTGCGGGTGCGGGGAATACGCGTACAAGAAATGACAACAGGTGTCGATCGATCCTCACACATTTACGTGGGGGCTCCCAGAAGTGGAGGACATTGATCGTGTGCGGCGGTGGCCAGGGGACGTAAGTGCATCTGGTAGGACTGACAACATGGCGGCGGTGAGGCTATTGCGCTTCGAGATCTTCGCTCCCTTCCCGTTAAGCGAGGAGCTTACAGAGGAGTGCAAGTCGTCGAGATCTGAAACGACGCTCCAGTCCTCGCTAGGAGGGCCGCCACCAGTCGAGCTTCCCCCGGAATAGGTCTCAGACCTGCTGGGTGGTGAGGACGGTCCCCTCTCTCGTATGGTTGCCTCTTCTGCGTCGTCGAGATCATCTGTGCGCTCGTCAGGCGCACTCGGCCGTTTAATGAGAGTTCGGGAATATTCCAAGTCCCGGTAAATCGCTTCTATAGCTGTCGCCACACCATTTTCCTGCACGACAATACTTAGCGCCAGAACAGCCGCACTTGGGGGAAATGAACGTACAGATCGGATCTGTTCACCGACTAGTTTCGCCCGGGCGATTTGCCTCTGGTCTGTCGTGGCTGCAACGAGAGCCTCAGCGAGGTTCTCCACCGTTAGCTTGCGAACACTAGTGCCAATGCCAAGGGCCTCTACTCGATCGGCCCAGAAGAACTGGTCCCCGAAGAATGGTCGAATAATGGTCGGAATTCCCGCTGATAGGGGTCAGAAACCGGGATATGGGGGGGTAAGGATCACGGTACCTCGGAGACTGGCGCCGGTCGTTCCCGCTCCACCATGATGACATGCTGCGTCTATCTGTTTGAACAACCAGTCATGAGGGACGGAGGAAATTGGATAGATCTCCTGGGGTAGCGGAACTTCGGGTTCGGTCGCTTCTGCCGTGTTCTTTGATAGCCTGTCTGACCATCCCTTGGAAAGGATGGCATGCACACCACTTCGCACGATGGCATCGATAACGGTGCGTGTCATACCCTTCGGATCCGACACTACGATGCTTCCAAAGCCAATGTACACAACTTTCTTCTTGGACTTGCGGGCCTTATCGATGAACTGAATCAAATCCGCAGAAGGCTGCCATTTCTTAGACCCGACGTCGGCGTCGTCCAGGAACCAGTACCCTTGGATCCGGTCAGTACGAGCACACAAGATGCAAGATGGGTGCAAACCAGTAATCCGGATCCATTCTGGCCAGTCTAGAGGCGCAGGGACAGCTGTCGGGCTAAAATTGTAAAGAAACGGGATCTTATGTGGTTCCATCTTGTCCAAAGATGTGCTAGGAAGCCCCAAGGTGTTGCGTCGCCATCGATTGATCTGTCCGGCCGTTCCCCTCCAGAAGACTTGGTCAAACATCACATATGTCTGTTTTCAAATTAATAAAAGAGAGGTTACATCACATGTAAAGAACACACCATATAGTTGTAACTGCCGCCCATCTAGAGACGCGTCAGGGGCTTCATGTATAATCGGAACATGTACACACTTTATGCTCCGGAACGGCAAAGGCATGAGGATAAGCTCTGTCGGTGATATGAGATGAAGTCGGCTTCAAGTGTAAGGGACTCGCCTTGTTCTCGACCATGTCATAGTGAAGGCCCTGAAGTAGGGAATGCGGAGAGCCTCTGCGATATGATATCCGGCCATGGCACTAGGACTTTCCACCAAGACATCTGTGCCTTGGCATGCTTCCCAGGACGTTTTCAAGAGATCTTCGATCCACCCTCGGAACTGCCCCACTAAACACGCAAGTCGCAGAAAATATCTCTAATGACCTCACCTTCGTTACCCCTTCTCTGAGAAATGCAATTGTGAATGTTCCGTTCTCCACACAAATGCGCATTAGTTCAGCGGGGTCACCACCCACGTAGCCAAATTCGATGCCATGCTGGAGCTTGTCAGTACGACATCGAAACTGAACGGCTCCACGCTCACAGATTCGATCCAACCCTGGAACTCGCCGTGAGTCGCAATCCGTACACGATGTCCTTCCGCGAGGAGTCCCTTGGCGAGTGCAATGTAAGGTTGTACATCCCCTCGCGATCCAATTGTAAGAAACGTAAAGTGCAGTGACTTCTCAGGCTTAAATGTCAAGAAAGTTGATGATGTGGAGGTGAACATTACGGCAGGGACAGAGTCGCTCATGCTCTCGGGCGGGGGCCTCGGATCTGTATCTTCCCGGGGCGTTGCATGAATTCCAAGCTCTTCCAAGAGGAGTGCATCACGTTTCCCAAGGGTGGCAGTGACTGGCCCAGCTTCTGCTTGGCGTCTTCGCGCGCCTTCGATTTGCTTCTCGAGGACACCGATGAAAGCCGATCTGCGGTCCTGTTGGCTAAATTCCAGGAAGAGCTCCTCATGACCTTTGACAATGACAACGAGACCGTAGTGACCAAAGCGGAACGCTTTCGAAGTCTCAGTTGACAGGATATCACGTATAGGAAGGATCATCTAACGAAAGATCAGTAGCTCGTCAGTCATCAGCCATGTATGTCTCACCCTCGTCTTTGAGGTCAAAGTCCCACTGGATTTAAAGCATAGATAATTGCATGATATGTAGAGACGACCGTATACGGGGAGAACACGGAAGAGGTAACCAGGAAAATCTGTTAAATATAAGCCTTTGACCGGTGATTACGACGAAGAACACGGACATCCAAGGAGTCTTTCCTTGTCGTCGAAGGCAAATGAGGCTTGAAATTTCTCAACAATCTCAGGATCAATGGCAGAGTCTGGTGTTTCCAGGACACTATATCCGAGTTCCGGGCCTTGGCTCGATACCATTGACTGGTGGGAACCAGAGGAATACACCTCTGTCACTGCCTTGGCTTCTCTGAGCCCTGCTTGATTATTCGGTGCACTGCCCAGGGTTCTTCGCGACATCCGTAACCATGAGGGGACGGACACCCAACTGGTCGCCAACGATTGTTCTTGCGCCACCTGTGCAGATGATTCGCTAGGTGATGTGAAGGGAGGATATGTGTGGCTTGAGGGAAAGATATTATCAGGGAGGCGGGACCTAAGAGCGGGCTGACTTTGCGTAAACTCATTTGCGTGGCTTGCACCTGAATTATCCGAGGGTGGAGGCGGAAGGGCGATTGGAACAAATGAAGAATTATCACGTTTCTCAACGTGAGTGAATTCCTCGTGCTCATCTGGCTGACCCGGGGCAGCTACAGCTCGACCTAGAGGAAGTTCTTGGAAAGGCCGTAGAAGTGCTGACAACCGGAATGAAGAGGTTCTAGCAGCGGCCTCAGGGTACGATTGTATATGGTCCGAAGTTCCGGCACGAGAGATGGTGGTGGATCGGGATGCGGTTGTATCAATGAGTTGTTCGGCATTTAGAGACTCCTCAGCCTCCGGAACAAAGCGCCGCGTGGACGCAATAGCATCTCGGATCTGCTCAAGTGCCGCCGATATGTCATGGAAGTACGTGAAGAAGTATGAATCAACCGCAAGGTCCTCGCTCCCATCAACCACCTTTACTTCGATGGTCTCACGGAAGTCAAGAGCACTTGATTTATCCACGTCGATAATCGTGGAGTAGGGAATTGCTATCTGCACCAGCCGTGTCAGACGTGAGGAGGGCATGGAGACCTGGCAAGTGTACCTTGACAGTATCCCCCATGTTCTGCGCCTTGAATATCACCCTTCGGATCGCCTTGACCCATTCCGCCCTACTAGGCACGGAATCTGCACACAAGTAGATTGTCTTTGTGTTTGTTCGCAGACGAATATCCCTTTCTTGGTATGGGTCGCAAGCTATGGCATATCTCAGATCTACCATACCACGTGGGAAGTAAGGATCCTGTGGAATAATGTAGTGAATTTCAGATATTAGAGCCTTTCAGTACTCACAGCAGATGATTGATACCAAGAAAGGGTATCGTTCTTTAGAATAAACCAGTGTTTGACCCAGCGCTTTGTCCGCTGTGCCTTCTTGTGTAACGACCCGGACTTAAGTACTTGGTCCTACAGAATAAAGTTATTGGAGGGACTGATAGGCATCAAGTAAAATTAACCTCTCGTGATGGCATGTGCGCAAAGAAGCAGAGGTAAGAATTGGTCAGGTACATGTAGCCCTGAAGCACTGGGACATATTGAGTCCAACGCGCAAAATTTGATTTTAAGCACACGCACAAACCGAGCGCATCAACCAACACGGCATTTCTGAAGTAACGCCAGTCAGGAATGTTGTAACAAGTAAGTGGGTGTAACATCCACCTGTGATGACCTCGTTTATTCCTGCGATGTCAAAAACCTCCGCAAGTTTCTCTGCCAGTCGAGCTCGTCGGTTCGGTTTCACAGTCTGAACAGTTGACATGCTTCCAGAATGCTCTGCATGATGTCGCAGATCGAACTTGGGAAAAGCGTGCTCTAGAACGGGTGACAGTCCAATGGGCCTGTCTTTCCTACCACTAACCCTACGGCTGGCTGTGACAGACTTGGGAATTTCAAAGTCATCCGCGTCCGTATCTTCGTCAGACATCATCGACCTTTGCAGCTGTTCCTGACCCAAAGGAGAGTCGACATTGTCTCCTGGTGTGTCGTTAACTGGAGACAATTCATTCATTGATTCCCCTCGACGAGAGCGGGCCACAGGACGGTAAATCGTGTGTATGGAGGATGCGAGGGCCATCGCTGAAAATCATTAAGACCCACAAGGTAAAAGGAAAGGTACGGAGGTAAAGTAGTGACCCACCATGCTTTCCTTCATCATCACTGTCTGACTCTGCTGGGCTTATGTCATAGTTCATGACCTCGTCATCAATCTCTGGATCGTCGACTAGCGGAAGGGCCTGCAGAGCTTGGATAAGAGTTTGGGTCCCAGCGCGCATCTAGGCCAAAAACACGTTAGACACAGGTGGTAAGAATATACGAAGCACCTGCCGAAGTATCGCCCTGGAAGATCGGGAGAGAATGTTGAGAGCGCTGCTGAACTGGCGACGATGGGCGAATAAACGGTGACTCGTCACTTGTGCGCTGCTTAGTCGGAGGGGACTCCGAACTAGGGGAGGGATATGGGGATCCCTTGTCGGCCACCTGTGCCGTTGCACCGCCTTCTAGAACACACACAAATCCAATCAAAACCCTGCACACCAAAAGTAAACCTACAGATACCTTCGAGATCGCCAGTACTAGCTGTTTCGCGTTCTTTGCCTTTTCGGCTCTGCGAAACAAAACGCTTGGGACTACCCTGCAGGCTATTGTGTTGGGTCTTTGGAAGGTGTGGTGACTTTGACCCCACCGACTTGCTCCTTCCTAGTTTGTCTGACGTTCGCTCGACGACTCTTCGGACTATTTCCCTAGGTGAGTTCGACGTGGATTTGGCAGGGCTATCATTCTCCGTCGTACTCGGAGAGCTCTGACTTGGATCCTGCAAAGGGGCATCGACGGGTTTGGATCGTGAGAGAGAAGAACGGGACATCGCTGTCGTTTCGAGTAAGCAGAACCTAGAGGCCAGAGTACGGTTGCCTACCGGACTAATAATGCCTTGTTCCGAGAGCGAGTATTGTATGCGGTCAGCACTTCGGCCAGCGTTCAGTGGCGCGAGCGCTCAGATGCCTCCTCGTCACGTGATTCGGCTAAATCCAAGAAAACGTGTTGAATGCGTGCCGTTCGCATATACAGGCCTCCTCGCCCGCGGTCGCCTGTCCATCTACGCCCCCGCCTTTCACATCATATCCTTCATGATCCGCCAACCATTGAAGCTAAGAGGAGAGATATGCATAGGCTTCGCTTCCCTGTTCTCGTACGTACTCTCCGCATTTCCTGGTTCTAGCGCGCCGACACCGCTCCAGTTTTGCGGCAGTCATGCTGCTCATCTTCGTACACGTCAGTTGTCTCGCTTGAGCCTTCTTTCGCTTCCTATCTTATCTCCTCTTCTCTCAAGGTTGGCCAGATTAACACTTCCTCCGTCCCTCGCGGAATAGCAATGGTATGTTATGTATTGCACCCTTCTTGAACATAGCCGACCCGGCATCGCTTTGTGTAGGCAAAGATGAACGTGTCACAATATGGGTACGCTTTGTGACCAAAGTATCGACCACCACCTAACCTTTATTCAGGCAAACGTTAGCGCAAGGATTAGGCGATCCCATCACCGGGTTGTATACAACCAATGCGTCCGCACCTCTGGGGACGGGGGCTGGGATTCGTCAAGAGTACAAATTTGGGCTCTACTCTTACTGCGGATATCTCAACGATACTGCTGGCACTTGTGCGAACACCACAATCGAGAACAAGTATCTACCATACAACGCTCTCCTCGCCGACATGTCTCTGAACTACTCGGCGCTAACCATCTTTATCATCAATGGAACGTCCTCGTTTGAAAGCCAATCCATAGGAAGCCACACTCGATCGGCATCGTATCTCATCCTTATTGGGACCATTTGCACGTTTTTAGCACTCGTGATGTGCGCCGACAACTCATCCTCGTTTCTATATATTCCGTTCCTAACAATTACTCTCTCAGTGGCGTCGTCAAACATACGCTAGCATTCTTTGCATCCGCATGCCTAGCTATTCTCGCAACTGTATTCATCTTGACGGCCGCCGCGCTCTGGACTTCTGCCATCCACACGTCAGAGTCTGTGAATGGGCTTATTTTGAACACGACAAGTATCCCATTAGGGATCCAGGTCTCGAGCGGCTCAGGCCTGTCTCTCTTATGGGGAGCCGTTGGGTGTTTGTTTGCTTCTCTTATCCCGTATCTGATCAGGTCCGATTATCTCCTCTGTGCGCATTCACGAAACGGCTAATTCATCCTTATCTAGCTGTTGCACTTTCCGAGGTTAGCCAGCCATGGAAAAGCGTATCTCCAGTGCATTTCATCTCCATTCCATTCACCTGATGATGCCTTTCGACTATCTACCCCCATGAGATCTGTTTAACGCTAACAACGATTGATTCGAATGTTTTGGCGGGACACTGGATAACAGCCCCATCGATATTTACCCGATCCTAGATCACGATGTATAAATGTAATGTATCAATACCAGCCATGTCAACTATGGGGCTCATTTGCCCGATCTATCAGACGTTGCTGCGGACAAGGCGCCTCGTGAACCTTCTCCTGCCCTACCTGTTTGATTGACGCTCGACTGTGACGCGGCCGCCGGTGACCGTTTCGGTTTCGAAACGGTCAGTAAGGTTCGACTTTGTGTTCCGTTGTGTTGGAACTTGGGAGGTGTGCGAATTCATGGAGGGCAAGGCTCTCTTCGTGCCTATAGTTAATATGGTCTAGGATCAACATCGTGACTCTGCGAATGTGTATGTAACGGGAACACGATGATGTGATCCACTGGGGACAATGCTGGCAACAACCCCGATGCGGAGGGACATGCAGATAAGAAGTGGCACTTGCGGCGTTGTTATTGCAGAAACAAGTGCTGCAAGCACATGATCGCATCGTGAAGGAAAAGAGTGAATGTATTGGGAAGGATAAGACGATGCAGCTGGATAGGTCATGCAGTGTCTGGGGCGTCTATCGGCGGGATGTTATGGGAGCCGCAAGGAATTAATGAGATGGGGTTGTTGGTGTTCCATGAGGTTGGGCGGCCTGGGCGCCGGAGTGACGCCGGACATGGGTCGATTCCGGATATGGCCGTGTGGGAAGGGCACAGGTTCTTTGTCACTCCGCAGCAGGTCACTTCGCACTCATTTCACTAACCCACCTCCATCATTATTGCTCCTCCTCTTTCATATTCCTCCCATCCACCTCTTATCCCTCACCCACTCCAAAACTGCCATCCGGTCTACATACATATAACACACCATGGCCACCACCGATGCCGATTGCTTGTGGTCTTTCCTCGGCGAAACTGCCAAGGCTGACCTGCCCTTCTTCGCTCCACTCCCTCAAGCGGACGCTCCCTCCCCCGAGAAATTCGACACCGAGTTTGAGGAATTAGAATTTGAAGGGCCCGTACAGCTGCCTATACAACTCGAAGATCCCTTCTCCACCTTCCGTGGGAACACCCCGGTCTTCACCTCGCCGTCCGTATTTACCCACTCGACCGAGTCTGGTTACGACTTCGCCGCCTCGGAGTACTCCTACGGTTATCCTCAATCGAATTATTCAATGCCGTTGGACATCGCTTTCCACAATGTCAGAGTCAGCTCAGAATACGGTGGCGTCGACCCCATGTATGTGTCGACCTTCAATGACTTACCGTCTTTCGGTCCACTGCCACCTACTCCATCGCCTTCTCCACCCCTCCCCGTGGCAAAGGCTCAGTCTGACTATGGGCCCTCCAAGTCTCGACAACCGCACTTTGGTATTTCTCCAGACAACCTGTCGATACATCGCCAGCAACCTTCAACTCCCACCGTTCCCCCAGTCCTCCCCGTTCAAGTATCAGACGAACAGGTTCACACGGGAGCTGGTAGATTGCACCAGTGTCCTAACTGTAGTCGTGGTAAGGCACATTCACCGGAGAAATATCTTAACCGTCTCAGTTCATTTGCTAGCCTTTGCGCGTGCTTTCAACCTCAAGACCCACTTGGAGACGCACAACCCGGAGAGAGTAAAGCAATATGTGTGCCCCCATAGCAGCTGCAAACGGCCTTTCAGTCGCAAGCACGATCTCCAACGGCACCGTACTGCAATACATCGAGACCAGGCATCGTCATCGTCAGTATACTCGGATTCATCCCGGGTCTCGAAGCACATTGGAGTTACTGCTGGCAGCAGAGCTTGGTGCGACGGATGTGGTAAGGGCCGCATTGGGCGGGAGGAAGGTTGTAATTGCAACGACGCCAAGTAAAGACGTTGTTGCCGAGCTGCATTGTAAGCACTTAGACATCCTCCGTGCGACACGCTTTAATGATATCCCCAGCGCATGAATCCTCTTGATCCCCATATCTGCGGCGGGTCCAGCCACCTAAAGCTGGTTGCTGGCACTCTGTTTGTTGACCAAGGAGTTAGCATCCTTGTTATAGGTTGTTCTTTGCATCACGTTAACGGAGTGACGTTAGTGGTGGGCGTCGTGTTCCCCATGCCGATGCCGAGTCACGGATCGGATGCATTCATGTACCTCTCCGCTTCCGCTTCCGCTTGCTGTTACTTGTCTGGGTCTGGGACTCGTATCGTCATGCTTTCCTTATTTATCGTGCCTTATAGCATTAATTCGTTCCCCTCTGTATAGAAATGGAAGTTGAATCGACTATTTAAGTGGTGGAGCGTTGGGGCGGACGGAGGCTGGCGTGAGGTCATCAGGCAAACCAGGCGTTGAATGCACGTCATAGCAAACAACCCGCCCTCGCCCCTTAAACCCAGTGGGAAGTCCATCAATTACATAAGATTTTGATCTATTTGTACCTACTGTCTCGATTGTGATTCATCGGAGTCGATTACTATCATTTATTCATCGGTCGCTCTAATAGAGTTTTTTCACCTGACATACCACACTGTCTGAATCAAAGTCTGAACTCCTCGCGATCGGGCATCTCAAAATGGCTCCAAAGCGGAAGCAGTGCGCTCCGCGCAACAACTACACTGAAGAACAAGCTGAACAAGATTTCCAAGATTTCCTCCAACACTCCAGATCAACAAACTTGCCGATACCGGAACAGCTCATCGCGACCTCGAAATTGCCCCAAGTAGCTGACAACAGCTGTCCAAATGTCAGCGCCTCAAAACGACAGAGGTGCATGCCACCAGACGTTCGTCAAGATTTCTTAGTTCCTTTAGTTATCTAGTCTAATCTTATTCGCTCAGCCCACCTCGAACCCAACAAGCGCGATCCCTGTGCCAATATCTCAGAACTCAAATCAAGATCAAAGCACACCCATCCCGGACGTTGATGATATCAATAGTCCAACCCAGCCCGAGAGCGCTCGGGATCTCGATCCAGAGGGTGCATGCACTCCTCGTCCTCATCCTGACATCCCTGGGGATTCTGGACTCGGATCTGCCTCTTCAAATCAGGGATCCTTTCGACCAGCCCCGTTGGAACTCGGCGAAGGCGAGTCTGACACAGGAATTTACCTACCTGCTCTGCAGGTAACAATGAAGAATATCATCGCATTGAAAAATGCGACGCTTGAGGAAGGCGGAATGGACACGGACGAGATTGATTGGCTCCGGGACCCTGGCCTTGCACGGTGCACCCTGGACATGTCGGACACGCATCTTGTGAAGGCGCTACGGCACTTTGTTCACTCAACGAATACTTCTCGCGATCACTATGAAACCATACGAAAGATTGACATGGCAGCCTATCCTGGTGACGAATTCTTGTCGTTTGATCAGGCCAAACGAAAGCTCAGGAAACTTTCTGGTGTCGTGCCTCTCAAGCATGACATGTGTACTTCTAGCTGTGCTGCGTTCACAGGCGCATACTCGGACCTTAATTCATGTCCGTACTGCAGTGCACCTCGTTACCATGTGAATGGACGACCTCGACGACAGTTCACAACGATCCCCATTGGCCCAATACTCCAGGCGTTCTACGCGTCACCTCAAATAGCTGCAGAAATGCACTATCTTGAGAAACGGCTCACGGAGATCTCAGAGCAGCTCCAGACACACGATGGCCAAATGGAGTACTACGACGATACCGCGTGCTCATGCAGCCTCTTGGAAGCCTGGGCTTCTGGACGCTTTACTAAAGACGACATCGCGTTACAACTGTCCATCGACGGTGCGCAGCTTTATCGCGACAAAGCGTCTGATTGCTGGATCTTCATCTGGATCCTCCATAATATCCGCCCCGGACTGCGTTACACCAAATCTTTCGTCATCCCAGGCGGCTTCGTTCCTGGCCCCAATAAACCCCGCGAAATCGACTCATTTTTATTCCCATCACTCCATCACCTCGCTGCTATACAACGCGAGGGCCTCAAAGTATTCGACGCCTCTGTGTCTACAGTGATACAGCGATCCATCCCAATCATTATTATCGCCTCAGCTGATAGCCCTGGTGCAGCGTCCATGTCCGGCTTTGTCGGGCACAGTGGCAAACAAGGTTGCCGGGTCTATTGCGCAATTACTGGGCGGCGTCGAGAAGGGGATGGACATTACTTCCCAGTAATGTCCAAACCTGATTCCTATACCATTCCTGGATGCTCTCATGACGACGTTACGTTCAAAGACCTGCATAAATTCCGACAGAACATCAGCGCAACATATGAAAGAAATCTGCAGGTGTTGCTCTCGGCTCGAAACACTGGTCAGTACAACAAGTACCGCCTCGAAACTGGTCTGTGCAAGCCGACCCTCTTTTCTGGGCTCGTCACGCTGGGCGTTCCTGGCATATTTACTATGGATCTCATGCATCTTTCTGTCCTAAATGACCCAGATCTCCTTCTAGGACTGTGGCGAGGTACAATCAAGTGTTATCCTCCTGATGATGTCTCTACCTGGGATTGGGCTGTTCTCAAGGACAAGAGGATCTGGCAGGCTCATGGAGACACGATCGAGGCGGCCACCCCTTTTATCCCCTCGTCATTTGGGCGTGCGCCTCGAAATCCAGCCGATAAGATCAATTCCGGATACAAAGCTTGGGAATTTCAATTGTATATCTACGGACTGGGGCCTGTGTTACTTCGGCATATACTTCCACACCGCTACTGGCAACATTACTGCAAACTGGTGTCTGGTATTCAAGTACTCCAGCGTCCAGTTATCACTCCGGGTGACCTTCGATATGGGAACATTGCCCTGAAGGACTTTGTCAGGGATTTCGAGGCGCTATACTACCAGCGTAAAGCGTATCGGATTCATTTTGTTCGACACAGCGTCCATCTTCTCACTCATATTGCACCTGAGACTGTCCGCGCTGGTCCGCCTGCCTGTTATGCACAGTGGACGATGGAAACTGCCATCGGGAACCTGGGCAAAGAGATCCGGCAGGACAGGGATCCTTATCGCAACCTGGAGGAACGAGGCGTGATACGTGCTCAGGTCAATTCCCTCATGGCTATGTATCCAAAACTCGACATAAACTATGGCGCGTGTGGCCTGTCTATCTACGCACATGGATTTCCGGACGGATTCTCATTCCTTCCTCGATGTGACAGCACCGCGAGACCCATGGCACGGGACGAGTATGATGCGCTGATGAATTACTGGCAACGTGAAGGATGGCCCGACCCATTGTCTTGGCCTAATGCGATCGTCCGTTGGGCACGGTTGCAACTTCCCAACGGACAACGGGCACGATCTATCTGGTCCGAGTCAAACGCTAGGTCATCCCTTCGCCGGACCTCTTGCGTCGAGGTAAGTCGTCGACTCTTCCATGAATATCCTCAGTAAACCAGTACAGATCAACTACAATGGACAGATGCGTATTGCAAATGTCCTCTATTACTTCTACCTACGGTTCGAGGACCAGCAATACCCTCTTGCTATTGTCAAACTATTCTCTTTCCCTGATGCAAATATCCTGTCTGAATCAAGTCAGACTGTTTACCTTTGCGATGCGTTGGAAGGCCGTGACGCGATCAAAGCCATTGCCATCACATCAATCAATTCAGTCGTTTCAATGTTTCCTGATCTGAAGGTTGCCCCGAGCGGAGAGATCGTCAACACACAGAGGTTTGCCTTGTTAAGACATCCCTTTATCAGACTTGCAAAATACAATACAGATGGTTTGTTTCAGGAGGACGAGGACGAGGACGCAGATTCTATGTAGAATAATGCTACCATTGTGTGTCGATAGCTACTAATCGTACCAATCCATTGTTGGGTACGAGGTCGTGCCCTGGGATACATCGAGACCGGATTCAGTTGCAACGCATCTTGTCCACCGGAACGCACAGATGTCCGGACCCAGAATTGTGGATCTCGGACCGGCTGCTCCTTTCGTCTTCCTCTCAGTCTTTTCGCCCTCTTAGTCTTTTCTCTTCCAAGTCGATTTCAGTGGACGCTCGTCGTGTCATGGAGACAGGAAATCCCCCGAACCATTTCAAGATTACCGTACTTCCTGGGGCCACTGGAATCATTTGCTTCACTGTCTGTCCGGTCTCTCCCGGTCCTATCGTATGTTACCTTTTTTTGGTCCCCGTTCGACGCATATATGCTCTTTAGACCATAGAGGTCTCTGTTGCGTCCCCTCCCCAACCGGCCCAACCTTCGGCCATGCCACCCGCTTCCAAACAGTCCGTCTCTGTCCCTATCAGGGATCTCCTCCCCGAGAGCCTCGTTCAAGCTCTCTCTGATCTCTCAGAGACAGAACCTGAGAGCTCCTCCGACATTGAGGTTGGCCCGGCCATCACTGATATCGTTAAAGTAGGACGAACAGTATATATATGTGCAACTCTCATTGTCTACAGAGGAAACACGAAGCGTTAATCAAGCCCACCACGAAGCGCATAAAGACCTAGTGGACTCTACGTCTTGTTGTCAAATTGCTCCTCCTCCTCATAGTCTTCGTCCCTCCCGTGAAGTCTTTTTGTCGTTCAGTATTGTGTCTGTCTGCACTCTCATGTGATAGTTATCGTGTTGTGTTCTGTCCGTTTGCTGCAATAAAACAATTTCTTGGTCATTTGTCTGATAAGTCGTATCAAATAATTCAGCGCGACACCGTGGAATCCATCGTAACGCTTCTTCCCTTCGTCCCATTTCCCAGCACATCCGACACTCCCCAGACTAGCTGATTTCAATCTTTCCACGAGCAGCAGTACATGCGATCCGACCATGCAACCTTCTGGGTTCAATTGGACTTTCCCTGTGGACGGTAACCAGCACCTGCGATCGATCTCAGAATCACCAGCATCAGCCGCGATTTCTCCACGTGTAAGTCTTCCTGACTATTAAAACACCTGGTCTCCCTCCACATATCGCCAGGATCCATCATCAAAGCATCTCTCATACGACGAAGTCCTCAATGTCATACGTCAGGCCAATGAGCGCGAGCTTACCACGTCAGGTAATGCTGCATATATGCGCTTGGAACTTGCCTTGGCACGCGTTACGAACGAGAAGACACAAGTCGATGCTTTGAAACGCTCGCTGGAAGACGAAGTCATTCGCCTGCAAACGCGATTGCAGACAATAGAGTGCGTTTTGGTATCACACTCTTTCCTCAACTTATTGGCCTTTCCATCAGGGAAATCAACGAAAAGCTGACACATGCACCACCTATAAACTTCCCCCAGACTGTCGGGTCGGGCAGCCAGACCTGGACGCACCTTCCCCCATCGAAGGATCCCCCACCGCCGCTTAATCAAACCGACTTCGATGACATCAAATTCTGGTCAAAACGTTCGTGGAACGCTTACGAGAGGGCACAGAGAGGGGCGACCGATGGGAATGCCAAAAAGGTAAAGAAACGCGGTCGACCAGAGAAAGAAACATCCGACGACGATGCCGACTCCCCCGAGCCAAACACCACACACATCTACCTCGAAACAGAGGATGGTGTCCCTATCTCGAAGGCATTGGTTACACAGCAAGGGCAAAAAATGCGCCGTCTGTGGGCAACTCTGAGCAAACATGGCCTCGCACCGATGGTTTGGAGCGATGCAGATAGCCTTTCAGTAAGGTTCATAGATTCATCAATGTTAAACGACACCAAATTCCACTACTTGCGACTGTGCGACGACAACTGGAAGCTCAAATACTGGATCTCGAAAAATTACCCGTCCTGGGTAAAAAACCATCTTGTACCCGATGGAGTTGCGAAGGCAAAGAAAAACATCCTGGACAACGAGAAACTCCTCACACTCACACCGGATCTGTCGGACAACGAGCTGAGGATGACTGCAGATCCGTCCGAGGTGATCCCACCCGAGGAATCTACCGACGCGCCTGAGGACAACATGGTAGGTGTATTCCTTCTTTGTGCTGAAGACACCTGAGTAGTATTTCGCTTTTTACAGATCGACCAATCGTCGTTGTCACCTCCGATGACAGTGCTGAACATCTTGGACCCACTACAGTAAGTTTGGTTCGCATGTAACATGTATCTGACGCTGTTCCAAGGGACGACGATGATGATGAAAGCCTGGAAAACCAAACGGGCATGCCAACGTGCTGTCCTGAAGCAACACCGGCACAACCCCCTATCTCTGAGGCAGAATCACCACCACTGTCAATGGATGTGGACGAATCACTTGTACCAGCAACACCAAGTGCTCATGAGGATGGCGTGCTTGCACCAGCAACGGTAGGGGTGACCGCCCCATCGACAGCAACGCCAATGCCCAATACGTCACTCACTGACAAGCGTTGTGAATTGGCCGATAGACCAGCTCCCAAAAAACGAAGGATAGCTGCACCTGCAATCGTTAGGGATTCCATCAGCGACAAGTGAGCCTTCTTTGTCCAAGTGATGCCTTTCTCACTGTATTGTTAGGAACTTATGTCGCCAGGATTGGCTCAATAGTCATGAAGGCGGCACTGAAGATGAATTCAGAGCACATTGGATTAGCCTACCGGGAGAAGAGATAAAGGTGCGCGTTGTTGCATTCTCTCTCCCATTTACTGATCGTCTTGTGTCCATACCAGCGGTGGAAGCAGGTGGCTGCTATCCAGGTATGTCAAGGTTGTATTCTATGCGTTGGAATGAAGTACTTGACACTGGCCCACCGCCAGAGGAAGGCCCGTAACGAAACAAAGAAAAAAAAAGGTGCGTGTTGTGCTATGTTTCAACAATCTCCTCATTCCTTTCTAGCGGCCTAATCGATTTCGGGATTGTGGCTTCGATTTCACTCACACGACATCGCATTCCTGGTCACCCACATTTCTAGAAATTTTCTGGTTTGCTTCTGCAACGATGCACTTGTGTTCACTCGCCAACTGCCTCAGACTCGCCTGTGGACTCAGACTCACTCGCTCATGGACGTATGGACTCAGACTCAGACTTGCCCAATCATGGATTCTGCACGCATAGGTTCCTTCCACACACACTGAACTGGATTTCTCGGGTCTCTATCGCTTTGGGCCCCTGTGCGCTACAAGGACTTGTCGCCTTTTTTTTGTCTTTGGGGGATCAAAGAGGCGTCAAAGGTGTCGATTGTGATCGATTGTGATCGGAATAGACTTGTAATAATTGTCAGGAATTGTTAGTAATAGAAAAAATCAATTTATATCGATTACAACAAAAAAGACCAAAATCTAAGCAAATCTACCAATATTAATAGGAATCGAAAATAGTATCGATTTGTATCTATTTCTGTCGATATAATAGCTGAAAATTGTGTGAAATCTATCTCAATCGACAAAATATATAGTATGTGCAGGTTTTCTATTATCATCGATTTTGATCAACTCAAACTAACTAAATTGATTAAAATCTTATGTAATTGATGGACTTCCCACTGGGCCTTAAATGCGGCCCCTCGACGCTGCGAACTCTTAGCCCCTCACCATGACCTCTGCAAATATCACAACCTCCGCCAAAACAACTGACATAGGGCGTGATGTGCTCGAGCCCGCCAAAGCCAAATTAAATTATTTGACGTCTGATCAGGGTGTAAAAATCGCCGACACCGACAACTGGTGAGCAGACAGAAACCGCATGATTTGAAAACTCTAGTCATTCATCCAAAGTTGACACGTTGACAGGTTAAAAATCTCAGACGGCACAAATGTGGGGCCGCAACTTCTGGAAGATCAACTAGCGCGTGAGAAGGTTATGCACTTCGATCACGAGCGGATCCCAGAGCGTGTTGTGCACGCTCGCGGGACGGGTGCCTACGGGTATTTTAAAGTCCACGACGATCGAGCATCTAAATACACATACGCACCCGTCTTGACCGATCCGTCACGTAAGACCCCTGTGTTCGTACGGTTCAGCACAGTTCAGGGCTCTCGTGGTAGTGCGGTACGTTCGCTGTTGGACGCTTTATATGCCGCCGACACCGATATCAGGACACCGTTCGAGATGTTCGCGGTTTTGCCACCAAGTTTTACACGCAGGAGGGGAATTGGGACATTGTGGGGAACAACATTCCCGTATTCTTCATACAAGAATCGATCAAGTTCCCTGACCTCATTCATGCCGTGAAGCCCGAACCCCACAACGAGGTTCCGCAAGGTCAAACCGCCCACAACAATTTTTGGGATTTTGTTGGCCTACAGCCGGAATGTAAGGCGAACTCTGCTTTTGTGCCTCCCTCGTTTTGTTCACCATTCTCTCGTGACCAGCCGCTCATATGGTCATGTGGGCCATGTCTGACCGAGGCATCCCGCGGTCCTTCAGGATGATGCAGGGCTTCGGTGTCAATACGTACACTCTCCACACGCTCGCGGGAGAGCAATTTTTCGTCAAATTCCATTGGATTCCTGAACTGGGTGTTCATAGTCTGGTTTGGGACGAAGCTCTCAAGATTTCGGGCCAAGATCCTGGTGAGCTTTCTACCCTTGTCACGGTTTAGGGCCTCACCGGCCTCACCACTTGGTAGACTTCCATCGGAAAGACTTGTATGAGGCTATAGAAGATGGCGCTTTCCCAAAGTGGAAGTTTTGCATCCAAACCATCCCAGCTTCGAAGGAACATGACTTCAATTTTGACATCCTTGACGCGACCAAAATATGGCCCGAGGAACTTGTTCCCCTTGAGGAGATTGGGGAGCTGGTTTTGGATCGGAAACCAGAGGAATTTTTCCCAGAAGTCGAACAAGTCGCGTTTTGTACTTCGAATGTCGTCCCGGGCATCGGTTTCAGCGACGATCCCCTTCTTCAGGGTCGCAACTTTTCATACCTGGACACGCAGCTATCCCGCCTGGGTGTGAATTGGCAAGAGGTATGTGCGCTTGTATTAATTGGTCCCGTCGCTCACGGACTGCCAGCTTCCGGTCAACCGGCCCGTCTGCCCAGTTCTTAATCACCAGCGAGACGGACAGATGAGACATCGCATCACCGCCGGCACCGTGAATTACTGGCCTAATCGACAGGAGGTTTTCCCACCGGTTCCGCCGAACAAGGGTGGATACTATACGTGAGTCGTTGACAATGCACAGGGAAGGGTTTAATCTCGCTGTAGACATCCTCCATGGTCGAAGGCATGAGGGAACGAATCCGCGGGGGGAAGTTCCAAGAGCACTTCAACCAAGCGCAGCTCTTCTTCAACTCTCTGGCTCCCTACGAGAAGAAACACCTCATCGACGCCATCTCATTCGAACTCGATCACTGCGACGACCCAGTCGTATATGAAACATACACGAAGATTCTCAACTGCATCGACTTTGACCTAGCTAAGAAAGTTGCGTCGAACGTCGGTGGCATCATCCCCGACAAGCCAGGGAGGGAAAATCATGGGAAAACCAGCAGACCCCTCTCGCAACTGTATTACGCCCCCAAGCACCAACCATTGTCGGACGGCGCATTGCCATCCTCATCGCGGACGGCTTCGATCTCGTTGAGGTAAACGCTGTGCGGACTGCTCTCTCTAGCGCGAAGGCCAAGACCTTCATAATTGGCCCACACCGTGGCGAAATCCGTCCCTCAGGGGACGACCGTACTGCCGGGAAGGGTATCAAGGCAGACCATCACTTTGAAGGCCAACGCTCGACATTGTTTGATGCTCTGTACATCCCTTCGGGCCATCATATCAGCCAGCTGGCCAAGAACGGCAGGGCTGTCCAATATGTGAGGGAGGCTTTTGGCCACTGTAAAGCGATCGGTGCCGCAGGGGCCGCTATCGGTTTCTACGGGATACAGTCGATCTTCCGGGAGTCGTGTTTCCGCACGAAGATAGTTTAGACGTCAAAACTTCCTATGGGGTCGTCACCACTGGTAAACTGGACGCCAAGGCTGTGGCTACTGGTACTTTGCGAATTGGGGATGACTCCAAGGACTTCATAACCGAGTTCGCCTACGTGATCAGTCGCCATCGCTGCTACGAACGGGAAATGGATGGGTTGACATCTCGGGTGGCCTACTGAACGAGAGTCAGGGTTGTGTAAAACATATGTGTACTAAATGACTTGGCTGTACGTGTGAGCTGTACGAGTGTTTGATAATGTATTGTCGCGAGAATAGTGGTAGTGGTGCAAAAAATAAACATTGGCAGGCTCTCTCAGACTGAACATTGATCATGGACTTGACTGACTTGCACCCTCAAGACGACTACTCTCATCGGTTTTTCATTTGGTACGAATGGTTACAGGTCAGTCGTACAGAAGCCTCGTCGGGCTTGACCTAGCTGAGGATGTCAGGCGAATGGTCCTCTGACAGCGGAGAATGTGTTCGACTACTTTGCGAGCTCCATGTTCTACGACAAACAGAGTAACAACCAAGTACTGCGTATGCAGACAATGCATACTGGGATGCCTATAAGCAACGAAGCAGAGGAGCTCAAGTGAGTAATTCTAACATTGCTCGAGGTCATCAAACTAACCGTCTAGTGTAATTCTCCCAGACGTTTCACTGGTGTCGAGTTCGCCGTTGTACATGCCCAACCGCCGTCTCTATTTATCATCCACAAGCGAGAACGTTTGTCTCCCGAAGAGAGTGAGTGTTTACCAGTAAGGGTCACCCCACTAAGAGCCTGACCGACGTCTCGCCCGTCTGGTAGCGCGCCCTCTGCAAGCATACTTCATCATCAACAACCGGATATACCAGTCCCCGGACATGTATACCGTCCTGTCTAACAGACTGGCAAGGCACCTCTCTTTTTTTTTTTATCTTTTCAATTCTACTTTTTTCATCCCAACCCTAAAACGCTGATGGGCACGGTTTCGGTGCCTCTCTCTCTCTCTCACTTAGCTAACGTCGCTCTACTCCCTGGAATCGTCGCTCGACATCCTCCGCAAGTACAAGCCCGATTACACTCCGCAGACCGGGTTCGCGTGGCCCATCGCGGAGACGACGGATAATAGGACGGCGGGCGAGGCCGGCAAGAAACAGACGGGCGACGAGTCTCAGGCCGCCGCCACCACTGGCGGCGCTGGTGGCGCATCGTCCTCGTCGGGGGCGGCGGCGGCAGCGCCCGCGCTCCCAGACGCGGACCCCGACCTGATCAAAAAGCTGGAGAAGGAAAGGGCCCTCACGCACCCCAAGAAGCAGCAGAACACGACGCTTCTCTTCAATGCCATGCGGACCACGGCCGCTCACTCGTTTCAGACGTTCCACGAGAGGGAGGCGCTGCGCCGCTACAGCAGCGGGCGCCACGGCGGCGGCGGCGGCTGCTCCCATCGAAGCCGTGGCATCGGAAGGGCAGCGAAGCTCTGCGACTCCTGCGCCGGCGCCGAATCCGTCGCAATCGGCAGCGTCTCAGTTGTCGTCGTCTGGTCCTTCCGCATCGCAGGACTTGGCCAAAGGTGCAGCCGGTAACATCAAACGAAAGAAAAAACGTACGTGCCCTTTGACTACGTGCCACTCGCTCTGGTTGAAATAGCTTGGCAGGAGCGTCAGTTGTCGCAGCAGCACCGTCTTGACTGGTTCTAACAAGGACACGTAACATGTTCTTTGACGTAGCGCGGTGTCGTCCGGCGGCGTTAGTTAGGGTTCTGACCACAGGTGTCGAGTGAGACGATATTTTCGGGTATCGCACGTTTGTAGCATAGAAACCTCTAATTTTTACACAGTATCGATAAATTGGCAATGTCGATCTACCGTGCTCCTACACCCGTGAGTTTACCAGTCAACCATCCCAGAGGTGTTTGCAAGCCAGTGCTCCTCGGTCCAACGCCCCCAACGCCAAGTGCGAGAGGGTTGGCTGCAGCAAAAGACTGCTTCCGCGCCGATGCGGCTTGGTGGACTATATATATTAGCGGGCGAATGAGTGACGATCTCAGTTTCCGGAAGAGGCGAGCTGAAGAGTGATGAGGTAGTATGTATGATCTCACCCGAGCTGTCGATCTCGTCGAGATTCGTTTCTAAAACTACGCCTCCTTGAATGATTTCGGCCAAGATGTGGTGGACCTGTGCGCGCACGGGTTCATCTATGAAGAAATGGCCGGTGCTCCCCCCCAGGGACGCGAACTGTCTCGCACCTCGTCAAAGTGGAATACCAAGTCGAGCTCGCACACATTCTCGAACGCGCGATCGAGCGCTTCCACGAAAACCTATTATTTCTCCAGAGAAAAAGAAAAAGTCATCCCCTAGGTGATTGCAGTTTCGTACCTGGATAAGGTCCAGCATGCCGAGCTCGCTCTCCGAGAGGTCCACTACGAAAACAAAGTGGAGCGTGGCATAGCTGCGGTACACGACGCGTAGCTTTTCGTCAACGTCCTTGAGACCAAGCAACTCGTCCAGTTCAGGTGCTTCGAGAAAGTTGCATGAACCGGAGGGCCGAGTACTGATTAATGAATATATTTTCGAGGCGATGTCTTGCGCCGACTGGTGGATGGGAGTGTAGAACTTTGAAAGACGAGGAACGCCACTTGTGTTTACTGAATATTGAGGAAGGGAGACTTGAACGAGGGAACAAACTCAGATGGGCAGTTCGACGCACAGATGATAACGGAGTGTATCATGGTTGGTTCTATGCAACAGGGCGTCGTGCATACACTGACATGCGACAACTACGCGAATAGGGTTAGGGTCAATGCTACGAATCGTCTCTGGGCAGACCCCAGCCGGGCTGCAGTCGACCAGCCAAGTTGCTGACTGGTCCAGACAACCCAGCTTGGCTCTTGAAGCTCTCCAAAAAGTTCTTGATCAGATTATAGTCGACGTTGCCCTCGGCATCCAGCTCCACCTCATCCTCGTCCTCGTGCTCCAACGCGGTCTTCAGTTCAGCATCCATCGCTGCCTCAATGTCCATATCTTCCTCCGCATCTTGTGCGCGTGCCTTCCCTTTCCCACTATCACCTAGAGAGGTATCTCGAGAATCAGTTGACGCCCGTTGCGATCGCAACCGGACAAGCTCCTCGTCCATGGCTTGCATAACAGCTTCAAATGAATCCAGATTCGGATTGGCCATCCGGGATACGGCAGCTGGATTGCGAGGTCCCGAATCAGGAATATTCGAAATCCCTGATTTGCCCATAACATCCTCTCTCGGTGGGTGGCTTTCCTCCGTGATAAAAGAAGGAACGAATGCTAGGGGGGCGTGAATAAAAAAACAATGTGTTCAGCACAAAGACTTGCCTCCCCGGTCCCTGCGCTCCCGTAGGATTTGGTGCCACTGATCGTCTGATATTCCGAGCGTTTGTCTGGAAAACTCCAAGAACTCTTCTTCCTCTTCTGCCATATCCACCTCATCTCTCCCACCAGTTGGGGCTGTTCCTCCTCTTCTTCATTATCAACTGATTCATCTTCCTCGTCAGTGTCGTCATCTGAGTCTACTCCCTCATAACGGTCGCGAGCAAGTATGGGTGCTCGCATATGTCTAGATTGAGTAGAAGTTGCGTCTCTCTCTCTTGCTGACTCGGCACTGTCGACTCCAGTGATGTCATCCGCCAGCTTCGGAGGTGCTACGCGTTGTGAGTGTTTGTAAAAGGATGCGGGCATGCGCCCATATTCAGATGGGTCGATACCGGGCACCAGCTTCTCCAAGGCATCTCGACGGGCGATGCTTGCAGATTCCTCATCATCAGAATCGACTTCGGAATCCGAGAACTTCCCGCTGAAGTCGTCATCATCTTCGCCTGAAGACTGTTCACTGAGAAAAGTGTTTGTTCTGGTCAGCCATAATATGAAAAATCCCATGTCTTACTCTTCGAACATGGCTCCTTCGATATCGCCTTTCCCAGCCACAAACCCATCGACCTTGTTCGCCAAATCTCGAAGTTTAGCGACTTGAGCTTTAGTTATAACGTCCTCCCCGCTTCCCGATTGCGGAGAGTAATCGACGTCCATCTCATGGCTTGTGCTTGGAGCATCACGGGGACGTATTTTCTCTTGCAAGACGCTATCAAAATCCTCTGCACTGACGGTAAGCCAGTCATCAACATCCTCCGGTTCCTGTGATGGTTCGGGATCGTTGGCCTTAGCAATCGCCGCGTTTACCAAAGAGGCGAACGGAGGGCGGGAGGCGTTACTTCAGGTGAACAATTAGGGTGAACAATTAGCAAGCGCATATCGTTACGTACGAATACGCGACTTACTCCTCCTGTCGACTCTGAAGATAAACTTCCAATGCTTTGCTCTCGAGTTCACTCCAAAGTTGTGACCCTTCAATCTCACCGCGGAAATAACCTGCCCTTGAATACTCTTGATATATTTGGTGTATTCCGGATCACGTTGTAGAGCATCCTTGCGTGCTTGAACCTGTTGATAAAAGCTCCAGGACCTATGAGATATTCGAATCTATCGCACACTTACTGTAGCATTCAAGTCGGCAAGTCTAGTATTGGACTTGTCCCCACGCACCCCACTTTCCTGGTAGAGCATCTCGAAACCGCAGGACTATATCGTGGTAAGAATGAAGCGAGAATAACCCGGAAGCGCGGTGCCCACAATTTTCATGCCCAGATCTCTCCACCTCCATTGTACAGTCCCTTCTTTTTCTTGCCAACGACCGAATGTTTTGGGTGGGTAGAACTTCTGACCCACTAATTGAGCATACGCGATCCGTGTCAGCCGAACGATCCGCAGAACACACGGTTGTGGAGGAAAGCGAGACATCTTATGTGCAGCCTGAATGATGTTGAGAGAGAATTAGATGGTGGGAGGGCTTATCCTCACTCGTAGCTGCACTGCATCTCGTGTGTAAAAAATCTCCGCAGCCCTTTGAACTAGTTCAGGGTTGACAGAGAGTGCCTTGGCAATATCAACAGGTAGATATGCCTTGGCCTTGTGGACATGTTCGGATAGACTAGCCGGATACCTTCGAGGGAGACATGAGTGTTACTTGCAGAAAAGAACGTGGTAAGACCGGACCTTGCAATCCTCTGCCATACTGCCATTTCTACACGTGCAGGGCCCTGCGTGTCAACTAACGTATCTCGCACAAGTTTCAAGGCATCAGAGACATTGAGAAAGTCATCTGTCGCGGTTATATCTTCATCGTCGTCTGTGGGAGAATAGTCGCGGCGCCTTCTGCTAGACGGCGGGGATACATGTGAGAGAGGAACGAGATGGAGGTGCGACTTGTGGATCCAGACCTAACGTGGACGCATTTTTAGGCAGTCCATGATGTCAGAAGCTCGACGTCGCGCACCCTGTTTTCAGCGACAGAGGGTGTCACCCATGAAGGCAAAGAGTCTGCGGCCTCGATCAGCAGAAATTCCCCGTCAGAGTCGCGGATGCTACAGAGAAAAAGGAGGGTTAGACGGACGCGAGCGGGGGACGGTTGAAACTACCTGATGACAACGTCCCACTTCTCGCTAATTTCACGGAGCAGCCATACGACACACCATTCGTCGTCTATAGAGTCCCCGACTCTCACCCTCCCTTCAAGAAGCCACCCAGACGCGTCGCCGTCCTGGACAACTTTGACTTCGAAGGCGTCACGGTGCCATAAGAAATCCGATAGGAGGAATTCTACAAAATTTTGGACGGCCAAGGCCAAGGATGTTACGGATGTCCTGTCAGAGGATTGTTCTGGTGGGTGCAACACATAATGTACTGTGTCCTCTGCGACGGAAGGGGGGCGATTGAATATTGCCTGCATGATGATGAGGAGCCAGGTAAGTTATGTCCGTCATCTTCTCACGCCTCTAATCGACCGAGTGGCTGCTGCTGCGTACTTGCTGCATTTTGGCAATGGCGACCAGCAACCCATCCAAGGACCGGAATCTACTGGCAGTAATTGGAGATGAAGTATGTCGTACCTTCTGAAGCTTGTGCTCTCGTGGACGTCCCTGTATGTAGGACACGATCACTGGTCTCTTACTAGCCGGGATTGGCCAAGTTACTCAGGATCAGAAGAACTTCTTCATCGTTGAGCCCAGTACGCAATCTCTTCAGAGTTTGGCCTCCAACCACAACAAAACCGTTTCATAGAGACTGAAGTTCGAAGTATCGAGGATACATTCATAGAGTACACCGAGCGCGAGGATATCGCCATCCTTCTTATAAACCAACATGTACGCTTCCTGTTATTATCCCTTGCAACATAAGACATAAGACCTTCATCGATACAGATTGCAGAGAGAATTCGGCCCACTGTCGACAAATACCAACAAGCTTTCCCAGCCTTGCTCGAAATACCGTCGAAGGATCATCCTTATGGTGTGTGCCTGGTCATCTTTGATGCGATACACATAGCTAAGACACTGTACTTAGATCCGTCCAAAGATTCCGTACTCAAACGAGTACAGAAACTTTTTGGTGAATGAAGTACATGTGGTGTAGTGGCTGCGAGAGCCATTTGCGTACAGTCTTGTGCTTGACCCGCACCTATCAATTTCCCAAATACTTCAGTCCCGGGTGATTTGAGTGAATCGAACAATCATTTGTAGAATAGAGATACCATAGCTAATACATGCAAATATGTCAGTGACTGTCCCATCTCACGACAGGCTCACTCTCTCTAACGCCGTCTGCGCGCTCAACAAATACCCGTAAAGGGCTTCGACTTTGCGAGCCTGTAAAGTGATAGTAAGCATACGCTTCCATTCGTATTCGTTATAGAACCTACTTGGGATATCAATGAGAATATACCGAAAGACGAAATATCCGGAGGCGTCCTGGGATGTTTAAGTATGTGATCATTGAGATGACCTGTAAGCGCCTACCCGCACGAGATCTGCGTGGACTTCCCCTTCCTGCCAAACTCTACCACGTCCAGCATCCAGAGTACCTTCATACGGCCCTTTCCGGCTCCCACCTCTCAATGTCCCAAATAGGCCGGTGAAACCGCTCCAGAAACCTTTTCTATCGTCCGCTAGTGGATCTTGTCTTCGAGGTTCTGGCAAGGCAACCTGTGCGGCTGTCGACTTAGCAGGAACAGGATCCCCGGAGAGATATTTGAAAAGATCTTTCGCCGATTCGACGGTCTCCCGAGTATGCAGTGTCGCCCAAACCTTTGCTTCTTGCCAAGAAACCTCTGGGAGGTGCATCGAGGTGCTTTTTAACCAGGATATCGTGGATTCGAAATAAGAAACGTCCTGGTCTGGTGGTTGGGTGTCTGCTTGCACATAGAAATTGAGGAGCATATGCTCGCGACCACTTGAGTCGAGAACGATCTGTGAGGAGACATGTCGATTTCGGTGTCGGGGACGGAGAACGGAGGGCGGATTGTTGTGGAAGATCAATGATCCTGGTAGATATTTCGCGACCTGCAACGTATTCTCTTTAAGATATACGCGAGTCAGGCAGCGGGAGCACACACCCGTTGTGAAGATTTTATGCGTTCGCACGCCTCACTATAGAGTACGGTAGGAGAGTTCCTCGAGAAGAGTTCCGACGTCAGGGCGTAGATGAGGACAGTCGTCAGACCGGCACCAAATAAGATGACCGTTAGATTCGTCGTGCGAGCTGTCGCTCGCATGGCTGAAATCGACAACGGTAAATTCTCGAAAAGTGTAATGATAAAGTTGAGGAACTGACCTTTGCCCTTGGGACTAAGCTCAGACCACTTCTTCGTGGTCCCTTCGTCAAAGGAGGGCTGAGAGAGACCAAGCTGGAATGGCCCAACAGAGTCTTCCCTCCTAGACCCCCTTTGTTTCTGGTCGAGAGCTTGGGAAAGAAGAGATGATGGGCCCACCCCGGACTGTACATGGGGTGGGGTGTCATGACGCGTTGCGTAGCATCTGGAGCACCTGACCGCAACGAGAGCTCGTCCTTTTAGTGCACGGGTTGGTAGAGTTATAAGCTCCTTGACAACAATACGTGAAGCATAAAATGACATCCGGATGAAAGTCCTGTACTGATCGACGGCGCGTCAACGCGTCAACGAGGTCAACGAGATTAGTAATCGTGAGTGCGCCGGTGGCACCACACGCGGAGATAGGATTTATAGTGCTGTACAGTTCGAACCTCTAATCTATGGTACTCCTGGCAGGTGGGTTGGGTATGTATATTCTAGAATGCTCATGCAACAGTCCCCCGACGGCACCTCTTGTAAAGTCCAACAATTAAATCATTTGTAGTAAGTGTTATGATCCTTCCAAATGCATGTGGGTACCGCAAATATACACGACAAGGGGGACTCACGTGTGAGGTGCAATTCGCAGGAAGTGGGCAGTCGAACCTGCGATGACATGTCGGTCAAGCCTCGATGAGCCATGCGGGTGTCAAATGGTCATTACCTTTATATAGAGCGAAGGGGCCTTCGGTCCTTATGGTTTTCCATAGGCAGTCGATGGGATTCTTATAAAGAGTACCAACAATCTTTCCGCTCGGGAGTTTCATGGTCGGTTGGTTATACACCCTTGTCAGGGCCTACTGTGAATTAGCTTCGCACCAGGTTCATGGAGACTCGACTGACTGTATCAGCTGGTTGCATCATAACTAACTATCTTTGTTGTTAATTGGAATTGGTGGAAAAAGGAACCACTCACGACACACACGCTTGAGACGGAGCTACTGGCGAGATACGTCCATATGCTGTCTGCTGGAAGAATTCCCCTCGACACCAACTGGTTTTTGGTCCAGTTATAGGTGGGCAATTGTACCTAGTCAAACAACCTTGTTAGTTATAAGCTGAGAAGGGCATTGGTATGTCCTGACAGAAGAGCCCATTGACGTTCTGAGCATGGCAGCATCAACTCCTCTTACAAGGCCACCAAACCGTTCTCGTTGATATATAGTCTTAACAGCATCCCATGAACTCTTGTAGTGATGTTGTGTCCCCACGGGTAATGTGGGCGAATATGCCTACAGATCGATCAACTGGTAGGTACATCGTGGCAACAGTAATAACACTTACCTGCATCCGCGCTTTAATCAAGAACAGGGGGTTTCCGATAATAGCTTAAGGAGGGGTGATTAATTCCAGTATACGATACAGTGTCAAAGGGACAACCTCCCACAGCACCACTGGCCGCGCCAGCGACAACAGAAGTGACTGGATTTTGTTCATTTGTGCTCAACCCAACTAGTTGGTTGATGGCTTTACGGAACGGTTCGTAGAAACCTGGGACACGTGGCATGAGGATGTGTGTAATGGAGAAGCGAGAAGACAGGCAGATGGTCATACCAAGACGAGACCCATTAAGAAGAAGCTACGACGAGTGAGCGCCATGGGAAAGCTAGAAGGGACGATACACACCTGGTACGCATACTACGGCATTCCTTCAAAATCAAACCAAAACTGCCGACGACTAAAACTCACGGCTGGTGGGAGACCCCGCTGCATCCCTCGTATACCTTCGTTCCTCCAAGTCTTCGAAAAGACTTCGAACACGTTTCTATAGACCTTTTCGCCGCCCCCCTTTACAAGTTCACCCTGTAGTTGTAACCTTGTTTTTGCCACCTCTGCAGGATTTGAAAAAGTGACCTAAATAAATGGTCAGGATGTTCACGATGATGGAATACTCAAACTGACAGCAACACACGCGGCGACACCGCCGAGGAGGAAGCCTTCCACAGTATACAGAGGGCGAGGGGTCATTGGATGAGGGGACGTGGTGGCCATAACGAACAACACGACACCAGTGGAGAATGAATTATGTTCGGCAGCAGAACTGAGATTTTTTTGACCTTACGCACAGTACGTATTTCAGTACAAAGACGTGCAGGAGGCTGATACGCCCCGGTAAACCAGAAAAGTGGATGTTTTTATGCACACATGGTGATTGGCTACTCTGAGATTGTATGATGAGATGGTGAATCTGGCACATAAGGCCTGGCATTGCCCGTGTGTCTATCTACCCACACGCTTTTGTCGCTGCTGGGGATGCCCTTCATGTAGAGCTATCCTTTTCGTTGCCACAGCTTGTGGATAGGGATACGGTGTTGAGAAATGGGGAGTAGAAACTCGCGCCGAAAAAGATGCGTCGCGACCGTTGTACGTACTGTAAGCACTTGAGAAGTCGTGACGCGTGCATCTGGATCTGACGGGCCTCTTTATCACTTTGATTGCGAGGAATTGTAGGTACATCATTCGTTAGGGCCTTGCGTGAATGGTCGTGTGATACTGCAGTGGTCAGAATCGGGCGGTGCACTCCTCGTCATGCATATCAATAGGGTTAAGGTGGACGAGACGCGTGCTCGGGACGCGCGACGAGCTGAGAGCGCCTGCGATGATGCAGACCCTCAACACAACATCGGTCGTGCTCGTTGCCGTCTTGGCCGTCTCCGTTCCTCTCCTCGTTCGCATCGCGTCGTCTCCTCTTGCTATTCTGCTGTTGTCGCCCTTTCTTCTTCTCCTTATTCCCGTGACCTTTCTCCTTCTCATCATCCTCGTTGGCTATGCTCTCGATACGACTTTGCCTCCACAAACCTTTCGCTCACCACCTGCAACCCACCCTTTGGCATTCTCTACTCCTGCCGCCTGGCAGGCGGTCCTTATCAGATCACAGTGGTCACACAGGCCTCCCCAAAGTCACCCTCCTCTGTATCCCGAATCACCCATGATCTCCGCCGCAATCAACGAGATACTTATCCTGATTGTCCGTGACTTTGTGCTCACATGGTACAGGGATATATCATCATCTCCATCATTCCCTACTGCATGCTCTGCCACGCTCCACAGCGCCTTGGGCAGGTTGCTTGGCAGACTATCCTCGGTCGATCTCTCGAGTACCGTAGTTAAACGTGTGCTACCCAAGATTACTACGCACATAGAACAGTTTCAAGAGTCAGAAATTGCTTTGCGTGGTGCTGGCCTGGAACGTCGCTTGACTGAATCCGAGGAGTTAGACATGCTTTTGGCCAGTCGGTACTCCGGAAAGGGTGGCAGACTTCATCCTGCCATCAACAACCTTTCTTCGAGTTTCACCAAGCAGGCTGAGGAGAACCATCTCAAGTCTCTTTTAGATCGCGTTCTGCCACATATCCTGCCCGCGAACGAAGCCCGCAGCAAAGCACTATGCGTCGTCGTGCGCGAGATTGTAGCATGTTCAATCTTGTATCCTCTAATGGATATGCTCACCGATCCTGACTTTTGGAATTGCACTATCGATCAATTGGTGAGCATATGTCGGTCGGTAGAGCACCATCCCGTTAGCTAAACACGCACCAGGCCGGCGCTGCTATCCGTCAACGGTAAGAATACCTCTTCAAGGTTCTACGCTGGTTCATTTGCCTCTTCAGGCGCCTTATTTCGAAAGTACGAAACGTTCTGGAGGCACAGCTCCCGCATGTCAAATCCGAGCTACAAGCCCCCAGTGGTGCTAGCACCGTCCCTGAAGCGATCACCCTCCGCACCGACCAACGTCGGTTTGACTCTTTCCTCCGGAGTATCGACCACATGTCTTCCCTCTTGGACGCTCGTCGTTTGAAAAATGACATCATGGGCGAGATTAGGAGGACCAGGGTTCTGTTGGGTATGTTTACGAGTCGGATGATGTGGCGGTTGTCTGATAGCTCCCCTCGAAGCTGCCCATCAGAAAGAGACTGGATAAACGGGGCGAAAACGGAAGATCTAGTGGCTTTCTTGGATCGACTTTACACGGCCAAGCGCAAGGCAGAACAACGCATCACCATTCTTGGAGGGTATGATGAGAGTGTAAGCACTGCATTAGATCTCAACACCCCAACCTAACCGAGGGCTCAGAAACAACTCGCAACAGATACGATACCCGCATCTCACCTCACCCTAAGGGACATCCTCTGCAACCCAAGTTCCCTTTCGTACTTTATGGAGTTCATGGATCGACGGAACCGTTCTCTTCTCGTGCAGTTTTGGCTCACGGTGGAAAGTTTTAAGAATCCACTGGAATCAATCGAATCCGATGACTCTGAAGATGGTGACTCGAGCCCTCTGCCTCAAATATCTACCGCTAAAGAGGATATTTCGATGATTTACGAACTTTACTTTTCTGGCACTCCCCATTCTTCCCTTTCCGCTATATCGTCCAAATATACCTCGGCCATCCGCGACTTCGCCAGTGAGACTTCTCCCTCCCCGAATATGGAGCGCAGGACGCGCAAAAGTGTAATGCTCGCACAACGACAAGTTGAACAAGCCATGGAACAGGACTTTGAAGAGTTCGAAAGATCTGAGCTATGGTTCCGCGTGGTTGAAGATATTGGTGCTAGCCGTGTCGCCAGTAACGATGATAGACCACCTCGTGTCGCCTTTTCAGCTAGCGATGAAAACGTGTCTGGCACAAAGTCGGGTAGAGTTCCTCCTCGTCCCTTGTCTCCTTCCGCTGTGCCCCGATCCGATCAGCCTTCCTTCACCTTCCAGAGCGCCATATCCGTATTGCATCCTCGCGCCGATCATTCACCTCCCGGTTCGGGGTCATTGTTTAAGGATACCCCTACACAACAAGGCCTCGCTACCACCCCATCCAGTCTCGATGTCCTCATGTCACCCTTCTCCATCTCCGAGGCCGACAACTCACGCGCCCCGTTATTTGACGACCCTGGTGATACAGGGAGGGCCAGTCGAGAGAGTGAATCCACGATAGAGGCAATACAGGCCGCACTCTCGGACATCATTGCTCTCGACAGGCAACAACCTGCGCTCCCTTCCTCGTTGACTACCTCCCTGTCACACGGTTATATAGGCACCCAGCGCATTCCCAGTCCTAGTGATGAAATTGTCGGAAGCGCAGAAGAGGACGAGAACGGAGGTGATGAAAGTAGCGATGCCATGCAAGAGTCATTTCATCTCCCCGGCCCTGGTGATCTCCAACTTTCTCTTGAAATTACCTTACTTTCGGAGAAGATCTCTGCATTACAAGCTCAGGACGCCATGTTGGACTCGCTCATCAAGAAGGCTGAGCTCACGGGGGATGTCCAGGAACTGAGGCTCTTGGAGAAGTCCAAATCGTCGCTAAATCGGGAATTGCGAGAACTGAATTTCCAGAAGACACAGTTTGAGCAGCAGGAGATGGCCAATCGCCTCATTCCAGATCGCACCAAGGTGTCCGTTGTAAATTCGGTCGTAGGAGAAGAGAATGGGAAGTCGGTCGTGCGCTACCTTGTTGAAGTGCAACAGCTCTCGCCGGATGGTGGGGTAGGCACAGGATGGGTCGTTGCACGCCGGTACAACGAATTCCTTGATATGCACAACAAGCTAAGGGAGCGTTATATCACGGTCAGAAATCTCGAGTTCCCTGGAAAGCGCTTGGTCACAGCACTGTCTACGTCCTTTATCGACCTACGCCGTGTTGCGCTGGAGCGGTACATGCAGGTACGTCCGATTCTCTTATGATGACATCCATCTTATTGCAAATAGAATCTGGTTACGGTTCCTGCCGTCTGCGAAAGCAACGAACTTTGCGCATTTTTATCCAGGAATTCGCCTTTCATGGTATCCGAACCAAAAGTGTCTGCATCGAAGCCTACAGGAGCGTTCCCTGGTACCGGTCTGGTCCGCCATGTATACCATTCCGTCGCAGGCAGTATCGACGACATGTTCTTTGGGCCGTCAATGTTGGATGTGATGATTCAACGCCTTACTCGACAAGCGGCGGATTTCGCTGGTATTAGAGGAAGTTCGGTCACCGACGAAGACATGGTTACCCAGGCTTTCCGAGCGTCGGGAAATGCATCACCAGATGATACATTGTTTCAGTTCTCTGGTGATTTGAAACCACTAGAAGGAGAAACGAGCACATCTAGTTTTTCTTCGCCAATTTGCGACCTCATCCTCACAGTCTTTGAACTGAACAAGAAGAATAATTGGCTACGGCGACAGGCCATTATCATCATTATGCAACAAGTGTTAGGGAGCACAGTTGAAAGGTTGTTCTCTCCACGCCCATGCTCTTCTTGCGAGCTCATGATAGATCGAATAGGAAAGTTCGTGATACCATGAACAGCTTTCTCGGCGAGATGCATGTTATGAATTCCATCGGAATGTTTCGCGATTCGATGTGGCCAGGAGGGCAACTCAGGCAACCACCTCCCCCACGATCGGCTGAAGCAAAAGCCCAGGCCCGAGATGACGCAAATCGTATGCTTACTGCCTTGATCCCAGGTGCGTACATTGTGATCTTAGTATACATCGCTGAATTCCTATGGCTGGGATAGATCTCGCCGCCAATATGATCGGCCGCTCCAACGCGCGCAGAGGGGCGCGGCGTATATTCGCTGTTCTACAGAACAGGAGACTAAATCAGCATCTTGCATATACCATTCTCGATGAGGTGAGATCCTCTCTCTTGAGGCAGCTTGCATATACTCAACAGCACTTCTCTACCTCAGTTGATCGCAGCTTTATTCCCTGAGGCTTTTGCTTGACGATCAACCCCACACCATCCGTCTCATTGCAATCCACAGACTATACATCAGGGGGTGCAATCATGGGGCCTTCATTAATGACTTATGAAAGCTGATGAACGTTGCAATTCAATTGGACAACAGTAACTAGCTATCTACTCGCACGTCTGTATCTATTCCGGAAGCCTGGGAGGTCGAGGCTTCGAGCTCCTCCTGAGAGGGCATAGTGGATTGCTTTGCGGCCTTTGTGCGCCGGTGGGCTACCACTGGCTCTGCGGATGGATCATCATATCTGAAGTGTTGCGAGTCAAGATGAAGATGAACAAATCGAGCTCCGCATATTCACATTTATTATAGACGACGTACATTTTAATAGCATGTAGTAGATAACCGCCACCTCCCGAAGTTGTCATTACGGGGTGAGTGCGACCGGGAAGCACCTACGGCAGGGATGGTTGAACTGCGAAATCACATTTCTGAAATTACGGTACCTGATATCGACGGAGCCAGCTTTCTGAAATGCTTGGGGCCAAATACTGGGGGTCGGTCCGCAGAGTCACTTGCAGATCAGATACAATCTCCGCACATTTGAGTCAGTCATCGTCAAGATTATGCAGCACAAACCTGGAGGTGGGGACTATAGACAACCACGGATGCAGAGCCTCCCAAGTAGGGAGATAACTTCCCTAGAATCGAAAGAGGGTCGTATATGCTTGCTACGAACAGCCTGAATTCATAGTTTAACAGAATGGACGCGGTCGCCAACGGCGTCCTCACCCTTCGAATTCCCCCGAAAAAAGTTCTTCACGTACACCCGACAGCGAATCTGATGCTGTTTTGCGCTTTGACAGCCGTGTTTTGTGCTTTTCCGAGCCGTAGGACCCCGATGCTGGCTCGGCGGAGAGTACAACTGAAAGCAATTCAGGTGCTTACGACTAAAAGTATATATAAATTAACCTACTTGGCGTATACGTCTCATCTACTGTCGCCCAGTTGAGGGATGACAAAACATCCGCACTCAACTCTTTCGGAAAGTTCATCTGCGTCATGACAGGATACGCAGGCGGCGAGTCCACGTCACAGACAGTGATTAGTCGGCCATCACCTGAGTTACAAGTCCCATTAGATTTGGGATGATGTGGGCGTGGATGGGCCAGAAACTGACCGCCCAGGCGCTCTAGCAGGGCAGAGACCACCATCCCGGACGCATCATCTACCACGACATAGCGACCTCCTGGTCTGACATTCCCGAGGTTCATCATTTGTGAAAGTGTGTCGATGCGCATGCCAAGGATCCGCGTCTGGTCTTTCGTGAACCAGTACTCGCAGACATTGAAAAGTGTCGGTTGGACGGTGGCGAAGGATTTAGAATACCTTTATCTGCAAACTAAGCAGACGGATCGTAAGCGCGATTCACCCCCGCTTACTTGGCTGTCTTTCTTTTCTTGTATTTATCTTTGCTGTATTCGGTCTTGAGCGAATAATTTGCGTGCATCTCTATTTGTTTCTTGACTATTTCCTGCATCACGTCGACTCTATCAGTTCCAGTGCAGGAGTTAGGGCATCATAGTATTCACGGTAGCATGTACCCCAGACTGCTTCAAAGCCTCTATTTCAGCTGCAGTCAGGGGCTGTACAAACTGGCCATCGTTTATGAGCTCATTTGTCGCCTCGGTATCCTCTGTGACCGCATCATTGAAAGGCTAGTTGATGGCAAAAATAATCTCTTTACCAAGTTCTTGAACGGCAGGTGGAGGGATAACGGTGATTGTCTTATTAACGATTTCATATGTCAGACCGTACGGCTGGTTTACAAGCGCATCCGCAAGAAAAGAGCCAAATTTTCCCAAATTTATCCACCTGCTCAGGGTCGAATTATGCAGTGAGTATAGTCATTCTAAATGCGACGCACGAATCAGCCTCTAGTTTGCAGCTCTTGATATCTCCGGTAGGCAGCCGTAGGAGAATCGTATCTCCCGCGTGGATCAAACCCCCCACAGCGTCATGTAGTCTGTGTTGTACGGCACTGGAGGAGCCTTGAGTCGCAGTAGGGAGCATATCGTCCTTCATGGTCCCGGATTATGCTCGCCGGCGACGCGTTCAGACCGTTCAGTTTATCCCGGGCCGGCGGAACCTACACGCCCGCCTCAACCACCATCCCATCCATCCCATGGCCGTCATCGAGGATGCCGACACTGCAAGCGTTGCACCCCCTTCGCTTCCCAATATGTCCCCTAACACACTCCCTGACGAAATTTCGTATCTAATTACTTCCTTTGTCACCACCAATGATCACGGGAAGCGTTCGAAGGCTTTCCTAGTTCTCGCTTCGTATTGTCAAGGCGTTCGAACATCGATGGGACAGCCACTTGGCGATGGACAAGATCCAGGAACCCAGGCGCTGAGCCGGATTTTTCTTCCGATTATTCAGGTTCGCATGGCCGAGGCTCAAGAAGCGGATGTACTTACTGGCCTTTCCTTCTTCACGGCACTTTTTCAAGTAGATTGGCAGACTGCCTCTGATATCTTTCAGCGAGAGGCGGTCCTCATATCCATCACCGAAATCCTAGACCTTTTCCCCTCAGACCTCGTATCACGAGAAGCTGCGCGACTTCTCTCACAAGCTTGTGGGCATAAAGTATGCCGTTCCTCCCTCACTGGAGAAATCCGTCAGTGGCTGGAGGCCGCAGTCCGCCAGAAAAAAAACACTTCCCTACGTGCAGCTGCAGCAGTAGCAATGACGAAACTGTCTCATGGTGCTGGAACAGATGCATTGGTCGAAACAACAAAGATTTCTAAGCGAAGTGCAAATCGTGATTTAGTCAAACTCATGAAAGAGATCCTTGTGGAAGAAGGGCAAGGAGAAGACTCCTCTCTGGACGCCATTGAGGGCTTGGCCTATCTGAGCGTCGAGCCCTCTGTGAAGGAAGACCTATCAAAGGATTCTGTCTTCTTGAAGAAGCTATTTGCTTTCATCCCTAGCAGGAGATCTTCCAGCACACCTCCCGATGCGCAAAATCATTCACTCATATACGGGATACTCAACATCATCCGCCATCTTAGCGTTTACCGACCACTGCTCTCGCAAGATCAGGAGCAAGTCATGAGGCTCCGACGAATGGCAAAACCTGGAGCAACAGGTTCACAAGACCCTGAGGAAAATCTTTCAGACGTACTGGAAGACGAACCGCACGTCAAGGAGCGAGGCAAGAAATTGGTGAAGGATGGCGCTCTCAACGTTCTAGCTACTTCAATACGATTGGCTGATAGTGAGGGCGTCCGACTAACTGTAGGCCAGATCCTTCTGAATCTCAGTACGGATAAGGAGAATAGAGGAAAGATACTACAGACCGGCGGTGCGAGGACGCTGACAGAGATTATTCGGAAGGCATTCTCTGCGATGAAGATATCACCCGCCGAACAATTGGAACCCGATGTTTCCATATTGGAGCCTATCCAGGCCCTGGCAAAGCTAGCTATAACGTCCTCGCCCACCCAAGTCTTTGGACCTGACCCTGGTGCCATTTATGATGCCGTTCGACCCTTCGCTATCTTGCTCACACACTCGGCGTCCAGCCTTCTACAGAGGTTCGAGGCAATCATGGCTTTGACCAATCTATCCTCGCAGAGTGCTGAAGTTGCCAGCCGCGTGGCGCAGGCGGACGGGCTGCTGAACAAGATCGAATTTCTCATGCTGGAGGATCATGTGCTCATAAGACGGGCAGCTACTGAACTTACTTGCAATCTGGTGGCCGGCTCAGAGAGTGTCTTCAAGAGGTATTCGGAAGATAGTCCTGCGAAGTCGAGACTGCACATCCTAATGGCCCTATCGGACGTCGAAGACCTGCCTACTCGGCTGGCAGCCTCTGGTGCTCTCGCAAGTCTAACGTCATCCCCCGATGCGTGTCGATCTCTGTACGAATTGGAACGCGACCAGCATAGGATTCTCCCTATCCTTACTACTCTTATCAACCCTTTATCTGGAGCCGACGAACCTCATTCCGGAAGTCCTTCAGACCCTGGCACGGTGCATCGAGGGGTAGTTTGCATTCGAAATTTCCTTACCAACCTCGACCCTACTCTTCGAAAAGCATTGAAGGAAGAGACCCAGGTTACAGACATCGTAAATGGGTTGATAACAGTCATGAAGGCCAACACAGAGAACGCAGGAATTCTTCAACCGACTGCCGAGGCATTGAAGTGTCTTATGGATCTCGGCTTATCTATTCCTGGCGCTTAGCCGAGCGCTTCTTTAATCCCCCCATAATCAAAGTAATTGAATGGTATCATGGACAGTTACATCTCCATGTCGGTCAAAGCTGACTACCGGTCCAGGACGTCTAATCGATTTGTGCAACCCCGCGCTTTCGTTTCTAAAGGACCGTCTGCTTCCCTTCTTCGTAGATTCCGCCCACCTACCTCGTTTTGATCTTTGGGAGATGACCCTCAAGGCCGAACACGAGATCTTTTAAATATTGAAGCAAGGATACTTTTCGAAATCCCGAGCATGTCTTCAATCATACCAGTGGCCTATTTTCCATTTACCACACTCAGTGAGCACGAAGCCGCTGTGGAGCCGTTCAAAGGCGCCGCATGTCTCGCTTGGTCGCTACCATCTGCGACGGGCTTGTGAAATTGTTTACGTTGAGATTTGTATAGCGTGTCCTTACCTTCACTCCATATTCCACCGAGGTTCTCTTGAGCAGCAAGGCTTCCTTTCGTGACGAGAGCGACTATGAACTTACGATCGAGACAGCCCACGAGAGCGCAAACGGCTACAAGAGGACGAGACCAAGGCGTAGTGCAAGATAGGAGTAGGTTTCTAGGATTATTCGCGACATTATCATTCACAGAACGTGTTTTTTTCTCGTCCTGTGTTCTCGAGAATACTGCTGACATGTAATATAATCCATAGTTGTGTTTGACATCAAACCTTGACATTGAAATTTCAGAATACTTCGCCATGTTCAGGGCACCCTCGTGACCCTTCCATTTGGCGAGCGAGCAACATTATAGAATGTTGTCACCGCGTTCAAGTTGATTCACTGCCATTCATTTGTTTTCCGTCCAACTACCGCACGCCACATGGGCGCTGTCAGTGCGTGCTTAGTTGTCGCGCAGTGTGCTGTCTGCACCACCATTGCACACACCTCTTCCTCCACATCATCACCTAGCTCGGTCATGTGTGCCTACTCCCATCGGCGACGGCCTGCGCAACCTCCATCTCGCCTTGGTGGCGGGGTTCCACCATGCGCACGCGCAAGCTACTGGCCACTTCTTCGTAGCCACGCTGTAGTTGCTCGCGCCCTGTCAGCCTCGCCTCGTGCTCCCACGTGCGACCTGTATGGGTGTCCTCCGCCCAAAACATGGTTGGCCCAGAAGGGATTCCGTGTGAGGACGCAACGCGGTGGTCGTGTCTAACCTTCTACCGCCACATACCGCCACTCTCCATCACGTCGAATTGTCATTCATAGAACCGAGATCGGCGGCGGTAGACCTATAGCATAACGTCAGAGAAGATGACACTCTCGCCCATGCTACTACTGACATTGCCTTCGGGGCTGGCACCTCCTGCGGCTGTCATTTTGGCGCAGACCTCATTCGTCTGCTATGGTGGCGTGTGACTTATTTTATGATGTTAACAACTCATAGCGAAAGATCACAGTCAGAGAGTGGGCTGGTGCTGAGACTTTACTTTTTGCAGCCGCGATGGGGTATGTTGAACACCCCGTCGCGCCTTGCTTGTTGTGAGGATGGCCCAGTCTCCCCCGATTGTGGGCGCAGCACCCGGTTTTGTGCTCGCATAATCGAATCGATCCATGACTAGTTGTAGGTGGCCTTCGGTACATGGCACCCAACACCAGTGCAGTCGTCCTTGTCATTTCTGGCAGTTCTCACGAGAGACGTATGCGCATCCTATGTCGGATTCATAAGGCCAATATGGTGTGAATGGGCACCCTGAGTGAAAGAGGACTTTATTATGTACCCGATCGTTCGTTTGTGGGAGAGATCCTTGTTGTTGGTTGATGTACCAACGATTCAATACGTTCCTAGAGCTGTGACTGTATCATGGCCATCATGAATGCAATTGTTAGGGCAGTGTTTTGTTTGGCGCCCGCTTGTAGCCGCGATTCTATTTACATGATCGCATCGCAACCCTACATCGCACACCTCACTTCAGCCCATATCGGACTACAATGGTTCGTCTCATTCCCAAACTATCAAAACATGTCTTGATATCCAGTCCTCTAGGCGCCGTCCAAGAAGGCTGGCAAGAAAGGCTCTGCAACACCGAAGAAGGCTGGTCCTGCCAAGGTTGCAAAGGTTGTTCACCCACATTGTCCCCATAATCTGTCAACTGATTTCAGTTAAGGCCGACTGGAAGGAAGGATTTAAGAAGAAGCACGTTGGGGTCTCAGATATGACTCTACTGACAACGATCAGCAACGAGAGTATCAACGATAATTTGCAGAAGCGATGGACGAGCGGCGAGATTTATACCTACATCGGTGCCGTCTTGATATCAGTCAACCCTTTCCAAGGTCAGTTCCTTCCTCGTTCCCTTCAAGTCCGTGATTATTCATGGCGCCAGACCTTGGCATATATTCCGAGGATGTCCTGCACCGATATCAAGGCAAGAACAGATTAGAAGTCCCTCCACACGTCTTCGGTATCGCGGAATCTGCCTTTTACAATATGAATGCATATAAAGAGAATCAATGCGTTATTATCTCTGGAGAATCCGGAGCGGGGAAGACGGAGGCCGCTAAACGCATTATGCAGTATATTGCGGCGGTATCAGGTGGACAGGATAGCAGCATTCAGCAGATAAAGGAAATGGTCCTGGCTACCAACCCTCTGCTAGAGAGCTTCGGATGTGCGAAGACACTCCGAAACAACAACTCAAGCCGACATGTGCGTAAATCTTGCTCTGATGAAACAACCGTTCTCATAGCCTTGCAGGGCAAATACCTAGAAATCATGTTCAATGAACATGCAGAGCCAGTCGGCGCACAGATTACCAATTACCTGTTAGAGAAGGCTCGTGTGGTTGGTCAAGTTCAGAACGAGCGTAACTTCCACATATTCTATCAATTCACGAAAGCTGCATCGGCTGAGCAACGGGGTACGACACGTCTCCAGTCTTCCTTGTCGATTGTTTGGACTGATTTGTCTGGGTAGAGGCATTTGGTTTGCAGGGACCTGAAGCGTATGCATATACCAGCTTGAGCAACTGTCTTCAGGTTGAAGGTATTGACGATACCAAAGATTTTGCTGATACCCTGGTAGGTGCCATATATTCTTTACTTTCTGCGCGAATTAACCCTCAGTCAGAGAGCCATGAACGTCATCGGCCTGAGTGCGGAAGAACAAAGTGAAATCTTCCGTATGCTTGCGATCATTCTCTGGCTTGGGAACGTGCAATACGACGAGATGGATGACGGGAACGCGGCTATATCAGACGCCGGAGTATCAGACTTTATCGCGTACCTCATGGACGTTGATGGCGCTCAAGTTCAGAAGGTACTCACGTCCAAAGTTGTCGAGACCCAGAGAGGCGGGCGGCGCGGCTCTGTTTACGACGTACCCCTGAACCCAGCGCAGGCTAGTGCGGGAAGGGATGCTCTGGCGAAGGCTATCTATAACAACTTATTCGAGTGGATTGTCTCGCGTATCAACATCTCAATGAAAGCTCGTGGAACAACGACCCAGTTAATTGGAATCCTGGTGTGTTTAGCATATTCTTCACCCGAGGACCATCTCTAAGATGCTCTCTAGGATATCTTCGGATTTGAGATCTTCGAGGTAACACCTACAACCTAGTGCCTGAAGCAACACTAAATCGCCATTCAAGGAAAACTCTTTCGAACAACTCTGCATTAATTACGTCAACGAAAAGCTGCAGCAAATTTTCATCGAGTTGACTCTCAAGACTGAGCAGGAGGAATATGTTCGGGAGCGGATAAAGTGGACGGAAATCAAATACTTCAACAACAAGATCGTCTGCGACCTGATTGAGGAGCGCCGTCCTCCCGGAATCTTCGCTGCTCTGAACGATGCCACGGCCACTGCGCATGCAGATCCTATGGCAGCCGACAATAGTTTCATACAGAGAACTGCGGCTCTTGCTTCCAACCCGCACTTCGAGGCTCGCGGATCTCAGTTCTTGGTCAAACATTATGCCGGTGACGTCATGTATCATGTCGCTGGTATGACGGATAAGAACAAGGATGCTCTCGTCAAAGATCTGTTTGATCTTGTTTCCATGAGTAGTAACGGGTTTCTACAAGCGCTGTTCTCTGACCGTCCAGATCCCAATAGCAAGAAACGTCCTCCAACTGCAGGCGATAGGATAAAGGCAAGTAAAGCCCGTATTCTTGATAGCATTGGCATTTACGATCAGCGTCCGATCTAGGCATCTGCAGGAGCGTTGGTCGAAAATCTCATGCGTGCACGACCATCATACATTCGTACCATCAAACCGAACCAGAACCGGAGCGCAACAGAATTCGATACTAAAGCGGTTCTCCATCAGATCAAGTACCTTGGCCTGCAAGAGAACATCCGAGTCCGCCGTGCAGGTTTCGCATATCGTAACACATTTGAAAAAATAGTGGAACGATTCTATCTGTTATCGGCCAACACCTCGTACGCAGGAGAATATACATGGACGGGTGATCCTCGCAGCGGATGCGAAAGAATCCTCACTGACACTGGGATCGCGAAGGAGGAGTGGCAGATGGGTGTCACGAAGGCCTTCATTAAAAATCCAGAAACTGTGAGTGTACTTTTGCTTATGCTAACAAGGAGGCATCAACTTGTTTCCAGCTTTTCGCGTTGGAGACTATGAGAGACCGATACTGGCACAACATGGCGGCCAGAATCCAAAGGGCCTTCCGCAATTACATGCGATATAAGCACGAATGCGCCAGACGTATACAGCGGTTCTGGAGGAATAACAAGGAATCCATCGTGTATGCCCAGAAGCGCGATTACGGGCATCAAATCCTCGCAGACAGGAAAGAGCGCAGACGTTTCAGTTTGCTGAGCTATCGCCGGTACATGGGGGATTATCTTGACCTAAACGGTGGTAGTACACTTGGCGGTGAACTAAAGTCAGCTTGTGGTATCGGAGGTGAGCCTGGTCTATCAATCACCCATAAAAGTGTCACTCAATTACCCTTAGCCGAAGAGGTTGCGTTTAGTTCACGTATACACCTGCTAGTATCAAAATTCGGACGATCCAGTAAACCCAGCCCCCGCTTTCTTGTTGTTGTACGTCGAAGCGTTTATTTTTTTTACTTAGTTTTCTGACTCGGAAAAGACGGGAAAAGCACTTCACTTCATCATCGTTACTGTCACAAAGGATGGCTTGAAGCAGACAATCCTTGAACGCAAGGTTCCTCTCATAACAATCAAGAGCATTGGAATGTCCAGTCTTCGAGACGACTGGATAGTGAGTGCCAACATGACATTGACCAGTGTTTTTGCTTACTATCTACTATCTTAGGTCCTGAGTGTCAATAATATCTCGGAGGAAGGCGATCCCGTTTTTAGTTGCCTTTTCAAGACCGAGCTAGCTTCGACTCTCCTTCAGTTGACATCAGCTGGCATCAATCTTGTGATTAGTCCGATGTATGTTGTCATCCTTATTCCCCTGCCCTACCAATTCCTGTCCTGATCTTGTGACAGCGTGGATTATGCAAAGAAGAAGGAGAAGCGAGCTCAAATCAAATTCGTGAAGGATGAAACGGTCCCGAAGGACGACCAATACAAGAGTCATACAGTTCATGTTCCTTCTGGCGAACCCCCAAATAGCCGGTCTAGGCCACCAGCTAAACGGAAAGCTGGCGTCGTCCGTCCAGTCACTCATGGAAAACTACTCAAGAAAGGTGGCCCTTCCAAGGTCTGTGGTATTGTAGCTGGGCAATGCGTTATCCTCATCTGTGCTCACTCTAGCCCACCCAAACCCGAGCGAAACCTGCAGCGCAACCATTACCAGGCGGTTCTCGCCAGTCTGCGGTTGTGAAGCCTCCGGTTTCGACAGCAGCCTCGTCCACATCGCGTGCTCTCCCGCCTCCACCAGGTCGTGATCGTCCTCCACCCTCTGTGCCTGAAGAGCCAGATATTCCCATGTACCGCTCCAAGTATGCATTCGAGGGACAACCCGGCGAATTATCGTTGGTGAAGGATGACCTGGTCGAGCTCGTTGAGAAGGATGAAAACGGGTGGTGGCTTGTGAGGAAAGGCGCTGAGGAGGGGTGGGCTCCAAGCAATTACCTCGAGCTGGTTCCTCCGAAGCCGAAAGCTGCGCCTGCACCCCCACCCCCACCCCCGCCTCGGCCTCCCGCGCCCCCTGCCGCTCCAGTCGTGGCTCCGAAACCGAAACCCGCCGTGAGACCGACACAGCAACCCAAGATTCAGGTGCAATCTCTCATGGCAGATAGCTCTGCAAAGCCCGTCTCCGTGTTCCCCGGCTTGGCACCGCCCAACGGTACCGCGGCACCATGGAAGAAGTCACCAGTTGTGTCTGCAGGGACGACACCGATGAGCTCACGACCGCCAAGTACGGGGAAGCCGCCGCCTCCGGCTCTTCCGACAGGGAAGAAACCGGCCCCACCTCCACCCGTGGCCCCGAAGCCTACGGCCCCGAAGCTACCTGGAAGGCCACCCGTTCCGACGGCCACGAGACCTCCACCTGCACCGACGGCGCCACGTCCAGGTGCGGTGAAGCCCAGTGGTGGTGCCGCTCCGGGCCAGATGGATCTGGCAGCTGCTGTAGGTTTCCTTTCTACAGCTTCTGTAATATAGAGCTAAATTGATTACCTCCAGCTCGCTAAGCGCGCTCAGAGGGCAGCAGAGAATGAGTAAGTCGACGGAGGTGGTTTCATTATGCAACTTGGTCCAGTTCAGGCCTGTTCCCTGTGGACCTAACTGTGACGAGACGTTGAAATCGGTGTACAATGGATGTGCTATTAGATGGATTAATTGAATGAACATGGGTGCAGTGCAACAAATGTTAGAGCATAAGAGGGATCGTAAATGCATGGTATCGTCTGATCAATGTATCTTCCAATTAAGAGAAACTAAAATGGCGACTCTATGAGAATGTGACCGTGATGGGTGGCAGGCTTCCGGAGTCGAGTTCGTCACCATCCACCACTCCTGCCTTTCTATCAGATATTATACTATTGTCCGTCTCACAGTCCCGCGAAGGTGCAGCTTGGGAGGCCGTTGGTAGATTCCGCCGCGAGTGGTTTTCTTCATCTGTTCCAGCGTCAGTCGGCGCAGAATGTATCGAAGATCGGTCATCTCCCACGTCCCCACGCCACGAGCGCACTTCCTCTGCAGAAAGGACCTTCACTCCACCGCTTTGCTTCTCGAAGTCCCGCGGCTCGACGCGGAGAGCCCGACGCCCTGTTTCGAGGAGACCCTCGAGAATACCTTTGATACGTCTATACGTCTCGTCGGGCGCGTCTCCATCATCGTCACTGTCGTCGTCATCATCATCATCATCATCGCCGACGTCCTCGTCGTCTGCTATGTCCTCCGGACCGAGGGACGACTTGATCGCACGAAATGTGGGAGGCGGGAGTATGAGACGCGACTCTCGCAGCTTCCGCCGCAGCTCTCTTATTTCGGTGGCTTGCTTGTGCTTGGTCGCTTCGAGCGTGGCGTTTATGGCAAGAAGGGACCTATTCGTGATTTCCAAGTCCTCGATCTGGAGCACCGGAGACTTGTGGGTGGGTGGGGAAGATAGGCCATATAGAAGAGGAAGTTTCATGGCTTACCTTGCGGTTCGTCTTGGCCTCGGCTCTTATCTTTCGATCGGGGTCCTCAAGCTGATCGGCGTGTGTTGCGGGGCTGCCCAGCGAGTGACGCGGTGAGTTCGGATCAGAAGCGTCGTCGAATACATCGAAGGTCGGGCCAGTACTGAGTGCAGGATCTCGCTCTCCGAGAGGCAGGCCGTGCCGTAGATGTGTGAGTTCGGAGTAGGTGCGGTACTACCGCTGACGAGGAGCCTTGCGTGTCTTTTGAGGACTGTGAGGAGAACGACAAAGTGGAGGTGGGCGGTGATTGAGGTGGCAAAGGTATGACTGCCGGATCAACTTTGGAAGTGACACGGAAGGGTACTCCGTTGTCAAGGTCACGGCTGCTCGGAGGAGAGAAGGACTGAAATCTTGGCGAGGCTGTGTTGGGCGGAACACGTGGGGCATACCGGTGCGGATTCGCAGCGGGCGTTGGCGTCGTAATGGGGTGGACAGCAGCGGGTACGGTCGGGGCTGTCGGCGAGGGTGGCTAGAGCCGAAACCACGCAACTCCGTTATCGAGTGTGCTTGCGATCGACTTTCTATGGGACGTATTGTAGCAAACGGCGGGGGAGAGGGATGTAGCGAGCTGGTCGGGGTAGGTGATGGACTGACTTGAATTCCGCTGGACTTTGCCACGGTAGAGACCTTAGCCTTCACGCGTACCGCAGGACTTGCGGAGGATTGTCCGGAGAGACGTGGGGAGATGGAGGCGTTGGAGGAGCAGGATGGAACGCGCCGCTACTGCGCCGTGCTCCGTTGGAAGAGGCCCCGAGTGTCGAAGTTAAAGAGCGCTGCCGAGACAGCTCGCGCGGCGCAAGAGAAGCCTTCGGCCTCGATAATTGGACGTCGACAGCGGATCGGGTGGATGAGAGCTTCCTTGCATGACCGTGTGGCCGTTTGAATGGAGAGGGCGGTCGTGGGATGGACTTGACGGTGGAGTGTTGTTCGGTGGCCGATGACGAGGATGACCGCCCAATGACGATGGCAGCACTGTGCTAACCTTTGCCTTTGGACGAAAAGAAGGCTCTGACAGCATGGGTGATGGAGGCTGTAAAGGCTTGGCCTTTGACGGAGAGGGAGGTCTCGACAACGGTCTCGACTGGAGGGTGATCACATTGCTCGAATTTACTTTGGCTTTCACCTTCACGGGGGGTGTCAGCCGCATGTCGAAATTCGAGCACCTTCGGAATAACGATTACCTTTCCTCTATCCATGGAGATTCAGAATTCGAAAAAGTAGCGTGCGTTATCAGAGAATTGCAGCGGTTGAGCATCGGCAGTCAGGTACAAACAACTAAATTCCTTTCTTGGCCAAAACGTCCAGCACGATTTTCTCAATCAATCCTTCCATTCCGTCGCCCCGCTCCCCCGACCGCTCAGCGTCGCCGTCACGCTCTTCTCCACGAGCTTCCCGACCATGTCCACTTCGATGTTCACTTTCGACCCTATGCTTTTTTTGCCGAGCGTAATCTTCTCTTGAGTGTGTTGAATGAGCATGATTCCGAACGTCCGCTTGTCGTCGTCCACTTCTGTCAGAGTGAGAGAGGTCCATCAATGGTGACATAACCCTTCGGGATCAGATACGCTAGCAAGGACGGTCGCGCGGGTGTTGGCTCATCCAGTTGGAAACGGAGCCGTAGGAGTCGCCATCAGGTGTGCGGAGATCAGCGTCGCGGTATCGTCAACGTGACCCTGGGGTGCAATTTCGGTGACACTGAGCAGGCATACAAGAGATGCCGACCGACCTGTACAAAATGACCTCCGAACCGGACGTGGGGACCCATGGCACGCTCCAAGTTGAGCTGGTCGCCGACCTTCCGCTCTCCTGACTCACGGAGCCATGTGTAAGTAAGTCTTTGAGATGGGTTTCCCGACGGCGCGTACCTAGATCAGTTCTCTCCAACGTCTCGTTGGCGAGCCAGACCTCGAACCAGCCGCCATTTTGCTGGGCGTCGAATCTCGTGACGGTGAGGCAAGCCCCATTCACTGCGATCGAGTCCCCAACGTGGCAGTCCCCAAGGATTGGGCCTGCATCTGAGATGGTTAGGGTGCACCCCCCACCGTCGCGATTAATGGCCGCGACGGTTCCCAAATGTTCGATCTAAGGACATGGGAATGACCAGACAGAAATACGGATATACTATAGGCGGCGTACGAGACCTGTGAACATAGGACTGTGGGCTGTGAGAGAATGAGTCTTAGGGCCGTGGCAAACCAACGATCATTTAAAGCTCAATATTAATAAGAATCTGATGGCAATCTAGACCAAGCTTTTGATATAAAGAACATCAAGGAAAACCGTTGGCGGTGACCCATTTAGTTAGCTTGCAGAATGTAGGAATTCAAGCATTTGGTCACTGTGTGCACTTGGGACAGACGGTCCACTGTTCCGTGTGAAAGTCCAAGCCGTTCATATCTTTTCTTACCTTTGCCAACTTCGCATGCCCACCAGAATCCCCGACAGGCGCCGTCACCCTCCGACGCTGTAAGGAAACGGACAATTTGGGAGTCATATGCCGGTATGCAGCATCAATACGGATCAATCACGAGCGGACAACAGGTTTACGCATTCTTTTCGTCCTAGTCCTTCCTCCCAAAACCCGTCTCAGCATTTCTCTTGCGCTCTGCGCCATTGCCATAGCAGGCATAGTCGTATCCGACCGCCTCGAAGAGCCATGCCTCCTCCGAAAGCCGCACCACAGCCTCAAAATAGCTCTAACCGAGTCTTGGGGGAACCAAAGAGCACAGAGCACGACTTTTCATGACACAGGACGTAACAAACGGAGAATGTGTCAATTTCCAAACTATCCGGCTGTTTCCTCCAAAACGCCCCTATCAGGGGGCGAGGCCATCGTATGCGTCTTCAGAGGATGCAGACCTTTGTGTGTTCGATCGGCTGAGAGGAGAATGGTAATTGTACGCCGTCGCGTCGTTGACGAGGCCACTTGGTGGTGAGAACTGTTTCCGATACCGTCGTGATGGACCATAAGGCATGCGCCCCGCGCTATACACCTGACCGTTATCTTTGGGTGCCAACACGGGAGGAAATTCCAAGTGGTTCGGCGACGTGTTCTGGTCGGGTAGACTGCGACCGGCATCGACTTTCCGTGATTGCGTGTGGGTGGCCACCTCTTCCTGTATCGTCTGAAGCGTTGGCGGTGACCCGAACGATGGATACGCCGGCCGGTTGTCGTCCTCGACTCTGAACCCCCAGCTGCTGCGCTGCCAATCCGGCACGAGCTCTTCCTTACCCCTTTCCCGCCACGTTCTAGGGCGACCGCAGACGTCGCACAGAAAGCCCCACCACTGGTCGAAAAATACGACCATTAAAATCATCGTCCAACCACGCTGATGGCGATGACCGCGATCCCGATCACCCGCCAGCCAACCCCGTGTCCCTGGGATGGTCCCGAGTCCACCACGGGCGAAGGAGAAGGATACCATGTGGGAGCACTAGTAGTGGTATTCTGGCTAGTGCCGGTGGCGGTGACGCCATATTCGTATCATTACCTTCTGGAGTATGTGTCGGCGGTCGTGGGGTTTTTACCGTTGGCGTTGGTGATGGCGTTGGCGTTGGTGGAAGATGGGGATGTGAAGCAACTCCAGTTATCGCTGTTGTAAGCTGCGTGGCACGTGTCATGGGTTGAGGGAACGCGAAAGTAGCCCGCTCGATAGGAGATAGCGTGGAGGCCTGCTCCGTGTGGTGTGTGGTCGTAATTGTGAGCGGGACAGGTTTGTCAAGTCCGGGCGCCACTGGCAGGAGGAGGTCTGCAAGGCCTCCTTGAGGCAGCGCTTGCACCGCCGAATTGAGGAGCAGAGCGACGAAACTGGAGATTCCCCACAGCATCTGGCTGCTCGGTGATGCAAGCGGGGAGGTGTTGCGTGTGGGATGCGGTCTCGCTGATTGGCGTCCAAATGGGCTGACTCTTGGACATGACACATGACACGACGCGTCTCATAGTCACGTGGATTTCTCCATGCATCACGTGTTGTATATGTTGTATATTCAAAAGTGAACTGCAGCTAAGTTATCACCTATCAACAGCGTGCGAGGTATCTATAGGAAATAGAGTGTTGATGGTCCCATTCGGACGATGGCCCTACCTTCCCCCACACGGGTCTCCAGAATATGGGGAGAACTTGAAAGAGGCGGACACGCCCCGCTTGCACCATGGAGTAACAGAGTGGAAGTGCGGTCGTGCGTAGAGGGGTCAAGTGCCAGTGTGCTCTGTAGTGCATTCGACCGGGTACACCTGTGCCTTCCAGTGACAGCCTCCTGGAGTTCAAATTCGACGTGAGGTAACGACGACCCAGCAGGGACCGGACAAGGAAATGGCGCCATGGGAGGTTCCATCTTTGTTGCCGTCAGCCTCGTGGCGACACTCTTCTTGACCACGTGCACAACACGAATCTTCTTCGCCTGGGTAGACTGAAGCAGAGCAGGGGAGCAGGAGAAACTAAGGGGGGTGAGAATCTTTTCTCCAGGAACAACTTTTCCCGCTTCTGTCCTCCTGTCCCCAACAAGATAATCGAACCTCCACGAGAGCACGGGAGGGTCGGCGGCGTGAAAGAGACGAGAGGACTGAACCGGCTCGGTACCCTGGACAGTGAATGGACCGTTGGCTTTGAGAATAAGGTATGCCTGCCTGGAGAGATAGTCGTGGGAGCCATCGCCGTTGACCATGAGACGTCGAAGAACAGGCGGGGTGTCAAGAGCTGAATGATGGAAAATGAAGGACTTGCGGTGCAAAGGCATGAAGTCTGCAGTCGCAGAGACGAGGCGCACACCACTGACAAGAGAAATGGCTCCGCTTTCCACCGCGGTCGGACGAGAGTAGCCAGCAAGTTTGAAAATGGGTTTTATGGTTCGGAAACCCTCTTGGTCAATCATGACCTCCAAGGTCGTCGATCGTAACCATGAAAGGGAAACGGGAAGCAGAGGAAACCGCGCAGAGCCGATCTTTACGTTCTCCGAAAGGATACGGCTTACATCATGGTAAACGAGAGACGAATTCGAGGAGCAGGACGATCCGGAACCGGTGGTCGATGTGGAACCATTTCTCCCACGCCTAGGGTGCCCTTGCGTTCCTGAGGGTCTCCCAGTTGTTTCGGGGGAAGAGTCAATGGAAGGTCTTTGGGTTCTAGACGACAGGAAGCAGGGGGTAGAGGGTGCCCTGACGCCGAATGAGCAAAATCTTTGTGGGCCATATATCGTGGTCTCTCGGGACTTGATGCCGGGGTACTCGACGAACTCGGCGGTGCTGTCTGTATAAACTCGACGACTGGAGGCACGGCCGCGGGTTGTGGAGGTGGCACAGGCATCGACCGGGGTAGAGTTTTCATTGACCAAGTCCCTTCCCAGGGTGCAGTACTTGGGGTTCTCGATCCTTGCGTGGAAGACTCGTGAGATGCGCGAGGCTCCGTAGTCCCTAGTCCCAAATTATCGTCTGGGGTGGTTACTCTCCTACATGCTGTATCGAATGGGTCCATGGAGGTAGGTCATCGTGCTCGGCGTCAGAATATATGCCATTGGTCAAGTTGGATGACTCTTCGACGCCAGCATACAGCATAACAGGAATGCTTCCGACTTGACAGCAAGCAGCAAGATTATCAAGGCTTGGCCAAGAGGGAGGCGGGGAGAGCGTATCGAGGGATCTGAGGATAGACCAGATGCTAGAGCGTCGAGAGAGGGGCGGCGGGATGATAGACATGTTGACCAAGTGAAAATGTGATTGTAAAAGTCTGCGGATCCTTGTGTCCTGGTGTTGTAGTATGTAGTAGTAGTAGTAATGGGTGCACTTCTGCCTCAGTCTGCCTCAGCTCCGAGTCGGTCCGGCGGCGAACACGTCTCGCGACTGCATCACGGCTCCGAGTCCGAGTCGAGCCTCGCATGGGCACTAAAACACGAGTAGGTAGGTAAAAGGGGCCCTGAAACAAACACAATAATCGTCGCCCTTGTTGTGTAGCCAAAGGGAACCATCGAGCATCGGATCTCATAAAGTACAATGGGCACGCAGGCCGTTACATAAGCGGGTGCCAGGCAGATGCTGGACCCACAGGGGGGATATATGGCCAGGGTTCATCCCGCTGCAGGGCAAGTGGACAGCCCTTACTCCTCGTTATGTCCCGCCTGGATACAATTCTTAATCCGCAAGACAATGATACCCCGGTGCTGAGGTTCGAACGAATCTTTTGCACCACGACTTTGATTAGACCTCACGGCTTTTTTCGTTGTTTAACAGGGCTGAGTGCATGTCCTCACCCAGATTAAGTCCCTCATCACCTGCATCGAGCGCTGGCGAACCCTCCAAAACTTCGAAATATTCTCACAGTCCCCAGGGGACTAAAGAACATTGTGCCCATCCTACTTGTCCGGATACCCTTCGCTGCTTGCCTGACACAGACGGTCGCCCTCAACATACCCTTCCCGTCATCTTGAGGTGCGCGATATTAGGGAGCAAAATGAAGCGCCTTACTATTCGGGAGATTTACGCTGCTATGGAAGAAAAGTACCCATATTACAGAACGGCGGGTTCTACTTGGAAGGTCAGTTCCTTCTCTCATCGTTGTCACACAACGACAATTGATTGACCCTCCTCAACATTCAGCAATCAGTTAGACATCATTTATCACTGAACAGGTTGTTCGAGCGACAGCCACGGCCAGTAACCGATCCTGGTTTTGGCTCGTACTGGACTGTCAATCTACAGGCACCCCCTGGAACGAAACGCCCGCGTAAGCGCGGTCGTCCGCAGCGGGACGCAAATGGAGATTCGGAATCAATGCCTATGAAGAAACGTGGTCGCCCCCGCAAAGTGCCAGAGACTGAGGACCGCGGGCAAACAGAACATCCGCCCTCAGCTGCTCTTCCCGTTCCGACCACTGACCACGTGAGTGCCCTTCTCAGCGTTTCTAACGCGCGAACCGGCAATCGTCACCTACACGACGACGAGGACGAGGACCGTTCCGTTCGTTCTGAACTCGGTGCGCCGTGGGGTGTGGAAGAAGATTTTGAGAGCGAGGACGATGGCGATGGGCTACCACGACGACCACCCACACCGGCCTATGATCGGGCGGGTCATGTCCACCTTGCACCAAGACCCAATCAAGGGGCATCCCGTCACCTGCATGATGACACCACTTCTGATGCGTTCCCAGAGAACATTATTGACCACCTCAAAGTTCAAATGGGCATGCTTCGACGACAAGCATCAGAGGCTCGGTCGGAGGCCGCAAGCATGGCTCGGCAATTATCGCAGTGTCAGGCCGAGGCGTCGGAGGCCAGACATGCTCTGAAGGTTACAGAGGAGATGCTAGGGGTCGAAGTTCGGCAGAGAAAAGAGGCCGAGCGCGTTGCAGAGGAAGAGGCACGCATGAGAAAAATGCTCGAAGATGAACTTCGGACTCTACAGTGATAGATCTCTGGATGCTTAAGCATCGACTTCACGAGAGAGCCATTCATACTGGTTATGTAGCACCACAGTACTAGTACTAGTACTACTATGCTGTTCTGCAGTTGTTCTGCAGTTTTATTTGTGCCCTGTGATATCACGTGGCTTGCTCTCAGCTTTTCTTTTCCATGAACCTGAACACCCATGGGCAGAAAATTAAGACAGCGTAAGGTCTCTTGGTTCTTTCGTGAATCCAACTCCTCACCCGCTGTCAGTTTTAAGAAAGCGCGTACTATCGCACCCCTCTACACTGGTGGTCCCGTTGCAATCACTCAAAATGGCCTCTGGCTGGTCACTTGTGTAGGGGAGCAAGCCCTCCTCACCGACCTCCAAAGCGGCGCAGGGATATGTCGTTTTTCCGGGGTACCGTACCAAATCCGTGAATATTCACTTTTGTCTACCTTCCTGATAACGTTGTAGGACACAGAGTCAATTACTGCTCTATGTACCACACCTTCGAGCAAGCATCTAATGATCTTCACCGCCTCTATGGCCCTTCGTATATATGGGCTACCGACATCCGCCACGCCAATTCCGAGTCCGGTGACACCTATCCGCGTCGTCTCTCGTGCGCATGATGCCCCGGTGTACGTCTGCAAGGTGGACCCCACCTCCACCTATCTTGCGTCAGGAGCAACCGATGGGACGGTCAAGGTCTGGGACATCGTGCGCGGCTTCCCGACACATGTTCTCCGCGGTCATGGCGGTGTCGTCTCTGCGATAGCGTGGAGCTACCCTCGCGCACAGGACTTTGAGGCTCGCAAAATGCGGCTGTTCACGGCAAGCGTCGACACGCGCATCCGCGTGTGGGACCTCACCAAGGGCGCCGAGCAGGCCCGTGCTGGGAAGCAAGTCAAACCGGAGGCCGTATTGGAGGGACATGTCAGTGTGCCGAGAGGACTCGACGTCAGCGAAGATGGACGGTGGCTCGTCAGCGGGGGCCGCGACCAGGTGGTACTGATGTGGGACATGAATGAAAGGCATGCGAAAAAGAGCGGGAAGGGGAAAGAAAAGGAGGCTTGGCCCACCTTGGCAAACACGATCACTGCCCTGGAGCGCGTCGAGGCGGTAGGCATCTTAGGCGAAGAGGTGGACATTGGCGAGTCAAGTTCCCGGACAAAACATATTCGCTTTTTCACTGCTGGAGAGAAGGGCGTGGTAAGGATCTGGGATGGGAAAACGGGCCATGTGCTTCGCGTTTTTGGAGAAGAGCGAGATGCGAGTTCTGAAGACCAAGAGGAGCAACGGCAAATACTGGATGCATTGTGAGTGGCTCTGTCACCGTTTCTTTGCATGCCTATTAAGTTGCAAGCGTCACAGCTTCGTCCCGTCGACATCTTCCATCGTGTCAGTTCACGCTGATCAAAATATTCTATTCTACTCCCTCCCCGAAGGCTCATTATATCAGCAACTTATCGGCTTCAATGACGAGATCATCGATGCCGTGTTGCTTAGTTCTGGACAGTCCTCACAGCACGTTGCTCTCGCAACAAACTCCTCTCTCATACGTTTGTATTCGGCCGAGTCTCTGGACGCGAGGCTACTTGCTGGACACCGGGATATTGTCCTCAGCCTGGCCGCCAACTCATCTGGGACAATGCTCGCGAGCGGTGCTAAAGATAACTCTGCTCGTCTCTGGGCGCCAAGCGACACCGAACTGGGCTGGGTTTGTATAGCGACATGCGAAGGGCACGCGGAGAGCGTTGGCACGGTTGTGTTCGAGCGCGAGGACGTGCCTCGTTTCCTATTCACAGGGAGCCAAGATCGCACAATTAAAGTCTGGGATCTCAGGAGTGTGCAGGCAGAGGCACACGCTGCTTCAGCGCCGATACGATGCAAGAGTGTCAGTACGACGCGGGCACACGAGAAGGACATCAATGCGCTGGACTCGTCACCCGGAGGCGCCCTACTTGCGTCAGGTTCACAGGACAAGACAGCGAAGGTGTGGTCCCTCGACCGCTCTAGCGGCACACTGAAGCTAGTCGGTACCTGCAAAGGACATAAACGAGGGGTATGGAGTGTGCGATTCGCGCGCGGCACTCGAACACTGGCGACGGGCAGTGGCGATCGTACAGTGCGGTTGTGGAGACTGGACGACTTTTCGTGCTTAAAAGTATTCGAGGGCCACGCGAATTCCGTATTGAGGGTGGATTGGCTGGGCGGGGAGAAAGAGGGGTACGGCCAGGTTGTTAGCGCGGCGGCCGATGGGTTGGTCAAGGTGTGGGACTCCCGGACGGAAGAGTGCGTCGCCACTCTTGATGGGCACGAGGACAAGGCACGCAAAATAAGTTTCCGCATCACGGCACGTACTGACTTGTGTGATAACGACAGGTCTGGGCCCTGACGGTGAGCCGGGACAACAAAACTATTATTTCGGGAGCTGCGGACTCTGTCGTCACGTTCTGGGAGGACTGCACTGAAGAGCAGGAAGCCGCAAGAGAGTCTGCACGCGCGGAGCTCGTTCTCAAGTACGTACCGGTCGCTTCCCTTTCCTCGCGTCTCGTGTCCCTGACCCCAGCGACGGATTTTATAGGGAACAAGACTTCCTTAATTATGTAGCGTTGCAGGATTATCGACGGGCCATTGAGGTGGCATTATCTCTCGGGCATCCGGGTCGCCTGATTCAGCTCTTCAAGGGGCTGAAGGGAGGTTCTGGCGTGTCGGGCAGCGACGAGGTCGATCGGATCCTCCAGGAGCTGGCATCGGTGGATCTTGTGCGACTGCTGCGTTACGTCCGCGACTGGAATACGCGTGCCTCGAGTGCTGCCGTCGCACAGCGTGTGTTGTATGCCATCGTGAAGCTTCGCTCAGCAGAGGACATCGCTCATGCGTTCGATGACGCTGGTGCAGGCGAGGAGAAGAATGGCCTGCACGAGCTTGTGGAGGGGCTCATTCCCTACACGGAGCGTCATCTTGCACGGATGGAACGCCTTGTCCAGGAGAGTTACGTGGTGGACTATGTGCTTAGAGAGATGGATGGCGGCTTGGCAGAGGATAATGGTGAGGCCATGGATATTGACCTTGTGGACCATATGCAGCCGCCCTTTGGTGTGCTTGCATAGATTCCGCTGGTTCTCTGCATATGATATGGTATATTACTATATTTCTAATGTGCAATCTGGGACCTCCTGACAGTTCGTACACGGTAAGATACAATTGAAGGGAAACGTTACATTATAAGAACATATGATCAGACAATAGAATGGTGAAGAAGGGGCACCCAAATAAGAGGAACAGCATCCTATTGACCCCAGGAAAAAAAGTGAGTGTAAGATGAAGTGTCAAACTTTGCGAAAATGAGCGGCAGCGATACGACAACCTTCGACGGCGTTGAATATAAGGACAAGTTCACCTTCCTGTACGTTGTCCCTTGTGAGCAATCCTCGATCGTCGGTCGCCAACAGGCCCTGTTCGAGAAGCCAGCGACGGGTCACGCCCGGGAGGCAGCCTGTCGAGTCATGGGGAGTAATCCAACGGCCGCGGCGAAAGAACGCCACGTTGCGGATGGAAGTCTCCGTCACCATTCCCCTGGTGTTCCACAAGAGGACATCGGCGGAACCTCCGATGTCTGGGAGACCGAAACGAGCGCGCGCTGCCGCGTAGTGACCGCGGCAGGTGGTCTTGGTAGCGGTGAATGGAGACGACGCGGTGGGGACCCTGTCGAGGAACAGGGCGATCGGGTTGCCTAGTGATTGGGGGAGGCAGTCCATCGAGGGGGAGATGCGAGCCGCGAGTATAGGGTCCGCCGATAGAGGTGTGACGGGGGAAACGCTAGTTGTGATTGCGCCATTGCGATGGAGTAGGAGCCGGAGCTGGTGAAGAAAATAAAACCCAGGGCGTCAAAGGAAGGTCTGATAAAGATAGACGAAAGTACCGGGTGGCCTGACCTTGAAAGGGCCACCGTTGGCTGGCCCGTCATATGCCTGGATGGCACGCTGACAGGTCGACTGGAATGAAGACCACGAGAGGGATGCAAGGCACTCTTGCCAGCCGTGGAGAGCAGCGGCGGCTCTGAGACGGTCAAAGTGGTACGGAAGGAGCACGAACGGGGAGGGCTGGCCACGATTTGTAGCGGAGTTCCATGGGAAGTTGAGAGCGAGCGAGTCACAACGGACGGTCGATATCAATTGAAAGTCTTCTGACGCTGACGCTGACGACATGGCGATCAGAGGGAGAAGCTGCGGCGCAGGCAACGAACCATTATGTAATGTTGTTGTCTTGGTCTCGCTCCGCTCCCGTCCTTTCTTTCTCGCTCACCGCCATGTTCACCATCAAGGCCACCTATCGTTCAGAAACCCGCAAGTTCTCTCTCCCAGATTCTTCCTTCCCAACATACAACCAGATAAACGATCAGGTAGCCCCCCTCTTTCTCGTCGTTTTCTTCCCCTGTCCTCACTGTCTTTCGCAGCTCTACCGCGTATTTCCTATTAGTACACCCTATTATCTTGCTCGTCTCCTTTTCACCCAGTCTCCAAGCGCTCCTTTTGCTCGCATTCTCATTGGTATGGAGGCTCATTCAGAGGAAGAGTATGAACAACACGTTCGTCCTTTCCGAGGCCGCGAGTGGCCGGGTGGGCTCCTTCGTTTTACCGTATATGACGACGAGGCACCCCGTGAAGCCACGAACAACGTTTCTTCCCAACAGGAGGATGAGGACGTCCTGATGGAGGACCTACATGGCCTCGAAGGAGGTCGTAGGCGTTCGCGCAGGCATGATCATCGCCATGGACATCACCATGGACATACACATCGTGATCACCATCGCCGGGGTGACTTTCCTCAGTGGTCTCGTCATCGCCCCTTCCTGGCCCCACCTCCACCTCCATTGCCGCCTCCGCCTCCGCCACCACCTCCCCCGCCCCCGCCGTTGTACCCTCATTTCTTCGGTATGCCTTCACCGCCTCCGCCGCCCTCTCTCCACGGAAGTCCCCTAATTGTGCCGCCGTTGCCGATTCTGTCCTCTCATGTTACGCATCCGGCACCCCCGCTTCCTAGTCTGCCACCTATTCAATCTCTGTCACCGAGCCCGAGCTACATCCAGCAACAGCAACAGCCTCTGTTTCCCGCGGCAGATGCCAGCGAAACACCCGTACAGAAGCTATTCCGTCGTCGTGGCTTGCGGTCCGTTGGGTCCGCCCCAGTGTTAGGCCCCGCTCTCCCCGTCCCACCTCCCCCACTTCCCCCGCCACCACCTCCCCGTCCGGTCTCATTATATGGAGAAATTCAAATACCTGATTCTTCCCCTGTGCGCCCAAGTAGGCGTGCAGTCATCGTTAGTGATGAGTTTGATGACGCAGATGTACATGCGAGCGCGGTTCGAGCTGATGGCAATGGGACGCAGCATGGTACTCGCGATGTCGAGCGCGGTAAACAGGAGATCTTTGATATGATCCATACCTTCAAGGCTGATATCGACCGCGTCCTTACTCGGTCGCTTGGCATGGACCCTATGCATGTGTGGGGTTTAACGCCCACAGAAGGACAGTCAAGTCCCGCAGTCCCTCAATCATCGCCCAATCCAGAGCGTGTGACAACAAATCAGAGCCAGGCAACAGAGACAACGCGCTCTCCAGAGCCCCCTTCACCCGTCGATCCAGTAATCCATGCAAACGTCCTTTGCGATATGTGTCATGAGACGATCATTGGGGTCAGGCATAAATGCCTTGATTGCGCAGGTTTGATTTTTTCACTCTCAAACTCCGTGCCGAAATTGACCGATGGTTTGATGTAGACTTTGATCTTTGCTCCTCGTGTCTCTCCGATCAGCCACCGAACATTGGTTCGCATTCAAGATCTCATGCTCTTTTCGACATCGAAGAGCCAGGGGGAGTATGGGTACATACAGTCTTCGCAGGAGACGATACTCCGGAGGCCCCTGAACCACCCACAGCAAGTAACGAGGGACCCCCTGAGCCACTGAATGCTACGCCCTCGATCTCGGACACTCAGGGAGAACGTACTCCCCTCGTTGTTGAGACCGAGGTGGCAGTCCACCATGCTACCTGTGACATTTGTGACGATACCATCAAAGGCGACCGCTTTGTGAGTGTTATCTATACGGTCTAGAATCTTGTTCTTACATCGCCCACAGAAATGTTTTGACTGCCCAGATTTCGATACGTGCGCTTCATGCTATGCGATCGTACCTGCTCAACACCCACGTCACGGCTTCGCTCGCCTACGCGATCCGAAGGACCTGAATTATTCTTCATTTTCTCATCCTATCCATAGCGCTAGCTGCAACGAGTGTGGCAAACTGATCCATGGCACTCGCTACAAGTGCATGCACCCGGCTTGCAACGACTTTGACCTGTGTGCCGACTGTGAAGCGCTCCCGATACCCGTCCATCCGACAACTCATGCCATGTTGAAAATTCGTGAACCTGATGCTTACATCCCAGTAGTCAAGCGCTATGGATTCCAGCGTACATCCAGCTCAGAAAGGTCTTTGAAGGACGACATTGAACAGCCCATCGACGAATTCTCGTACGCCTATATGAATGCAAAAGTGGCGGCTGTCTCTGTCGATGCCGGTGCATTGCCAACCCCAACCCCGTCGAACGTACGCCTTTCTGAGGCATCTCCCAAGCCTACGGCAGAGCTCGTGGATGTCTCGTATCCCGAATTTGAACCCAATACCTTTGGGGAATCTCCCAAGATGCCAGTCGCATTTGGGGTCCCTGTTGTTATCCGCGAAAGCGTCGACCCATTTCAATTAGGACCTGTCATCCCCGCGGCTGCCCCACTCCTCCCTGTGCCCTCACCTCCACCTGCTCTGGCCACTGAATTCATCCATGCCGTTCCATCCTTGCATCAGAACAGCCAGAGTATGCAAGACTTGAACATTGGGTTGCTTGGGCACGATGCTCGTTCTGGACCGTGGTGGGGACAGTGTGCATGGGTTCCACCAACTCCCCCTGCTCCGCTTCCCGTACCCTTTCGCACCCCTTCCACTCCCCGACGTTCACGGAGTCCCGAACTCCTAGTTCACCTCGAAGAGCAAGATGACACAACTAATCCCTCGGCAGATACACTGGCTACTACTGTGCCTTTGTGCCCCGAGACCGATCGTGGACACTCACCAACGTCGCTTCCTCATGTGCCACCGACCGACTTCAATGAACTGTTCGACCTTGCTTCCCAGTTCCGTCACTTACTCGAACTTCCACCTGTGGTCACCCCGCCCACATTGCCTACTTTGCCTGGAGAGTTGCCCAATAGGAGCAGAGCCGGGTCTATCGCAATGGAAGACGTTAGCCCACCCACGGAACTGGCCTCAACACAGGTCGATGATGCAGATTCACCACTGTCCCTTGTGGCGCTTCTCTCCAAGCCGGAGAAGACTCCTCGACCAGGAGCGTTCGACGGAATCAGCCCTGGTCGCTTGTTATCTCAATTGCTAGATAGCTCTCCCACCGCTTCCCTTTCTCCTCCCGTGGACAAGAAGGTTGTCGAAGAAGATGCACCGTTGCGCGCCTCATTTATTGCGGATAATAAATCCCAGATGGCCAGATTTTCCCTCCTGGTGCCGAGTTCGTCAAGTCATGGCGTATGCGCAACGATGGGCCTGGCTCATGGCCTGCTGATACTGAACTTGTGTTTGTTGCTGGTGATAAGCTCATGATCGACGTTTCCGAGCATTTCAAGGTCGGCAGTGTTCCGCCTGGTGAAGAAGTGGACGTGTGGACAGGGGAAATGAAGGCTCCCGACGTCCCAGGTAAATATATCAGTTACTGGAGACTATGTGACAATAAGGGAAGACGCTTTGGACACAGCATCTGGATTGAGTGAGCTTTCTTCTTTATCGTTCTCACATTGGTCGTAACCGCCTTTCTAGCATCTGCGTCGCTGAACCAACACAAGATCCTGCCCCAGAGGAGGGTGATGGATCACTTGCATCGTCTTCTGTGGTAATGCCCCGCTCTGCGCCGTCGAATCGTTCTGTGCCGATTCCTTCACATGATGAATCAACCACGGCCCCTCTTCTATCGGACACATCCTCAATATCATTGATCGACGTGGCGTCTGACAACGATGATGATAGCGATGTTTACGAGGACAGCCGCTCAAACTTTGGTTCAACACCGGCAAATGGCCAACTCCTTTCTCCCGACATTGAATATGTTGTCCTCTCTGATGGCTCGGATGAGCTTTAGACGCTAGTCTGCGTCGCCATCGAACAATTTCAGTGGACGTTATTTCCCCCCAATCGAGTTATGCTATGGTTGCCGACTTACCTTCCACTTGAAAAGCTGCTTCGTAGATGTGGTTGTACGATATTACTTTCCTTCCCGTCGATGTCACACGTCGTTCTAGTATCACCCCTCTTTTGCTTTTAGCTCTCTTAAACACATCTGACTTGTTTTCCCCTTCCTATACTCTGAATTTGCATTGGTACTGATGAAATGTCAAATGGTGAACAATAGTACGTTTACCAAGCTCGAATATACGGATTTCAGCCGTCGTTAGCCGGAAATAGATACCGTAGTCGATGTGAAAAAAAGACGAAGGGCAGGGACAAAAAATGATTGAATCCTCTGAAAACCGAAAAGGTACTATGTATGATGGAAGGTTGGCGATCTTTTACGACCTTTTGACTTGCTCGACGACGCCGAGATTGTCGTGCCGCTGGGCGTATAAGTAAGTGTGACGTTTGCAGGGCCCGTGCTTTCCCAATGTTTGCACAGCGATGAGACGTCTGGATGGCTCGAACTCGATCGTATCGAAGGGGAAGGTATAGGAGTGGACGAGAGCGTGGACATGCGCAGGAGACGAGGATTCAAAGAGCCCGTGTGGCTCCGCAAGGAGGACGAACGCTGCGTTGTTCGCATCAGCGACAGCGACGAGACGTGATGCGCATGCTCGAAGCTGCGATAGCGGTGCACACGTCTCGCCGTCAGATGCGAATGCGACGACGCGCGGGAAGAATTCGGGAGCTCCTCCTCGTCCGTCTCATCATCGTCGTAGTCGCCGTCGTCGTAGTCGCTAGCGCGAACATCTGGCGAGGCGGGAGCAGACGCCGTCCACGAACGATCCATCTCGATTTGTATCGCCAACGTGTCGTCCGCGCTCACGTATGAGCTGTCGGATTCCTCGTCCGTCGCGTCGGCGCCGTCTTGCTCGGAGACTTTGCCACCCGAGGAGGGCCCTTTGTCTTTCCCGTCGCCGCGCACCATGTGGGCCCGCTCATTGTCGATTTCGTGCGCGAGCTCGGCCTCGGTGTGGTCGTCGAGATCTTCGGGTTGAGCAAAGGCAGATCCGTGTCTCACGAAGGCTCGGCACGATGAGAAGGCGTGTCGTGATGCTTCGAGGAAAGGAAATGCTTGAAACACGTGAATCTGTGTGTCCAGGGCGGTTATTTCCAAGGAGATAAACAAAATTAACAGGCACGCGAACTCACTGCGTCCTCGTACAGCTCGTGCATGACATGCACACCAGCCAAAGTAGCCTTATGCGCCAGGAGTGTGACTTCATCGCGTAGCACCTCAGATTCACCGGCTTGTATGAGCAGAGGTGGTAGACCTGTGAAGTCTCCGAATAGAGGACTCGCATAGGGATGGGTGAGATACCGTTCCATATTTGAGCCGAGATAGCACGCGACAGGATCGAGGTGATCTCCATTTGCAGGGATCGGGACTATATCAAATGGCGCATTGCTCTCCCAAGAATCACAACTTCTCGTCAGATCTACAGTTCCGATCAGCGAACTGGAAACTTCTACACCATCCAGGAAAACGGGCGACTGACCAACCCAAGGAGACATAAGAATTGCGCCAGCAGGTAAAGGATAGCCATTATCACGAAGATACATCAGCAAAGCGAGACACAGTCCTCCACCAGCACTATCGCCAGCGAAGAGAATGTTGGTTGGAGGGATGTGAAGGTCCTCAAGCATGCGGAAGTACGTGCTGACAGCATCATGGAGGGGGCCAGGGAAGCGGGTCTCTGGAGCAAGGCGGTAGGCGACGGCTGTTGATGATCGAACGGAGATGGGGTCACCATATCGAAAAAAAAAACATCTGCGGGGTTGGAGAGCTTACCGAAAATGCGGGCGTCGGTGAATTTTGATAGTGGTATCGTTATTGACCTGTGGGTGGCAGGACTGAATAAATAATATGCTCCTGTGATCCAAAACGGGTCAGATTGGATTACCAAATGGGACTGCGAGATACTGACCGCCGTGGAAATAGAGAACTATTCTCTCGTTATGTTTACGGGGCGGTGTAGACGGATCAGCGGGAGACTTGGCTTGGGTCGCCTTCCATTCTGCTTGTAGGCGTTGCCAGAGCCTCCGGGTGACGATCCATTCGCCAGAGAGTTCACGCGTGCCGTCCTCCAGCTCATCGAATTCTGCGAGAATACCCCGGAGTCCGCGTTTTCGTACCCTGAAAGTGACAGGCGTAACGAGCGCATCTGGTGGCAGAGGGACCAGGCCGCCGAGTCCCAGGAACATCCGGATAGTGCTCTATATCAGGGCGCCATCTCAGAAATGACAAACGCGCGCGGCGAAAACGGAAAAGATAGGCGTACGATATCCACGAGGTTGGAGTGGCGCCCGGCGTTCCTCATGACCCCAGCGAGAATCGTCATAGGGAGACTCCACGATTTCCTTCGGGGGCCCCATATTTGATGAGAGACCACATCGCCGGCCACCTCGGTCGCTAAGTCAAAAGAAGTCCAAGTGAGCTCCAAGGAGTATACGAGAAGCGGCAGGATCGCCGTGGGGCACATGACCGCATCGCGTGCCGCGCCGGTGGTTGGCAGTTGACACTCGTGGACAACAGGACAAAGGATGACTCCGGGGAAAGATCCGGTGGAGACGACTCACCCTTAAGGGCAATCAAACCGCCCAAACTGAAAACGTCACGCAGACTCATGACGTGGCCGCCCCGCTGCTGGAGCAGAGGGTCCACGCGCGAGGATGGGGGTGGCACACCAGGTGTCTCATAAAAACGTAGGAGGGAGGCGATGGGTGAGGGTCGTCTGCTGAGAGTAGATGTGGGCGGGTTGACGGCTCTGGCTGGAGAGAAGCGGGAGAGGGGCCAGGGTAGGGAGATGTTGATGTTCATGAGGTGGTGGGAGGAGTGTGTAGGGTCCGGAAGAAAAAAGAGGAGCAAGTTAAATGAGCCTGGCAGTGAGCCATGCGATCATGCTTTGTATGATTTGTTGAGACGATTCCGTTTCCCGGCTCGTCTCGTCTCGTCATATCTCCTCTCCTCTCCTTCCCGTCTGTCCGTCCGTCTCCTCTCCACTTTCTCTCCTCTCTCTCCGCCTTCATGGATTACGTGATTATCTTTTATTTATTTATTTATCACATGCCCTTACATCACTAATAATCTTCTCCACGGCTCACCACCTCTTTCACAGTCGGACGCAATAAGATGGTATGCTCCTTCAAACGGAACCCTTCAGTGCGTACTCTCGGGTACTTTCGCAGGTACTCACGAATTGGGCGGTCATCGCTCCCCTCGCATCGCACAGTGGTGGGTAATCTTGTACGATCCCCTGAGCCACCAGGTGATTAAGCTGTTGCCATAACTGTGAGGGTCAGTTGGTCTACGGTTTTTAAATTTCACTCACCGCCAAAAGATATTTACTTTCCCCCACCCGATCCAGGTACCTGCGGCAGAAAGGCAACGAACCAAAATTTTTTGTGATCGTCCGAAGCAATGATTTCGCTGTTTGGAGCCTGCCAACGTTATCAGATGTCTGCAAAGTTTGTAGATTTCGCCACCCGTACCTCACTGATGCCTGTGAGGCATCGTATATCTTGGCATAGTGTGAGACATCGCCCTGTTGCATCAATGATCAACAGATTGCCCAAAAATAAATTTGCCAATCGCTCTCACGCTCTCCACCACTCTTCCCCTGCCTGTGGAACCAAACGTTTCGATAGCGTAGTACTCGCCCTCCTCCATTTTAGTCTGGTCGTTGTTCTTCACCAACAACACTGACTTTTTACCATGAATTTTGTAAAGCTCGATCGAATGTCCGCTGAGGTTCTCAATGGCCTTGACTGACAACACAACGGTGATCAGTGCCCACACGCGTCAAAAAAAAAAAAACAGACCGGGATAGACTTTGCCTCCAACCTCGACTTCGTAAGATTCCATGGTCTCCTGTATCGCGCCTGCAACCTCCCCGAGCCGCGCATCAATTCCAGCTTCCTGCAACACCGGTGGGAATGAACACGGTTACATGACCAGTGGCTCGAGATGAATACCTGTATGCCGGCGTTAGTCGCCGCCTTGACTGCCTCTAGTAGCTTGTTATACGTCGGCTCAAACGTGAGCGTAAAGGCGGAATCAAGAATCCGTCCTCGGACGTGCACACCTATGTCCACTTTCAGGACGTCCTCTCTCTGCAAAACTAGATCCCCAGCCCGCACAGGGGCCCCGTCAACAGGTTCTACACATCCACATACGATAAACGCACTCACCGATTGTATCGCCGGCATTCGGGGTGTAATGCGCTGCGCAGTTGTTCAGACTGAGACCGGTGGGGAAACCGATCCCTGCTTCGAGCCCATTCTCCTCGACCAGGGCACGTACGCTGTCTTCGATGCCATTTGCGATCTCGGTCATCGCCATACCGGGCCGTATGAACTTGCGTGCATGGTTGCGAACAAGACGATGCACTTCGGCACCACGGCGGATATTCTCATACGTTAGATTTGGATCCTCCGTGGCCAATTTCTCCAGATGGCGCTTCTCTTCCGAGGTCGTGCGCCACGCGTTACTGACGCGGGGGCTGAGCTTCATGCCACGCCGGATGTAATCACACGAGTCACTCACTCGTCCTTATATTCTTGGATTTCACCGACAGGGTATTTGCCACCTGGAAACACTTTCGAAAGTCCTGTCCGCGGGGGGTCTCCTTGCTCGATTTTTTTCTTCTTCTTTGGTTTCCTTTTCTTCTTTTTCTTCTTCACTTCACCTGGTGCGATTTGGGGCAGAGGGTACATTCAGACACGACGCATTTCTTGTTATTAGGAGATGGGCAGGATATCAGGAATGCGATGTGGAGACTGACCGGACTGACCATCGGCGGCGGCTATCTCCGGTACACCTTCCTCGTCACTATCATCCACGTCGTTATCATCATCTACAGGCACCGTCTGGGGCTTTTTGTCCTCTGTAGCAGTCATCGTGGTGGGATATGATAGCCAGACTGCGTGCGCGTCTCACGTAAACCGTAAACCGGTAATGCCGTGCCGCATGACTCGCGCGACCACCCGGCCTTCGCGTGAAACTTGCACTTGCACTTGCTCCATCCAGCCATGCCGCGCTCTCGTTCGCGCGACTCGCAACACCGTTCAGAGCCATCGAGCAGGCACCTCCCTGGCGGTGCCGAACCTTTAACCGAGTCCGATTACTTTCTCAAAAGTGCCGAGTTTCGCGTTTGGCTCAAAGACGAGAAGCACAAGGTACGGTGTCGTCGTTGGATCATGAGCTCTTCACACCCAAGTGCTTCCCCACAGTACTTTGATGAACTTTCGGGCGACAAGGCACGGAGGTGAGGTCACACCCTCGACTGGCCAGCATATCGCTCATGCTTACCAAAGATACTTTCACAAGTTTGTAAAGGTACATCGTTACATTATGTTCCAAATCTCCGTCATTCATCTTTTGACTTAGGAATGGAATCGTGGAAAGTTGGATAGTAAGCTCTATCGCCCTTTGATCTTTTCGAAAATCGACTGGTCCTTTCAGAATCGCTGTACGCTGGCGTGGACCCGTCCAAGCAATCGGCTACCTCGCAAACGGCTTACAAATGGGCTTTCGCTTCGAAACGCACCAAAGCAGAGGACGATGCCTTGCGGGCCGCACGAACGGAAGTTGGGGCGGCTACGTATGGGGTCGATAGCGGACCGTCGACGACGTCGGGTGATAGCAGCAGCAAACGAGTGCAAGGCCCCACTCTACCTCCACAAGCCGACCGCGTTCTGGCCCGGGAAGCTGCGGAAGAACAAGCTGCAGTGGAGCGGGAATATCGACGGAAACGCGACAAGGCGGAAGCTCGGGATCGTGTAGAGGACATGGTTGGCCCTCGTGAGGTCGGCCGTGAACGAATGCTCGAGAAAAAGCGAGAGCGACGCGACGGTGATCGTGCCTTTAGAGAGAGAGGTGACGAAGGGTTAGAGCTTGATGAAGGGACACTTATGGGGGGTGGCGATGGCTTCAAAGCGCAGTGGGTACTCCCTTGGATGGTCTCACCTGCTGTGCTTACTGACGCAAACGGTGTGGGCTCGTTCGCTACACAGCATTGCTCGCAGAGACGCAGCGCGTGCGAAGTTTGAGAAGAAGCGCGACGAGAAAACGTCGGCGTCACGCGAGCGTGCAGCGGCCATCCGCGAAAAGGACAAGGCGACGATGGACATGTTCATGCAGATGGCCAAGCAGAAGTTTGGCTGATAGGGGCTGCTCGGGCTGCTCGGCGATCGGATCGCGGTGAGGTGGCAGAAACGATCGATCATAGCTCCGTCCGTCGGAATTTCCCTCTTTCGCAGTTCCGGGGAGCGAACACCCTTATTTCTGTTGTTGCGAAGCCATGCGGCGCCAGATATTCACGTGTCAAACCTCCTCATCGCATCGCGGGTTCAGGTCAGGTGGACTGACAACGGTTCCCACCCGCGGCACGGCCGCGGAACGGGCTACTAATGGAAAACACGATCGTTGGCTCCGATGGTGTCAACAAACCAATGCCACGTAAATTCGCCGCAGGACTCCAGTCAGCAGGCGAGGACAGTCACCGTTTTTAGGCCACCCGGCGGGTTTGCGAACACCGCACCGTCATGAGACCAACAGCAACTGGAGGGCCGGAAGCGGACGGCAGGGGATTAGTCATAATGGTGCCAGATCTCGCCCGAAGTGAAGGTAACGAAACAGGAACACCGGCACCACTACTGGCAGACTGGCAGAGAGAAAAAGAGCGTGTCCGGTACATTAAATGGCGACAACACACTCATGCGTGCTCCGATGGGGGGGCGTATGGAAGCATATGAAGTTTCGTGATGTCGGATCCCACATGCACCACAAGCAGTAAGATTCACGAAATAGACACATCACCGACAGCTTGGGAATGAGAATCACCGCCACGTAGTTTCAGGAAGGCTGAAGGGCTTCCATGGATTCCAAAAGACCTCTTCTGTTGGTTCGCTGCAGGTTGGTGCGCGCGCCTCGCGTTTGGGCGGGGTGCCTGCGCGCTTTTCGGAATATCGGTATGTTTTTGTTGACCGATTAAGGAGGAGTTTGCCCCACATGATAATTCGGAAAACTACTTCACTAATGGACAAGCATGCGACACTGGCACCAGCAGAGCCAGGGTCACCAAATAAAGGATCAGAGAACAGTGACTGACGTGAGGAAGAGTAGCGAGTACCACGGGAAATGATGCAATGGGTCCCAAAGGCGCGTGTTCACGACGTTTGGTCTACACGGACGGACGGCTGGTGAGAATATTAGGGTGCAGGCCGCATGTTAGCCTGGCAGCCTGACACACACCTAAGATCAAGTTTCACTTCACTTCACTTGGTCCGTGCTGACACGGATACCGGGTTGACGTGTTGACGCGTCAACACCTCCTCTCCATCTCCATCTCCTCTCTCCGCTTCCCACCATCCTCATCGTCCCCTTTCTATGTTCACCTCTTTTCCAAGTTCCCTACTTCCGACGGCGTCTCTCCAGGCTGTGAGCTCGTGGCCTGTTACTACTTTGATCTCATTGATCGCAGCTCGGAGAGCTTCGTAGTATTCCTTGTGACCACTCGCACTCGGGGCGACGGGCTGCGTATGGGATGTAGAGGGCTCTAGTTCTGGGCTTGGTGTTCCCTCTGGAACTATGAGATCGTAGGAGACGGCGACGACTTGTTGGGCCATGAAACGCAGATGTGGTCCTAGGGTATCTTATCTCCAGTAGGCGAAGCGCACGTGTAACAGATTTTTACTTCCCGGTCATTTGATTGGTCCGTATGACACCGCTTGCTTTTTCATGCAACATGATGGCGATTCGCTCACTTTCTCGCCGTCCGACAGTCAAGATGCCTGTATGCCAGCAATGACACTTCCCACTAGAGCCTCGGTTTCCCTCCTATAGATTCCTCACTGTCATCCATCTACGTTTGGTCTCCAAAAGCCACATTTTTTCAGACGTCATCCACAGGGTCCATTCCCATTTCCTTTTTTTTTTTTTTGGCTAGACTTGGAACATAGAGATACCGCATAGAAACACTAGACGGAAAACAATTCATGGCCCAACTTTCTGGTCCCATCTCTCCCATAACCAGCCTCCCACCACTCAATCGCCTCTCCAGCTGCCCTCTTATTCAGGTCGTTGATGCTTTGGCCAACCTCCGCACCCTCTATTTCCCGTCACCCCTTGTGGAGAGTTTGCGGCTCCAGAAAAATTCCAAACCGAATGCACATTCAGTCCACGACAATTCGCTCCCTGATTCCGGTTATGCTTCTGCCGAAGACGACGCCGAGGATGACGCCTTCCCGTATGACGATGAGGGAGACGAGGCATTGGAGCTTCTACGCTCAGACGCGTTCGAGCGTGCCTTTGCCATAAAATGGCTGATAGGTTTCACTGCGCGGTCTGACACATGGATATCCTCCTCACCCGAACCGGAAACAAAGGCATACACGTGTGTAGTCGACGAGGCCGCCTCGCTGCTCGCGTCGTTCACAGGGTCGGAGCCCGAGCAAGCGGTCACCCGCAACTTTTCCTTCCTGACACCGCGCGGTCAGCCCGTGGGAGTCGAATTGAACGACGCCCCGCTTCTGAGCGAGGATCACACCTCCGTGGGTCTGCAGAGCTGGGCGAGCTCGATCCGCCTCGCAGAACGTCTAAGCGCCAACCCGGGCAAGTTCAACTTGGACGTTCCTCCTCCGCACGGCGGAGGTTTGCGCGTGCTCGAGCTCGGCGCCGGGACAGGTCTCCTCAGCATAACCGTAGCGCAGCTCCTGGCTGGTGGGCAGTCCACACGCCCCCGCCCTCGATCGTAGCCACGGACTTCCATCCGGACGTGTTGGCAAATCTGCGGCGCAATGTGGACGCCAATCGCGACACGCAAAGCATCCTCGTGCGGGAGCTCGATTGGTCGCGACCGGATCTGGGCAGCGGCCGTTTGACCGCCCTTTTGATGTTATCCTCGCTGCCGACGTCGTTTACGAGCCATCTCATGCGTCCTGGATAGCCAACTGCGTCACGAAGCTGCTAGCGCGCCCTGCAGGCGTCCTATGGATGATCATAGCGCTCAGGTCCGGTGGAAGGCATGAAGGATTATCCTCGACGGTCGGCGAAGCGTTCGCCGCGAGGAAGGTGGCGCACGGCTCTCCATACTAGAAGAGGAGACACTGCTCAGAATTGATGGACATGGTCGTGCGGATGAGGTGGGTTATGAACTTTTCAAGATTGGATGGGTCGAAGGATAGACGTATTACACAATGTCGTACTGGTAATGTATACGGGTACATTAGATACACATATAAACACCATCCAGATATTGCGTTCACGCGAGCTTTCGTCCCAGTCCGCAGAGCAGCAGCGCGGCGTCCATGAGCTCGCTTTCTGGATCTTTCGGGTTCTTATTGGTGGGTCTTCTCGCAGTGGCGTTTCTGGCACCCCAGAAACCGTCGCTGCCGCCGTCCTCGATCAGGCTGCCCATCGGCGTGATGGCCTCGTGGGGCTCTTCCTCCTCGTCGGTCTCGTCGTCATCATCATCGGCGTCGCCGTGGCGCCGCGCCAGACGAGCAGCGGCGCACGCCCACTCGAGAGAACGCGCGTGTCTGCTGCGCCTCCCCAGCGCAGCAAACTGCACAAACTCTCGCTCCGGGGGGCTCGGCGGCGCGAGCGGAGACGAGGGCATGTTGTCCCACGGCGACTTGTTTGGGTCCGGGCGCCTGGAGGGTGTCCGCGGCGGCGCGATGCGCCTCTCCGTGCGCCGCGCCGTCGCTTCGAGCGTCGGGCGTTTGGCGAGGGGCGTCGGCGTCGTCGTGTGGAGAGAAGACCGATGTGCGTACGGCGAGGAGAGGGGGTGCGGGATCGTGGACGTGCGTGGCCGGCTGCGCGGCGTTGGGCGGACCGCTGCGGGCGAAGAGGACGACGGCTCTGCTGGTGCTGGTGCTGGTGCTCCGGCTATATTCAATGCCGCTGCTTTGCGCTCGGTTTGGCGGCGGTTTTGGAACCAGATCGTGACGACTTTGGGCTCTCTGTGTGGCGGTGGTTTAACCCCGGAAGTGGGGGACGGGAGGGAGGGGAGGGAGAGTAAATCAAAGAGGTAGAAGAAAAGAGAGGGGGAGGGATTCGCACAGATCGAGCTCCTGGGCGAGGGTCTCGCGTTCTTCGCGTGAGGGGTGGGAGGTTTGGTGGAAGAGGTGCTCGAGCATGGCCAGCTGGGTGCTGGTGAAGCGCTTGCGGGTGCGCTTTGTGGCGGGGCAGGGCGTTTTCGGGAGGTGGTCATCGGAGGAGGAGCCGAGGCTAGATGACGATCCGGAACGGAAGTGGTTAGCGATAGGGGCCATGAAAAACAAGCGAGACGGGGTGGCCACATAGCGGCTTTATACGAGACGTCGGGGGGGCGGGCGCAGTTCCGTGACGCGACGCGACGCGCATGTAAACGACAAACGCGACCCCGTGCACGTACACGGACACGCGACACGCGTTCTCGAACACGTGACCGTATTTGAAAATTTTCTGGTTAGTGTCGAGTGTCGACCGTCTTGGACTTCTGACAACCGTAGCGCATGGTTCTGATCAATATCGGCTGTCTCCCAACTTCATTAAGTTCACCATGAAAGGCGTGCGCTTCTAGTCTTTTTTTTTCGGTGTTAATGTTGTCAGCGAGTCTGCGGCGAGATTTTGATTACAGCCTTGACTCGTAAGTCATGAAACAGGGTCAGATCTGTCGACTTAAAAAACGTATGCCCCGCATACCTCTGATCACCATCGTTGTAAACCCATACTTGCATACTTCCTTGATAACGGTGCGAGCGGGAGATGGTGAATGAGCGATAAATAGGGCAATGAAAAGGCAGATGATTTGCACCCACTTGAATAGCAATACATGGGGGGGAATGGATTCCGAGGTTTGGTAACTTCAACGGACATTGCATACCGAGGTATCAAGGATCGATACTAGCTGGTACGTCACTTGCAATTATTGCTGTAGTGATTCTCAACAAACGGTCCATTTCAGAGTATATACGTGTATAGATGTACGAACTGCCGGCCCTGCATGTCCCACAGAGAAGGTAGAACAGGCAACGAGCACTTAGATGACCGAATATTCCTATCCGCCCTACATTGGCACAGACTCGCCACGACGACGACGAGAGCCTGTAATTTGACTTGAGGTGCGGAATAAAGAAGTATACACGTGACGAGCACCTTTATGGGGTGGTGGCGTCGGCGTTCAATTCCATCTTCATCTTGCTTTCGATGGCAATAATCGGGTGCAACTTGCAATGTGAGCCCCGTGCTATTTTTACCAACATTAATCCTCGGCCGAGTTTATGAGTGGCAAATTATGGTCTAATGTGCCCCTGCTCGCTTGGATGAAGTTGGCATCGATATCACGCGCTCTTACTGTACCTGCTCCGGCTCACCCCCGTTTCATCGCTTCTGAGTTGTTGCTCTCGCTCAACCGACACTCTTTATCAGGCTCCCGGCCTCGCTTCCGACTGTCTACATCGCCACGCCTCTGCTGCAGGCCCCTCATTCCTTTGATCTTGTTCTTCTTCTATGCTGCCTCTCGCCCTCCTCGCCCTCCTTTTCCCCGTTACCGCTCTCGCTCAGGACGGTTCAATCGGTGGCCCTACCACTAGTTCTGAGGCTGCGGGATATTCTTGCGATACCTCGAAGTGCAAGCTCCCCAATTGTAATTGCGCCAGCACAAGCCCCCCAGGTGGTCTCAGCCCGGTAATTTATTTTGTCCTTACTCGCCCCCTGCAATCTGTTGGCCCCTCCCCTCCTACTCGTGCAAGCTTTACTGACCCCCAAATGATATAATACCACTCTCTTGCATTAATTTTTTTCGTGGGCTATTTTCTGACTTTTGCTTTTTGACAACAGTCCCAAGTCCCTCAGTTCATTGTCTTTACCGCAGACGATGCCGTCCAGTCCTACACTATTGATGCCGTCAACCAGTTCCTTGGTCGTCGTAAAAACCCGAATAATTGCCCGCCCAAAATGACCTACTTTGTCTCTTTAGCGTACACTAATTATTCCCTCGTCACCGACTGGTACGTTGCCGGTAATGAGATCTGCGACCACACGTGAGCCACTTTTCGCCCTCTTCCATCCTGCAGCTCCTACACGATCCCTTTCATAGCATGACCCATATGGAGTTACCACCCGCCGATGAAATCAATGGCAACCTCATCGCTCTCAACGCGCTCGCCGGCATTCCTCTTTCGGAAATAATCGGTTTCCGCGCACCCTATCTGAACTATTCGGCGGAAACCCTGAAGCTCCTGGCAGCTGCCAACTTTACATATGACTCAAGCGCGACTTCCTCGATCCCCGTTACGGAAGATTATACCGATGCTTTCTGGCCTTACACCCTCGACAATGGAATGGCAAACGACTGCCTTAATGGCGGCGGTCTGTGCCATGGACAGCCACAGCTTCCCGGGTTTTGGGAGATCCCCATGTATGCTCTCTTCGACAGTCGTGGTCAGACCGGGCCCCATCTCATGGACCCTTGGCTGTGGGTGTTGTCGATCTTTAACCACCCTTCATTGACATGTCCCACCAGTGACTCCGCTAATGGCGCAAGCACCCCCAACGATAGCGCAACTTTGGAGTACATGAAAAGCACTTTCACTGCACACTATACTGGTAATCGGCAGCCATTCGGACTTTATACCCACCCTATTCATTTGGCGGTATGGAGCTACTGCCTTCTTTGACTTCTCCTTATTGTTTCCCCTAGGTCGACTACCCTGGCGTCTCCCCACCGAATTCTACCATCGCCATGATAAACGAATTCCTTGATTGGGCACAAGAACAGTCTGACGGTGAGTATCCCGCGTTCCTGTCTGTCGCACGTCGCACGACCGTTGACCGATTTGGGTGTATCAGTGTGGATCGTTTCGACGAGGCAGCTCCTAGAGTGGGTTCGGAATCCAGTCCCGCTCTCTGAATTAAATTCGTTCGACGCCCTCAAATGCCCACTACCAACAATTAATCAATCCATCTGTGATGGCATCCCCGCGAACGAGGCGGGTCTCCTCAATCGTTGCAATTTCTCGGATTTCCCTTTCTACACATGTGTCAGTCCAAGAGACCATTATCACTGCCTCGTTTCTAATGCCATCGCAGTATGGTTGTCCCGAGGAACCGCCTACTCCTGCCAATCCTAGCCCCGCGCAGGACACTTCCAATGGCCAGAAGCCGCGCTACCGTTGTAAGTGCCGACCAATACATCATGTCTGTTCCCGTAGCTAATGCGCTGGGCCAGTACCTGCAAATTGTTCCACCGCGTGGTGGGATCCTGTCGCCGGAAATTGTCTCTGCAAAGGGGGCAATTGTACATTCAACGATAATTCCCGCTCCATCGGCGTAAGCCCCATACCTATAGCTTGTTTCTGGCTAACTTCTATTCCTCTGTAGCCCAACGGTGCGAATCTCACTGGCGGTAGCACCAGTAGTGATGCGTCGGCATCTGCGTCAACCCCTTTCGTGCCATTCAATGGTAATGGCGTGCCTTCAGTTTTCCCGGCTGGTACATGGCCGGCAATCATGCTTGGTCTCTTCGGTATCCTGTGGGGTTTGTACATAGTTCAGATATGATCCTCGCTTATGCGAGTCCAAGGGTTTCATGGATAGACATCCTAGGCTACTATTAACAGATGACTTTCGCAGCAGGGACACTTCGTATCTCCGTATCTCTGAGGAACTGCATGGACACTCGTCTTGTTTACTCATTTCGCATTTACATATCGCTGCTACTCGGGATCAAAGCCGCTGCTACAGGGTTGTGATCATTGTGCGAATGATTCCTGCATTCATTTATGATGACATCCGTTGTTGAGTGTCAGGATCGATAAGGGAGCATTCTGCTCAGCCTTGTAGTTTATTGTAGGGCATAAAACAGATCACGGGCGAAAGACGTGAAACATAAGCCACTCCATGTAGTTTCAAATGGTGGTCTCATATGGTACAGGCACAATAGTTTGCGGTGTGTTGTCCGCAACAGAAACGGTATGGGCGCCACGAGGGAGCAAGGGAACTCGCCTTAAATTCACGCGCTCTGCAGGGAAGATGCATGAGTACACAAAGAAGCACTGAGTTCTCATCCAAAACACGTACCGCCTTTAGCCTTGGCTTCCGCATGAGCTCCGTGATTGTACTTCACTCTGTCCAAGAACTCCTGCCGACACTTCGAGTGCCGAATGTGCTCTATGCGAATGTTCACGCGCTTTTCAATGTAGCGATTGCCGACGACCTTGTTCACGATGACACCAACTGCATGTGGGGTGACATTATACACGATTCCAGTCCGTCTGTGAGGCACATTGGAAAGCTGTGATGTTTGTGAAGGCAAGAAGGACGGACCCGTGGTAAAACTTGTGGGGCATGCCCTTTTGCTGTGATGCGTTTGCCTTGATGTCGACAATGTCTCCGACACGGTAGGGGATCAGAAAAGTCGAGATTTTGACGTGGCCATGTTCTATATACTAGTCAGCTTTCTTTCTGTGCTACAGAGCACGAATAGATAGTGCACCTTTGAAGCCTCGCTTGAACATATGGCGCGTACGCGCCCTGTAACCGAAAGAGTGCGGCATTTCAAGAGTTCTGCACAATGTGAGCTCACAACAGATCAGAAGGCAGTGTGGGGACACGTACGATCGTTGTCGACGAGAAGGAGGGAAATGTGCTTCAGTGCCGCCATGTGATGATTTGGACTTCCGGCCATTGCCGAGTGGCTGCGAACTTATCTATACAGTTGTAGCCGCGCCATGCAAACCTTGAGTTTTGGGTTGACGCTGGTTTGGCACCTCGATTCTCGATTCTCCCCTCACCCTCAATCAAGTAGGCATACCTATCCTCAAGAGTAATGCCTAGGTAACAGTAACGCAGTACTTTTTGCATAACTTCTGACGCATTGTCCCCAGGGCCCCGAGGAACCACTCCAAGACGTGAGCATTTTGTCATTCAAGATCCACTTCGGTGGAGGGATACACGACGCTGATCACAGCCGTGCCCCATGTATATTTGTACAGTTATAAGGTCCCCCGTCGACCTTTCGGATCCGCGCGTCTCGATGCCGAGCTGAAGGTTCGCCCCCGAGTGTTTACTCCTATCTGTTATGTACCGACTCGCGATCGACGAAACAGCTCGCAGGCGAGTACGGCCTCCGAAACAAGCGTGAGATCTGGCGCATTGCCCTTATTCTCTCAAAAATCCGTCGTGCCGCTCGTGAGCTGCTGAAGCTCGATGACAAGGACCCGAAGCGTCTATTCGAGGGCAATGCACTCATTCGTCGTCTTGTGCGCATTGGTGTGCTCGACGAGACGCGCATGCGTCTCGATTACGTGCTCGCTCTTAAGATTGAGGACTTCTTGGAGCGTCGTTTGCAGACCCAAGTATTCAAACTCGGCCTTGCAAAGAGCATTCACCATGCGCGAGTTTTGATTAGGCAACGTCATATTCGGTGCGGCACGCGTCCGATTGATCGCACACTTCTAATCGTTTCATATACACGACTACAGAGTAGGAAAGCAAATCGTAAACGTCCCCTCTTTCGTGGTCCGCCTTGACTCACAAAAGCACATTGACTTTGCTCTCACATCGCCGTATGGTGGGGGCCGCCCCGGGCGTGTGAAGCGCAAGCGCGCTGCGGCAGCCGCCAAGAAGGAAGAAGGGGGCGATGAGGAGGAAGAGGATTGAGTTAGTTGCCGATGGCTGATTTGGTGTTGATATTACATCGCATGTGCATGTGCATGCCGCGTTGGCCGCTCAATTGACGAAAAAAAATTCATATTATGATTATGTGATTGATACCGAAAGTGCCGGATCGTGTGAACGGGTAGCCATAAATGGATATGATATGCGGCCGGTTTGGGCGCTTAGCGCTGCGCTCAGCCTCCGTCTCTCTCTGTCTCTGTCTCTCTGCCCGCCAGCCTCTGCGCCCCAGCCCGAAGACATCTTATGTCTCAGCAGTCCGTTCTTTTAACCCCTTCAATACAGTCCGTAGATGGAGGCCTCGCCCGCTGGAACGATCCTACAGATCCCTTCGATCCAGATGACCCTCAACAAATAGACCAGACTGCGGTTGATGTTCTCAAAACGGACAACGTGGAGCATGTCGACAAGGCAAACCACTCATCCATATTGGAACCAACTCACATGGGTCCTTCCCCAATGTCTGGCAGCCCCTCTGCGAGCATGCGAGACTCAGCCAGCACGCATAGCCTACCTGCTGTCCAAGTCACAGAGCCACAGCACTCCCCTTCCCAACCACAAGGCTCAGATATTCCCTTTCTGAGTGAGGACGATGGTTCATCTCCAGTGCAGAGAAGTGTCGGGTCAAGTACCACTGCAGCCGCGCCCTCCCAACGAAGAAGTGTCCTCTCTCGCCCAGTCTTCGATGTACGTCGGTCGTGTTCTATGCTGTTCTCACGAGACTCCCCACTCACCACCATTTTGCGCAGGGTCGATCCTCCAGTCGGCTCTCTGGATTTTTCTCCCATCTGATTCACCGACGTGACAACGTACCGCCTCTTCCTGGTGCTGTGGTCCATCAAGAACGAACACATACTCCAGATGGGTCCAATCTCCCATCACGGGAATCCTCCCCCGTGCCTGTGCCCAGACCTTCCACCCCTCCACCCCCTTTACCGTCACCGTCCCTGGCTGAACTGGGCCTCTCATTGGCCGTTCTTACGGAACACTTGTCACCTTCTCATTTCAGCACCCCGCCCACCAATGGTGCTTTTTTGGCCCCTCACTATCTTCTCCTTTGCCATGCACAAGGTCTAGACGTATTACCGCTGGCCTCACCTCCAGCGCGGGTACCCTATGCCTTGATTCGCCGTGTCAGCTTCAAAAGTGTCGTAGTGATGGAACACCGAGGTGTTCTCGTAGCCATTTCTGGCCGTCGTGATGGAGTGCGTGTTTACGCCCTCGACGAGATAAAAAAGGCGGTCGAATGGCGTCTAGACGTCGAGGTTCGCCGCGAACGAGAGAAATTACGCCGAGAAGAAGGAAAGCGGACTTCACCTCGGGATCCACCAAATGACGGCTTCTCTCCTGAGAAGATAGCCGCCTCCCACCCAAATATTGGCAAAAGCCTGTCCCTGCGCCGTTCACCTTCTGCCGGTGCCACGTTTCCTGCTCGGAGAATGTCACATAAGAAACCCAGGTCGTCGCCTCAAACGCCCACTCAGCCCATTCATCCTTCCCCCGTTCCTGCTATCGATGGCCTGCCATTGGGACCTCCCCCTTCCTATAGGAGTGTATCCCCTCCTCGGGAGCCTCCGAGGCAAAGTTCTGTTTCGCCTATTCGCAGGACCGGTAGTCGGCGTACCTCTGTCAACGACGTCATGAGGGGCACGGTCTCCCGACGGGCAACCGAAGTTGTTGGGCTGGACAGCAATCGCCATGCGGACGCCAAATCTGATTGGATGGAAGCATTCCACAGTGACGATGAGGCAATCAACGTTGTCGCGGCTGGCGCGAGCGGTAGCCAAGCTTTGGACGAGCGGACGAGCTCGATGGTAGCAACGGAGTCAACCACTAGCAATGCCTCAGGTTTGGATGGGGCGGCTTCACGTAGAGTTCGACCTGCTTCGACCACAACGCTTACCCCAGCAGGATTTCACCGAGCATCACGCCCGGGTAACCTTGATCTCTCTGGAGCCCGCGTTGAGCCTCTTCCAGTTTTGCCCCCGTCTCCTACACCCACACTTCTTACCCTCCGGCAGGCGCTTTCGGCGTCTCCGACGTCTGGCCCTAGTCGTGCAGGGAGCTCGACGGATCCACGGCTCACAGACCTCCCGATACCTGACCAAGATCCTGACGACGAGGACGAGAATGAGAATCGGATTGGCACATCCACCAATGAGCCCATATCCTTTGCGGAAGCTCTCTTGGAGAGTCGTATTCCAAATCTACCGCCACCTGGCACGCGTCTCCCCCAGCAAGCCATTCTCATTACGCAGTCACATCCTGTTGCTACAGGTGATGAGGATGCACCCAGAAGCCCAGTCTCCTTGAATATGCAGGGCCACCGTGCTCGGCAGAGCAGTGATACACTCGGTAGTAGGCGTCGTAGACGACGATGGTCAGTATTAGACGGAATATTTCCAGGGGCCATTGGGCAACCAGATACGGAGCTTCTAGCAACCCCCCCACCTTGGGATTCGCAAGATAATCGAAGACAGGGAGGTCGTCCCGACCAGCGGTCGCATTCCTCGTTCACATCTTCGCCACCTATCACTCCCGCTCATTCCCGAAGCACCGAGATAGCGACGATCCCTCTACCAGTCCCGTCGCATCCACCCTCGCGTTTCTTTTCGCGCATTCTTAGCAGCGCGTTCTCGCATCGCCGTTCGGAAGATAGTACAGATTCGATACAACTCCGTGCGGATAATGCTGATAGCATGGTTCGAAAGCAACAAAGCCTTACCCCACCGCAAGCACCGGCGCCAAAGTTGGAGTATGTTAAATTGCCAGGGACAAAGGGTTCCATTATGATCAAGGCTGTCGAGACAAATAAAAAGAGGCAAGTTGACTTCCTCTCACCCCGTGCGTCCTGTCTTGACACCAGAATGATAGCTTTCTCGCTATTCTCTGTGGGGACAACGGGGAAAAAGTTGAACTTTTCGCTGGCACTTATCGGACGGCGCTTGGACTGTCGCGCACGTTCATTTTACCAGATTCGCCTCGCTCTCTAGAACTGCAACTCCAGGGTGACGACCTCGTCGAGGTTTTTCTCGTCTTCTCCCAGAATGTGTTTGGGCTCGAACCTGCTACTGTTCGGGTGCGTGAGGTCCGGCTTGGCCGAGCAGAAAGGAGAGCAGCACGTAGGCGTGCACGCGAACTCCAAATAGACGATCTTTTAGGGCCCGAGATAGATGCCCTCCCTGCTATGGAAGGCACCAATAATGTCAACGTGAGGGTCGGATTATCGGCACCGTCGTCCGTTTCTGTGACCACCGAAATCTCAGCTGGAACAACTCTTGTTGGCGGCACTTCACCTTCTGCCTCACAACCTAATGTGTCCCAACGTTCTGCTAGCGTGGTAGCGAAGCTGGAGGATATTATCCCAACACCGTCGGGCCCCTATACCACCTTCCAGCAACTGTCCTTCGCGCCCATCTTCCCGCTTGCTGCAATCGTGGACGAATATATCATTCCCCCAACATACCCAACCTTTTTGCAATATCGTAATCTCCACGAACCGGAAATTAACGGGAACTCGAACGTAGATTTATCGCAGGTACAGTTCACACCACCCGGTCTCCCTGTTCCTCCTGTAGCGCCACCATCACGCTGGTTCTATTGTGACCCAAAAGGCGTCGTTCACGGTTAGTTGTTGATTTAGAGTGCTTGTTCGAATGCGTGGCTCACGGACGTACAGGGCCGTGGTTATCATCACGCATGCACGCTTGGTACAAGGAAGCCCTTTTACCCCCCGACCTCCCCGTACGACGGGAGGAAGACACGGAATTCGTTTTACTGAAAGACCTGCGACAGCATTGCGTAGATCCTTCTCAGCCATTTGGACCCGAACCTACCCGGACAGCCGCTGAGGAAGCGCCACCAAGTAATACGTGTGCTGGAAAGCCTCTACTCCCACCGACTTCTCTACTATCGCAGCCACGACTCTTTGGCCCCCCTTCTCTATTCTATTCGTCCAGAGGTGGCCACAGCACAACATAGTCGACGGCCGAGGGAGGGCTGTTTTGAAGGATCGCTTCCTGTGGACTCAAGACGAGCTGGACATGGATGGACAGCCTGTCGTCTCTGGTCGTCTCGGCGATGTCAAACGCCTGGAAGCGTTTGACTTGCAGGGCCGCTCTGTCCTAGTGCCATGCGACAAGGCGGATTCGAGGCAGCAGACTTGAGCGATGCCCTCCTACGACCAGCTGATGCCTCTCGTGACCTCCTGCCACATTTCATGGCGGCCCCTTTCCAGATGAACCGTCGCAAAATCTTCACGTGGAGGATCGGCTCGCCGATTTCACCCCCGTCCTCCGCACCTATGACCGTTCCCACACTTCCCCAACCCTCTTCGCGCCACGCGACGCCCGCAAAGAAGGCCAGCAGCGTCCCAGGCAAGGCACCCGCCCGGCCGAGTTTGGCTGCGGTGATGCTGAAGGCGAGAACACCCGTAATGAAATCATGTTTCTTGGACGACAAGGCGATAATGTATATCTCTGTGAACGCGACTGTGGGACGTTCCGCATTCTCCGACTCTCCCCACTTGGCACAACCACTCAATGAGACAAACGGACACGCACAGACCTATTTCTGCGGCATTATTTAACATGCATAGTCCTCGTTGCTGTATATCACCTCATCTATGTCCGTTGGTTCTGTCTAACTCTCGTACATGCACACCGACTTTTGCCATCACCATATGTCGTACATGCAGCCAGAACATTGATCAATATATATTGCACTATTATCGATAGTAACCCACAGCACCTTCGATACACAAATGATGATAGTACCATAGCTTGTCACTAGATCGTCTCCGCATATACCTACAACTTTGCGGAGGCAGCTCGTTTGCGCAAGGCGGTCTTCATAATCTTTCCGGTCGACGTTTTCTGGTACGAAGCGCCACATTCTGAAACAGCCTCGTGGACGCATGCAACAAGGGGACATACCGGCAACTCTTCGACAATGACTACCCATTCGGGCGTGGCGAAGCCGGGCAGACGCTCGCGGGCGTGAGCCTTGAGAGCCAACGAGAATGCGGCGTCCTTCCCAGCCCAGCGCCGCGCCGCCTCTGCGTAGAGAATCACAAACGCCATGGGGCGCTCACCCCACGTAGGGTGTTCACGTCCCACGACAGATACCTCGAGGACGTCAGGATGGCTCGCAAGTTCTGTGATCATACATGAAACACATGACGCAACAAACGAGTAGGATCGACCCATTCTTTACCTTGTTCTATGGCGAGCGACGACGCGTTCTAAATGGAAGGACCAGACAAGCCACCGCACCATAGATTTTCGCTGGGTTAGCAGGGATTGAAGCCGAGACGGGGGGAAACGCGCAAATACAATACCTCTCCTCCAGAGATGATGATATCTTTGATCCTGTCCTGAATTTGCACGGACCCATCCGAGTGCCAGACGGCCAGATCGCCCGAATGGAAATACCCGCCGTCGAACGCGCGAGCGGTCGCGTCGGGATCCTGGAAGTAGCCCTGCATGACGATGTTTCCGCGCACGACGATCTCACCGACCGTCTTGCCGTCACGTGGGACATCTACGAGCTCTTCGCCGGGAGATTTTGCGGGGCGAACGACACGGAGTGGAAACGAGGTCGCAAAGGCATGACCCTGCCGAGCAGAAAGTTTGGCCCGCTCGGAGGAGGGCAGTGCGGTCCAAGAAGGTTGAGGATAATTGCGGGTGAAGGGCCCATACGTCTCGCTGCGGTTTTTTGAGCCCACTCAGAAATGGTAAGAACTGGGCACCGACGTACGTCAGGCCGTAGACGTGGACAGGCTGGAAACCTTTGGATTCTAACTGGGAGAGCAATTGAGCGGTCGGCGCTGCACCTGCGATTATCGTCTTGACTGGGTGTGGGAGCTGCTTTGCGCTGGGATGGTTTGTTATCCCGATCTTTGTCCATATAGGTCAGGCATTGCTTAGGTAGGCTTTGCGCGAGGTGATATACCTGCACTGTAGGAGCTCCACAGTAGTGTGTAACACAGGAGTTCAAGAGATGCTTCCAGATTAACAAGTAGTCCACGGTCCGCAGAGTGATCTGACAACAATGAGATCCGCGAGGATCTTAACGAGGGATAAGGCATGTACCTGTGTAGCAAACGAGAAGGTGCTTGACCAGGGAAACGTCCAGCCTGCAGCGTGGAACATTGGGAGAACCCTGGGAAATGCAGACATCCGACCTGAGCTGTAAGGTCCAGCGGTGGGTATATGTCCTTACCATAGATATGTGGATTCCTTTCCCATCCTAACATGTGCGTTAAGGAAGATTGTCTAGAAAGTACAAGAGCACTTACTGTGTCTCGAAGGCGTTGGCGATCGAGGCCAGATATGTACCTGGAAATACTATATGTCAATGCCCTAGTCGGTGCCATTGCAATAAGTGTCACCTCTTAAGGTGGTCAAGACACCCTTTGGCTAGATAAAATGGGTGAGGGTTGCCGCTGCTTGTGAAATACTTGACGGAAGCTCACCCGTCCTGTGGTACCCGATCTTCATGACGTGTAAAAATCACGGTGGAACAAAAAATTTCAAGGGACATACGTGTAGTTCAAAGACAACGGTTTGTTCTCGTCCGAATCCATCTCGAGGCCGGCCCAACCCTTCTCCTGGCTGTATGCTCTCCCGGCAGTCAAGAAGTCTTCATAAGGGTCGCCTGCGCGTCCAGAATCATTGGACACGATGATATGGGCTTCGGCATCGCTGACGAGGTGCTTGTATTCGTGATCGACAAAGACGAGCTTTGCACCACAGTGCGTGAGGATGTAGTCGATCTCGTGCCTAGTTAGGCGGATATTGATCGTGGTTACAATCGCACGGGCTCCGATGACGCCTTGCAGTGCCTCTAATTATGTATGAGCTACGCACACCGCGCAGCAGACGACGAGGGAAAGTCACCGGCGATCATGGGTCTAGGGGTCGATCAACGCCATCCGCTCACACTCTAAATGCTCGGGTGGACGTACGAGTTTGGCGAGAGAACTGCGATTCTGTCACCAGGCTGGATACCAGCTTGAAGGAGACCATATGCAAAGTTCTGTACCCGCTGCGCCCTTACAACGCCGAATTAGAGACGAAAAGCCAGACACGCCAAATCATACCAAACGGAGTACGTGTAGAAGACAGGATATTGCGCGTCCGGATGGGCAACCGCTAGCTTGTCAGGGCATATCTGCGCCGCACGCAAGAGAAACTCGAGAGGATTCTTGAAATAAAAGAAGCTTTGAGAATGGTCTCACAAGGACGACCGACACGGGACGCATACAAGAGGGTGGACATTGACAGGCACGCCATGTGGAGTGCTGAGAGTAAGACCAACATTCGGCGGAGGAATGCTAGCAGCGGTCGGGCGAAAGTTTGCAAGCGGGGCTGTAAAAACACCACAGATGGACATACCAAAGTGCGAGTGAGTGCGAGTGCGTATGATTGCCTACACTGGTACGAGTATGCGTACTAGTGCGTGCACGTGATCACCCCCACGTTGCCATTTAGCCGGGCCGTGTGGGCCGTGTCACTGCCACTGCGAGTTACCGCATCACCTCTTGCACCGGTCTCGGGCGCCTCTTCGTTAACTTGTCATCGCTCACCTTACCCCCCATCCTCCCTATCGCTATCTCCGCTCCCCACAGACCTTTATCCAATGGAAGACGCTGCATCTGGGCTTGCAGATAAGTCTGTCCAGGTTAAGCTCGTTCTGCTAGGCAAGTCGCTTTTCCCGCTCCCTCCTTGGGGGACAAGTGCCACACCCGCCTCCTTCGCTCCCCTCCTCCATGTCTGCTGACGGATATTATCTCCCAGGCGAAGCCGCCGTCGGCAAATCTTCCGTCGTCCTTCGCTTCGTATGCAGTCTCCCCATCGTGTCGCTGATTTTATCAATTATTAACATTGCGACTGCGCAGGTCTCCAACGAATTCCAAGCCAATAAAGAGCCCACAATCGGCGCTGCCTTCCTCACACAGAAGTGTCGTCTTGAAGACCGCGTGCTTCGCTATGAGATCTGGGATACCGCCGGCCAAGAACGTTTCCACTCCCTAGCAGTGAGCATATAATGCCTCGTCCCTCCCCATTCACATCCCCCTTCCTCCCCTCTTTCTCTGTGATTTGCAAACCCTCGAGCTCACAAAACACATTCGTGATGCCCGTCTGCAGCCAATGTATTACCGCAACGCCCAAGCGGCCGTAGTCGTATACGACGTCACCAAGGCGGCCAGCCTCGAAAAGGCAAAGACATGGGTGAAGGAGCTCCAGCGACAGGCAAACCCGAACATCGTCATCGCACTCGCCGGCAACAAGATCGACCTCGTGCAACCCTCACCATCTGGTTCAGGGAGCAGCGGTGCCACCGCCGATTCGGAAGACGAGGCCGACGACGCAACTGCCACCCCCGGCGAGACCACCACCTCGGGCGCCGAGGCGGATAATTTGCGCCAGGTGCCCCGCGAGGAGGCACAAGCCTACGCGCAGGAGGCTGGGCTCCTCTTCTTTGAGACGTCCGCAAAGACAGGTGAAGGCGTGGTAGAGGTGTTCACGGAGATTGGTATGTCGTTCCCAGGGTGCTCATTCCTGGCTCCTCACCTATATGCAACTTCATTGCATTGGCGGAATAGCAAAGAATATCCCTATCGAGACCATCCTTGCCTCATCGCGCGGCGCTGCTGGCCGGCCAGGTTCGGCCGGCAATCGTCCCGGCACTCAAGAAGCCGTGAACTTGGGGGAGAATCAAGCAAAGGGAAGGGATGCATGCAATTGTTGAAGCTCTCGCGTACGCTCGATTCTTTTTACATCACGCGTGAGGGCCCTCGATGCTTTTCCTCTCTAACATCCTGTTGTTATTCTCCCGATTTATACTATGCTGCACTCCATCCTGTTTTGTTGCCTATAATTCGGACCCATCATATCTGATATTGGACAGCCTTTGAAGTGAAGTACTGACATTAGCCAGCATTCAACTCTCGTGAGGCGGCATCAAATCTACGTAAGGCGGTGGCCTCGTAACCTGCTCGTGCTCCACTCCATCCGGAATACGATATGGCGGTGGGGCGCTCACACGGTTTGACACAGGTATCCCTGGCGCTACTTGCGGGCTTGGCAGGTCCGTGGCAGGTGTCATTGTAGTGACTAGATGCGCGACGCCCTCTCGCGATCGATATTCGGAATGTATGGACGGTGGTGGGTCCGAGGGGTCATCCATCGGAGGTGGCGGCGGCGGCGGCACTTCACCTGTCGTAATCTGCTCCTCTGGTTGTAACGTAAGCTGGATCGTGTGCTCTGGACCGTCAACACTGAGGCCCACGAGCCCGGTTACGTTCGGGTCCAGTGTTGCCATCTCCACCGAAGGGGGTGGCGTAGACGCTTCATTGCGATCTACATCAGTATGTCCGCTAAACTGCGATGATGCTGGGAAACCAAAGAGAACACCCTCGCCAACGATGACTTGCTCAAGAAGTGACATCAGTGGAGGTGGGGCAGCCGCGTTGTCCTCAGCAGTGGGCATGAAGATCTCCTGCTCGGATTCGAGAAAAGTCGGTAGTCTCGAAGACGACGAAGGAAAGGATGTTGAGAAGAATGGAGGTGGCGCATCACGCTCCTCAAACGGTGGAGGCGCGCCCGAGGCCAAATAGCTTGGCCCTGCCTCGCCTTGCTCATAATCGTAGTGGGGAGCAGCGTCGTCATCATCCCCTCGGTTGGTCCTTGCGGGTGGACGGTCGTGCTTTTTATGATAAGCGGAGTCCATGGATTCCTCCACCTCGGGAAGGGGTGCCGGAGATGGGAGGAAGGTGATTGGGATAGTTATGGTAGAAACTCGCTCAGTATGTGGGATGTGTTCCTGAACGTGGTGTGCACCCGGATGCGGAAGAAACGGAATGAAGGAGGGTAGATTGGGTGATTGATGCACATTCAGCGTCGCTACCCGTGGAAGCAAAGTCACCAGCTGGAAGGGGATGCGTCGAATCTGATGGCGACGACGACGGCGACGACTGATGTAAGATGAATCGAAGGCGAACAGGTAGCGAGGCATGGAAACGACACAGTGCACCCGAACGCGAGATCACGGTTCTGTACGACGTCGCGCGACCCTCGGCAGTATTACTGGAGTAAGGAGTGGTGGACGAGGACGGTGTGGCACGTTTCTCGTGGGTCGGAAACGAAATTCCCAATGGAGCGCTCCCATTGTGACCATCCTCGTCTTCCTCGGACCCGTCGCCAATGTCAGACGGGATATCCACGTCAACCGAGTCAATCTCGTCCGGCTCCGTTCCGCCCGCGACACGGACAATCCTGATGAGCTCGGCCTTGATGTTCCGCAGTCTGAGGCCCTCTTTCACGACGAGCTCGCGACGTGGAGGCGGTACCGTAACGTAGATGGGAACCGGTTCGATGCAGGTGAACGCTGTTCTCGGTAGTTCGACTTCCACTCGGGAAGGATTGTCCAGAGAACGTGTGACGGGAGAGATAGGCATGCTGCTTGTGTGAGATATGAACCTTCTCGTGTGGACGGTAAGCGTCTTGGAGAATGACTGTACGGTGTCGTCGAGTGGATGGAGCGTGGCAGACAAGATGTGCCGCAGTGACGACTGCGGCGTATGGATGCACTGCGGCGTGTCTGGAGTAAGTGGGAGCGCAAAGGAGAAGGACGACGGAAGAAGTGTTTCTTTGTCGTCCTCGCATTCGTAGAGGACGATGGTCGTTTGGGAGAGTTCGATGACTTGGTCATATGCAGCCTCAACGGTACGGAGGTCCATTGTCCTTCAGGTAGGTATCAGCATGGGCGTGAAAAGCTAGAGATCTGATAAGGACGGACACCTTTCTCCAGCGGAAGGTGTCGGTCCCCTTGACTTGAAGTTCTCCTTCGATAGCTGCGCGTTCGCCATCCGCACCTAGAAAACCTTGCTGAAATCTAAGAGAATCTGTGGCAGGGATGATGAGGATCTGTGGCTCGATCTGAAGTTGAACGCTCTCGGAAGTATTGGCGCCCTGTTGAGCATAAATGGGAGGAGGGAGCGAAAGGTCTGAGGACATTGTTGCGAGAGCGAAGGACGGAAAGGGAGGCGCATACAGGCGGGTTAAATAGGCCAGGTATAGTAATAGATACAGTACAGTACACAAATCAGTGACTCACCCCACACGCGCCAAACTCTCCAACTCCCGGAACATCGAATCGTCCACGTCCTTCTGCAACATGATACCCCACACGACATCCTCCTGGAATCCGCTCAGTGAACCCGTGCCCTTCTCTACATGATCCTCCCCCACCTCGCCATATCCGACCCCGAATGAGAGCGTGACACTCCCTGTGTTTTGCGACATATCAAACGCATCTTCGCCGTCATCCACAACCTTCAAGGTCTCCACAGCTCGCTTCGCGCAGACGTTGAAGAATAGCCGCATCTCTTGTGGGACATTGATCGTGAACTTCTTCACCAACCGAAGCATGAGCTTGGTGAAGCCGAGCTGGTGGTCCTTTTTGAGGTGTTCCTTCATGGACGGCGGTGCGAGGAACGCGATGGCGTACAGCCCCATGATGACCTTCTCGATATAGCTAAGCCAGGGATCTCGCTTCACGATTTGGAAGTCTGCATCGAGGACTGGAAGGCGATGCAAGAGCGCCTCGAATAGCCGCTGCAACCACGCTTGCGGTACCGCCTTTGCGATGACCTGCCGGTTTGTGTCCGGCTGACCGAAGCGCCCCAGCACTTCCAGCGCGGCATCGACCAAAGCGGGGGGTTTGACATTGGCATTGGTGCCCATTGAAATGAATAGTTCGGAAGGATTGATAGCTTCTGCAGGGTCGACAAGGAAGGATGCCATGAGCATGAACGCACGTCTGGCGACTTGCAAGGCGGCTGGAGAAGGTGTGCTCGCAAGGACCATTGAAGGAGCAAGCCGCACGAAGCCGGACAGGTTGATGAGAAGGTAGAGGACGTCCCGTCGAACAGCGACGAGGTCCCGAAGTGTAAGCGCACTGGAGGCAGCACGGAGGGTGCCATCTTGCTCCTTCTTGACGCCGCAAACCCGTAACATGGTAGCTAGGAGGCGTTCGTGATTCGCAAGATAGTCGTAATTGTCCGGGATCACGGAAAGGTTACGCATAATGTTCACGACGGCGAGGACGACGTCACCAGGGCGTTGTTTCGGCCCCAGTGAGTCGTAGTCCTTCAAGCCCTGCACCTTCACTAAACTTGCGAACGGTTTGCTTCCATCCTCTAGAATGGTGTCGATTAATTGTTTGTGCGTGACGATTACTGTCTCGGTGAAGGCATCATCTTCCTCGTCGTGTTTGAAGCCGACCTCGAGCAACAAGTCCAAAGCTTCGTCCATGAGCTCAGGGCAGCTTGCGATGGGAAAGCCACTTGTGCCTTGTCCGCGCATGATGGAGAGCAGGGTGAATGTGGTGAGTGCATAGCCCATTTCCGTGGAAATACGCGATCGCAAACTCATGGTGACCGCATCGATGTCTATGTTTCCCCATTCGCTGAGGTCACGTAAGGCGTGCCGTGCCGTCAGACGGTGATGCGCATCCAGGATGGCACGCAAGTCTCTGCCGCCGACTGTGTCGACCTCTCGAGCGACAGGAACGTATTCAATCTTTCTCCGCTGCGACGGATCAGGTTGCTGGGAACCCGATGCCGCCGTCGAGGATGCGTGGCCATCGCCCGAGGCTTCCTCGGCTGGCGGAGCAGACGTGCGATCGGCGTTGGACTGGCAGGCTTCTTCGTCAGCACGTCGCGCGTCAGCCCGCGAAAATGGAAAACGACTAACCACGGTTGTATCTGGAGAACCAACTTGGGGCAATGGTTAGCTCGCACCATTTTTAGGATATCTTGTACACATACCGGTCCTTTGACGCACACGCTTGGCCTCGGCTTCCGGTGCCCCTTTTCTTTTTCGGCCGTCTGCATCGGCGTCCAATGTCAGCGCCGCTCCGTCCTGGGCCTGTCCATGGATACCCAGCTGTGGGCCATCCGGCGAGGCCTGGGGGAGTAACGATTGTGAGATATTCGACCCCATTCCCGACAGCGTATCGGGCGACTGAAGCGAGGCCCCGCTCGGGAGTCCGCTTAACCCAACGGACGGCTGTCGCTGTGCTTGCGAAGAAGAGAAGGCATGGTGTTGGGGAACAGCCGAGCCTCCTATGTGGGGGACCGTTGGCGGTATGACACCCTGTGCACCCAGATCCCCGCTGGACATTTGGCTGGCTATGCCATGCTGTCCAACTTGTTGCGGCTGGCCAGCTTGTCCCTGCACATTCAGCATGTGCTGCTGGCGTTGCTGCTGTGCGTTCTTGCGGGTCATCTCCTCGAAGGGTAGAAGTATCGCCTTGTAGTACTGTCCCAATAACTGTGCTACGTGGGCGGGATTGCCATTCACAAGGTACGTCTCCGGAAGGTCGAAGGCCTGAACGATGGCGGGCCAAAGACGCTCTTGTGACAACTTGATTGCTCCTTTTCAGCTAAGACGCTCCAAGCGAACAAAATGGTGCTCACTTTAGCAAATCCACCACGAGCACTCACGGTAGCCCATAACTTGTATAGGTCAACAGGCTTGCCTGCCAGCATGACAGATCCCACTTCGGTTTGTGACGGCTCCAGCGATTTCCATCTAGATTGCATGGGATCAAAACCTGGCGGGTACGAGACACCGGTAAGGGCGGGAGGAAGGGGGTCCTTGCGATGGATGTTAGCGAGTCCATGTAGGAACTGCTTCTGAACAGCCTTCTGCTGAAGAATCTGCTGCTGTTGTTGCGGCGGCGGCTGAGGCTGCTGGCCTTGGCGAATAGGCTGCTGTCCTGCTGGAGACATAAATGGGTCTGATGACGACGGACTGAAATTTGTCGGCTGATTTGGAACTATTTGTTGACCCATAGATTGTGCCTGGAGTGACAAGCGGCCCTGTGATGATGACAACGCGGAAAGGGGTCCGTGACCAGGTGCGGGGGACGGAGACTGTTGTTGATGATTGATGGACGGCATCGGTCCCCCGAGGAAAGAAGCCGGAGTTGGTCCGCCAGGGAGAGGGGAAGGTCGGGTCGTTTGGGCTCTTCTTGCGAGGCCTGCCGCGTTGAGAGCTGCAAATTGTTTCGCAGCGTTCGGGTCCATGTTACCATTATTGAAAAATACGGGGGGGATGTCAGTCGCACCGGAGCCGGGATTTGGAGAAGCAGGGACTGCACTGAAGCCGGGGGGGAAGGACTGGTTGGTGGCATTGAGATGAGCGTTCTGTTGCTGTTGCTGGCTGATGATGGGGTTAAACGAATGAGCCCGACAATATCATGGAAACCTACAGCATGGCCATGAGCTGCCGCTGTTGTGTACCGGAATGATCCATGAACTGTTGTGGTAGCTGCTCGTTGTCGAACCAGTTCGGGGACGGTGCGTTGGCCATGTCGGGGTCAGTCAATAACAACGACAACAACCGTAATCACGCAAACGCCCGTTTTCCCCGTATGAGTCCAGCCAGCCAAAAAGTGGCCGCTCTGTCCTCGGAAATTGACGACATATTCACCCGCAAGGCTGAAACGAGGACCATCCAAACCACAAATCAGCCCTCGAATTCGAATCCCAAACAGAAGAGCCGAAAAAAAAAGCGTTCTGAGACACAATCCGCCGAGCGGAAGCGCCCGGCACCCGAGATTGTCCTCGATCCCTCAACAACGCGACAATCTCATGCGTCCACGTCCAAGACCACCTCACATGATCGTCCGGTGCCGTCCAGGAAAAAGCGAAAATTAGTCGAGACCAAGTTTGACCAAGAAAATTTCAGGGATTCACGCGGAACAGGACCTCGTAAGCGCGTTCTTCTGCCGTGGGCTTCGCCAACGCTCAGCGACTTCCCCAGGCCGCAAAACCGACGAAGGTCTCGCGATATATAAGGAAGACGAACTTGGGATTGACCCAGAGGCTGGAGGTGAGTTCGAACGTATATTTCGCAATTTTATTCACATCTCGTTAGGCACCTCATTATGTCCCTTCGAGTGTAACTGCTGTACGTGCCCCCTTCTGTTCTCTTCGACAATAACTGACCTGATATAGGTTTCTGAATAAGCCATTTTCTGTAATGCCTGTGAGTGCGTGTCATCTAAAACGACGATTCCGTGAATCCTGCCGGCTCTATCGAAGCCTCCGGATCGCTACATAGCAACGGTCATGGAGGTCAATGTGTAGCCAATAAGCACACCAAGTCCCCTTTTCTTGTACTCCCAGATGTTCTTGTCTGGACAGTATCACCATTTTGGTGGGGACATATTTTTTCTCCCAGTCTATGTTTGCTGTCGGTCATCCGTACTCGGACTTCTTCGATTTAATTAACTTTACATCTTTCCTTGTTCCTTTTCCGTGCATCATCTGCGCATTTTCCATCGTCGCTTCTACTGGAAGATTGGTTAGGAAACCACAATGAAAATGACCTTTAAAGATAATGAGAACAGGTTCTTGTGACTCCTATCTATGATGATTTCCTGTTGCTTGCTGTTCTCACAGCAACCGATTTACGGCATAGTGCCGGACCAACAGGCGGGGTTGACAATTTGCACAACATAGATCAAGACGTGCATTGCATTCTCAGTAGTTGACCACAATACGGTCTTCGCGCGGATATCATGTTATCCTCGAGAGCGGCAGCAAGCTGTCTGGTTCGCTGTACTAGAAGATGGCGACATTCCTCAGCCCAACCAACTCTCAACCCCGTCACTCCCGACGACATCTCCCATTTCGCACAATTCTTGCCTCGGAGCGCCATCCTTTCTACACTTTCCCCGATCTCTGTGCTGCCCTCGGAGATCGAACAGTACAACACGGATTGGTTGGGAAAGTACCGCGGGAAGTCGACGACCGTTTTGCGACCGCAGACGACGGAGCAGGTCAGCAAGATAATGAAATGGTGTCACGAACGCAGAATCGGCGTCGTTCCCCAGGGCGGAAATACCGGCCTCGTCGGTGGCAGCGTGCCCCTCAAAGACGAGCTCATACTGAGCCTGAACAACATGTCCAAAGTGCGCTCGTTTGATCATGTGTCAGGTGCGTCGCGGGCACCCTGCTGCCCTGCTCTGCCTTGGCTCAAGTGTGCACAACCCACCTTTCATCATCTAGGAGTGCTTGTGGCCGATGCTGGATGCATTCTAGAAGCACTCACGGAATATATTGCTCCACACAAGCACATCATGCCCCTTGATCTGGGGGCGAAAGGCAGGTAAGAACATGGGCCCACGGTTCCTTCTTGCGTGCGAGCTTTTTCATGCTTTCCCAGCTGTCAGATTGGTGGAAATATCTCAACGAATGCGGGTGGACTTCGTCTGCTACGATACGGCTCCTTGCATGGAACCGTGCTTGGTCTCGAAGTTGTGCTGCCAGACGGAACTATCTTGGATAACCTCTCCACGCTGAGAAAGGATAATACTGGTGAGATTACGTCTCTCCCAAATGACATCAAACACTCATCGCTCCTCAGGATATGATCTCAAGCAACTCTTCATTGGCGCTGAGGGCACGCTCGGTGTAGTCACTGGCGTGTCAATTCTCACTCCCCCTGCTCCGCGAGCTGTTAACAACGTGATCCTGGCCCTCCCGACGTTCGAGGATGTGCTTCCCCTGTTCAAATTGGCTCGGCGACATCTCTCGGAGATTCTCTCTGCCTTTGAATTCATCGACAGGACTGCCTACGAGTTGGCCGTAAAACATGGCCAGGGCAAGGGCTTGAGTGACGAAGAAGTTAAAGGCGCTCAGTGTTTCGTTCTGCTCGAGACCAGCGGGGGAGATAATGATCACGATCAAGAGGTTCGTATTCCGAGTACAGATGCAGGGGCGCTGATCAACGTTTCCGATCAAAGAAACTCGATATGCTCCTTGAAACTCTTCTAGACCCTGAGGATGAGGGGCCCCTGATCACGACTGGCGTACTCTCTCAATCCCCTGCCCAATTTAGTTCACTATGGAAACTGCGAGAAGGTGTACCAGAGGCTGTTTCAAAAGAGGGAAAGGCGTATAAGTATGACATATCAGTTCCCGTGGCTTCCTTCAAGGAAGTCGTCGACGCGACGAGGGAACACTTGCGGGGAAAAGGCTTGTTACGTGAGGATGCAGTACGACACGTACTTGGATTCGGTCACGTTGGGGATGGTAGGCTCCAGTGTATGTATTTCTAAATTTACTCGCTGACTGTCTCTATCTGCTGGCAGGTAACCTCCATCTCAACATAGTTGCAGCGGCGTATGCTCCGGAGATCGAATCGGCTCTGGAGCCATTTGTATATGAGCTTGTCGGTGAGTTGGTCGAAGCTCACAATTACCCGCAGGCTGAAGTACTTGCTAGCCTCGTACAAGGGGTCGATTTCCGCAGAGCATGGGATTGGAGCCATGAAGACGCACGCCATTCAGTATTCGAAATCGGATGTTGCCATCGATATGATGAGAAGGATAAAGCAAACCTTGACCCTCGTGGTATCATGAATCCTGGGAAAGTACTCGAGTAGCACTGCACCTGTAGATAATGACCGACCGAATAGAATTGAGTCGCTTGTGGCTGCACCTAACCTTATTCTAGCTCCGTCACAACCCCCAACCCCATTACGAGTCTTGCCACTATTGACCCCTCGAGCCCGATGGTACAGTGCCTGTTTCTTCGTGTACAGTTCGTGATTGATTCAGAGCGAACCAACGCCAGCCCATTTTTCAAGACAGCAATGGCATCGCCGTCAAATTTTTCATACAGAAGGACCTGCCTACTGAGCTCCAGGCGGAGCTCTGCGAGACCATCACAGTAGGAAGCACAGATAACCATCCCCCTGTCGTTCCCGTGCTCAATCGATCGTGTTCTTTCAGGCTCTCGGAGGGCGTGTAGATGCTAAGGTCCCACGTCAGGGCTTCATCCTAATCCAACCAAACAGTAACGAAGCGGAACGCCTCAAGCTCTGTTGGGAGAGCCCGGATCGGCCAGAGAGGCACTTCGTTCCTTATACTTACGTAGAGGCATGCAAGATCGCGGGGATGTTATTGAAGCAGCTTTTTGTGGAGAACGGAGAGGCCATCAAGTTCCACATCGATTCGAGTATCGCTAATATAAACGCCCGTGCTGCGCTCAGCGCCAGGATCATGGTCAGTTCGCCGCTTCATTGCATGTGAAATCGCACGGTCATTAACAAAGCCCCAGCACTCCGGAGGAGATCCCAGCGCATCTGCCCAGACAGCACGTGTAATTCTAGCGGACCCGAACACTGAGATATTTCAGCACTTGGTAAAGAGCTACCAGGGTGTCCCCGGGAAATACATCGAATCGTACCTATGGGTCAAAAAGTGTGTCGAAAAGGGCGCAGTGGTATATACACCACTCGTGTACAAGAACCCAGGTGGTAGACGGCCAGGAGAAGAGTGCGTTACATACCTATTCCTGGGAGCTAGAACATCGACTGACATCATTCGTCGTAGGAGAACTCAATTTACGGAAGAAGACGAAGAGCACCTCTGCAATTGGATCGCTGCTAAGATTCCTTACAAGGAGACAGGTGGTAGGACTGGCAACAGACTTTACCAGCAACTTTGTGATATGGTACGTCGCACGCCGTGGATTTTTCCCTTTTCGTTCAATGGAGATGAATGCAGGCAAGCGATCCGGAGTATGCGTGGGTCACCCGCCACACATGGCAGTCTTGGCGTGAGCGCTATAAAAAGAACTCGCAACGGTTGGACACCATAATCCAGGCCATTGTTGAACAGAAGAAGCCTACCCTGGGCGAGAAAGGCCAGTACGGCTACGTGCGCAAGCCTGAAGACAAACCAAAGAGGAGTAGGAAGCGCAAGGATGACGGTGCCGGCGGCGCCGGTCCAACCAATGACGACGATTTTCTCCAAGCCGGACCTTCACACCAATTGGCTATGGCGATGCACATGTCCTTAGCCACACAAGATGGACATCCTCATCCCGGAATGCCAATCCCTTCGGTCCCAGTTGACCTATATCCGCAAGGCCACCTACACAGTCTCCCACCTCACGTTAACCAAATTCAAACAACTGCAGATGGTTCTGTGGGCTTAGGCGTTGGTCAAGAAAATGTGGTCGCAGTGCGGAAGAGCCCTGCAGAAGAGGAGATGGAAGTTGAAGAGGCCGAGTGGGAGGTTAGAGTAGGCAGCGACCCGCCCCCCATGTGGGGAAAACGTAAGGGCGGTGAAGATCCAAACGAAAATGCGAAACGAGCTAGAGTGAAGTACGTACTCGCTTGCCGCCTGCAATGGCCACTAATCGAGAGTCCCCAGAGAGGAAATCAACTTAATCAACGGTCGTTCCCCTCCTTCCGGCGCAATTCAACCAGGCGGCCCAATCCTTCATCTTGTGGATCAAAGTATCTTGGACATCGCGCGTGATTTCCGTTTCACCGTTGAGGAAGTCCAAGAGTATTATGACCGTTGCGGTGCGATGGACCGGACGAGAGCACGCTTCAAGAGGATGCGCGATATGTTGTCAGCTCTGCCTGATGATTCGGACAAGCCCGCGTAGCTGCAATGGTGCGGTGAGATTCCGGATCTTGGATGTGTTTCGGCATGTGTAACATGTTCTGGCCTGGCCGTGTACTTCCTACTGTCCTGATTTATTTTTACATTGTCCCATGCACGCGAAATTATACTGATGTGCTTTATGACGTACAAGCCGAGTGTCGGTAGCAGGTACGTCCACAAACAAAGCATACCACGGTAAAATCGAAGGTCATGCATACTATTCTATATCAGTGAACGCTTTATTACCTGCGACCCGCGCAGGGGCAGGAGGTGTACTGAAAGGCTTTCGTCGTCTGAAAACAAGATGCGTAAGCAATGAGGTTGGGAGGAGACATTGAGTTCGCGCACCGTTCTCCTGCAGCCGCAGATGGGAATGAGCTAAACATATCTGGGTGCTTCGGTGCAGGAGCCTCGCTACAAAGAGCCTTAGTTCACTGGTTCACGAGTCATATAGCAGAGACGCACGAGAAGTACGGATGTTGCAATGCTTCCTCTGCCGATATTCTCCTCTCAGGGTCGTATGTCAATAGAGATGAAAGCAGATCAATCCCTGCAATCGTCAAAAACGGGAACTTTTGGCGGAACTGATGTGGCTGAGGTGACGGTGGGGTAATGGTTTTCGCCAGTGGGAGACTAGAGTATTCTGGCCATGAATCGTTCGTTGGGGGCCCCAGGAGCTTGAATATCATAGAAATAAGCTCAATCTCGGCTTTGGCCTGAAAGAGCGGTTCTTTCAACAGCAGCTCTGCAAATATACACCCAACGGACCACATGTCGACAGCCGTCGAGTAGGTTTTTGCCCCCAGTAGGATTTCAGGTGCCCTTTATGGGAGTCGTGTGAGGAGTGAGAGAAATCCCGGGCGAGCACGCACCGATACCAAAGGGTGACCACGAGCTGTGTCATCCCCCCAACGCCGACAGGGTCTCCGTATCGTCGTGCAAGGCCAAAGTCTGCGACCTTGATTGTACCCCGATTGTTCATCAGGAGATTGCTCGTTTTCAGGTCGCGGTGCAAAATCCAGTTGGAATGACAATGGGAAACGGCGGACAAAAGCTGGAGCATGAGCGTTTTGATTTCGGATTGCAGGAACGGGCCAGGCATGAGGGTCAGGAGGGTTTTCAGGTCGTGCTCGATGAAGTCCATCACGATGAACACTCTGTGTCGAAGCGGCTGAAGTCAACCCGGTACGCATGCGAGGCTTACAGGGCGTACTGGGTAAGCGTTTCGCCCACAACTACCTCACGGATTCCAACGACGTTTTCGTGGCGGCATCCCATAAGGGCATTGATTTCGCGAAGGGCAGTGATGGGGAACCCATACTTCTCCTCGTCAAGCTTAAGCTTCTTCAAGGCGACGATGTCGCCTGTTTGTTTATCTCTGGCACGAAAGACGATGCCGTAGGAGCCCTCTTCTATCGAGTTGAGCCTTTCATAGCAGTACACCGAGCGGGAAGACGTGAGGGGTGGGTGATGGATCCTCGGTGGAACGAATACGCTCGGAGCTGGTCTCAGCTCTTGTTCAGGGACGGGGACGGTGAGGTGTCCCGGTGGTGTATCGACATTTGGCGGCGCTTTCGGGGGGGCTGAGGGGAGACAACGAGTTCCGTGTCGCCCTTGTCGTCCCACTTTGTCCTTTTACGATGAGCAGACGACTCGGCCGAAGCAGAGGCACTGGCAGCAGAGGGCATGGGCATGGGCACAGATGAGATTGCACGGTCCGGCGCCTCCGGGATGATTTCGTGCAGTGGCGGGCGGGCGAAGGCGGCGAACCTGCGCACCTGAGGTCATGGGGTCCGGTCATATATTCTCCCTACAGCCTACCTTCACTCAAGGCTTTATCTTGGGCCAATTCTCGATCCTTGCCCTTCTCGCCGTCGTCCTCAAATACCTATTCTTGGACACCCAACCCTCACATAAACTTGCAGACCGCGATGCTCCCGTGTCGCAACCTACTCGTCCTTCCGCGATTATCGACGAGACCGCCAAGCATATCGACCCAGAGTCGACAGAGTGGTTAAATGCTCTCCTTCACCAGGTATGCAAACACCCTCAGTCCGCCGCCTCGACACCGCCGTGTATCAACTCTGCATTCACAACTAGGTCGCAGACGTTTATCGCTCTAAGCTGAGAGATGACCTCCAGGGTGTTGAAGGCGAGGGCGTTTTGCGCCGGCGTGTCGAGGAATTTATCAATCACATGAGGCCATCTGGGATCTTGGTCAGTACTTTCTTATAATCATAATGGCCTCCGGCGTCGGACACGAAACATGTCGTCACAAGGATTGGATACAGATTCACTCCGTGAATCTTGGCGTCTCTGCTCCCTGTCTTTCTGGTGCATGCTCGAGACCTGTTACAGGCCTGGGTTCACTCGAACGCGTAAGTTCTTTTGTCAATCCCTGACGTTGACGTGTGACGACGAATTGTATGGATAGAGCGAGTTCGACATGATGTATAAGGACGACATTTCCATATCACTGTCAACTGCATACCTTTTCAACTATCCGACCATTGGCTTTGCGCGCTTGCCGGTCTCTGTTACGATCTCGTTGTCTGTGTTCTCTTGTCGCGTAAGTCTGCCCTTGTATGTTGCTTGTACCCCTTTCTCAACCCTTTCAGGTGGTTGTCATCCCCCCTTCACTCTCCTCGCCTCTGCCTGTCCTGACTCTTACAATGTTGCCGAATTTTACGCTTGACTTAAAGTCAAAATCCCTCTTGGGGAGTCGGGCAAAGTTGGCGGACGTTCCAAAACTGCACGAGTTGATTGATAGTCAGCTTAGGCGTGCACTTCTCCGACATGGAACGTTTAAGATTGTACTTCCGGGGCTTTCTAGCAGCAGAGCAGAAACGGCGTGAAGGGAGGAGGTGAAGCGTTAGATTACTTACGTAATGTAATATAGAGTTTTTCGATGGAAGAGCCAGACGCTTTGTTCCTTCAAGTCTACTCTGCTTCATCCATGGCCTCGACAAAGTCTAATGTCGTTTTCGATGACATCTTTTATATAGAGAAGATCGACCCTGGGGGTAAAAAGTACGACAGAGGTATGTGTAAGACACGGGCATTCAAGTTTACGCATTGCACCTACTGGGACTGCATAGTTTCCCGGCTCCACGCTAAATCCAGAAACTACGGCATGGACCTGACATTAGACTACAACTGCGAGATATTTCCCCTGGATCTGGACACGAACGTGGTCCTGGCCTTGGCAAGTTCGCTCGCGCGTGACCCTGTGGGTACGCAGGACGGGATCGTCGAGGAGGACCGGGATCGTGACGTCTGGAGGCCTGACGGTAAGGGCCGACGAGGAGTCGAAGACGAATATGACTATGTCATGTATGGGAGGGTGTATCGTTCGATCCCGGAACCGGTGAAGTCGTGTACGTTCCCCTCAGCTTTTGGTCCGTCGCAACTTGTCCAACATGTCCCTCTCACCCTTTAGGACCGCATATGCATCCTTTGGCGGGTTACTCATGTCTCTGACGGGCTCCTTCCGTCACATGACGAATATCGTGCTTGGGGACCCAGTGTTTCTACTAATGCGAAGATAGTCCCCGACTCCGGAGACGCTCGTTGTGGATTCAGCATATTTCGACCTAGTGCGCATATCTACAGGTTTCATTGTTGCGGGTAGAATGACCAAGTCTACAACTTATGCCAACACAAAAGTACTGAACGCCTCCATGCGTAACGCTCTCCCGTAGTGTAATGCATCTATGTTACAGTAGCCATATTCATACACCAGTCTCCACCTACGCCTCTTCTTCAGGGTCTCCAATTCCACTCTGAAGAATTGCGAACGTTGTTTCCGATTCCGGCAGACAGGGCGAGTCATAGATCCTGCAGATGCGGGTATTCGCGCGGGCCTTCTTAAGTTGCAGGCTGAGTATGACATTTTAGTCAGCCTCACTCCCTCGCTGTAGCCTGGCAACACGTACCGGGTGGTGGAGGCATGCGCTAGGATATTTCCGCCGATCGGTTTCTTCTCGTTGGATGCGTACGGTCCGGCGGCGGCATCAGGGCTCGACATAACCTGGTTACTGTAAACGACGGCGATGCCAAACTGGATCGCAAAGTGAGGGACACCCAATAAGTTACATGTGCCGGAACACACCTCATCAGCTAACCGTTGTAATGTTCGGAGGTATTTGGAAAGGTGTGCCTGCCTCGCCGCAAGCTCTCCACGGCCTATGTAGTCACTGCGGTATAGTGCTGTCGCAGAGTCCACAATCAATAGGCAAAATCTTGACCGCCGACGTGAGTTCGGGGACGTTCAAAAATGAACCATACAAACCTAGACTCAGACATCAAGGCGCTGGCAGCTGTCAGAAGCTGGTACTGATGGTCTGCATTGTAGGCTCTTGCATACGCAACATTATCGAGGACTTCTTCTCCATTCAGACCATAACGTTCCGCGACGGCAAGGAGACGGACAGGGCGGAAGGTACCCTCTGTGTCAATGTATAGACATTTTCCTTCCCCTCCGCCCATGTCGACAGGTAATTGGCAGGTCACAGCGAGAGTGTGACACAGCTGAGATTTTCCCGTCCTGAATTCTCCAAATAGCTCCGTGATAGAGCCAGTCTCCATGCCACCTGTAAGCTCGGTGTCGGACAACCAACAAACTTTCTCGTCACGAGACCATGTGCGCACCTCCCAGTAGTGTATCGAGGTTCTTAGAGCCTGTCGTAATATGGACGAGCTCAGATCTCCGTGCGTGCACCTCGGTGGCGCTTTGAAATCCCAGGGGTACGATCTTCTGTGCTGTGCGTCCGTGAGCATCAAAGATGCGCAGTGTAGAGAAGCACCGACCTTCAACCAGAATCTTCTCCGCTTTTTGTTCGGATATACCCTTAATGCTTATGAGGTTCTTCTTGGGGGTATATGCGACAGATTCGACGGTGTGAAAGCCAGCATCTGTAAGCTTCTTTACGTCTTGTGGATGTATGCCAGCCTCCTGGAGCTTCTCAACAAGCAAAGGGCCAGAGACTTGATACGCATCATCTCCTTCTGGTACCTGAGAATCTTGAGAAGGATGCGACATGGAAAACAAACACGGTGTGACTCGCTGGCCTCCGACCTCATCAAGTCGACCGCGCCTCAGTCACGTGGACGCGTCACGGATACAACCCTCTCGTCCATTGTCCGTAGCGAATCAATATACCAAATAACTGTTTTCTCTCTACTTTCTCGCGAAAATTGCGCTTCATACCTTTTGCGTGCTAATTAAACAAGAGTTCGAGCGTCGCTCGGGGATACTATCGATGCTATATCATCTATGGTACGAACAAATTGTTTATGCGGAATGTGTCTTGTTAATAGGACTTGTCTTGATTTTTGCTGAGATGATGCTCAAACCACTGCACGGCCTCTATATCCAAGACCACCCGCGGCCATTTTACCAAATCGTAGACTCCCACTTGCTGTGCCGTCGTTGCATTAATGTTGTGTAAGTTTTCTGTTGCGCGTTTTAATCCACCGGGAACGACGTCCTTCCCTGTGATGAATAGGACTTTATGGTCCCACCCCAACTCGTCCAACCTCCGGGCCATATCCTTAGTTTTCGTTCCAGGCCAGTCAAGGCTCTCCACGACTCTCAAGTTGTGTTCCTTGACTCTCGCGCTGAGTGCGACGCGCATGCCCATTTGAATGACCTTGCGAGGCAGTTTGGTGGCAAAGTCTCTGGGTTTGGGACCGAATGCAACGCCGCCACCACGTAACATGGGGCTCTGCCCATCGCCAAGTCGCGCCATTCCGGACCCTTTCTGGGGGCGAATCTTGCATCCTGAGCCTCGGACCTCTCCACGAGTCTTGGTGTTTGCAGAGCCTTGACGGAGCGAGTCAAGGTGATGGACGACGCATAGGTGAAGAATGTCGCGACGAATAGGGTGTGAGAAGACTGTAGGATCAAGTTCTGCCATTTGATCGCATGATTGTGCGGCATGTTTCGACCGTAACAGAGCGGAGAGGGGGATGTAGACAGGTTGGCGAAGGGTAGAAGCTAAGAGCGCATGATCTTCGGGTGTATGCATGATAAACCAGAAAAAAGTTACCTTGAGCAGTACATGGTGATTCTCCAGGTCCCAAAGAAGGTAGAATCGTGAGACTGGCGCTCACATCATGGCCATGGTTGCTATTTGCCAAGGCTGTTGTCGCATATGTTCGGGGAACCCATGCTCGTGCCTAGAAATAAAGAAAAGGGTAAGACCACAGAACAGCACTGCCCGATGAGCTACCCGCATGCTTACTAGCTTAACAACGCCAAGTGCCGTTGAAAGCATACTCGAGCGATTAATGAGTGGTGGTGTAGTGCACGGTGCACCAATGGCTAACGCTACTCAGATTTATTTAGAAGTATATTACATAATCACAGCGGCACGGGCCAAACCTTCGTCCGTCCGTTCAATCAAGCATCACGGACGCCGACAACGACCTCAAGGTAGGTGAATCTCTTCCACTTTAATCGAATTTCACACCTCAGTCGCCTGCATTGCGCTGGTATGACTTTGGTGTTGGTGTGTTACCGTGCAAGCGGTGGATGTCATCGACACTTTGCGGATAACATCCACTTTTCCTTCATCAAGTATCAAGATTGTGTTGACTAACCTTTTGCATAGAATAATATTGGCAGGCCTAGTTGGTTTTCTAAAAATGGCATCTACCACCAAGGCCGTGCAGACTTTCGGGAAAAAAAAGGTGCGCGGTGGTGGCAGCTCTTCGCATGCCTAATTGCTTACACTGTCTCATTTTAGACCGCGACTGCCGTCGCACATGCACGTGAAGGCAAAGGCTTGATCCGTATCAATGGGTCTCCCATCAACCTTGTTCAGCCAGAGATTTTGCGATTCAAAGTCTACGAGCCCGTCCTCGTCGCTGGGGAAGATTCTTTCGCCAATATCGACGTCCGCGTGCGTGTCAAGGGCGGTGGACACACTTCTCAAATATATGCGATTCGCCAGGCCATTTCCAAGGCTGTTGTTGCGTACTACGCGAAATACGTCGATGCATTTAGCGCAATCGAGTTGAAGAAGAAGCTTGTGGCGTACGACAGGACGCTCCTTATCGCAGACCCTCGGCGGATGGAGCCGAAGAAATTCGGTGGTGCTGGTGCTCGTGCTCGCAGACAAAAGAGGTGTGTCCAGCCAATATTTCCAGCGTTGTATGATAATGAATCCATCTCTTCTCAGTTACCGGTGATTTGGCTTGCCTTTGTTGTACATCTGCATCATCGAATACTGCAATGTTTCCATTCGTCAATGTGTCATGACATTATGCAATCTCTTGCCGCTACACGACTAAGTGTATCGTTAGTCATGTGTCTCATTACTCGGGAATCACATTATACATAAGCGTGCATGTAAGGTAAACACCCCTTCATGTAATGCTGCCATCCATGTCTACTGCTCGATGCGTCGTTGTTTGCGTGGTCTTTCTCCGTACTCGTCTTCTTCAGCAACGAAAAGCCGCTTGCGCTTGTCGTGAGCAGTAACTGGTTCCCTGGAAGATGGATGCAAAGTTTCTAGAGACGCCTCAGTGAATTCGATGTTTGCATTGGACGAGGGGTTAAACAAGGGAACGTCAAAGTTATCAACACTGGGAAATGGGGGGGTATCATCTTGCAGCGTTACGAGAGCTCCTTGGGGGGAGGAGAGTTCTGAGTCGGTCCATCCATAAGGTGTGTCGGTGGTCGAAACGCTAGTGTCGGAAGATGAACCCGAGGTGTAGTCAAGTTGAGGGGTGAGTTCATAACGGGCTGCAGCTTCTTCTGCCCTCAGGCATGAAAGATGCGAGTCGTCCAAACCATGGCCCAAGAATGAGGGTGATGCCGAAAACGATCTTGGTGCCCATGACAAGGGCGAGCAACACTCGACATCATGGCGTAGCGGTGACGGTGATAATAATCGATCCGGGGAGTTAACGCCGCTCAGAGAAGAGTGGCCAGGAAACCAGGATGCATGACAGTATTCCGAGGAGATGGCTGTCGGTCGTGGTCCATGAGGCATACCAGGCTCGAGGCAAGCCGTGGCAGTAGTAAGCTCAACATAGCTGGCTTCAGCCTCATGGTGTTCCTGTTGTTCTGACTCAGAGATGACACGAAGCTCGTCAGGGAACACTTCTTCCGTTCGACTTGATCCCGGGTCCGATAGTTTGTGTGAGGATTTACCCACGACATCGGAATTAGCGTCATGCTCCCGCTGCTTCCCCTTTGCAATAGGACGGGAAGGGGAGATGGGAGGTAGCGACTGGAGGTTGTCGTCTACCTCACTGAAGCGACCGTGGACGGGGGAAATCTCGGGGCTCGTGCTGATATGAAGCTGGTCCCCTTCTGGATCGGCATAGGATAATTCGTCCGCGCTCAGCGGGAAATCACCCAGAATCCAAGACATGGGACGCATCGAAAGATCTGGCGCATTGGGGACGTAAAAGGGAAGGGAAGGTGGGGTGAGGTCTTCAATTGTACTTGCATCCCATTGTTGGAGAGTGGTCTCAGATATAGGAAACTGGTACACACAGGTTAGCATTGACTATTGTAATGTGCAGTGGGGTAGCGCATACGGGAGCACTGGGGATGACCGCCTCACTGATGTTCATTCCAGAGGCGGGCCGACGTTCCCTCGCGAGTCGATATTCAACCTCGCGAGCCCCTTGATAATCAAGGAGAAACTTGACTTTGCGCATCTCAAGTTGAAATTCACGAGTACTGCAGCCGCTGAGGCCAATCTTCATGGCCGGTGGAATGCAAGATGCCTGTCTGAAGTTGATGATTGTCGGCTTTCCGTTCCTGCCTACATAGAACCCTAATGAGACACACATACGGGAGCTGTAGCTTGACATACCGATAAGTATATGCCTTAATGCAACATCGCCGTGGAGCACTCCACGTGCGTGGATCTGAGCATATGCGTCGACAATTGCGGACTTTTCACTCCTTGAGAGTAACCTATCCGCCACTCGCCATGCGTGCGGGTGTGGAGGCTCCATGGCCATATTTGCAAGACCTTCCGATGTTCTGAAAACGCCTATGATACAAGGGACGCAAAGTCCTTGCAGCGGTCGCAAGTGAAGGGGATGGCCGTACAGATAGAGCTGTCAAGACAAGACCATCAGTTTATGAGGCAAATATTTTGGGGAAGGCGGTACCTCTTTGTGGAATCCATCCCATATGTTCCATCTGATTCAGAACAAAAAAAAAGTCAAACAAGGGCCAGGAGAGTCGAACGGAATATTCACATCTTTGACACTATGGCGATGGCTTGGGCTCCAAGTGTAGCTTTGCTGAGATAACTGGTGGTGGCCCTTCCGGCTGGAGAAGATGTTTGATTTGATTTGCCGAAGATGAGCTTTAGCCAGTTTCTCACCTCGTAGTATGACGCCTTTTCCAAGACATCGTAATTCCTGGCCAAAGAACCGGGAGTATTTGCCGTGTGGCATATACAAATGATCGAGACAAGGTGAGACATTGGTGTTGTCTCCACTGCACTGGTCCAGAGACGTTGCCAACATCTGTGGTAACGTGGATGTGGATGTCGCCAGCGGCATCAGGTCCAGTCCTCAAGAGGTGGTTGAGATAAAAGGACGTTGGGGGTTGAGAGAAATGACGAGCTGTCGTCATTATGGATATATGGCAGCGGCAGCTAGCTGTGTTGTCAAGGAAGAGACGTATCGCGTCGGGTGATTCGATGGTGGACCCATTGTGCGCCCGCGTTGGGTCGAGATAATAGTTGTCATGGGGGAGTAGACAATTGAGACAATTAGCAGGGGCATTTCCTTGCCGGCCCGGAGGCACACGCGGACGCGGTCAGGCTGTTCGGCGGTTCGAGGCAGCGCGCCAACTGTGTGACCGCCTCCCATCAATCAATGGCCGATTTGACCCTTTCCCTCTCTCTTACACAGACGAGTGAACAATCCCCACGTGTATTTGTCGATGCCTCCGGATCCCCCCTTTCCCTTTATCTCGATGTAAATCCCGAGATCCTTGCCAGGCCCAGGCTCATTCGCCTACTTCGAGTGCGTACAGCCGTCTCAAAATGTCATACACGCGACTCAACACAACTTTTTACAGTCATCAGGAGCGGATATATGTCACAGTCCTTCAGCTGCTTCCATCATTCTCATCAATTCCGAGACGGAATCCGGTCTCAAGTTTGTGCACGATTGGCGTGCCGACTCACACAAGACGGTTCTTAACTATGGTTGGATCCAGGCTTGTCTTCGAACGGGCCGCGCACTCCTCGAGGCAGATGAATGGGGCGGATTCCGTGTCTTACACACCAGTGGATGTGCGTACAGTGACGATGATGCCGACGAGGGATTGGGAGATGTGCAAGGTGGCGCACGGTTGGTCCTGCGCCATCTTTGTCTTTGACCTATTTACAATCTTCCTCTCCAGCCCCCGACCCACTCCCGATAAGAGAGCAATTTCTTCAACTCCTGCGCCCTCTTTCAGCAGTCAAGCTTCAGTGGGCTGGACGCGTCCGAAGCGGCCTTCGCCCACACGGCCTTCTTCAGATCCAAATGTTAAGCCCAACTCGCCGAGTCTTGCTAACCGTCCACATACCTCTGCTGGTCGTACCATGTCAAACTCCACGCCCGCACGGTCATCTTCGTCTCCAAAGTTCACTTCGGTGATGAACACCCATACTACCCCTCTTCTTTCCACTCTACCCCTGTAATCCCAAAACACACCACTTCTAGTTTCCCATCATCTCAGCAACAGAGTCCTGCGCCTCTTCCCCGCCCCTTGTCCCAAGCGGGCGATATGCCAACCTTGGCACCTTCTCCATCACTAGCACCTACACAGACTATTTCACAGAACTTTCCTCTAAACACGAATCACTCTGGGCCGCAGAATTCCTCTGATGTGGGTTCAGTGGACCTATTACATGCATTGAATTCCGCTTTCCAAACTCAAAACACTGCTTCCCAGACCCTGACGCAACTAGTTGAAACTGTCATTGCGGTTGCGCAGGATCAGGGATTGGATACGTCCTCTTTCAGAGTTATCTTTCCACCCTGCCTATGTCATCATCGCCAATCCAACACTCTCCATCCCATTTACAGAACCCTGCCCTTCTTCACTCTGTAGATGAAGATTTAGGGACTTCCGTTTCAGATTCGCACATTGGGGACGTAGGCAAGAATTTTGACAGTACATACACTCCTCTTACATCCCAACCGTCTCTACCGGTAAAAAGGAAACGAAAGTCCCCCGAACCACCTCGCCCAGCTCACCTCGCCCAGCTCAACTATCCAGGGGCGGCTGTCGGACCTCCTCGGTCAGGAGGGGCCATTTTTTCCGCGAAGAGCGGCCGACCTATCTTAGTATTTGTGCAGATTGATACTCGGGGACGGCACGAAATCGTTCATCTGATAAAGGTTAGTCCTTGACGTACTGCACTACTGTCCGACACAAATGCCCCACAGAAAAACGGCGGAAAAATTACAGCGGACATCCCGGATGCAGCCTTCGTCATCCTAAACCCACGTTCCGTTTCCTATGTCGATTTACGGCAGGAGGCCGACAGTTATGGGCGGACAATAGTGCAGACCTCATTTATCATGGAAAGCGTCAAGCAGGGACATCTCCTGAATCCCAGTGATTTCTTGCTCAGGGATGTCAGCTCGCCCAAGAAGCCTAGTGGGAGCAGCCGTCGCCCCATTCGTGAGAAACATTCACCAGAAAGCGATCATGCGACGTCTGAGGCACAGACATCAGACACCGTCGTAGACGCTTCATCGTCTATACCCGCGCGTGAAACCCTCCGAACTCCCGATCCACCACCAGCTGTGCTGTCGAAGAGCGGATACAGGTTCACCCCCGCTGAAATGACATACACATGGGCTCTCGTTCGCCGTATCTTAACTAAGGACCGTCTGGCAACCAAGATGATGGCAGGCAAGGCCCTGCAGAAGAAGGTGTGTGACCGTACGCACCTTTTTTTGAGAATTGATACTGATTTTGCCGATCGAAGATGCCACATCATCCCTTGTCCTCATGGTTGAACCAGATATCGAGACACAGGGAGATGTACGAGGCAGTCCGAGCCGAGGCGCTTCAGTCTTTAAATGATGATGCAGGAGTGAACGTGGCTGACCAAGACACAGAAGAGCTTGAAGAGCTCGAAGTTGGAGGGTCGCTGATCATCCTAGATGAAGACCAGGCTATGCGCGACGGGGGAGATGAACGCGACGCATACACACGAGACCTCGAGGCTCTCGTGGAGTTCCTAATATCTGAAGACGCTGACGGCGGGCAAGAGGATGAGCTTTTCGAACGGCTAACGGCAAAGGTCATATTTCTTAGAATTCTGATTCACGGAGGACCTAATGATTCAGTTACAGAACACTTGCGTGACTGCCGAGAGTTGGCCCGACTTTTTAGAGCAGCACGCAGATGCTGTTACGGAAGAAGTTGAACGGAGGTACAAGGCTCAGCAGGCTACATGAGTCGTTTGTGGATCCTTGGAATTGGTCATGTTTTTAGGAATGTTTATTTGGTGGATGTGAGCAAAGACCGTGGCATCTACAGATTTAAGCTCTCGCCGAGCTTGCTACGGGCTGACGCTGGTACATTATACGACGGTGACGCGTACTGTGCGCTTTGTAAGGGAAACTCCACCCTTATATTGATCAATGGTATGTCCACGGTATTGGAGAACAATATGCAACGATTATTGAGGGGAGGACAATGGTGGCGATGAAGGATTTTGCTTGAAGAAACGCTTTCGCTTCTCCTCATATGATAGCGCCTCTTGATCTCCTCGTAATGACTGACCAGCGGTGTCGAACGTCCCCACTGCCGCCCCAATGACCGCGCAAGAGGCTACTGCTATCGGTAGGGAGCGAGCTGGAGAGAATATCAACATAAAGGGCGCGAGAAGGTAATGGTCGCGCAAACCTCTGATACCGGCCAAGAAACCGGCTGCGCAGCCACCAGCCACGCCATTCAGCGCATCCTGCGTTTCCCGTTGGTTTGCAACGATGGACTCTGTGGCAGCAAACGTTGCACCCATGGCAGCTGCAACCGACGCGGACATTATCGCTGATTGTAGCCGAGATTTTTTCACAAAAGATCCATGGAACACACACCGAAGAAACCGATGGTCCCGCCCGTTCTCGAAAGGAAGCCGGATGCGCCCTTGGAGTGGGTGCCCAGCGCGTTCTGTACGCTGCTGACGAAGGCGCCGACCAAGGCAGCTTGCATCCCGACGGTCGCAGCATATTGCAGGGTTGGCCTCGATTCGAAACTCGGCGTCTCCGTCGTCGTTGAACCTGGGTGATGTGTCGTTGACATGGCGAATTACCGAGAGAGCGATGCCAGTATTGGCTGTTTGGGTGGGTTGGGTGGTTTAACGAAGGGCCCGGAGTGCCCGCCCGACGCCCGGCCGGAGTTGACATTTGTGGATACGCTTTGCCGCGATAACTGCCTGATACCACTGACCCATGCAAGACAGTGCGAGGCCACCCTGGTACAGGGACAACCAGATAGAGCCACCGTTCCGACTGACGACATGCTTGAAGGTTCGCCCAGTGCACCTCATCTTATATCGTGTATTTGTTTGACCTTTACCAGTAGAACCCCCGTGGTTTCGAATCTCGCTTCGTGTCCCTCTTTCCTTGGGACCTCGCCTCCCTTCATTCCTTTAAGGAATCCGAATCTTATCCTCCTGACTTCAGAGAGGGCTGGCCTAATTCATAGAGACTTACGCAGGGTGGATCGTCGTGGGCAGCACAGAGGAGCTATATCTAATACGGTCACTCCGAGCAGGCGGCAAACAAGAGAAACAGATCCGCCTCGACACTAGTAGTGTGAGTCTGCCCCTACTACAGCTCAAATGCAAACCCAACAGCCAAGGGTAGGATATCCGCCCTATCACTGCCGTGGCTTGGGCTCTGAGTCAGAGCTCCTCCTTGAATCCTCTACTTGTGATTGCGATGTCAAGTGTGGTCTGCGTGTATAGTGTTGGGCACGGTGAGCCTGTCGGCTTCTTACGTGGCCACGGCGGAGTATGTCCTTTGTTTTTCATCCGGGGCCCTCTTTATTGACCTCAAAACAGCCAATCCACTCTATCGCGGTTCACCCACGAAGCCCATTCTACATTTGCACCACATCCTCAGATCAGACAGCGAGGGTCTACGATCTTGATAGGTTCTACGATGTCCCCGAGGAGAACCCTCCGTATCTACCGGGAGCTCCCCCCAGCAAGGCTGGAGCACCTCACGGTATACGATCCTCGGATAAGGAAGAATGGGGCAGGGGTCTGTGCATCGCTGTCCTCGTAGGGGGTAGAAGTGGAGGCCACCTTGCCGCGGTGACATGTGCGGCATTCCACCCGACGTTCCCCCTCATCGCAACTGGCGGGGTAAAGTTCCAAATTGCCATCTTGGCACTTGTAGCTGAGGGGTAGACACGTGTCGTTGGCTTGCGCAGATGGATCGCGTGGTCAAGATCTGGCGCGTGCATTCCCGTCAAGTGGTGCACAGCCCGGGCAAACACAAAAACCAACTACTCCGTGAAGATAAGCCGCTGTTCAGCAGCGCGCTTATTCATCGATCTTCGGCCGCGTCTGTCGTCTGGTGGGTACGCCTTTCTAACCGAATAGCGTCTTTCCAATGGATTGGCTAGGTTAGCCGAGGATACACTCCTTACCCATTGCACTTCTACGGCTTTCGCGAGCCACATCGTCTTGCCAACAGAACACCCCACTGAAGCCACTAAAGACGAACCCGAACTCCCTGAGCTGGAGTGGTTTGGATCCCCTGGAAGGATCGTTATTCTACGATGGTTAGGGCTCAATAGATTCTTCCCGCCATCGCACCCAGGGTATCAGGATATTATGAGGGGGTGTGCATCCGTGAGTCCCGTTGCGCGTAGCAATATTGTCAAGTAGTCACTAAAAGTGTATGCGCTACTAGGACTACCAGGAAAGCTGTGCGTCTGTTGGTCCTGTCCAGGTTCTCTCCGTGCTGCCATGTTGAACCTTATCCAGCATCCTTCACTGTGATAGCATCCGTTCCCTTACCGCATTATCCCAACACTCCGTATCTCCGCGTGTTTGGAGATGTTCAACATGATCACATCATCCTCGTTGCCCACCCGAGGGCTATCCGCCTGCTCAACACTTCACACGTACCCGGCGTCCAGACGACGGAGTTCCCTACCGATCCGAAACAGTTTCCCACTTTCTTCGCGGTCCAATCAAGACTCCGCGCCGAGGACAAAGTGGATGAGAGATGGCTCCAAGATAATAACTGGGTGCGTGACTTGGGTTGGTGCATCGACCTTGATTCAAGATTCGCTGCCGATGGAGAAGACGTGACAGTAGTGGACATGGGGTTGAATGGAGAGATGATTGTAGCAGCGGGTAGTAAAGGAAGTACGTGGATATGGATGAAAGATCTGTAGCGTCGTTCGGGGCCTGGTCGGTGGTGACGTCTTTTTCGATTTCGTTTAATGCGTGCCTTGAGGTCGCACTTTACTCAGCCCTCTCTGCAGTGAACCCTGCTGAGAGTTGGAGTTACGTTATGCATATCATCCTTCCCCCCTTCTCAATCCAATTCTTCGGACAAGACTATGGAGGACATCACACCCGATCAACGCAAGCGGTGAACGGGCAATACAAATGGAAAAAGAGCCGTGGGAGAAGTCCATAAACTCTCTACTAAATACAACCGGACTCGCCACACTCTGCACGCAGCGCAAGCCCGACGTCGCCATTGCTCTAGACGTATGGAACGACGTTCCCATCCGGAGCTTTTGTAGGGAGCTCCTCTGGGATGGTGTTGACATCTTGACGCTTTGCATAGGGGACGACATTCCCATCCGGAGCTTTTGTAGGGAGCTCCTCCGGGATGGTGTTGACATCTTGACGCTTTGCATAGGGGACGACATTCCCATCCGGAGCTTTTGTAGGGAGCTCCTCGGGATGGTGTTGACATCTTGACGCTTTGCATAGGGACGACTTCCCATCCGGAGCTTTTGTAGGGAGCTCCTCCGGGATGGTGTTGACATCTTGACGCTTCGCATAGGGGACGACGTTCCCATCTGGAGCTTTGGTAGGGAGCTCCTCTGGGATGGTGTTGACATCTTGACGCTTCGCATAAGGAACGACGTTCCCATTCGGAGCCTTTGTAGGGACCTGCTCTGGGATGGTGTTGACATCGCCTTGACGCTTCCCATACGTGATGGCATCAATCATAGGTGCGCGACCAACATGCTGAAAGAATATTCAGCAATTGTGGGGCAACCGAAGGGGACGTGGACGAACCAAGTCACGCTTGACATAAGCCTGAATGGGTTCAAATGGCACCGGATTGCGCTCACCCAGGGAGCGCTGACAACGGCATCAGCGGAAACACACAGCACCCCAATGCACAATAGCGCACCGCAATCACTTCTGGCATCGGAAGTCCCAGGACATCCACAACTGCCAGAAGAGCTACAAAAGCGAGAGTCGCAAGACGAGAGGCGAACATGTTGCGAGTGTAGATAGAAAGAAGTTCAATTGCACTTGGAAGAGAGTACGGCTGGAAAGGTCGACCTGCGGCCTGTACGAATGAAACCGAAAAGGATCTGAGAGAAAAGGAAGCAGTCAGCTCAGTGGGCACAACGATCAACGGGGGACTGACCAGAAGGAAGGAGGGTGGGGAGGTAAGGTGGGAAGGAGATGAGGCCGGCAACGGGCTCGCGAGACTTTTAAACTTTGGCAATCCCCTTCGCGACGGCAAACGGCAACGACAACGATCATCTCAGCGCGGAGATCAAATTACTGTAAAGCGTGCGAGTCTAGTTTTTTTTAGCTGCTGAGTAAGCAAGTGCGAGAAGTCCACCGGCCATGTAGTCCCCCGGTCACCGGTTCACCTCGCACCCATTATGCCGGATCCACGGTTCGCCCGCCTCAGGTCTGACCCTCGCTTTCGCAGCCTCAAGAGACACAAGAACAAGGTCACTGTAGACAATAGATTCAGTTCAGTTTTCTCCCCGGCCAAGAAGCATTCAAAGACCAGTGTGGATTTCCCTTTTTTCTCCGCCCCTTCGCAACGCTAATCACGCATCTGACACTTTAGGGCGCGTAGACAAGTATGGCCGCCCGCTGTCCGACGCCCCCGAAAATGAAAACTTACGTCGGTTTTACCGTCTTGATCCGGAGAATCAGCTCGATCCTCCTACTGGTCCTGACTATGCCCGTGGTGAAGTGCTGCTCGAGTCCTCCGACGAAGAGGAAGGCAGCCGCGCTTCAGATCCGGCCCAGTCTAGTGACGACGGCAATGACGACGACGGCGTCGTCACTCTGGGTCCCGATGTCGACAAACCTATCGCTGTGCCGCAGGGTGATGATGCTGAAGTAGACCTGGACGAAGATGATTTTGCGGACATGGACACACGCGCATCTTTGCACCGGAAGGCCTCTGACGATGACCAAGACGGCTCACCTATGACACGCCGTCTGGCTGTTGTCGACATGGACTGGGACCATGTCCGTGCCGCACACCTGTATAAGATCTTCATATCAGCCATCGCCCCCGCTGGCCCGTCCTCATCTAGGTCTAATGGCATTCTGCCCCAACAATGCGTGGTAAAGTGCTCAGTGTACGTATCTTCCCAAGTAAATTCGGCTTGGAACGCATGGCACGAGAAGAGAATGGTCCCCCATCTGAGTTATTAAAGAACCAATCGATAAATGATGAAGAGGATGTGAATGAGAGGACGATCTTTGAAACTGGAGATGCGGACGAGTACGACGAGGATGCGCTGAGAAGGTATCAATTACAGCGTATGAGGTGTGTCAATTATCATCTCTATGTGAAGAGAACGAATATACAAATGCATGGACAGATACTTCTACGCCGTCGTAGAATGTGACTCCGTTGAACTCGCCTCATATCTCTACTCTGAGCTGCAGGGTGCCGAACTTGAGCGATCAGCAAACATCCTGAATCTAAGCTTTGTTCCGGATGACATGACATTCGAGGAAGAGTGCAGGTTGGGTCGCCCCATTTCACCTTTGACAGTCAGCTTATTAAGTCACCCTTCGCCAATCAGAGACGAGGCCACCTCAGCGGACGAGAGATCAAATTACCAGCCGCTCGACTTCGCGACAGATGTAAGGTTGCACAGTGCGAAACGTTTATCAGCATATTGATATATGCGCAGGCCCTCCGTCACTCGAAAGTTAGGTTGACCTGGGATCAGGATGACCCAGAACGCGATCGTGTTACACGCCGACCTCTCTCTCTTAAGGAGATTGAGGAAAATGATTTTCGTGCCTACCTCGCATCATCAACTGACTCTTCATCCGAGGATGAAACAAAATCGAAAAAGAAAGCCGTCGATCGCGATAAACTGCGGGTCCTTCTACTCGGCGGCGGAGGCAACGACTTGCCAGAAGGGTGGGCTGGTAGCAAGACTGGAGACATGGACGAGAAAGTGATGATGTGGATATGGAGGTTACCTTCCGCCCCGCTCTCAGCGGTGGAAATGAAGAAGAAACAACGATTGGAAAGTATCACGCAAAATGCGAGAAAAACGGAAGCAACGCAAGCAGGAATCGAAGGACAAAGGAAGGGACAAACCATCCATGGACGAATTTTTTGCTCAAAGTGAGGAAGAGAAAGATAGCAACGACGAGTCCCTTCGCGCGGGGGCAGAAACAAGATGGAGAGCAAAGAAGCAAAACACGGAAGCCCTCCACCAGGGAGGAGCTTTCGTTACTCGTTGCTCCAGACCGACCCGATTCACAAGCAAAACATTTTGATATGGCGGCAATAATCAAAGCGGAGAAGAGCAAAGGGAGGAGACACAAGGGACGGGGGAAAAAGACAAGCCGTAACGACGAAAATGAGCTTCAAGACGATTTTGCCATCGACGTCAAGGACGAGCGTTTCAAGGCGTTGCATGAGGATCACTCGTTCGCCATTGACCCTAGTAACCCTCAGTGAGTAGTCGCCAACGGCTTGGAAATGCCCAGTATTGATGTGGTGTTTAGCTATAAGAAGACGAAGTCAATGTCCGCATTGCTCGAAGAAAGATCGAAACGGAAGAATGTCCGCGCCGAGCCCGCACAGGCGCGCAAATCTCCAAAAACGAAACAAGGCAAAGCTTGGCAAGTTTGGTTGAGAGTGTCAAGCGAAAGCGTGCAGTCATAGATAATGGTGATGCCAAACGGCAAAAGTTATGACATCGCTTATACCGTTCCCAACCTGGACGCTTGATTGTTTGGCAATGTACCTTATATTGTAACGATGATACAAGATGGTGAGATAATCTCCCTTTGCAATACGGTGGACATCGGGACTCGATAAAACTCCATTCGCGTCATCTTCGATGATCCGTTCAAGGATTTCAAGAAATCTTCGCTTTCGAGAAATCTAGCTCGGGGTGGGCAAGTTGGAACTTCCTCAAAGCCTGAAGAATAAAAATAGTACTGTCAGATGATAATCAGCGTACGTAGTCACAAGGGCGCCGTACCTCCTGCTTTTTGAGCTCATCAGAGGTGGGCTTTCCAAGTTGCTATGGAAGAGGGTGTATCAGAAGTGTCAAGAAAGTTCAAGCAGGTGGCAGACCTTCTGCTGGTTGTCGAACTTCACGAAGGTAGGTTTGGGTATGCAAGGACAACGATAACAGAAAATCAGAGACAAACCATCATCTTTTCGACCATTCCTCTGAAAACGGTCGTCAATATCAGACATTTAAAGATCGAGTAACATTGACGGACCTTGTCTCGCCATCGAGATCGCTGAGCTTGCTATTCTCCGGCTGGATCTTCTTCGTATCGATCTTGGGATGGTGAGTCAAGACGTTCTCCCACCATTGCATCTTGTTCACTTTCTCGAGGTGGAGCTCAACAGATGACTGATCCTCTGAAATCCAGTTTGAGGCAGTGATTAGGGCTGTACGGGGAGCGTGCGCTAACCGAGCGTCCAGGTACTCTCTTCGACCTTGATATCCTGGCAGAGATCCCCGGACATGATGGGATCCTTGCCTTTAAGCCCAAGACTGAGTTTCTTCTTTGAAATCACAACTACAAGGTCGCGTGCACGAGTTCCTTTGGGAACAGCGACTACGATGTCAACATCTGGCAGAGCTTGCTTCCAGGAATAAGGGAGAGCTTAGGGATCGGTTAGGTGGATATGAGTGGGGCTGAGGATGATGCCCATGCCTGCTTGCTCCTCCGCCTCACGCTGGCGGTCAGCCCTGTCGCGAATCTCTCTCTCCTCGGGACTTAACTTATCGTAATCGTCCTGTGCACCCGAAGAGGACATGGTCGTTCGTGGAGAGAGCGGAAAGTAGTTTGTCACGTGTGTGTTTGGGGTTGTGTATTCCCCTCGCCCAGTGGCCAAGGCGAGGCCACCGGTCGGTGCCAGTCCGCGTTCACCTTCTCATCCCTCCCATCCTCCTCCCTTACCATGTCTACTGTTGATCCCTGGGGTGATTTCGATGTGAGCATCTCTTTCCCTTTCATTATCGCTTATCTGACATTGGTTGTTATCTCATAGAACCTTAAGGTCAATGTGCGACATAATACCGTCGACCGGCTAAAGCAGATCATCGCGGGCTTCAATGATGAGTGCTGGACAATGCTCAGCAAGTCTGGAAAGAAACAGGATCTCATAGACCGCATCCTGAATTCCCTCAATGAATGGCGCGCGTCGAGCAATGTAGAGAAGTGGAATAGAGCCCGCGGCGTCTTGTACCAAGTGCGCCATTCAGGCATGTGAGTGGATCGTCCCTTTACGACTTGTATCACCTCAGCGTACTGTCCTCGCATCCCTTTCCTTCTCATAATATAAATATTACTTCGTCCTTAACTCTCAACAATATTCTATAGGTGGAGGGGACATACGAATTCCGCGCCGGGAACTTCATCTGCTCCGACCACGACTTCTTATCCAGGAGCTCCTCCAACCAGCCGACCCTACATTGGCACTCCTGCCGGGTCAAGTAATGCTACACGTTATGATCCCTTTGCTCCCCCTCCTCGGAATCCTACTCTTCCCATGACGACACCCTCCCATCATCCTAATGCCCCTCCAAGTTTACCTAGACATCGTGAGTCCGCTTTCTTCCTCATCTGTGATTATATGAGCTTTTGACCTCTATCGTATAGCCATCCAGTTCAAACCCTCTCCCTTCTTCCAAATTGTTCAGGTCGTGTCAGAGATTATAGAGTGCCCTGGTATGTGCTATCCAGTTGGTGACATTACACTACCTAACAGCAATCAGAGTCTTCTAGTTCTGGCGATCGACGTCAAAAAGCGCTGTTATTTTCCCTTACCGCTGATCAGATCGCAAAGTTGAACTCGCCCGAGTGCGTTTCTATTGCCCTGGAAATAAGGCACTCATCTTATAATACACTGTCCAGCCTGAAGTACCAGCTTCGTCTGTATTGCACCTCTTCTTCGTACTTTAATCTCGGAACAAGCGGCCTTCGCTTCGCTGGCAACCCATGCCCTATTGAGTTTCCTCCCACCTGTGAGATCAGAGTCAATCAGGTTCAGATCACCGCAAGTACGAAGGGGATGAAGAAGAAACCTGGAACTGCACCCCCAGCTCACCTCGGGAATTCCGTCAGAATGGCCACCGGTCACCAGACTCGCGTAGAGATGGTCTATGTGAACAGCCAAACGAACAGCAATCAGCCACCGCCTCCGAAAGTGCGCCCTTTCATTCTGTGCCATCAATTGACCCCCTGATCGCCTGTTCAACAGAAATATTACATGGTTGTCATGCTGGTCCACGTCACCACCGTAGATCAACTGATTGAGAGAGTGAAGAAAGGGAAATTTCGGACTCGTGACGACATCCTCGCGCAGCGTTAGTACCCAATTTTCATTTTTTTTGACGTGAGTGTCATATGCAACCCACACCAGGTAAACACGCGGCTAAAATCGAAGATGATGACATCGTTGCTGGGCCGCAGAAAACTTCTCTGAAATGTCCTGTAAGTAGTTTTGCCACTCATGCTGTTTATGGCCCTGAACGCCTTGCCATTCAGCTAAGTTATGCCCGTATCAGCACTCCATGTCGTTCTTCGCATTGTGTTCATGTGCAATGTTTTGATGCCTTGTCATGGTATTCGGTAAATGAACAGACGACAACGTGGTCTTGTCCAGTATGCGAGAAGTCAATCAATCACGAGGACTTGATAGTGGACGGGTATTCCCGTTATTCTATTCATCTTTTCGCCGCTGATGATGATGGTGCGCAGGTATTTCAACTCCATTTTGGAGAGTACGCCGGATACGGTTGAAGACGTCATTGTGGAAGCGGATGGCGAGTGGCATACATCCGACGACAGATATGCTTCCGATACCTGGAAGAAAACCCACAAGTCCGTGGCGCCACTTGTTAGTCCAACACCACATTCGAAACGACCAGCAACAGCAACGTCATCGAGTCCCTCTGTTCATATAGGGGATGCTTTGACCCAGGGCAGATCTGGGGATGTTGTTGTTTTGGATTCTGAGGAAGAAGACGAGGTCAAGAGAGAGTTGTCACCGTCGCGCCCGGAGCGGTCGCCAATGAGCGGATTGCCAGGCACGCAAGTGATAGACCTTACCTTGGATTCTGATGAGGAGGAGAGCACACCAAGCCGGAGTTTGGGAGACAAACGAAAAGCGGAGTCCGACCCCATTTCGCCGTCGGAGGATATCTGGAAAAAAACTCGGCTTGGGGACCCGCCAAGTGGCATGACCATGACACAGAATGTGAACGGTAATGTCAATTTTACTACCTCGGGCGTCTTGGTTTCGGGTAGTAATCACGGTGCAAGACGATATGGGATGAATGGCCCACCTCTGCAGCATCTACCTCATAGTACACAACAATTTGCTCCTGCACCTGTTACACACATTGGACCGTATACGACCCCTTACTATGGCCAACCTTCACGGGTGGCGACACCATCTTCTGGGCCATTCGGACAGGTTACGCATAGAACAGACTATCTTAAGCGGTTTGGGAATGGGTAGCTAGGAGATACATGTAGGTACGGAGTTCTAGTATGATAAACGGCCCGGGTTATACAGCGCGTATTATCACACGGTTCGGTCCTGATCGGAGTTCGGGAAATTCCGGAGCGGTCGCCTTTAGAGCGCCCACCCGAGTCTTTTTTCTGCTGTCTCAACCTCTCCTTCTCTCCATCATCACCACCACCACTCCTCTTTTCCGCTCCCTTCTCTCCTCTTCATAACAAAATGGCCGATGGAAAGAAGGGCAAGACTCCCAAGGAGTTCGCTAGTATGCCTCCCCGGTTGCAGCTCTCTTGTCTCTGTCCGCTTACCTGTCATGTCGTCAGCCGACTTCCTCATGGGAGGTGTCTCTGCGGTATGTCCTTTTGGCCTGCTTGCTTGCGTACTCTAATCTCGTGTATTATTCCCTAGGCTGTCGCTAAGACATCCGCTGCACCCATAGAGCGCATCAAGCTCTTGGTTCAGAACCAGGATGAGATGGTATGTGATTCGAACTTGCTTCTAGCTAACTTCTCAATTTACGCGTTTTTTTTTTCAAGATCAAGCAGGGTCGTCTCTCCCAGCCTTACAAGGGTATTGTCGACTGCTTTGCCCGCACCTACAAAGATGAGGGTCTCCTCTCACTATGGCGTGGCAACACTGCCAACGTCATTCGTTACTTCCCTACGCAGGCATTGAACTTTGCATTCAGTGCGTTATCATCTTTCTTGTCGGAATATGAGCTTCTGACGTGGCAATTCAGAGGACTACTTCAAGTCCCTCTTCGGCTTCAAGAAGAGCGAAGGCTATTGGAAGTGGTTCGGTGGTAACCTCGCCTCTGGTGGTGCCGCCGGCGCATCCTCGCTGCTTTTTGTCTACTCCCTTGACTATGCCCGTACACGTCTTGCGAATGACGCCAAGTCGGCTAAGGGTGGAGGAGCTCGCCAGTTCAATGGCTTGCTTGATGTCTACAGGAAAACTATGGCCTCAGACGGCATAGCCGGTCTCTACCGTGGTTTCGTGCCTTCAGTCGTTGGCATCATTGTGTACCGTGGTCTTTACTTCGGTCTCTATGACTCCCTCAGTTCGTCTCATTCTTCACTACAGCTATTCCCGAAGCTGACCTTGGTTATAGAACCCGTTGTTCTTGTCGGTGCGCTTGAGGGCTCCTTCTTTGCATCTTTCTTGCTCGGTTGGGGTGTTACAACCGGTGCCGGTCTTGCCTCATACCCCCTGGACACTATTCGTCGTCGCATGATGATGACTTCTGGATCTGCCGTACACTATAAGTCGATGTTTGATGCTGGTTCGCAGGTATGCTCGTTTTCTTTTTTTTGCTGTATATGGCTTAACATCCCCCTAGATCGTCGCTAAGGAAGGTACAAAGTCGCTTTTCAAGGGTGCTGGTGCAAACATCCTCCGTGGGGTGGCTGGTGCTGGTGTGTTATCACTCTATGACAAGCTTCAGGAAGTCGTGTTTGGCAAGGTCTACTCTGGTGGTATGTGATTGTCATACTCGATATGTAGTCAGTCCCTCAGTTTGAATCCCCATTTAGGTTCCGGTTAAGCACCGAGCCCTCTAAAACGCAGGAGGATTGTCACTAGCTCTCCGCATATTTCATGACTTTTTCATTATAGAGCCGCGATTATATCTTCATTTTAGTGACGTACTTAGTTGTTTTTGGGTGTGGATGTGTTTTGTCCTGGTTATGCACGCAAATACACTTCATTTGACCCACGCGAACGTTGTGTCACTAACTTTGGCTGCGTTCGTGATCGGGCGTCAACATGCTGTTGACCGCAACCAAGACTATACAGCTTTGTCGCCTCTTCCGTCTCTTCGCGACCCTGCCACAGCTGCACCAAGTCTCTCCGTTGATATTACGTCCCTACCAAGAAGTCTGTCTCAAGGCATGTCTGGATGCACACAGCTCAGGAGCGTCGCGCATTGGCGTGTCTCTGCCAACCGGAGCGGGAAAGACAGCAGTTTTCATTTCACTTCTTTCCAGATTAGGGCCAAGAAATGACAGGCCGGATGCGATAAGGTCATTGGTGGTCGTCAACAGCATAGAACTAGCAAAGCAAGCCGCGGCCCAGGCAAAACACCTACGGCCAGATTGGGTGGTGGAAATAGAGCAAGGGAGCAGGCACAAGGCATCGGGCGATGCTGACTTGTGAGTCGGCTTTTCTCTTGTGATCCGAGCACCAAATGTTTAGAAAGGACTGTTGCGACGTACCAAACCCTGCTCGAGTCTGGGCGCCTGCACAAATTCTCACCGCAAAGCATCAAGGCCATAGTGGTAGACGAAGCCCACCACGCCGCGGCGCCGTCGTACGTCTAATAGACTTCGCCTTTGTGTGTCGTGGCACCTATTCCCCTCCCAGATACCGCCGCATACTATCCTTCTTTCACCCCGACGTTCAATGTCCGGAGAACGATACCCAACCTCATCCTGCTCAGGCTCAGGACGCTGTTCCGATCTTTGGGTTTTCCGCGACGTTCAGCAGGCACGATGGGCTCGCGCTTGGCTCGGTGTTTGAGAGGATAGTGTACCACCGTGACTTCCTGGACATGATCAAAGAGCAATGGTACGGCCGAGCCGTCGTCACGGTGCTCATATATGCTGATTGTGGGCTGCACAGGCTTTGTAACGTTCGCTTCACAACAGTGAAGGCCAACATCGACTTGGAGGGCGTAACCATCAACGCCCACGGCGGAGACTTTAGCGCCACGAGCCTTGCGCATGTCATCAACACGGAGACGATCAACAAGCTTATCGTTCAAACCTGGCTTGACCGAGCAGGTCAGTCCTCGCTGTGATCGCTGTGATCCGTTGGCCGAGCGTTGACGCAAATCTATATAGCCAAGAACCGCAAATCAACCATCGTTTTCGCTGTCAACGTTGCCCACGTCCGGGCGTTGACAGCAACATTTCGATCGGCGGGTATCGACGCCCGGTACCTGTACGGAGGATCGCCCACGCCAGAACGCAATGCGTTGATTGATGGCTTCAAAGCGGGAGATTTTCCTGTCCTTATTAATTGCGGTAACTACACGGGCTTCAATACGCGTGGGGACACCTCTCACGCTTCCCTTGTAATTATATAGCTTTACTGACGGAGGGCACCGACATTCCCAACATTGACTGCGTAATCGTTGCGCGGCCCACGAGGTCCCGGAATATTTTCCTTCAGATGGTCAGTTGCCAATGCATTGTGCCTTCGCCACTTTCTGAGAAGGCCACAGATTGGCCGCGGAATGAGATTGTCTCCTAACAGCGGGAAGCAAGACTGTCATGTTATCGACTTCGTCGATTCTACGAGTCGCATTATCGGTATCGTCAATGCGCCGACCCTGTTTGGACTGGACCCGGCGTCTGTGATCGATGGTGCACCTCATTCGTTGACCTGACTGCTCATTGACGGTCCACTGATGGTCGGTCTTAGGTGCAAGTATAGAGGACCTTAAAAAGCTCGCAGATGCCACTGATCCTGAGGATGACGAGCCCAACGTGCCGGACCCCAAGTCGGTCACTTACATTGACTACGATGATCCTTTTGCTCTTGTAAACCAGAGCACAGGAGCGTCACCGCATATAGCCCAACTTAGCAAGAATGCCTGGGTTGACTGTGGTGAGGGAATACACGTTCTGGAATGCATCGGTAAAGGTCACATTCGCATCGAACCCGAATCTGATGGTTAGTTATGGTCCGAACCAAGTGAAGGCAGTCTGTGCTTGACTTCCTTTCCTTCCCTAGATGCCGGAGGCCACTTTCACGCGCATTTCACCCCTGCCATTCACCATCAGACGGCATCCGCCTTGAAGATATCCAGATTTCAGACAAACAGGAAGATTCTTGATGCAAACAGTCTCGCCGAGGCTGTGCGAGGGTGTGATACATACGCCTCAAGAAAAGTCTTGAAGGGACCTCTATCACTGGCGTAAGTAACTTCTCACTCCGTGGGTATCCTTTTCCTAAATCCCGACTCTAAGCTTGTTGCGCACCGCGAGCTGGCGGCAAGGGCCAGCATCTCCTGCCCAGAAATTATTTGTGGCAAAGAGGTGGGGATATGTCAACAAGTCCGCGCAAGATTCCCAGGACCCCGCAGATGAAGATTCGTTCCCGGAGCGATTGAAAAACCTAACGAAAGGCGAGGCTGCGCACATTATCACCCGGCTAAGACATGGAGCACAGGTTTGAGGACTCTACATCGCGGTTACCGCTGCAGTGACTTAACACTCTTTGACAGCGTCGGTATGCTAAGAAGGTCGCCGCTCGTCAGAAGCTTGAGGCTGAGCAGGCCAAGGAAAGGGAGCGTCAGGCCAGGGTGCATGTTCGCGTCGGTCCTTTAGTCTCACACTCGTAAGGCATGGATGTTGTTTCAACAGCGCGTCTCAGCAGCATCCTGCATGACCAAGGCGATACCCAGAGATAGATATTAACTTGAGTATAATCTGAGTAGTCCACACGTTCATGTATCATATTGAAAGCAAAGGAGACACCGCAAATGGGCTCCTCAGTGTCTCTATAGCCGCAGATTGAGCCAGGTTGATGACCCTTTCCAGCGACTCTGGTTTGCTAAAGGCGGACAAGTCCTGCGCTAAAGCGGCGAGGATGGCACCCACTAAAGTATCCCCCGCCCCTGTGACGCTGATAACAGATTGCGGATCTATCGGATGGGCCGGACAGTGTTTGATGACGACGATTTCCGTTCTGCCATGCGCGACGATTTGCCGACGGCGGCAGACATCGCTTCGCTCTCCCGCCCATGCTGTCGCTGTCGGATCATCAGCGGGGAATCGCATCGCCAACAACACGCCGAGGTCGCCACATTTGATCACGAGATGCTGGAAGAACGGGAGAAGGTTGATGGCCATTTGCGCCACGCCTTGGTCCACCAAGAATGACAGCGTCCTGCCGTTCGACCCGGCGTTTTGGCACGCCAACTGCTCCAGCGACGAGCGGAATTCCGTCCCGATCTGGAAACTGTCGACGGTTTTCCACCAATACTCGTGGCTCGTCAGTTCCCAAGGATCCGTGCGAGCGGCCTCGAACAGTTCTTTCAACTCGAGGAGGTTCGGGGAAGCAAATTTTACCGGAGAGCCCCGAAAGTTTGATCCTAGGGCCGAGGAAATAGAGGGAAGAATAGACACGGATTTAATGACGGAAGTGGGCTCGCTGCTGTACGTCAGATTGGGTGGATCAGATCAAGTGGGCACTGCAAGCTCACAAGAATGCTGTCGAATATATTCATCACTCGTGACCACGGAAATCTACCAGTTTCGAGAGACTCACTTGTGATATTTGTCGCATTGCAGTGCTGAATCACCGCACTGAGAACGTCGGGCGAAACGTTCGCATCCATTGCGACAAGAGCCGGATCATGTTTGATGATCTGGGAGATGACCTGTACTTCGGGCATCAGTATTCCATCCCTCGCATGTGTAGGTGCTGCCGTACCGCTTCTGGTTCAATCGACTTGACTATATCCATATCTGCCACACCTCCAATGAGGCCTCCCGAACCATCAAGAACCATATTGCACACAGCCGATCGATGATGGGTCGTTGTCGTGATACCGTCCGTTCGCATCCGAATCCTTCGCATCTCTTCCAGAAGGAGACGACCAAACGAATCATCACCGACGGAGGTAACGAGGACCGTTGCCGAGGGCTGGGCTTGGAACTTTGATGTCGAGACTCGGTGCGCGGCCTCGGCAACATTTCGGCCCACACCGCCCAGGTGAATGCCAACTGTTCCGGGGTATGTGGAGTGTCGGCCGCGGGAACCATCGACATCAGACATCACGTTCGCCTGTGAGGTGACATCAACAGCAGCGGAACCTATGACCACAAGCTTTGCTGCCGAAACGTCGTGCTGAACCACAGTAGGGTGACTCCCCTATGAATGACGAAGGAAAAAAAAACTCGGTTGACATTGCTCAAAGAACAGCCAGGTATTAGGGCCTCACAGCTGTCATATGCCCTGGCCTCGCGCCTTGCTGCTCGATCAACTCAGCGTACGCAACTGCTATCTGGGCCCCTTTGATCGCTGTGTTCTCGATCAGCGCAATATCTATCCATGGGCAACATTCATGAAATCGGAACGACACGACATGCTTAATGTGCACTCACTGTTCGCAAGAGATTTCCCAGAGGTCAGCTCTCTCACCCGTTCAAGCAGCCATGGTGTGACTTCTTTTCCTCGCTTATCCACACCATTTTCTTGTGATTCTCGAACAGCTCGTTCAACCGCTTCCTGCAGCTCCTTTCCGACAGCTGCATAGGACTCTGGGATCGGGGCACCAAATAGTACACCGTTAGTCATGCCTAGCCCCCACTGGGTAACTTGTAGAGCGAAAATCTTCAGGGATCTCAACGAAAGGAGTTCGTGAATCACTCACAGAGAATATTGGCAGCGGAAGCTGGATCATTCACTCGCCATGGGCTCTGAAATCCCGACCAATTGGGTACACCGTAGAATCCACACCAGGAAAACGAAGCCTGACCTTAAACCCGCTGTCCGGTGTGTAGAACGCAGGGAAATCTTGCGTTTCTCCATACGTAACAACCGGAACACCGAGAGTTTCCTATCCATGTTTAAAACGATAGGGACGGTAGTCCAGGGGCGTAAACATACGAGGTACTCCAAAGTTCTGTAAGTGTACGAGTTTAGTGAACAATCATCATTGAGGCCAGTGGAAGGTCTACCTTCCGATATCCAGTATCGATTTCACTCCAGCAGACACCAAACCCACGGGGCATCTTGCGAGCTCTTGAAGGTCGGCGGAGATATCCATGGCTTTATGAAGGTTCATGCATTAATGCCCTTATGAGTCGTCCAGAGGTTATTGCCGAAAATCAACTCACAGTCCTGACCACCGCGGTGCACCCCACCCAACCTAGACTGTTACTCAGAAAAAGAGCTCAGTTCCCAAGGAAAGAAACGCATCTGACCCTCCTGTAGAGAACACCTAAGCAACGCTCAAATCTTTTCTATGAATCACGTTGTGAGATCGTCCTATACCTTGATACCGGCCAGTGCTGCAAATATCAGGGTGGCGCTGCAGGTGGTACCACCGTCTTCTTAAGTGTCATGGCAGCCGCTATATCTCTCCTGGAGAGCTTCACCGACCCAGGGTTTGTGCGCACATCGGCCAGGTACTCTAACTGGGTAGCGTCAAGCCCAATCTTGACTCTGCCCCCAATAACGCCAATGGTTGCCGGAATGGCACCCGCTGAGCGCACGTGTCGTTCAATAGAGTTGGCTGTCTCCAAGTTGATGGGATATGGCATGCCATGGGTGACGATTGTTGTCTCTAAAGCGACCAAAGGCCGGTTTTCGACAAGAGCTTGTTCGACCTCGGGCTGGACGTCGATGGGGAGACCCCTCTCGCACGCAGAGATTAAGGAAGACGGAAGGCTCCTCGCAGTTCTCACGGAAGACGACAGTGTTCGTGTCAACGAGCGCAGCATGACTCAAGCTGAAGGTGAGTCGTGAGCGCGTGAGCGTGATGCAAGACGCTCTCTGGCTGGGCCCGGAAGTTACCGACCGCCGCCGTACGGAATATAAACACGAGGCATACATTATGAGGGGAAGGGCAGCTAACTATTGGTACACATCGAAGAGGGTTGGCACATATTAGGGTATCAGCTTCAAAAGCCACCGGTATGGTGATTGTTCGACCTTTGAGTCCTGATCCGCGGCACTAGTCTACCTTCCACTCCTTCGTGATGGCATCATCCTCTGCACCCACGAGAAGTTCAATGCTCCAGATCACAAGTGTAAAGAAGATGTTCATCCATCGCCACCAGACTTGCGACGAGTGGTCGAGAACTACGGAATCCCAATTGAAGCAAACACACGGAGACAGTGCGTGAAAACAGGTTGCTTACGGAGGAGGTGGGAATAAACGGTGACCAGGATCGACTGACGATATGTCAAGAGGATATGTGTGAGCTTCGATGTCTAACAGAATTTGAGCTACTGTCCAAGTCTAATGGGGCAACGCTGCACTCACTGGTCGACCATCCCAGCCATCATCTATGCCATAGTCCGCCTCCCATGGATCTACACCGATAGACGGAAGTACGCGAGCAGCACCAAGTAGGATAGTCAGACGATACACAAGTGATACTAAGACGGGCTTCGGTAGCGTGTTCGTTACGAAATTTACGAGGGTTTGAAGATGTGGCATTATGTTGGACAATAAAGGGGCACTAGAAACCGGTATTGCTGAGGTGCGGATCCAAAACGAGATTGCAATGCAACCTACTATGAAGATGCAGGGTCGGAAAAGGACTGCCGATCAAAGCCACATAACCAGAGGTTATAGGCCAAGAACAGCGCCAGTCCAGAAGATTCGATGACGTTCGTTCGTCGTAATCCAAATCCGATGAGGGTGAGGAAAACGAACGCTGTCAGCGCGGCACCGAGCAGAGTAGATGACAAGGGTGACATGGCGGCCGCAGGATAAACCTTTCACGAACAGTTGGGATTAACCGAGTAAAGCGTACATGTGTCGAGGATTGAACACTCACAGCAACGATCCACCAAGCAGACACCACATACGCCACAGCAGACGCAATGAGGAGGACAAATTGATATGCCTCGCCTTTGCTAACGAGTTCCCGTCCAACTTGTCCTAGCTTTTGAGCCACGAGGAGGCTCGAGACGCTCTCGAGGATGATGAAGAGAGGGCTGGAAAGTGTGAGAATGGTTCCCCACCACGAGGCAAGGCTGAGGAGTAATGGGTTCACAGATTGAGAGAACAGGTTGAAACAGACGAGGAGAAGAAACGGTTGGATGGGGAGTTGCAGTGCCGGTAACAATGGAGAACCCCAAAAAAACTGCAGTGTACCATGGAAGAGAGATTGGAGGAAAATGAGCAGAGAAAGGAGAAGGAAGGCAGGCTTGGATAACGTGGATAGCGTTAAGGGGAGGAATAGAAGAACTTGCAAAAAATTGGATAATCTTCTCATTCGCAAGTCAGCATAGGACCGACTTTGAGCAAGAGGGCACTTACGTCGCGGTGCTAGAAAGGGCACCCCATATAAATGAGGAGCTCATGGTAGTATTCGTGAAAGAGGGGAGATGCCAGCACTTCTATGGGATGAACAAGACCGGTTCATGTATCACTGTGGTTGTGGTGGGTGTGGGCAAGGGGCTTCCAATGGTTCACATTGCCTAAGTGGCGTCTACATTTGCCGATTCGTGGTAATCACCACTACATACAAAGGTACACAACACTCGAGAACAATTATCATAAAGGCATTCCTAAGTCGGTTGCAACGGGTTGGGGCCCGAGTAGAATCCTTTGGCGACAGCCAAGTCGATGTCACGAGACTGTGCGGCGGGGTCCGACGGTGGGACGTAGAACTTGTCGATGATCGGGATAAGTAATACGTTCATTTTCGCAGTGACGACAATCATGTAGTTCGTCTTTATCTCCATCCAGTCCGCTATACACGAAGTGGCAAGCAGTCAGCATCATCGAGGTCGTTAAATTTCAACAAGTACCTTTTTCGAAGGTAAGAGGCTCGCTTGCGATCTAAAGATACACCCGTCAGGCACTGTTCGATGATCCAGAAATGCGGGGCTTGCCATAATTATGTTCTCCCGCTTGTCCGCCTTGGACATTTTGTAATGTCCGCCCTCCGCATATTCACTGAAGGTCGTCCCCGAAGAGAACCACTACAAGGTGTGAGACCACAGTGACAATATAACCCCGAGGAAGGGGAATACATACCAATGAAGCTGCCGCATCATTCCGTGAGGAGACATACCGGGTCGCGACGACACTGACTCCATCCGTGACACAGAAATTCATCAAGCTTGGCTAGGAAATGTTTGATGAGATCTAAACCGAAGCCATGCAAGTTTTGCCCAGCCAGATACCTCGCTTACGCCTGCCTCTTCTAAGAATTGATTGAGAGATGCGATGGTCTCCAGCATTGCCTTCTGAAGCTCGGCGTGCGTGAAGGACTGCGCGTTCGGGTTCTGAAGCTTCGGAATTCGCGTCAGCACACTGATCATCGACAGAAAAGACGCAAAGGACGGACCTTGGAAAGAAATAATGCAAACGACCACTCAGAATCTGTGTTCCCATTGACGACATCGAATATCTCATCAGATAGTTGCTGTTGTAACCGCCTCTTGATCTTAGAGAAGTGCTCGATCCCCCCATTGTGCATAAACTGAGCAGGAAATCAACAAAGCGAATGGCGGGAAAATGAGATGGCGAACCATAATCTTCCCATGAACGAATGGGTGGCAGTTGTCGAGGGATAAGGAACCTGCGGTCGTCGCGCGAACATGGGCACTAGCAGATCGTTTAGGCGTCGAATAAGGGGACAAGAGATGCAGATGCGGACAAAACCAAGGGAGATTTGATCTTCTCGGCGAGGCGTGTCAAGTTCACGTTATTCCATGCCTTTCCTCCATAAGCACACGGGCGTGGGGAAGTCCACGACGAGCTGGCTCACTGGGGTAACGGAAGTATAGATACAAGGTTGGATGCCGAGTTCTTCGTCGTATACTGAGTCATACCAGCCTGTCGAGAGTGCTCACGGATGGGCAACGTTGGTAGAAAAGCCCAGCAACGTACCCACTCCGAACCCATCTCCATTGATGGGTCGGCGCAAGTCAACTCTTAGGCGGGAGTCGAATGCTTGGTTGATGATTGAATGGGCGGGTCTCGTGAGGAGCTGTGGTCAGGTTAGTACTTGGGTACAATATTTATGAATGGGGAAAGGGCGAGCACGACACATACGTGAGAGAGCTGGACGGGCGATGTGCCTTTGTAGATAAGGAGGCGGCACATTCGTTGCGAATTTCGATGAATGCAGTTCGATGACAAGTAGTTGAGCCATTCTACGTGACGCGCACCACATCCAATTATTAGAGCATTTTGAGTTTAACGACACGACGGGAGAGACAGCCGACACCACTAATTGAACGACATGCAACTACTCATACACCAATTATATTCGTAATCAGACCAACTTCAAAGGAACTCCCTCGGGCGGGAGCTAGGATCGCCCCCAACCTCGTCGTAGACCAGTCCCGCCACACGGAAAGCCAGTTCTGCACCGCATATCAACACAAAGTACGAGACCGAGAACCGTCAATAGAAGTACGACATACCATCCGCTTGAGACTTGATGGCGGCCTCGGCATATACACGGACAACATCTTCCGTTCCACTGGGCCGTACAAAGGAGCGTCCCCCATCGTAGCGTCTTACCAAGTCGTCGATCTTGCTCTGCAGTCCTTTCGGGCTTACCAACTGACGCTCGGCATCCTCAGTCTGGAAGGCATGTCTATCTTCAACAACCACCTTCACTAATCTGTTCGGCAAGTCGACATAGAGCGAATCCCACTCGAGACCAGAATACGATCGATGGGCGAGCACAGCTTCGACAAGTAGCATATCCGAAATGGCATCGCCGACGGTCTGATTGATAAGTTCAATCAGGTTTCGCAGGTGGTTCAATGCGGTCGATTGGGCCGGGGTAGTTGGTTCGTGGGAAGTAAGGATTTCCTGTGTTCCAGACGAGAACAGGACTGTACCGTGTCCGTTCGCTTCAAAGTAAACTCCGATGTCGAAGCGCTCTGCAGCATGGTGAAGGTGCTTTACGCCCGTTGGCACGCAACGCACTGGGAGTCGCTAATGCAATGCGAATGCGTTAGCAACAGGACGGCGCGCCACTGTGAGGACCCGGCACCTCAGCCAAATATTTTGTCGAACTTCCGTTTGCGTACGCGGTTTGAACTACGCCCACTTTGATGTCGGAGTCGAGATTAGCCGTCTTGACCAAGTCAACAATGAATCCTGCCACCAGCGCCGCGATTTTGTCTCCGTCTAACATACGAAACTGGTTCCGCTCGTCAATGTAGAAATACATCAACCTGTCCGCATCGCCGTCAAGGCTGCAGCCTCTCTGACCAGCTTTGAGATGATTTGCCAGGGATGGTGGTAGCTTCTGAGAGGTTTTCACATAATCGGCCCCGCATGAATTGTTAAGAGCACCGGGGGTTGAAGTTGAGGTGTTGTGGGGTATCAGTTTCAAGCTGTCCCCGAGTCGGGGGGAGATCTTGTTGATGGCATCTGCACCAACGCCGTTGGCACAATCTACAATCAGTGGTGGAAGCGCTTGCTTTCCGGCCTGTATTGCTTGTTAGTGTTAATGCAAAATGAGGATAGAGGATGACTTACAATCAGCCTCTTAAAAGCACCACTAAGTTTGCCATAATAGCCATCCTCCGAGTCGTCACCGTAGGCAGCTTTTGTGCCCTTGGTGTTGATGGCGCGTACAAAATAATGAAGGATTGGGGTAGTTGCTATCCCAGCATCGCGTGTCTCGGCCCCAATCGCTGCTAAGCCATCCTCGAGCGCTGCCACCAGAGCGGGTCCAGAGGGCCGAGTATCACGACCATACACGACTCTAGCTGGCTTCGATAAGTCAATCCTAGTGGACCGAACGATGGTCTCGATGGCCTGAATGAGATCATCCGTGGTGGCGGCATTGGCCAGGGTAGAAGCATGTGCCTCCCAGGACGCTTCAAGCATCTCGCCACGGGGATCGACGAGTTTGACACCATTGTCCTTTCAGGAACGAATGTAGTGTCAGCCAAGGCGGGCTTTGATATGTTCCTGAATAATTACGAACTTCTTCAGGATTATGAGATGCAGTGACCATCACACCGATGGTCTTGCCATCCAACTTCTTGCTTCGCAAACCTGCGAGGATACCCACCCGATATAGAACAGAATCCAGGATGGACCCGCTATGTTACTTCTTGAGCACGACGTGAGTCAACTAGGTCAAGGTAGACTCACGATGTTCTAAAACCCGCAGTTCCATACTGATACCTCAAATGTGCTGGCTTGGGGTGAGCACCTGCGAGACGGGCAATCTCTTGGGATCGCAGCTGATGGGACATCGTGAAAGTGATGTGAGAAGGACGGCCGCGATGCCCGAGTTCCAAGTTCTGTTCTAGCTTAACTGATTACGTAAACCAACCAGTACCTCGAGCCGCAGTCGTAAGCTTTAAGCTTGATCTCGTCCAGTTACCAATGCCTTCCAAGTCCCCAGCTCAAGCCCTATTAGAAAAGGCCGACAAGAAGGCAAACTCATCTAGTGGCTGGTTCTCTTCTTCCTCTACAAAGTTCGAGGAGGCAGGAGACTTGTATCAACAAGCGGCCAACTCGTTCAAGCTTGAGAAGCTCTTCAGAGAAGCGGGGGACGCATTTTCCAAGGAGGCAGAGTGTCGAGAGAAATGTAATGAGACGAACGATGCCGCCAATGCTTGGTGGAATGCTGCCAAAGCCTACAAGAGAGGCTTCCCCGATCGTGCGTATATCAGCTACCCCATCATTGGCAACTCGCTCAGGGATCTCCTCCATTTAGTCGCGATCCAAGCATTATCGCAGACCATTACACACTTAACTCAAGCTGGTCGTTTCCGTCAGGCCGCTGATAGAGAGAAAGAGATCGCCCAGATTTATCTCCAAGAGCAACATGACCTCCGCCGTGCTTGTGAAAGCTTTGAGCGTGCAGGTGAATGGTATGCCCAGGAGGATGCCACAGCGTATGTGATGTGTTTCTGTGAATATATTTGGAAAGTTCCACCGACGCGGTCGCTTACAGCACTGCCAATGCCTGCATTAAAGATGCAGCAGACCTTCATGCCGAGCTCGAGGAGTATCAAATTGCGATAGCTCGCTATGACCAAGTTGCGAACCACTCACTTGGCTCAGCCCTAACAAAATACAGCGTCAAAGATTATTGGCTCAAGGCTCTTCTCTGTGCTCTTGCGTCGATGGTATGTCGTCCTTCGAGTATCTTGTGTTTCACCCATGAATACTCCACTAGGACTATGTGAGTGCTCGGCGAAACTTGCAACGTTACGTTCAGGCGGACACCACGTTCTCCAGCACGCGCGAGGCTAAATTTATAAATGCACTGCTTGAAGCCCTTGAACAGGGCAACGAAGAAGACTTCACAAACGTGGTGTTTGAATATGACAACGTCACGAAGCTGGATAATTGGAAGACGGCGATCTTACTGAAGATTAAGAGAGGGATCCAGCAGGCTCCTGGGTTAACTTGAAGGTGTCCCACTAGTACTGCTTGTGAGCATCTCTGTGTACCACCGACATATATTCGGACGTTGTTTTATGTACGCTACCCGATATCGAAAGATGCGTGAATGCCGTAATTTTAGAATCTCGCTTCCCTGGCCATCGAGTGATCCGCCACGTCGTCCATTCCGGACGATGCTCGCCCCAGCTGCGCTATAGAAAGCTGTCCCATTTACCTACCCACCCTCGCCCACACCCCAGTTCTTGCTTATGGCCGTAGTGGTACGGCTTGCCCTCCGCGTTCTTCATTTCCTTTATTCGCTCTTCTTGGCCATCTGGTCCATCCGCAGTCGTTACTTTCGTCCCGCCCCTAGATCACTGGCCGCAACAAGAAGCAAAACCCCCTCCCACCTTGCTCTGGTCCTCGCCTCCCAAGAGCCAGATTTATGTGTCCCAGAAGCACGGGAGGTATTTCTGAAGTGCACAGAGAATGCCATATTATGGTGTCGAGCAGCGGACATTCAACGTCTTTCGGTTTACGACCGCCTGGGTTAGTGGACCCGATCTTGACACTGTCCATTAATCTCAGCAATTGCGCAGGTATTCTGCTTGAAGCGTTTGACGTAATTGGTGAACGTTTAGAGAACTATCTTCCTCCCACTCAAGTCCACCCCTCCCTGGCGGAGGCGGTCTTTCCTCTTACGCCTCCCCTGTCGGATGACTCTGACGTTCCCGACGAATGTCATTACAAGGGGAAGTCGTGCATCAAAACAATTCGGGCGGGGGATGTGGCAGATAAACGGAGAAAATGGAGCCGTGGCCGAGCTGGAATTCTGCGTCACCGTGAGTTCAGCAGATATGCAACATGGTTTCCCCAATGGCTGAGTCGAGATTTAGGGACGCATGGGCCTTCAAGTTCTGAACCTTTCACGCTGCACTTGGTCTCTCGTGACACGGGAAAGCCTACCATCGCTGCCCTCGCCGACAGCTTTCTTCGCCGAGCTCGCGATGGATTGCATCGTAATTCTGTCCCCATGGACAAAAATGCGGAGGTGTTTCAGATCTCGGTGCCGGACTTGCAAGCTATGCTTGAAGGTATGGGGTAACGATACGTTGTACTTCACCTCTCACGGCGCGTGTTCATCCTAGGAGATGGCGGATATGGTCCGCCAGACCTCATGATCGTTCACAATGTAACCGTTCCGAGACGGCAGTCCATACCGCTGGAGTTGTACTCTTTTCCGCCCTGGCAGGTCAGGCTTACAGAGATCCAGTGAGTTCCTGGTTTTGAAAAACGTGCGTCTGGCTCAATCCGCGATTCAGTCACAATGGCTTCTCGCGATTTCGGGACCGCTGGATGCGAACCAAGCTTCGTGGCCGTGCCAAGACATGGATAATGCTTAGTGAACTAGATTTTCGTAGGGCACTGGATGAGTATTCGAGTGCTGAGTTCCGGCTTGGCAAATAGCACAATTGATGTAGTGTTGTATCATAGACTACTTTAATCAGTTGTTCACAGGAATAATGCTCACGTGGCTGGCGTCGCCGTGTATCAGCCACAAAACCGTCGAGACCACCGTGAGCGTCCGCAGTGCGTCTTGGTCATGATGGTCATGATGGGCGGCGAGCCGTCCACCCAAAATGGCTAGGCGGAACGTTCCTGGCCCTGGTCCCCACAAACACCGGTACTGTAGCCAACCCTTCGCTCAGGCTGTGCGGTGATGAGCGCTCATGGATCCATGAAACGCACTCGGGCGTATAAACGCTGTACGCTATAAGCCGTCAGCCGGGGAATAGACCAAGCACCATCTCTGCACCGGTCTCTCCTTTGCATCTTCGGGCGTCGTGTACTTAAGTCGGTGCTGCACCTGCAGTGCGAGTCACTTTGATAATACTGGTCCCCACGAATTCACCGAGTCGCTATGGACGTAACCCCATCATCAGGTCCTACCACTCCAGCCTCCGCGCTGTTCTCATCATCATCATCGTCATCTACTCCGCATTCAAATGTGACGACCCAGGACGCGGCCTCAACGAGACGCGGCGCTTCTCATTCTGCCCAGAGGTCTTATACAGATACGAAGCCTTCATCCCTGAAGGTCAAGAAAAGAATTATTGTGTGCTGTGATGGGTGTGTTGGCTCTTACACGCAGAAGATACTTCAATGACAGACTGATCGACTACCAGGACATGGCAAGATGGCGTGGTAATCAGCGAGCGATGGAAATATACGAATATCCTCGTACGTCACTGTAGCTTCGCCTTAGTGCTCCTTCGTGTTCTTACTTCGCCCCATTTCCCCGGTTTACCAGAGGCTCTCCCGAGCCATAAGTCACGTCGACGAGCGATTGTGAGTCTTCATTGAATACCGAGATATCACCTTTCATTAACCTCACTATGTCGAGTGTACCGCCGGTGCCTCAAATTGTCTTTTATCAGGCTGGTGTTGGGACAGAGTCTCAACTTCATGAGGCGCTCCTCGACGGTGAGCAGCCAATGTGCTTCTGCGAAATTGCCCCTCATGTCATATCGTGCAGGTGCCACAGGGGCGAGTCTTGGTAGTGGCTGGACCTTGACCACCCGAATTGAATATCCGTCTGACGCCCCACCGAAGGAGACAAGGTCCAGGAGGCTTACGCATTCATAGCCCAGTGAGTCTTGTTCGCGTCGCAAAGCTTCTGACCCTCATGTGTGGGTTGTAGTAATTATGAGCCAGGAGACGAGGTCAGCCCCAAATCAGCTCTCACGTGTTCAATAGTTTGAATAGGCCCCAGTTATTCTTGTTTGGCTTTTCCAGGGTAAAGATACCTACTCAACCTTACCGGTCACGACTAATTGTTGTCAGGGTGCATATACCGCACGTATGATAGCGATGATGATTGTACGTGGCTGCAGCACTCCATCGTAATATCACTGACCGTGGAAAAGAGAGAGATTGGCGTGCTTGACCGCACGGATATGGACTATTTTGCGGATATTTTCGTCGATCTCCAAGCCCGCGGCAAGTCCAACGATAAGGATCGTGAGCTTACCTCCAAGTTTTCCATGTAAATCCGCCGCTGATTTGATAGGAATTGAGCTGTTGGACGCAAAGCTTGCTCGATGGACGCGACATAACTCACCTGGTAAAGTCAGGGCGGACTATGATGGCGACAGCTTCGTAATTAAGTATGTGTCTCAATTCAGTTCGTGCCGAGGCGATTCACCGAACATGGGGAAGGTGTATTGGCGTATTCGATACTGTAGGGTCCCTGGGCCTACCTGAAGAACTCGCTTTCGGGTCAAAGAAAATAAAGTCACTTTTTGGTTTCCCGGACTCGGTCCTAGGGGACCACGTAGAACGAGCTTACCAGGCTCTAGCTCTCAATGAAACTAGAGCGGATTTTGTACTTCTCCATTCTTATGGCTCGTTGCAAGTGCATCCTGACGCATCCATAGAATTGCAACAAATTCAAGCTGTCCGAAGAGGGGATAAAGAAGAGGCAAGTATTGAAACAGGTACGACGAATATTGCCATTATACACTGTAAATCGTTGAGGTTGGTACATAGTGTTGGTTCTCTGGTGAGTACGAACGTTAGTCGGCGCTCGGTCGTGGCAGTTGATAACCCCAAACCAAGGATCTCATTCGGACGTGAGTGAACTAAATGAATGTGTCTGGTATGGTATATTCACCTCGGCACAGATTGGCGGGGGCTATAAAGAGCATGACCTGTCGGACTTGACGCTGTTCTGGATGGCGGTATGTCGAAATTGGAGGGGGCAAAGTGACGAGCATTAATATGTCTCTGCTTCAATTTCAGGCCAATATCGAAGATATTGTTTCGATCGATACCGAGTATCTGTTCTCTCTATTGGAACCCATCGCCCCTTGGGGAACCCAAAAACCGCACGAGTTTGTAGCCCACTGCTATAATTGGTTTTTAGTATCGTTGACAATTCGAACGCAGCCCAAGGACAGGCATCTTTGCCTTGGCAAGCACCATTCAACGCCACTTCCCCACTTCCGTGGACCCCCTCACTCGCGAGACCATACACCCTTCTGTTCTCATGCAGAGTGATATACTCCCCAACTAACGGACACCCTCGCCGCTCATCCGAACCTCACGTCTCCGTTAATGCCTTTGGAACAGCAGATGAGGCAACGGCGGCCCCTATTTCAAGCGGGCACTCTTGGAAAGGTGTTGCGGATGTCACGGAAGCCAAGGTGGTCAACGAGGACGCTGTTGTGCGCCGCCGATCATTCATCGCCAGAGCGGTGACGGTGTTGAAGAGGAGAGTCCGTGGCGATGATCATTCTCTTCAACCCCCCTCGATTGGGATCCTGGCTCAGCGTTCAGATCGTTCAGATTCCACAGCCTCCGTGACTGCGAACCAGAGAGGCTGGCTTTTGAGATTGAGGCAAGAAACTAGTCTCGGGGTCTTTGTTCGCGACCTAATCTAGTACAAGCATGTCTATCGAGGACCCTTATCTAGCTAGTGATGTTCTCCTGTACTGTATAACGTCTACACAAGGTATAATTTCCTTGGCTGCCATATCTGCGGGTGACCCTTTCGGATCATTAAACCCAAAATGGAGTCGATCCATCTATAAGCACCGAGTATGGCAGAGTAAGACGGATAGGCAAGGTTTGCTAAAGCCCGTTGCCTGCTCTGAGAAACCGTGGAGCCAGATACAAAGCATTATTTGAAGACCTCTGGGCTCATCAGGCCTCAGGCATCAGGTGCGACGCAGAGGGCAAATATCTGCGGAAGAATTTTCTGTAGGAAGGCGGCAGACGGGGCTCAGCACCATCAGAATTGCAGGGTAGCGTCCACGATACTTGCCCACTTTACCATAAATGTTATTCGTACCAGACCTACTACATAACGTACTATAAGGCCGTTGACGAATATGCTGTGACAGGGAGAAAAGCTGTTCTGTTACATTGGAACAATGGGAGCGCTGCCCTTATCCAGCGCAGTTCGCAGGCTTGGCTAGGTGTTAGCTCGCTGCAACATACGATGATGACGGACACACCTATAGTCATCTCCGTTCTGGGTAATATACCGTACCCATGGCAAAGCTTGGTAACCGCTCTTCTCTACAACCTTCAGATAGCGAACTTGGATCCCGGACACCAGTAAAATACGGTATCTCGAATTTCACAATAATCGGGGCCCTTTTCTCGACGTCTTGTTCTGGAACTAATGGGTTAGATCACAATGACAGTGGACCTGTTTTTATCAAACGTGCCTGATTTTACACTTGGCAATCCAAAATGTGCACGCATTAAGAAGTCGCGACCCCCACCGAGCTGCTTGATTTTCCAAACAAATGCGGATTTATCGGGGGCATATTGAACAGAGCCTGTTGATGCCTTGGGTACATTTAAATATCTGTGGTTCTGAATCCAGGAGGTAGAGACGTACCCTGAATTTGGGGGTGTCGGCGTCATCGGGAACTGGAACATATATCTCCACGTTGTTGGCCGTGCTCCGACGTTTGAACTGCGCTCGGCATTTCACCATGTATTCAACTCTACTCCCTCTGTGGTGCTCCACAGCAGCTTCAACCCAAATCAGTGGCTTCACTGCTTGTGAGAGGCGGTAGGACATCAATTCGAACTCGCCATCCGGAGGGATAAATGATATTGTTCTGTCATTTTCGAAACGCGACAATCGTACGCATTGGTGGAACTTGACGTCCTCGAGCTCGATGGACTTACCCCGAGACGCTGCAAAAAAAGTAACTAAGGGTCAAAGATGAGCATACACGGAATGCTCACTTCGACCGGTGGTCTCGAACATAACCTTATCATTCAAACCGAGTCTTAATTCCGGCATGCCCGAGAGATAGCACTTCATCTTTACAGCTCCAAGGATTTCCGACCGGACAACGTTACCAGTGGCATTGACCTGCGCAAACATTATCAACCACGGACAGACAGAGTGAGCTCGAGTCAGGCGTACTAGCAGATTCACACTTTCGATGACGTCCAAAAAAACTTCATTTTTGCGGTACCTAATTCCTTCAGAACGCCAAGATACAGCATTCGTGACAGCCATCGGAGGGCGGACTTGAATTTCTAATTTGTGAGACTCCTGCGTGATGTACCTGGTGCGTGGTTAATGGCTCATGAGTACTTAGCCATCTAATAGTGCGGAGGACACACTCTTGTAATATCTTGCTCTCTGTCGTTTGGGGGTAACCAAAGTCCATCATCTCATCGAGGAGTTCATATATAATCACAAAGTTATCGCGAATCGACTCTTCCTCCAATTCCTTAAAGTACTCGACTAAAACTTGAGATAGGCGATGAAGGAATAGAATGATTTCCGCTGCGTTGGTGTTCCTCCGCGATAAAGCGAGAACTAGGGAACCGCTATCGTGGAGCAGCGTAGCATTCTCAGTAGTACAGTCACTCACGATACAGATTTGAGTGACGAATGTGCATATAGTTGACGCCCTGATTAGAGAAGCAAGGCGTCACCTGTTGTCCTTCTTCCTCAATTTCAAGAACCAGGGGAAGAAAGCGTTCAATGAACGAGGAGGGTACATCATCACGGTAGGAGCGCTGGATCAGAGGTTTTCCTTTAAGATCGAGAATTGCAACCAGGCTAGTCATTGTGAGGGAGTGGAAAGTGTTACGCTGACGTAAAGATGTCGATGTGACGTTCGCCATGTGCATGTGACCGCGCGCCTCGGACCCGGGGCGTTCGCCAGTTACCCCACCCGCCCTATCGTGGAACTGAATCATCTTGGCCACGAAATATCGATCGATATGGCCACGGACCACCCACCAAACCTTCCGGGCGTTAGTCGGCCGTCATCTCGTCCTTCTACCAGCCACCCGCACACCCCTTATATTACCTCACACAAACGACCATCATCTATGTTCGAAGACCGTGATAATACTCTCAAGTGAGGAGAACATACAGGTACAATAACTGACGCCAAATCTGATCCGACTTTCCAACCAGTTTTCCTACCCCTATGAAGGACAGCAACTCCTGGTATCACCCTTCTCTCGAAGGCGTCTCTGGCGATGAAGAGGAGCCTGTTGATGTAGCAAAGGGAAATTGGGGCAGGAAGACAGCCAAAGGTGCTAGATGGCTTCGAAAGGGCAAGTTGGCTGCATGGGGTCCCGGCATGGAGGAGTGGGAGGTATGCTTTAACAGTCTTCCCTTCTATCCGACCATTAAATGCCTGTTTCAGGCAGATGAACGAGCCAGAAAGCGCGTTAGATCTTTACTCCCTCCCGACAATGGCTCCCCGTCACCCCCCGTATTACCCCATCTACGGTCACCCTCTCCCCCGCTCATTGCTCCCTATGTGACACTTCCAGCTCAACACCTCAACTATACATCTTTCGTGATGGATAGAGGTGTTACACACTCTTTTCGATCTCCAATGCTAGAGGACCTGGAGCGTGCCACAAATGGGCTAATCGAAGGCGAGGCGGGAATGAAACGTGCATTCGGCCGACTTTGGGAAGTTATCTCAAAGGATCCCGATCAGGTTCACGTCAAGGATGCAGTCATACCAAAGCGAGAGGATGAAGGCGAAGACACAAATACGGAGGCGAGAAAGAGAGGAGAGTTGCACGGGCCCCAGACCTCGCACCTCCAGCAGAAAAGTTGTTTATAGTATCCTACCCAAATGGGGGTTCTCCGGTCTATGACCCTTCGCACTTTGTCCACCCAGACATGCAACGGGAAAACCTAGAAAAGTCGCTTTCGACACTACGGGAACTTCAGGACGATGTTCGGGAGTACGTCGAACGATTGCAGGAGGTTCGGGAAAGCTTGGGTGATATCCAAGCACAGCGCGATGAGGTCTGGACGATGGTGAGGACAAATGCACTACAGGAGTTGCAGAGGATGGCTGGAGGGCAAGCGGTCTAGTGTGCATTATTGTTTGGAACTGTTACTAGGCTGGGCGCCCTGTGGTGGTGCGGTGGTGTTGATTTCATAATAGTTTACTGCGCTCCTCGCATTTATTCCCGTTCGTCATCCGAAACTCCCATCATAATCTACTCCTTCTCGCCAAATGATTTCCAACGGCTCCCTCGTAACTTCGCATGATCCAGGGCCTCCCCCCATAGACCATGATATAGAACACGCTTCCGATCGCTACTTGCTCAAACTCAAGTCGTACGCAAAGGCGCTGCCCTATTCCATCGAGTCGAACTCAAGGATGCAAGGACTGCTTGCTTTTATCTGCATGCGCATTGTGCAGGCCGTGCAAGCCAAGGATTATGACCCTGGCTTCTTGCAGTGGGATAGCATGTTGACTTAGTGCGCACTGCGGTACCTCTCGCCTCTATCAGAAACTCAAAGTATTTGCTAGTTGGTCCTACTTGAAGTACCCAATTCCCAAAGAAAAGCGGATTCTACTAGTAGATCTGTACTATAGCATGTGCACTATGCCCGGCATGCCGCTCCATATCGTCGCCACTTGCTCCGATACTTTGGAAAACCTAACAAGATCGAAAAATAAACTAAGTATCCAGGATATCAGACTTCCATGGCTGCCTGTATTCGATATCCTAAGACACGACCTATTTCTGACCAGGCGTCAGTTTGAAGTCAGGTTTGTGTGGCACCCAAATACGCAATTCCGGGCTGATTTTGACTCCGCGCAAGTCAAACGTCTTACTATATGGGAGCGATCGCTAGCACCGTTCAGAGGTTTTTCCATCCCGCGGCCATTGATCAGATGCTTGAAACGTTTGTACCGTTGATCGATGGGACAAATCTGAACGTATGTTCGAGTCTTATTAGAGATTACCTTGGTTAATACCTCCGATACTAAATTTGGATTGCAGAGTCTATTATCTTCGCAGTTTTTCATGCTGACATTTCTTCCCCAAAGTCATCCGCAATCCTATCTGCCTATGCTCTTCCGTTTGTGGGAGTCTATCAATTCATATATTTTCGATGAGCGCCTACTTCATTTCCTGGCTCAACTAGCAGAAATGCATGTGGACCCCGCAATCAGTGACCCCAAATATATCGACGAGATACCTGATGATGCGAGGTCGGAGAACGAAGGCAGACCGAACTGGAGCAAGACCGATCTCGGTAGCAGCAGCCTCTGGACCGGAATTTTCAAGGACGTCGGCATATTTACCGATTACGACTGGCATTTCATCATGTGCAAGTGCTTGGCGTCCATGGGTTGGTGGTCTCCCTGAATTCCACTTGATGCTCCGCTCATTGGGAATGACTGCAATCAGAAATCCCACTTGCGGATTCTGGGTCTCTTACTACGGGCCCCTCTGCCGACAATCAAGCGGGGTTTGAGATTGGCCGTCTTCCGAAGCCAGCTTGGCGGATTGGTTAGTCTATCTTAGCCTATGCTTGACCGCAGGATTCTGATGTCCTCAAGCTTCGTTGGCGCGTATCATCGTGTATTCCATGGCTCCGGACGGGCTTCCAACCGCGCCATCCAGTACCCCCACACCTCTTGGGACGCCTTTTGCGTCGGGAATGAACACCCCTCGGCACCAGGGTGGCTCTGTCGGCGACTACTTGACGGCACCACTTGGGAAGCTCCCTTTCTTGAGTCTCAAGAGTTATGTTGGCGGTTCAAAAGCTCTGGACTCATTGGTGAAGCTAATTGCCTCTACTGAAAGTTTTTTCCACCCTTCGAACTCCGGAGCTTGGACTACTGATGTATGTCTAATGTCTTTATGTGCCGTTCTGAGCGCCCTCATGTTGCATGTGTCGCTGAATGAGCTATCTGCTAATGCGTCCATGTCCATACGCAGTTGACCGCATTTATCAAACACGTTGCATACGAATTCAACAAACGTAACTTACACACCTCTCTACCTAAACCCCTAGCTTATCATTAATTCTCAGGGTGGTATGAAGAACAACGTCCTGATTGTAAAACTCCCATGGTTTGCCATACTCACCTTTCGAATCTGTTGACATCGCCTTGATTTGTACTTCAGCATCGCCGTCTTACGCGGGGAATGAAGCGTGAGCTCGTGAAGAGCTTCCGTACAGTTGCGCTACTGGCAATGTTTTCCGAGGATTCAACGACAGCCAGCAATATTTCTAGTTGCCTGAAGTGGATGAGTCTCATGGAGCCTGACCTCATTCTCTACCCAATATTAGAAAGAGCAGTGCCGTCCCTCGAAACTTTAGTCGAGGCAAGTGACTGGTCCATGTACTGATCCAAAAACGTTCAAAAAACTCTAAGCAGACGCAACGTACCATTGCCGTAATCAAAGCATTAGGCGCTATTGCTCCAGCACTCGTGTCCAGAGAGGTCTACCATCCAGGGGCAAAGCACTTGGTTCCCATTCTTCAGTTATTGATACCAGGGATTGATCTAGTAAGTAGCCGACAGTAGTCCAATCTTCTAGACGTAGCACCCTGACGAGCATGATAGAACGACCCATCGAAAACGGTAGGATAAGCTACTTCACCCTGTTTTTCGTGCCTTGACGATAATAATCTGGTGATACAGCTCTGCACGACGACTTTCCTCATCGAAATATCCCAGTACATCAAATTCGGAGATTTGACATCACGGAGTATCACCATGTCGGCTGATGTAGATTCTAGCACCCCTGCGAATGTTGACATCCCCAATGGGTTCGTAGTATCCTTCGGTGATGCGCAGCTTGAAGCCGAGATGAACGATGGCCCATTACTCTCTGTGGACGAGGAAGATGCCTTATTACGGGAGTCGACGGCAGGCTTTCCGGACTGGATTGCTAGCTTCATTCGGAGAGTCATCCTTCTCTTCGACAATCTACCCGAGGAAGCGGGCGGCGCAACGGAGGGTTAGCCCCAAACAATCTCATTGTGCGTCAGCTGAAATGTCCCCCTGTTCTCAGTACAGTTAGTGGATGCTGTTACAAATGCATGCAGTCAAATCTGCATCCACTTGTCGGATTCGCTATTTGATCTGGTTCTCAATATGATCTTCGATTATGCTAGCAATAACGTGCGACCGAATGCTGTCCGAGCCGTCCATCAGCTCGTGGAATGCGTCGCGAACGCTAATCCAGCGAAGACCTTGGCTAAATTCGTTCCCTTTTGTATACACAATATCGAGGTAGAACTTGAGAACGGAGCGAGCTCGACGCGAACGACGTCGACCTTCTCGACCCCGCTACCTTCAGATGCAACTTTTCATTGGAGTACGGAAAGTTTGGTTGACGCCTTTCTTTGACTGACACTGATCTCTCAGATCTGGCGGTGCTACGAGGCGCCATGTTCAAGTGAGTCCTGCTATTATTATAATCTTCAACATCTAATCGAGGTGCTAGTGATGGCAAAGCTGTACGTCGAAAAGACTTGAGCTGTGATGGAGGCTAACGATCTGGCAGATCCTCAAGCACAAGAGTCGGTTCATCCCTCTGCTCAAGCGTCTCCGTGACAAGACGTTCTCGAAGCGCGGTTTTTCTTGGAGCGGCAAACTTCTCTCCAGCCTGCTCCTGACTTTGACACATACCTATCCTCTAGAGGACAAGTTCGTGAACCGTGATGAGTGGGACAGCGAAGGTAAACGCAGCTTGCACTGGCATGTATCTTGCCTATATGTTTATTTAGAGTTCCGTTTCAACCACCACAAACACTGGGGGAAACTCTATACTGCTGAGGAGGTCACGGTACGTATACCTTCTATCCATTGTAGCCTGAGAATTATGTGTGTTAGGTTTCATGGCACGTACCGGATGAAGACGAGCTTAAATTCGCCTCGGAAATACTTGAAGATATTGTTGAACCCACACTGGGAAGGTTGGAAAACCTCTTGAAACCAGGCATGTGTCATTGTCGTTAACTCACGGATCTGGGTCCGACCGATTGTATGGTGTAGGTGTCCCCAGAGATGGTATATGGCGAAATGACTTTTGTCGGTCAGCAATATATTGTCAGGGTCTTATTCCATTTACAGAAAATTGGATTAGGTATCTGAGCTTTGTCCGCAACGCGTTTTCGGGGACGCCCACACTAGTCAAGGAGGTCCTCACGAAAGAAGAACAGCAGTATACTCTAGAGACGAGCGATATTCTGTAAATTTTGCTTCCTGTCCTATGGCTTCCCTCTAACCTTGAATTAGGAACGAGATACCAGAGATGGTCGCTTCCATAGAGCCCATTAATTCAGGATTTGCCATCACAGACCTTCAAGACCCGCGTGCTCAGTATTATTTAGCCCTACGGCAGCGCTTTGGAAAACTCTTGCACGAGGCATCTGTATCGTTGCGCCAACAAGGGGAGGAGAACACCGTCGATGCTGTCCATGCTCTGGTGAGTTGGCTATCGTGACTGTTTCTCCCCTCTGGGCCAATACGTTCTGTCCTCCAGATGCAGTCCATCCGTACTTATTTACTGGATTACGGCGACAGCAAAGATAGGTTAGATGACTTCCCTCCCGCTCCCGCCCCCGCTGGCTCTCTGATTACTGAGATTCGTCCAGCTATTACGTCCAGTTGGAACGGTACGGATCAGAACTGAATTATGCACGGCAATATACAAGGCAAAAGACATGGCCAAGAGCAGTCTTCATAAGGCGCGCACGGTGAGTGCGCCGAAGGGTTCAGCATTTCTTGCTGATAGAAATGTATCCCCCAAAAGGCTATATCACTCAGCCCGGCTAAGATGGAACTCCATTGAAAGGAGGCGCACACCCGCCGATGACCAACTCATCGATGATGTTGCGGAGTGGGCACTTTGGCACTATGCTACAGGTGAGCGTCACTGTGAGACTCCGAGTCTGTACTAATCATCCTTAGTGCGAGAGTACGAGGCTATCCGCCAGTCATCGCCAATTTCATTAACTGCTTTTACAGGTCTAGTCAGTCATTGTTGGACTCTCTCTGTGGGGTATGACTAGTTCCCTCGCGACCCATAAGTTTTTCTGATTCTGGTTTGTCTTGTAGGCCTACGACGGAATTCGTAGACGCTGCCTTCCCTTGATATATGCAGCCTTGGAACCTGGTACAGATGACGATCGGATGAAAGGAGCGTTGTGGACTTTGAATTCTAGCGTCTTTGGTGAGTGTATCACTGACAGGAAAGTGTCTGCTGTAACAGACGTTGACATGTGTGTCAGTCAAGTATGCGATGTCCGGTATGTCTTGGTGCTCAGATTGTTTTGAAAATGTGCCTAAGTCCGGTTCAGAACCCACGTTGGCCCAGGACTGCTTAAGAAGCTATTCGGATGTCAGGCAAATGAGAAGGTATTTACTCCACAGAATATATTACTTCCGCACTCTGTAACAATAAAAGGCAGCCGTCTATACAGGGTGCTGTTTCATCTGTGTGCGAAAATGGTATGCTCAACTCCCAGTTCCCGCGTAATCATACTTCACTTTCACAGGCATAAATAGCTTCGTTGAGCCGAACTTCCATGTCTACGAAGTTAATTACCCGCGCTTAGACAGAGTATTGTCTAAATTCCGTGTCAAATTGCCATTCAATGCAGGAGAAGACTTGTTAGTCCGTCGTTGCAGGGAGAAACGCATAGATCGCATCCAATTGTGCGAAGAACAAGTTAGGGAGGCGGTTTGTGGATATACCCTCCTTGTCGGTGTTTGCACTGACAAAGTGACAGACGTCACTTGTTCTCGAAATTGCTCAGGCAAAGTCCACACACTGGCGATATGCCATCTTTGCCACTCGGTGTCTGCGAACTTTGGTCAGGAAAGATGTGCCCATTTCCGCGCCCCATATGAAGTACTTCCTCGAAAAGTGCTACGATAACCATCCTTCTTTGGTAGGTGTTTTCCGGTTTTCTTTATCGTTGGAAAGTATAAGCTCATAAATACCATTACTCAGCGTTATGTAGGTGATATTATTACCACCCGTGCATGACTTTGACAGGCTTGTAGTACTCTCAAAGAGCAGTGATGAAGGCAATCCGTTATATAAAGCTTCGGACCTTTGCTCAGGGACCCATCGACCTCATTTTCGAGCAAAATAACAACCCACTTAAGCAGTCAATGGCGATTGGGGAGCCATCTCATGACTATACACGCAATTTCCTTGCTCAGTTCAGAGCACCAGTTGATCTTATAAACGCCGGGTCAAATACGTAAGTCACATCTCTTAACTCATGGGCGTCAATTGAGCGATCTATGCTGTTTCAGCCTCTTGATCGAAGACATCAGCTGCGGATGGCTCGCCTGGAAGGATTCCATTGTGACTTACGCCTGCCCTCACGTATCAAATCCGTCATTGACGCCATGGGATCCCGAGAGCCAGGGAGCCATTTCTGCAGTGAGAGAAGCCGCGAAGGATCCCTCTTTCTGGAAGAACCTGTCGATACACTTCAGCTCGGAAACACATTCTGAGGTGGTGTCTTCAGATAATGTCGCCTCCATTAAGTCGATAGGTATGTTGGCCCAGATCACCGAACGATTCCGGTATCTCCCTTATTTCGAGTTTTTCAGCTCAGCTATTAGAGGACGAGTCGTTTTCCCCTCTCCAAACCCTGATAGAGGAATTGATCCAGGATCCCGACCAGAACAAACAGAGGGGAGCCGCCGAATTTCTCGCAGGTCTGCTGAATGGTGAGTGCTCTTATCTGTTAGCTACACTCCCTCTCAAAAAGGGCAGGCGCCAAGCACTGGCCAATGCACAGCCAGAAAGAGCTTTGGGATTGGGCTATGCCATTATTAAAGGCTACCTTTAGTAGCAGAATTAAAGCAGACACACTACCTGTTTGGATGTCGTTCTTAGAAGTAAGTCATCCAGGTTCCGATTCTCTTCCTGTCCTAACGGGTTGTAGTATATGTTCCATAAACGAGATCCTCGTCGATATCAAGCTCTCATCGACTACCTCGTCGAGGAGTTCTACTCCACTGACTATAACGGTGAATCCTCGCTCAATGCAGTCAAAGCTCTGTGCTTTTTCCGGGCCTTCTACGAAGAACAAAACTGGAAGTTCTCTGGGTGGGTGGATCAAGCAATTGAGCGCGTATGGGCCGAGATATCCAGCGAGCACGACGAGGCACGGCACCCCTACTATTGCATGACGATTGAGACTAATTGATCCTCTTACTATTGCAAGGTCCGCGCGTACATCAGCGAGCTCCTTGCCTTTGCGAGTAAGATCAAGGTGAGAATGTCCACATGTACCTGACGCTATATTCACGGTTCACGGAACGATAGCGCCAACCGAAACCTTCGGTTCCCTCTGCCGAGATAATTGTGCGTGAGTGCCGGACGGCGCCCATCGATTTCGATATAATGGGCATGCGGGGTATCTACCACGGGATACGAGTACAAGAACTCGTACAGCGATTCCCTGAATGGCGTGCTGAGAGACTACCAGGAGCTCGCGCTTTTCAATCCACATACGACAAGTTAGTCCCCTTGCCTACTTTTCCGCGCTGTTCCTGACAAGTCCGAGTAGAGTAGGAACCACAATATGTCGTTGGTTATTCCAAACCGTGCACGACACAAACGCAATCTCTGCCTTTGACTATATTCTACCGCTCATGGTACGTGTAATTCCTTCATTTGCCGGCCTTTGACGCTTCATGGCCTACCACAGCCCGAACTATTTCGTTTCACCGAAGGTATTCTGCACTAGTATTTTCTGTGACGTGGCTTCATCCTTCTTCCTTAGTGAACGACAATGACGAGCTCCTGTCGAGAGCACGCATGCTCCTCGTCCGAATGTGCGGAGTGACACCGCCGCGTCCCCTCATAGGATCAATATTGAATGCTATTTTCGAAACAATTTTGAACTCTCCTGTCAGACCGTCTTCGGTTAATATTTGAGCGACTTTGCTTATTCTTTTGGTAGTCATGGAAAGTCCGAGTACAAGCACTACCTTTGGTTCAAGGTAGGTATCGCTCATTTCGCCGTACGAACCCAAAGTCACGTCTACACTAGTGTTCTACTTCCGGCAAGTCCCTCTGTTGAGTGACGCTAGAATAACCGAAATACTTGAGGTTGGTAGAACCATATCTGCTTGCCTCAAATACGTCATTGAGACTCGCTAGATGCTTTGCAAATGCCTTGATGACGAGGTGGTTGAAGTCCGGGAGATGGCTGCTACGTGAGTTTAGGTAATTGCGGCCATGCCTTGTCCTCGTTCTCATTCGGAATAGAACGCTATCTGGGGTCCTGCGTCTCTCCCCACGTCGTAGCCAGTTAACATTAAAGGTACAGCCCCAGCTTGGTCACACATAAAGCACATAGCCTGATCTATCTGCAGGACCGTTTTGTCAAACTTCTGAGTCGTTCACCCATTCCCGACCGGCAGTCACCAGTCTATAATGCCGGTATTCGCCAACGCCACGCCGCTATTCTCGGTATCTGTGCCCTGGTTGATAGCTACCCGTACACCGTTGAACGTTGGATGCCTGAGTTGCTCACGAATATACTTGTAGAGCACGCTTATGACCCTGTCTGTCTCCTCACCCCGTCTTGATATCATGTTGTCTTGATCTTACTGACAACGGGACTTGGTATAGATACCAATTTCACTAACAGTGCAGAAGTGTGCAAGCAATTTCAAAAAGACACACCAAGACACTTGGCACGAGGACTCGAAGCGCTTTACTGAGGATCAACTTGCAGCACTCTCCACGTTACTGACTGGCTCATCGTACTGTGCGTGCTCCTTTCTTATCGTATCAAGGTCCCTTAACTGTGGCAATCACGTGCAGATGCTTAGCTTTGCTACGGGAACTTGTGCCCGCAACTGCTTGATTTAATATGTATGATGTTAATCTCATGACAGCCTAATTATGGAACCTGTGTTCCCGGTGCGTAGCACAACGGTCCACAAAGAATGCAGTAATGTTCTCAGAACTTCTACTTAAGTATCAAGGAGCCATGAATGAAATATCCCAGTAAGTTGCGAAATGTAGCCTACATACAACACAAAAGGCAGGAAGTAATATACTCACACTTGGGTATTACCACGAGGAGGCGACATCAAAGTCGTTTGTGATAGGCGAGAACCACCGGGGCGTGTTTGTCCTTCTTCTCCTTCTTCTATATCAGGCGACGCAATTGATGTCTCCGTTGTCTCGCGTCCGTTGGCAGTGCCAGCTCGCGACCCGGCATCTGGGACGAGGTCTATTGGCGCATTCTTCCGATTCTCATATCCGGATTTGATGCGGTTGTTCGACACCGATTCGCTACGTAGCGAGAGCCATACAAAGTCAGAGTGGCTACGATGTCGATGAGTCCAGCACTTACCGAATTTCGGCAATGAGGTCGTCGACGTCGTACCAAGCAAGAGAGCTATAGGCGACACGGCGGAACCAACCTAATTGATCGGCAGGAGTGACGAACGCATGCGCATGTAGATGATCCGTGACGGGGATATGTGGGTCCCGGAAGGGGGACGTAATAAACCCTATATTGAAATTCGGTGGGCGGGAACGTGCCCTTTCAGTCAGTGTCGCCGCGGACGTCGGCGAAGGGAGAGGCATTTCCGGGGGGGCAAGGGTGTAGAGTAGTCTGGTAGCTATGTCGCGAACAAATGTGAGGAGAGGGAGATCGCCCGAAGACTGGGATAAAGCATATGGGTCAACGAGGGGCCAATTGTGAGGATGTTGGATTGACCCACAAGCATGTAAAGAGATGGAACATGTAGGCTGACAGCCCGCTGTGAGAACAATAAAAACATAGAGGCAAGGCAGCTCACTTGAAAGCGACGATTATGTGGCCTTTGCTCGAGACTGGATTTGTCTTTTCGCGGTAGACAGTAAAATTGTTATCGTGCCAGAGGACGTCTGGGTGGGGAGCGGAGGGGGAGGACACGACGTCGCGTTGCCGCCGGGCTTGCGAGACAATCCCGCACATTGGACAACCGGGTTTCGGTGCGAAAGACATCAAAGGACTGTTAAGAGGGGTTTCCTGGAAATTCAACGTTGACAACAACGTTGATCGTCCTCTCGCCTATACCGCAGTGTCCCTAGCGGGGCTGTCGTCCTGTCCTGCCGGCTTGGCAGTGGTCACGTGTCTGTTCCTGATGTCACCGCCGGCTTGGCAGTGGCCACGTGCCTGTTCCTGATGTCACCGTCGTCCGTCACAACGACGACTCGGATCTCCTCCGCTTTCGAGGCTTTTCGTGAGAACCTGGATGAGCACCATGATAGGCGTGAACGCCTCATCAAGGTATCCCATTTGTGCCTGAGCTGTATTTTTTTTTTAAACGTGGCATCTAGGTGAACCGAGATATATCGGCGGCCTCGAAGAAAGTCATCTTTCTCCTGCAACGAATATTGAACGAGACATCCGGCGGCGACGACGACGACGACCGCGCTCTTTCCTCCGCGCCGCCACGGAGGCGAAAAAGAAATTGGCCGAACCTCGAGCCATGATGAGGTGCATCGCGCACGAGCTGGCTGGGCCTCACTTCTGGCGATACGCCAATAACGTCTCCAGCGGTCTTCAAGAGTACATCGAGGCTTTGAGCTTCGTCCATTACGTCGAATGCGGTGGACTCGTATCTTATGAGCGGGTGCAGGCAAACTTGTGTGATGACGCCGGTCAACCCGTGGGGTTTCATGCGTTTCCCTCCCCCACATTTTTTCGCACCAGCATTAATATTGATGATGAGAAATCGCCCTTTGCGGTTCGTCTGTAGCTCTTCCCGCTGCCGTTTTCGGACTATGTCCTTGGAATATGCGACCTCACCGGAGAGTTGATGCGCCTTGCGATTTCTTCGATCTCCAAGCCGAACGGTCGCACGAGAGCCTCGAAGATTTCCCTCTTTGTCCGAGGCTGCAGGACTGGTAAATGAAAAAATAAAATAAAATAAAAACATGTCTAATTTTCTGCGTAATCTGATTCCTGCAAAACCCCGTTTTCTAGATTTCGAGACGCTCACACCTTACGTCGACGACTTGCCCAAGAAGCAGGCGGTCACTACCCAGTCGCTTCGAAAAGTCGAAGAAGGTAAGGCTCATTTTATATTGGGCGTCAATGTTCTCTGTTTTCATTTTTCGTCGTTGTCAGCTGCATATGCGGTCGCTATTCGCAGCTCAGAGTACGACCTCTCTGCCCCGATGCTGGACCACATCGTCAGTCAGATGTTTTCCGTCGGTACTACATCATCGGAAGAGCTTGGCCCGTCATCCCGTCAGATACGCCGAGACCCAGCTTCAATCATGACTGACAAAGCCTTGTAATGCGGCGAATAGAAAGTCTCGTTAAAATAGTTCATCGTAGGTCGAAATCGTGACAAAGAAGTATTGCATTAGTGTATACATACAGTATGATTGGTTGTGTACATACAACAAAGCATGATATCAAAGGTTATGTACAAGGACGTATGCCCGATGGACACAAGCCAGACAGGATGTGAGGAATCCAAGGCATACCAAGGTTCTTCAGTGGGGACGTCCATTCCGAGTCGATGCTGCCATGCCGTAAATTTCCACCTTCCCGCCGTCGACGTCTCCCTTGGACTGCATGATGGTCCAACCATGGTCGAGAGCTGTGACGTTCAAATCCATGCGTTCGCCATCGAGAACCACGTCAGGAAGCGGGGGTCGAATTTTCTCGTCGCTGTCCGTGTCCATCACAGTCAATTCGGTGTGAGCGAGCAGCGAGAAAGGACCCTGGGGAATGTTGAAGGCTCGTGATAACTGCCATTTTTCGCCTCCCACAGAAGACGCAACTTGTGTCGCCGAATCCGATACGACCTCACTGGCGCCTTCACTCTTCTCGGATGCGGGGTACTCCATCTTGGCGACCTTGGAAGACCTAGCCTTGGACTCTCCTACACGGGTGCGGGCCTGTGACTCGATGGATTCGCCCTTGGGGTGTGTTGGGCGGAGATATGAAACGAGAGGCGACACCGGTAGACCGATTATCGCGAACAAACGCATGATCAGCGCGCGCACTAGGTATCCGACTGTGCGCCAAATCAACGGGACGAGAAACTCGGCGGTGCGCCGCGGATTGAGGGAGACCGCGGTGGCGGTGATCATGCGTGGTCTCGAAGGTAGTGGTGGCTTGATTTCTCGGCTCAAGAATTCCGTCTCTGAATCGTACTCCAGCTTGCCTGTCTCGGTCGAAAATGGTCCCATCCTGCCTGGCTCCGGCTCGCTCCCGAGGGTGGTATGCGGGGTCACGTATGCGACTCCCCACGGAGCTTTACCAATTTTTGGTAAGGGCTTGTTGGCGGACAAAGTATACACCGGACTGACTACGCATGAACCACCCTCTCGTCTGATGGACAGGTGCAATTGGCGGGACCCCCAATTGTTGGAATCCAGAACCCCGTTCGACAAGGGGCTGTATGCCACGAAGCGCGGGTGGTCCGCCAGAAGACCCTGTGAGGCGAGGTCGAGGCTCACGGTCGTCGAGCGTTCGGCTACGAACAAGGGCACAGCATGGACGCTGACTGGTTGCTCGGGCGCGGCGGACGTGATAAACGCGTAGCCCTCTTTGACACCAAACCAGTGAAGGCCCAAATCGGGAATCGCGGACGATAGTTCGAGTTCGGATGTGATGGCAGTGTATACGCGGGTGGGGGTGGATGCGCGACACGTCACGACGCCCGACGAATCAAGCTTCAGACCTGCGCCGTGAAGGATGATAGGTTGGTGCAACGCAAACGTGGAAGGACCACGCTTTGGAACGAATACGAGGAACGACGCTTCGCAGTCTGTCGCTTGTCCCTTGGGATAATACTTGACGCTGAAAAGCACGACTAAGTCAGCTGGCGTGCGTTGCAGCAAATTAAAGACTTGCACGCACCACCGTGGGCCAATAGCCCAGCATCCCCAAGGTTCCCTCATGGTGATGGAGGAGAATACACGATAAACGCTTCCCGAGTGTTGGTCCGTTGGCAGGGGCGGAACAAGCCAAGGGTCCGTCTTCTTGAGCACACAGCGTAGGTCACGGCCATGGTACCCGAGCCATTTGATCTCGCCGTTTGGATACAGTAACCTGTATGTGACAAGGAAATCTGCCTCTGTTTGGTAGCGAGGCAGGGCCTTCAGTGTGAGCGTTAAGAACAATGTGTGAGGCTCGTCGACTATGTTGTCTTCTGTGGGAGGTGGGAGGGCGAAGGGCACGACCGAGTCGTCCAACTTGACGGGAGGGGCAGCCGGTGCCTCCTCAAAGTTATACGCTCCCCATTGGCCGTCGGCACGATCATTGTCCACGGGGGCATTGGTCCACGCCTGGACTCTGACACTGTCTCGCTTGAGCTGTTCCAAGGCAGAGGCAGAACCCGTGTGTGCCCTGAACAGAAGCGAGACACCGCCCGCTCGGGCGTTGGATGGGATGTCGACTACGACGGTGGAATCGAGCGGGGGATAGAACATGGGGAGTGAAGTGAATGCAACAGGAAACAACTCTGTACAGACAACGAACTTAAATATAAAGCGAAGCGAAAGCGAGGAGCGTGCACGCGGATAAGCGCAGGTGGAGGCGCACTGCTCGCTCGAGGCCCCCACGTTGTCTTTAATCCCGTCTTCTCCGTCTAGACCGCCGTGCTCGAGGCCCCAACCCTCCCCTCCCACCACGCCGCTCAACAGACACGCGATTGTCCCCTGGCCTTCTGTGATGGTTATCACGACGTGCTCTCCTTCGGTTTCCCTGTTCCCGTCGTGTCGCCACCAGTGGCACATCTTCTTCGCTTTCACTCTCCGCGTTGTCGGCTCCACTGCTGCCCCCACTGGAGCTCTCCGCTTCTTCCTCGACGTAGGCAGAGTCGCCAAGAGAACTATCTGCTAATGCATATGGCGCAACGATGACGGAGAAGCTTCTTGTCTTAGTTTTTCTGGTCATTAACTTTGTGGAGTCTGCCTTCCATTTCCTGTGGTTTCAGCCACGCGCGGGTAAGTGACGGGGAAGCGAATTGATCGATTTCCTTGCTCACGCACGCTTTTCTCGTTTGCCACTCTGTAAACTTTGATCCTGCGGTTTCCCACCCCTCAATTCCATTGATGCAGAGGGCTTGCACGTGTTTCTCTACTGCGCTGTCCACTGCAAAGTTGGGTATCATCGGAGTATCCACAGACAGGCTGACCCGGCATATTGCACAGGAAGGCGTGTCCCTCTGCCGTGTGTGAGGTGCGGCATTGACATATTTCTGGGGAACCCACGTTTTTTTTAATCCAGCGCCACCCACACTCTCCGCAAAAGGTATGACCACATGGATTACCCAGGTGGGCAAAAGCGCTGCGGATGAATGAATTTCCCTTGAATCACGAACGTGAGCATACTTTCTCTTACAAAATGTCACAGCATCTAGAATCGTGAATGTCAGAAGACGCTTCTCACAAGATGTCGAACCTGACATGGGACATATCATCTCATCTTCGAAATCTTTTAGAAATTCCTTCAATTTCCCCCTAGGAGACTCTTTCTGTTTCCCTTTATGCTTCTTGGGGGATGGTCCTCCGGAAGGGGGCGAGGATAATCCGTGCACCGCCTTGCTTGACTGAACCTCTGGTTCTGGAATCGGTAAAGGACCAACATCGTTGCCGTCGGCATGATAATTCGTATTCTTTACCTCTCCACTCAGTGCCTTTGCTGGTGGGTCGTTAAATGTGCGCGAGTGGGGAGAATAATATTCCGCCTACTGTGCAAGCTGGTAGGGTCTTCTTCAGCGTGCCACCCTGTTACCATCATGCGTGAGGAATACCATAGAAACGATGCTCTCACCATGAAAATATCGTGACGTCAGTTCGCTTCCAGATGACCCCTCTCCCCTGTCTTCGTTTGAAACCGTACTTCCTAGTCCTTGTCCTTGTAGTAGCCTTCGTTCCACGTTGCATACCTCAGCCAGAAAGGTAGCATCTACCTCGTCAGATAAGTACTGCGACGATGACAAACTAGAATCATCGTTCGCCGGAGTAGAAACCCTTGGTGTCACCGAGGCGGAAGCGCCACTCGAAGTGGGAAGGTTGGGCCGAGAATCAAAGGGAACAGCGGAGAGCCCTGGCACAGTGTTCCAGTCGACTCCAGCAAAAGGGTCTGGAAAGTGGTCAAACTCGTCGTCGTCAGACATGATACATACCGAAAGACTGTTGAATGTCGCGTATCGGTCACGCGCGAGACTTCACTCATCACGTGACCACGCCTCAAAATGCACAAGCCCATCGACTCGCCGTCTTGAGGACGCTCGATGGAAGACGGTAACTTTACTCTGTCGCCTTCCTCGTATCGCACTTTACTAATACGATACTTTCGTCAGCTCTAGGTTCTTGTCTTTCGGGGCTCTACGTAAAGCCCAGCGAACTCTCGATCGTACTCACTTCGACTCGGACTCGGATGCTGGCGAAGAGAGCGATACGTCTCACTCGACCGAAGATCAACGACCGTCTGATGACTCCTCCGACGAAAATAAGAGAGAGCGGGGAGGTGGATCATTACGTGCGAAGGAGATAAAAAAACGTGCAGCCGTCGCTGCGCGCACAAGCAAGCACGCGTGAGTCTCGCGATGCTATTATTCATCGCCGCACGCACGTTCCAAATCGCTTCACCAGGCCGGCAGAGATCACGGCAAGGCGACCAGTGTCGCGTCGTAGGACAGTCGTAGATGGAAAAAAAATGGCGAGCACTTCTTTTTCTTTTTCCTGGTCGTCCCCGCGCGCGTGCTGCGCTAAACCCTTGATCCACCAGGAAGTGCGCGATCCACGGTTCTCGCAGCTTAGCGGCGAGTTTGATGCCGCCAAATTTCGAAATCACTACCACTTCCTGTCGGACATGCGTAACGGCGAGCTCACGGCGTTGCGTGACAACGTGAAGCGTGCTCGCAAGCTTGTCGCGTCCTCACCTCGGCATCTTCGTCCGGAGCGGGAGGCAGAGGTAGAACGGTTAACGCTTGCCGTCAAACGAGCGGAGAGCTCCGTCAACAAGGACAAGCGGGAAAGAGTACAGCAGGAAGCTCTGAGTGCCATGACCAAGGAGGAGCGGAATAAGCGGCAACATGGCAAGAAAGCCTTTTGGTTGAAGAACGGTGGGTCTTTGCTTTATATTTTGGCATAGCCACTGAGACGAGGCCATTGTCCCAAACAGCCGATAAGAAGAAGCTGCTCCTCAAGGCCCAATACGACGCAATGGCAGCACAAGGTGGCAAGCGAGCCGTGAAAAAGGCGATTGAAAAGAGGCGGAAAAAATCAAGCCAAAAAGAAACAAAATCACGACCTTTCTCTCGAATCACTGAGTCTCCCTCGATATCTCGGCTATCGAAGAAACGCAAGGCTTCAGGAGATGACAACGTGCCCGTAAAGAAGCACCAAACATCGGCATAAAAAAACTCTACGAAACACCCGCTATCGACCCCACCTAACCTGGCGAACTGTCATGCACGTTGTCCAATAAGACATATTGGTCCCTTTCCAGATGGACGTCCAATGCTACTCCCAAAGACCCGCTTCCTGTTCTCCAAAATGGTGTCAATCCCAACCAGACACCCAACTTCGAGAGGAGCTTGCGGCCGGGTCTTTTCTGTACCAGAGGATCACTGAGAATACCCTCCCAGCGGAACACAGGTCGGGGTCGGATGGCTGGGTCGTCGTGGTCCGTCCCACCTCCGGTGCCGAGCGAAGAGAGGGGAACTTGTGTTTCGATATCGACATTTTCCATGTTGAGCCCACGAGTCTCGTAGCCGAGGTGGAATATATTGGCCTACGTGGTTTTGTTAGCCCTGGGAAACAGCATACTGCACTCAATTCACCTCCGATGAACTGTGGAAGACAATGTCGTACATGCGGATGTACACCTTGTTCAGGAATCCATTGTCAATAAAGTCACTTCGTTTTGGCTTCTTATTAAGCAAGCCCCGCTGGGTGAGGAAAGTTTCCAGGATGGCGCGGGGCAGCGGCGTGTAGGCAATAGATGAAGGGTAATGAGGGTCGAAGTCTGGAGCGTACAGTCTGAGCTTCTTGATGGTATCCGAGTTTCTTCTCCAGAAGTCATCCTAGGAAGACCAGGTCAGAGTGCGCTAGGTGGAAAAAAGATAGGCAAAGTCCAGACAAACCCAAAAGATATACCACCACGTCGCGAGTTCCGTCATCGACACAGCAACCAGACGCTCGTAAGTTATGCAGAGGGCCGCTTCGTTACCAACGAGCAATTGCCTGACGCGAAGGTTGCGCTCGTGCTTGACAGCATCTTGCGCGAGCGCCGCTGGATCCCTCGGGTGGTCATATACTCGTGTAAGGAAACCGTAGGTCAGAACTTCTGCTTTCTCCCTGCATTCTTTTCGACAGAACCGACGGTAACCCCCCAATGAAGCTTCGATTTCGCTCACCCGAGAACGGATGAGGGCATGGTTCTGGGCAAGAAACCGTGCGAGCGCCGGTGTGAGGTCATACTCGTCGTTGATGCCAATGAACGCTCCGTCCACGCTGACGTGCTTGTCGTAGACTATTTCCACATCAAATCCACTTCCAAGTTCCAGGCCCTCCCATATCATATAGCCCTTGCGCTTGATCTTCAGCGTCCCATATTCGTAGTAGGTTGACGCTTTTGCTTTGTACTGCATTCCGCGGAAGCACCAGGACGTACTTGTGTCATTCGTCTGCGACTGTCAATATTCATCTAGGGACAAACTAGAAGGAAACTAACGTTAACGTGCATATATTGCCAATGAACCCTTTGACCATCCAGAGCCCTCAATGCGATTCGGATTTCCCGCCTTCGCTGGATCTCGGCTTCGGAATTCTGCTCCACATACTGCCCAAGGTCAGAAAGATCATTCAATACAGCGAGAGGACCATCATCGTAGCGAAGGACCTTGAATGTGGGTATGAGAATCCCCGTATTCCAGTCTCATAAGAAACGAACCAAGGTAGGCGGGAACGGTAACCACCAAGCATTCCCGAAACACCTAGTGGATCCCGGGGACAGACGGTTGGACGGGCTTCTCCAATAACAGTCTGGCCCAACAAAATTTCGCTGAATCTGCTCTGCTAGATACGAGAAACGAAGGGAATCAGGGCCTTGTGAAATTGCCATGGCTTCATTGTAACTGGCTAGGCCAACTTCCCGCAATATCTTCGAGGACCACAAACATTAGATGATACAAGTGGTTGAACGACTTTCACTCACCTTGATATTCTCAACATGTCTTTCGCCTGGAGAACCTTGAAAGTCAATAAATACGGCGGGAACTCTGAATCTCCAGCCTGAACATAGCGCATAGGTTGCTTATCAGGAATCCTGCATTCGGGACTGGTCAAAAAGAGAGCTGTGATGGCTTCCTGCCAGATGCGTCTTCTCGTGTGCGGCGAGGTTGATGATATGTCGAATCTGAAGATGGTCAGTAAGGGCATGGTTCACGGTGTGACGACTTACCGGGGAGAAAATATGTCAATACCTATACATTGAGGCGCTTTCAGGTAAAGCTGGTGAAATATGGAGAAGAATCACGCACTGAAATCAATCCGCACTGCCAACCCTTCCAGAACGGTTTAATGACCACACTGGCCAATGTCTGATGGACTCACTTTTCACTAGACGTTGAATGATGTCCAAGTTGATGATCGCGAAATCTGTCGTACTGTCTTCAGCGAGCCGGAGAATCGGGTTTAATTGGGACCCACAGATTGTGAAACTATAAGTAGTAATGTATATACTGGAATTGCAGCCGCGTTCAATAGTGAAGTAGTGGCAGCGCTGCCCATACTTACACGTAGAGTATTGGGCCGTTGATGATGCCCTTGCCGGGCACGTCGATTGCGACAAGTAAAGCGACGAGAGACGTCAATACATAATTTAATCTGGATACCCACTCGCTAGCATTGTTGACCGGATCTCGGAAGGGTGAAAACGACCATTGGACAACGAAAAATATCACTGTTACAACCAGAAGAAGCACTTGGCGGACAACAACAACCCACGACCTAGGGAAGGAGCGGAAGAGGCAATTGTTGGGATCAATCACCGCGACGATTAGTAGCGCAGAAAACTTCATGAAGAGATAGAGGGGCTCGTAAGCTGCCCAATCGCGCCGGAAGCCTATGCTAGGGTATTGAGAATCATCAACGGCATCGCGCACTGTACATACCTGAGTATAGAAATGTGAGAGGATTCTGATCCCGCTCAAGAAGCCGATGGTATTCCCTGTCCAAATCACTGGTACTCCTTGGTTTTCCAAGTTCTGTAAACTTGTCGGCAATAGGTACGGATTGTTTAATTATTTTTCTAAGTGCGAGAGGGTATGAAATGGTCAGCTAGGGAAAATTAGCGGGACGACGTGATGCGACATGAGTGATCATCAACACACGGCAGCAAGTATTATAATTGCCATTATGAAAATTGCAGGGGCGAAATTGATTTCGTTCTTCTTCATCGTAGTCGTGTAGCAGAAGTCCAAAGGATTTCGAAATTGGTCTGCAGGACCCAACGGGGCGACGGCAGGGGGATTGGTTGTGGAATTTAAGTACGGGTTAGGAACAGCCCAGAGATCATCGGACCAGGTGACGACATGGATAGCCATGGTGCTTAGGGGAAGGTAGATGACAGTCAGCAGAAAACTAGTGATAACGATGCTCCGACCACTACTCCGATCCGGTCGATGAAAGCCCTCTAAACAACAATAGCGTTTGCAAGGGGCACTCGAGACATGAAACCCGTATAAGAGCAAGCCAGCAAGTGTCATAAAGACACCAAGAAGTATTAGGGATTGTACGAGGGTTGTTGCGAAATTGAGTGCTAGAATATTTGGTCTGAGATAGTTAGGTTAATTCCCAGCTCAGAGCTAACTGGGTGGACCGACATTGTTCCCAAAAACACCTGCCGCCAATCGTTCAACACATTGTGGCCCTTGTGAGGAACTGGGTGATAAACTGTGAGAAATAACAGCAATGTGAGATTATTCACGCACCGATCGTTGTCAAAATTAATGCAAATATCTGGACAGTGTTGAACAAACCTTTCAAACTGTAGAACGTGGCAAGGGCACTGGACCCCTAGGATGCGTCTGGTAGTGAATAAGCAGCCGAATCAAGTAATACACACTGTGATGCCTAGTGCTATGTTCACAAGGCCGCTGAGAATCGAGTCGCGGTTTCTCCAGGCCGGTTTCCTCTTGAAGTTCGTCTCGAGGGACTCGATGCTCCTCCCAGTTTTTGCAAGGCGATCTAGTGGCTGGAACCTATCTTTCCTTGTACCTTCTTTATTCCGCGAATGCGACGAAAATGCAGGGAGGGGTAAAGAAGATATATACTTGTCAAGTCGGGGCAGAGAGAGCGGAGGTGCATTGCGCGAGAACACGGTAAGCGCAGAGATGGGTGCGTGGTCGTAAGGGTCGTGATTAATTACTTGTCCTGAGGTCGCGCGTTGGGATGGTGGGTATGAGTGCGGAGAGAGTAGGCGCTCTTCGCTGCCGTCAAAGACGTTTGCGCGGATGGCGGCCTTGCCCTTGCGCGCATTTCCAGAACCTTCACGAAAGTGTAAGCCAATGCCAATGGGATGTGATTCGCTTCCGCCGGCCAAAGTCGACTCCGGAATGGAAATCGCGTCTACTCCAGTGGAGTGGCCCAGCGGTGTGAGAAGGTTGGCGGTGGAGCTGGAAGGAGAGAAATGGAGAATGCCTGGTCCCGAATCAGTCATTTCCGGCTTCTTTAAGAAGCGGGCAGGCGAAGGAGGGAGTTCCTCCCGGGCGTGCCGGGGAATGGTAGAAGATGATGATTGTCGTGGCATCCCCGCCGGGTGATCCGGGGTGGAACGCGGCGCATTGGTGTGATCAATATCGGACGTGGTTTCCATGATTGCCCTCGTTCATCGTGTCTAGCGGCAACAGCTTAGGTGCGCCTCTGGGTATGCAAGCCAGGCCGGCCAAATCGGGTCACGGATCACGCGCTCACGTGCAAGCCGTCCTAGTAAATAGCATACATACGACTACGATAGATACAGTAGGCTCCTACAAGAGAAATACACATCAAACACCGACCCTTTCGAGTTATCAGTACAATGCAAGGCTTCACAAATATCAAAACGACTGACCTGTGGACAACCTTTTTCTGTGGATGACGTTCGCCGTCAGTTGACAATCATCAAGGGAGGTAATTCGGGTACCAACCTGGCCAGAAAATCGGATGATTTCCCGCTTTTCTAACACGAAGAGGGTCCTCTCAAGAGAGTGGTTCGAGTAACCTTGCTGCGTGACAAATTCCCTCACTAGGCTTTGATAGCTTGTACTCCATCCAACGGGCAGCCTCCGCCGAATCTCCTTTTCAATTCTGCCAACTTCTTGATTGAGCTCTCCGCGAGACAGGCCATCCACTGAACCTGCAGAGACAGCATCCATAGTCGAGAACTTGAACAACCGAATTGCCTCCTCCACATGGTAAGTCTGTACCACTGGCGACAACGTCATTTTCGCGAGCGACTCGGAAATGCGGATAATTGCCTCTAGTTGTCTACCACGACAACGTCAGTGGAGGGTGAGAAAAAAGTCGGGGATTTAGGGGTAATCTGACCGAACAGTGATAGGAATTGAACTTCGCTCATCATTATCTTGCTCGACTTGCTGGACCTGCTTACGGAGCCCGACAAAATGGCTACTCAGCATCTCTTGAGCATCTGGCGACAATCGAGGCGCGCATTTCCTGGAGTATAGGTTATTTGGATGGACCCCCACTAGAAGCGCGGGTAGCAGCGTACGATTTGCAGTATGAAATATATCGTTTCATCTTGTCGAGGTCGATTTCACCAGCCTCACCATTCTCGCCTGCGTTCGAGTTTGGCCGATTCATGTGGATGTTCATTACATGTTTCGCAATTGTCTGGCAGCCGTAAGGCAAAATGTCCGAGAACGAGTGGAACCTTACTCACCCTATCCCGCTGTTCATCGTGCACGTCTTTCACAATGAAAATCATATCGAAGCGGGACAGTATCGTTGTTTGGAAGTCAATATTCTACGGTAGGATTAGGCATGGGGATGATAACCGCTTACAGAAGAGCTCACCTCGCCTGGGCTGCGGCCTTCGTCATACCTGCCCCAAACCGGATTGGCCGCGGCAAGAACACTTGTCCTAGAATTTAGAACTGTGGTGATGCCAGCCTTTGCTATGGATATGGTTTGTTGCTCCATGGCTTCATGTATGGCGACACGGTCTTCATCACGCATCTTATCGAACTCATCGATGCAGACCACGCCCGTATCTGCTAAAACCATGGCACCTCCTTCCAGATAGAACTCTCGCTGGAGTACGAGTAAATAACACTCGAAATCCGGATTGTTGGGAAAACCTTACAGAGATGGAGTCACGCTGAACAGAGGCCGTTAGACCAGCAGCGCTGGAACCTTTGCCCGAAGTGTAAACAGCAATGGGGGCAACCTATAGGAAGAGGTTGTCGATACATGAAAACACCCAACAAAGAAGTCATACCTTTTCTACGAACTTCAACAGTTGGCTTTTCGCTGTTCCAGGATCACCCAGCAACAAGACATTAATATCTCCCCTCAATCGCATACCGTCCGGTAAAATCTTCTTTGATCCGCCAAAGAGAAGACAGGAGATAGCTTTTTTGATATCTGGCAAGACGTGAGCCTGCATCTAAAGGGGTCTAAAACAAGATGTACCCAAGCTCCCAAAGATGCTGGGGGCAACGCTCTTTGCAAAGCGCTCATAGAGTCCTTCACTCCTGGCCATTTCATTGAACTCTTCCTCTTCTTCTGGAGTAAACTGAAGACCGAATGGATTCAAACCACCTCCCCCTGCGTTGGATGGTGAAGACAGCTCAAGATGGACAACTCGAAGGTATGGAGTGCGTAATGCGGATACACCGGCGGATTTCTGTGGCATGCTTGATGAACCAAAAGCAAGAAAGATGCACAACTGCGTACATTTTTTGACGAGTTGAAGGTCGAATAGATTCCGGTGGCAATGACTCTGGAACCAGGGACAACCTGTGCGGTGTTATACCGATCTGTCGAGAGGATTATGTGTCGCGGAAGCTCTCCAACAGGGACCATATCTGGTGCCTCCTGGAGCTTAAGAGTTTGATGGTCGGAAAACATAGACTTGGAGTGAATGATGAGGTATGGGTCCATGGGACAATCCTTCTTTTGCCCTTCAGGCTCCGGTGCGTCGCACGTACGAGGGAGTCCTCGTTCCGCCCCTCCTCCTAAGCCGCCCAACCCACCCGCAGGGTAGATGGACTTAATAGACCGACAGGCACGACACTGCAAGTGCAGTTTCGTTGCTCGGGAAGAAAGTACAGATGCAGAAATGACGATGCCCGGTATCCGGATGAGTTTGTTCATGGTATCGGCTGTGAGTTCACGAAATTGAAGCATATTCAGGCCGGACTTGATGGATATTTGAATTTTGGGAATGGAGTGCGCAGCCGAATCGGGACTTTCATTAGGACCACTCTCGAGGGGAAACAGAATTGTACGAGACGCTGTAGTAGCGGCACTCTCGAACTGAGAAATAATCACTCGATACAAGCCACTCTCCAAAGGCACCACAACGCACCAAGGGTAGGACGTCTGCGGGCTTATCCTGTATCAAGTGCGCTAGTTCGTCGTTATAGAGACTAACATGACGCAAATCGACATCCAGTTGGTAATGTTTCAGAAGTAAATTTGCCCGAAGCTTGTCTCTGAGCGCAGCGTATCAGCACAAGACATCGTCGGATGCAGCAGAGGCGTACCGATAGGTGAATTCGCCCCCAAGACGGTACTGAAGAAGGAAATCAAGCAGGAGTTTCTCGGTCTCTGATGGAGACTCTGTAGAGAAAGAAGGGGCATTTTGGTGTACGGACACAGAGTAAACGCGATCAGCATCGAACCCGGACATGGTTGCGTGTTGCGTGTATTATTGCGACGCGCTTTGCGCGCGCGCGAAATCTGTGGACGGTGTTTAGGGCTGGCTTTGACGCGTCATGCACGTGCCATTCCTTATCGTACCCCTTTCACCCACACCAATACACGCAAAATGGATATCGGTGAACAATCCGTTGTGTTGCCTGCAAGCACCCTGTCCAGTCTCAACCTCTCGCTGTGCGTCCTATAGAACTGAGGGTAGTGGACCAGCATGTCTCAAATCACATCCTACTTTAGCCATCCACTCCCGATTCTAAACATCTCGGAGCATCTGACTCGTCAACGACTGCAGACAAACACTAGCCTGCCTTTCGGTATACCCCCGATTTATTCTGCGGGTTTCCTAGTCTCATTCATTCTCAGTCCTTGGTGCTCTCCTCGGAACTCAGAATGGTCGCGAGGTCGAAATTGTTAACAGCTTTGAAGTAGCTGTGGAACAAGGCGAAAAGGTCGATCATGCGTCCTTCAACGTGAGAAAGGAACAGTGTGCGCACATGGCCCCAATACATTATGCACTGATGAGAACGTTTCACCAGACAAGCAGGTCTTCCCGTCACTAGAGTTCATTGGATGGTACACCGTTGCCTCATACCCCACACAAAGGCACATCACACTCCACGGACAGGTTGGTTTCTGGTTTTCTCCGTGTATCTGCCGCATGACGTCCTCTAGTTCTCGTTATACTGCTCGAATCCTCTCCTGTTGATCTTGCAACCCATCCATACTGTAGGAGTCAATGTGACACCGGGACACCTACCCATCAAAGCATACGAGCCGACTATAGAGATCCGTGATCGGTCCCCGCGGTCCGTATACATAGAGGCCCATTTTAGCGTCGAGACAGGAGAGGCGGAGAGAATTGCAGTTGACACGACCGCCCGTGGAGGCGAAGGCGGCAGCAGCAGTACGTGTACCTTGCCGCCCATCGGCCTATCACTGCACATCGCCCCCTAGTCGAATCTCATCTTCAATCGCAACGGGCCGCCGTCAAAATGCTCCACGATCGAATCCTGGTCCTCGTAAACTATGTCAAGGACGTTCTCTCAGGAATGTCTTATTACCTCCCATGCTCCACTTACCTTACCTGAACTTTAGGCTCTGTACCGAAAGATCATGCCACTATACGCTCCCTGGCTGCCTTGGTGGCTTCGCTGCCCGCAAGCGACAGCCACGGTTTTAGAAATGAGTTCGAAACAGTACCGATACCTTCACCCCAGTTCGCGTCTTTCCTAGCTAACAGCTCATGATAGGAATACGAGGATGTTCAGCTCACGGCGTATTTGTCTACTCTCACCAAATCTACTAGTATCCTGAATGATGTACGTACGCTACCACGATGTCGCGATGATAAACTCAGGCATCTACAGATCGTCGATAAACACAACGTCCTGCACTCCAGTGGCAGAGAAGAACGCCCAGCCGGCCTTATGCCTGGCAGGAGGAGAGGGATCCCTGGACGTGGTTTTGGTGGTTTTGGAGATTGGGATAGGATGCATTAAGACGCATTGTAGTGTAACTCACTCCGTTTTGTACTTTTCAGTTTTAGGCTACTGTATCATAGCCCTGCACTTTTTCTGCCTGTAAATGGACAGAGATCGTGATTTGCCGATTGCCGGTGACATGCTAAGCCGTAACGTTACGCGGTAACTCTCCTGTCTTGCCAACAACGATCTATACACTCGACATGTCTGCGAAAACAGTAGATCATTTGACTCTCGGGACACTCTTTAATCTATTGAACCTCAGGTCCCTTTACACTCTGGGCTTCTCTTTCATTTTTGGGATGTGTGAGTCGATACATAGGAACTGCTCCAACAAGGCTGATTATCCACACCACGCCGTTCAGCACTATGGGTGACATTCATCGGAGGTTAGACCACCTCCTATGTTCTTTCCTCACTGACGCTCTCTCGTTCACTAACTAGGTGTGATTACTTACAAGACGCTGCGTGAGTCCTCGTCCGTTTGGCACCGTCCAGCGTGTCACGACCATTTCAGCGCGGCATCAGTTCAGCCAACTTCAGCGGCGCATCTTTCCCGCTTACTTTAAGCTCCACACTCTTATTTCCTTCTGCCTCCTCCCGGCTGGGTTCTCAATCACAACACCGTCATTACACATATTGTGCACCCACAGTCCCGGATGTTTCCCAGGCATACGCTTTGCTTCTCGCGGCCGTCTCGCAGGCATTGAACACCTTCTGGTTTGGCCCCGACACGAACAAGTGTGTTAGTTGGCAATCCAACTTGTCGCCCGCCTCACTTTTTCCATAGGGTTTTGTCACTACGATCCAAGCTAGAGAAAGCGGAGGGCAAGGACGCTCACGATGCCGACGTCAGCCTTTCTCTGTGGCCGCTGTCCATACGTCACTGACTGTGTCTGAAGGTGTCGACAGAAATGAAGACACTGAATGCTAAATTCGTGAGGGTGCATGGGTATAGCTCGCTTGCCAACATGGTTGCGTTCCTCGCTCTAGTATATCACGGGTTGTGGATCGGGAGTCATGGAATTACTGCCTAATGAGATACAGACTGAGGGTGGGGAAAGGTCAGGAGAAAGCCTTGTGTACATAGTCGTCTGATCACCACGCACGACACAAGAAATATAGTGTGATGACAACTATGCCCCCACACTCTCCATGCTGGGCAGGAAACCCTCCTTCAAGCTTCTCTCCAAGCGGCGGATTTCCTCGACCGAAGTGGCCTTGGCGATGGCCTCCCTGACTTTGTTGGCATCTTCTTTGGTTAAAAGCCGACCTGCCTTTCCTGGTGCAACCGCGGAGCGAGGTTCTTCTGCCATTGTGACGTTCTTTGCCGCGCCTGTCGATACAGTCGTTGACAATGTAGTAGCGAGGGCGTTCATGAGCCCATCTACAGTCAAGAACAAGCCCTTTGCTGCTTGTCTCTCCTAGAACTAGTACTGAGTTCGTGTCCTCTGTACGTAGCAGGGCGCGCACCTTGTCACGAATTCTCTGGAAATCTAAAACTCTCAGCCCTGGTAATCTCCAGGCAAGCCACTCGCGATACCATTTTTTTTCCCTAACAGGGTTCCCTAATAGGCTTAAGTATTTGAGTCCCTTGACCTCTATCAGTGGTTCAAGATCGCCTAATTCTGAGATATTGTTATTTGTGAGGATGAGTGTTGTAAGATTCGGAACAGAGAGATGTAAGGAGGGTGAGATGGTGGATATCCGGTTGTTGGCGAGGAGAAGTGTGTGCAGCCGCCTCAGAAGAGGTAGGTTACTTAGTGAGACGAGGGAGTTGTCCGTAAAGTCGATGGCATCATGTTGGTCCTGCAGACGATCCGTTCACCAAACGGCGAGGCAAGTGAGATCATGTACGCACCTTGGTCACGCCAAGGTTTTCGATGGCGGGGATTTTGCACCCTGACAAGGCAGTTGGCGAAAGAGTCATGAACACGAGTTTTGGGTGAACATACCGCGAAGATCGAGCTGACGCTCTTTAACGGGGTTAAGTGCAGATGGGGCCTGCGCAAGGAGCTCTGGGGTGAGCTTCATGGTTTTGGGTTGATCGAAGACGGGCTACTGCAAGCGAGGCTGCTGACTGTCTGCTGCCTGCCAAACGTGTGCCTGCCGTGTGTCTGCCTGCTGCCTGAATCCTACCTCTACCTCCACCCCGTCCCCAACAAGCTTGGCACGTGGTTCGCCTCCTCTCCAACTACCCATCATGAAGCCTATCCACGAACGTTTGAACCTGTGAGTAACCTCTTGTCAAATTTCACTCCGCCTAAAGCAGCCGCATAGGTATACCAACGACGACGATTCTTACATTTTCGCACCCGCGGAGCCCACAGGTGCTCCCCCTCTAGTGGTCCACAGACACTCAGGAGACATCGTTCTCGACCGTGAGTGTGCTATACACGCGTCAGAGTCATTGACGCGTTATCGTTGATTTGGCCAGAACCCAACTCTGCGATTCCCTCTTCCGCGAAACGCTACAAGAAAACGATCTATGGTATTTTTGGCTTGATTTCGTTGACCCAATGTAAGTTCGCCCGCCCAATGACTAGATCCTTGCCTTGACTAGACATGCGTATGCAGCAGAATACCTCATCGTAGTTACGGGTCGAGAGTTGAAGGGCCACATCCTGGGACATCCCATTTATCGTGCCGCAGACTTCGACATCCTCCCCTTAGACCCTGGCGTCTCAGTTTCGAAGCCGTCTCACCCTGTTGAAACACATCTACTTGCACTCGTTCGCTCTCATTTGAGCAGCAGCCAGTTCCTTTATAGCTACGAATTCGACGTCACACGGCGGTTGCAAGCTCAGTATGTAGCAAGGAGAACGACGAGGGTAAGCCCATGTGGGAAATAGTGCGTGTTGCTCTGCCAGGGGACACCACTTCTTTCTCATCTTCAGTGCGCAGGCAGACGACAGGTTCTTTTGGAATAAGTGAGGCCCAGCCCCCCGAAGCCGCATGCCGAGCTCATCGTTGTTTCCCGCAGGTTTCTGCAATCGAGGTTCATGGATATGTGCATCTCAGACATCAATAATGATGTGAGTCTTGGAAGGGCACTAATATATCTCTTCTCATTCCCTCCACAGTTGAGCGCATACATACTTCCCATAATGAACGGAAGTGCGTACTTCGTCCTCATGTCGAACACATGGTGATGTACCATGCTAACATGCATTTCAGCCTTCGATACTCGAGCAGTATTGGTCAACGGTCGGAAGCTGCAGCTATACCTCATCAGTCGACGCTCCCGTTTCAGGGCCGGAACCAGATACTTCAGGCGTGGCATCGACCACGATGGCCACGTTGCCAACTTCAACGAGACAGAACAGATTGCCACTGTTCCAACCCAGGCTGATCCGAATACGGCTGCCACAACGCTGAGTTTTGTCCAGATCCGCGGAAGCGTCCCCATCTTCTGGTCCGAAATCAGCACATTGCGTTACAAACCAGACCTCCAGATCATGGACCTACAAGACTCAGTAATTATCCCGTTTCAGAATTCTTTGGCTGTAGACTGAACCTGTTATGAGGTGGCTGCGACGCGCCGGCATCTTCAGGAGCAAGTCTCATTGTATGGAGAACAGAGTCTCGTCAATCTGGTTGACCAAAAAGGGTACGAAAAACCGATCAAAGAGGCTTACGAACGCTACGTTGCAAAAGTGAAACGTGCTACGCTGTTTTGTCTAGCACGTGACTGACGGTGTTCAGGCAAACGTATCTCAAGTCAAATATCAATACTTCGATTTCCACAATGAGTGCAGACACATGCGTTGGGACCGAATCAGTGTTCTGCTCGACGGCCTCGCTGATGATTTATTGCGAGATGGGTATGTCTTCCGGAGCCCGCACAAGCATTGTTTTACTTACATCCATTGTTCAGTTACTTTCACCTCGACTCCAATCATCAGGACCCTGCGAAATGGCAATTAGGAGTCGTAAGGACAAATTGCATGGACAATCTAGACCGCACCAATGTCGCACAAGCCGCCATCGCGAAGTGGACACTCGACTTGCAGCTGAAAGCTGCAGGCATCCTGGATGAGAAGGATGGGGTGGATCAACACGAGGAGATTGACGTCGCTTTGCGTGAAAGTACGGAAATGGCTCTCCTCTTCCTTGTTCCCATGCTGATGATGGCCTTTAGTGTGGTCGCAGCATGCCGATCTCATTGCCAAGGCATATGCTGGAACTGGGGCTTTGAAGACAGATTTCACGCGCACTGGCAAGCGCACACGCCAGGGAGCATTCGATGATTTTAAGAAGTCAGCGTTGAGATATCTGAAGAACAATCACTTCGATGGCGCCCGTCAGGTGGGGCTCGATTACTTTAGGATCGTTTTCCTTGCTTATCCTTGACAAGGACGCATATGACCTTATGACGGGCGCGTGGGTCCCGCCAAAAGGACCGTCGTCCATGTTGTTCCTTATAGCAGACACGCGCCCATTGGTTCTCCGCGCTGTAGGTTCCAGTATTGATCTTTTCTGATGAATCTCTGATTTATTGTCTGTCATTTGAGGTTCCCTACATCTTGAGTTATTCGTTGTTCATGATCCTCGCTGGCCTCACTTTACCTCGCACATCTGGTGTGTCCCGAGTAATGTGACTCTGTCCACTAGTCAACTGACGTTTCCGTTTTTAGACTACTCGTTGAAATTCTACTTTGCCCTCTGGTTTGTTCTGGTTATCCTTTCCACCTTCTTCATCATCGTACACGGCCTCGACTACGTTGCTTGGCCCCGTCTTGTCCCTCTCACCGAAGCGATTCGCTACAATGGCCCAGGCTTCCGCTCTGGCCGCCATGGGACGGGATTCGGCCTGGACTTTGGTAAACTGAAGTCTAGCGCGAATGCACAATGGGTCACCCGCGGTCTTCGACGCCCAGATATGCAGATGGAGGAGATCGAACTGGGGTCCAAGAGGCATGTTGATTGAGGGAATGTCGAGTTATCCGTGTCCTGGCACACATTTATTTACCTGACTACCCTTGAGCTTTGAATATTATCTTTTTGAGCCGAATACTCGGTTTGGGGGTCCTTACCAATCTCGCGAGTTGCCGTTCAGTTGCGGCGAGACAACAGTCCTCGAGGGCCTTTTTCACAACCACTGCTCGCCTATCATGTCTACCAGTAAAAAACGTGGCTCGCCCGGCGCAGATACGACAAAAAATGGCGACCCATTTGCCGACGTTGATATCGGGGATGCAGAGGAGAAGATTCTTACCGAATACCAGAAAAAAATACAACGTGTCGAGCTCATTCTTGGTGAGCATCATCACTCTTCGTTACTACGATCACATGAGCGTGTCGTCTCATGAATGGTTTCCAGAACGTCGTGCGCAGGAGCAGCTGACCCCTGTATATCAACAGCGTCGTGAGGCGCTCAAAAGCATCCCCAAGTTCTGGCCAATGGCGTTGCTCAAGCATTCGCTGTTTGCACTGCAGGCGCAGCATGATGCAGACCGGCTTGCGCTGAGCTATTTGGAGGACGTATGGGTTGTCCGTGATCCACGCGAGCCCAAAGTGTTTATTCTGGAGTTTGTGCGCCCCCTTCTGTGATGATCGAAAGTGATTCGATGCTGAACGTTGTGATCACTTTCAGTACTTCAGAGAAAATCCCTATTTCAGCAACTCGGTGCTGAAGAAGGAATACAAATTTGAACCATCGAATGCCGCCGGCGACGAAGAGCCGGACTCGGACGGCATCACAACCTCAATGCTCGAGTTCTCATGGGAGCGTGATGTGACGGCTCAGGTCTGTTCATTTCGGCAATGGGTTGGGGAAGCACTCTCAAGGGTGATGTAGGCCACAACAATCGAATGGAAAGATGACTCGAAGAACCTGACAAAATTGTATCCTCTCCAAGTTGACGAGGACGACGGCGAAACGTTGGCCGATGGGGGAAGCTTCTTCAACTTTTTCGAAGTTGCGAGGGACTACCACGACGTGAGCTCTGTTTCGGTTCTCGGCGGAAGTGTGATATTGAGACTTCATGGATGGATAGCTCGGCGTGGTGATTGCTAATGAGGTCTTCCCCGATGCGATCGAATATTTCCGAGGAGACGCAGGTGGAGACGAGCTCTACTCTGATGAGGAAGAAGACGAGAGCGATGACGAGGATGAGAATGAGGAGATTGACCTTGAGAAGCCGCGTGCGAAGAAGGTCAAGCAGGGTTGATCTATGCCAGTGGGTGTGATTTATTCTCTACAGTACTGTCAATGTCATCCGTATCCGTATCCGTATTCCGTATTCTGGGTTGCTCGAAGTTGAGTTCGCTTGTCGCGCGATGCCGTGTGTTGCCGTATGATCGAATCAAGAAAATGATGAATCTTATCTTGACAGCGTGACTATGGCGCTCAGCCCATGGCTCACATCTACCATCTACATGGGACACACACACTAGTACTGACACAAGAAGGGTAATCTACCACTTATACAGTTTGCCTTCTGATAGGCAGCTAACAAGTGACAAAGATGTAAAACCTTCTCCATGACCCATGGCTAGGTAGCTTAATGGTAGAGCACCTGGTATATATCCAGAAGGCCCAGGTTCAACTCCCAATCTGGTCAACTTTTTCATGCAATAAGAACATCTTCAAAGGAGATCGAGGCATTTCTGCCACGAGCCCATGTGCACAGGGTTACAGTATCGCAAAAGCAAAATGGGAATTACTTCCTTAATTTCGGCAACGGCGACGTGAGACCGCTTGCTGGCGAACACGCGTAACAGCATTCTCCCGACCAAACGCAAACGCACTACTCAACGCACTCGCTATCGCCGCGGCCGGAATCGGGCTATTTATATGCACCACCATTTTTTCTGGGTACGTTTGACCGGTGGCCCTGCACACTCATCCACACTCTTTTTCTCTCCCTCTCTTTAAACCCAATCATGAAGCTAACCGCAGCGCACATCCTTGCTTTAGTTTCCTTCCCAGCCTTGGCTTTGGCCGCTGCCAATGACTCTTCGATCACGGTTACTTTGGCGTCAACAAATCCGACTGCTGTTCCCCTTTCTTCCATCAATGCCAAAGAGTCTCCTGCCCCCACCAGCGCATTACCCCCGGCCTATCCTGCCGGTACAAAGCCCTCCTATATTCCCAACGCACCTGGTCTTCCAGATAGTGAGCACAATTCCACACTGCAGAGGAACGAATTTTTAACCTCCCTTGCCGTTTCCCCCTCGTCATCAGTTTCTGGCTTGAGCCCGAATAACTTTCCAGCGCTCGACAAAGCACCCCCCGTGGATTCTCCTCAAGTTCAGCAGTGGATAAAGGAAGTCCAGGCCTCTGGCATTGACATCCCCGACATCCCGCCTAATGTCCTCGGTGGGTGCCTCAACAACACCGCGGCCGCGGCGAACAAGAGCACATGCTGGTGGACTTGTGGTGGTTGCACTCGCGATACTGATATCACAAGTTGCCCCGACAAATTGACATGGGGTCTCTCATACGACGATGGCCCTAGCCCGTACACCACCAATCTCCTCTCATATCTCGGGAAAGCCAACCTCACGGGAACGTTTTTTGTCGTGGGATCCCGAGTCATTTCCCGCCCCACCGTTCTTCAGCAGGAATATATGCTCGGCCACCAACTTTCCGCGCACACGTGGAGTCACACTGCACTCACTACTCAGTCGAATGAACAGATCATTGCTGAACTTGGCTGGACCAAGCTAGTTATTCAGAAGGTCCTTGGCGTTACGCCAAACACGATGAGGCCTCCGTATGGCGATATCGAGTGGGTATTTCCACTCTTCGTGTGGCGTAGTCACCGTCTTGACGATGGTTGCCATCATTCAGCGACCGTGTGCGTGCCATTGCCCAGGCCATGGACCTTACGCCAATCCTCTGGACCACCTACACCACTAACGGGGCCCTTGGCGCTTTTGACACACTGGGTGAGCAACTGTCTTCCTGGCATTTCAACCATTGCTGATATGTGACGCGCCAAGACTTCAATGTCGTAAATGGACTGTCCACCTCTTTCGGTGTCGTTGATCAGTGGGAGGGCATCATGAATACTGTCTCCGCCCTGTCCACTGGCTTCATCGTTCTCGAGCACGATCTATACCAACAAGCTGTTGAGCTTGCCATGGGCTATATCCTTCCTGATGCTCTTGCGCGCAAGCTCAACATCACCTCAATCAACTCCTGTTTGCACCTCCCAATGAGTGATGCCTACGTCGAAACAAATGATAACAGCTCTCACCCCCCACCCAAGGGATCTTCAGCATCCAACTCCAATTCCTCATCAAGTGGTTCCGGCTCGGGATCCGTCAAAAGCGGAGCTGTCGTTGGCGCTGTTGCAAGGATGGATGCTCTCGCTCTTGTCGCAGCCGCCGCCACCGTGCTCGGTGCTGTGGCACAATCCCTCTAGGCTGTACTCACAGTCGTGACTGGTCCTTGATTCTTCATCGCTCTGCACTCACTACATAAGATACCTGGACGTTCTGCACTTCTGCGAGGCGCAAGCCAATGTGCATTCTATACTTACCATCTACTCACTTGTTATGTTGTGTCGTTGCTACGTTTGCGACTTAATAGCTCCAAAGCATTTACCCGCCAAAGTTGCAGCGATGTTGCTCGGTCTTTCTTAGATTAGATCAAGGCATGACATACATTCAATTGTCACTTCACGGTTGCATCGACTTGGAACTTCAAAACTGTCAGGACAACTCGAGACCAGGCAAACCGGAATATATATCAGGGTACTCTAACTCGCAAAAGTCGGATTCGTTATTTGCTCTACGGTACATGCAGATCCCGAGTCGACTGCAACGCATGGCCTACTACGAGCTTCACATGTGCAAATAAGATAGGTATCACAAGAAGGAATGGTCTCTCAAGGCATGGCCTCTCTCTACCTTGCTTTCCACGGTGGAGCATGCTGTTAATGAAGGCGCTTCGCGCCTTGGGTCGCTTCTTTACTGTGACCCGTAGACCTGCGGATGCGACGCCAAAGGCTCGGATTCGGAGGTGGAGCTACGGGTTCATTCGGGGGCGGGACAGATACGGGAACAAATGTCGACGATACGGGGGATAATGGATTGAGCAAAGGCTTGCTCGGAGATTGTGCGCGTGAGGGCTGCGGAGACTTTGCACTCTGGGCGAACACGCGTGCGAGGGCTGCCTCCTCGGGGCTCGTCGGGCTCGACCTGCAGCTACGGTCGTCGTCCTCTGGCCGAATGCTTCCCCCCACTTGGTCGCCTCGCGCGTCCTCTTGCTCGTCTAGTTCGTCCATGCTTGTGCGACCGTCGAGACTCGTCCGCCGCGAGCGACGAAATACCGATTGGGTCGGCGAAGGCATAAACAGGTACGTTGGAAAGTCCCACGAGTCGATCGTGCCGTGCAGGAGGAGTGAAGGTTGTTTGCGGCGTTCCAGACGCTGCGCCAAAGGGGGTAAATCACCTGCAGGCCACCGTCAACCGCCAGCGGGTGAAACGACAAAATGCGGTAAGGTGCATACGAAGTATGGTGCCAACGAGGTGGAAGATTTCTTTGCGTTCCTGAAAAAGGGCATCTGGAGGAGCTGCGCGGCCGTTGGCCTGCGCAGCGCGTTGTTAGTGCGCAACAAAACGTGCAAAGGGGGGTAAATGATGTGAACCGGAGGGAAGGGTCCTTCACAAGGCAACGCTCCACGACTTCCTTGAATGCACGTGAGTACTTGTGCACGCCGCCTTCACGATCGAGGGTGGGTGGCGCGGCCTGCACGCTGCCAACAAACGGCGATCAGATCAAAGTTATACTCAGAATTGATGGAAACGTGGCACGATCACTCACATGTGGGACAAGACGGTACGGGAGGACTCTCGTGACCGGGGCGCACGCCCCTGTGCCAGCTCGAGAGCCGTGATGCCGAAAGACCAGATGTCGGCACTCGAATCGTATTGGATGCCGGAAATGAGTTCTGGCGCCATCCAGCAGGGCTAAGATGTCGTGATAAGGGTCATGTGATATGTGGGTGGAAACAACCGACCGTGCCAACGAAGGAACGGCGTTTGCCGACTTTGGACCGGCGTGGCGGCATAACATCCGGTTCCGGATCAAAGATAACGGCTCGGGATGCCGCATCATTAACGTGCGCGTGGGTGTGATCGTCGTCGTTCAGCGGAGCGGAAACACCAAGGTCGCCGAGGAGCACAGTGCCGTCGTCGTCGATGAGGAGGTTTGCTGCCTTGACATCCCGGTGGATGAAGCCGTTGATATGCAGATAGCTGTCGATTCGTTAAGACGCAATAAACATGAGTGAGAGGAGACGCTTGCTTGAGACCCTCGAGAGCTTGCCTGAGGATGCAGCGCACGACCTCCTCTTCCATGCCGCCCGGCCATGAATACTGCATGACGTCGGCGGCACTGCCCGCATTCATGAGGCGGAGGGCGATGTGTAGTTTATGACCATCCATCCAGCTTCCTCGCACACGAAGAACGTTCGGATGTTTCGAAAGTGACATCAACTGGGTTTCTCTCCGAAGAAGGCGCAGCGACCCGCGGGGAAGTCGGTCGAGGTCGAGAACCTTGAGGGCGCACGGAACAGGCGGATCTTGGGAATCTTTCGGAAGGTATGTCGCATGATACACGATAGAAGACGAGCCAAATCCGATCGGGGGACCGAGTGTATAATCCTCGGCGCGGTCGCTGGGTTGGGGCTATCACGGGGCTACCATGGGAGAAGGCGAGGAATCGATACCTGTAAAGCTGCCACTCGTCCCGGACGGCGCCGATAAAGGTAGTCGACGACGCGGTGAGAAAGTCGGAAGAGCGTGAGAGTGCAGTCATCGTGATAAAGGTGCTGGCCGCGGCACAACAGGCGACACAGGCTAGGCTAGGCACGACGGCACGGATAGGAGTGTCACGTGAGCCTGGTTGTGCAGTGGCTCTTATCTGTTCTGCCTCACCTAAATCGTCCCGTCTCCGCTTTCCCATTTACTATGGCTCCAAAGGATGAGGATCGCCCGCAGACTACAACTACGGCGGATATCTTCAGGTGAAAGTAGCAGATTCGTTCAAAGACGGAAGGTACTCCATCGTCAGGAAGCTCGGGTGCGTCTTGTTTCCCTTTTTTCGACGTCGGCCCGCGCCAATTTGCCTCAGCTGGGGACACTTCTCCACCGTATGGCTCGTCAAGGACACTCTGTAGGTTCCCTTCTTTCTCCTTCGCATGATCTGCGAATCGCCTTATTCCTCGCGACAGGGAGCGTCGTCACTCCGCATTGAAGATCATCAAGTCTGCGGGAAGATATTCGGAGACGGCTCGCGATGAAATAAAATTGCTGCGCCAGATAGTCAACGCTTCCCCGTCTCACCCGGGAAGGGCCCATATTGTCGCCCTTCTCGACTCTTTCACCCACACGGTCTCCTCCACGACCCACATATGTATCACCTTGGAGCCACTCGGCGCCAACCTCCTCTCCCTCATAGAGAAGAACCGTAGGAAGGGCATCCCTCCTTGTGTCGTCAAAAGCATCGCCAGGCAAGTTCTCCTTGGCTTGCAGTATCTTCACGACGAGTGCGACCTCGTGCACACGGATATCAAGCCAGAGAATATTAGTCAGTAACACGTTGCCTTTGCAAAAAAAACAACACGAGCCTGACCTTGTCGTCTTTATCCAGTGATGTGCATACCAGATGTCGAGTCACACATCACCGCTCAGCTCTCCGCCTCACCTCCGCCCCAAACGCACAAACTTCCCATCCCCCCCAATCCTCGCAGTCGCCGCGTGGCCGCCCTCACCGCCCATGCACTTTCGGTCCCGACACGCTCGGTTCACATCATGGAGTCACAGCCTCTATCCACCCCGCCCGATCACCGCCTTCTCTCCCGTCTGGGATCCAGTGCCAGTTTGGGTGCCAGCAGTTACACCGACTCTTTGCTGCGCCCATCCTCCTCTCTTTCCTCTCCGGCGACAAGTCTAGGTAGCGCAATGTCCAAGTTGAAGCTGACGTCCCCGGAGCGCCCGCCCACAGGAGCACCCCTTAAGAATGTTGATCTCCATATCGAACCCCACGAGGCTTCGGCTGCCCGAGTCATGCCCCCGAAACCTTCGTTGCTGACGCAGACAGCGCCTACTCACCCCCATGCATCCCCACCTCCTCGGAAAGATTCTGTTTCGTCTTCTTCCGATTCTCCCTCGTCTCCGAGTCCCTCTTCGTGCTCGTCTTTGTCGTCCGATGGTTCCCTTCCCCCGTTCTACCCTGTCCTTGTCAAGATTGCGGACCTTGGGAATGCCACTCCCTCGAAGCGACACTATACTGAAGACATTCAGACACGGCAGTACCGTTCGCCAGAAGCCATCATCGGGCGGAGCGACTGGAACTGGAAGGTCGATGTTTGGAGCGCCGCATGCGTGGTATGTCTGGATCACGAGGTGCATTTACTACGTGCTGACCGGACTAACTTAGGTGTTTGAGCTGTTGACCGCGGAGTATCTGTTTGAACCACAATCGCAAGGCCAGGTCTTTTCCAAAGACGACGATCACTTGGCACAGATCATCGAGCTGTTGGGTGATCTTCCTCCGTCAGTAAAGCAAGGTGGACGATATAGTCGTGAGCTCTTCGACAATTCGGGAGCTCTGCGCTATATCAAACACCTCAAGCCGTGGCCTCTCAGTCGTGTCATGCGCGAGAAGTATCTGTTCGAGCCGGCCGAGGGGGATGCACTCTGCTCATTTTTAGAGCCGATGCTCGCCCTTGACATGCGTGAGCGTGCCAGTGCTGGCGAAATGGCCAACCATCCATGGTTGGACGTGGACTGGAATGAGGAAGCCACGACGCTCGAGAGCGTTGTGTGGTGAACGGATTGATATTCCACAGGGTCAGTGACAGTGCTGGCAGCTGATGCCTCCTCTCCCTAAAGTGGCAATGTTGGGTCTTTCATGTTTTGGGAGCTATGTCCTTTCCCCCCCATTCCCTATTCCTTTCTGCCCTTACCATATTGGCTGTCAACTAATAGTCCCTTCCAATCAATGTTACTATTAGCAATGTCATGCTCCTGAACACAGAATCACATAACTCTTATTCGCAATCATGTCACGTATGTCGGTAGCTTATCGCATGTGTCCGTGCGAGATTTCAGATCACCCTTGCATAAAGCTTTTGCCTTTGTCTTGCACCCGGGCATTGTCTTAGGTATAATGAATATTCTATGATTGCCAAATACCGAGTACGCGATGTATTACTCCGAAATCCATAAACGGGGCACCTAGCCAATGACGAGCTTGCCTTCCGCCTCATTGAAATCGTGTACAGGAACTTCGAGGTTGAGCTGTAGGAGAAATGGGGAATAAACAAGTGCCGACGCGGAGTGATTTGGAGCATGTAGACTCACGGGGGCGGGACCCTTGCGGATACGGCCAGCTGGGTGAGTAAGTTGATCCGTCAGCCAAAGTATTTTTAGTCCCAAACTATTCAACCACGCACAGATGTCGTAATGAGAACCATGGCACGGGCAGAACCTACGGCAGCATCAAAACCGGTGAGTGAATCAATGCCGGCAAAGCATGACAGGGAAGGTGGAGGGGTATGCCGTCTCTCGAAGGCATAATAAAAAATAAAATAAAAATAGAACGCACCATCCTCCGAAATCGCCCGACTCGCCGATGGGCACGCAACCCAAGTGGGTGCACACGCCGAGCATGACGAGCCACTCGGGCTTCTTGACGCGCGCGTCGTCCGCCTGCGGATCGCGCAGCGCCTTCCAGTCGACGTGGCGCGCCTCGTCGATCTCGCCCTGCGTGCGGTGGCGTATGAACACGGGCTTGCCGCGCCACTTGATGATCGCGTTCTTGCCCTCCGGGATGCTCGCCAGCTCGACCTCGACCTTCGCCAGCGCGAGCACGTCCGCCGACGCGGACATCGTGCCGAGGAACTCCGCCACGGACGACTTGGCCACGGACGCGGAGAGCACGCCCATCGACCCGATCACGAAGTACGACAGCGCGCGGTTCGCCGCGGGCGAGGACGCTTGGTATGCGCTTAGGTCGGGCACTTCGGGCGCGTCGCGCCGCGGCGCTGATACGTGCATCGTACGCTGCTGCTGGAAGACGCCGCTTGATGCAGTGACTATATAATGTGTTTTTTCGTTTGTGAGGCAGGTGCGACGTGGATGTCAGTGGTGTTTTGAGGTTGAGGGCAGAGAAAAAAAAAACCGGGGGGAAAGAGAGAGATGGACGTACCTGTCGTGAAGGACTTGTTTACCAGACCATTCGACGAGAGCTGGTACCCGCCGGCCCATTTGGGGGGTACGTCGGTGCGACTTGCGTGGCCATGATGTGCATCGGGGGTCCGCGCGGATAAATTAAGAGACGGCGCGTGAGGCACGCCTGATGCGAGCGTGCGCACGGTTGGTGGGAGGGTTGCGTACTTTTTTGCTGCTTGTAGGACAGCCATTCGAGAGGATCGGGGACAAGTAGGTTGTGAAGAACTTTCAAGTGGGGTCACCAACACTGTCACACAACGTCACACTCCCGGTTGCCCCCGGCCTCTTTGTATATGGACATCGGTCTGCAGTGGCTCAGCCTATTTGCTCGTAAATACATCCCCTCATATTTTGTTTTATCTACCAGGCGACGACCAGCATATCCGGTACCTGCGCGACGCACTCTCAGAAGCGGCGAAATGCGTGCCCACACCGACGGCGTTTTGCGTGGGCTGCCTCTTGGTTGCGCGCTATCCCACGATCGCAGAGCCGCCCGTCGTGCTCGCGACGGGCTATTCGCGCGAGCTCGCCGGAAACACGCACGCGGAGGCCAACGCGCTCGCAAAGGCGCGCGACCTCTCCTCCGAACAGCTCTCCGAGATGTTTTCGAGCTCTGAGGGCGCGCCCAGCATCGACGACCTGCTGGCCCACACCGACGTCTACACCACGCTCGAGCCGTGCTCCGTGCGCACCTCCGGCCTCGCGCCCTGCGCGGACGCATTGGTCGCGGCCAAAGTGCCGCGTTGCTTTATCGGCGTCGGCGAACCGGCCGACTTTGTGCAGTGCGAGGGAGCGCAGAAACTGAAGGCTGCGGGTTGCCAGGTCATATGGGTGAAAGGACTCGAAGAAGAGTGTCTAGCGGCCGCAAGGAGAGGTCACCAGACGTGACTTTTGACGAGCCGACCTCTCGTATTATAATGCTATCACCACCGTCTCGATACTCAACGTGCAACGCTACGTTTTCCCGTCCTTATCGTCGCCCTTTAGATTGGCTAGTCCTAGATTCTTCCATTCGTCTTTCTCCATGAGACCACTGGCTCTTCATGTTAGCACGTACCCAGTTGGACACGAATGACGCACTTGTGCATTCTACAGCCCAAATACTCCCTATTCAGGTGCCGACATTCGGAGGAAGTGCTCGAGTTCCTTTTCAGACACTCCAGATACTGGGTCATAAATGCCTTGCATTCCCCTGAGGAGACCCCATTAAAACAACATTGGCTCGACCTGGTGTGAACGTATGAACACAGACCATAGTGATCGAGAGGGAACGACCCCCTGTTGGGCGGAGTAACCTTGAATCCAGTCGAGATGGACGGGGGGCGTCCGAACGACATCGCGGTGCCGAGATGACGCAAGATTGCAAAACTGATTCTGATTGCAATCCTAAATGACAAATCAAATTGTGTCATGCACTCTAGGCTTTAATCGTTCTCGTTCGCATCCTCCTCGCCGCTGCCCTCATCTCCATCCCCCTCGGGATCACGCGAGCTTGGGCGCTGTGATGGCCCCGCCAGAGAGTCACCCCCCCTGACCGTGCCACTCTTCAACATGACGATCTCTTTTAGCCAGCCGTTCTCTCGTCTCAGATCAGCCGCTTCCTGCTCTAATTCATCAACACGCCCCGTTAGATCCGATACCGTGTGTTCAAGATTGTGCGTCCTGATCTTTTTCTTGACTCGGAAGCGTGCTATGCACAGAAAGACAGATGGGTGAGTAAGGATCCTCGAGGGGCCACGCTTATCCACTACATACCCGAGGCGGCAGTATTCCGTCGACGTTTCTCCTCGGCAGTCGCTTCGGTGTCGACTGGCGCACCTTCCTGGCCCTGCGCAGGTGTGAACGTTTGAAAGCTCGATTCTCCGGGGGTAGTAGTGATGGGCGTGGATATCTGTGGGGTTGGGTACGGTGCACTCGCAGGAGGGTAGTTACCACCCGAGGGAAAGAGCGGCCCAAACGCTTGCGGGTACTGGGGTACACCTATTCCATGAGATGTTGGAGGTTGAGTCAGCGGCCACGGTAGCTGGGACGATGGCTGCGGGGGAACAGCAGAAGGAACTTGATTGAGATCTCGGGAGAGGCCTTGCTGATGGTGGGCCATAGACTGAACTAGAACAGGATAGGCGTCCTGTATGGTGCGTAGAGCACGAGCCACCTCCTCGAGGTTTCCTGGCCCACTTGGGGGCACAGATGGCTGTTGTGGATGCCATCCTCCAGTGTGACTCTGAAAGGTGGCCTACAACGCGTATTACCCTTGGTCAGGGCAACATGTGGCCAGTAAGGAAAGCTGACGCACGCTACTGGAGCTGGGAACGGCGCTTGCCTGAGTAGACGGTACGTTGGCCGAGTGGTGGGCACTGTTGGGCCTGCCTCTACGAGTGCTTCCGGTCGGAGGCTGAGAGCGAGGTTGAGATCTCTTGTCCATTCCAAGAGAGGACGTAAGAAGATTCCAGAGGTCCAATTCAGCCTGCAGACTAGGAGGACTTAAATATGTAGGGGTGCTGGTGCTTGCAGGGGTGCTGGGCTCGGAGTCCACATTCAGCATTCTAAGGGGTGTGAAAAAAGGGATACCATCTAGGTAAATCAGGATCGGGTTAAGAATGAGACCAGCCAGCGAGGACGTCGAAGGGCATGACATGACGAGGTCGGGGGTGATAAATTCGCAATACGGGCACAAAATGGCGACAGCATTGGATAAGGCAATTATCAATCGGTTGGAAGTTCTGCTCAGCCCCTCCTCTCGTTACCTACCCTCTCCGGCATCCAGCCAATTGGCCTACGGGCGTAACACTCGTCTGCTAGATTTGATTCGGGGGGTGCAGGGCAGGGCAGGGCAGGGCAGGGCAGGCACAGTGGTGTCGTTCTGAGCGAATTCTGGACAGATAAATAATGAACTCGACCGATTGGCGTGGCGGCGCCTCGCAGCCATCCTGTGATGTGATGGGGGACGATGGCTTCGAGAAGATACGCAAGCCGTTTAGGAGACGGCGAGCGTTGAATGAATGAATGCTACTCAATTCCAAATTCATTTGCAAAACCGTATTTTTTTTGGTGTGCATACTGTCGCGTGCTCTCGTAGACGCACGTGCCGTGACGCGTCCCTTGGCTTGGCCAGCCAGGAGGAGGGGTGTAATCTCGACGGTCACCATGGTCAGTACCCTCCCTCTTTGCCACGGCCGTGCCCGAGTCCGTTTCTCATGCTCGCCCAGCTCGTAAGAATCAGATCCAGAGACGGCAACTTCCGCTTCGAGTTGCAGCCCACATCTGACATATCCGAGTTGGCGACAAAGGTACTGTCTGTTCATTCCCTGCACATTGCGGTCTGATCCTTCTCCCTTACAGATATTAGAAACGACAGAGAATGCTGATCCTGCCACGCTTTCCATATCCAACCAGCCCAGAGGGAACGAGGCTCTTGTATCCTCCTTGAGGGGAAGGAGTTTGAAATCTTTGGGAATCGGGTTAGTGAATGTGAATGGATCGCTCATCGCCGTTCTTCTCGCTCATCGAGCCGCTTTTAGACACGGAGAGCTTGTTTTTGTCTCGTACGCCCAGCGACCTACTCCTGGTACTTCCCAACAAGCTCCCGAGAAAGCTGTTACGTCGTCTAGAGGTGCCACCTCGTCGGCAAGCCGACCTTGGGAGAGTGCCAAAGAAGGGGCCGTAGATCAACATTGGCGAACCAAGGATGGGAAAATTTACAGAAGTAGGGACACTAAATTCTGCAAGCACGGAGCCAACGCCATGTGTGATTATTGCATGCCGCTGGAGCCATATGACCGGAAATACCACCAGGATCATAACATAAAGCACCTCTCCTATCACGCCTACCTCCGCCAACTCACACCCAAGACTTCCTCCGCCGCAGCTGCCGCATTACCGCCATTGGTAGAGCCAGATTATCGCGTAAAGGTGCCTTGCCCAACCGGCGGCCATTCAAACTGGCCCGCAGGAATATGTACGGCGTGCCAGCCCTCGGCGATCACACTTCAGAGCCAGCCCTTCCGCATGGTAGATCACCTGGAGATTGCCTCCACGGGAATTATCGATGGCTTCTTGAAGGCGTGGCGTTCCACGGGTCTGCAACGCTTCGGCTGGCTCATTGGACGATACGAGCCTTATGACGAGGTACCGATGGGGGTAAAAGCCGTCGTCGAAGCCATCCACGAACCCCCACAGGAAGGCGAGCTCGATGGGCTATCGCTCGAATTACCTTGGGCGGAAGAGCCGCGCATACGAGCGCTAGCCGGGTCTGCCTCGGCGCCGCTCACCATCGTGGGCTACATCTTCACAGACCTCGATCCGACGCCGGAAGACCGCACGAAGAACGTGTACAAGCGGCACCCGGGCTCGTTCTTCCTCTCCTCCCTCGAAGTCCTCTTCGCCGCCCATCTGCAGGCGCAACACCGCACTCCCTCGCGCAGCTCGCCCTCCGGTTACTTTGCTTCGCGACTCTTGACGGCAGTTCTGACTGGGACCGAGGATGGCGCCGTGGACATCGCGGCATACCAGGTGTCGGAGCAGGCGGTCGGCATGCTGCAGGCGGACATGATCGAGGCTAGCGTCGACCCCGGCGTGGTGCGCGTCAAGGAAGAGAGCCGTGGTGAGAACGGCGCGAGGGCGCGATACGTGCCCGATGTCTTCTTTCGATACCGCAACGAATACGGGATCGAAGTCAAAAAGAGCGCCAAGCCCGCGTTTCCGGTGGAGTACCTGCTCGTCAATGTGCGTCCTCGCCGTCTGTTCCTGAGATGATAGAGACTGAAACCCCCCTCCTACCCACCCCCCTTCTTCACGTGTTACTTACCGTACAGGTCACGCACGGCTTTCCGCAAAACCCATCGCCCGTCTTCCGCTCACATCACTTTTCGATCGAGAACCGTCCGGGTATCGAGGAACAATCGACCGAGCAGATGATGCGTTCGCTCAACGAAATCCGCGCACCCGACGTCCAAACGAGCCGACAAGGCGGCAGCGACGGCGACACCCACCGCCGCCGCACCGAGCTTGCAAAGTGGCTCAGCGATTGGCATCTCGTCGCTTTCCTGGATACTTCCGGGCTCTTCTCCGAGGTACGTTTGCGTCCCACGTGTCTCTGGACGTTTTCTCTATCCCACTCCCGCACACCGAGGGCTCACTGCTTTACCACGCCCAGGCCGACGCAAAAGTGCTGGTTCGTGTGGCTACTGCGCGGAATATCGACGATCCAGCCGTGCTCGACCCACTATTGGAGACGGAGAGCTGGCAGACCCTCACTACATTTGCGCGTGAGAGCGGTAAGTCATCAATTAATATACCCCACGATCCCTCGCATTGCCATCGCGCTCACGTTTACTTTGTCCAAATAGCTCCACCTGCACGTCCCACACAACCCCCGCCGGATAGACCGCCAGCTCGTGCTTTGGATGAAGACATCCCACCCGAATTGTTCAATGATGCTGCGACATCTGCCAGCGGACGCGTGTGCCCGCATTGCACCTTTGAAAATGCGCACGGCGGAAATGACTGCGAAGTGTGCGGACTGCCCTTGTAAAGGTTGAAGGAAGCGTCATGCTAGAAAGAAGGGATGCGCCTCGAATTGTGATAGTGTTCGTAGCATGTTGTACGTTTAAAGACAATTTACTCATAGACTCTACCCTATGGCCATAAGAGTTCGCCTATCTGTAATCCCAAGTGATGCTTCATACGCCCACGTCCAAAGCGTAATACCGTAACACAGAAACACAGGGCAGTGCCTAACTGGAAATAACATGAAGAATAGGAGGGATAGTACAAGTTGAGTGGATTTGTGGTAGCTATTTCAGAATATAGTGCTATGCGTGTCCGCGTCACTTTGCTCGAGCTGCTGGCTTGCTATTACTGCCGAAGCATCCACCACACCGTAAATGTGACGCCACACAGCACACCAATGGCGCGCAAAACGAGCACGACAACAAGGGCTTTGCGCACGGCAGCGTAAAACGTCGTCAACGCAGCACCAGTCCAGTTGACCCTATGCGTTGTGGCCGTGGCGTGTGAACACCATCATAGACATGGTAACATGGTAACTAACATACCGTGTGTCATTCGCACCACCTACTCGGAGAGACGCTTCCCAATTGCGGATGACCTGACGATAACGTTTTCCAAACACCCTACACGGACATGACATTTAGATTTTAAGGTGAGACGATCACATTTTTATGCATTGGTAAACGTACCAAATCCAAAAATTGACATCCGGATAGGAGAACCGAGGAAAGACGCTCGTCAAGCTTGGAGGAGCATTGATCCTCCCTCTTATATTCTTCTTGTTGCCCTGCTCATACCAATCATCCTCCACCACATCGTCCACGCCCATGAGTTTATCGGAGTCCCATGGCATTAGGGGTACGCCGGGGGTGGGAGACATATAGGACAAGAGATCGAGGGTCATACCAAGCGACAAGCCCCAAAGCTTGAGGGCCTGAGGCTCAGCGTTGTTGGCACGGGTGTAGAGTGACGCAGAGGCGGGATGAAGGGCAGGATTGAGGGCGCCTGTTTCGGCTTGGAGAGAACGGCGTACGCGCTTGTCATCAAGCGAACCGGTAGTAGCTAGAACAGTGTTTGATAGTACGAGGGCAGGAAACTGCATACTGCCCACAAGAACACGCATGAGGGGACGAAGTACACGAGAGTGTCTTGGCGCAAGTCGCGAAGCAGTGTCGACAGTGACCGTGGACCAGAAAGGTCGAGAGAAAGTGTTTGGACCGGTGCGCTCTGGATAGAGCGCATTCAACGGTACCCAATGAAGGGTCGTTTCAAGAATGGGCTCAGTGGGTGCTTCGGTTGGTGTGAGTTGAAGGAAAACTTGGAAAGGATTAAGTAGGATGGAAGACAAGGAACAAAGAAAGGTAGCTGACCGAAGGGTGAAAGGATCATGAGGAGACGTTTACCAAGAGAGGTCGTAATCTCTCGGTCGTCGAGCTGGCCCACACACGTGTAGTCACTTTCGGCAAGGTCAAGGCCTATTTCCTCCCATGTTTGACGCATGGCTGGGTGAAAGAGTAGAGCGATGAGTAGGGTCGCGGAGAAGGGGGTGAGAGGGTGAGAGACTGAGTACCAGTATAGAGACTGCCTTCGTCGCCTGTTCTGTACGACCGCCGGGGAAGGCGACATGAGCATCCCGGGTGTTCTCGTTGATATCTGCGTTCTCTGGTTTCTGACGGCGGACAAATAGGATCTCGGGACGCGCAGAAGGATGCTTTACCCAATCAAAGTCGAAAAATTGGGTGAGAGAAGGAGCAGCGGTGGGTTTTGGAGGGGGGGGGAAGTTGGGAGGAGGAACGACGCGTATGATGAGGGCTACTGCGGCGCGGCGGGGTTCTACGGGAGTGTATTAGGATGAGAATGTGGAGGAGGAAAAAGACGAGACCTTACGAGTTGGGGGAGAGGCGATGACCCTCGGGTGGGTTGAGCGGATGCGATGCAACGCGCGAGAGAGGAGACGAGTGCGGGTCGAATAGTCGACCGACATGGTGGTGAGGAGGAAAGTTGCATGGGGCTGGCTATTTAATCGGTTGGGGAAATGGGGAAATGACGTCATCAACTACAGCTCTGCCCACCCCGCCTCGTCCGCGCCCCCAGTGGCCACGCCGAGCACAAAGACGATCACGCCTGCAGCCAGTCTCATGCCCAGTCCCCGGTAGAGCTGCCCCAACCCCGTCCTTCGCCATGCGCTCACGTGCTCCTCTCTCTTCTTTTCCTCCTCCCCTTCCTTTCCTTTCCCTTTCTTCCGTCCCCCCACCCCTCGTCCCACCGGCAAGTCGGACCGTTCCTCAGTGAGAATGTGCCATAACGCGTCCACAACGCCATTATACGGTATCGGTCGCTTCTCTACGCACGTCTTCAGAGGCTGTGCCCGTCCTCGTACCTGGACTTGAAGTCGCCGCCGCACGGTCTCAAATGGTAGCGTCGCTAGTAGTCCAACACAGCTGCTTGCAAATTCGACCACCCCCCATGCAGCCGGGCTGCTCTCGATCGAAACGAGGGTCCCCGGGAAGAGTCGTGCAGCAAGCAGTGGTGGCAACCCTAGCGAGATCAAGGGTCGAATCGTGTTGTCCAAAATCGTCGGAATGAGTAGGTGTGGGTGTAGGTACAGACCCCACACGCCTCCTTCGTCTCGCGTGACTTTCCGCAGAGCGTCAATCGGTCCTGTATACGTCCTATGTTGTGGGTTGAACGATTGTACTATGAGACGCGTCCGGACGAGGTCCAGAGGGGACAGAATGAACCCAGTGATGAGATGAGAAGCCACCGGGATGAGCAGTGAGGTAGAACCCCCGGGAAATATGTATGGCGAGGCCAAAGTGGGACTAAATACACTTTGTAACGCGTTGTGGATCAATGGCTGCATCGCTGACGAGAGCATGTCAGCGACGCATTCGGTGAGCAACCCCTAGTGGCAATCACCAAGGTTCAGTCAGTATCGCGTTATAATCAATGGCATGTCCGTGATGCGTACCTTTCCACAGCGCGATCCATCCTTCGCCGCGAAACCGGCCAATGTTCTTCATCATGCCCCACACTCCATCTGCGCTTCCAACCGGAATGACATAGTCTGGGCGCGTACTCTCCTCCATCACATTCTTCCGCACAATATATCCGCGCTCATCCGCGGGACGCGGAGCGGGATAACGCGACGGACCCGGGTTGAGTGGGTCTGTGAAATAAGACTCTTCACCGGAGTCATCGTCGCTTATCTGCAAAAGAACAGTCGGTCAGTTGGGAACGGATCGGATCGAGTAATGGGTAAACACCAAGTATACCTCTTCTGCAACTTCCTCCGTTGCGGGCTCCGTATCGTCAATTTGTTCCGCATCCCTCGGAACCCACTGCACCTGTAAGAGGCACTTTCCGACTTCCCATGGCATCGCGATGGCTGTGGTCGTGTACCCCAGTGCAGCACTGGCGATGAGCGTTTTGAGAAGGAGGCCCAAGTCCAGTCCCCCTGGCTCTACTAGTGCTGGAGAGAGTTCAAAGAAAGAGTTTTGCACTGGGCGAGAAGAGAAATTATGAGTGGGGGTGTTTAACATTCGTGGAGGCGGTGATGCGCTGGGAGGTGGACTGGTCGAATTTGCAGGAGTGAAAGACCATGTTGGAGAATGTGAGCTGTAGAGATCTCGGAGAGACGACGGGTTGCTCATGGAGGAAAGTATGAATTAGTGACTTGGAAACGGCAACTCAACGCGGGTGCAGTAGCGAGGGGAGATACGGTGTTACGAGGAACAGAATGGCATTCGCACTTGAGCTTGCAATTGCAGCCGCGCGAACGTGTGTGGCACGTCTGTTTCGCCTTGTTTGGCTCGTCATAAAGTCGGCTTACGGCAGTTGAGCTTACTACTCCTGACTGCCTGCCCTCACGGATGCTGGGTGACACGCTCATAATTCGCTCCCGAGTCAGGCCAGATGGACTCGGTGCGGTAGGGTATCCGTAATGAAGCAGCACCGTGGATGGGTGGCAGCGGAGGGAAAGGATGCTTGGCCAGTCAACTGCCAAATACGATACGATAGTCTGCGAGCATCGGGCATTCATCGAATCGAATATGCATCATATCTGTCAGATCCGAGACGCCCGTAAAGGGGCGCTATCACAGCCCCTCGGAGAGGTGAGCGCCGAGCTGAAAATAGTGACAGGCGTGCGGCAGTGGCGGTATCAGCAGGTTTGTTCCAATGCGGCAGAAGCGAAGACAATGTCAATATTTTTCGTGACGTGGAAGCCCAGTCAGCGAGGAGGCGCTAAGGATTGCTCTTTTGGGGATGTGATGTCAACGTGGATACGCATGGCGGGGTGCAATCCTATGCACCAAAATAATCGCTAGTCTGCGCACCACGCACCACGCCCATGCCCGGCCTCGAGCCCAGCCCTATTCATATCAAGGTTTAAACGTCACTCTCTCCCCACTTTCGTCGTCCTCCTCCCTTCCTACTACTCCTTTCTCCCTTCCCATGGCATCCTCCTTACCCCCGAGCGCCTTGTCCTCGCCCGAGGCTAGCCGTGCCCATGATCAAGCCAACGACATCGTCCAAAGGGATGCTGCAAGAGGAAATGTCGCCGTTCACTCCTTTGACCCAGAAGCCCCTCCTGCAGAAAAGGCCGCCGCCGCAGGAAAGGCAAGGTCGCAATTAAACAGCATCGCTCCGAACAAACCCAGCAATGGGGTCAAGGTCGGCTTCTCCTTTATGATGGGCCTGCTGCGGAATACTAATTTGCTTCTCTTTCTTGCAGAGGTCGCTGTCGACCCTGGTAGCGATGGTCTCATTCCCACCATCACAATTGAAGACGTAGACGAGAAACCGGCCAAGGACGTCCCTCCAGTTCCAGGTGAACTGCCCGCCTCGAAGGCCGCCGCCATCCCCGACTGGTACAAAGTCGGCTGGCGTGCCTTCACAGACCTGGACAAACCTTTGGAGGCCGACGATCAGAAACAACTTCGTCTCATGAACTCCTGGCTTTCTGAACAATATTATGGTGAATGGTACTACAACGCTGGAATAATAATCTTCGTATGTCACTCCACCGCATATATCCCAGCGAGTGCGCTCATGTTCAAAATCCTCCCCTCTCGAATATTAAAACAAGGCCGTACTCGCGGCACACTTCATGACCCGTTTCAGCCTTGGTTATGGCTGGCTCTTCATTCTCTTAGCCACGTGCAGCACCTATTACACCACCTCGATGGCTCGTGTACGACAACGTGCGCGCGATGACATTCAACGTGAACTTGTCAAGACGAGATTGGCGTCAGAGCACGAATCCGCAGAATGGATGAACCAATTTTTGGAACGCTTCTGGCTCATCTACGAGCCGGTCCTCTCTGCGACGATCGTTGCAACCGCTGATCAGGTCCTGAGCACAAATTGTCCACCCTTTCTCGACTCTCTTCGTCTTTCGGAATTCACTCTTGGCAACAAAGCCCCCCGAGTAGACAAAGTCCGCACATTTCCAAAGACAGAGACCGATGAAGTCATGATGGACTGGGGCTTCTCATTCACTCCAAATGATGTTTCGGACCTGACTCCGCGCCAGGCAGCCACGAAGATTAATCCGAAGGTCGTTCTCAGCATCCGAGTAGGCAAGGGACCAGCCTCCGCCAAGTTCCCAGTCTTGGTAGAAAACATGACCTTCTCTGGGCTTTTGCGTATTCGTCTCAAACTGATGAGCAATTTTCCTCACGTACAAACGGTGGATGCTTCCTTCCTAGAGAAGCCCTTCGTCGATTACGTGCTCAAGCCTATAGGAGGCGAGACCTTTGGTTTTGACATGATGAACGTATGCGCGCGACTGTGTATCTTCCATCCTCTCATTTACGAATGGACGCACGCAGATTCCCGGCTTGTCTTCCTTCATCCGTGAAATGATCCACTCGATTCTCGGCCCCATGATGTACGATCCGAACGTGTTTACACTCAATCTCGAACAGTTACTCTCCGGGGCTCCGGTTGATACGGCGATTGGTGTCGTCAAAGTCACCGTTCATGGCGCACGCAGCATCAGTGCAAACAAGATCGGTGGTGGAACGCCCGACCCATATGTTACTTTCAGTATCAACAATCGTTCACAGTTGGCAAGAACGAAGTACAAGGACAACACGTTAGTACTTTTGCGCCGATTCGCGCACGCACTAATCACGTACATTTCCATAGGCACAATCCGACGTGGAATGAGTCCAAGTTTCTACTCGTTAATGGTCTCACAGATAATCTCGTCCTTACCATCATGGATTACAACGAACTTCGAAAGGACACAGAGATCGGTGCATGCATGTTCGAGCTCGGGAAGCTTTATGAGGATGCTACCCAAGAGGACTTGTCCCTCCCCATATTAAAAGATGGCAAGCAGAGGGGAGATTTGCGCTTTGATGTATCGTACTTCCCTGTACTCAAACCCCAGGTCAACGAATCGGGAGTAGAAGAGCTCCCAGAGTCGAGTGAGTTTTGGATCCTCAATTTCGCCGATTTTTGGCACATTCATAATCGCGCTCGTAGGCGTGGGCATCGTGCGATTCACTGTTCACCAGTGCAAGGACCTTGACACATCTGGGATGCGCGGGGCTGATTTGAAGCCCTATGCCAACGTCTTCCTCGGCAACTCTCCCACCCCATTTCATGCTACTTCCCGCGCTAAGCACACCTCACAACCGGTTTGGGAATCCTCGACAGAATTCCTATGCCCAAATCGCTCGTCTTGTATTATCACGGTAAAGGTAGTCGATGACCGTGATTTCGCGAAGGACCCTACCATGGGGTACCTGTCAGTGCGCCTCCAAGATCTGTTGGAAGCACGCCAGGAGGCAGGCCGTGACTGGTGGCAACTCAGCGGATGCAACTCTGGTCGCCTGCGTCTGACAGCAGAATGGAAGCCCTTGAACATAGCTGGGAGTCTGTATGGCGCAGATCAATACACACCTCCAATTGGGGCGGTCCGACTCTGGTTGAAGAACGCCACAGACGTGAAGAACGTTGAGGCGGCGCTTGGCGGCAAGGTGCGCCGAAATATGCCAAGAATCTTGGTCTCATTTACTCACCGTGCCGCATCACCCAGAGCGATCCCTATGTCCGTGTATTGGTTCACAACATCGTTCAGGCTCGTACAGAGGTCGTCAGCAACAGTAAGTTAAACTCTTTGCGGCCTGTACAGGAGTGATGGCTTACTTCTTGGTAGATCTCAATCCTAAGTGGGATCAGATCATTTATACACCAGTACACTCGCTCAAGGAGACCCTTCTTCTCGAAGTGATGGATTATCAGAACCTCACCAAAGATCGGTCTCTGGGCACTGTCGAGGTCAAGGTCAGCGAGCTTGCCCAAGAGAAAAAGGACGTGGACGATCCCCGTTTTGCTTTCGAGTCTATGGGCAAGAAGGACAAATCCGAGCCAATCCGCCTTGACAGAGGAAACCAATACAAGGGTCAGCTACATTTTCTCGCCGAGTTCTTGCCTGCGTTTGCACTTCAAGGTTTGAAATTCGACACTGGCCCGAATGAGATCCAGTCAGTGATCGAAGTTGTCGAAGACGGCGGTGATGACGACGGAGACTCTACGTCCTCATCATCTTCGTCGAGCGAGGGCGAAGGGTCCACTAGGGCAGTAACCACTACGAAGCCGATAGGCTTGCCCAAAAATTCCGCGAAGAACGCACAATCTAAGGACACTCAAGCCGCAGCTTCAACGAACGCTACCGAGGCTAGAAAGTCGACGAGCACCCGCGAGGGATCCCCGTCAAGTGGTGAGGTCCACTCTGCCGATGGAAAGGATGGCGCGAAGCAGAAGAGCGAAGGTATCCGGATGTCGAAGGACGAGCTTCTCGTACACCGTAGGTGGCGGATACACCCTGAGACACCTCATATAAATCTTGGCCACAGAGTCTGGGATCATCGTTTTCTACGTAAATCTGGCGAGCTGCTCTCCAGGAAGGGTCGATTGGAGGTCCTCCTCGATGACGGGTACTGGCCTGCGTTTAGTACCACCCGCGCTCGTGGTCACCACATGGCGTGGCTACATGTTGGTGAAGGCTTTCTGAAGGAGATCGACTTCGGGCGGGTGTGGCTCCGGCTGAACGAGGCCGATGAAGGAGAGAAAGATAATGTTTTTGGCGAATGGAAGGGCGATGCGAAGGCATTCCTTTCTCAAACTTTGGTGCGCACTTCCTCGCTGCTTTCAAATAACACAGGCCATGAAGACCGCGCACCATTCTATAGGGTTCTCCGATCAAGTTTGAACTGGTCAACCAAGATGACAACGTGATGGGAGTAGTTGAGATTGAGACCCGATATGTCCCGGTACCTGTGGTGTTGGAACCACGAGAAACCGTGAACAGTAAGCCACTCTCTTTCACCTGGCTTTATGCGCGCACATTCGTTCCTCTATAGATCAAGGTGCCCTACGTGTAACCTTACTGAGTGGTCATGACATTCCCGCCGTCGACCGTGGGGGCAAATCTGACCCGTTTGCCATCTTCACCTTGAACGGAGAACGTGTCTACAAATCTTCAACAAAGAAAAAGACACTCAATCCCGAATGGCACGAAGATTTTCCAGTTTCTGTGGTACGTATTCGCACATGGGAATGGCAATGCGCGCAATAACAATCCACGTCCAGTCGTCACGTGTTGGCTCGGATTTCCAGGTCGAGATATTCGACTGGAACCAAATTGACCAAGCGAAGTCTCTTGGAATTGCAAAGATTAATTTGGAAGACATCGAGCCTCTCATTGCCATCGAGCACAACCTCGCACTATCTTCGGAAAAGCGTGGGAACAAGGGCCACGTCAAAGTCAGAATGGTTTTCGAGCCTGAAATCATCATGAAGTCCCGCAAGAACACGTCGACATTCTCCGCGGCGGGGCGTACTATGACAGCTATCGGAAGTGCACCTATCCATGCGGGGAAAGGTGTTCTACACGGCGTCGCCGGTGTCTTTAAGCGCGGAAGGGATAGCGAAGACGAGCACACCCCCTTCCACTTTGGTTTGGGCACACACCCAGAGCCAAAGGCCATTCCCGACATTCCGGGTACCCAAGTGTCCCAGCCCGTCGGAGACGGCGTTGCCGCTGTCCCCTCTGGCACTAATGGACACAACAACATTCCCTCGGAACACGGGATTTTGAGAGTGACAGTTCTGGACGCTAAGGATTTAACGGGCGGCCTGGACGTGAAGCCGTATGCTGTGGTGCGAGTTGGAGAAAAAGAATTCAAAACAAAACACGCTGGTAAAACCGTTGCTCCTGAATGGTGCGTCTGTTCGGAAGCGCTTGAGCTTTGAGCTACCCTCATTCGCCTTAGGCACGAGACCTTTGAATTCCTTGTTGGGCCCTCAAACCCCAAGTTGTACATCTTAGTCTTCGATCACAAGACTCTTGGGAAGGATAGGCACTTGGGGGAGGCAGAAGTTGATGTAAGTAGTAAATATAACAACAACCATATCTGAAGCCAAAACCCCTCTCTTCAGATTTGGCAACACTTACAGCCGGTATCCAACTCTACCGCCAATGTCGCTGTAGAGATAAAGAATGGCCACGGCGTCATGACGCTACGACTCGCCTTCAGCGCTGAACCTGTTACTCTTGGCCGTAAATCAAGTGTTTCTTCACCCGAACATAGCGGAGGCGGGACTCTCACGTCACCCTCACGGTTCAGTTTGAGAGGTAGGCGACCTGAAAAGGAGGAATAGATCAGATGTCCTCCCCCCATTTCTCCTTCACGTTTCAAGCATACTCTATCTGGTGGACTCTTAATTTATCTCGATGCGAGATATCAACTGGTGTCATAGTGGTCGCATTCAGGGCTATTCATTGTACATTAAGCTCATGTGTATGACTGCCGAATCTACATTATTCATCGTCGTGATTTCGATGCCCACAGGAAGGATTTGTCGAAATTGCAAATTGGAGCGCGTGGGCGCATCTCGGACATCCGGACCGGATAGATAAGATATCCGAGACGTCGGACTATTATTACATACAACATGTTTTATGGACAGAACCTACAGTAGCTCGCTCATCTGATAGTAACCTACTCTAGTTTAGCACTGAACCTAGTGACATGTATCGTAGATAGTTTGGCTCTCTTTCGTTCCCGAGCGCGCGAATCGAGGTCGCTGCCGCATTCGGTGTTCCGGCGGCGCCACTCATTAGGCCGGGTTTCACACTTTATCGTGTGAATCGTAGGACGAAGAGGTGTTCTCGACCGGCTCTGCGTTGCAAGACGATCTAAAGGCTCGGGGTCAGAAGACAAAACTATACAGATCAGGGGGGGGACGAAATCTACTACCTCGCTTTGCAGCGAGAAGGCCTTTGACATGAATTCCTGGATTTTGGGGACATTATTTTGCTTCACAGAGACCAGGTAAAAGCGCCCTCGGGGCGAGAGTAGATCCTATAAATAGCGTGAATGACGCGCGGGGGGGGGGTGGGGTGGGTGACCATAGGACGTCAAACGCAGAAAAAAAAACACGCTACATCGACTTGTCTCAGGAGCGCATCCGTCACCTGCATACCGTCTGCGCCCCCTGCCCAAGAGCCAGCGATGCCTGCGGCGCGCTGTGCGGCGTCCGCTCCTCGTCATACGTCGGCACGTACGGGGGGTTAAACACGAGGACGTCGACCGCGTGTCCGAGGCGGCTCGTCAACGGACGCGCGAGCGACGCGAGCAGCGGTTCGACCGGGATCTATAAACGACGAATTGTCAAAAAAACAAACGAACCGTCAACAAATTGATGATTGGATAAGATGAGGAGTGGTGAAAATCAGCCAGGGAGATGGATGTATGGAGTGAGTGGGTAAACGGGTAACGGTATGAAATGGCCGCACCCTGTTTTGGGACCCGGTACGCGCGGTACAGTTCGTTGCGTGCGGATTGATGTCCGTACAGAGGAAGACTGGAGGTAAAAAATGAAGGGGAAATGAGAAAAGAAAAAAAAAAAAGAAAAAGAGATCGATCAGCTTGGTGTTTCGTTTTGCGTGGAGAGGGGGGACAAACAAGCACTGACGGGCGTTGGAAGGGCCGACGATCTGCCCGAGAAAGTTCGAGACGACCCCCGTCCCCGATCTAAAACAGTTGTCCTCAGCCGTCAGCGTGTTGATAAGGTGAGCCACGACCGCGACGAGTGCTCGTTGGCGTTGATGGAACTCGCCCTATTTCCAGACAGAGCCTCGGAGCGAGGGCGCGAATGGCATCCGCGTCCGCTTCGAGCGCATCCAAGAGCACGAACGTGTCTTCTGTGTTCCGTTTTCGTCAGAGTGGCTCGAACAAAACAAACCGAAACGCCTTTGGTACAAGTGGACAAAGAAAAAAGCTGGACGTGAAGATCCTCCTCACCTGCCGGTTCGTAGACGCGTTCGTAGTCGTCCTTCGTCAAATGTGATAGATCAGGAGTCGGAATCATCTACGCGTCGGTTTTCCGTCGCGGCGCAATGCAATGTAAAATCAATGCTACAGTGCTGGGACTAATTGGTACAAAGCAGTACTGTAAGCTGTAAGCTGTAAGGCTTATCCGCTTCCGCGCGCCGCCATTCGCCGGATATTCTTCCCGCCCTCAGATCTTGCAAGTTGATCTGTGGCCCGCTCGATGCCTTCGTCAGTATAAACTTGCTTGCTCCCAAGTTGTCTAGGGGAAACAGGCCTCAGTGAACGGCGACGTAGCGAGTCTCGCCTATTCTCACCGTTTCTTTTTCTTAGGTCCTTCGCCGCTCTTGACAGGTTGGACGACGATGATCGAGTCCTCGTCTTCTTCCGCCGCTGATGCCCTCGTCGACTGTCGGGTGGACCGAGGCGCTTGCCGGGGAGTCTTTTCGCTGGCCAAATCGAGTCCTCCAAGGTCGTGAGCCAACTCAGACACGGACATCTTGTTGATTGGCCGAGCCTGTGCGCGTCCTGCCTTGACTTCCTTCTCAAATACGGGAGATGGTGCCTGCTGGAGATGGGGTAACGATGCATTTTGTGCGATCGTCGTTGTGGACCGGGGGCGGCTTGATGCCGGGATCCATTCGTCTGGGTCGTCGGGCTCCACCCTCGAAGCGTCACTCCCTTCATCTTCCGTCTCACAGAATTCGTCCTCTCCCTCAGGCGAGCTTGCCTGGTCACTTCTCTCTGTTGGTGTTTGGTAATTTGTGCGTAAAGGTAAAGCCGAATGGTTAGGCTCCAGAGTAACTGCGACACGTATATTTTTTGCAGGGTTTGCAGGGGTTTTTCCGCGGCCAGCAAGAGGCGACCCTGCCTGGCAGCGGAGGGTGGTTAGATTGTTGACGTCGTCGTGGTCCGATAGGTCATGTCCCTCTGGCTGCTACGTGGGAGGTCAGGACGGATCGTCATTATTGTGAGGTATTGCCATTCTACAAACCTCCTCTGATCCCCAGACCGGGACATCATTCTCACCAGACTTGTGCGGTGAGAGTCCCACTTTACTGGGCCTACCAATTAGACCAGAATGGTGAAGCATATCTATCTTGGCGTCCATCCTCATCTCGTTTGACTCTATCTATTAAGCCGGGAGCAACGAGTCAGCGTTGTATGTATCCCATTCAGAAAAAGCACACCTCATTCATCAATCTCCTCGTGAATCGTTTCTCCATCTCGCGGATCCGCTCCTCCATTTCACGCATCACCTCTTCACGTGTCTCCGCCTCAATCACAGCACTCCGCATTTCGGAGTCAAAGAGCTGGGGCTCGGTCAGGAAGTTGATTATGATTGATCTATGGAAACGGACCTGCAGTCGAAGGCGCTCAACCTCGTCGAATAATGCTTCCACCAGCCCGTTTAGGGGCTCTTCGTCTGATTGATCTTCACGTCTTCGTCCTCTGGAGGAGTTCCCAAGTCAAACGAGTGCGATAACTACGTGCGATTTGTGTCCTACCTTCAACGACATCAAGTTGAGTTTCGCTGGACTTGCGGTCGCCTCGTCCATTGGTGCTCAGCAGCACCGTTCGGTAGTGAGGCCCATTTGTTTTTGTTGGCTGGGCTATTGCTGGTGCTTTCGCGCGTCCTGTCGGTGGTACACGTTGGGTAGGAGCGGCAGTTGACACCTCTCTTGCTAGGGCAGCAAACTTCATGACATTCGAATTCTCGTCAAAGCCAGTATCATAAGGATTAATATTAATGATCATTGTCTGAGGGCGATCAGCGACGTGGACATAAGGAAGCAACCGATGACGTGCGTACCACCCGCCCTTCGCCGGTGAAATAGTCCATCAGGACCTCAGTCAGTTTGCTGTGTCGAAAAGGGACGACGGCCAGTGACTTCTTGACATCTCTTGTATCAGAACGTTGGCTCTCAGATACTCCGAGACTCTGCGCAACCCGCTTCTGGTTGGCACGCATGATCTCAATACATTGGCCAAGCACCATCAATGACTTGTTGATATTGCCCGCCTCTTTGAGTCGTCGCCACTCGTCTGGGTATTTTTACTTCTTTCCGAGCCAGCTAAATCGATCAGAGTAAGACGTGAGGTCATGTATGAGGAAGCCTCCTGAAGAGAGGTTAGCGTAAGTTGGGGAACTGAAAATACGACCCACGTCTTTCTCGCCGCGATGCTTCCTGAGAAGTTTGATCGTTACGATTCCATGGCTGCGACTACTTTGGCTATTTGCAAGAGTGCCGAACACTCGTCGGTGCAACTGACCCATTTTAATAAGCTTCTTTGCGTCCTTCGCGCTATCTACGCGGACGTGTGTCAGTCCCGAGATGTATTTACCTGTAGGCCCGTCAACGTCAAGATTGTCAGAGGGTGGGGCGGGTTTCATGGACAACGCCTTGCGAGTAAGGACGATGGGCTGAGCGCGTGAAGAACCAGCTCCTGCATCCCCAACATTTGTGAGAAGGTCATAAATCTTCTCGTTGTACACCTCGGCATAGGACAACCATATTGAGTACTCATAGTTACGGTCGACTTTGAGCGTCGTGGGGTCGTGATCCACATCGGATGCTACAGAACGCCCGAAATGCTCTGCAAGAACATCACCAAGTACAGGCTGTTGAGTTGGCAGCGTAAAATTGTCTATGGAAGGTGCACGGGAAAAAATTGGCGATTCGTCATTCAGTTCAATGCCATTCAAACGAGTGGGCCTGTACTGCAAATGGAAGACGATGAATACAGTGCGATGTGTCCGAAAGGTGACTCACTTTAGTGCTGCTTTGCAGGCCCTCGGTGCTGTTGAAAAGTATATCGATGGTGCGAGGCAAGATACCGGCAGAGGATTCCTGGAAGCCTCCTTGCATGGTATATGTTTTACCGGAGTTCGTCACTCCGTAGGCGAATAGCAGGCCATCCTCGCCGTCAAGAAGGCCTCTCACGAGCGGCAGGGTGGTTTTAGCAAAAAATTCGGGCTGCTGGGTGGTAGGCGGAAAGACGTGGGTAAAGGTATAAATAGACGACGTAGGCGCAATAGGGAGATGGAAGCGGGGGATCCCTGAATAACCACGTGGGTCGTCGCGCGAGAGGTCCATCATGCGAACGGCTGTGTCTGAAAGGCTCTCCAGGTACGGTACCTTCTTTGACCCGTCTCCAGCGATATCCGGTCTTATCCTCAAAAATGCCTGACAAAAGGGCATTAGCTAGATCGATCCGCACGGGATAAGACATACTTTAATCGGCTCTCTGTCTGCATCAGTGGGGTTCACAACGTCAGTGGCTATTCTCGAGATTGGCCCCTTAGCAGAGGCAGCTTTCTTCTTTTCGGTCTACAAAGAATAGTCAATGGATTTACTTTTCCAGTCAGTGACCTTCCCACTGGTTGTGCAGCCATGGAACGAGATGACTTTGCCGTCGCAGTACGCGCAGTACGAGTGGGGGCGGGGTGGGCAGTTTCGAGTGGGGTTGTCGCCCTGGTCGAGCGAGTAGAAGCCCGGGTGGCCATAGCTTTCGGCTTTGCTCTAGATGCCATTAGTTTGTTGAGATTGTAAAGGCGCAACTTGCATTGCTTCAATTCGAAAGGCCGGGCACGCTGTGGCCACGCGCTCCTTCTCGTGATGTCACGTGATCGCGACGCGTCCACGTGCACGTCGATTGTTGACCGCGTCATAAAGAAAACGGGACGTATTCAGGCCGTGAACGCGTGAACGACGAGCTACCAAACAATGTCGCCCTCTCCTAGCCGCCGCAAGTCCATCGCCGTATCCAGCAGGTAAATAAATCAAGACCTGCTCATAAACGCAGACCACATAGTATCACACCCGGAGATTCTGTCCTCAAACAGCTCAGCCCAGCATCCAGGGCCCGCCGATCAATGTTTGTCCATTAAATGTTTCATTGTATTCGCGTCCTAATTGCACTTTTCAGGGCCCTCGAAAGAGTATACTTAAATCTCGACCGTCTTTAATCCCCGACGACGCAGATGATGTCACCCAGACGATGGACTTCACTCGTGACATCCGAGGTTCAACCAACGACAACACAGCCGTAAGAGTTTGGGGCGACGCGTGAGCTTCGCCTCTCATGCTCAAGTACGCGTATTGAGAAAGCCCCGAATCGCAACGATACATCTCCCTCTGCTGTAACCAACCATCAGAGCCAGTCAACCGAATCCGGTTCCGTTGTTAATGATGAGAACGATTACCCCAGGGCATCCTCCATAGTTCGCCGCCGAAGTTCTTCGAGGCGTTCCGTGGCCTTCAGTGAGAATGGAGAAGCATCATGGATATGGACTCGGACTAGGATCTTCCCCCATTCCCGCTGGTTTCTTAGCACAAGAAGCTTTTCTACAAGACGAACAACCGGATGACGTATCTGGAGTTTGGGATGAAGAGGCAGATATGGAACTTACGACCAACCTCGCGGCAAGCAAACCAAGGAAATCATCACTTGGGCTTTCAGCACTTTCACACCTCGAGGACGCGAGTGTCGACGACCATTCACGTTCTGAGGAAATGACACAGGATTCTGCAGGCGACTTATCCAGGAGCAAGCTGAGCCAACCGAGTTCACAGTTCCTCTCAATAAATCTCTGCGGAAGCCTGAACCCCCAAGCGCCGAATGGCTTGCCCTCCGGGCCATAACCCACGCAGGGGGCGATGGTCCCTACGCGCCCCCACCTTCTGATGGGGATGACGATGAAGTCGATGGGGGTGGCGCTGGCTTAGAGGAAGATATGGATCTCACCGAGGCTGAAACCAGGCTCCGGCGGATGCGTGAGTCTCTCGGACTTACAAACACCGCGCAAGAGGACAGTTTTACAAGCTCTGAAGGGAGCTCTTTTGGCGGGGGCGACAATCAGACTGTCAATTTGACCAGTGTCTGGCGTGACAGCCTTGGGACAGATTCCAGTTCCGTAATGGACTTGACGAATATCCAGGGAACCTCGAGTGAGAGCAGTGCGGATGGAGCTGTTAACAGAGTAATTCCGCCTGCACCTTCTCCTCAAGGGCCAACTACACAGTCTGAACAAAGTAACTTCGGAGCTCGACTGGACCAAATGAAACCACTCTAATAACACCTCTCGTAAATGTGGACGGTTCGCCTCATGCTCCTCCAGTCTCCCCTCCTCCCCCCGTCTTTACCAAACCTGGTCCTGTGTTTTCGGCGCCGAAAAATGCACCTCCTTCTCCCACTAAACCGAAATCCCCAGCGACCCCTCGTAGGACAGGCACTGCTGCTTTTGCGTTACCGGTGCCGCGTCCACAACCGAAGAAACCGACCGCAACCCACGGCGGGGACAATGCAGGTGCTCTCCACACCCAGAATGCAGAAAGTCCAGTCGAGAGGCAGGCGTCGCCAAATTCGCCTTCGAAAGGACTAACAAGTGCACCTACACCCGCGGAGCAAGCAATGACATCTCTGGCCGCGCGGCGAGCTAGCACCGGTGGGCATCGTCTGCCATCTGGATACTTCGCTCAGCGCAAAAGCCTCGGACTTTCTGGCGTCTTGAATATTCCTCAGCCGACATCGCCCAAAAAGAAGGCCGCCCAAGGACGAGCAAGTGAAGCCGACATCTCTGAGATAGATCAAAACGCGGAGAACTTTACACGAGAGAATGTCGAACCATTGCATCTCTGTCACATACTCGGCTTCCGATAGAAGAGACCAATTCATTTCCATCCGCTGAGCAAGGGGCACCACTGTCGGCCATGCAGCAAATTGTCACTTTTGCCGAGATTGATGCAACAGAGCGATGGAGAAACAGTGTCCAACCATCCAACCCCATGGACGAAGACGAAGGCGTAAGAGAGCACTTCTCATTATACATTGTCAAGCGATGCTAATGTTGGCCTTGGGTTAGCCTCCAATATCCATTGAGCAATTTTTGAACATGACTGGTATCCGCTTCTTGGACGAGCTCTCAGCACCCCGGCGCTCAACCATCCATCCATCTCAACTTCAGTCCGCGCAACGACGGGCATCTCACCAAGCGACAGAGACGACATTAGCTGATTATGTCTTTGCGATGGCGATTGATGCGCCGCAGCTTGAACTATATTCTCATGTTGCAGCTGACCTGCAGAGATGGATCGAACACAGTAAGGAGATTTACCGCCAAGCGGAAGCAGAAGCAACGAAGGTTACTCCCATGCTCTTCCGGGAATACTCGACGGCGGACGAACAAACGCAAGCAGAGTTATTGGTATTTATCCCGACATTCCAGATCACGTCCGAAAGACTGATGTTCTTGCCTCAGCAACAACTCAAGCTCATCAAGGCCAATAACCACGCCGCGGCGAGATCACAGTGGTATGACTGGAGGTTGCAATGGGTAGAACAACTCCAGGACATTGCTGACCAGGGCTTCGAGGAGCTCCAACAAGTAAGACAAGCTTCTAAGAGCGTTACCCGTTTCATCTGACAGTCGCAAAGGATGCCAGTACCTTGGAAGCCATTGTCCAGCAAGGCGAGAGTCTTTTGCCTTTGCTACGAGAAGAGTATGCCCAGGTCATGAGGGAGCTCGAGCAGGAGCAGGGCGTCGCTGCCGAGATCGAGAACTGCGATCAAGAATACCTGAGCGAACTAAAGGCCACTCTCTCAGAGCAAGGGTAATTCATACCTTGACTACTAAATGCGGGACAACAGCTAATGAGGGAGTGCAGTGCCGCACTGGATGAGTTTCGCTCTGAAGTTTCGGAGGCAAACGCAAAACTCGAACGCCTGGAGGAGAAGCTCCGGGACCTCGAAATAGAGAAGGCTGGGATGACAGCATCTATTGAGGCTTCTCAGCGGGCGTTGCATATCCAGAAGAACAGCACCCAAGCCGAGGTTTTGAGGTTGAAAGGTACGCTCGCTTCAAAGGACGTCCCTTGTGTGCCCTCAGCTACATTCATGGGCAGATGAGCTCGCGGCGCTAGAAGAACTGCATCGTTGGCACTTTGCCAAAGTTCATACCGATCTCTTCGAGGCTGTCTACGCGTCTCGCTTCCACGTCCACGTTCCTTGTGCAAATTTCAAGCCCTTGAAAGACCAGATACGAATAACGAAGATGAAAGAGGCGCTCAGTCTGAAGGACCAATTTCCCGGCTTTACCGACTTCACTGTCAGACTGGCCCAGCAGCGGCTTGCCTCCTCTTCCTTCAACCTGAACATCAAGCGGGTACAGATTTAGTCAATCGCGTATTCACCGTGGCAAAAGGTGCTGATCCGCGCCCTTTAGATTGTTCATAGCCTCGGCGACTTCTGGTCAGGATGCGCGCAACTGCGCACGCAGTTCACGTTCCTCTCTATCAAATATCCTGTGTCTCTCGAACCCCAAACCCAACGGGAAAATGGAGATCTTCAGGGGCTCGTCGTAACAGCCACGGTCCTATTGCCGAGCGTCAAAGCGAAACTATACGTATCGTTCATCTTGGATGCCGATACCCTTTGGGGGTGGCCAATGTCGATCGGAAACGTCGATTGCCAGATCAAGAAGGCCTACGGCCCTGACGTCGAGTGCGCCTCTCTTTCCGTTAGTTTTGGTTTGCGGCACTGGCTAACGGCTGGACCGGAATCAGCACTGAGAAGATCCGCGACGGCGTTCTCCAGCGAATGTCAAAATCCACCCCTGATGACAACCACGCTTGTTTCTTAGACGCCTGCATCGAAGCCACCCAGGAATATCAAGTTTTTGAATAGTAAATTAAATCAAGACATGTTTCTCGCCTGCAAGGTAAGATAGGGGAGGCATCGCTTGCCAAAACCGTGACAAAAGTGTTAGTTTGCAGCATTTCAGCATCCAGATCAGAACCTTTAGTAGGGCACATTTGAACAAAACCACTCAGTTGTGGCCCGTGCATTGCCTTTCCTGAAACAATAACTAGCAGCAAGCCCTCCTCACATCATCAAGTCTTCAAAGTCGTCTTGCTCGACCACGTTCACCCCATACGAACTTCCTCCCTCGCGCCTACTATATCCACATCTACCTGGGGACCATTTGGGAGTGGAGCAGTCAAGATGGTTTTGACACGAGTGTACGAGCCCAAATACATCCAGTAGGTCCGGGACACGCGCGGACAGCTCAATAAGGCAACCATTGGCTAGAATGTAATACCTCTGCTACTGTAGCTGTAGTAATACCCAATTACATGTACCTGCACTCGCAGTTGGACAGTGGACGCTGATCAGAACGAGTTACAGCAGTCACAACACACTGCCCTGAGTCCGAGTCTGCTCTCCCCCATCACACCCTACTCTAACGATATTGGTTCCTGGTGCAATGTCTCAACCTCTTGTTGGATGTCACTGTACTTGTATCAATGAAGATTTCATACATATATATTCAATATATTACAGTCTCGAGAATAAAGAGCGAGGGATCGTGGTGTAAATCGTATTCGGGGTCGTTTAATGTCGTGTAATGGTTCAAGAAAATGGTTCAAGAACGTCATCATATATGAGATATCATAGGATCATGGCACTGCAGTCACCAGTCAGATGAAATACGCGAAATCGGAACGAAAGCACGCACTCATGCGGTCATCAAGTGACATACCTGACGGTTCTGCTCCAGACTCGCCAATAGGAAGGACAAAGTCTCGCGCTGGGCCCTCACAAACTCCAGTTCGCCCCCGGCGATTTCGCGAACAGACGCCCATGACGTCGCTGCACTACGTGCCGCACCGGCGACCTCGCATTTATGACGCATAGCCTCCTCCGCAGCGATTCTGCGCCGCGTTGCGTCATCCGTCGCCCTCTTTACAGCCTCTCGCACAGCCAGCTCCTTGGCAACCGCCGCTCCGCGCAGCTGTTCCTCCAACGAGACACGCTCTTCGGCAGCACGCTCGCGGTTTTCGAAACTGACGTGCATTTGCTTCTCGAGTGTGGACACTTGGGCTGCGAGGTCAGCAGCCTCGCGCAAACGTGCTTCCTTCGCCGTGGCCAGCTGCGCCTCAAGAGCGGTGATCTGGCCCAGGCGCTCCTTTGCGATGTTCTCCATAGATGCCAATTGCAGACGCAACATAACCACGAGTGACGCATCGGCTGTGGCGGGTCGACTATGCTCAGGGAAGAACTGTGATTGCACGTGTTTGGTGGACGCAGGTGACGGAGTCACGTCGGGTAGAAGGACCTGAGAAATAGATCCATAACCCGCGGGTGAAGGGAGAGCGCTAAGAGAAGGGCTCTCAGGTATGGCCAATTCAAGGTCCACCGTGCTTGGTGCAGGAGAGAACGGCGCAGGGATATCTGCGATCATATTCTCGACCTCCCCTTCACCCAGGGTCTTGTCTCCAACAGCAACCAACTGATCCCAGGAAAGTAAGGATCCCCTGTCATGACCAGCACGCATTAACCTGACGGAATGGGGTGTACCGGTAGGTGGGGGGACTGGTGAAAGGTAGGAGAGGTTCGCGCGGGAAGGGAGGTTGCGTGAGGGTGTTTGCGGCGAATCACCATGCTGATGTCGACCGTGAAGACGAGGCAGGGCTGGCGTCGGCGCAGTGGGTGAAACAATTGACCCGAGCATAAACTCGATATCATCTACACTGTCCCCTTCTGTGAAGGCAGAACTGGAGCTGGACACTGAATGCGACCGATTGAACTGGTCAACTTTCACGATCTTGGGGATAGCACCTTGTTTCATAGATTTCCCCAGGGGTGACTCTGGCTGCTTACGGGCGGGACTACGTGACGGTGTTCCACCTATAACGGGAGAGGGTTTGTTTCGGGTTGTTTGCCGAGTTGGTGTCCGAGGCGTAGGCAAGGAACTCGAAGACGAAGCAGATGACGGGGGTCTGGGGAAGGTAGAGCGATTAGGTGTGTTAGGTTTCGACGTTCGATTCATCATATTTGGCGGAGGGGTGGCCGTGTTCCGTGGCAGCGAAGACAGAGTGCGGGGGGACGGTTTGGCGGGCGAGGGTGGCGAAGGACCAGCAGAAAGATCAGTTGGCAATACCCTCTGAGGAAGTGGGCTTATGGGACGCGCAGCCTTCTCGTGAGACACAGAGGTTCCCGAATTGAGTTTCGCAGGAACAACCTTCACGTCGTCCTTGTCCTCATCTGAGCTATTGGCCCGCTTCCGCGTGCCTAGGTGAGGGGGGGAAGGGGGGACCTTGAAGGATTCAACAAGGGTGGACCTCGGGCGGTATTTGGGGAGAGCCGACGGATTACCGAGAGGCCGTGGTCGCAGAGTTGACCGCCTCGTAGTAACAGCGGGACTAGCTGGGGTGCCTGCTTTAGCTGGGGCGACCGAAGATGCAGGGGAGACGGTCTCCTTGAGGACGGCGGTGCGCCTACGAGAGGTGCGAGTGATGGTCTCGGCCGGGACGAAAGTGTCCTCCTTAGGGAGAGGTCGTTCGCCAATAGAACTGCGTCGGCCATTGGTGCTATTGGTATTAACAGGTGCGGCACTGTTTCTACGAGTGCTATGAGAGCTATCCCTTGGCTTTTTCGCTGCGCGCTCGCGAGAAGAATCCTTTGTCTCTTTGTTCATGACGTCCGCGAGGGCTCTACCGAGAACGTTAAGAGAATAGCGGGTGCCAGACTTTCTGGCTGCAGATTTGGGTGAGCTCGCATGCTGGGACGCGGTAGTCATGGCTTTAAAAGTGTCGTTAGAAAGGGAGTGGGGAGTGGGGGTGGGGAGTGGGGGCGGAGGTTGACGGTTCACGTAAGGTTGAGTTCATCTTTGTTTGGCCTTGATTGGCTACCGCGACGCGACGCGTTTTATTACGTCATCCTTCACGACTTCACAAGCCCAGAACTACCACATGAATCGCCCAACGCCCTCCCGCTCCTTGTACAAGAACACGTACATCGTACCCGCGTTAATTAATCCATACCAAAGTCCCTCTAACAACAGACCCCATGTCGGCACATCCACAAGCTGCGCGCGCAGCAGCACGTAAGGGATCAAAAAGTAGCGAGGCTCCAAAAGGGGTGTCGGAAGGAGAACTGGAAGTGTGCTCAATGGCAGGAGTAGGGTCTGCAGAAGCGTTTGTTCGCGCCCTAGGCAGGCGTGAATATTCCATCGATCAACGTCGTAGTGGAACACCCGTACGCACCTACACGCAGAAACCACGTCCATGCACACACGATGTACCCCGGGATGAACAGGTACGGTACTACCGGGTGCAGCAGGAATATCCTTCTCCAGACATAGAAAGTATAATGCCGGTTGTCTGAGAGAAGAAACGGGTGGTGGATTCTGAAAGCAAACTCAAAGGTCAGGGGTACCCTTCCGAGAATCACTTGCACCCACGTGAAAAGCTTTATTGATAATCCCATGGACACTGAGACAGCTATGTGCGCGACCATGCGCCTGATCAATGATGAACAATTTAGACCCTCACACCATGCACTTGCAATGAGGACGCACCTTCTGTTGCCAAATATCCGATCTTGGACGTCATTAGCCAACATTTTCCAACCTCCGTTCCCAGTGACCAGTGCTGGCCAGCCCATGATCGTCGCAAATGCAATAAAATAATACAGCTGTGGTGGATGGAGGGAGGGCGCGTGATTCGACTTGTCACCTGAAAAACGATATTGATTGGATTTGCTGATACAGCGCACACATGGGTTACATACCAAGCACAATGCCTCCGTTCCAACCCACGAACCCGCCAAACAAACCCAGCGTCAGGGCATATGGAACGAACGCCGGTAAGATGTCGGGCAATATCGTCGGCGCGCTGCGTACCGATCGAACAAGATCCACTGAAAATGATTAGCCAGTGCGAGGTTTCTAGAAAAACATAGGGGACGAACGCAGGCCCGCAGCCAGCGCGGGAGGATCATGCAGCGTTGCAGGTTTGGAGCCGCCCGGTGGTGCACGCCGAAACCGCAAGTACGTCAGTTGGCTAGACGCATACGCGTATAATAACCAGATAATGTTTGTCTGGCGGAACGTGCAGCTAATAATCCCTAACTGAGAACGCAGGTCTACCTGAAGACTTTCTCCTGCAGTGCACGCTCATCACGTACCATACTAGCGGCCCAATGCCGCCCCTGTAACGCTGCAACGATAGTAACGATGACCGACAAAAGACTGGGCACGTCCGTGTAATACAAAAACCCGAAGAACCATGCGATCGGAAAGGCTGAGACTACGACAGCGTCGAGTGTCGGCGTGAACACGGAATGTGGAGGGCGGATCCGCTTATGGTAGCAAAGTAGGCGTGTGGTCGCCAGTGGGAGAAGAAGAAGGGCAAGCAAAGGCGTCAGTCGGAGAGTCGGGAGTCTACACTTGAAGACAAAGACCCCTTTGAGAAGGACGGTTAGAACATAGCTAGCCAACATAGTTAGCGAGAGCAAGGAAATGAGGAACGGGTGATCTCACAGTCCAGGAGGTGTCGTGATTTTGGGATCCCAGTGGGACCAGTCCCCGTTGCAGTAAGCCTGGACTTGGGGAACGTGAAAGGGCTCATCCTGACGCGCCATCAAGCGGGTTGAGGTGACACGAATGGCAAAACCGACGGCGCACCATGTACGGCTCAGTGAGTTGGATGTTCAGCTCCTTGAGCGTCACTACCGAGAGGACGCCGAAGACGACAAAGGCGGTCGCGCCGAACGAGGACGAGGACGACATGATGGCAGTTTAGTGGATACAGCAGCAAGGCATGCAAGCGCCCCAAGCCGAGGCGAGCGCATCATTCTCGCATACTCTCTTACGGGCCGACCCTCGTCTCTGCAACGCCAACACTCACCACCCCATTACTCGAGAAATGGATTCATTCTTGCCGCCCCTGTCTCTGAACAGAGCATCAAACTGGTAACCGCGTCGAGTATAGGCCTGTGGGCACACCGTCCCACATTCGACTGGCGAAATTATTGATGTCATCGATGGAGGCCAAGTTCGTTATTTTTTCTTACTCCTAGGCTATCATTTCTGCTTACAGTTCTCTCAGGAGCATCGCTATGTCACTCGAAACGACAGTACCAACAAAGAGACTACCTACCAGGTTTGTTTCCCGTTACCTTGGTGTCATTGCCATTCTGATGTCGGAAAATGTAGGAGAAGAACGTTGTGTTTGAATGTGTATACGTGTATTAGCTCCAGCTCAAAGTCGGGTGGGTGGATGGCCGTTTCGCCGAATGTACAAATTTTGGATGAAACTTTTAAAGAAAGAAGTGCACGTGGAGTCCCCTTCGAAGTAACTTCTCTCTGAGTGAGGCGACGGCCGTTTGCCTGCTAGACGTCAGGCAAGGTCATGAGCACAACTCATACAAATAGTTGTCGCCGCGTCTCGATTTGCTGGGATGCTATGGCGCTAAAATCTAGCAGTCCAGTCACCACTTATGCGGTATGAAGAGCGAGGAGTACGACGATCGGAAGGAATGCCAAAGCTCGCGCGTACTTCTAAGAGGGCTGCAACTTCTCTGGTGTATTGTTCTCATCTATGACAAACAGATGGGCTCTTCTACCTTGCGTGAAATTCTTCTGACTCGTGTGGACAAACGGATATCCTCTGTCTGACTCACGTGAGCAATAACAGAAATCCATATTCTTCCGTGGAAATTGAATATCGAATGACCGCGCTCCCCTGTACTCGTGCTTGATTGTCCCTGCTCTTATCAATGCGATCGGAAAGAAAGTTCAAGATAGTTTCTGCATGCCGTATCCAACCCTTGCGGCGATCGAGTCAGGTACACCGCGACTCACCGGACATCACATACGGCCGACAATGCGGCGGTGAAAACCCCATCCACGTGTCAGGTCTCTTCGCTCCGCTGGTCACCGGGTGCCCTCGTACGGCAGGATGGGCGCTTTCCAAACCCTTCCACGGGTTCACGTCCGACGACCCGGTCTCACCTTCCAGCACGAGAAAACCGGGCGTGCCCAACACGATGCACGGCCTTGGCGTGCACAGAAGGAAAGGAGCGTTGTGAGACGTCGCCGCAACATCGGGATTTGAGATGTGAAGAGGATGTCCCCTCTGACTATTGGTTGGGGAGGCAGGAAGGACATCATGTTCCCGGGTTGAAACTCGTAGATGTCTGAGTATCAGAATCAGAGGGTGATGCAGTGATGTCCCATCGCTAGAGATAGAACGAGAAAGGTTGTACCTGTTTCTCATTCCAGGTAAATCCAGCCTCATCAATAAACTCCTGATGAATCAATCTCAGGGAGTCATCGCCTAGCAACCTGGACAAGGCAGAGCATTGCCCATACAATAGACAATGGGGCAGAGAATGGAGGAAGAGCAATAAAACTCAAGCGCTACGCGGCTCTTGGTTCTCATTGACGAGTCGAGAAACCCCCGCGCCGAGAATGGAAGTGAGGACTATGACTGCCGTTGCGCTGTCCAGAAAGGAAAAGGTTATTAAACTACTCGCAGACCCAGATCTCAATGGCGGGTATGTCATTGAGGTATGGGAACGCCGGGATGGCCATCTCGGGCAATGGTCGTTATGTTTTCGTGGCAGTGAATGAGGGCCAAGCAAAGAGGAGTGCTGTCCATCAATTTGTGATAAGATCAAGAGATTAGATGTTTTTTTTTCTATTGTTTGGCGAAATCCACTTTTGTCTCTCTCCATCAAAGACAATTAAAAGCTCTCGTCATGGGATGCTTCGCACTCTTGACCCGCGTGCGTGCGCCGGTTCCATTCTAGGCTTAGACAATGCGCCTCGGCTAGGACATTTCTCGAACTCGTCTCACCTGGTGCCTAGTAGTCACTTCGAACATCGCGCTTTTGTCTCGGCGCATCCGTAAATGTTCCCCGCCAGCGCTTGTCTAATTGTCTTTGCGTCTATGCTTTCCCAGATCGAGTAGTCGTGAGTGATATGGATATGGTCCTATAAGATGATGCTGGGGGCGCCCTCGTGTCATCAACTTTTCCTCCTCTTTTCCCCTCGCGCACGACGGGTTACACGAGTTCCTTCTCTCTTGCCATTTGCCATTGATTCGCGATGGAGGATTTTATGACGGGCGCTCGGACTGTCAGCCTATCTGACGTCGCTCACCTTCGTCACCGGCAATCCGTCCCTGACGTCCCAGAGGATGTCGAAGATGAGCTCATGCTCCATTTCAACGACCCAACTGGGACTTCGAGGCCAACTCCTCAACTATATCAATCTCGACGGATGGCGTAGAGCCTAAACGATGGTCAAAGTCTTCCACTCACATGGGCGCCAGCACAGAGCTCGACACAGAGTCCCATGTATCATCGTGGCCAGTACAGGATTCAAAGGGCGACTTCTCATCCGAGGCAACGCAAGTCCAGTGGGTGTTCCTCCTCGATGCCATTGTCGGATTTATTGACTCACATTTGTTTTACCAGGGATTCACCGTACCCAGAGGTTCGAGCAGCGGTGGCGAACATTGACGACCCGACTATAGTTGTGAACACTTTTCGAGTGTGAGTGTGTTCATTTCCGTGTACGATAGTCTATTCACGCGTCCCTACGCAGATGGTTTATTGCTCTGGTTTTCTCCATGATCGTACCTGCATATAACACCGTCATATCCATGCGATGTATGTAATTCTCACATCTATTCCGACCTTCATGTGTTCACTTTGCCATCAAAGTTCCCTTTGTCCTTATCGATGTCCTTCTCATCCAGCTCCTAACTCTGCCTTTTGGCAAGTTCCTGGAGTGGATTCTCCCAAAATATCGCGTTTCTGTCCTCGGCCACTCGTTTTCCTTGAATCCTGGGCCATTCAACATCAAGGAACATGCACTTATCGCCATCATGGTCAATGTCATTGTAGGCGGGGTCGGGATCACAGACATTGCATCTGCCATGCGTATCGTCTACGGTGTCGATTGGTCGCTCGGCAAGCAATTCGTCCTAGGATTATCTGCTCAGTTGTTGGGTTTCGCTTATGCTGGTGCCCTCCGCCAATTCCTTGTTTGGCCTTCAAGCATGATCTGGCCTGGCGTCCTCGTTCGCTGCGCATTGATAAACACCATGCATTCAAATTATGGCAAGAAAGAGAAGAAGCACATTTCAAGAGAACGTTTCCTTTATCTTAGTTGTCTATGCAGCTTCCTGTGGTATTGGGTCCCCGGCTATCTGTGGACTGGACTCAGCATGTTCAGTTGGGTATGCTGGATTGTTCCAGATAATGTTGTCGTAAACAGCCTCTTCGGTACGGTCAGCGGTCTTGGGATGGGTCTGTTCTCGTTCGATTGGACCATGATTTCTATGATTGGCAGTCCTCTCGTCGTTCCGGTATGTTCGGTGATACGCCTTTGTACAGCGCAGAATGCTCACTGCTGAATGATATAGTGGTGGGCGCAGCTCAACGTGGTGGGCGGGTTCGTGTTTTTTGTCTGGTTCCTCTGCCCAATCTTGTGGGGTATGTCTACTATTTCATCGGTTTACGGCCCTTTGTTCACAATCCGTCGCAGCCAAGAATGCCTTATACTCCCAATTCATGCCCATGTCTGTATTCTCCTCATTCGACAACACTGGTGCCCCGTACAACCTCACTGCGGTCATCACCAACAACACATTTGATCCCGTGAAGTACGAACAATATTCTCCGATGTTCCTGCCGATCACCTACGCTCTGTCATACGGCACAATTTTTGCGACCTATACTGCGGTCGTAGTCCACACATTCCTCTGGTATCGTCATGATATCGTCCGCCAATTCCGTCGCAGCCTCAAGGACGAAACCGACATTCACGCTCACCTCATGAGCAAGTATCCCGAGGCTCCCCGATGGTGGTACATCGCTCTTGGTGTCTTCTCGTTCGTCATAGGTGTGATTGGCAACGAAATTTGTCATACTGGGCTCCCTATCTGGGCGTTCTTGGTTTCCCTCATCTTCGCAATGCTTTTCGTCGTTCCATTGGGCATAATACAAGCCATCACCAACCAGCAGATATACCTGCATGTGATGTCAGAGCTCATCATGGGCTATATGGCACCAGGTCGCCCACTCGCAACAATGGTATTCAAAATGATCGGAGGGAACACCGTCCAGCAGGCGGTGACGTTTAGCGGTGATCTCAAATTCGGACATTATATGAAGATTCCACCACGTCTCGTGTTCACGGGCCAAGTGTTTGCTTCGGTCGTTGCGCTGTTTAGCGCAATCGTGGCTCAGACCTGGGCGCTGAATAACATTCCCGACATCTGCTTGCCCGACCAGAATGCTCACTTCACTTGCCCAAACCTCAACACATACTTGACATCGTCGGTCATTTGGGGTGGGATTGGCCCGAAAAGGTTTTTCTCCCATGGAGCCATGTACGTATCTTACCTGTTGGTAGATGACGACTGATTGACAGATCCCCTCAGCTATTACCCAATGCTCTGGTTCTTCCTTATCGGCGCATTCCTGCCTATCCCCTTCTACTACCTCGCCCGTCGTTATCCCCGCTCGTTCTGGCGCTACGTCAATATCCCCATTGCACTGGTCGCAGCCGACAACGTCCCGCCCGCTACTGGCGTTAACTTCACATCGTACATCATCGTCGGTTTCATCTTCCAGTGGTACATGAGACGCTATCACTTCCGTTGGTGGCTGCGATACAATTATCTTCTCTCGACGGCACTCGACGCGGGGGTCATTATTGGCCTCGTCGTGATCTTCTTTGTCCTGCAAATGCCGAAAGGCGGTGTCGAACTGAACTGGTGGGGCAACTCGGTGTGGAAGAATACGGCCGACGGGAAGTTGGTTCCTTTAAAGATACTCGCGCCGGGTCAAACATTCGGTCCGAAGACGTGGTGATGATATTTTTTTGGTTTGGTGTTTGCACGACTACGACTCTCACTTTTCTATCACAAGAACTCTTCACGTATGTTTATGATTCCAGCCTTCTATTCTCTACTGGTAGAGTGTAATTTCCCCCTGTCCTTCAGTTTGGGCAATAATGACAAGATGAATGCTACCACTGTCGATGTAGAATGTAAAATACGGTGTAGTGCGATCGAGACAAATGATGAATTTTTTTTTTTTCGAGCGATGTAAACTGGAACTGGAGCGCCTTCATTCGTCTTGTCCTGCATTGTTCGACTTGCCCCGCGCTCGTTGACCGTGACAACTCCTCGGTTACCACTGGCCCCCAAGTCTGTCAGAGGGCCAATCTGGGTTCTGTTTACGAATCACCTCCGAGTCGACCATCACTAGTACTGCCTTTAGCGGTCATCGCGGTCATCTCTTTTGTTCCTTCTCGGGTCCCCACTCGTACGGACACGGCCTCGAGGGGCTACTTTGCTCGATTAGTCTAGGACAATCAATCTGATCCCAAACTGGCGAGGGCCTTTCCAGAGGGGTCTTCGTACGCATACCCTCTTCTTGTCTCCCTCGTACGGCGGGGATAGCTTGGGCACCTCCTTCCCTTCTTTCCGCTCAGGCCTACATGGATGATTCTGTGGATGACGCGATGACGGCTCTCAATCTGTCAACGTGTCAACCTTCGTCGGCGGCACATCGTGGCCGTCCCTTTTGTCTAAAGGAATATCAAAGATGTGCTCACTGGCATCGGTGATCCTCGAAGTCAACTGAACGCCTCGATAAACATATATGTCGACCGATAAGAGTGGAGTATAAACGATGGCTAAGGATTTTCCACCTCCACCTACATCGACGCCTGCGCGAAGTAGATATGGTGTTCCCAAACTCCACGTGGTTCCCACACCAGGACTCGAAGGGCGACTCCTCATCCAAAGCAACACAAGTCCCGTGAAGGCTCCTTGCTTGCTGCCATTGTCAGATTTGTTCGCCCACTTTATTTTGGCAGGGATTCACTGTACTCATCGTTAATGGGGCGATTCATCCACTCTCACCCTCAACGGCCTCAACTGTGAAGTCCTGCGCATTGGCATATTATGGTTTGATCACCGCAAGCGAAAACATACGATTTAGTGATGCCCCAGCCACATGCGGCTTCGGGAAACGATCAATTTAAAGCGGATGGAGTGAGTACTGGCCCATATTTGGCAGGACAGGACAGACAAAACCAACTGGGATACAAGCCGATAACGTCGATTACAAGATATAGCATTTAAACGAAGGGAAGGGAATCATTCTGGTAATCCCCAGATTCTGACCTCCCGTCCTGTGGTCCCCCAGATCTCCTTGCTCTCGGGACCAAACGCGAGGTCAGAGACTTCGCCCCCTTCTTGGAATTGCGCCAGTTCTTCCCAGGTCTTGTGGGCAAAGACACGGACACCCTCGTTGCCGGCGACACCGAGTAGCTGGGCGCTGTAGTCGTACACGACTTTGTTCACCTTGAAACCATCACCCAGGGGTATAGAGTGCCCCAGCCTCTGTTTGCGTAGATCCCAAATTCCGACCGAGGACAGTGAGTCGGGTGCAAGAAGATGATAGCCGTTCTCCGAGAAGCTCACGCTGTTAACGGTGAAGGGGGAGTTGTCGGGTGGCACGAGTGTCGCAGCTATGTCTCCAGAGCGCACATCATAGACGTGGATGGTAGAAGACGGTGTACCTGCAGCGAGGATAGTTCCGTCCGGGTGCAGAGCGAGTGACGAGTATGGTTCTTCAGCGACGGTGGAGCGGTACAGTTGGCTGAACTCATTCAGGTCGTGAATGGAGTAGGTCTTGTCCTGGGACGTAAGGAAGAGCAATGTTGATGTGGGATGGACAACTAAGCCCGTGACATCGCCCTTGTGGGTCTTGATGATAGTGCGCGGGCGGTATTCCTCGGAAGCAGAGTCTAAAGACCACACACGGGCCAACTTGTCTGCGCCGGCAGACAGAAGAAGGGTAGGCTGCCCTTCGCGCTCACGAAAAGCGACATGGTGGATCTTTTTTGAGTGCCCCTTTAATGAAGCCAAAACCTTGTCCGTGCTTCTGTCGTACAGCTGCACAATCCCATCGTTTCCACCGGTCAAGAATTGTGTAGGATTTGCGCTCGAAAGTGCGATGGATGTGATTCCAGCACGGGAGGCAGAGTGGAGGGAAGGGATCATATGCTTCGGGGCATATGTTTTGACTTGGGCCGGCGTTGCGTAACCTGGTGGCACCTTGCGTTTCTTACGCACAGCGGAGAGTGTCTGATGGGTTTCATCTATCTCGGCGATGACCTTCTCGGGTAGGGCACTACCCGCTGGGGCAGATTGGTCGGACATTTCAACATCGGCACTGGGGGTGGCAGAAATCCCCATGGAGGCTTGGACATTGGCAAGAGCCCTGGTAGATCCATCTGGTCAGTCGAAAGTAGCGAATTGTGGGCTGCAGAAAACTAAAACATACTCTCGTGCAGCATCACGCTCCCGCATGAGACGCGCAATGACGCGACTGGCAGCATCTTGACTATAAAGGGCATAACTCAACTCCTGGCGAGTCGAGTTGTACTGCTGTTTGAGGGTAAAAGTCTCGAGGACAAGCGCGTCCCATTCATTTTGCAGGGCAGTCAACAATGCGGGTATGGACGAATGGGTCGGGGGTCGGGGAGGAGCCGCACCAGGATCTACGAGAGACGGTGCTCGATATGAGCACTGTCGCACATAACGAGGAGCAAACGCAATACGTACTAGCCTTGACCGAGACCAAGTCAGACTCTTCCAGCTTTTCACCAGTTATGGGATCCGTGCCATTCTCTGTGATGTATTTTTGTACGAGACGACGCTCGTAGACATGTCCCGACTTTGCGGAAACGACGGGGTCTTGTGGGGGTTCGCCGGAGAGGGCACAAAAGAACATGGTCGTTGTTGTTCTTGTTGTGTTGTTGGTGGCCGCGGTCGAGTCAGTCGGGTTGAAAGAAAGTCGCGGCGCGCGCGGTAAAGGCATAAACAAGCGTCAACACTGTCCATTGACCCGAAACTCGAAGGATAATGTCAGAGAAACAGCAGCGTCTCGTTCTGTCTATCATCGAATTTCTCAACCAGTCTATCGATGATGGCACCATCCGGGAAGAGGACAAAGAGAGTCTCGAGGTTGCCGGTTCATATCCTCTCGCTCATACTCTCTGACTTTCGTCGCTTACTTATCCGTCTCCTTCCTCCCTAGTTCAATGCATCGGAGAGGCTTTCGGTGTCGATACAACAGACCAAGGACAAGTGGATCGACTAAGCGTGAAGCCTGCCACACTTCAGAGTATCTTCGACGTCTTTCTGAAGACCAAGGATAAGATCAGCTCAACTGCTCAAGCAGTCCCCGGCACATCTCCGGTCACCCCCGTGACACCCTCGGCGGATGACAAGACGGCGGCTGAAAAACATAAGCAGGAAGGGAATGCATCGATGAGCAGTAAGAAGTACGACGAGGCAATTGACGCATATACGGAAGCCATCAGGCTGGATTCCGTCAACCCCATTTACTATTCCAACCGGGCCGCAGCACATTCTAGCAAGGGCGACCATTTATCGGCGGTTGTCGACGCAGAGAAAGCGATCGAGCTGGATCCCAAGTTTGTCAGGGGCTATTCCCGCCTAGGGTGCTCGCTGCAAGCTTCCGAGTTCGAACCTCCCTTCTGACCTTCCCGCCCAACAGACACGCCCACTACTGCATCGGTGACTACTCAGGTGCTGCTGCTGCGTACCGTCGTGGTCTTGAGTTGGAACCCAACAATGCTGCCATGAAGAACGGCCTTCGGAACTGCGAAGCCCAAACCGCGGAGACGGTTGAGGAGGCTGCCCCACCCAGCGCGGCATCTCCCAACCCCCTGGTAGATGCCGGTTCAGGCGGCGGACGAGGTGGATTGGCTGATGCACTCAGAAACATGGGCGGGGGCGGTGCCGGTGCCGGTGCCGCTGGCGGTATGCCTGACCTCGCGAGCATGATGAGCAACCCAGCGGTGATGCAGATGGCCCAGCAAATGATGGCGAATGGGGGACTTGAGAGGCTCATGTCGAACCCGAGTGTTGCCAACATGGTTAGTGGCATTGATTCGAGTCGTTGTGTAGACATCTCACCATACGTTGCCTGCTCTTTTCACCAGATGGGTCAGATGAACAGTGGAGGCAGTTTACCATCCATGGAAGACCTCATGACAAATCCCGAATTACGACAGTTGTGAGTTCGACGATTGACAACAAGTTCACTTTTTAAAAAATGCGTATCTAGGGCAAGCCAGTTCGGAGCTGGTCCGAATCAGAGTTAATTGTCCACATCCCTCTGGCCTTAGTGTAGGTGGCCACTTGTATTTAAACGTGGTTACTTTGTCATCGTGTTGTATCGTCGAAGATGCCAGCAGAAAATATCATGACCATGTATCGACCTGACCGGGGTTTGCGGAACAAGTCCGTGAGTCTAGCCCAGTTGCGATTGTGTAGTCCCATGCTCTTTCTCGGGTTACCGGTGTGCGCGACCGCAGCTTTCTCAAATGTTTATTTTGCGAGCACTTCTCCGACCCCATAGTCACCCAAACGAATTCAGACTCTATTCTGCTTTCTTTCATGCGGCGAAAGTGGGGATGGGTGACTGCTCTTCAGTAAATCTGGGTCGAACCTGGGCACCGTTTCGAATGTTTGGCGGTTTACCTACTGGTTGAAAACGGGACATATTGCACCATTGCCAAGGACTTGTACAGAACTCAACCATATTTACACTCTCAATGGTCGTGCGCTCACATGGCTTCTAAGCCTCGAAGTCACAAGAATTCGGTGTTGAGTCACAACCAATATCAAGAAAGCACATAAATTACTGTCGGGTGCAAAAAAGAGGTCGCAATTACAACACTTCCTCTTACTTAACATATAGGATTAACAGGATTCTATGGTATAGTGTGACCTTCAGGCATTTGCGGCTTGCCGCTGCAGTTTCTCTGTTACCTTACGTGCAAGGGTTGGGGGCACGCTATCAAGTTGTGCAGGGGATTTATGAGTATGGCCCTAAAAATTGACGTAGGCTCAAACATGAGCTTCAGATCTTGGCGTGCATGTACTCACATGGGAGAGATGATATCTCAGACCGCTAAGTTGCTTGTATACCTGCGGACAGTTGGTATGGGGACAAGGGTGCGTTCTCGCGGGCCGCTTCTGCTTCCTGGACGTCCCCGGAGTAGGAAGTTGTGGTGTGGTAGGAACTGTTGACGTAAACGAAGTAATGGCTTGCAGGAAATGCGCCTTCGAGCTATCAATGAAGATATCTTGATGTCACCAGATATGCAGCTAATTGAAATCGGCGGCGACTTACACTTGTAAATGGTATTGTAGACCATTGACACTCTGGGTGAAATAAGAACATTTCAAATGAGACGAGGACGAGAAAGACTGACCTTCCAAGTCTTGTTGCAACTCGGCAATCCACACCGATATGGCTTGTGATCGGGGAATTCATCCGCAGCATGATCAGTTCGAATGTGATCTGATAGTCCCTTCGACGTAACAAACTGAACTCCAGTAGTCGAATCATTGACCAAGCAGCGCTGGTGACCACATGCGTATCCTCTAATCGACAGACTACGATGGGGATAGATTTAGTGTCGAGGTAAGGTCGGTGGAATGATGCTTACTCAGAGCTCGTAGCTAGAGTCGAAGAGAGTCTAGGGAGCCTGCGATCAACTACGTCAGTCTCAGCTGACTGGGTTTGTTGTGATAAATTCTCTATTGGAGAACCAGTGGCGGAAGCCGGCTCTGGTGGAATGTCTCCGAGAGTCGGCGATGGTAGTCGACAGTCATCATAATCCGACGCGGTGCCCTCGGCATCTTCGAGGGTGCAATCGTTGAGGTCATTGGCCTCCTCTTCGTGGATGCCAGCATTGAGTTCATTAATTAATGCACGGCCCATCTCGACATCACGTCGTACGGCAGAAGCAGAACTTGAATCGGATCGTGTATCGGGGTCAGACGAAATGTTCGTCTGAAATTCTGGTATATCAGTTTGCATAGACATTTCCGGCGTTTCAGCATAGGACAATTCTTGGGTCTGTTCGAGTGCAGTGAAGACGGGGTCGAATGAACTAGGATATCGATAGGAAGTAATCATGGATGGGGTAGCACGAAAGTCAGAAGACGGTATCGGGATAGTTGTACGAGGCGGGTTCGAGGACGGCTGGACCTGCAATTGGACGACGGGTGAGGGTGTCAGACCCGGCAAAAAATCCAGAGAAGCCTGAGGGGGCCAATATTGAGATGGATCGAACATGGGCCATGAAGAAGATATATCTGTAGCAGGGAGCGATTCAGAACGGGTGGCAGCTTGATGGAGACGCGACAAAGGCAACTCCGCGGGAGTCAGCTCCCTGATAGCGGGAGAACGTTTCCTCTCGAGCAGTCGCCATCTGGCAATCCCGTCAAGCGCGAAAAAGATACACGGGAAGGGCGCCATGCAGACCTGTTTCGACAACCCAGACTGCTGCGCTGGAGCTGCTGGCCCACCTGCACCCACTTGCCACCGAGTTGTGCATAGAGCTGAAGCAGCTTGGTGTCTTCGGCCTCGGTCCACTCGTCCTTCTTGAGAGCAGGATCAAGAGCCTCGCGATATCGCTTCGAGCATGCATCGTCTGTTCTTCCAGGTATTTGCCTGGCGATGATAGACCACTTTGTACCGTAGATCTTGTAGAGGGACAATAACTTGTCATCCTCTTCCTTTGTCCAGGCCGATTTCTTGATCGATGGGGACAGCGAGTGAAGCCATCGCTAGAACGGGGATTTGAAGGATCTGCCAAGGGAAAAGGTATGTGATGATTGGGAAACATACCTTGCGACAAGCCTTGTTGGTACGACCGGGAACACGCTGGGCGATGGTCTTCCAATCGGCTTCACCATCGAACTCTGCGACGGCTTTGGAAAGGAGGAGGTCTTCATAGGCAGACCACGGACGACCGGTGATCCTTTCTGCCATTCGGCGAGAGCAAGAAAGGGAGAGAGGCGAGTGCCAGAGAGGCAACTCAGTCGAGCTGTGCCTGGCTCGCAAACCCCCAAAGACTTTCAAATTCGGATTCGATGATGTCGGTGGAGGGATCGATTAGCTAATACTCTCCCATCCCTTTCTTCCACTCCACACCCATGGCTTTGGTCCACGGCTATTCCTCAGACGAAGATGCCGCCGTTCACCAAGACGCTTTCAACCTCGCTGCGATATCAAAGAGGCAGGGATTTCAGGACGTGACATCGAGCATCACGCCCCAAGCTGCCCCCGATGTACTCGCACAGGTACGTCTCTTTCCCTTGCAACAACTCCCTTTTTTTTGTTAACGCGAATTAGGACCCACTCAGCCAAACTTCTCTCATAACACGCCCTACGGACACGCAAATGAACATCAATATCCCTTTCAGCGACATGATGCTTCCTGTCCAAGGTCCCGAGAACCCGTTCGGCGACCGGAATCGGTTCTCGAACCAGAACGCGCTCGCTGGCCATGTCGAGGAGCAGGCTATGACAGAGCACGCGTTTCGCACCCAGCATCTTACTCATTCCATCCTCGGCTATTCACAAAATCCCTCCGTGGATCCCAATGCCCCCGCTATACTTGGTTCCGTGGCGGCCGCCGAAGCAAATAATTATGCTATGTTAGACTCTGTCCGCGTTCCCCAGGAAAAGCGTAGAGAGTTGAAGCGCAAACGGAAGGCAAGGGGCGATCTCGAGGTCGTTGATGGCGACAACGCCTACGTTGGCCCCTGGGCACCTTGGAAAGGCGAGGAGCCTGTGGACGTTGTGCCAGAGGGCGAGGAGGGCGCCGGAGATGAGCAGTCATCCGAATCCGAGGCGGAAATTCCCACCGTCAAAAAGCCAAAGCCAAAGCGCGGTGCCCCAGGTCAAGAAACCTCCGTTTTCCACGGCAAATCTATGACCGACTATCAGGGCCGGACCTACATCTCACCGCCCCTTGGAGAGGTGCCGCACCTCCAGTCGGAACCTGGATCGCAGGAATCATTTATTCCGAAAGTTTGTATTCATACTTGGACAGGGCACACCGGCGGTGTGTCGGTGATTCGCCTATTCCCGGAAACGGGTCACCTTTTGTTGAGTGGCTCGATGGACACAAAAATCAAGGTATTTTTCGTGCCTTCTTTGGCCATCGGCCCCCCTGATACAGTCCCTATTAGCTCTGGGACGTTCACACACACGGCAATTGTCTACGAACCTTCCATGGTCATGGCAAGGCAGTGAAGGATGTGACCTTCTCCAACGATGGACGAAGGTTCTTATCATGCGGTTATGATCGCTATATGAAGTTATGGGACACAGAAACGGGGCAGTGCTTACAGCGTTTCAATAATGGCAAAATTCCATACGTCGTACGCTTCCACCCCGATGAAGATAAGCAGCACATATTCCTGGCGGGTATGTCAGATAAAAAAATTATTCAGGTGAGATGAGGGTACTCTCGTTTTGGATTTTGCCACTGAGCCTCCCGCCAGTACGACATGAATAGCGGGGATATCACGCAAGAATACGACCAACATCTGGGTCCAGTGAACACCATCACATTTGTTGATGAAAATCGGAGATTTGTGACGACTTCGGATGATAAGACGATTCGAGCGTGGGACTTTGATATTCCTGTTGTGATCAAATACATCGCAGAACCACATATGCACTCGATGCCAGCGGTCACACTTCATCCCTCGAGTATGTCTCTGCTTTTGACAGTTCCTTTGAGGAGTTCTGATGCGGTGCAGGGAAATATTTTGCAGCACAATCATTGGACAATCAAATCCTCGTTTATAGTACAGACAACTTTCGGCAAAATCGGAAGAAGCGATTTGCCGGCCATTCGGTTGCCGGGTATGCCTGTCAGGTGGGCTTCTCACCGGATGGCAAGTGGATAAGCAGCGGAGACGGCGAGGGAAATGTTGTATTCTGGGACTGGAGGACCGGACGCATAAAGTCACGATTGCGTGCTCATTCCAAGGTGGTCATCGCACATGAATGGTTGCCCCATGAGACGGTTTGTTAACGTCGCACGCTTTATCTAACCCCATGAGCTGACGACTGGGCAAATTTAGTCAAAAGTTGTTACCGCATCCTGGGATGGGCTTATCAAGCTTTGGGTAGGTTCAATTTACGCCGCCGCCGCCTCCTTGAGACCTTCTTCTGACTGGATTGCAGGACTAACGGATTGGTGTCTTACACTGCGTTTTTGTACTATCCTGTGTAATCGCGGTTATGCCACCTGTTCCATCAATGGCTCTGCCTCTCCACGTGTTGTTGGTATGGATGACAAAGTATCCTTTCGTTTTCCGAGGAAGCAGCTATGTGTTGAGTCATGGTTGGATGACCACGATTTGTTGTTGGAGGTCAGTCTTTCTTGTAACTGTGAGGTTCCGCGGTGTCCGTGTCGTACATAATGTCCGTGTGAAGCGGAGTCAAAATGGTAATGTGAAGCCTAAATGGTAAATGTGAGTGAACGATAAGGATTTAGGAAAAGGAAAAGTAGTGTGTGAGATTGGCAGGAATAGAAGTGGCCGGGGCCCGGCGCCGGCGCCGACTCATGGCAACTGCTGCCACATTAATATTATTGCGCATATAGGTCACGGTGAACTCCAACCCATGGATGCAATTTGTGCATCGTGCAGATGACACCCAATGGTTAAAGGTAACTCCGCATGTTATTACAGGGGTAGTTAGACGAACAGATGACCTGTTCTTTGTTCGTGTGGCTACATCTCCACATAAGATCATGATGGTGCCTCGAGGGTGCCCCACTGGCGGTTGATGGGTCCTTGCCCAATCTACCGCCGGGGGCTGTACTGAAAGGAACGTCAGGGCACAGGGATAGTTGTACAGTCAAATCTCTCTCAAGTCATAGCTTTGAAATGGTATACTCTCATATGTCATACATCCAGACTAGCCCCACCACCACCACATGATAGGCTGAGAAACCATTCTACAAAGTCGTACTCCGTCCCCAGTAAGTCATATTTTTCGACTGTAGTTACTACTTAAAACGTCACATGTCGCTAAGCTACACGTCTCCAACTCCAAGAACCAAAGTCTTGGGAACTTGCCATTTATAGTGTGTGACACAAAGTGCCCTTTTTCAAAAAAAGTGATAGTCGTCCTGAGATGGGTAACATAGCTGCCACTGCAAGCATCCTGACCTGACCCTGACCCGCCCGACCACTGGCACGGTCAAATGCCACCTGACCCATCTGGACTCAGAGCTGCAGCGCTTCCATCATATGTGACGAAAATAGAACTGGACTGGCCACGGTTCGGTGTTCCACATCCACATGGTTCTACAGCGGTCCCCTCACCGACGCGGCGGACCGGCGGAGCATCTACGGCGGATATGTGACCGAAACGCCGGTGGGTTCTGGGAAAGATGAGGGCCCAAGTGGCCATTGCGGGGCAACCGAATCCAAAACCAAACCAGCAGACGATAGGACGGACGGTGAGGAAGGTTGGCAGGGCAACATAAGGCCGAATACGTATGGATTGTAGTGCTTGGTGTTCCCTGCTGCGGCTGGGAACTACTGTACGGCTTAGCTTAGGCAACGGCCAGCGGAGATGATGTGTGGCTGCCGTCAAAGACTCGAAAAAGTTACGAACCGAACCGGATTCGGAGCGCGGGTTTGGCAAAATGTCCCTGTGCCTTGGCAAGCCAGGAGCCGTCACACGTATGAAATCCGAGCAAGCCCCGATCTGGTATATAAGCACTGGCCGTCCTCATGCATCTGATCACTATCCCAACCCACCCACAGCAATGCGCCTTTCGTCGTATACCCACTTCATCCTCTTCTTCCTCGGTGCCCTCGTGTCCGCTGTCCCCGTACGTCCATCCGCCCCTTCATCGTTAGCATTGGACTAACCGTATGCTGGGACCCCTCCACAGGTGGCTGAGCCACCAAACGACCTTGGCGCGGTGAGTCGCTGCTGCACTGCAGTTGCCAGTTAGGCCAGAGCGGGTTTTTTTAACTCTCATTCAGCGGGATCCCGGGCAATCAGGTCCGCCCGATTGGAGGCGGGAAATGGGTGCTGATGGTCAGCCCCTTCTCTGATGGCGGAGCAGACACGCAGTAGGTTGTTGGTTTGCACGCCACTGCTCGCTTCATTGATATTTGTTCCCTGGTTGTTTCCAGACCCCGTCGCCCAACCATGATTGCCCCTCATATTCTCTAGTTCGAACACCGCGAAACTGATGGACTTTGTACCCTGCTTAACCTGTGGGGATTATGACATTCTCTCCGCGGCCTTGTTTGTGTGGCCCAAGTTGTTACTCCCACACACTATTACCGTGTTTCGGGGTATCTTCATTCTTTTTTGGTGATGGTGTACCTGTATCAGACGGTTTCCAGTCATTTTGAATCATTTTGCAAGAATTCTTTTCGGTTGATGTAATTCGGTGTGAAGAATAGAAGCAAAGGACCGCATGGGCGATAGTGAAGATGTAAGCGGATTGGTCGGTCGATAGTAAGATATAAGCTCGATCACACCGATTAGTCGGTTCATGTCTAATCAAATCAGAGCTAGCTCTTTCTGGCTTTGCCGCCGCTCGCTCGCTCTACCTGTCGCCCGCTTGGCTTCCCTGCTTCTCCCCACATCGCGCCTCATCGAGGCCTCACCGGCCTCACCACTTGCACACCCGCTTGTGATTTACTTTCTACCTCACACCATTTGCAACTCACAGTGGCAGTCGTGGTGCCACATTGGCGGAGCGGATGTGGGATCCCCCATCACATATAGGTGGGCCAGGTGCGCTGCAGTCTCTTGCCTGCCACTCCCAGGTTTGTCTGCCTCTCCTCTGCCCATTCACACTAACACCCTTACCAGCACCCACCACTGGCACACATCTGCACCGCCGCATCCTTTTGGCACACCCACCCTCCGCACCCTCTTCTCTTCCTTCTGTATGTCTGTTCCTTTCCTTCCCTCGCCTTGTTTTCCTGTTTACTCCCTTACCTTACTCTTGTATTGCTGCCTCGCTTTCTCTCTCACTTCTTGCTGTACTTGTATCCTGTTCTCTGTGCTCTGCAGTGTGCACTGTGTGCCCCATCTTCTCTCCTGCGTTTGCTGCATTTATATATATCTTCCTTGTCCATCTCCGTGCTGCCATTCCGTGTCATCCCTGTCCACCGCCCCTGTCATGTGTTTGTACCGTCCGGGCTGTCATCGGGCCCACAAAAATTCTACTGTCCCCGTGCCAATTTGACATTTCGTGACGTGATTACACGCGTCATGTCACGCCATGTCACGTCAATTTGCTGTCACGCACCCGCGTCGCGTTGGCTCGCACTGTCATGTCTCTCCTCGATGAGCCCGTTCCACAAGATGATCTCATGCGTGAGAGGACTCGCATTTTTGAAGAGTTCCTCGCAGCGGACTCCCCAATCTATAACTACAAAGATGATGTCCTCCGCATGCTCCGTCAAGATCAGACGCGTCTCATAGTCAATCTCGACGATCTACGCGACTACCGACGCGACTTCGCCAATGGCCTCCTCAAGCAGCCCGAAGAGTTCCTTCCCGCATTTCACGATGCAGTGCTTACGGTCATACAACAAGTGCACGACGTCGACAAGCATGACATCGAGACCAAAGGATACGGCATTGGTTTCAATGGGTCGTTTGGGGATCACCACGTCAGCCCTCGGACCCTACGGGCCTCCCACCTCGCCCATATGATCTCCCTCGAGGGCATCGTCACGCGCTGCTCCCTCGTTCGTCCAAAGATGCTCAAATCTGTCCACTACTGTCCCGATTCCACCCAATTCCACTCACGCGAATACCGGGATGCCACGTCCGCCACGTCCAATCTCCCTCCTACCTCCTCTGTTACTCCGCAGACCGACGAACAGGGACGTGCTTTACAGATCGAGTATGGTCTCAGCACCTTTCGTGATCATCAGCGCATCAGCATCCAGGAGATGCCCGAGCGGGCTCCGGCAGGCCAATTGCCCCGCAGCACGGACGTCATTCTGGATGACGACTTGGTGGACAAATGTAAGCCGGGAGACCGGATCCAGCTCGTCGGCGTGTACCGCAGCGTTGGCAGTGGTGCCACGGGAACATTCAAGTGTGTTCTTTTGTCACATCCCTTGGTTGACTGACATTGATGAAACCGCATCAAGAACCCTCATCGTTGCCAATAACGTCGTCCTACTCTCGTCAAAATCTGGCGGCGGAATTGCCCAAACGCCTCTCACCGACTCCGACATTCGGACCATCAATCAGTTGGCGAAACGCAAGAACATTTTCGAGCTTCTTTCGCAATCTCTTGCGCCCTCGATCTTTGGCCATGACCAGATCAAAAGAGCCGTATTGCTTCTTTTACTGGGCGGCGCCGAGAAGAACCTCCCAAACGGTACACACATCCGTGGAGACATCAACTTGCTCATGGTCGGGGACCCTTCCACCGCCAAGTCGCAAATGCTGCGCTTCGTTCTGAACACGGCGCCGTTAGCCATCGCCACTACCGGCAGGGGCAGTTCCGGAGTCGGCCTCACGGCAGCCGTCACCACCGACAAAGACACCGGAGAGCGCAGGTTGGAGGCAGGAGCTATGGTCCTCGCCGATCGCGGGGTCGTTTGCATAGACGAATTTGACAAAATGTCGGACATTGACCGCGTTGCCATTCACGAAGTCATGGAGCAACAAACCGTGACAATCGCAAAAGCCGGCATTCACACAAGTTTGAACGCACGGTGCAGTGTTGTGGCCGCCGCAAACCCAATATATGGACAGGTACGCTTTGTCGTTTCGTTTTTGCGCTAGACCCAAGGTTGATGAAAGTCGCGCGTAGTATGACGTTCACAAGGACCCTCACAAGAACATCGCTCTTCCCGACTCGTTGCTTTCCCGTTTTGACCTGCTGTTTGTCGTAACCGACGACGTCGACGAAACGAGAGATCGCCAGATCGCCGACCACGTCCTGCGAATGCACCGATACCTCCCTCCCGGCGTCGAGGAGGGCACACCAATCCAGGACACGCTCTCGCAGCCCCTCTCTGTCGAAAATCCTGCAGCTTCCTCGGCCGCGAACGAGGCGATCGATGTCAGTCCATTCGAGAAGTACGACCCGCTCCTCCACGTCGGAATGGCGGCCGGAAGGCACCCCAAAACACGCGCCGGACAAGCAGCGAAGAAGCTCGAGGTGCTCAGCGTCGCGTTCATCAAGAAATATATTCAGTACGCGAAAAGCAAGCCGGCGCCCGCGCTGACCCACGGCGCAGCAGATTGGATCGTTGGGTTGTACGCGGAACTGCGAAACGAAGCCGCAGAAGCCAACAAAAAAAAGGTGAATGAATGAATGCCTTCGCGTCCCTTTTTTTTTTTTTTACATTTTTTTTAATTTACATTTTTCCTCTTCCGAGCTTCGCTGATGGCGAGTTTTTGCGCTTGCAGACCTCGCCCTTGACCGCGCGAACGCTCGAGACTCTGATCCGCTTGGCCACGGCGCACGCCAAAGCGCGTCTCTCCCCCAAAGTCGAAGAGCGGGACGCCTCGGCGGCCGAGGACATCCTGCGATACGCCCTCTTCAAAGAGGTCGTCAAGCGCCAGCGGCGCAAGAAGCGCAAGCTCAACCACGGCGGCGCCAGCGCGCGTCGCGGGGAGGACGGGGAGGAGGAGGGCAGCGACGACGAGGAGGACGAAAATAGTGAGGAGGATGCCGAGGAGGAAGGGGAGGAGGCTGCTCCGCCCGAGCGCATGGCAGGGCCCGTGCCAGTGGCTATGAAGAAGACAAAGACGAGGACGGGTACTCCGCGGGGAATCAGCCAGGATCCGATCTGGGGCATGCCCGTGGAGGAGGACGTCCGGATGGATCTTGACCCGAGCGCGCAGCCGGTCGCTGCGCCGGACGATCACGGCGGATTGAACCCAGAGCGGTGCGTCGCATGGTTCTCCCCCCCTCTTTCTGACGTTATCAAAACGCGGCGGTGTTTCTGACTGACTTCTTTTTTTTTATTGCGAACGGCGTTCTCGCTCCAAAAAAAAATAATTTTAGGTTGCGGCTGTTCCGCACTCGAGTTGCCCGTCTTTGGGCAACCAGCTTCCAAGACGACGAACAGGTTTTCTTGGTCGATCTTGTGCGGGCTGTGAATGATGGCTTGGGCAACGACGCCTTGTTTGGTACTGCGGAAGGTACTCTGGCGTGCCAAGCGATGACAGAGGCTAATGAGATTATGCTGAGCGAGAACATTGTGTACAAAATATAGTATTTCGATTTCCGATTTCCGAGGTGACCCTTTTCATTTGGTCTTGCCATACATCGCCGCGGATATAGAAGTGCCTCAATGAAATTAGGATTAGGTTGTAATAAAGTAGATCCTGATTCCTGATTGTGGTTGGACCGGACGCAAGATTTGGTAAATATGGAGATACGTAACTACATACTTAACAAGTACTGTATACCGTGTACGCAATCCGTTGTGATGGGAATCCTCAGAAACCCTGAGGCCTGATGGAGTGGCGCAGGGTCAACTACGAAGGGTGTGCCTGGCACCGGATGATGCCCTGCCCACTGTCCGCACCCGGCTGGCATCAAAGTACACAGTCCTCTCTCGTTCTTGCGATCATACGGACTTCCTCGCGACTGAGTTCCGCGCCATCTATCAATTCCGTAACTCTGGTTTCCCACTCCTCTGTAGCACCAACATCATCGAACGAGACCTTGAGGATCTGGGTCCAGACTTCGCCATCCGCACCGAGGATGCGACCGGCCTGGACGAGTCGCCGCCAAGGCACTTCAACACGCTCGCCAGAACCGGGAAGAGCGAGCCGGCACGTCTCAACCCACAATTCGCTTTCGCGTTGCAGGGCCTTGCGCTCTACGTCTGTGACTTCGCGCGAGCGACGGTAAAGGATGGCGCGCTGCAGAATGTGTGTATTCAGATGCGACCCGATGTGCCGGTATATCGAATTTAGGTTAGCACGTGGGAGAGTGAGACGCAAGGCAGTGAGGTGTGATGATAAGATAGAGACAGCTGGAAGAAGTGTCGGTGAAATGAATAGGTCCGACTGGGCTCTGCTGACGTCTCCTTGACTGCGAACAAGACGAGTCAACTCCTTGAAGACGGGGGAGGTACATGACGCGCACGGGCGGCGCACCTCGCAAAATGAGTCTTCCACGCGGCCTCTACCTCTGCACAGACTTGTTGCGTAATCAAGTCTTCTGTCCTTGTCACAAGTTTTTCATATTGCTGCACGAGCTCCTCGAAAATGGTCCCATCGGTTGCGTCTGAGGATGAACTATTAAGACTAGGGAGAGAGGGGTGTGTTTCGACGCGAGCTCTAAGAGACGCTTTGAGGTTGATTTCTGTCCAAAGCTCCAAAAAGAACTGCACAAAGGGTTAATAAATTCCAGGAGTCATACACCAGCGAATTTACCAAGTCCTCTCCCCAGACCTCCATTGCAGCTGATATATATTTGGCGCTAACCAATGCCTTGCATAATCGCATAATACCGTCCACGCCGGCCGTTAATTGTCCCCCTTTGTTACCACTAGATGCAGCTCCTAATGCACCAGGTACGGCACGAACAAGGGAACTCGAGAGGGATTCGAATGCATCCAGAGATGAAGCGATGCGATTATAGTATCCCTCAAGTAAGGGTAGCTGGACATCGATGAGGAAGCGGGTGCGATGGGTGAAATTGGGAAGCGGTGAATAGCGGTCTGTCACTTGTTCGACGAGTGCTTTCAACTGCCGCGCGGACACAGTGGGTCGGACGTCATGGTTGGGACTCACAGCATCGTCTGGCTCGGCGGTATCATTAGGAATTGACCAAGCGTCCTTGGCGCTGAGGATGTCATAGAATCGACTCATCGCGACTAGATATGTAAATGCGTGAGATACAGATGATACCCGCATCATCAAACACCAATACTTACATGCATTCTCGCCTTCGACCCATCTGTCAAACCATTCTTTGCGCCCAAGAATGACTTCGCTGATCCCCTTCCACTCGGCACCATCTGCATAACGCCCCGAAAGCGTGCCGGATAATGAAAATCCGTCCTCACGCAGCGATGCATCAAAAGCAAGAGCTTGATATATCGTGTGAGCGAGAAGCGGAGGGTGGGACAAAAGTGAAGGTATGGTTCTCCTAATATGACGGGAAAGGATGGGTAGAAGTCCACAGGCGAACTCTCGCTGAGAAAACATTAGCAAGGCGAAGGAGGAATCCCATACGGATCGTACCCATGCATTAACATCATTGAATTTGGAGGATACAAGGAGTTGTTGGATGACCGTATCAAAGAATAATTTATGTTCGTGAGAGACGTTGAGGATATGTGTGAAGTACCACTCGGGCTGTACGAATGAGAAAGTGTGGATATAGACGCCCTAATGGATGTTACCTTATCCAGTTTATTGGTCTGCCGCGCGCCTTCAAAGTGGTACTTGAATCTCTGCGAAAGAGGCTGTACTAGAACCTGAATCGGATAAAGACCATCCTTGCAGACAATTTCGTCTTCATCTGGATGTAATTTCTCGCCACTGGGAGACGTGCTGAGCGAAGAAGGCGAGAGAGTCTGCGAAATACTTACATTACTTGAAAGTCAAGCAGGAGTCGAAATGCACTTTCGAAAACTGTTCTGCGTTCAGGACTCGCAGCGGCATAATCGACCGGCATGGGCCATTGCAGGTTCTCTGAGGCGACAAGCAAGGCACTATTGCAACGACGTCCAGACTGATTGGGAAAATAGGCATCAAATAGAGCGTACCTGGAAAGAATAGCCCTCATATTCGACCACGTTCGCCTCTGCGTTTCTTCTAAAAAGGAAACCAACCGCAAGGATACGTCGGCCTCGCCTAAGATGTCGCTCGTTGGGGAACAACCTTGCTTCACCGCGGAAACGAGGGCCTGCAGCGAACGATATTTTGACACGGTAATTGGGCGATCAGGACTGATTTCTGCTGTCGCAGCCTCACTGAAGAACATATTTGAGATGACCAGATGGGCGGGCGACATGGACCGCGCACCTGAGCTGCAAAGCTCTGTGAATGACCTGAACATAGGCCTTGATGCTTTCCTGCTCTCGCAAACTCCTGTGCATCGCTTCCAGATCTTCTAACAGTGTTGGAGGCTCATCTGGTTGGGAATGGTCCGAGAGAAGTTGCGCGAATAGTGAAGAAAGTTCATCGACCAACGAATGCCGAAGGAGAGATAATTCCTGGGCGGAGTGAAGACGAAGAGACGCCGACGTGGCCTGTTCAGACCTCAGTTTTTGAATGCTGGAGTTCGAAGCGGCCATCTGAACTACGGAATGTGCTCAGATAATGACCTGGAAGATGCGTGGTGCTACGCACTGAGACCCGGAGGCTGTCCCTCTCATGGCGTATCTCCTGAACAGCGTCCTCAAGCGACGAGGTTGATTGAGAGGAAGTATGGTTATCATTCAAGTAACTCAAGGCCTTTCTTCGTGAGGCATTGAGATCCGGCTGGGCAAGATATTGTTTGATTTGGTGGGATACGGTCGCGGTGGTCATTGTCGCGAAAACGTGGGAATTTCGGCCAACTACGGCGAAACATGGTTCACGACGCTTTTCACATGTCAAATCACCCCCACACAAGTTAGGCCGGCGCGACAATAGCGACGGCACATGGCGGTCCTTTCAACACTCAGACAGCGCTCACAGCCTGCTCTCGCTAGCTTTGCTAGGACTTATGCTACTCATAGACCTCTCATCCAGCGTATCCTCACTGCTGGCTTCATTGTTAACGTGCTATCGACCACCTTTGGCGGCTTATCGACTCGCCCAACACCTCGTTCCGTATCAAAGGGAAAGGCCCGTGAGCAAACCGCATCTGCTAATGCAGGAAAGCCGCCAAGAGTCGCCGTACGCACGTCTCTCAGGGACGAGATCTGTTTGTTTTGATTCGCTTGTACTAGGTCGATGCTGTGTTTTATCAGAGACTCTCTAGGATCCTCCGGCTCGTAATACCGAGTCTGCGCTCAAAGGAGGCACTTCTGCTCTTCATGCACTCTAGCTTGTTAATATTCCGGACTGCGATATCTCTGTACGTCGCGGCCTGGACGGAAAGTGAGCTACGATGATCCTCGCTCGATGTTCTCTTTCGTTGATCGCAGTGTTCTTGAAGGATAGTCGCATCTTTGGTGCGCGCACAAGCACTTCCATTCTTTTTAAACATCCTTCGCTGGCTACTGGTAGCCATTCCAGCAACTTGGACCAACAGCTGGCTGAGCTATATTCAAAATAAGCTTGCCATCGCATACCGCACACGTCTCACGGAAGAGGTGCTGAAGCAGTATCTGGGGCATGAACAAGAAGGGCCAGAGGGAAAAATTTACTACAAAATTTGTGGGTACAAGCTGCTCCAACCTTCCTCAGTATGGCTAACATCTCTCAAGCCAATCTTGATGACAGGGTCAAAAATCCTGACCAGATGATTACCCATGATATCCAGAAGTTTTCAAATAACCTTGCCGCCATCTACGCGAATATGGCAAAGCCGGTTCTTGACGTCATATTATACAATTATCAGCTTTCTCAAAATGTAGGCGCGGAAGGACTGGTCTTGCTTACTGTTGTCGTGCAACTGTCCGCAGCCTTGCGTAAGGATCCTTTTCACTATGTTTCCCCTTGAGTCGTATAAGTAAGGCCCATGCAACTTGCAGTGCGCAAGCTCACCCCGCCGTTTGGGGCATATACTTCGATGTCAGCTCAACTTTTGGGTGCTTTGCGCCACACGCACTCAAGACTGGTGGAATTCGCGGAAGAGATCGCGTTTTTTGGAGGAGAAGAGACCGAGAAGATGCTGGTCGAACGCGAATATGCAGGTCTCGTTATGCACGAGAACAGAGTCCTTGTCCGTCGGTGGTGGCACGGTTGCGTTGAAGAGGGCATCGTTAAATGGTTGTGGGGTAGCTTCGGGGCGAGTTCAGTTCTTGTCGCACAACGGGTTGTTTGCTCATGCAACAAGGATAGCTTGTCATCTGTGCAATACCCGTCTTTTTCAAACTTCCTGGGATCCACAATACCGATTTGGGGAGTCGGACAGAAAGTAAGGATGAAAATCGATAACACACGCCTGCCAGTGTGCCTGATCGCATCGCCATAGGCTTCGTAACGAATCGTCGCCTCCTCTTGTCCTCCTCAGGTAATGTAAATCATGCAGCTGCTTGCCCCGCTGATTGTTGATGATGACAGATGCCTTCGGTCGAGTAATGTATTCCTACAAGGATCTGTCAGAGCTTGCAGGTTACACAGCCAGGGTATCTACGCTCTTGGATACCATTCAGGACACAAAAAATGGTAGATTCGAGAAAGCGTTAGTCAGTAGTGCCAGCACGGAAGAGAACAGCAAGATTCTCAAGGGTCGCGGCAAAGTTATCCAGTCTGACGAGATTGAATTCAAAAACGTACCTATTATCACACCAAATGGTGATGTATTGATCAAAAGCCTAAGTTTTTTTGTCAAACCAGGGGCAAGTGCCTCTTACCAGGTGATCTTGTCCTGGTAACTGATCGAACTTTCAGCAACATCTCCTTATCGTTGGTCCTAACGGTGCGAATCTTCCGCTCTGGTACTGATCCGCCTTCCCTTACTAAGAACTCCTGTCAAGGTTGTGGGAAGTCTTCGTTATTCCGTATCCTAGGAGGGCTATGGCCCGTGTATGGGGAGTTATCTTCGTTGTCACTCCACTTTTGGCTATAATTTGAATTCTAGGCGGAGTTGTGTACAAGCCACCGGCCGATGAATTTATCCTTATTCCCCAGCGACCGTACCTACCCATTGGCACTCTGCGCGACCAGGTGATCTATCCTCACAACAAATCCGAGATGGAGGGCCGTACGTGGGACTTGCATTACTCTCCCGATACCGAGTTTAACGGGGGTTTCAGGTGGTGTGACCGACGACGATCTTTTAAACATCCTTTGGATAGTGCAAATGGAAAGCGTGGTAGAACGGGAGGGCGGATGGGATGCGGCGCGAGAGTGGCGAGACGCGCTTAGCGGGGGTGACAAGCAGAAGATCGCCTGGGCGCGCCTATTTTATCACAAACCCAAGGTAATGTATCAAAATGGTATCCGCCGAGATAATCTGATCGGAGACGGACAGTATGCCGTGCTGGACGAGGCTACATCTTTGGTTCCGACGGAAGTGGAGGGCATGATGATGAATCACGCCACCGAGCTCGGCATAACATTGCTGACCGTTTCGCATCGACCTTCGCTGTGGAAGTACCACTCCATGATATTGCACTACGACGGGCAAGGAGGATACGTATTGTATGCTCTTCCTTTTATTCGCGTTGTGTTCCTCTTGCTTACATGACTTCAGCACTCAGTTGGACGCGGAGAAACGGCTGGCGGTGCAAGAAGAGAAGCAAGCGCTGGAGGCGAAGTTACTTGAAGTGTAAGTAAAGATAACTGTAAATACGGATGGGCGTTGACATGAGAGAACAGACCCAAGATGAGGGCGCGCCTTTCGGAGTTATTGGCAGCAAGGGAGGAACAGGAGGCATAGGTTGCTGGTATTTGGAACGAGATATATAATATAGCCGTAAGATACCCACTGCATGGGTTATGGAACTGTCTGTGACGGCAAATGTGTTAAGACGGGTAGTGACATGGTAGGCGAGGACGTAGTAATGCGACCAAGGAGACGACTATGCCATTAGCAGGATGGAACAACGATGCTATTCCAAGAACTTACTGATATGATGCACTATGAAGCGCGGCAGACAACCTCTCCGTTGAGGTGGAGTTGCAATGCCTCTCTAGCTTCCAGCCATTCGTATTCCCTGTTTTTTGTCCTCACGACTGCGATCTCGCCCATACCCAATGGCTTTACGGTTTTTGCAGAACGGCCCGAACACAGCCGCCGAATCTCGCCGAGGTCCATGAACACGCGTTTGCTCGGCTTGCTGACGAGGTGCATGTTTTCGAGGACCGGTCTATCGTTTCTGTACTTGAGGTCTGCCCATATTCGGCGTTGCGCCTCGCCAGCTTCTACAAACTTCTCCGGGGAAGGTGTTTCGATTGTGCCGCGCGTGATGCTGGTGAGAAAGCCAGCACGGAGGAGGATCGAAAGGATGCCGAGGTTTTGAGTGGTATGCGGTACGGAAATTCGCGCATGGCGTCCGCGAAAGGCATTTTGGAGACGCGCGCAGAGGTCATGAGGGAGGGGCATCGCTCGAGGATGGTGGAGAAGTGGTGGAGAGGCTGTTGAGTTGGCCCGTGAGAAACCGTGACACTGGCACCGGATTAATTTAATCAAACGGCGCTCCGATCCCGTTTCTCCATTTTCCCTTCCCCCTGCCTTCAAGTACAGTACTCTCGCCCCCGACCCCGCACGACCTCCGACACCGGACGAATCCCCCACCTTTGGCCATGCACTATTTCTCCCAATCGTTCACCTACGAGTGAGTACCTATGACACTCCGCACGACTATGCACTCACACTTTCCCCCATTTACCCCCACTACCGCCAACTCCCGCCTCACCTCGTAGCCACTCGTGGGCGCATGTCATCATTGGGATGTGGCACAAGTACCCGAATCCCCATTGTTCTCATGTTGTAACCGTGGATGTCATCGACCGCTCAGTAAATCCCTCTACGGGCATCATCCGGACAGAACGGGTGCTTGGTTGCAAGCAGAGGGCCCCTGGATGGATCGTCAAGGTATGTTTCTTGCCTTTGCATTGACGCCATTCTCCTCCTGAGGCCATGCACAGCTCTTCGGTGGATCGGAGGATGCGTTCGTTCGCGAGATCTCCTTTGTGGATCCATCAACCCAAACGACAACCATCTCCTCTGTCAACCTCTCACTCTCCCAATTCGCAACATGTCATGAAAAAATACTTTACTCTCCTGCCCCCGGTGGGCAGACCACATTCCATCAAACGGCCGAGATTCAGGCCCGGGTGATGATGTGGCGAACAGCAGCAGACAAGTTAGAAAATTGGCTCGCCGTGCGCTTTGAACAGAATGCCCAGTTGGGGAAGGCTGCTTTCACGGACGTGTTGCGCCAACTGTGGGAGGATGCACACGATACGAGCCCAGCCAGCACACCAGCATAGATGTTATTCCCCGCCTACGATAGACGTACTTAATGCGTTCCTTAAAAGCGTCGGCAGACTTCTCGGCGCCCGTACCATGATACTTTATGACTTATCCCCTTCGCATATCTTTCTCTCCCCCACTGCATTGTTATTCCCTTAGATATTCGTTTCACCCGGTGATATTGGTTGTACCGCCGCAGCAGGTCAGCAAGGAATTTGAGAGACGGTCTTATCGGCGTTACGCGTACGACTGGAAATCACGTAATACCCACCCCTCTCACCCCCATCGGCCCCTACCATTGATATATTGATTCATTGATTGCCCAGTGGCCAGTGGCCAATCCCAATCCATAATCTGAGGTGACGACATCCGACTATCCACAAAGGCACTGCGAAGTCCTTTTCTGTAACCGAAACCGAACTACCGAACCCAGCGCTGATCGAAAGAAAGAGAGGAGAGAGGTTCGATCCCTTCCACTGGCTTTTTTTTTTGACTACCCGCGATGGATGAATTGGTTCACCACTGCCTCCGCGAACTCGCTTTCGATGGAGATCTCGGTAAGTTTCTTTACGTGATTGGACGATATGATATTATCTTGTGAGGAGGATGGAGAGTGGCGGGTTCGAATCTCGCACTGGCAACGGCGCGGTGTCCGCCAATCGGGCGTCTTTGGCTTTAAACTTTTGCTCATTCCTCTCACACAGGATGCCACCCTTCGCGACTCCGCGACTTTGTCATTAGTTATTGCCAGGGTCCGCACGAACAAGTCGTCGACGATGCATATTTTGCATTCGTCTGGTCCCTGGTCGTTTGCCAGCCCACTGTGCGGGTGGGGACCGTACCCCACGGCGCTACCACTGAAGTCTACGTCGCACCACAGCAGAGCCAGAAGAGAAAATCAAAGGAGAAAGATGAAGGTTGCGATGCGTCGCCGTCCGTGACCTCGTTGGCCTTGCTACCCGATGCGAGATCGAGGACTTTCGAAGATCTGCAGTCGCAGTACGGGGAGGCACTGAGAATCGCGGTCGATGCAAAAACATCACTCGCCGCTATTATTGGTTCGCATATCCGAGTAGGTATTTCCTCGCTTTCCCCTGGGTCTCTATGGGTTTCATTCGTTGATGCCTGGATATCGGACGCATATAGCCACCAAAGCTAACCCCAATGGTTTATACTGCGCTCCAGTTCATCACTCGTGGCCGTGAACACGGCATCAGCACCGTAGACCTTGGCAAGAAGACAGGTTACGACCAAAAGACTTGTTTCTATCTCATAAAGCAGCTGCTCGAGCTCGAACTTGTCGTAAAGCTCCGCCGTGGTGGCGTCGGCACCAACTTTTGCATCCATAAGTACTTCTTTGATCGTAGCCCATTGTGGCGGCAAATTCAAGACGAAGGAGGGAAGGATCCCGACGAAGGCGGTCCCGACAACGGAGAGATTGCCTCGACACAGGACGGCTCCCAAGCTCCTGTCCAGTTTGATCCAATCGATGCTAGGCATCTATCCAGTCTATCACTCATCCAGTCTAGAATCGTCAAGCTCTTGAAGCACTCGGAGTCTCAAACCCATCCTTCTCAAAATCTGCTTGTCACAATAGTGAGCAAAACACCTCTGCCTTGCCTCATTAACGACTCAAATCACGCATTTTCAGGGGTTCTTAAACCCCACGAAAACCGATCGGCGCTTTTTTCAAAGCAGGCTCCGCGAACTTATCGAAAACGATGTTGTGGAGAGAGTGATGGTACCCAGTGCAGTAAAGGGTGGGTCGGCGTCAGTACCATGCATCCGGCTGTCTTCCAACAGCAACGATGTGGGAAACGAGTCGAGTGAATTGCCAACCCCCATTACACGAGATCCTCCAACACGTGGTGCACCAGGTTTGTATGTAGGGCCGAGCGCTACGTCCCTAGCTAAGGCCACCATAGATAGCCAGCCGACCACTATGAAGATGAACATTACCTTCACAAGCAGATGATTGACCTGCTGGAAAACGCTGGTACAAAGGGCATGACCTTGAATGTAAGCATATATTACCCTTCATCTCTCTGCACATAGTTATGTCCCAACAGGAAATCTCCAGAGAACTGGGGAATTTTGACCGTCGTACACTCGAACTACTCTTGACCAAATTGGAGAAAGTCCCCCCACCAACGCACCTGAATGATCTAAGAATTGTCCAGTTAATGGAAACCCATGGCCGCGAACGACGCTGGCGCTACTTTACATTCTCATCCTATCGGCAAATCATTGCCAAGGAAAAATTAGACGACAAAGATAGCCCTTATTCTTCGGTTGACCTCTCCAGCGTTGGGGACTTCGCGCCCTGTGCCGCGGAAGACTTTTACAGCGACGTTGCCGACCTTAATCGGTTCACGGACTACGCGTTCAGCAAATCGGGAAAATCGAAGACATAGGCGTCGAGGCTACACCCGAGCGTGCGAAGACTACAGTCCGCAAGAATAAGCGCAAGCGTGGGGAAGCTGGGCTGGGCGCCGATGCCGACGGAGAGATTGACCACGCACCACCAAAGAAACGGGGAAGACCGCGCAAACACCCCGCTGAAGGCCAACACATCCGCACCACTGCAACTGAGAAGGATGCTACAGGGACACATGATGTTGGCGGTAATCGTCAGGGCCCTACAGAAAGTCAGAAGCTGCCAGACAGGAGGTACTGGCATTACGAATGACCGCCATTCACCTTCGCCCAGAGTACCCAGGAAACGCCGTCGTCCGCCAGATGACACTCATAAGGACGAGTTTGTTCCTGAGGCACTGATATCTCCCAGAAGGAGAGGCTGGCCTAGGAAGCGGCTCCCATCGCCTTCGCCCGCTCATGTGACGGTAGAGCATTCACCATCTCGAAATGATGTCCACCATTCCGATCACCCCCAATCTGAACCACGTCCAACAAGCACGAATGTAGAGAAGCCGAAGCGCCATTCCTTTCTAAAGAATACGACGTCACTCTGCAATCTCTGAGCCATCGTGAATTGTCAACACAACCTGAACTCCCCTCCTCTGGTCTACCTGATCATCATCCATTATGTGGCTCAGGCACTGCTATGGGAATCGTGGAAGACAACCGCCTTAACCTCGCTCAACATGACCATCCAAGTGCAGGCCCCCAAGAAATGAGGTCGAAACCCCTAGGAGTACCAGATTCTGAGGGCGGTATAATGGTCCAGATGGATACATCTTCTAGGCTTTCCGTTGATCACACCCTCTTGGACAATGCTCTACCCCAACTGCAAGACGGTTCCAAACCTGCCGAGGTTGAAAGAGTCCGTGCTGTATCAGGTATGGAGTTTCATAGCGATAAGTCTGAGGACACGGGCGTAATCAAACTTTCCTTAGTACCACGAAAGCAGAAAGAGAAGGCCGCAACCCCGCACTCGAGGAGCAACGTTTCATTACTTCGTCGCGAGAACGAGTTTTTGAGGATATTGCAGGAATCTGGTGGAGTCGTGCACCCCAGTTCCAAAGAGTTTCTGGATGCACATATGGCCCTTCTGGATACTTTGGCCTCCGCTGGAGAATCGACGAGTGGTTTGCCTGGTATCAAGGTTGACAAGCGTACCATCGAGAACACGTTCGAAAGTTTAGAGAACAGAGGCAAAGTCAAAGTTTTAAAGACGGCTATCTCTACAGTGACGGGAGCCCAGCGTCCTGCCCGCATCATCTATTTACCTACTGTGGATCAATCCAAGCTGGATACATTCCTCGTCGAACTGGGTAGAGCACCTCACGGCGCACCGTATTCTGTTATCAACCCCTCGGCAGCTAGCGTCCCTCCCGGCGTTCTGAAGGCGAAGAAGCCAGCCCAGCCTCTCAGAGTTCTGCAGTCGGAGCGGGGAGTTGACAACATAGGACATTGGTCTAAAAGCAGTGGCAGGGCAGACCAGCTCTTCCAGTCGATGACCAAATCGTTCATGATGTGCTTTTAACCGAGAGGACAACAGTTGCGCAACTGTACGGGTTCTTTCCCGGGAAGATGGTGCGAGCACGAGAGCTCCACTTGGCTACTTTGGACATATTTGAATCATGTCATGACACTTCAACTGCCGCCCTGGCAGCTCAACGCGTCGTGAACTTCTCTCAATATTTTCGCGATTTTCCCGTCGGGGTATATTGTTCGCTCGTATCTACCCTTGTACAGAGCGACGAGCTATCTCAAATTCTTTCCACTGAGGAAGGTCGACGGACGCCAGTCAAAGACCTGCCGCAATCCCTGCAAACTCTACTTCAGATCGGGCGATCCCGTTCCAGGGAGCGCTTACTCGAGCTCCTCGAAATACTTCTTCACCTGAATCTCGTCACACCCTTGCAACCCTCCGATTCACCCAACGCTCTCATACGCTGTGAACCAAAGGGAGATGGCCCTTCATCCTTCGAAACCTTTGCAGGCGATATGTCATCAACGAGTTATCGTACAGCCCCTGACTATTGGCTTTTCTATCGCGAGGCGACCTTGCATCTTTGGGCGTTATCAACTGCATCGCCGCCTTTCTGGAAGTCTGTTTCTGTCTCTACTCGCCTTGATGCATCAAACTACTGGGATGAATTGCAGCCCGCTTGCGAGAGCAAGACGTTTTCCCAGACTGTGACACAAGGCAACCCCCCTCGGGCCATCGTCCCAACTATTCCTTTGCTCGCTCCATTATCCGAGAGTCCTCTTGGAATAGATTATACGACTTATCGTGGCATCAGCGCCAGTACCTGAAACGTTTCATCTCTCGCCGGAGAGACGACACACCACTTCAAGATGAGGAGAGTGACTTCACCTTGGAAAAGATCTCATGGACTATCAGTGCACCATTGTCTGTCGTGAAGGATTTTATCCAGAAGGAGCGCACCTCCCAGCTACGAGAGCTCGACAGGGCCCGATTGCCCACTCCAGGAGGCGAGGGGGACGGACGGCACGCCGAAAGGATGGCACAGGAAAAGGAGTTGCTAACGCAGAAAGTGGCAGATGCAAAGATGCGGAAAGAGCGGGAGTGGGAGGCCATATTGAATGCTGTCCACCCCGGGCCATTAGAAGGCGTAGCAGCGACCAGAGTCGCGCGGGTTCGCAAGCGGTATTTGCAGTCCGGCGTGGCCAGCGACCGAAGCAGATGGGAGGGCGAAGTGCGCGATGCTATCCGAGACTTTCGAGGCGCCGCCAAGGCTGTCTTACCCTCCGCGCAGCGTGTTGTCCCGGCGGGGACCTTGCGGGGTCTTCCATCTACTCCGTGGCCATTCCACTCCAGGAGCTACAGTAGCTCCATCGCTCCCTGCCGGACTGCCCCAGGCGGTAGCGAATCAGCCGGAAAGTCTATCGAGGAACTCATAGCAGAGCAGGGACCAGCACGTGAGGAAGCAAAAGGGAAGAAAAGCAAACAGGAAGAAAAAAAGGACGGTACGGATATCCCATCTGGGCATAAACGAAGAGATGTTCATGTTAACACTTTGGGATTTCACAGAGAATCACGAAGGTGGGAACCGGACGACGACGACCCATCACAACGAAGGAGTCGCTTCTTGTGGAACAAAGACTACGACGAATTGGCCCAAGACGTCCATACCGTTCTTAGAGTCGCTCGCGGGAGGTGGGCGGACGTATGGACTGGTTCGCGTTTCGCCAAATCTTTCCTGCAGTTCCAAGGAACTCCGTGCGCCAGCGCATCGCAAGTCTAAGGGAAATGCAGAACAATGAAGTCTACATGCGGCGCCTTGAAGAACAGTGGTATCGTCTTTGGAAACAATATGGAGGCACAGAGCACCTCCCAGATCCCAACCCCCAGAGTCAGACAGACTTCGACCTCATCAAACATTTGGGGTTTCTCCGGAAATTTGTTGACAAGAATGCACTGTACGTCCCTGCTGCTTTTTTTTTTTCAGGCTTGACATTGGACTGGAGGCGGGTCGGCTTCCAAGAAACGTCAACGGATTTGGTACTCCCAGACACAGTCTCTCAACTACATGCATCTTGGAACGTCCTGATCAAGCCGGACAACACGCCAGTTTGGGATTTCTCTGGGATTCAAAGGTTGACGAAAACCGTGAGAAAGGTCTTCTGCAGACGGCATTCACAACCAATCACGATGAAATACCAACATTCGGTGATGGCGGCGATGGTTCGAGCGGCAATCAAGAAGTCCAGGTCGCTGAGGCAGCACTAAAGGTTTGCTGATCGTACCCTGCCTGATCTGTCGCTAACGTCATTGAAGATGGTGTTCGGGACACCAAATGAGCATTACGCGCCCTTAAGAGGAGCGTCTTTGCTACGCTCTGTGGGAAAGGGAATGGTTTCGAGGGCTAAGGAGAATCTCCTCAGCCGCGGTGTTCTATCAAAACTTGTCAGGGACCAGAAGCCCAAACCCGGACGAACCCTAAAAATCTCTGAAATGTAACCTGGTGTGGTAATCTCTGGCGCCTTGCGGAGCTTAACTGTCAGTTCATTTAGCAACCAGAACGCATTTGGTGGTTCAATACAACAAGAGGTGTTCCATGATGCAGCAACGCTGGATGCGTTGAGTAAACAGGAAGAATCTTGGAGGGAGTGGCCATTACGGGCGTCCGATGGCGATCTGGCGATGCTTGCACAATCAACATCGGAAGGCCTTGTGAGTTGCTTGATTCAGATTCAGGGGATCGATTGACGATATCGAGTCTCAGGTGGACTTCAGGCTTGACATCAGCGGGGCCAGGGCGGCACGCGATGAGGTTGATTGGAACAGCAAAAAGGCCGGTTAGTACAGAGTTCGATTCCTACTAGGAAGAGAAAACGAAGCAAATTGGTTCACGTAGATGATGATCACATCGAGACGGCAATTTTCACACGCTCTCAAGCATATTGCCATCGGACACAGAGGACGCTCTAGCAAGCCGGGTGCGTTCCCCTTCGGCTGAGGAGGATGATGTCGAGGGACATGGAAGAACTACTGGAGGCACAGTTGCCTGCTGTCGAAAGTATTCCGACGGGCAGGTGAACTGTGACTTGTGCCTGAATAGCGCACTCAAAACCTGGGCTCTACAATCCGACACGAAGGAGCAAGAAGTGGCACACCGCATCCTTGATATGCTTGATGAGGCGGCCCTGCAGGCCTTGACCTTGGTACTCTGATAGTAAGCGTCCATTTACATAGCCTGATGATGATAGTGGTGATGATAATTTGACGGCCAATTCAATCAGACAGTTGGAGATGGTTCCGAACTTGTTCTATCTGCATTAACCTCGCTCATGGACAGCACTGTCCCGCTCGTCGGTTTCGTGGGCATTCTCGACCGTTGGTTGTGAGTGCGCGCCACTCAGCCCCTTGGACTGTTACGATCAGCGAAGAGCCTCGAATAAATGTGCTCCCACGTCGATGGTTAGACGTGAGGGGAGCCAAAATACGAGAAGTGTGGCGCGCTGCATTGCGTGCAGTGATCGGGACTGTTGTATTCAGACCTGGTATCTCACAGGTGAGTGACCCGCCGGACACGACTCAGGAATGTGGCTGATGGGCGTGGACAACAGGCCGAGATAGTGTGGCGTCTGCGATCAGTGTATGACAGGGCTGAGGTAATCGAGGCGTTAAGACAGCTGCACGAAGACGGGTTTGTGCGACGAAGATTGGGTGCGAACAAGCCGGTCCGTGAATTGGGGTTAGTTCCAGTGCGGGAAGAAGACGAGAGAGCGGTGCATTGGTTATTGGGGAATCGTAGATGGTATCAGGCATCGTTGGAGTGAATTGAACGTTTGTTATCGCATTGTTTCCCGTCGCTGTGGAGACGAGCACGCACGTCGCGGTCGCGGTCGCGATCGGTTATTATGCGCTTTCCCACCGCTCGTGGGGCCAGCTCTTCACCCACACACCCTGTCCGCCTTTCTTCCTTCCTCTTCGCATACTCGGCTGGGCCGTGTTGGCTGGCTCTTTCCACTTCTCTTCGTCTGCAGCTCCCAGAGTTGCCTGGTCTTTCCTTTGTTTGTGCCCCAGTGGTCAGTTCACTCGTTCCAAGGTGCGTCGGCCTGTCTGGCTTTCGAACCCAGAAACTAATCGGTCGAAAGTTCTTTGCCATGCATTTCAAACATGTGCTGCCCGTTTCAAAAGTGAAGCTCGTGGTGCGTGCGCCCCTCATCTCGGGTGATCCTTTCCGCGTCCTGGCGTACAGGTGTATTGTATCCAGCGATCACGGAAAGGTCACCCTGTTGACCCTTGTCTAACACACTGTTTCGCAGTGGGAAAGGGTCACCGCGTCGCGGATTGCCATAATCTACATTGTGTTCTCGATCCTCAGTTGTATCATCCAGGTGATACTCCAGGCCAAGCGTTCTCGATCAACCTCCAAGCCGCGAATTTCCTCACCGGCATGATCAACACCGGCAATGCTTCCCTCAATGGGTTCCTTGTCCTCGATTCACAACTCCACTTTTGCGACCACATCCCAAAGTCTCTCAGCACAGAATCCTGTGAGATTATCTGGAATGGAACAATCGGTGATACAGGAAGCAGTAGATCCGTCTTTGCTCCCGGGAACGACAGCACCACTCCCTCAGTTCCTACTTCCTCTGTCATCTCGTCCAATACTTCTGTGCGCCCTGGGACCCCTACCATTTCGTCTTCTCTTTCGAGCACCTCATCCGCGCAGACGACCACCACTTCCAGTTTGCCCAACTTCCGTGCGCATCACGTCGTCACTGCTACAATTTCCACCGAAACTTCCGCTACTCGCTCACCCTACGGCACTTCCCGTGACCACGACCGCGACTCGTCCGCCCATAAGAGGTCCATCTTACCCAAGCCTCAAGTTCACATAGCGAATATCCTCCCTGCCTCAATGAATGGCGAGACCGCCGGTGTGACGTTGCAGGGTTTCGGGCCGGAGGGGAAGAACGTTTCACTGGACAGAAAATGTCTGGTTGCTCTCAATTGGCCGGTGCAGACGTAAGTTCTCTGATTGTTCATAAGCGTCCCATGTTCATGACTTGTCCAGGCTGAGGAACACGAAACGCGAGGACGTCACTTTCCTTATGTTTCAGTTTTGGGTGCTAGGAATGTCCTTGGTCGCTGTGCTCAACGAGTCCATCCCGCACATGTGTGTCTACGTTTATCCGGTCGCAGACTTGGTCCATCTCATCCAGTTGATTTAGCATCGCGACCGTCGTTACCCACCTATCTGCGACGGCATGGGGCGCCTTCCAAATATACAACACGGACGCTTTCCACAAGGACTTTAAAAGGCTGGCAACCGATGGCGCTTGTCAAGTCAATCTTCTTCCGACATACTGGGCGTCACGCGCTCGCGCCGAGATCCCCAGCCTCGCTTTCAATGTCGCGGCCCTGCTTGTGTCGTGCTTTTTATCTTTCAAACTCGTCAAGGTGCCGATAGACTATGCTTATTTTCACTCGCATAGCTAACGTTTGGGTCGTTTCGTAGCTCTTCGGATGGCAAACTTTCAAACGTGTCGGAGCCTCCAGGACAATCAACAGGATCTACAAGCTCGTCCTTACGTTATCTATCGTCATCCAACTTTCGTTGTTCTTTGTTGTCGCAGCGGTGGCTCTTTGGCTCGATCAGCTTTATAATGGCGCTATCGCCGTCTGGGCCACGCAGTCAAGCGTCTACCAAGCCTTCTTGATGATCGTCATCGTTGTAGGTTCTCATCTCCTTTCACCCGACGCCATCTGATCGGACGCTTTGTAGTTGTTAATCCCTTGGCTTTTGACGGCACGTCTTTGTTTATGTCTAGTTCGCTGCCTGGCATTGACGCTATCTTAGGGTTGGTTTGCCGCAAGGCGTGAGTTGAAAATCCCGATGGTGATATTCCTCGTACTGTCCGCACTGTATCTCATTGGATGGGGTCTCATGTTCGATTCGGAGACATTCCGTTGGACCTTTGTCGAGTGGGGTTTCTTTGGTGCGACGGCCACTCTTTCGGCGCTTCTTGACATTGTCGGTTTCGTCGTCGGGGTTATGTGCCGCTTGAACTTCGACAAGGGTTTGGTCAATTATTGTAAGTGAATTTACGTCTCCTGCGCGCTTTGTGTCATTCACCCACCTTGTCCCCCAGTGAATGCCGAGAGCCCGATTCGAGGAGACAGTTTCATTCAGACCACGCCAGAAAACTCCTCGGACGAGAAATTTGACTTCCCTTCTACGCGCCATCCTATTCCGACGTTCTCGGCTACGTTCGGGCCAAACGACAAAGGTCCCTTTTCCAGCCAGATGGGATTCCAGGCCGGTCCCCGATTCTTCAATCAATCTGCGGCGTCATTCGATCCGCCAGTCGACATCGAGTCGGTCACGGATTCATCCCCGGGACGCTCAGTATCTCCAGAAACGGTCTCCGTAGATTCAACTTACTCGTTGAGCCGCGAGGGCAGCCAGCGCAGCACTTCAAGTTACGCTAGCTCCACCGTGGCTATAAATGGACCCTCCGCTGGACAGCCTCGTTGGGTTATTGAATAACCAGCGCGCCTGTCATTTTTCATTCCCAGCTCACCGTGTGTAGGACGAACAGTTGGTTCCCACAATGTAATATAATGGCCGAGAAGTAAATAATTGTGTCCTTTCGGGAATTCGTACAAATACTACTAGTACTCCTACATGTGTGCCAGTTCTGAAAAGATTACATCCGCGAAGAAAAAATGTGCCCTTTGAAAATCGTGTATCAATGAATGGTGGCGGCGCTGAAGGGTTCATTAGTCGATGGTTTGAATGTTCTGGCCGGACAGTTGAGCCCCATGTAACGAGCTCCCAATAGACGAAAGCGAGTCCGCCGGCGACGGTTCCGGCGATACGCTCTTCATGGCCTCGATCTCCTTCTCCTGGATTATCGCGGCTTGTCGCGCGACGGTCGCGGACTCGTAAACGTCCTCCGGTGGCATCACCGCCGGAGGGTTCTTGGTCATCTCCGCCTCATCGTAGGTCTGCAACGCCTTGCGGAAGTCCAACATCCACGGATGATCCATGAGCTCGAACGCGTTCGGCCGCTGCGCCGGGTCAACGGTGAGGCACGCCCGGATGAAGTTGATGCCCAGTTCGCTCAGTTGGTCTGGCTCAGGAAGCGGCGGGTGCTGGGTGGCGACGCCAATGTGGTACATGATCGTCCTGTCATGTGTCACACACACACACCCGCAAATGAGTATCATCATGTCCCCTCCGAGAGCAGGTATTACGCCCAGTGATGGATGCGGCACGTACCATTCGTTATCCAGGTGACTCCAAGGTTTCTTTCCGGTCGCGAACTCGAGCACGACGCACCCCATGGACCAGATATCCATCGCGCCTTGCCGACCGCGGGTATCGTTTTTGATGACCTCCGGTGACATGTACATCGGCGTGCCCGTCAGACTGCTGCTCAAGCCAACGCCGAGCCCGCCGCCGAAGAGGCCTTCGGTCGGACGACGAGATCGCATCATGGTACGGTGATTCTTCGCGAGTATCTTTGCTGCCCCAAAGTCCACGAACTTGATCACACCGAGGTGGTCCAATAGAATGTCTATCGGTGCATTGATAGCAAAATTAATCAAAACGTGTGGTGATGTTTAGAAGGTCTTTGCTTACTATCTGGCTTGATGTCGCGATGTACAATGCCCTTGGAGTGGAGATACGCGAGGCCTTCCAGCATTTGCATGCTGTATACTTGTGTGATGTGTTCGTCCTCGATGCGCCCGAGCTCCAAAAGAGCTGCCAAACTCCCGCCTTGACAAAACTCCTCGAAGATGTAGACTTTGTCTCGGTGCACCTCGATCCCGTAGTACTCGACGATATTGGGATGGCGCAGCATCTCCATTACGCGAAGCTCCTCACGGATTTGCTGATACAGGCTTGGGTAGCCGGCAAGCTCCTGGAACTTGATCTCCTTGACGGCCATCAAGGAACCAGAGTCCAAGTTGACGGCGGAGTACACGGAGCCAAATGCCCCTGCACCGATGAACCTCCCCTGCTGCCAGCGAACGGAGATGTTCGAGCTGAAAGAAGCGAGGAAAACGACCGACTGATCCTCCAACTTTTCATTATCCAGTACGCGGCCTGCCATACGTTGTTCGGATGTCAGGGCAGCCCTGTCATGTTCGAGCTTCTCCAGCGCATTTGATGTCCGATCCCAGAACTCTGTGATCGACGGATCCAAATAACCAGCAGCGGCCAGTCGTTCGTTGTGACCAAAGGAAGAGAAGGTCTCGGCATCGAAAGGGGTTTCCTGCCGTCGCTCGCCCTGCTTTTCCTTCTCTTTGCTTGCCTCCAAGGTGGAGCGCGCCCCAAGGATGTCGAAGTGGCTGATGAGAAGTGTCATGCAACTCGCAACTTTTTGTCGGAGCATCTCGAATTGGTCCTCAGGAAGCTGGAGTATGTTGCTACGTGTGCGATGAAGTGTAAATTCCAGTGCATTGACCGCCCATTTGAAGGTCTTTCGTTCGTTTGTATCGCAGTCGTCACAAATAAAGGAGACCCATGAGATCGCGAGTCTCACGAGAGAACGATTGAACTTGGAAAGCATCGATCTGTCCATGGACTTTTGGACGTATTGGCCGTGTTCTGAGGCAAACAAATACCAACTTTCCAGGAGGTCTTGGTGCCTGCTAGTTTCCCGGAGAGTACTGCGTACGTGGTGGACGGATTCGACGATAGACTCTGCAAGTCGATTGATGGCGCGATTCATCTTCCTCATCTCTCTATTGACATCGGGCAAATGGGCCTGTTGTTCTATGATGCAGAGCGGGGGCTTGTTGTCCACTTCACCATCCTCATCCACGGGGGGAAAAACCTCCGCGAACTCTTGCTTAGCCAACGACAGCCTGTGTTGGCCACCATCGGCTATGAGACACACTCGGTCGTCCTTCAAACCTAAATCGATCCTGGGAATCTCCAGCATGAGGACAAGCCCATTCCAGAGGAATCGGCTGCGAGGGGATAAGATAAGAAGATAGCCAACTTCATCCGGAAATTCTGTATGAAGGTCGTAGATGTCGACAATCTTGCGGCCATCATCCTCGAGTTGTTCGGTTACGTGGAAGGCTTCCAAAAGCATGCGACGAATGTAATCTGGGTGATCCCGTAAAGAGCTCGAGGCAACGATATATGTGCCTTCCTCTTCATATGTTTGAGTAAAGACGAGGAAATGATCTGTTTCCACAAGTTGGGCGATAAAAAGATCGATAGGAATGTCCTCCAGGGTATACTCTGCAGAGTTATAAAGCCTCTGGCAGACAAGGCTCGGCGAGTGTCAGCCATGGCTTGATAGCAGGATACTAGACATCTCACCGAACAAAGCGCTGCAGTTTGCGATATCGTAGGCGAACACTGTCCAGAACTTTGCCGTACCAACTGGTCATTTGCTCGTCGCTTGCATCTTGCGCTGACAATTCACACGTAGATCCATTAACACTGCTACCATGTTTTCGTCGGTGGCTCGACGTCGGCCTTTCTGAGGCAGGGAGTCGAAGTTGAGCGTCAAAGGTACTGGTAACACGGACTGTCAACCTATTGGTGAGCACGCTATTTCAAAGTTCAGAGACACGGGGAGATCATGAATATGAGTTTGCACACCATAATTGCTCCGCAACTACGGTCGCCCCTCCCGGAACAGTCAAGGCGACATCATTAAATGTTGGCCATTGACTCTCTATTAGGTCGGTCTCTTTGAAGTAGATATCTTTCGCGCCACTTTTCAATTTCCAGTGGATCAACTTGAAAAAGTAACTTAGCGCGTCCAATACGACAGTGTCATAGTCATCGCTGATACAAGGAGGCAGATTCCAATTCCTCCTGGGTCGGGAGAGAGGAAGGCCTCGTACTGTCGTTTCAGTGTACACGCTATCCCGATGTTTAGTTTGAGGTCGTCCGTCATTTGGTCAATGATGATGACAGCTGGCTCTTTCAGCTTCTGTGTGTAGTCCAGTCGAACGCGTAAGCTCGCCAAAGCAAGTTGCGTTGGGAAGGAGATTAAGGGGACGAGTTCTCGCTCGAACGATGGAAGGTTCATTTCTTTCAAACGGTGAGCCAAGTTGACTTGTGCATCCCGAGAAGCGCCAATGAGGGAATGGACTGTCGTCATGAATCCCTTTGCAAAAGTCATTTGGATGGATTCCTCCTTCATGGCCCTCTCAAGGAAAGTCGTACCGTCCGGGACAGGGCCATGGTCGCCGAGCGTGTAGCGAGCACCCAAAGGGCTGTCCGTGTTGGTAACAGGTGCAGTGACGTCCAGAGTCTCGCTTCCCGTCCACTTCCGCAAGACATCGATTTGCCGGCGAAGGGACGTGAATATGGTGGACCACGTAATAAGAGCGTCTCTATGAGCCTGAAAAGCTGGTTCGGAAACAACAGGTTTGTCAAGGTGAAGGGCCTTGAGTGTGGGATACAGCGAGTGCACGATATCCAAGTGCCGCAACACCTCGTTTACCTGCTGTAAAGCGATGCCCCCTGGATCATCTCCAGATTCGAGGTCTCTAGCGCAGAAAATCAGCACCTCATTGATGACAGTATCAACTGTTCTGAGCCTCAGATCCTCAACTCTTTTCCTCTCTTCCTCCTCCGAGTGTGCCATGAGTTTGGCCCTGATGCCCAGCCAGAGGTCGCGGCTATACTTGTCCTGCTCCTCGCCAGAAGTAGCGAGCGCCACGGCTATCCGCCTCTTTTCAGACTTAAGGACATCACCGTCCAAGACCGATGCAAGCATAGTCTGCCACTCGAGTCGCTCTCTGTCCTCTGGTGTCTCTGGTTCAATCGACTCAGACACCAGCAATGAAGAGAAGATGTCATGAGCGTCAGCGGGCCATCCACCAACGTGCGTCCGAAGTCTTCCTCATCACTATCTCCAGTGTCCACAGGCTGATTGGGGCCTCTTTGGAGATATTGACCATCTGGGTCATTTCTAGGATCTTCGGAACCGGAGCCGGAGCCATATCGCATGAGGAATTGGGAGAAGATGTCGTGATACCTCGCATAGTACTGCGGTACCTGAGCGGACGAAGACGATGAGGAGGATGAGGGACTATGGAAGGAGCCCGCGGGGGAGTAGGACTTGAGACTGTGGCGGGACTTGAGGCGGACTGGTGCCAGTGGGAGCTTGGAGGCGTTGGAAGACGTCGTAGCAGAGAAGGAAATGGGTCTCGACGGCTGCTGGATGTTCCATGCATCCTCGTCTTCCTGGGGTGTACCCACTTCTGCATGTGGGTACAGTGTCGGTATGTGTCGTAGCATCACCCACCGATACCGAGCCCAGGTCCGTCGTTGACGGCCACCTCGACGCGCTCAAAGGTCCGGACCGCTTGGTGCGCCCACTCGGCTCGAACTCGAACTCGTACTATCACCCCACTGCACTGCACTGCACTGCTAACGACATGGGTGTCGTAGAGAAGGTACGTCAGGCGTAGTGCCGAGCGAGTACTTCCGATTCACTTCTACTTTGCAGATCAAAGAGATCGAGGGTGAGTCTGCTCACATGCTTTCAAACCTCAGCACGTTCATTGTGATCGGTCCTCAGAGGAGATGGCGAGGAGTACGCATCTAGCTCCGATTCCTTTGTCGCATACATGACCAATATCTCCCGACAGCGCAAAAAAACAAGGTGGATCGAGCTTCCAAGTCTCTGATAACCGTCAAACGACTCAGGATCACTAGGCCACGGAGTACCACCTAGGTCTGCTAAAAGCAAAGCTTGCGCGCTACCGCGCCCAGCTTTTAGAGCCTCCCACGAAATCCGGTGGCGCGGGAACTGGGTTCGATGTGCAGAAGTCAGGGGATGCTCGTGTCGCCCTTATAGGTTTTCCGTCTGTTGGAAAGGTATAGTCTCCAGTATTTAATCACATAGGTCTGACATCCGCCAGTCGACCCTTCTAAGCAGAGTGACACATACTGCTTCTGAAACTGCTGCTTATGAGTTTACAACTCTTACTGTGAGTCTCCTGCAATAGCTCGTCATTGTCGAGTCGCGATAGAGGGCGTTCCCTAGGCCATTCCAGGTGTCATTGAGTATAAAGGAGCGAGAATACAACTACTTGATCTACCGGGTATCGTGGAGGGTGCCAGCCAAGGGCGTGGACGTGGACGACAAGTCGTCTCAACTGCAAAGACAGCGGATTTGATCCTGGTGATGTTAGATGCCACCAAGTCGGAGGAACAACGGCGGTTGCTTGAGATTGAACTGGATGCCGTTGGGATTCGCCTCAATAAGAAGAGGCCAGACGTTGTTTTCAAGCGGAAGACAACTGGCGGGGTGAGCATTTTCTGACATGTATCCACCTCTTTCTCACGTACAATCTCTGTAGATCACGGTGCGTCTTGTCCACTCGCGTCTAACACTGTTCTTATGAGTCGCCCAGTTGACCGCTACTGTGAAGCTTACCAAGACTGACGAAAAAACAATCCGGACAATCTTGGCGAGCTGTACATAACCTCTTTTCGCACTTGGCCGCTCTCAAGCCCTGTCTTCAGATAAGTTACACAACTGTGATGTCATGATTCGAGAAGATGTCCGTCGTGTCCCTACCATCATTTAAGCCACCGAACTGATGATATTCCAGATTACCATCGATGAGTTTATCGACGTCCTCATTGGTTCGCACTCTCATTTCATGTGGAAGTGCCAGTGTCTTATTCGTCTAATAGGGACGCGGAAGTACATGCCGTGCCTTTGTATGTCAAGACCTCTGAGACATAAGAAACTAATGCATGTACTCCTTAGATGTCTACAACAAAATCGATGCCATCAGTCTCGAGACGATGGATCGCTTGGCCCACGAAGATCACACAGTCGTTATCAGCTGCGAGATGGACCTCAAGTGGGTCACGTGACAAATGCTGTTGCGGTGCCCTAATTGATATTGAATTCAATCAGTTTGCACTACCTTATCGATCGCATATGGGATGACCTCGGCCTTGTGAAGGTCTACACAAAAAAGCGGGGTGCCCATCCGGATCTTGCTGACCCGATCTGCATGCGCAAGGGATCCACCATCGAGGTGCCACCCATCGGAAAGGTCCCGCGGCCGTTCACGTGCTCACATAACATATCCTTTAGGATGTTTGCAACGGTATCCACCGATCCTTAGCCACAAACTTCCGTTATGCGCTAGTATGGTTAATGCCTGTCCTTTCCCATAAATTTTAACAGGACTAATTAAACCCTTCTTAGGGTAAGGCACTCTCGGCAAACCGGTCGATTGTCTAACAGCCATTCTCCCAGGGGAAATCATCAAAATTTTCGCCCCACGCGCAGAAGGTTGGCCTAGGCCACCTCGTGCATGACGAAGACGTGGTTTCGAGTATGTCTTTCGATGGATGGCGTTCCGAATTTCTTGTCACCCCCTTTTCTTCCGCAGTATTTACAAAGTAAGTCCACCGATTTCCCGAATGAGTGTCGCGAGCCGCCTGTGCTAGTGGCGCTGTCACCGTATGGTGACAGGGATCTGGTAACTGAGGACTGTTGTACTCGTTGATATGAAGTACAAATATATTGTTATGTGAATGCGCTTTCCAGCCACGGACGCTCACCTCGATCTGATGCAATCAACTTGAGGCGCCTCGCTCGAATAGCGCCGTGCCAACACTCAACTGATTTGAGGCGGTTACTCCATTATCTATTGCACCATTTTGGCGCTTCAAGAAGCGTGCTTAAGTAGGTTTTCGTATTTTAGGGGCCTTCGAATACGCTCGGACTGCAAACCCCACACCAACGCATTTCTCGCCCCGGCTCCCTCAGCTCTATTATGTCTGAATCGGGTGACTCCCCGCTCTCAGTGCGACCCGCCCCTGGCATCGAATTCATTTTCTTGGGCACTGGCACATCAGGCAGTTTGCCTAACGTGTCCTGCCTCACCGCGCCGAAGAGCGACGCACCTTGCAAGACATGCCTCTCGACCTTGAAGCCCGAAGGAAAAAGAATGTAAGGAGGAACACGTCTGCTGTCATGCGCATCGAAGGAAAAGACGGGAAGACGAGGTACGTCCTCCGCCACAGGGTACCTGGATGCGTGACAGTGGTCGTAACCGTAACGCTTAACGCAGGACCATCGTCATCGATGTCGGCAAGAACTTCCAGGCGGCCGCAGTTGAGTGGTTCCCAAGATATGGTCTACGAAAGATCGACGCTGTGCTTATCACGCATGCCCATGCCGATGGTGCGCTGCCTATTGGTTTCGCTGCTGGAGCGGTTTCGTGTGCTGACGCGTTGGTTACTACCAGCCATGAATGGCTTGGACGATCTCCGTGGTACGTTGGGGGATTCAAGTTACACTCTATGGCATCATGACCTGCATTTAGGATGGACTTTGAGAGGTGAAATACAGCAATTTATCGACGTCTACGTGTCTCGGGCAACATTCGCCGAAGTGGAGCGCTCCTTCCCCTACATGGTTGCTAGGGAGTTCTCTTCGGGGGGTGGAGATGTAAGGGAATCCAGCAAGCGTCTCCGCTCCACTTGCTCACACTTCGCATCCCACCCAGATTCCAGAATTTAAATGGCACATCTTCGAAGACAAGACACCCATCGACGTTGCAGAGTCTGGAATTCTAATCACGCCATTTGAAGGTGGGAGTGGTTCCTGTTTTGCATTTCATTGAATCGCAGCTCTGAAACCAAAAAAAAAAAAGTGGAGCATGGGCGTCTGTGGGCGGCGTGTGCGCCGCCTGCGTTTTCTCCCACGCCGGACTCATCGCCATCGACACCGCAGCCTTCTACGCCGAATGGCACCACTTCGTCTCCCCCTCTGGTGGTGCCAGCGATATCGCCAACATCTGCAAGTGCCATCAACGGCCAAGGCGTGCCTGCTCTTCATCCATACATATGCCACGCATTCAAGATTCAAGATTCTGTGATATACCTCTCTGACGTGTCATGGATCTCAGATGAGTCATGGGCGGTGTTGAACCAGCCTTCCATTAGCGATCCCTCGCATCGATACGCCGTCGCCATCGTGGATTGCCTGCGACCGATAGCTCATATTTCGCACTATGGGATTAAGGAGGCCGTGAACGTTGCCAGGAGGATAAATGCGCAACGTACATACTTGACGGGCTTTGGGCACGAGGTGGCACACGACGAGTACGTCACCATTGGGGAATACGTCGGCGGAAAGGTTGTGGGAAACCCCAATGAAAAGGAGAAGTATTGTATCGACCTCGTGGATGAAGGAAAGGATGTCTGGCTACGTCCTTCGCACGACGGTCTACGGTTTGTAGTGTCAGATAAAGGGGATGTAAAGGACAACGGTTACGAGTAGAGTAGGAGTAGATTGGCTAGAAATCTAATCTTATCTCCTCACCGTGGAAATCCATTGCCCGAAACGACCGTCTATCGCCACTCTCGCCACCCTCTCCTCGCCCTCTGCTGCTCGTCAGACCGACCGGGATCGTTGTTCTCAATGAGGTTTTTTTCGCAATCCTTCTTGTACGAGTGCGTATCGTCCCTTTACACGTGATTCCCGCCTGACGCCTCTCAGCGATCCCTGGCCAATCGTGTCCCTTGCTTTCTTCCTGCGCTATCCGAACCCCTATGCCTCACACGTCATTTCGTGTGATGTGATATCGCGCGAATTCTCTCCCTCAGGTTCTCTCCTCACTACGCGCCTCATTCTCAAGACGGCGACGTTGCCAAGATGGGCGCCACGGGGCATTGTTTCTCGCTCGGAAAGTTGGATCCTCGAGGAGAGCGAGGTGGACCCACACGGCAAGGTCGTGCGCTGTCTCACGCGGAATCTCGAGCACGTCAAGGCCATGCAGGTGCATGAAACCCAGACCTTCAGTCAAGTGGGAGAGGGGTATGTGGACTACTTCAATTTCAATTTCCCTCCCACACTAGTCTCAAAACGCATCGTTCCAAAGGAAAACCATGCAGACTACGGAAGCCCGAATCGTTTCAGGCTTTGGATGGGGCCTCACAAAGCAGATCGAGAACTATGGCCTTGCTCGTTTCAGGAAGAATGTGCAGAGGGTATGTCTTTTCTTGCACCACATCTTCGTCATGCTCGTCCCTTAGGTCTTTCTTGCAGTCGCGCGAAGGTGTTACTCTCATGCTCGACCTCATTCGTCAGGCTCGCCGGCAGCCCATGGCAGTGGGTTCGTCGTACCTCAGCCCTACCAACGCCAGTCGTTTCTCAACCGATCGTCGTTCCTTTGACCACCATGGATCCGAGCTCCACAGTTTCCCAGGACCAGGACAAGATGATTCTTCCCACAGGGCCTAAGTGTGACGGTTGGCTCTCCTCTCAAAATTGTCTTCAACCTGGAGTCGTTTGCTTGTTGCATTCCCTCCGTGGCACATATTCCACCTCCTTTGCGCATTATTTACAATAGTACCTTGTCTCACACGGTGTATTAGTATGTTAGTTGCAAGTATAAAGTCTCACGTCTCACGCGACTCGTTGTTCCCAAACGGTGGTCAATATCACCGCATTAACGCGCTTTCACCTGTCCTTCTCAGTACCCAGACGTGACGTGGTCAACACACCAGTCCCTGGCGAACTGGCACCGTTGACGGTTTATGTATTTCCCCACTTCCGTTGCCCACCAATTCTGCACTGTCCCTTCGTTGCCCAATGCTTCCCCGGAACCAGTACTTGGGATAACACCAAGCCCTCACAAGTCACTATTTTGTACGCTGACGAGAGATGGTATTGCAATTTGGCGCGTCAGGGTGTGTGTGACCTTGGCTAGCTTGGACTGAATGACCTCAGACCGCGTCCCGACGCTCATGATTTAGCCATTTGCCATCCTCGCATATCTTTCAAGGACATCGAAGAGCGTGAAAGATCACGGAGAAAACCAGTCTACTCACTGGTCCACTGATGGGACGCGAATCGTCATTCGGGTGCGTGTCCCGTATCTACCAAGTGCTGTGAGCCCCCTTCGAAGAGCCCTGCTTCAGACCACAAAATCATATCTGGTCCTTGCCTCCTTGCATCACAAGCCGGATGAGACACCTTACGGTGCTCCCCGGTTGGGATCCAGTTCTTTGCGTACATTTCTTTCTGGACCAGGAGAAGCTCTACCGTTTCAGGCGTTGGTCATACACTTCGAGGGTGTGATTCGGATTGAAGGTAGTCTCCTCAGGTGGGTATTTTCTCTGATATCTCCATGGAGTCATTCACAAATGGAATAGTGTATCCCCACGAAAGCACTGCATTATCTTCTCTACGAGGAACCCGCCATCCGTCCAGCGCATACCCTGGCCCGTGACCGATGGAGCGGAACCACTCGTCGGCGAAGATAAGAAGTATGACTACGATAGTTGGATACTTACCGAACAAAGCTTCCCCTGGCTGATCGAGACGAATGGTCGGTAATGGCGATGAGTTGGCTACCTTTCATATCTAACATCAATTCAGTTGCGGTCTCGAAAATTTCGTCGTTCCGCGGTATGGACGTCGAATCTTGGATCACGTCGGATGGACGCGCGTATCTCGTGCAACTAATGGAGCGTGATGACCCCGATACCGTAACACCGCAGTGGGAAGGAGTTCAAGCAGACGAAAGCGTGCGTTCGCTATGAGGGCACAGATTCCGTTGCGAAGTTAACGCCCGGCCTTTTTTTTATCAGACCTTGGCTTCTGAACCCTGGCATACAAGAAAGTCCGACGACAGTGCCAACCCGCGATCCAACTCTCGATGGCAGGGCTCGTGCATACACGACGTGCAGGTGCCCAAATGGGTACAGAAGCGGAAGCAAGTTCATCCGGACGATGGAACGAGTATGGATGATTATGAGCAACCTCGTCGAGCTGTCAAAGTGGTTGTCAACATGAAGTTCTCTCTTATCGCGGTCGGCACGCAGTGGTGTGTTATTTTTATTTTTTTTCCCTGTTTCCCTGGCACAACGCTACCTACGATAACGCCAATTCCGTTAGTGGTAACGTCGAGTTCACAAGTTTTCCTTCGCAACTTGGTGCGGCGCCGAAACCTCAAGTGCTGGAAACTCCACAATCCTACCTCATCAAAGATAAGGGTTCGGTATGTGCCATGGAGTGGAGCTCGGATGGATACGTTCTTGCTGTCGGTTGGGAAAAGGGGTGGGCAGTTTGGAGCGTGGCCGGACGGTGTCTGGCATGGAACTTTGGGTTGGAGAATCAAGCCGACGAGAGCAAGTACGAGAAGAACGTCTGAAAAGAATCCGCAGTGGTACTGAATTCGGATTGCCAGATTTCAAGACATGTTCATGAACGGTATCCGGGATCTTGTGCGCTACTTTACATTATAGCCGACTTCCTCTAACACTCAATAGTTTTGGGCGCCCGGTAACTTCGAGCTCATCGTCCTCGCTCACCCCCACGAACGCAGTAAGTATTGACCAGTGGTTTTTCATAGTGTGACCAAGCTTTACACTAGTATCTGACGGGCAGCTTTATGCAATCCCTTTTGCAAAGAGCGCTACCACGGGACAGCACATTCCCGCAAGTTGCCCTTTTCATACCGTGCTGTGCGATGATCTGAGGAGTTTTTTCAGGACAATGCCGAGTACGCATTTCTGCAAATGGACGATCGCGTCTTGGTGTACAGGGGCGCCGACCAACCGGATATGAGCGTGATCAACCCCGAATCCGATGTTTGGCAACACATCAAGGCGTGTACCTTATCGCATCTGAAATATAGTGACACCGCTCAGATGCAGTTCCCAGATACCGCAAAAATATCTGGCAACAAATTGGCCGATACGCTACTCTGCGATCAGCGCTGACGGGAGATTGATCGCAATCGCTGGTAGACGAGGGCTTACGCACTACAGTTCGACATCTGGACGTTGGAAAATATTCGGCGATGAGTTGCAGGAACTAGCGTTCACCGTCAGGGGTGGCTTTCTATGGTTTCACCATGTCTTGATCGCCGCAGTGGAAATTGGCCGATCATGGCAGGTAAGCATGGGGAATATTGCATTCTTGAGGGTGTCTTCATATCTCTTTCAGATACGGTTGTACTCTCGGGATTTGGAGCTCAGTAACCAGAGCGTCCTCCATCGCGAGCCATTGACGTCGCCTGTGGTTATTCTCTCTCTCGTGGACAACTCTCTATTAGTTTATACCACGGACAACACACTACTTCACTTCTTGGTTGTGCCAACGGCAGACACGATCAAATTACATCTCGCCGGAAGCATTTCTTTTGATGGTGTCGTTGCCAACCCTAATGCTGTCCGGGCCCTGAGTTGGATGGTTCCTGCAGCCCAAAAACGTCAGTTTCCATTGACAATCTGCTGTGGTAACAATATCCCAATCATTTCTTTATCCATTCCAGAATTCGGCGATCCAGCGGATGACCTCGCCATTGCCACTGTCCTGATGATGGTCGGAGGCGAGTTGGTTTTACTCAAGCCCAGAAAGGTTCACGAATTCAAGTCTTGACTCGCCCCATGTTCTGACCAAAAATTACAGTCTGGTGACCAAGAAGTTCGGTATGACATGCAGATCCTGGCCGACCGGATAGAGTTTTGCTGGATCCATTTACGCGGGATTGGGAGCTTGGAAAATTCTTTATGGGGTTATGATGGGCAAGGCATGAGAGTTTGGCTGAACGCGCTGACAATAGAAGCCTCGTCAGAGTCGGTCTCCGAATCGCAGAGCGGGCATGTCAGGGAAAGTGTAAACGTTCCTCTGGATTTCTACCCACTGTGTAAGTTTAGACCGACCCGACTTTTCGCACTGAAAAGAGTATCTGACCCGACGCAGCCGTTCTCATGGCCAAGGGCATAATCATCGGAGCAGAGCACGAAAGTAGCATGATGACAACTCTGCCATTCGTGACGTTTCGTCATGCGACAAGTGTGAGACACAATGGCTCGCCATGTCTGCAGAACATTCGCTAACCGAGGCCATCCATAGTCGCATTTGTTCTTGCATCACATTTTACGCTTTCATCTGGCAGCTGGTCAAGTACAAGAGGCGGTTTCCTTTGCGTCGCACTATCAGCACCTCGTTTACTTCGCACACGCTCTCGAGATTCTCCTGCACACGGTCGTAGAGTCCGAAGCAACCGGGGAAGATGCGACGACGAATGGCGAGGACAGCATCCTTCGCTCCGTCATCGAGTTTCTAGACCATTTCGACGTCGCTCTCGATGTGGTCGTGGGATGCGCGCGCAAGACAGAAATGACGCATTGGCGTCGTCTCTTCGAGATTGTGGGCGACCCAAAGACGTTATTCGAGGTGTGCCAGGCGGCCTTCGCTGTTAAAAATGCTGACCGCTTTTTCTTTCTGTCCTTGCGCACAGACGTGCCTCGGCTCGCAGCGACTGCGAACGGCAGGCTCGTACCTCCTTGTCCTCCACAGCCTGGAGCAACTCGAAACGGGTCACGAGGACGCCTTCCGGCTGCTGCGCAGTGCGGTGGCGGCTAAGGACTGGCAGCTGTGTCGCGAGCTGCTCCGGTTCTTGCACTCCATGGATGACAGTGGGGCAGTTTTGAAGGAAGCGCTGGCACAACCTTTCATGGTAGAGGCGCAAGTGTCTCGGTGAGAATGCATGGGGCCGCGGTGTGGGCCCAGTTGGAGTGTATGTGTATGTGTCAGGGCCAGACCCCGATTTGGTGTGTTCAATAAAAAAAAATTGCGGAGGCTCTACGTTATGGGGTTACAGTGGTGGTGGTACAAATCCGGTCGTCATGCAGCAGCGTCATGGCTAATTGGGTTTTCGTCGACTTGCTTCAATTTTCACGCGCCCGAGCGTAAGTGCGACACTCGCTCCCGCGACGCGATCTTTTACGCGTTAGTCGCGACGACCGGGAAACGCCGATGAGGAGCGACGCGAAAAAATGAAAAAAAAAAATACAAAATTGAGACACGGACCCACGAGACCGGATCTCCGCGTTTGGGAAATTATTAGGCCCCCGGGTCTTGGCAAGCGCTTGCACCGTCCCGTTCTCTTGTTGCAACGTCGACTCATGTCCGACCGCTTTGACGACGCCACTCAGGTCAGAGAGCTATCTCTCATCCTTCCTTGGCCAGGTCTGACGGGTTTCCGTTTTATTTTTTCCGATTCACTCTATAGAAGGAGCTCCAAACGTTCCTCGATCGGGAACAGGCGCAGGCGCGCGTCCAGCAGTCGATCCACACGTTCACGAGTATGTGCTGGGACAAGTGCGTATCGTTTTCTCTCTGGTTTTTCTCCACACGCGCCTTCGACCCCTTTGCTCAACTTATATCTGCCCCCCAACGTACGCTTCGCGTTTCTGCAGGTGCATCACCGGCACACCCTCGACGCGGTTCTCTCGAGGCGAAGAGAGCTGTCTGGCCAACTGTGTTGAACGATTTTTGGATACGAGCCTCTTGATAGTCAAGAAAATCGAGTCTCAGAGACAGGGTGCCTAGATACGCGCACCTCGGATACTCTCTTCTCACAAAACTTAGCTTACTTAGAGATCGCGTTCGTGCAATGCAAGGACTGGTCAACCTAGTATAATGATCTCCCGACATTAGTCGTAATTGAGATATCCTGCGAGTCAAGAAATGGAAACAGAAACAAAGAGTAGACTATCCGGTTCCGTAGAGTACACGAAGAACTAAGTAGCTGAAATGTGTGATGATTTCCACGAATCGTTGATTGGTCAGGTCACCGTACCAAGCGTTGGAATTGGGTCCAAGCGTATCCTACAACAGCGGGAATGAAAAAGCCGAACGCTTCTAGAATTTCTCGCTGGTGTCTCAGCTGGAGCGGTATGTCGATCTCAGGGTACTTGTTGAGAGAGGATGAAAAGGAGCCGGAGTCATGGAACCGTTGCATCAGCTGGTCCTTCTCGGTCCACCTCTCCCGTAACCAGACGTCGAACGTCTGCCGTTCGTCTTCTGGGACATCAACTTGTGGTGCGGAGGAAGGGCCATTGAATTGAGTCCCGGAGATGCTGCCAATGGGCACGTCCGTAGCTACATTGAACCTGCGGATATGCATGTGAATAGCGGGAGGAGGTATGCCATCGAAGAAGATTGATCGGAGGGTGTAATATGATTGACCGTATCCCATGGGTGGGACTCCTGAAGGCCCTAAATCAGGTCACCAGATCCAATGAAATGTACACAACGTACCGGGGTACGCCACAGTGATGTCAAGTAATTGCAAGCTTGGGACACAAGGCGACAAGGCACGCAGGCTATGGTGCAGCCCTGTTGAGCGTGGGAGGAGGGTGTGAGTCAAGTCTGACTGCGAAATGTTCAATTGGTGCGCAAAGATAGGATAGGAGAGAGGCTTACGATCCCGAGCTTGTCGGCATACTTCTTGCTGATAGGGCGTGTATCTCTGCTGACAAGGGTACCCTCTGGGTAGAGGATAAATGTCAGCGGAGTATCGCGCTCCTGGGCTCTTCGACCCAGGAGGGCCAGCTGCTTAACGAGATAAAGACGGTCTGAAGCCCAGGAGCGGGCAAGGAAGATGAAGCTGAAGAATTGCATGCCCTGCAGCACGGCGATAAGCGAAGAACACGTGACCAGAAATAAGGAAATACGCTACCCAGCCGATGACAGGCACCCATTTGAGGCTTTTCTTCAAGACGATGCACACGTCTCGGTGGGTGTCCATAAAGTAGGTCAGGCACCACGCATACCACCAGTCTGCATAGACCTAAAAGCGGTAAGGGGCACGCCACCGCCCGAAGGTTCTCTGGGCAAAAGTACGGACTTGGTGATTCGCGATCAGGACCGACTTGCTCGGCAGATTGAGGCCCACGACTCGCCCATCCCCACCTCGTCTAGCAATTCCTTGAACCTCATCGATCGAAAAGGCGCCAGGGCCGTCGTGCTCGAGGGTTACGATGAGGCGTGAGGGTGCAAACCATTGACACATGAGAACTGGACACGATGAACGAGAGAACAAGACGAGAAACCGAGACACATACTCAGAAGAGTACCGAAAGCGCCCTCGCTGAGGCGGATCCCGGCGTCATAGAGCGACGAGGCAAATGGCAGGAAGCGAAGGGGGAGGAGGAAGATAAACTGCGAAGTATTGAGCATGATGCAACCCAAATTGAAAACGAACAGTAGAGATGGCATGGATAACCTGGGCCCATGTTCTGGGAGGGCGATTGGGAATCTCAGTGGCATGAACGGCTCCACCGTATACCGCCATTACGCAGGCGGGAATTGCAGGAAGAGGCAGGCGCCAGGCGCACGCGCAAGTACTCCCGGGCGGGTATGCCGTGGATGCCGAGTGGCCCGGGTTTTTGGCGCTTTTGAAATTTGCACCTGGTTGCCATAATCACGGCGAATAACCACCTGGGGAAGGGAAATTAAAGAGAAGAGAACAGAAGTGTGTGCAGTGGTGGTTTCTGTCGGAAAGCGTGTCAAAGTTGTCAAGAATTGAATCGAATCGAGGGCGCTTCTACGCGAGTGGGTTGCCCGATCCAGTTACGCCTCTTCACTCCATTTCACGATTGTCCCACCCAACCCAACCCACACCCCACCGACGGACGGCGACGGGTATCGCTGGCCCCCACGCTCGCCGTTCGCCGCCTGGTACCACGCTCCCTTTTTTTTTCGCTTTCCCCTCTTTCCCTCATCCTCATGTCCCCCTCAGACGTCACCATCGCCCATCCCAGCGCCACCCCCTTCCTGTCCACTAACTTTTCCGCCCCCGCAGTCCCCGCCGGCGCCTGCGCTATCGACACCACTCCCACCGCTGCTCCTTCACGCGCTTCACGCCCGTCGCTGACCGTGGATGGTTCTTCCCTCTTGTCCAAGGGAAAGGACAAGTTGTTGGCGTCAAATTCATCATCTGATACGGACATCCCGTTCCCCGTCCGTCGCGTACCTTCCTACTTTGATCGCTACCCCCGTCAAATGTCACATCCTGCGCCGCAATCGACCCAGCAGAGGCAGCACCCCCACGCCCGAGCCACCCGCACAGTCGGGGCTTCGTCCAGCACTCTCCACTCTGATCTATCATCAAATTCTAATTTTGCCAACGTAACAGTGACAGGCTTTGGCGGCCGTTGCGATCCTCATCTGACTTCCTCCCGTTATACTCCCAATGATGACCTCGTTCTGAAACCTCCGCCTCCCCGACATCGTTCTCGTCGAGCCCCGACCAGATCCTCGGGAGAACATCGTTCCGAACTTTCTTGCCTTCGAATATCCGATTCCTCTTCTCTCACCCAGCTCGAGACACCCCCGCAAACGCCAATCGACGTGTCTTCTCCCAGACCCCTCTTCGACCCCTTCTCCGTCGTTGTCTCCGCTCCCGTGTCAGGCGTAGAGACCATGGACGCCCTGGTCGATGGCATGAACAGTTTTGGAAAAGACGACTTGTTCATGGGCTCAGGTGGTATATCCTCCCGTCCCACACGCAGCAAGGATAGATTCCACCCACTTTATCAACCTCCGCTTCCTACACCTCCCCCTGGCGTGACTCTCGGTATTGGCTTGTCCCGCAAAACGTCGTCCAAGTCACGGGCTTCTCATGACGATGGTGCCGATGCCGACAATGACGCCGATGAGGATGACGAGGCGCGTCCCCGCATGTTTAAAACACTCTCGGCTCGTCAGTCTTCTCATTCTGGAGTAACAAGACCGATTTCTCCTGCAGCGACTACTGGTAGCTCTCTTTCGCGATCCAGGGACAACAGCCCTCCCCCGTCACCGCTACTCTCCCGTTCTGATTCCAAGTCAGTCACCCCTTCCATCTCGGAGATTATTCGTGCCTATGCTCCTCCGGAGCAGCAATCGCGATCCACCGCACGAAATTCTATGAGGGCGAGCAGCCATGGTCATGAAACTGTGTACGAAGAACCTGAACCAGAGCCTGAGCCGCTGTCCGCAGCCGAGGAGGCTGAGTTTGTCTCGCGTACATCCGTGGATAGCATCGCTGAAGAAGTGAGGACGACGCTGCGCAATCAGACCACATCCCCAGTTGTTCAAGCCCCTGCGCTCAGTTCGCAATCATCACGTTCGCGACATTCTTTCATGTCCGAGCGATCCTCTGTTCCGGGCTCTCCGTGGTCGGAGAGTCGTCGTACAACACCTTCCCACAACGGTGCAGACCCAGTTGAGGAAATGGCAACAGTTGACTTTGCTCCTCCGCCGACGCAGTCGCAAGCTATCGCAGGATATCTTCGCTCTGTCAGGTTGACCACCCTCCTCACACTTACTCGTTCCCCTCATGCATCTCTAGAGAATCCTCTGGTCGTGAGCTTGTCGGATCTGGGAAGCTCGACGGGCTATCCCCTTGTTGTATTCTTAGGCCTAGGTGGCGTACGATATATTTCCGGTCTCTATGATGACATGGCAGAATGTCTTGGTATACGTCTCATCACGATCGATAGGTGAGCCTTTTCAGTCAAGCCCCACAGCTCCTTTCTGACAAGGGATACAGATGGGGTATTGGCCGGACCGAAATTCCCAAGTCCAAATCAGCTCGAGGCATCCCAGAATGGGCTTCGGCCGTTGAAGAGATTCTCGACTTGCTACGCATCGACCAGTGTAGCATAATGGCTCATTCAGCCGGCGCTCCTTATGCGCTGTCATTTGCAAATAAAGCCCCTGAGCGCATCCGTGGTGAAATCTTACTTCTTGCGCCGTGGGTTGGCGGTGTCGAGGGAGGTTTGTGTTGTTTCCTCGAATCACTTCGTCTCACTCACACCATCCGACCAGCCGGTTACAAATGGCTCAAGTATGTCCCGACCGGGATACTCAAGACTGCTCAGGCCGCAGAGTGGAAAATTCAGGCTTGGATGCTTGGCAAGCCCCCAACGATTGCCTTCAGGGGGATCGGCTATGACGCCAAATCTGCGATGCCAACACCATCAAACTCCACATCTACGCGCGGACCCCCAGATACGAGCACCAATACGATACCACCTCTTCCCCCTGCCCAGATACTAGGCGGCGTCCCAGTCTTGCATCGAGTGTCTTTAGTGATTACGATGACTTGCGAGATTTTGAAGGTCGTTTCGATAGTCGAAGTACCCTAGGCGCTAGGAGTTCTGGCTCTCAACGTAGTCGTACGATAAGCGAGAGCAAGCAGCGGCCCTCACGGAAGACATCAAGAGGTTTCCTGACAAGGCTCAAAGGAGGCTCGCATTATCCGCAAACACAGCCCTCTGTGGAGAAACCAAGCCCTTCTCCTGGAGGGCGAAGGTTGAAAGCGCTTCGTTCTATGGGCTCACTCCGACGATCGTCCACGACACAACCAAACAAAGCCGCCACAATTGCAGCACCTCCACAGGTCCCACCGCCTCTCGCCATGGACCTTGAGCTTGGTCTTGACTCGTTTAACTGGTCAAGTACTGCCGGTGCAGGTGGTGGCCCGCACGGTCCTTCCGTATCACCTCTAGAGCGCCCCAACCGCCGCGTAGCTGGGCGTCGGTCCTTGTCTCATAGTGCCCCCACGCGGTCATCCCCACCCTCCCTCAGATCTCATCCGCGCTCAAGCGCTCCTCCATCTCCCACAACCACGAGTATGACTACGACGAGCGCATATCAGGCTGCACTGGGCAACGCGTTGATCGTTGCAGCCCATGCCGAATCTTCGCGTGGTACCCACGGTGATTTGCTGCAAATCTTAAACCATGATCAGCAGCCGTGGGGATTCTCATATGCAGCATATCCGCACGCCGTTCGCGTGTGGTACGGTGATCGCGACGAGAAGATCGCGGAGAACGCGGTGCGCTGGATGGAACGCACTATGGGACCAGGGCGCTGCCGCGTCCAGGTCGTGCGTGGCGCAGACCATGGGCTGATGTATCGCAGTAGCGTCGTGGTAGAGGCGTTGGAGCATGTGCGAGATATCTGGGAAGGCACCTCATGAAACTTCTTTGGAGCAGGCAAACGATCTCATTACAGTTGGGTGTGTTTGTGGATTGCCATAGATGAGTTGTGATTTATTTTTGTTCTTACTTTCACATTCTTTCATGTCTCTCAGCACACCTATCTTTTTATCTTGTAAACTTATTTGGATACCATCTGTTGGGGGCTCTTTCCTTATCTTCTCTTTCTCGCTGTATCGTCTTCAGCGCAGTCTGGTCTTTAGTCACATCATTGCACTACTACTTCTACCACTTCCATTTGCTACGTCGCATCTCGAATAATAATAATATCACACTCCTGAGAGTCATAACAGTGTCATATGGCCTGCTGATTCGACCCACTTTTCGCCGTCTGACTCGCGCGGTTCATGAAACGTCCATCCGACGACTTCGTCAGGTGCCGCTCACATATCTTGCCAGCATGAGTGAGGAGCTAAGACACGTTCTGCGCTGATAACAACTAGGGATCGAGACCGTCAATCTCAACTACCGTCCCACGAAGCAAAACATGTGTTCTCGCACTGGCACGGACATTGCTAGGCCACATGTGCGGCGCACACATGTGCAGTGTGCACAACGGCCAGCATAGCACGACCAACCTGCGACCAAAGACCCGAGAAAACCGATAGAGTTGCTTTGCAAGGCACTGCCTGCATTCACAACTTGGGTAGCATCCGACGTGGTCTGGCATCGATGAGGTTTGCGCATACTAACAGCACGGACTTCCATTGATCAAGGTCACCTCATATCAATCAAGGGAAACGTATTTTCGATTACTACAACCTTTCTAAGCGCCTTTCTCATGAGAGCCGACAGGGGCAATTAATTCAAGGACCGCCCATTTCGGAGGGAATGCGCGGACGAGGCAAGGTAATGGGTCGGAGAGCAAGGATACAGGACATCACCGCAAGTCATTTATCCATCCATGGCAATATAATGTTCGGGGTGGTCGAGCGACGGGACTATAAAGTTAAAGAGATGTCAGCAAGAGAAGGAAGGAGACTTTTCCTTCCTGCATGCGAGGATCATCGCGCCGGAGCGCGCACACAGGAAGGAAATGTCTCCTTCCTTCTCTCGTGATGCTGCTGCCAGCCCCTCTCCTGTGGCCAATATCGGACCGGAGTCATGCCTAATGGAGGATTTCGACGACGGTTGTGCGTGTTGGAGCTGGGTGATGAGTTCCAGGCGTGGTTGCACGATGAGTACGATTGGGCGCTGACGCAGCGAATGAAACATTCGCCGGTGCAGAACTGCCAAGGCAGGATGTTGGTGACAGCAAGAACGGATTCGCGCGAAGTTTGATGTCGAGGGCGAAGAAAGAAGGTTTCTGCATGTGCGGAGTGCGTGCCGAAGCGGCTGAGGGAAGATTTGACGTGACGCGAGGAGGCGCCCACTTTTGGGAAAATGAAAGGGAACGGGAACTATGACGACGATACTGGCTGGAATGGAATGGAATGGATTCGATGGGATAGGGGCCCATCCTATGTGAATATATGCGCGAGACGAGACGAGCAGAGGATAACCGCGGTGTCCGGGTCATATGGAGGGATCAAAGTGTTCATTGTTGTGCCACCAACCACTCCATACCCACCTTCCCTCGCTCCCTCCATCATGGCCACTCAGAAGGCCACGAAGTGCGTTCCGAGCCGTCCACCTTCTTCCTAAGCGCCTCAACGTCTTACCATGCCCTCCCCCAGCTCGTCATTCGCCCGCCGAAAGGCCTTCGCAATAAAGCACCAGGAAGCAGAGCCGCTAACCCGACGGGACCTCCAATACGACCTCCTCTACCACATCTTCGCAGCCCAAGAGCAGGTCTTTACCGATCCGACATTGTCGTCCTCGTCGTCAAAGGAGGGCGGCGGACGAGGTGCCGCGACGGTCACCTTTCGCGACCTCTACGTGCACGCGCTCATGAGTTCGCCGCGGTGTTCCAAGGCACTTCGCGAGAAGATGCAAGAAACGCCCGCGTTTGCCACGGACTTTGCCAAGATGTCCCTTTTGGCGAACGTCGGGCGGGTCAACACGACGATGACATGTCCGTCTCGTCACCATCGTCGGTTCCGTCCATCCGTTTACTGAACCGGCTACACGTCGCTTTTCGTGCAGTCCTTCCGGAAATGCGTACGGCATTACGTACTTATCATCCCGTTCCTTCGCTCCAGAAGGCCGACGCGAATCTCCAAGACGCGCCTCGCATAAAGAACATCCTCAAGGCTTGCAGTCTCAAGAATGAAGCCATGACCAGCATGCCCGTCACTCCCGCCGAGCTCCGTACGAAAGCGGTGAGAACGCAATCGAGTTTATTCCACAACCGTCTGTCTTTAACCCCCCGCCCCACCCAACCAATAGGCCTCCGGCGTCGTTCCCTCAACGAGCATCGTCAATCTTCTCTTCGTCCTCTCCAATCACTTCACCGTCCGTTTTCCTTTCTCCTGTCCTTCTCCTATCAGTTCTCTTTTGACGACTCCGACCATCGCAGACTGTGGCACATGACCACTTTGGTCGCCTTAATATCGATTTCCTCGATCTCTTCCTGCCCATCAACATGTCATCTCCTTCTCGTGCCCGTGCTTTTCTGTGGCTCGCATTTCATTATCACGAGGCTCCTTCCCCAAATCCGTTCGACGATGAGCATGCGAAGAAGCACCTCGGCATGATCCCAGAACTCGTTCCTCTCTCTGACGAGGAGCTCAAAAAGGAGAACGTTGATCCGGAAGATGAGAGGAATTACGCCACTAAGATGACCAAAATGAGAATGGAATTCCTCGCGAAGAACGCCCAAGGTGCTGAAAACGCCAACTCAAAAGACAAGAAGGGCGTGACCAAGTCCAGAACTAGGGCACTCTCTCCTCGGAGATCAATCCCTACGAAGAGAGAGCGATCTGATCCTGATTCCTCTCTGGAGGAAGGTAATGCGGAGGGGACTGATATCCTCGGTACTTTTCACGTCGTATTCTCATTCTAGTCGGTCTTGCTAATCATCTCGCTTTAGCCGATCGACCTTCACACCGGAGGCGGCCCAATCCTCCGAATCCATTCGAACTATCCCGTGCTCTTTCGGAGTCCTCGACGTCCCGCGCATCCAATCGAAACTCGAGTGGTTCCCACCGATCGATTCTCCAACGTACGATCGTCTTCCGTTGATATTTTCGCGCTTTCTCCTATCTGATGGTTCCCACCCCCTCCGCGCCACTCATAGAGGCGTGGCACGTCGTCACCACAGTGGATGCCTTTTTAGACTCTGATGAGGAAGATATCGACGAATCCGCACGGCACGCCTACGGCACGTCTTTCCCACCCATCCCGTCTCTGAACCAGCTCGTCCCTGACTTGGTCATTTTTCAGCCATGCGTCTCCAGGTACTTGCTGATTTTCATCAGAGTATCACAGCGCCCGATTGTCCCCGTCGATGGCAACTTGCTAGTGCCACTTGATATCATTATCTTCCCACCCCGTTGGCCTTACCCTCCTTTGATTCAGCCTATTCACGTATCACGTATCAGTACTGGTTCTGTATTCACCCTGTACATTTCACCTCCATCACATCCGCATTAAGTTATTTCCTGTTTATATGTTCATGGCCAAGCTAAGGCCGTTTTACCGTACATAGCTCTGCATTCCCATAGTGGAGGGTCTAATCTCAGTCGATCAATCGATCTTACTCGTCCAGAGCGTGTGCTCGAATTTTCTATCAGATCATCGCTATATATATTGCGCATCCTTGAGTTCTACTTTATTGAGTTTACATCGTAATCTGAGCTACTTGCCGTGAGAAGCGCGGTATGAATGATGTTTCGCGCGGGGAAAGGGGCTGCTGATACAATGGCCAGAGACTGATAGACTATGGTATGCGTGCAGAAAGGGATCGCAGGACGTAAAGAGGTTGCTAAACAGAAGAGACAAACAGTGTATGGGTAACCGTATGGGGCCAGTCAATATTTACACTCGACTGAAGAAAGAAAAGGAAAAAGGAGAGATAAAAAGGCAACGATGGGATGATATAAGAGATTGAAACCGAAGAAGCACCAGAAGATTGTAAGGATATATATCCGCAAAGGCATGTAGTCCCCCGGAAAAGCATATAAAATACAGCGACAAGACCGGCCCCCTGTTTCTTTTTTCCTTCCAGAGATTGACAATGAGTATTGATGTGGCGTAGGATGGGTAGATGGATGGATGGATGGATGGGATGGATATAGTGGAGCGCTCTCTATTTCCTATTCGGCGAGCCACTTTTCGCACTTCTTGACGTACTTATCGAGTAACTGCGCCATGTCGCGGACGACGAACGTGAGCACCACCGTAGCGAAGAATTCAGACGATCGTCGGAGCTTGCTCTCAAGGGCGGATCGCAGGTCCGGCGTTAGACTGGCGTAAGCGGGCGCGGCGGGTTGCATCGAGATGGCCCGTGAGTGCTCATCGAGGAGCTGCGCTTGCGTGAAGAGCCGGCTGAGCCCTTGGACGTACGATGCGGGAGAATCAAGGCTATATAGAACGAGCACATGTCAGATTAAATTATTATTTTTTTGAACGAGTCTAGAACGCGGGAAGCTGACTGACTTCTTCTGATTGGTGAACTTGTCCAGTTGGCGAGTCAACTTGCCACCCCAGGAAGTAACCTTCCATTTTTTTTCCCGTCAATATAAAGCGAAGCTCCAGTTGAAAAGAGAAACTGCTCGTCGACTCACCCCGCTATTCTTCTTAATCATGAAGCCTTCCCCGACGCCTAGCTTCTTCCCAAAGTTCGCGACCACACCATCGCACACATGGGAAAACTCTTCGAGCTTGAGCGACCACAGTTCGCCTTCCTTCTTACCGATGCCGGGAGCCAAGCTGGCGCTCACGTTGCCCGCACCGAAGATACTTGCGCTCGAGTTTTGCACTTCCTCAAGCGATGAACACAGCACCTCGACGACGCGCACTTTCTCAGGCAAATTCAACAGCCTCGCGCCACCTTGTGACCACACCTCCTGCGGGACGTGCAGTCTTGGTGTAATATAGCCACCTGTCTTGGACATCATCGTGTGTCGTAGTAGACTCATCATATGATAGGGCTTGCGGAGCGGGTCCGAAGGCGCGGTAGGCGGGAGAGGGGAGACTGGCGTTGTCGGTAGATTACTGTGTGGGATAGGTGGTGGCGGTACGAGCTGGTTTGCTGATGTATCCAGTGGCGGAGATAGATACCCAGTGACCACAGTGATATGAGGGAGAGATGAATTACTTTTAGATGACACGGACGTCTTCCGCGGGAGTATGACAGATGTTGAATGGGGCACCATAGAGGGCGTCCGCCCCAGGGCATCGTGTGAGGGATTGAGCAAACTAGTAATGTTCGGCCGCTGCCCTGGCTGCGACGAAGCGCGGCTACGCGTATAAGTGGAAGGTGGTGAGTCAGTTGAGGTGGCGCTAGGTAGTTTCGGCTTCAAAGTCGGAGGTGAGACTGCTTCGGGAATTTGGGTTGGACCAACAGCAGGGCTTGTCGCTGGGGCGGATGCCTTCGATCGCCTCTGAGAAATTGTGCCCATAGTAGTGGAGTCGCTGATCAAGGGGAGGGGATTAATAATTTCCGAGCGGGTGGAAAGAGTGGAGGCTCCCCGAGGCCGCGGTCCAAACTTGGGAGAATGGTCTTGAATCGGCTCGACATCGCGTGGGTTGGTCGGGGAATCTGATACAGGGATCGGGGGCAGCTGTTGCGACCGATTTGCATCCCGCTGAGCCTGTGAAGGGGTACGCTGGTGACGCGAATCCTCCTCAATTGCATGGTGTTGCCGTTGCTGCTGCACCTGGAACGTTTGTTGCTCCGCTTGCTTGTCACCTTCCTCCTGCAGAGGTTCTAGCCGACCATTGGAGCCTGTCCGGGAGTGACCTATGGACTGTCCTCGTGGTTGATTGTGGATTACACTCATATGTTTGATAGGAACGGAGTGATAAGGTGCAGGGGGTAGAGCACCTTGAGGTGGAGGAGCAGGGGGCGGGAGGTCAGAAGTGGCACGCGGTCGCAACGCACTGGGACCCAATGGAGGGCTCGATGGCCGAGGCCGCGTAGGGGGCGGAGCTGTCGACCGCTTTCCATTGGGCACCAGGGCAGCCGCCCTAGGTATAGGCGTATCTGGGTGGTCATCCACTACTTGGGACATCCTTGCAGCGGCAGCAGCAGAGTACGGATGATGGTATTCAGGCGGTTCATCTAGACAAATGGAACGTTATATAATAACGAAGGGAAGCGAGATGACCGCGTACCCTCAGGTGAAACCCTACTTTCGAAAAGTTCCCCACGGTATTTCGCGGTCTCTTGCGAAAACCTACGATCATCAACTTCATCATATAGTGTAGCGGAAGGTTCGCGAGGAAGGTTATCGGAAGACTGGGAGGAAGGAGAACCTGGTGACGATGGCCGAGTAGAATTGGCGGAGGTAGATATCGAGGATGTGTATGCAGTCGAAGTGGAAGGGGAATGAGGTGGGGGAGGGATGCTGTATATCAAGCTAAGAATGTTCATCCGCTCGGCATACGTGTCATGCTGGATTGTGAATTTATTCAATCGGCGAAAGCGAAGAAGTAGGCGACAAACGAGACGCACAATTGCTTTGAGGCGGCGGACCTCTTCTTCCTGAGCTACCACACTTCTCCGTCGACCACTTTTCCGACGGATGGAGTCATTAGAGTCTTCGCCATTGATAACGCGTTCCATGACTTTGCTGAGGAGAGCAACGCTCTTTCCATAAGCGATGACGGCGCCATACGGGTCGTCGTTAGTCGAGTCGAGTTTGACAGCTTCCCGGGCAAGTTCGAGAGCCTTTGTGAGGGCTCGTCTGGAGGAGGGTCGAGAACGCTCTGTTGGTTGTTGGGAACTCCGAGAGGAAAGTATAAAACGATCTGAAACGATTTCTTGATGCTGAGAGGGAGGAGACTGTGTGCGTTGTCGTGGGGGGGATCGAGTTGCGCTTGTTGATAGAGGCGCCGCGGCGGTCGGCAAGGCCGTGTGCCGAGCTTGCGCTTGAGGAAACGCGGCGACGGCGACCAGGCGAGAAGTGGGTGGTTGTCCAAGGGTTTGGATCACTCCCGTAGGGGAGATGAGAGTGTCGTCATCCAAGAAGGATAGGCCGTCTGAGGTGGTCATTGTTGTGGCATCAAACATCGGCACGCTGGGTATCGGCTGACTGGGGGGGGGTGCTTGAGGGGGAGGGTGAAAGGCGGAGGAGCGTCTCCGCTGGCTCAAAGAGGCAGAGATGTAAGGGGAAGTTGATACAGAGTGGGATGGACCAGCATCTTGTTGCGGGTAAAGGGGGTCCCAATCGTTGGACTGAGCGAGGACCGCGGACTGGCGGACAAATTGCATGAAACCGAGTGCAAAACCGCGTCAAAACCGCGGGGACGACAAGGTGAGTGGGTGGAACGAGGAAGACGAAGAGGAGAATTGGCGAGGCGAACGGCGAGTTATTATTATTGTCGGCGAATTAGGTGTGCTGCTGATCGAGGTGCGCCCGCGCTCAGTCTCTGTGGCGTGCCCGCCGCGGCTACCGTGGTGCCTTTTTCCCTTTCTCGGTCGCCTCACAAATTATTATTTTTTCTAACCACGGAAATTTTCAACATATATGCACGTCTGGGGAGACCGGGGTGGGGTATACAACTCGAGTCCACGCGCTCAGCAAGAATCCTTGACCCCCACAACATGCCACAACTAGTTCCCAAACTCGCCCGATGTGCCCTGGGCCGCAAGCCGACTCTCAAGGTTCCTGCACGGCGCCCTTAGCATCACGACAACGACACGCTTGGCATGGGACACGTACCTAAGCGACTCCTCCTTTGCAAGGAGCTCCTGTCGCTTCTCGTTGATTTCGCGTTGCACCTTGAGTTCGATTTCGCGAAGCTAGCAGGCACTATCGTCAGCCTTCTGCAACAAGTACACAAACACACGAGAACCTTCTCCTCCTCTCGGCGAAGTTGCTCCTCCTTCAGGCGCACGCTCTGGGTGGCAAGCTCTTCAGGAAGAATAGACGAGTCACTGCGAACAGGGCACCATCATTAAGGTGTACCATCAAACCCACTGACTACTTACTGGGTGTCAGAGTGCACCGTGCGCGACAGCTTCTCGGTACGATACGTCTCGTACAGTACGTCATGCGTCAGGGATTTGAGGTCCGCTAAGTGCGAACTATTTCCACATTAGCTATGGTTTAAGACCAGAGAATGGCATGCTCACCTCAAAAGGGCACTTCGCAGTCTGCTGAAATCAGAGTGCTTGATATTATCGACTTCAACGAGACCCCAGGGATAAATCCGAGCGCGAACAGGCTGGCCGTCAATTTCAACCTCTTGCCCGGAGCCTACGATAGCAAAAGGTAGCAAAGCGCGAAGCTCGCTATTGTCCTGAATCGTCTCTTCGTCGTCCTCTTCGACATCGTATGGAAAGTTATACACGGGAATATCGTAATGATCGATATCTTCCATGATCTGCACCCCAAACCTCAGCACAAGGAAGGACAGGGAGATGAATATATGCTCACCCGTTTCTTGAAACCACGCAGCTCGCTTGGAGTCAAGGAATCGGCTTTGCCGATGACGGGGATGACATTCACGCGTGGCGAGAGGCGGCGCATCAGTTCAATGTCCATTTCACGCAGGCTGTGGCGACACAATATCAGTGTCATGCACTCTTGACAAATGTTGATGCATCTTACGCGTGACCGGTTGGGGGGATGAAGTAGAGAAGTGCATGTACGCGATTATCTCTGAAGCGGGGATTACGCTTAATACGCGATTCCTCGGCGAGAATATCATCATATTGGCGTTCTAGGTAGCCAACAATTTCCTGGAACCTGATGTTGACGTATCAGTGGGATCCATCCATGAGGTATGAAATGCGCTGGCGTACGCGAAGTCATTGTTAATATTGTCGCCGAATCCAGGAGTGTCCACAATTGTCAGCGCAATGCGCACGCCATCCTCCTCCAACTCTAAAAGGCAATGGCTAAGCCTCCGGGAAAATGTGATGTGAACGAGGATACTGAAACGCACCGACATTAATGGGCTTGATTTTGATGCCCTCCTCTACATGCGCAGTCTCAGGGCTGTCATGAACTTTGTGGGACAGGACCTCTGACTCGCAAAGAGTGTTCACGAATGTGGTACGTCCGGTGCCAGAGGCGCCTAGCACAAGAAAATGGAGGTCTGCAAAACACTTCTTAGGGATGTGTACAATGAGTACTGACCGACGACCATGACCGTGAATTGAACGCCCTTTTTGACCTTGTTTCCCCTACGTCTTCCGGCGAACGACATTCTGACTGACGAGAAGTGGTGCGAGCGTGGTGCGGTTGCGGGCTACGAATTGGCCGCAACACGACCGTTGAAAGTGATTCGGGCTCCGACTGAATGGCATTTAATGGAAAAATCTGGCAGATGCCGAGACGCCCAATTGCCTAACCCGGAAGGTGTCTAACTTGTCACTGGCGACGAATTATGTTTGGTCGCGCTTCGCGAGACCGCCATGCCTTGAAATATCTTGACCAACATTTATTCCGTTCTATCTCGAAACCGGCCACCACCAAAAAGAAATATTCTGAACTACCCGCTCTTCATGCGCCATCCGAACACGCTCCGGATGTAGTACCCAGCTCTGAAATTGCATCGAATGCTCATCATGCTTTTCGCTCCCACTCACCTGAATGTGCGCGATTTCACCACCCTTGGACGTTTACGACTGCCTGTTGACGTGGTCACGTACTTCTCCTCTATTCTCAGTTAGGATTTCGAACTCGCGTTCAACTGGATCTCAGCAGGTGTCACAGTCCGGTTTGCCCTCTGAGTCAATGACTTCGAAATCCCCCTCAAAGAAGCGTACACGCAGAAAAAACGCCCGAGTCATCGATGACAACGAGGGAAAGAAAGCGAGAAAGACATTACCGCCGACGACTTCTACAGGTGAATATGTGAACGGAAATCAATTCTGGCTCCTGAATGCGCCAATTTATAGACAGCACATCTCAACCCCGGAACCAACTTGCAACTGAGATATTGGAGAATTTGTCAAGGTTTCCCCATTGCGTCCTACTTACACGTGTCGGGCAGTTCTATGAGGTCAGTCTCCCAATATTAATTACTCCTATGACTGTTTGGATTTTGGATGACAACCTCGGTTGCAAAGTCATATTTTGATCAAGCGGCTGAGGTCGCAAGCCTCCTGAACATCAAATTGACATCTCGGAAATGGGATAGCCAGACTGTTCTTATGTGTGGTTTCCCGGTCATTCATCTGCAGAAACATCTGAAAACACTTGTCCAACAAAACTATCGTTTCGTCGCCCTATGTGAAGAATTTGCGCGGCCTGTATCACCTGGCGCCCGGCCTTCATATGACAGACGGGTTGTGCGCATCGTGACGCCCGGAACTTTGATCGATGAGCCATTTATAAATCACCAAGAAAACAATTACATCCTAGCAATCAGCGCAGCCGCATCTCCCTCATTAACAGAGCATGATGATGCAGGCTTGGCTTGGATTGATGTATCAACGGGCGAGTTCTTCACAAGATCCACCACGATCGAAAATTTGTACGACGATATTGTCCGCATCCGTCCACGGGAGATCGTGCTGCCGAAAAAGATGGAATCAACTGACCCGTGCCCTGTTCGCGCGATCGTACGAGGGGAATGCAACGCAATCTCGTATTCCAATACAACTACCCCAGTATATCCGCAATCTCTACCCCAGCCTGTGCCTGTACCGGGCGTCTCTGTAAATGCGAGACATCCCACCGTATCCAACCTCTCTTCCCAAGAGAGTTCAGCTGTCAGCCTCCTAACGGGTTATCTCCAGTCAACCCTTTTGGAGTACGCGCCAAGGCTCGCCCTGCAAAAGGAGGTCATTGAAGCTCGTATGGAGATAGATGCCCATACTCTCAAGTCCTTGGAAATCCGGGAAGGCGCAAATGAAGGTAGATCAGTTGGTACACTTCTTAGTTGTGTCAAAAAGACTGTGACTAGCGGTGGCGCAAGGCTTCTCTCTCGTTGGTTATGTGCGTCTCCCAGCCGTAGTAGCAATTAGTTCAAAATTGACGCGCAGTTCGCAGGTTCACCGAGCACGTCGTTGTCGGAAATAAATACGCGACAATCCATTGTCGCCCTTTTTCACTCCCACCCTCACCTTCGACGTGACCTTTGCGATCGCTTGCGAGGCATTGACGATGTGACGCGCGTGGTACAGAAGCTCCTTCTGGCGCGCGGTGATATCGATGATGTCGCTGCCATTAGTGCAGCAATCTCGGTCTGGTCTTTCGTGCAGGGTAGAATCTTGTTGGAGCGAAAACTGCACGTGGAAGGAGATTGCGACTCGGAACGAGGATGGGCTGGCATCGATGCGTTAATTTCACGGATGGTGGATTTGCCTGAATTGGAAAGAAAAATCAAGGCTTCCTTAAATGACACCGGAACTGGACTTGAAAGCCCACCCAAAACATCTGAAGAGGACCCCACCACACCTCAAGACACGTCTACCGAGGATAAATGGCAACAAGGGTACCGATGGTCTATCAACCCGGAGTGAGTGAATCAACTCTGATGGATAGCGATAAGGACTGATTAAATGCGCTCAGGTTCTCGGAGGAGCTTTCAGCCCTTCATGCTAAATTTCAGCGACTCCTGAGGCGGCGAGAGAGTTTGGAAGATGAGTTGCAGCGTCATTACGGTAACTAAATCCCTCTACGGGAGGGTCCAATAGCTTGATTCACGTACTCCATAGGTGCACAATCCTTGACTTTGCGTTCGTCCTCGTTACTAGGTTCACATGTCCATATCGCGAGGTCGAAGCGCGATGGCCCAAGAGTCAAGGCTGCGCCAGCCTTCACCATCATATCAGAGAGCAACTCAACTTGTTCCTTATTTCACGAAGTGAGCTGACGACATCTGTATATGTCCTCGGCTCAAGTTGAACGTTATGGCACCAGGGTTGGGCAAAACTCGGAAGCGAACTGCTAGCAACATCACAGAGCATCGCCTCAGCCGAGAAGGAGGCGTTTGATGTGCTGAGGAATGAGGTATATCTCCGAGAAAGTCCTGATCTCCCAACTTTGATTCAAACTCCCACTTAGGTGAAAATGCACGAGACCCAGTTACGACAAAACGCTCGGGTTATAGACGAGCTGGATGTAGCGCTGGGCTTTGCTAGCCTTGCCTCTGAAATGCACTTCACGAGGCCAAATGTGACGGACAAGTAGGTCAGTTTCTGGCGGGACTTACCGGTGTCACTGAATCTGTCCCTCAGTTGCTCATTTCACGTCGTCAACGGTCGCCATCCCACCGTCGAAGTTGGCCTTCTGTCTTCCGGGAGGGTTTTCACACCGAACACAGTGTCGCTTTGTCCCGACTCTCAGTTGCACATCATCACCGGCCCTAATATGGCCGGAAAGTCTACCCTTCTCAGGCAAACCGCTCTTATCGCTGTCCTTGCGCAGGCAGGCTCCTTTGTGCCCGCCGACCAGGCCGAAGTCGGAGTTGTGGATCGTCTGTTCTCGAGAGTGGGCGCGAAAGACGACGTGTTTCGCGATAGGAGCACCTTCATGGTCGAGATGTTGGAAACGGCCGATATCTTGAAAAAGGCGACTCCGAACAGCCTCGTGAGTCATTTTTCTTTTTTTTCTTTTTTTTTCCGGCAGAAGGCATAAACTTACCTTGCGAGTCCGAAGGTCATCATGGATGAAGTCGGCAGAGGGACTTCGGTCAGAGACGGTCTAGCCATAGCTTTGCGGTAGTGCATCATCTACACTTCAAGAATAACTGTCGAGCCCTTTTCGCCACGCATTTCCATGAGCTGACGGACATGGTCGGGTGCACCTCGGACTACAAAGGCGTTGGGGCTTTTGGAAAAGTAGGGTTCTTTTGCACTGACGTGCAGGAGACGGAGGTGAGACTCACCTTGCTCTGTGTTTGGGCCCGTACAATAACATCTCCCAGCTTGGCTCGTTCGCGTACTCCCATCGCCTTCGGCCGGGGGTGAACAAGGAAAGCCATGGCCTCAAAGTAGCCCAACTAGCAGGCATGCCCCCGTCTGTGGTTGCCGTTGCCAACGAAGCGATCTTGCGTCTGAAAAAGGATGTCTGGACGCCGTCCTTCAGCCAGCATGCCCTCAAGGCACTGGGGGAGTCTCTAGTCTCTGTCGGTCGTGTTCCCGAACGGAACTAGTAATCATATCTCGTTACCTTTCGACGTCCCCTTACAGCCACATCATCTATACCAATCCACGTCTATATCGTCCATACACCATACATAGAACAAATCCACTTTGCAACTCAGCTGTTCGGTAATGCATGCATCCTCCATTGCAAGCATGGAACTAACATAGGATATCAACCAGGGCGTGACACTACCTCGACGTTCTTGCGCACAAACGAGCCCCATATAGTAGTAGTACAAAGTAAGGATCAGTTGACATGGGTGGTCTTAGAAACGACTGAATTACGATCCGTGGATAAATCGTGTACCCATAAAACGGAACGACATAGGAGGTAGATAAATAAGAGGGCGGTGTGACGCTAATCACGGTATCATGCCCTTTTGGTACCACCCTGAGATGAAAATGGACGTCAATTGTCAAGTCACGATGGGTGAGATAGAGCTTACAAAATAATTCATCATTTGGCTTGATAATCACCTTGCATCGGTACTGAGGGTGGTGGTCCTGTCATATGCGGTGGCATCGAGGGACGCATCTGTCCTGGAGGGAGTGTTGGTGGGACAGCACCATACGGGCTTGGCAAAGGCGCTGGGCTTTGCGACGGCTGTGACGTATTCGGTTGTGGCTGAGTCTGTACACCTTGCAAGAGTGCGAGTATGTTCGATGGGAGGTTGGCGAGAGGAGCAGCCTGAACGGGTGGCGGGCCACCTTGAGGAACACTTGTTTGGGACATTGGTGGGAAGCCAGGGGTAGTTGGCGGAGCCCCACCGCTATAGAGAGGGGGAGGCTGTTGCATAGTCGGAGTAGGTGGATAGAATGAATTCTGCGGTAACTGCGGCAATTGCTGTGTTGGTGGGGTGGGGTGGGCTTGTACCTGCGCAGGCGGAGCCGCGGCCGCTGCTGCTTGGGGTTGCTTGAGCGCAGCCAATAACTGTGCGAAATCATTGATTACTTCTATTTACGGTAGCCCGCCGAACTCCGAGCTTACCTGCTGGACCCTTCGGGCTTGGTCAATACGTTCTTCGACTCGCTGCAAGACAGGATCAGACACGTATCGACGGCCAACGTATCATCACTCACTGGCGCAGCCGCGGCGGGGGGCTCAGTATACTGTTGCCCGCCCACATAACTATTTTGGGGTGCATTGCTATAACCACCTTCCCTGTTACCATCGAAGCGGTCGTTGTACGACGACCCGCGACCGCCACCTCTCCCGGAACCATGGTCATCCTCATAGCGCCTTGGGCGATCGCGATCCCAGTGAGGCCTTCTGTCATCGTCGTGTCCGGCAAAGCCTCGACCACGGCCACGGCCTCGCCCTCTTCCTCGGAAGGGGCTAGGGCGTGGAGTTTCATCCCAGGCTCGATAGGGTTCCCGTTCTTCGCGGCTGAATATTCAAATGAGAGCATCAGCGCCGAGACTGTGTTTTGAAACTCAACATACCCAATTTTTGGTCCTGGGGTTTCTTCCCATGCCAAAACAATATCCATCACACCATCTTGTAAGCCTTGATGACGCAAACGGTCGAAGGCCTCTTCTGCAGACTAGTCTCACAATCAGACCTGTCTTGCAACAGTGACATAACCTATTGCTCACCCTCGTGTCATAGAACTCAACGTAACGTTGACTGGAAATATGAATTGTCAATAACGACCCTCGTTTCACCACACAGAGATGAAACTGACTCATGGCGCTCCCCAGCTGGGCGGACCGATTTAACGTCTCCGAATTGTTGGAACTTACGACGCACTTCACCATCATCGATTGCTTGGTTAGAATTACGTAAGGTCACGAGCAATGTTCCTTGCAACTCCTGTGGCATGGCCGGTTTTGAACACAAAAATGGAAGAGATAGGGCATGCCCTACCTGGTTTTTAGCACCGCTCTTCGCCAAGTTATCATCCCGTGGTAGTGAATAATGGACGTCGATCTAGAGCTCCGCGTGAACTACATTAGTCACTTTGACAGCACAGGACTGACAGGTCTCCCGCTAATTTCAGAACCCTGCAACCGATCTCGAGCTCTTTCAGCAGCACGGAGATCATACTGCCACATAGTTGTATCACTCAAGTTGAAGGAGAATCTTGTTGAACACTTACAAAGGTAACAAATACCATCCCTCGGTTTGCGATCAAATCGAAAAATGTCTTGATCTCGCCATGTTCTTCGAATTGTCGGCGAACCTCGTCACTGTTAGTCTCATACTGAAAAAGTGCGGAACCGCAATAGTCAGTCCTCAGTCTTGGCTATGCATCCCGCTGCAGATGACTGGTGCTCAGTTCAGTATAACACTCGCCTTAATGTTGCGGATGAATAGAGTGCGGCATGGACGCTCGCGCTGGATCCGTTCTTCAATAATAGACTCGTGCATCTTATCGTCTCTTTCACGTTTCGGACCACGCTTGGGCAGTCGGGCGCCATAGCCTCCAGGACCACCGTAACCGGGACCAGTGCCATCTAACGAGAACATTTGATGTGAGGTGAGTGGTTTCGCTTCGTAAGAAAGACCAGAAAACTGAAAAAGTGAGAATGGCATAGGATATGCTAATCCAGGGGTTTTTGCCATTACGATGATGATGGATCACATTGACACATGGCAATTTCGTGCGGAGAGCCAACTGAAACTGGTCGACTGCGAGGACACGCTTGGTCTCTTAAGCACTGGTTAAGTTGACCACACAGGTAGGGAGTGTGACGACGAGGGAACAAGTTCAAACATTAGAAGTGGTGGGGTGTGCAAGCCAATCGGCCGTCGAGCAACATGAGTTTACCCCAACACCCAGAATGAACGAACCAACGCCCACTGCCTGTAGTTCACAAGCTCAAATTCATTCAGCAACTCAGCGCACCTTGGAAATTTTCGTCCCCATAGCTCTGATCATACCCACCAGGGGTATCTGAGTCACTGAACTGATTCGCAAAACCACCGTTCTGATAGAACGAATCCTGGTTGGGCCCAGAATTGTAATTGTTATATCCACCCATGTTTCCTTGGGAAGCTGCTTGATCATATACTGGAGGGCTACTTGCAAAATCATGACTGGCCCCTCCGAAGGAACCGCGACCTCTTCCACGACCAAAGCCCCTTCCACGCGGCGGGCCATCAAAGCGATGGTATCTATCAGGGCCGGGACCGGAAGGCGAACCACCTCTGCGAGGACCGAAATTGTCGTACGGGGGGCCGTAAGGATGATGGCGACTCATAACGATTTTCCTTTTCTCTTCCGAATCTCAAATAGAATGTGGCGAGTCGAACCGGCGAAATGGAAGTCGGTGGGTGACGCAATTAACAAGGAAAGGATGGTTTTTGACTCAGATATCGACCGGGAGTAAGGCTGAGGGGGGAGGGAGCGACAACGGTGTACTCTGCAACACGGACGTTACGACGACGTGAAGGAACAGTGAAAGAGATCAGCACCCACTGGACGGAGTTGCAAAAAAAAAATGGGACGTGTGAAAGGTGCTATTTTCCCACGGTCTCGGGTTTGCCCGAGGAATGCCCGGCGTGCGCCGTCGCTGTGCTCCTCCACGCTGCTCTGCTCGGACCTACACTCATGTCTAAGCAATTCCAGTTCAAACTCGTGTTACTCGGTGGGTCTCACTTGCATCCACACAATACATCTGATCCCCATTCACGTCCACAGGCGAATCTGCAGTTGGCAAATCCAGGTACACATACCCCTCGCACTGCGCAGCCCACCGTCCTCATATCCCCTTCCCAGTCTGGTCTTGCGCTTCGTGAAGGACCAATTCGATGATTACCGAGAGAGCACAATTGGAGGTTTGGTCTTCTCTGTCCCCTTGTTGGCGCGGCTGCTCACTCCTTGGCTGGATAGCTGCGTTCCTCACACAAACAGTCAACCTTGAAGATGGCACTACCGTTAAATTCGAGATTTGGTACGCACAGCCCACTTTCTCTCAAGGTCCTGCGCACATACTGATCCTAGTACAGGGACACTGCAGGTCAGGAACGCTACAAGGTCGGTTCACATTCTTGGACATTGCATCAGGGCACTGAAGCCATGCCGCACCTTGCTCGCACATCGCACTGTAGTCGTTGGTATGCATTCTTTCTGTTCCATTTCGTCGACCTGATCATTGCAAAGGCACCCATGTACTATCGCAATGCAAACTGTGCGGTGGTAGTTTACGATATCACCCAGTCAGCCTCTTTAGAGAAGGCTCGTAACTGGATCCGTGAACTCCAGCGCCAAGCCGACCCATCCATCGTTATTGCTCTTTGTGGTAACAAGTCAGATTTGGCTGCCCGACGGCAGGTGACGCAGGAAGAGGCTCAGAAGTATGCGCAAGAAGAGGGCTTGATGTGGGCTGAGACTAGTGCCAAGTCGGGTGAGGGTGTAACAGATATCTTCACTCGTATCGGTCAGTCTATTCCTCCTAGTATCTCCTCGGTCGCATCGATGACCCGCCCACCTCTTGCAGCTAAGAAACTTCCTACGACAGCACCACCTGCGTCACGAAGTGGCCCTGGTCGTGCGGGTGCTGCAGCGGGCAGGACAGGGGTGGACCTGAATAAGCAACAGAGGCCCATAGCCTCCGGGGATCAATGCAACTGCTGAGCGCCTCGCCTTCATCCACCACCATTCGCTATCGTAATCCCCGTTTACGGTCAATTGCTTGATGGGCGTATTTAGACCTCGTCGACAGGCCGTTTCATGTCGTCACTCTCATAACCCACAGCCAGCCGATCGGTAACCCATACCACTGTAGTACCTTAGTCCTTATGTCCGTTGCTGTGTTGGCTCGCTTATTGATGCACGCTTTTACCACCTGGACTTTGAACACAATCATTAATACCCAAATCCCTACGGGTTACCAGTAATGAGTACATATGTATGCGTGAACCTGAAGATGCTTTGTAAAAGAGACGGGGTAACATGTAATCGTGCGTCGGCGTCGGCATGACAGGAAGATACCACGTGAAAAAGAAATGAAAAAGAAAATGGAAATGGAAACGACTCAAAAGCCAGCCGCTTCAAGGCCTCTCCTGATATCGGCGTGGACGAGTTCAGCATGTTGCAGTTCGTCACTCCGTTGCCAGTACCAGCGTTCTCCCATGGAAGCTGCCTTGTCCATCTGTGCCGTGATGAAACTTGTCATCTCCGGTATCTCAGGGATATGATACGGTTTCGCCTGAAACCGAAGCAGCTGCAACGTGATGTCGTACCACTTCCGACGCTTTACGAATTGCACAAGGGTGAACGGCGTGTCCGGTCGAGTCGCGGATTGAACGAACACGTTGTCCGCGTGCTGCTCCTGCGCATAGATGATGTTTTTCAGGAATGGGCCAGCAAAAGGGATGCAAGGGCCCTCGACGGTGTCGAGTATGCTGCGATAGTAGCCGTAGTTGGAGGCGGGGTGGATGATCTTGCGGAGAGGCTCTAATGTGGACTCCCTGCTCGCGTTGACCCATGTGAAATGCAAGCGCGAGATCAACACGCTCGACAGGGCCGCCACTATAGAACTCATAGACGAGAAGTTGTTGAGGGATTTACATTTCTGTAAAATGACGGGTGATCAGATGGGCCCTCGGGCACAGTGGTTCCGCCCAACGCACCTCGGCAACGCGGATCCAGAAATCCACCAAGTTTGCACGCTTCCCCAACACAGACACCTCGAGAATGCTATATTTCACCCAATCGGCTAACCTGTCGTGTGTGGCACAGAAAGCGAGGATGTTCTTAACCGAGTCGCCCTCCTTGACCTTCGACCAGAGAAAACACTCATGCGGGGAGACTTTGCGGTACAGATCAGATTCGAACAGGGAGAGGTGCTGGGCCACTTCTAATGGATCCATGCGGATCAGCTCGAGGCCCTCTCCCTTCCGCACCTTCTTCCATTTCTTCGAAGACATAACGACCGCCTCAGGTGCAGAAGGTTCGGCAAATGTCTGGAACGAGATCAGGAACAACTGAACAACGGCACAAAACGTTTGAAGCTCACCAGACGCTCTAGCGACCTCAAGATATGCTTTGCCGCCAACGCAAGTGTCGGCGGGCTGGAAATAAGACATAGGAAGGCTTGCAGTTTGGGCGCAACTTCCGGATCCTGGTTCAGTAGATCATACTCCTCAAGCCACATCGTCAGAACGGCCAAAACACGCTTTTGAGTAGGCCGTAGCTTTTCCCGCTTCCATTGCTCAAACTCCTCTTCAGAAAGATTTGGTGGGAGGTCTAACTCATATTGTGCGACGAGAAGATCAAAGACCTCAGTGGCTGTCGCGAAAGTGCGGAATGTGACAAGGAAGGCGCGACGAAAGGTTTCTTGCTGGGATGCTCCTGTGGCAAAAAAAAAATCAGGTGATAATGAATGAGGCCAATGAGGTATCAAATCAACACTCACGGAGAGGATCCACCACCAAATGTTCCACAAGAGCGGGCAAAGTCCCAGCTTGGACGGTACCATCATAGTCCACTTTGATTTCATCCTCACCGTGACGATGTTTGAGATACCAAGGAAGATTTGCTTGTGCTTGCTTGGCGGTGTGGAACGCCTGTGCATTATCATCCCCCGTAAGCTGAAAAACCTTGCCTGGTCGGGAATGTGCATGGGGCGGAAAAGCATGAGAAAACGGTGATGGAGGAAGACCAAGGGGACTGAAGAGGCTTGGTAAGCGATCGGAAGTCTGCGCTCGCACCATAGAGGTCACACTTTGTAGAGGGGATGAGCCTTCGAGGACAGGTGGTCGTCGTGGCGTGCGGTCTGGAAAACTGATGGCACTCTCAGAAGAGTTACGCCCGTGGGTGACAACCCTGAGGTCGGCATCAGGGGAACAAGGAGTACTCGCCACGTCAGGGGATGCAGGTAGAGATTTGTCGAGTCTAAGAAGGGGCTTTGGCTTTTGGGGAACAGGAGGATCATCAACACTCATTGACGGGGGGACTGTGGGGAGAACTTCCATCCGACGATGCGCAGAGTTTGGTGGCGAGTCACGGGTTTCGGATATCGCGAGATCTGTCGCAGGAGCGGAGCAGCCAAACGGCAAAGCTCTCGCTTGGGGAATGTCGGAAGGCTCGTTGTCGGAAAATGCTGTGCTTAACGACGGGGGCCTCGCCTGGGATTTGTCGAAAAACTTGTCGGAAATCGTCGTGCTTGACGATGGGGGTCTCATTAGGGATGTGTTGTCGAAGAAGGACTCGTTGTCGGAAAATGTTGTGCCTGAGGACGGGGTCTCGATGGGATGCCTCGAGAGTGGGGGGGTGGACCCGAAATTTTCTGGGTCAACCCCAAACTCAGGTATTCGTGTCCTCTCTCGGAGGTCGTACACTCTATGAGCTGCATCATCCGAGAGTGTGCGAACATACGAAGCGGGAACCCAGCCTACTTCGGATCCGTCGCCTCGAACAGCGGCCCACCACCCTGATCTCTCCTGTCTGACGATCTGCAGAATCTCGTGTCGCCGAAACGAAAGGTGATCGGGATCTGAGGACGAGAAATCATAGATGGCGATGACTGTGCAGACTCGTTCGTAGCATTCTCCTGATGGTGATTCGTAGCCCCACGGTTCCCTTCGCGGATAGGAAAGCGGGGATGGCGTAGCGGGGGAAAGACTGTGGAATTCCGGAGATGAACCTATCTGGAGGCGGAGGGAGTGTGGGCGGCTACATGCAAGCGGAGTGGACATGGATATCGAGAGGTTGAGAGGAGATGAACGGAGAAACAAGACTCGGAAATCGGCCAAGGACGGCACAATTAAGCGTTACGGAGCGGCGGGATCGGGCTTGCGATGCCCCGGGCTGGAGAGGCGAGGTGGTCGAGGTGATCGTGCGGTGTCAAGAAAAGGATGACTAGTCGATGACTGCTGACAGGCACCAGAATGCGCCCATCGTCGAGAACAGGAAGGAGTTTCCACTGCTCCGGGATGTGATATGGGGCCCTGGTGACCATCACCGCGACAAACTCCGGCATTATGCAGAGCACCGCCGCGCTTTGTTGAATTATGGCAGAGCATGTCCCGGCAAAGGCGAAGGGTCAGTGATGTCCTGATCTGGAGAGACGACTCTAAACTGACTGGGAATGGGAAGGAGGCAGTCTCGTTTGATGATTGATGGCAGCAATGACGGCGTCTTGATGCGTTTGAAATGACCCCATCTGCCGAAGGGCTTTGTTCCTTCGTCTGTTGCTATCAACTCATTTGTCGCAGTCAGAATGACAGTTGTTGTTCCATTTTCATTTCTCCCCGACACTTCTCTCTGACGGACGGAGGCAAGACTACACCGACGGGATCGAGTCATCCATCACACGTAAGCAGCCGGATGCGGTGCAGTGCAGTGACAGAGGCGAGGCGATGCTCCGCCATCATAACCTGAACTCTGGTGAAGGACAATCGTCATGGCACCTTGGAATTCCACCAAGGCTAAGGTTCGACCCTTCTCAATGGTGTTGGCTCGTCTGATCTGAGTTCCTTCAGGTCAGCTACGGTACGTCACCGATGGTGTACCTTCATCTACCGCAAGAGCGTGAACCCCAGTAATGGTCAATGTGTAGTTTATCGGTGCAGCGCCTGCGTACGCTGCAAGACAAGAAAGAGGCCCAAGCCAAAGTGGCACGTCGCGATATCGCAACGCTACTGGAGAGAGGCAAAGTTGAGACTGCGCGTATCAAAGTAGAAAGCAGTATGCCATATTTCATCTCATATCCATTCCCATCTCTTACAGTCCTTTGCTCGTAGTAATTCACGAGGATATCTATCTTGAGCTTTTGGAACTCTTGGAGCTCTACTGCGAACTCCTGATCGCGCGTTTCGGCCTGGTGGAACAAAAGTGAGTTGGATATTCATCATGTATCATGTACCTCATGGGCCATATTCGGCTTTCAGTACGCGAGAACCAGACCCAGCAGTCAGCGAAGGCATCTGCAGTATCATTTACGCGGCCCCACGTACCGAATTAAAAGGTGCGTAACTGGAACACTCTGTGTGTTCCCAACTAGACCCCCCCCTTGATTTAGAACTACATATTCTTCGAGATCTCCTCATGCACAAGTATGGTAGGGAGTTTTCTGTGGCGGTGATGGAAAATCGTGACGATTGTGTTAGCGAGAGGGTGAGAGCCAGGGTCATCCCATTTCCTTCCGCAGTCCAACAGGGCATTCCACATCACAGGTATTGAAGAAGCTTGTGAACGATATGCCCTCCACTGACCTTGTGGAGGGCTACCTGTCGGAGATAGCACGAGGTTATGGCGTTCGGTGGAACTCGGATCCCAAGCAAGTTGGCGATGACCAGCGCAGCGATCCTCGGGTTGTGGTCCGTCGCTTGTGCCTTGTTTGACGGCCTTTGTGGGATTGCTTATTCGTTGATTCCTCCAAGGGCTCGGCTCCACATGTCGCAAGGGACATAGTTACACCGCTCAGCGACAATGAGAAGTTCATGAGTGGCGGTGGAGAAGGGACGCCGAGGCTCCCAGATATTCCGCCGACGGAAGATGATGATGGGAAGGGCGGGGATGAAGGCATTGTATCTAAGCCCTCGCCAGAAGATGACTTCGCAATGTTAGCCAAGAGATTTGAGGCACTCAAAAAACGTTGACACATATTATACTCGAGGTCGGGTAACATGTCGCCCTGATCACTCGTGCGATGTCGTCTTTGTAACGATGCTGCACACAGGATTTCGTACAAAGACACGACGACGGCGAGGTTCTCATACGTGAACGCTACAGCTGTGGGAATGTGGAGTGGATATGATACTATGGCGCACGTTTTGAGGTACTGTACTGTACTGAATATATGATGCCGCGGACGTAATGCTGTGACTTGACTGAAAGCCGGGGAGTCGGTTCTCCAAAGACCAGGATAACGGCCCACCGGGTGGAAAGGACGATGCCAGAAGGGAAATTAAAAAAATATGGCTGGGAAAATCGAAGCTGCGTGGCGCGGAATCTGACCCGGTTGTGGGCGTCATTGTTGGGGCGGGCGCTGAGCCGGATCGAGGTAGCGAGCGACCTCGAGGCCGGTACGGCGGTGTTGTCAGGACCCGCCGACTCGGACATGTGAAAGGATGTCCGCCGGAGTCGAGTGACTTACCCCGCTCGCACTCACCCTTTGCGTGCTTCGCGGGTCCGTGTGCTCATGATCATCGCGTGGGCCCTTTTATATGCCACATCCCGTCCTTCGTTCTCCCGACCCTCTCCCTTACGACGATGGGCGATCCTCCCGATGATTCGTTTTCAGACCTCGGTTCGGATGTCTTCTCGACCTACAGTGCAGCCAGCTCGGCCACTTCATACGATGTATCCATGCGCTCCGGTTCCCCTGCCCCCTCTCTGTACTCCGTCACGAGTTCAGTAATGGCCGCCTCTTACCGTCACGAATTCGGGAGGGGCCTAAACAACTACTCAGAGGTGTACCGCCTCCCCGCCGACGACGAGGAGCTCGATAGACTTGGTACTGCGCCCGCTGAGTTATTGCTCCCATGTCTAAGGCTGAGTTATCCAGACAAGCAGCACGAAATGTTCAAGCAAATAATGGGTCCATACCCCCCGCCCATGGCCGAGGTGATGGCAGACGATACCCCTGGGGAAACTAAATGTGTCCTCGACTTGGGCTGTGGGAGCGGAAGTTGGTCGGGCTGTTTCACTTTCATTCTCGGAGTTGCTCAGATTGTTCTCACAAATGTCACAGGATAATGGACGTCGCTCGCGACTTTCCGCACTGTCAGGCCGTCGCCGTAGATCTGGTTCCGATGCAATCTGTGTGAGTGACTGATGCTTCCCGACTAACGAGATCCCCCTTTTGAATAAATCGCCGTCAGTGATATGCCGCCAAATTGCAGGTATGGATGCATCTCACTTTATTTTCCACGTCAAGTTAGAATAGCCAGCATCACAGGAGCGAGGTTGACGATATCAACATCGGATTACAGCATTTCTATGGTCAATTCAACGTCGCGCACGCTCGACTCATTTCATCTGGCGTAAGCACTGTCCGTTCGGGAGGACGCGTGCCTCACTGACACGCCCCTCCCCAGATTAAGGACTTTGCAACACTGATAGATCAGATCAGCCAGTGCCTACGTCCCGGTGGGCTCATGCAACTTCTCGAGTTTGATTTTCGGGTATACGATAGCAATTGCAAGCCTTTCTCTTTACCCACTGGTATCATGGAGCCTCCATGGTTTCCGCGGTGGATGGCATTCCTTAACATGGCTGTACGGCAACGAGGCGGAAGTCCCGATGCTGCCAACATGCTCTATAGTTGGACGCTACAACACCCGGCCTTTGAGGACACTGTGTATGAAGAATATTTTATCCCAACAGCACCCTTCATGTCACATCAGGCACCCGATTATCGTTTCGCGCGGTCTATCTCCGAAACTTTGCGAGACGACATATATGTGTGTGACCGCGGATATCTAACGTTTTGCTGCGTGCTCACCGTTCTCGTCCCTTTCCCAGGCATTTCTTCGATCCGGCAGGCCACTTCTGTTAGGGAACGGGCTTCAGGAATCACTCGTTGACGAGCTCCAACATCGTGCACATTTGGAGCTCAAGGAAGCACGCACGGTCAGTTATATCCGCGTAGAGCGTGTATATGCTCGTAAAAGGTCCTAAACCTCTTATCTGAGCATATCCGATTGTTCCCACTACTTTATATTCGCTATTGTGCCGGTTATTTCGTGTTGTACGTTAACGGGTCACTTCGATTCTATACTTGTGCAAAATAATTTCGACCGGATGTGTGATCACTGGCGTATTTTACTCTGCAATTAGGGCAGCCAGCCGCATACACCCACGTGTCCTTAACTCCGGCCCATCTCTCATCCCGAGCAGTCAAGTCGAGGTCGTCGTCCGCGCATCACACCTGAAATGGACGAGCGAGTCTCTCCTCGACTCCCTTGGGAGCTCTTGGACCTCTTCCCGGAGGACTCCCAGCGGCTTTTGACTTCTCTTGGATTGGACGCAGTGCCGTCCGGCGATCAAACGTATCGTGAAATAGAGGAGAGACTTCTCTTGCCAAAGGAAACGCTCCCAAAGGACTGGCTTTCGAAATATCAGGTGTGGGTACACATTGCCACTCTTCTCGCTCATTAACCTGATCTCCGTTCAAAGATACTGGAATGAGCCGATCACAATACCTTCGCTGTTGTCCTTCAAGCCTTCTCCGCCTCCGACTAGTATCTCGTTTATTAGGTCTGGTCTCAGCGGACATGTGACAGGGTATTCAGAGGCAACCCTTTCCCCTTTCCGTACCATCACGCATGTTCTTACATTGGGCGATAGGTCGTGAACCCCCCAATTCAAACAGGCTTGACTTCAACATCCTCAGAAAGGCGGCCTGCACCCAACTCGAGCTTCGTAAGGGGAAAGTCAGGTTATGCTCCATTTTGGCCTGGCGGGTTGGACTCTTTGGTCGCGAGACCAAGCGAAACAGGCTCTAAAGACGGTGTCCCCAAACCAAAGGGCTGCGAACTGTTCCTCCTGGACTGAAGCGAGGTATCCAATTGTCTGCAGAGAAGGGTCGTGACCCCGCTTGTTCGGAACTGTATGGTTTGGATGGGTATGAAAGCGAACCGGAGAGCCCAGTAATCACTATCCTTCAGCAGTATTTTCTGTGGACTCACCGATATGCTCTAGCCCGAGGTGTTGTCCGATGCCCCTGACAAGCAACTTTTGCCAGAAATTTCACCTGGCCAAGCTACAGACGTTGATCACTTACTACCTCCACGGTAACCATGACTATCTGAACTTATTGGACCAAATAACGAAGCTAACAACATGGTAGAGGGAACAATTACGGCCGGTATCGTCTACTAGTAGAACTGCCAAGCGAATCACCGTGCAAAAACGGGACTGGGCTCATGTCGTTGATGTCAACAAGCCGATGAGGAATTTTCACACGCTTGTGCCAAATCTTGCGCGTACGGTCGGTCCACCCTTCCTACCTCTTTTCATCTCTTACTGCAACTCGGCAATGGGTTCTTAGTATCCTTTCGAACTCGACACTTTCCAGAAGGAGGCAGTCTACCATCTCGAATCGGGTGACTCCGTCTTCGTTGCGGCGCATACCTCGGCTGGGAAGACTGTCGTTGCAGAGTATGCTATCGCACTCGCTGAGAAGCATATGACGCGGTACGTCCACTTATGTAGTATTGTTGATCCTTCTAAGTGGGTTCTAGCGCTATATACACGTCACCAATCAAAGCCCTATCAAATCAAAAGTTCCGTGATTTCAAGCAAACATTTTCTTCGAATTCTGTGGGTATATTGACTGGCGACGTACAAATCAATCCGGAAGCCAATTGTCTGATCATGACGACGGAAATTTTGCGGAGCATGCTTTACAAAGGCGCCGACCTCATTCGTGATGTCGAATTTGTTATTTTCGACGAAGTACATTATGTGAATGATGCAGAAGTCCGTATCATGCCGCCACGAAAATTGTTACGCGCTGATCACACTAAGATAGAGAGGCGTCGTCTGGGAAGAGGTTATCATCATGCTTCCTGATCACGTCAACATCATCTTATTATCTGCTACTGTCCCGAATGCCAAAGAATTCGCAGATTGGGTTGGGTGGGTATCCACTTCCCAATAATCGCTTGCATGGTCTCATTGCTCCTCCAGACGAACAAAGAAGAAGGATATCTATGTCATCTACACCGCCAAGAGACCGGTCCCATTGGAGCATTACCTCTATGCCAGTCGCGAGATGTATAAGATAGTGGACGCAGGTGGACAATTCATCGGCCAAGGGTTCGTTTCTGACGCATATTTCAAACTTCTCGTATTTACGGCACATCATAGGTATAGAGATGCTGGGGGAGCTTTGAAACGCAAACAAGAAAAAGAACGTGAAGCCGCGGGCCTTCCACCTCTCCAACGGCTAGGAGCCAGAGCAGCAGCCCCACAGCGCGGTCAACGGGGTGGGCCCACCAGCCGTGCTGGACAGAGAGGGGCTCCTGCAAGAGCTGCTTCCGTACACCGAGGTGGCGGCCCCTCACGACCTCTTCGCCAAGGAGAACAGGGCGTCTATATCCACCTCATCGGTCTCCTTCGCAAGAATGCCCTTCTTCCTGTCGTGATCTTCACTTTCTCAAAGAAGAAATGCGAACAGAATGCAGGTACATTAACGAATTTGGACCTCTCTTCTGCAGTCGAGAAGAGTGAGATACACGTTACGATCGAGAAAGCGGTGATGCGTCTCAAAGGTATCTATGTATCCCACGTGTTATCAAACCGTCTGAGGAATACATTCCTACTTTAGGTTCGGACAAGAAGTTGCCGCAGATTGGTAGGATGCGCGACTTATTGTCCAGGGGTATCGGTGTACATCACGGTGGACTGCTTCCCCTTGTGAAAGAAGTTGGTTACCTTTGCCCATCCCTCGGATATATCCGTGATTCGATGTTGTTTAGGTGGTCGAGATTCTCTTTGCTCGCGGGTTGGTTAAAGTTCTTTTCGCAACAGAAACCTTTGCAATGGTCGGTCGTGATTTAAGTGCTTACTGCGTATAACACATTCACGATCCACGTCTAGGGCGTCAACATGCCAGCAAAGTGTGTGGTCTTTTCTGGAATTCGCAAGCACGACGGGCGTACTTTTCGGGAGATTGCACCTGGGGAGTACACGCAAATGGCTGGACGTGCTGGTCGCAGAGGGCTTGACGCCACAGGGACGGTAATCATCATCGCTGGTGATGAGCTCCCCGAAGTACGTTTTTGGATGGGTAGAACGCTCTTGTGATTCTGAGCAGTTTCTTGTCTTCTAGCAATCCGTTTTGAGCCACATGATCACAGGAAAGCCCGGAAAACTAGCGTCGCAGTTCCGGTTGACCTACAACATGATACTCAATCTCCTACGTGTCGAAGCGCTCAAGGTTGAAGAGATGATCAAACGCAGCTTCTCAGAGAACGCATCACAACAATTGTTACCCGATCAACAAAAGAGAATACTCGATGTGTGTCCTGGTTTTCTTATTGATCTTCCCTATTTCTCATCTCGTTTCTTAGAATGAGAAAACTCTATCAACTTTACAAAACGTTGAGTGTGACGTTTGTTCGAAGGACATCAACAAATACTATGACCATTCCGCCGACATCGTGGACATCAATCAACAATTATTGAGCCTAGCCTCTGCCCATATGTATGGCTCAAAATTCTTGTCCACCGGGAGGGTTGTCGTGCTTCGTGATGGTGTACGTTGCTCTCTATCGTTGGTGTCTCGTCTTCTGAGATGTACCAACTAGCACTTCCGATGGGCCGTTGCTTTGATACTCAAGCCCGCACCGACACATGAACAAGTCAAACACTTTTACGTCCTATCTTTAGTGGATCCCGCTACAAAAGACAAAAAGAATGGTACGCCCCACCGCAATGTTCTCCCGATGAGGATGGCGCGTGATGACATCCTTGCCAGACGTGGACGCACAGGCTGTACACCCCAGTGGCCTCCTGCGGCACAGAGTCTCGTGATAGAAGATGGCGTGTACGAGGTCTGTCCCGTTCCGATGACGAGCATCGCACTCGTAACCAGTCGAACACTCAAGGTGAAACCAGTGAATGGTCTAGTGTGGTGCCAGCTCACAAATCGGAGTAGGTCGACATAGATGCAATATTGGAACGTCACTTGATGTCTCCATGAATGACGTCGTTGCACAACTTGGGGCTCTGGCAAACGAATGGGCTAACAATAATCACATCCCGGAGGTGGACTGGGCACGCATGCGTTTATTGGAATTCCAAGACCTTCTTAGCAGAAGAAATACACTAGTCAAGCGCGTTGAGGGCTCTGCATGTGTCCTCTGTGAAGAGTTCGAACCACACGTATGTTCTACCACGCTCTTTGGTTCATCGGCATTAAATGTGCATGTTTAGTACCAATCCTTGCATGTCGAGCGTGTGTTGCGGAATAACATCGCAAATCTCAAACTAGCGATTTCGGATCAAAACCTTGAGCTGGTTCCTGACTACGAGCAACGTGTTGAGGTGCTGAAGGAGCTCAAATTCCTCGAGGCAAATTGTACAGTCTCGCTGAAGGGTAGAGTCGCATGCGAAGTTGGTCGTCCGTCCGTCTTTGAACCACTCCCGCTTGATGCTACTCCTAGATCAATTCTGTCAACGAGCTTGTTCTCACTGAGCTCATACTGGACAATACCTTGGCCGCATATGAGCCTGAGGAAGTGGTTGCCCTTCTCTCCTCTTTCGTCTTTCAAGAGAAAACCGAAGTCCAACCTTTGCTCACACCGAGGCTGGAAGACGGACGTGATGCATTGGGGGCCATTATGGAACGAGTATCCGAGACACAGGTCAGACACCAGGTTGTAGCTGACGAGCACCGATGGACATTGAACCCCGGGCTGATGGAGGCCGTCTATGAATGGGCCAAAGGAATGGTCGGTATCCGTCACGGTCTTTGGTGAACGAAATATTGATGGCCAACCTCAGCCGTTCGACCAACTTACAGCCCTCACTGACGTAGCAGAGGGGACGATTGTACGCGTTATTACTCGTCTGGACGAAACCTGCAGAGAAGTCAGGGATGCTGCTCGCGTTATCGGGGATGCTGCGCTGATGAAGAAGATGGAAGAGGCTCAGATGAAAATTAAGAGAGACAGTAAGTGTTTCCCATTCGCCGTGCACATTCATCTCCAACCCGCTCGCACGCAGTTGTATTTGCTGCTAGTTTGTATTTCTAAAAACTTGGGAGTGCTCTGTGACGTCATTACGCGCGATCCGCTTAGAACATGGAATTTCAGCGAGGTTGTTCTTCTTCATCCCTTTCAATCAGCCCGCGTCACCCCGTACAATCATAACATGTCCTCCCTGCTGCCGCTGACCAGTCAACCTATCCGACCGAAAAACCTGCTCCTTACGATGATACTTCTTGCGATACGCAACCCACCTTGTGCAGTCCACCCCAGCACCACATCGAGCTAGGTCCTCCTCAGCGGCGTCGCGTCAACCCTGAGTCTCTAGCAGCTCGTCTTGGTCCAGAGCTTGTTTCAGAAATGGAAAAGCATATCATTCCGGGAAGTATCGAGATGCCGCCGTTCAGCGTTCGTCGTGACATACAGATCAAGTTTGGCATCGACAGACGTCATATCTACGATTTTTTTCACAGCAGAGGGCTTCGATGTCTGAATGAGAAGGCTATGCGGTCCAGCTTCCTGGAAGTGAGTTATCAATTCACGCCTGTCACTTGCACTTTTTTTTCATTTTCTTTCTCACGGACGATAGACAAAGTCCCAACGACCTGCTCGAAGTGTCGCCAACCCACCTGCGTTTCTAGAGCCTAGAAAACGTAGAGCCGCAGTCGCAGCATTGGAAGCCACAAGTCTGAAACGTACCCACGTTCCCAGAAAGCAAAAAGGCAAACCAAAGAGACCAGAACGTCGACCGTGTTCCCCTGCAGGATCTGATAATGTTTCACTGGCACCCCCCGAGGCTTCCTCTTCCATCATTCTCGATCCTGATCTTGACGTCGATAGCGTGATGACCGACGTGACCCAGGAATTGTTCCCTTCCTCGGATGCTTCCTTTTTAATGTCCGATGACAATGGCACACATTTGCTCGCCCAGTTTTCTGCCTTCAGCTCTGACGAGAAGGAAGTCGAATCGGGTCTCCCACCCTGTTACTCCGTGTCGTCATTGCTCAACTTGAGCCCTTCAGCCTCTTCATTCACGCTTTCTACGTCCTCCTCTATGTCGTCGACACTTTCTTTCTCTTCTGAATCTTCCGTACACGAGATTACGGATGTCCGACCGAGGGTTTTACCATTATCCTCGCAAGAGCGCCAGGCGCACTACGCTTGGCTAGATGGGATCATAGGACCAGCTTCTGGAATCCAGGAATGCGTGGGCACATACAAAGCGTTCATGGAACACCAACGGGAGGCCTATTACGATCGGCTTCTTTTCCTGGCCGAACAACCTACCAAAATGGTCCGCAGAGCTGCGAACGAATTCATATCTCGGCTTGGGAATACACCAACCTCTAGAATACCTGCCCATGAGTCGCCACCGCCACCGCTGGTTGTCCCACGCCTCAAGTAGACCTTAGGTTGACCAGACCAGCATCATCACTCGGGTCCGAGTCTCCCCAGCGAGCGTACAGACACAGGTGCTTTTCGCCTTTCAAAACCTCAAGGGGTCGTACCTGCAGTTTCTGTGCCACAGTTGAGTACGTTGAGTGCTCGTCTGCCGTGCACCGTTCCAGACTGGACGCGTCATCCTCGGCGGCGGACCTTGTCCGCTTCCGTAGACATGTGACTTTCCCTTTCGTCCTTTTGGTTTTGGTAGCAACTTCTCGATCTGTCGACACTCTTCCTCTTTAGATGCGCCATCCTTTTGATCGGTATGAACTGGATCGCCGAACCACCATCTCCGGATACTGAACACACTGAACAACCGTGTTTTGCGTGTTCGCGACACCTGCTCTCCAATGCACCGGTACCAACAATATTAATACAGCACTGGCCCCATGCGAGCAAAATCCATTATTATTCCAGCCATTCGCCGTCTTCTGACCACATCAATGGCCTTCCTACGATACTCTCACATAGCGATACCCATCTGTGACACCGCATCGCCTTACAGTACCTATCCCTTAGCATACCTGGCCTCAGATCGATTGAAAGGCAGCAGAGACGATTTCCTGGTCAATTTCGCTGTGATATACAGGTGTCTCAACACCTCTGACGTAAGTCATGGCAAGCGAGGGTGGATGCCAGCGAATGAGATGTGTCTAAAGAACATTCGATCCGCTGCCACAGGGTAATCCGAAAGGGCGGGACGGAATTCTGTATTTCCGGGGGAAGTTAGGGCGCCCATTAAACTTACCACATCGGTGAAAGGGCGGGTCCGAATGTCGGGGTTATCCGTCGGCGGTAATGTAAGGTAGGTACCTCCCATCGACGGCGACAACGAGAAATGGAACGGGACCCATCAGGGAAACCTGTACAGAGTCATTCAACGTTACACGTTACGGCTGAATCGAGGCCCGAGGATGTATGGAATCCATCCGAGCCTGTTTTAGGCGGAAATACAGTACTTGTCATATTTTGGGTCTGAGGTTGAGGATTGTGCGAGTATTTTTATATGCAATAGTGCGCACTCGCGGCGCAAGGCACTACTGTCACCGTACCTTGTTCAATGGGACTTCTATTCGCGGGAAAAGAATAAGGTAGGGAGTGCCGCACGCGAACAGGTCCCGTCCCACTTGCGAGTTCCTGAATGCACCATGTATATGGAGAAGTACCCGCGTAGTAGATGTTTATTAACGTGTCGCGATTGGCAGCATCCAGCCCAGCATGTTCTTGGTTTTCAACATGACCCTATGGTCATTGTCTGTTTGAAAAAGAGGTTGTCGAAGTAACGGTAGACCACAGCCTTGAAAACGTTATCTAGATGTCTCGTCCTCGAGTGCACGCTCCTTTAGCTTGCGAATGATCAGTACTGAAGCAGCCTACATACCAAAAATTCCAAGCGAAGTTATCCTGCAAAGTTCGGGTGAACGCCATTCCACAACGCACACCGTCAAAGGAATCGTTCGATGGGACCCATACTTTGCGTGAAATAAAAGCGAAAGGTAGAAAGCGAGGACGGAAGTGATGCCAGCATCAGAACGCCCGTGTGTTGTCCCTATTGCGGCGAAGTCATTGACACCGTTCGAGGGCTTAAGTTGACGGCGTAGGTGTTGTCGTACGGAGCGACTAAATCAGAAAGTGGCGAGCATATGTCGTCGACGTTGCTCTATATTCTGCGTGTAAAGGTATTAATTAGTATTTGATATCTGTGATGGAAAGGGTGCTGTGTGCGTGCATCTGCAACGTGTCTCTGTCTCTGCTCTGCAGGCGAATCAGTACCGAGTAGGAGAACAAAGACGATCCAAGGAAGCCAGGGTGCGCAACAGGAAGACAGACAAAGAGAGGGCGCCGTGTTGTGCGTGGTGACGACGCAGGATATATTACTATGAGTACAATGCCATGATACTGCAGTGTCACCTTGGGAGAGCATATAAAACCTGGAAAGGACTAGCCACGCTGGAATGATGCAATGAGGTGGTCAACGAGGCATCGATCAGGTCCGACAAGATGGTTGATGTAGGCTAGGTGGTCACTGCAGACAAGAATCGAAGGCACGCGTGCTGGAACGATTTGAGGAGTGTCAAATCAAATCGAAAACATGCTCGAAATGGGTCGGAGATTTGAGTGGCACAATTGAAAGGCACACGACAAGCCAATGGTCATTAGCTCCGCCCAAAGCGCTCAGCGAGGAACACGGGTAAAGAGGGCAGATATGAAGAAGTATCAACGGAAATGATATCTGATGGTCGATGACATTTCTGGCGTGGGTGTTGAAAAGAGCTGATCAGGCAAGACGGGGAGGCCTTGCCTCGTCTCGCCTCTCGCCTCCATTGGTTGATAAGATATTATCATGATCCGAAATTAATTCAAAAATAAAAATAAACCGTGAATATATGCTGTTCTGCTGCGCTCCGCACCGCACTGCGGGAAACGGGGAAACGGGGACTACTTGAACGCTGCCCTCGAGAGCCTCTTCGCTCCATTCTCTCCTCCTTTTTGTCCGTCCTTGTTGTTTTCTTTTCCTTTTGTTTTCCGTTCCACGTACTTGCTCGTTCAGATCTTGTGCCCGATCGCATCAAACCAACAAGGGCGGTGTCCTATTGACTCATCGTCTTTGTTTAACAGCCTCACCGTCCTCAAAAGGCAAGTTGCTGTTCTATTAAACCCTTTGGTCCCACCTCCTTCAACCACGTACCCCTCTCATGTTAGCTATCACAATACTGCGCCTCCTCCCCCTCCTCCACTAGACATGCACCCGCGTGGCCGCTCAAGAGACGTCTCTTCCGTCGCGCTTGCTCGGCAAGCCTCCGAAGAGCGACGCCGCAATACGACCTCTATTATGGATTGTTACCCCCTCCCTAGTGACTCAGAGAAGCACATTCTCAGTCATTTCTACCTTTCCCCTCCTTCCCTTTCATCATCTCCCGCTACGACACCTTTCACCCTCACCCCTCCCGATCCCGCCCCTCTCCGTGCCCGCGCTTCGCTCGCCTCGCGCACCTGGATGGCTTCCATGCGCCCATTGACCCCCGTGAAACCCCATTTATGGCTCAGGTGATCAACCCGCAGCCCCTCCCTTATCCCATTCAATCCCGTTTGTCTCCATCATGTCCCATGGATAAACCTACTCCCCAAGTCGAGGCGATCCAACGTGCGCGCGAGCAAGCCCGAGCAAAGTGTCATTATGAAACTTTGGCTCGCGCAGAACAGGTTTTCGCCTCCATTCTTGAGCGTTCGCGCCGTGAGCGCCTTGCAGCCGTTCTACTGCGCGCGCAGCAGGAGGATGAGCTGAAGGAGCGTGAGCGTGTTACGCGCGAGTTTGAAAGGCTGGAACACGAGCGAAATCGTCGGCGTCCCGTCAGCTACATCTCTCACGTCAACCGCTCTGGTTTCCGCGTCCTTGCGCGCGCGCCGCGCCAAATCCCCATATCTCAGCAGCAACAGATCCCCGATCGTTTTACATATACGTTTCCCGTTCCCTCGACATCGACATCTTCTGTGAATTCCACCCTGACGCACCAGCAGCAAGGGAGTATGAGGACGCGGTTGGGTCTTGCAGCTTTGACGAGTCCTAATACCTCCAATACGCGCGGCGTTCCTTTCGACGATATCCGTGCCAGCATGGGAAATGTCCTCTTCCCGGTCACTCACGGAGAGTCAACGTCGGGAAAGACGCGGCGCGAGTCAGAGTTGCTTGGGACATTACTAGAACCCGTGCGATGGGAGGAGGGTGAGCGATGGTTTCCGAAAGATCGGGTTAATGCATGGCCGTCGCGGGTACCGGAGACAGTTCCTGAATGTGACGCTTGCGCATCAGCATCACTATCTCTGGACGGTTTCCCTGCATCCTCCCTCCAGACACCGTCGCTCTCATCTGGTGTTTCCACGTCCCCGTCGACATCGATCGCATCTCGACCAATTTCATGGCTGTCGTTCAGTTCACGCAAGTCGACGTCTCTAATTAACGCGGCACAGACAACCCCATCATCAATGATCAGCTATTTCCCGCCTGTTTCAGGTCATCCTAGCCCGCAGCACTCATGCGGTTGCGCTCGGGGGCAGAGCTTTGTGGCCGTTGACGTCGATGATAGTCCTTTAGGTACCGGTACCAAGACACTTCCGGTGCCTGTACTTTCCGCAGCAAACGTGAACTCTGACCAAGGACCTGCCCAACCCCGAGCGCGTAAGACCAGTTTCTTGACGAGGACGTGGGCCGCGATGCAATCTTCCGTGACGTCCTTGTCGTCAGCGGCCGTACGCCTCCAACAGGCGTATGTAATAGCTACAGCAGTGACGCTCACTGAAACGCATTTCACCCAGGATGTGCCAATGGCGCTCCATTCCTCTTCTGTGACGTCTTCAGGCTATTCGAGACGTCCTCCGAGCGGTTGGCGGGTCCAACGGAGTGATGTAGCCAAGTTTACCTCAACGGCACTCCACGCAGACAGGGATGCCGTTCCATACGTCGTTTTCTACCTCGTTGAGCTCGACGGCATGCATAGATCCCCTGCAATGGAACCGCCACGAGATCTTCCAGCTCATGGTTCCGTAACCCCGCATTCCCCTCCATCCCCATCCACGTCGATACCTCCTTCCTATTGCGATGCCGACCGCCATGTCTCTAACGCGAACCCACTACACTTGCTATCCCGGGCGCAAATTAATTCTTGGCTGTTCCGTGGTGCGCCGGGTGCTATGCCTGCACAAGTGTTCTGTCGTCCCGAACTTTTTTACCGTCTCGAACCCGCTGGCAGCTCCCTTCGGGAACCCAAAGGCAAAAGCTCCCTTAGGCGGAGCTGGCGCATCGTCTGGGACACTGACGACACCGCGGAATGCTAATTCTTGTCCCTATTCCTGTACCCTCCCCCTTCCCTTTGTAATGATTTGACCTGAGCGATAATGGTTTCTTTCTTCCTGCTTTGTATTGTGGCTCCCGCATTGTTGTATTCTGACCATTTTCCGTCTGTACGTCATTTGTAACGCTATCATGATGACGGACTGTATGTTTCTCTTTGTATTGTGCATCGGGTCGCTGCACCATAAATACCCTTCGGTTTAATGACTCAACTTACTGTACACCACGCTTTCGCTCCCTATGTTAATGTAGTCAACGATTTCGTAGAATGGCAACGGAAGAATGACGTCGACCTCTTAACGGATCTTGTCCGATGCACTGCGAGATGTGGAACATGTGTGATCATGAATGGATGGGATATACGAGTGATATACGATACACGAAGACGCCCGCTACCAACCGATGCTCCTTCCCCGTCCACCAAACAATACACCTCTCCCACGCCCTGCACCACTAGGGCCACCAACGCTAGGTCCCTGCAGCTCCATCGTGCGCGCGAGGCCTGCGATGCCAAGGGAGGGTGGCGATGACCTTTGCTGTATCTGGGGTGCCCCCACCGGCCCTTGCCTTGCCCTTGTCCTTGAAATCCAACACCGATACCAGCACCGGACCCATTACCGCCACCACCAGGCGATGCGCCCCACGACGCGCTCACAAACACGCCGGCGCCGCGGCCCGTAAATGCGCCGGAACTTGTGTTGGGCGTGGCGGATGCGGTGGACGCGGTGGCGGCCGTCATCATCGCATGTGGCGCGTTGGGAGGTGTGAGCATGTGCAGGCGGCTGGGCGTCGCCGCGGGCCCGAGCACGCTCGGGTCCTCGCGGAAGCCGAGCGTGAACGGGTTGGGGGTCTCCGTGCCGGCGTTGGCCCACGCGGAGGAGCCGGCCGCGGACGGGTGGGGCGCGCGGTGAAACGAGGACGTCGTTGTGAACGGCAGCTCCGGGTGGACGTCTGGGATGCCCGCGGCGGCGAGGCAGTTCGGGTCGACGCCCAGGAGCGTGCGGAGGCGCGCGTTCTCGGACTCGAGGCGCGCGATTTCGCGCTCGCGCACCTCCGACCAGTCCATGTCGGACTCGGCGTCTGTGGTCTCGGAACGCGCGGTGGGGGAGGGATCTCGGTCTCCAGTTGGGTTTGCGGACGTAGCGGTTGTTGTTGTTGTTGTGGTGGTGGTGGCGGTGGCGGCGGCGGTGGCGATGGCTGGAGCAGTGTCGGTATCGTGGGAGAGAGGTTCGGACTCAGATAGTTGCATCTGGGGTAGGTATTCGACTTGCCCTGGATGGCTAGGTGTGGTATTGGGCTGCGGGGATTCAGGTCGTTCAGGAGTAAGTTCAGGCTGTGGTGGTGAAGGTGGCGGGTCGCTAGTTTGTCCTTCCGGGGGTTCGGACGGAGGCCGCGCGCCAGGAGGCTGGTGCGAATCATTCGTATCAAGACTTGGATTTACGCCTTCCGATAAAGCTTCGGCAGGGTCACTGCCTGCGATGGCAAGTAGAGTAGCTTGTAACATTTGGTTGAGGCGTTGAAACGATAACGGGTTCGCAGCTGATTCAGAGGGAGGTGACGGTTCACGAGCGAGTAAGGTGTCATAGTGCTCTGTAAGGGTAGCTTGGTGTTGTTGCGCTGCGACCTGCGCAAACACAAGACTAGATAAATTACAAGAGCTTAAACGACACGGGGTGATGGATGAGACACACGGTGTGACTGCGAAATTTGGACATGATGGTCTCCATGGTTTGCTCGTACTCTTTGAGCAGTAGACTCAACTGTTTGTTCTCCTGCTGTAGGGAATGATTCTCGATGACAATCTGGGCATTGGTGCGCTCCAGTTCAGACTCGAGAGTTTCTAGAGGGAAGTTATAGCCTCGTGGTGAAGGCACTTTGATCATGTCAGGATGCGCACCCTTGGAGATATCTACATTGAATCTTCTCAGCGTAAAATCGGACTTCAACTTGCCCGCTTCGGTCTTTACGAGGCAGGGCGCATCAATCGAAAAATAAAACCAGGGCGAACAGGATTACGGTAAGCGCACCTTGAGTGATTCTGCTTGCGAGAGGAGGGAGGAGGTGAACTTTTGGTTGTGGCGAGCTGGTCACCGATTTCATTGATAATTTGCCATGCTCTGAGGAAAAAGTCGCCCTCGAGGTCGCTGGCGTACATTGTACAATGCGAAGGGGCAGAAGGAAAGGTGATGATGGAGAACGCCGGCGTGGGAGACCCCGGGAACCAGAAGGCAGATCCTATGGGAAATTCTTCTTCATGCACGCAACGATAGCAGAAAGGCACGGGTATTTACGGTCGAGTGGAACCGACGAAAGATGTGGACGTGGACAACAGGTGATGGCGAGATGGCGGTGTGGGACGCCAGGGGGCCACGTACCGTTGCCCCGCACCGCATTTCATCTGAATTCATCTTCATCCGCACCTCTCCTCTTCCAACTGTCAACCTCATCCTCCTTTAGCTGCACCGTATTGCCACCGCTTCAGATCCATTTCGTGTGTTTGGTCGTTCTTATAACGTTCCTAATCACTACTTTTTCTCATCCTCATGGCTTCGTCGCTCTCTCAACTTTCTGCATCAGTCACGCGCATTCTATCTTTAACCGGTTTTCCCAAGGAGCTCAAGACGCGCGACATCCAACTTGTTTTTTCAGAATGGGAGATGAATGGAGGCTTTAAGATCAAATGGATTGATGACACAAGTCTCCTCGTAGTTTTTGCCGATGCTACTGTCGGTGAGCGATCCCCTACAGGCCCTTTTTTTCCGGCCCATTGCTATCACCAGCGCTAACGGACGTCGTTGACGAACAGCTAAGCGAGCATATCTCTCAATCATCGCAAACCCGCCTGCGATATTCTCTTCTCCTACATCCCACACTCCAGCCAGCATTCGTCCCTACGACGGACCGGATGCTCAAGCAATCATTCAGAACGTTAACTCACGGGGACAAAACCCGACTCGTGGACACAACGGGCGTTCGGCATCCCTTGCGGTTCCGAGTCAGCGAACACGAAGCAACGGGAGCAGTGTCAGCATTGTCGGCAATCATGCGGTTGGCGTAAATGGAAACGGCGCCGCTGACCTACAGACGAACGTGCTGCCTCCTCCGGGTGGTCCCATCTCGCCTATTGGACGCGAGGGCTCGCCTTCATTGCCGAGTCTACCTGCCCACCCGACGCTGGATTCGTTGATCAATTCGTCTTTGGGCGATGGGCCCCCACCTCCAACCGACCCAGCCATCCTCGCCATGAGCCCCCACAGCTCTGGCCCCAGAATCGGGGACCCAGGAAAACGTATGCTGGGCGCGGCATTGGGTGTGCGTCACCCAGGGCTACCGCCACGCCAAGTAGGCAACGCCGATCATGCCATAAAGGAAATCCAGCGGGCGATGGGTGGATTGACGGTCGCCGAGTAAGCAAAGTGAATCCAAAGTCGGCTCCTCCGAAGGTGTTCTGTTCTCGTTCATTCGTTCGGTGATGCAGTACTGCCATTGTTGTTTTCGCCATGCGGCCTGTCGATGTTTTGAATGGGCGGCCCCTTCGAGCCTCACCCAACATGTTTGCTATCTCGTATTTCGCTAGGTCAGGTTTCTGTGTGTTTCTGTGTTGTTTTTTTTCCCCCTCCTCCAGCTTACTAGTCGTAAAATACGTCGATTGCGTTCGTTTGTAAACTCTCTTTTATCGAGTCTGGCATTCGTGCATGACGTTCCCGACTTGGCAAATCACCGAGTGCAGTGCACCGCGCGCCCCAAATGAGTGGATGCCGTGTGGTCTCACCATGATATGGCAGTCCGCCATTTCTGACGAGCCAACCAACTCATCGCAAACTGCCCTCGCTCCTCAGGCCTCAGGGCATAGGTTCGCCAATGTTAGGAGGAGGGTAAGGTGTCAAGCCATTCTCGGTGAACGTTCGTTAACTGTTGCGCAAGTGATAAATACCATGGTGACATCGAGTGCCCAAGCCATGACGCCACTGTTAGGCATCTGAGGAAACCAGCGCTTTCTGTCGGGCTCTTCGGGTTCTTCGGTGTGAGGACTCCTCGTGATGATATTGTCGTTGTTCTGTGCTGACTGGGACAGGAGTTGATTTGCGCAGTAGATTGTTATGTCGCTTTGATATTCAAGATGATTACGGTGCGTGGTTGTATGTCAGTGCGTTACGAGTTGGCCAGTCAATTGTCATCATGATTTGGAAGAAAGTTGTAGTAAAACCGAGGCACTTGGAAATTTGCTTTGATTTTTTTATCGCTTAGCTACAAGGAAGTGGGATGTATGCGTACGGCTACGTAGGAGACGAATATTGGCCCTGCGGGCATCTCCGCAACCGCAACTGCCGCATTTGTTCCACCACATCACCAGTCCACTCCCTGCCCTTATCCCGCCCCGCGAGGCGTGTCATTTTCGCTCCTCTTCCTATGTCACTCAAGGCCTTAGTTTACGCCTATGTCATCGGCGGTCTTACCTTCATTCCCTTACTCATCATCAGCCTACTCGCATATACTTTCTACACCTCGGTCCCCATTGCTCCGGACGCGACAAAGCCAGCAGGGGAAAAGGCAGAGCACCAAGACGGCAGCGTCACAGAAACTGAAGCGCCCACTCCACCAGATCCAGCACTCGACTTGAATGACCTCCCGAAGACGCGCAAGGGCTGGCTCACCGTGCGGCGCACATTCGAGGAGGTCATCTTCGATGGCTCATATGTCACCCTCATGAAGTCCATCTTGGATTCGCGCTCCAAGGATCCCAAGCGGTCACGCCCGCGCGACATGTGGTACGTGGTACTCAAAGGGAAGGTGCTCTACCTATACGAAGACGAGGGGATGATCGAGTGCGAGGCCGTCATCGAGCTCGGCAGCCACGACGTCATGATCTATCCTGAAGGCTTACCTGATGGCGAGCTCTTTGCAAAACGCAATGCCATCTGCCTCAAACCAAAGCCAGAAAAAGGCATGCCGAGCGTGACACGCGAGATGCAACTCTCTCCGCAGAACGTCGACGAGAAGGAAGAGGAGCGCAGCAGCAACAACAACTCAAAGAAAAAGCAGAAAGAGAAGGATCGGCTCCTCGAGCTCGAAAGGCATCGCGAGTTGGTGCGGGAGGAAGCGTTGGACCCGTCTACGCCGTGGTTCATCTTCATGCGGTCCAGCGTCGAGATGGAGGATTGGTACCTTTCATTGGTCCACGCCTCCAACAACCCGGCAAATTCATCAACGCTTGTTCCTCTGCAATCCATTTTTACTCTCTCGGACATGAATCACCTTGTGGCCACCCTCGACGAACAACCAGACGTCATCCCAATGCGCTGGTTGAATGCTCTCCTAGGTCGCATCTTTTTCAGCTATTATAACACAGATACGCTCGAATCATATATCATCGGGCGTCTCATGAAGAAGCTGGCCAAGGTGAAGCGGCCGGCTATCCTTTCCGAAATCGTCGTTACCGAAGCGAACATGGGGAATAGGCCAGTGATGTTCAGCAAGCCTATGTTAAAGGAACTCACGAAGGAGGGTGACGCTGCGCTCGAGTTGCATGTTCAATACAAGGGAGAAATGCGGATCACTATCAAAGCAGTCGCTACAATATCTCTTGGCTTCAAACCGTACACAGTCAAACTGGTCCTGGCGGTGGTTTTACGAGAGCTGGAAGGTAATTTGGTGGTTCGAGTTAAACGTCCGCCCAGCAACCGCATCTGGTATGCGTTCACTCACATGCCCAAGATGATCCTCAATGTGGAGCCCGTCGTAAGCGACCGCCAAATTACGTGGGGCATGATTTTGCACACCATCGAGTCGAAGCTGAAGGAGATTGCAAGTGACCTGGTTGATTGCTTGTGAAACCACGATACTGATACCCGTCCTGATAGATCCTCGAATCCATTGTCCTTCCTAACATGGATGACATTGCGTTCTTTGATAGCTCATCCTACTCCCATCGAGGTGGTATCTGGCCCGATGCTGGCCGCCACGAGAGACCGGATGTCTCAAATGTCTCGAACGCGCCTACTGCCGTTGATGGCGATGTCCCCACCGTCCCCACCCTTCCCGACGTAGATCCTTCACCTCTTACCTCGGGCGACCCTGACTCCAATGTGAAGCGTTCCAACTCCGAAGGGGATGTGAACGTAAAAATTGCCCCTCAGCACACGGCGCCTCAACCGACTTACCACGCAGCGACATTACCACGCAGCAGAGATCCATCCCCAAACCCTGGTCCTTCGCAGCACTCCCTGGCCAACCCACGTGGGCATGATCTACCTGCTGAGGAGCCCGATTTGCCGACAGAGACAGCACTACTGGAAACACAGCGTCCCCCTCTTCGTCACAAAGGCTCCAGCAGCAGCGAGAAGAGCAAGAGGCGGTTTCTCAGCATACGGCGGACTAGCCAATCGCCTTCTCCGGGCCTTGGTTCGCACCCCTCGTCTCGTGAACCGTCGCCTACGCCATCACTGGAAAACCTCAGGACCGTGAGTCCTGAGCCAATGAGCAGGTCACCGAGGTCCACCGTTCCGTTTGGCCAGCCTTCGCTCCTTTCAACACTGAAGTCCCGCGCTGGAGATCGACAGGCTTTAAGTACCACTGCCAGGGAGACAGTGCGCAAATGGACTGTCAATTGGGGCGGTCTGAAAAGAGATCGTGATTCAGTCGCCGCATCTCCTGAAGATACACGCGATACCAGACTTCGTTCTGCGTCACAAAAGGTCAAGTCGAGTTATGCAGAAATCCGGGCGGCGGTGGACGAGCGCAGAGAAAAGGATCGGCGAAGTTCCGAAGGTTCATCTGTACCCATACCCATACCCGACCCCGGACATAGAGAACGAGCTGACAGTATGTCGTCGACGCACAACGCACAACCGTCGTCAGTATCCTCGTCGCAAGCTGGGTCATCCCCACTGCTATCATCCACTGGGTCCGCAGGTCGTTGGGCCGATGAGGTGTCTCCTCCCGAGCCGTCGTCCACGCGGCCCCCGGCAATTGATATAGATGGGATGCCATTGGATGAACCGCCAGTGGACTCTCAGGACGTAAATGGGATGGGGCCTGTGCCGGTCACGGTGATTTCCCCGCCGACGCCGTTGCCACCACGTCCAATCCAGTCTCAACCTTCGAAGGGGAAGACCATGACAATACCTGGCATTCACGCACGCCATCGTGGCGAGGTCATGTCGATGGGCTACGTCCCACCGTCCCCTCTTGCACCTGAGACAAAGGCCGGAGTTTCCAGTGTTTATCGCCTCTGGAAACATTCGCCTGCTGGCCAGTCTGAACACGGGGATGGGGATGTAGAACGCGCGAGCTCACATTCTCCCCCGGTTCTGAGTGCAGACAGCGCAGAGACCACACCAGAGCCGTCGCCTACGATGACTACCCGACCTCAAGCGCCGCCACTACCCGCACGGACACCGACGTTGTTGCATTCAGTTCCGAGCGATACATCAAGCGTGTCGCCTGCCTCTGCCGCTCTGAAGTCGATAGTGTCGCGCGATGAGGAGTGCCGTACCCATGACGGGGAGGGCATCGAGGCATTGAATCCTCCTGCTGCAGTCGGGCCCAAACCGCCATTACCGCCACGAAAGATCCAGGCGTCTGCTTAGTGTTCTCCACGCATACCTATTTATGGTCACACCGTGTACAATGACGACATAGTACTATACTCGCATGTCTACTCTGGACTGAATAAAACCATAACCGGCCATGGGGGAGTCTAGCACTGTTATGGTAGTATCTTTTCCTTTTCGGTTATCATACGTTACCTTGTCCGCTTACCTTACCTCTCCCTTTACTTGATCGGCTAAGCACAGCTGCATGCCCCCAATGTGAGCCCCAAACACATCCCTTCAGAGTCTGGCATCTTCGTTCAATGCTTTTAGCCGAGATAAATTCACGATTCACTCCAAGGCTGTTGTATGCCAGGATGTTGAGCTCAAAGGCGATATTACCATTGGTTCAGGTATTGCTTCTCGAGAATGCCCAGTCGAGCTTGCCATTCATCACTGGTATGGACAGGGACCATTGTACACCCAAAAGCAACCATTTTTGCCATTGCAGGTCCCATCGTGATTGGGGCCAACTGTATCATCGAGGAAGCCGCGATCATCGTGAACAGGTGCGGTTGTGCGCGCATGGCCATGTGAGCGCAGTAGCATTGCCTCTCATCATCGGCCACCCGTTGTTGCACGCAGGCGCAAGGAGGTCATGCGAATTGGCGATGATAATTTGTTCGAGATCGGCTGCCGTGCGTCCCCCCCACTGAAGCCGTCACGAACCACCTTTCATTTCCGTTGCGCCTGTCTACACCGTTATTTCTATTTTTATTTTTCCCTCACGCATATATACGCACTTATACAGGCGTCGAATCGCCGAGCGTGGGCAACTTCAACACGGTCTCGACGCGCGCGCGCGTGCATCACACTGTGCGGATTTCGTCGCATTGCGTGATTGGCGCGGGCTGCCTCGTGGTGCCCACGGACGACGAGATGCTGGACGAGCACACGGTCGTCTATGGGCCCGAGGCCGAACGGCGCGTTTGGAGCGGGCGTGGGAAGGTACAGGAGGCGGATCTGCGCCGGAAGCACGCAGAGTACCTCCGCGAGACGCTGCCCAAGTTCAACCGCCTGCGGAGGGGAGATGCACATGGGCACGGAGGCTGAAGCGCTGAAGGTTGGGGGCGGAGGGCGGGTGCTGTATTTTTCGGGTCTTCGGGCACGGACAGACAGCTCGTAAGTCGCCCGATGTCAAACCGTCACAGTGTATTGGGTCTGACAAAGATTTTTTATTTTTTTTTCTTCTAACAACGAAAATCAGACCCGACCCGACCGCTTCTTGCGTGCGTGGATCAGTTTCAGAGTCAAATTATCTCGGTCCAAAAGAGTGGAGTTGCAAAAAGAAGCAGTGTGTTTTTGATCCACGTGTCTCAATGTGAGAGGGGTAGCGTCGCGATGATTCGTTTTTTTTTCCCCTTCTGAAAAAAACTTCCTGGCCATGCGTGGGTGCCATAATAACGTGGATATTCCAACGACACCTTGCCGTAAAGCACCGCCTCATCCGGGAGGGCATGGGGGAGTTGTACGCCAATACAGTAGATAATAAATGAACTACGGATGCAGTGAGAACACGAGGCTTTGTCTGAATGAAGTGAGATGAACTGGTGGGGCTGGCGAGACGATCAGCCGATCTCGAACAACCGATCACCGGACCGGATGGATCGGCTCGGAGCCGGGTCGAATGGGTGTTCGACTCGTCTGCGTTGGCTTTATCTTTATTCGCATCATCGCCCCCGCTCCGCCCACCCACCAAACCAACCAACATGCCCACCCGTCTCACAGCTCACGACCTTGATGACGACGATTCTCTCTCTCTCTCCTCCACCCACGAATCTTTCATCGATCTTTCCCCATCTCCTAACTATCATAAGCGTTCCCATCGTCCCTCTCGTACTCGTGCCAGGTCTGGCACCGTTGGCTCAGAGAACTCCACCACTCCCCTCCACGCACAACATTCTAGCATCCGAGTTGATACGGACTTGATGGTGCGTATATGCACGTCAAATAGCCTTTTCCAGCAGCTGCTTATCGAACCCGACGCCTGGGTCCTTCCCTCTTTAGCCCCCACACGCGAAGCCTCCCTTACCTACGACACCCAAACCCGACTTTCGGCGTTCCGCATATGTGGACCCGTCCCGCGCACGTTGTCCTTCCATCTCTGCCCCCGTGACAGCTGTCGACACCACCCCGCCTGAGAGGCCCGGTTTCGCAGACTGGTTGCTAGACCGGCCCCCGACGACAAACCATCTCCATCCGCAGGAACGAGCAGATCTTGTGAAAAAATGTCGAAAGTTGACACAGTTGTTGGGCGAAACGCCTTCTCCCTTATCTGTAACTGCCCCGCGACGACCTGCGAGAGCCACCAGCGAGGCGCCTCTTTCCCGGTCAGGGCACCATGGTTCACGTCCGAGCTGGGCGTCTCGCCCAAGCATGCGATCTGTCGATTCCATTGATACCATCCATGGGCACCCGGTGTCACCAAGCTCCATGGACGCACTCTCCATTTCAGAGCTGTCGTTCGCGGGCGCGGGAGATGGAATGGAAAAAGGAAAGGAGAAAGAGAACAGAAGAGCCAAGGAAGCCAGAAATATTGTGGATTCGGCTTCATTTATTGACATCTCGGATGACGACCATCAACCGATCCGTGTTCTCCCCCCGCATTCTTTCCCGCCTCCGCCTCATTCTCGCCCGTCGAACCCCTCCGAGTTCATGCCAGACTCTCATACCCCAGATGGCGACCGTCGGCGCAGGAGGGAGAAAATCGCAAAGCTTCACCGTTTCCTCGGCTCTCGTATTCCAACGTCCCTGGTCCTCGGTCTCAGTGACGCAGATGACGCCCTGCCAGCTCGTGACCCCACTGTTGGCGACGCCCGCACTCATTACCACGGCAGACGCCGGAGCAGCTCGGCCGCCGAATTCAAGAGCAATTGGTTCGGCCCTGATGATCGAGTGAAAGAGGAGCTCGACGAACGCGAGAAAGCCATCAACGTCCGCAGAGCGGTCAAGATGGAGAAGGTGATCCGTCATGATGCCTCCTTTCTGATGAGCTTTAGCTAAGGATGATTGACGTCCCAGATGTTTGGCGTACAGCCCCCGCAGACGCTGTATCACACCCGGCACATTCCAAGACCGAGAGACAGGGTCCAGTTCACTGAGCATCCCTCTCATTCCGAGAGCGAGGCCGTGCTACGGGCCAATCAGAACGTTAATCAGGGTGCATACCGTGGCAAGCATAGCAGACATCGCGCAGGCAGCCGCTCGGAATCGATACAGCCGTTACTCGACCGGGAGGCTGGCAACTCGTCGGGCAGTCGCACGTCTGCAGCCTACGTGCATTACAGGTATTCCCTTGACTCGCTCGGCGACATCATCGACCGTGTGAGTCTAGTCCTTTCCGCTTAGGGGCTCGAATGTGACATACTTACGTGCCTCATGGATGGATAGGACGATAGGGAATCTCTGGCTGAACTCCATTCAATCTTAAAGCACGATCAGCATCAGCCTGGAGCCGAAGGGTCCACCACTCCAACGTGCGACGACGACACAAAGACCGTTCGCTCTGAGCATCGACGTTCATTACCCAGCCGATCCTCTGCACTCTCCCTTGCCTCTCAGTTCAGCCCCTCCCCTGAAATGATTTCATTCCAAGCCCGCAGGAGGCAGGCCGCCAAACTTACACACTTTTTTGGCGTGGAGTACCGTGATCTTATCCGTGATATCCTTGAAAGTATTGAACATTATGTGGAAGAAGAAAGCCATAGGGGCGGTCTTCATCCCGAGGAGATCCAGGTTTGTCGATTGGGCTTTGAGAATGGTTGAACAAGCTAAAACAAAAGTCCGTGTTTGCAGGATCTTATGGTTAAGCTGCGCAACCTGAGGACGAGACGTACGGCGGTAATATGAATTATTACTCTGTGCACCGTTGGGCTTTACTATGAACGATGATGTATGATTAACAGTCCTTGCTTGGTGTCCCAAACAAATGTGATCTCATAATGGGGTATATACCCAAACCGTCGGGAAACATGCTGTATGCAAAACGGGGTGCGAGTGCTACAAGACCACAAGTTCGCCTCTACATGAGTGACACCAGAAGATGTGAGACTCGTCCAGAAACTGCGGTCGCTTGTGCGAGGCCTGGATGCTATTGGTTGCATGTGGCTCCAACCGAGGGGACGCTCTCTCGGCCGCCGACGCGTTCAACGGCGAGGCCGCACGTGACGGGGGGATCGAGCCAACCGCAGCAGCAGCAGCCGCCATCTCGCTGTCGATCCGGGCCTTGAGCATGCCAAGGCTCACTTTGCGCTTGTGTCGCGTTTCAGGAGATAGATTTGCACCAAACGCGGGGTGCGCAGCGCCGCTGCTGCCATTGCCGTTGCTGCCTCTGCGCTGAGCAGTCAGAGATGCCCTCCGCAGATCGTCAGAGTGGTTCCGCGCCCGACTGGGTGGCCGAGGCGAGTTGGGCAGAGCTGGGGGACTGAACGGCCGCGGTGTCGCATGCGTATGTGATGATGGTATCGATGATGACGATGGCGGCGACGAAGATGGCACCGGTGCTGATGCTGCTGCACGGAGTTGGGCCAGCTGGTCCTCGGACTGGCTGAGTTGTCTCTGGAACGAATGTGCGCGGGCTTCGGCCTCGAACACGCTCGTCTGGAGCGCGCGGATCTGGGACTGCGCAGCGGACAGCTCCAGACGGTGCTGCTGTTTGAGCGCGTTTAGCATCTCCTTGTCCAAGGACGGCGACGTTGGGTCGCCCGCGGTGGACAACTCGGCACGGAGTTCGTCGATCTCCTGAGCCTTCGCCGCCAGATCGGCGCGGAGAACCTCGACATCTGTGCGTGCGCGTTCCAAGAACTCCTGTTGTTCTACCTCGGCCAGCTTTCGCTCCTCCATCTCCTGGTGGAGTGATGCGATTTCCTCTTTCAGGCTCTGGGAGGCAGCGCCCATGCGGTCGAGCTCTTCTACTTGCTTGCTGGTCAGCTGTCGTTGCCCTGCACGCTCCACCTCCAGCTCCCGAATGCTTGCAAGGGCATCCGATAATTCCGTTTCGAGTTCAGCATACCCCCTCTGCAGTTCATCCTGCGACTCTTGCGCAGCTGATCGGTCCGTTTCACGGGCTGTTTCAGCGTCCAAGAGCTTCGCGTTTAATGATTCGTTTTGATCCTGCGCAGCTTGGAGTGAGGACTCCAGCTGAGAGATGACACCGTCTCGGTCCCGGACGGCCTGATCTAAGATGTTAAGTTTCTCGCCCAACTCGAGTTTTGCGTTCGTAAGTTCAACAATCTTCGGACGCATTTCATCTAGAGCACTCATCAAAGATGAGCCTTCATTTTGGAGTTCCTGCTGGATACGTTCGGCCTCCTCAGCACGTCGGGTAGCATTACGCAGCTCTGCCTGCGATGACAACAGCTGCCGGTTGAGTGTTTCCTGATTAGAAGCAGACTGAGAGGCTGCTTTACGCAAACCGGCTATGGTACCAAGGTGGTCGTCAACCTGGGACTGCAGAGCGCTCTTGTCCACACGCAGGGCTTGGTGTTCCGCAGTAAGAGACGCCAGTTGCCTCTGCGTGGCAGTCCGTTGCCCTTCCAGATCTGATGTCTTTGTTTCTAAAGAAGCCACAACTGCAGCGTGCTCCTTTAGCGCAGTCTCGAGCCCGTCATGGTCGGCCTTAAGTGAAACGTTGACCTGCCCGGAACGAGAAATGAGTCACTGACTCGCGAAATAACATGGACGGACATACCTGCTTGGACTTGGAAAGCTGAAACTCGAGTTCACTAGCCTTGTTTTGGACATTGCGTAGCAAGGCCTCGAGCTCACCAACGCGGTCATCGCTGTGAATGCGTTCCTGCAATTCACGGATGAGCACTTGAGACTGCTCGACCTCGATCATCAGCCCTTCTTCTGAGCTTCTGGTAAGTTGCAAGTCCCGTTCCTACCCCAATACCGTAAGCGGACGTATTTGTGATGTGACGAACGGCGATTCCTTACTTGCTCTCGGCACTTCTCCTCAAACTCCCTCTCTTTTCGAGATAGTTCCTCGATCGTGGCAGAACGCCGCCGCGTTTCATCTTCTAGGTGTCGTATCCGCTCTCGAAAGTGTTCAGAAGCAGCCTGCTCATCTTGGAGCAGAGATCCCAATTTGCTGGCCTCTAGCATCAAAGCGATTCGTCTCAAATCACCGAGAAGCGTAGTATGACCGGACGTACTGGTGACACGTCAGATAGGCGTTCGAGAGATACGCTCAACGACATCTTCTCTGAGACCAGTAATGAGATGGTTTGGCGCTGGTTCTGCACCTCGGTGCGGAGGTTCTCCAGCTCTTCTTGGAGTAGGGAAGGGTCAGGCCGAGCAGGTTGGGCCGGAGACCGTGAGCGCGCAAGGGATGACGCTGAGCTCACTGGTGGGGAATGCTCATGAGGTGATACGATGGATGGCGTTCCCACCCGGGGGAGTGATGTTAGCCATTCCGGTTCTGATGCGCCCTGCCTTGGCGAATTGGAGCCCAGTCTGAGACGTGCTCTCTGTCATTAACTGGAAACCGCGCGACGAGTCTTTGACACGCACAACTCCGTCACGTCGACCTTTACATCTTCTGAGGGGTCCAGGAGAGGAGGGGAAACAGCCCTGACTAATGGCGAGCCCTGTGTTGGTGTCGTCGACGCACCCGCGCTGGGGCCAGGGCCGGATTTCTTTTGCTGCCTCTTTTTGTTGAGCTGGGCGAATGAAAAGTCAGGATACGTTCAGCCATTCGGACAAGGAGAGACGAACGAGAGCCTTGGCGCGGGCTGCCTTGGCTGCACGGTCATCGTCGGACATGGTTGGACACGCGTTAAGCCGTTCGTTCGCTCGGTGGCCGTGTCGTGTTTAGGATATCCTCACGTGATTCAAACACACACGAAATAAAGCTCGAGAAACTATGGAAACCACTGCAAAAAAAACATATTCTCAAGCACAAGGAATGTCTACCAGCGGTGGACCCGACACGTTACGGTTACGGCAACACGGTAATGACAGACACAAAGCTGCTCTGTGAGAGGGACCCTCTCGTGGAAAAGTGACGAGATATAGTGAACAACACAAGATATGACACCACAAAATAGTGAGCAAATAAAACCGAGCACGAGACCGGCGCGTGGTCCAGCGGGTATGATAAGGGTGCGCCCTTCGGCCCATCGCGTTTGATTCAAGCCCAGACCTGAAAAGAGGTAAGTGACACACACAATACTTTGATAGGTCATGCGGTGGCACCTTGAGAGTACTATCCCAACTTCCCGTGCAAAGAGCCATTCCATCCACACTCACACCCAAACAGCTGACGCGATTTTCATGACCCGTGAGAACACCGACGCGTTCCCCCTTTAGTGTGTCCCACACGTTGCAAGTCCAGTCATCGTAACCGCCGAAGAGGATACGACCCGAGATAGAGAATGCAACAGAGGTGATGCCACACAGTATGTTGTCGTGAGTGTACGTATTCAGCTCCCTATCGGCGCGTATGTCGAACAAACGACACGACGCATCGTCGGAGCCCGTGGCAAATGCATCTCCATTTGGGAAGAATCTGGGAAAGGGACAGTAGGCTTCAACGAGTGTGAAGGTCGAAATGCAACATACTGGACGGCATTGATGTCGGATTCGTGACCAGAGAAAGTCTGGGTGGCCTTGCCGGTGCGAATGTCCCAAAGCTTGGCAGTAGCATCACATGCACCCGAAACAAATAAATTTGGGTTCGGGCCCAGTGACAGGCTAGGGTGATTTAAGAACATGACCCCCTCTGAGCAAAGTTCACGCTCACCTCATGACATCACCGGTGTGGTCGCTGAATTCCACACTGCGAGAACCAGTCTCGATATCCCACAACATGCAAGTCATGTCACCAGAGCTAGTGACGATTTGACGGTCGTTGATAAACCTACAGCAGCTGAGGTAGCCAGAATGTGCGCTCAATTCGCGCGCGCCCCTTATATTGGTTCCCTCTTTGCTATTCAAATTGTAGATAGAGCATATGTTGTCGAGACCACCACAAGCGACATAATTTCCAGATGGAGAATAAGCGCAAGTCATGACCCAACTAGATCGGAGTGGAATGGCATGGACTTTGTTGGTGGTGTATGCATCCCAAACGATCAGTTTCCCGTCTTGAGATGCAGAGACGAGATGTCGTTTGTCGGTAGCCCAATGCATTGCGTAAATTTTGGCAAGATGACCCCTCAGAGCGCGACGTGGCCTCATGACGATGCGCGGCAAGGGGTCGACCTCGGCAGCCATGGCCCGAACTGAGAGGTGAGCGACGACCTTCAACAAGTGAGGAAAGAAAAGAGGGATGAGAACTGACGACTTGTATCCGCCGACGACTCGCGCTTGGCCCTGATTCTTTCCTTTAAGCTGTCTGCTTCGCGACGGGCAGCCGCGATTCTTTCCTGAATGTCACCCTGGCCTTGAGACATGGTTGTTGATGATCCAAGGGGAAGCGGGAGCGGGAGCGATCCGAGTGTGTTTTTGCTAGAGTAGGTAAGATAAGATGAGTAATAAGAATCCAAAAGTGGTCGGACGGACCGCAGATATGAAGGGGGGATGCGCTTCCAAATCGGTTTTACCTGAAGGGAACTGGCAAGTTGAAGAGCGGGGGACGAGGAAAGGGGGAGCCCAGGAGGGTGTGAGTGCAAGAAAAGAAGGTAATAGAGAGGAGCTCTGATGTGAAGGAAGAGGGAGATGGCGACGAGGAGGGCCCGGGGAGAGCGCCGAGGCGACCAACCGCACGTCCGTGCCTTCCCCGGCCGTTCCCGCCCATCAATTCGTCCTCCGATTATCTCCCACGTGCCGTGCCGTGCCCCCAACTCCCTTGGTGCGACTCTAGTTACACGCCGGCGCCACCCGTCTCAGCCTGGGGCGATCCTTGCATTCTTGCATGCACTCCTGACAATTTTTTGCCGCCATTTATCGCTGATTAATCGATTGATACGGCGTCATCCAACTGCGCATCAAGGAACGAACAAACAACTTCAGTCCCCAACAACGAAGCGGGGGTCAATTCCTTACGCCTACCATGCATGAACAGCCCGTCGGGGTTAACAACAATGAACGGCTCTCATACGGTTTCTCTGTGACATCATCATCACTTTAGCGAGCGTCCGACTATGGGTCCTTGTCTAACCAGTTCACTTCCTCTGTCCCCTCAAATTGTCAGCCACTTACAGTATGTTGTGTTCACCAGTTGATGCATGGTTGTGCTCAATTTGTTATTTGGACCACGTAGCTCATTTACTCTCCCTCGTGGGCGCCCGGTGCCAAAGCGCAAATAAGCGCCCCGTTATGCTCGAGTCACCGAAACTTATACGACGACTACACCGAACGACACTACTGCCGAATCTGCGCTTTCGATAATGATTCACAGCTCTTTCCCTGGTCGATTCCCGGAGCTTCTAGCTTAAAATATCATCCAAATATACCGACCTTGGTCTTGTCGGCTTTCTCTCGACGGAACTTGAGTCTCGCATCTCTGCATATCCTACCTTTCGAACTCCGGATCTTGGTCTAGAGACGTGTACGGTTTAGCTCGTTGCCTCAAAACTTTCTATCTTATCCCCTTTGATCTACTACTTTGCGTATTGCCGTATATTTCTCTTTGTTGGACGCAAGGCTTTCAAGCCAGGGCTCCCACCCATCTAGATTACCAAAGATCGTTTGACTTGACTCGAGCCGTATACCCTCCTTTCTAAATTTTGGCTCCATTTCGATGTGGCAGTCCTTGCCGCCTACTCCAACTCACCACTCGCTCTTGGAGGTCTGTGGCGGGGGAGAAGGTATAAAAACCCTCATTTACTCGGACATATCTCTCAACATCTATCTTCCTTCTTCAGAACACATTCCCCACAACTCTCGTGCACAGTCTTCATGGCTTCAAACCCCGGTATGCAGTACTTGCAACTTCATCCCTCGTGTTCTCACTTGTGCCCTCTGTAGATTACATTCTCATGTTGAACAATTACCTGCAGAACACCGGCGAAGCTCATTTGCTGAGCTGGGAGTTTAGCCAGAGCGGACCTGAACATCAAGCGACCCATACCGCAGTCGCTAAACGTGCGTTTAGTTGGTTGTCACTGCGCTGAGAGGGTCGCCCTGCTGACCGCTCGTAGTGAGGGGTTATCCTGTGAGCCAGGGTAGCGCCACGACCAGAGCCATCGCAAGGCAGATCGCTTCGTACCATTTCCTCAAGCTTAGAAGGCAGCTCTGATATGCTGAACGGTTGGTGCAGAGTTTGTTCCCATACAGATTGAACTAATTATCCTCCCTCTCGCCCCTCTCTCCTCAACTACGCTGTACGGTAACAATTCCGGTCCTTTCTTTGTCCCGCGTGTGCACTGCATGCGTCATACACTCCTGCTGGGATACCTACAGTACAGATAGTTGTTTCTGTCTGGGAGGACCCGGAACCGTTAGAACAGTGTTTGTCGCTTCTTGTAATTGGGACAAATAGGGTGTCCGCATGTACCAATAGTTGGCCATAATGCACTGGCTTGTAGACTCGGCGTTCGTGGAACCGAAGTGATGCGGGCTTGGTGCATTATTAAAGTACGATTTCTCCGGAAGCGCGCATCGTCCACGGCTGACTCGAGTGCAATGGGTGGCAAGGGCTTATCGGATCATTGAACAGCAGTTTCTGTGTCTGTCTGAGACGTTGCGAGCGATTAAGTTGTGAATTTGAAATGGCGTGGCGCCACCGTGCACCGTGACGCAGACGCCAGAGGCCAGGCCAGACCGATGCCTGTTGGCTTGAACCATACCTAACCTGCACTCACTTTGTCCTATTCATGCCGTGCTGTAGGAGTTCCACCCACAGATGGAGCTGATATGACTCAGGAATGCGCTCCCCCCCACTGGCATGTCCGCCTGCGGAAACGTGTTCCAGCCTACACCCTTGCCGCCCCGCACCACTGGCACCATTCACCGCTACGGTATCTCCGTCCTCTCTACCTTCCTAAACACACCGTTGAGTGCTGCCCGCAGAGTGGCCAATCTGAGAAATCCACCGAGATGGCTCTCCCTGACTCACTTCGATCATGATGGACCAAACTAAGCAACTGGCTTGTCGCGTCCCCTCCGCATCAAAGAGCGACTTGGCGTAAACCTCGCCTCGCGTTTTGCATTGAAACTCCGAGCTAGATGCCTGTATGCGTGGAACTCTCGTTTGCCGTGACACGCGGTCCTTGATGTCCCCGATTCCCCCGGTCTGTCATCTTTGCACCTAGACGGCCTGAAGGCAGGGAGCAAGAAATTGATCAATTATGTATATACCGTGGCGCCTCGAGGTCAACCACCGCCCCGCATTTATGATCGCTATTCCTGGCTCCGACGTCGCACCCAACGTCCATAACATGCGAGGCTTGCAGTACACGCAGGAGATCTTGCTTCTCTTCCCACCCTTCAAGATCAACTTGGTGCAGCTGCGGAGTCTGTACTCCATCTTATTTCCGAAGTGCGGTCCTACGAGATTGAACGTTTGGGTTAATGACACCTGAACGTGCGCCTTTTTGAATACCCTGGCCATCGTTCACATCACTGTTCGTCACCTTGTACAGTTAGGGGCGTCATGTCTTGCGTCCCTCCTGGATATCGCTAGGTCGGCAGTCTGGCCTTGGTCACGGCTTCGAAACCGGACGGCACGAAGAGATCCCTGACATCCGACTCCACCTCGGATCGGCGTGCACAGACATCCTTGCTTCAGCGTTTTCCGTACTGGCATTCGTTTTCACTTTTTGTCCTTATAAAAGTAGTCGCGATGGACCTTGGGACTGCATCGACTTCGACAACATGACCCCGGGTGAGCTTTCCACTGTGCGTTCCTCCTCAGGCGCTGACCAGTTGTGCAGCTACGGGTACTATCGCTCTGAACAACTGTACGGGGGCCGGAGCAAAGCTAGTATTCTTTACTGATCCCAGTCTTAGATCTCCAGAAAAAGGGAAAACTGTCCTCTCTCAGTTGGTACGACGCTTCATCGGGGCCCGCACATGAGCCTGAATGGACATCGGACTGCAAGAGTATGCATTTTCTCGCATTTGGCGACGGGAAAACGTTATGATACCCCCTTTGCAGTCGATGGCAAAGTAATTGCATCAGGGAAGGGCACGCATAAACATATCTCTCGCGATATCGCAGCAGACCAGACACTGGCCATCCTCATGTCGGAGGATTCTGAATAAGGCGCTCTGGATAGTCCGTGGGGGCGGTTTTTCAGCTTTGATATTTTCAGCGTTTCTATATTTATTTTGCATGTTTCCATACTCGTTTTCTCCCATCAATATCGTCAGCTTTACGTCGTTCTTATGTAAACCATTCCTTTCTCTCCCACTGGAACCACCACCAGGGATCCGTCAATCAATGCTGCCGTCTCGGAACTCCTGGGCCGTCACAGAGGTTCTGTTTTGCCCAGTATCGGTGTTATTCGTTCTATTCTATCGCACCACAAGTCTTTCTGATGATCCGGGCACATACAGGCACAGATTAACCTTATCGAGACGGACAGCGATAATGAATGCCGTAGCTTGCTGCTCGATTGATTGTATGCCTCCTTTTCCTGAATCTGGTAATTCTTAGAAGTGTACAACATGAAACATACACCATCGACACACGTCATGGTCGAGATGAGCGCACGCGGAGGCGCTTAGCGATGACTAACATAAGCCGTATCTCAAGACTCGTGGACACCATTGATTTCCTAGATGACGACCTAGGCATGTTGATGGAAGAGCCCTCCGGCTATTCAAGATTTGCCTTGGAAAACAGGACCCGCATAGCCACGAGGTACGTCTGAACCCGATGCGCCACTAGTCATTCACGGCGCTCGATTGTCGAGGGCGGATTGCATCAGAGGCTCAGGAAAAATAGGTCATCGCCTCAGCCACTTGATTTCCGCGATCCGATTCGGTGCTGAAGCAAGGCCGTCGTTCGAATCGGACAGAATATTCTCCACGTTGGTCGCAGCATCTGCTCATTGCAGATTCCTGTTTCGTCGCCCGCGCTGCCAGGTTGGCGCCCCGAGTCATTATCGAAGCTTTCGAACCTGATATAGGCCGCGGAACAGTGCCCACCACCACCACCGATACGTATCGGTGGATTTCTCCTTTTACAGTGCCAACCCGTGGAGTCGCATACGCTCTGAGGAGCCATGAGTGAACACCGACGACCTGACATGGGCTCCCCGCGCTTCAAGTTCTGGTCAATATAAATTAATACGCTCTGTCTCTCTCATGGCACAAATTACAAGCATCCCCAAGCCCAACGACTCACGTCGAATACACCACGGCAACGTTATAACAGACATGGCTGATAATCTTTGTACGTATCGGATGGTTTCCTACCTTTCCTTTTCTCAGTGGGAATGTTCATGCTCCTCACAATGCTCATACTTCCCAGCGCCGACCGTCCGTCTCAATAATCGTGGGTGACCGTCTGGGAGTTCTGGGACTACGCTGACCTCGACCACCGGCACACAGATTTCCAAAGCATAGGACGACTTAGGTCGGTCACCTATCTCGAACAGGACAATGGGCCGACCGCCGGGAATAGGTGGTCCGTCGTAGTGAAGAGTAAGGGACTTTTTACCCACCGCTCCTTTTATTGTCGCCCATGAATTTCGCCCCTCAGTTGACGGCCGAGTAGTGGGATCGTGCGACGCCCCGCGCAAGTCCGCCGCCAAGGAAGCTGCTGCGGCACAGGCCTTGAAGAGCCTGGGTTTAGAGTGAAGAAAAAAGTTCAATCTTCCTGCTTCGTTGTAATCGATACGTATCCTTAGACGAGCCCGAGCACCGTTTGGCGTTGTCTATGACTGTCCTCATGCTGTTCGTATCATGTGCATATTGCGTTATAAAGCTGGGGTTATTTTTTTTTACATGTTCCTATCCTCGAACGAACGAATCGGATGTGTGTATTTTGCACAGACGCGGTGGACAAAGGGCGATTATGCACCCACACCCCGCACCCGCATTTTGATCACGCCGTAGAGCCGGGGACGTGATCCAATGGCGTAGCGCTCGCGCCGGGTTGGTGGGGCGCTTGTAACCGTATCGCGTGTCAAAGTCGCGAACTCATTGGGAGCCAAGAAGGCGCCAGTGCTACCCACCAGCAATCGCCGTTCCCCCATACAGAAACCATACAGCTTCGCTTTTTCAGTCGTTCGACGTCGCTTACGATCACATGTCCAACTCCAGATCGAACCAAATTCCATTCCTGTGGCGCGACAAACACGGCGACACGGCACGAAGTGATTGGCCGGCCCGCGGAACGAATGACGATGATAGTCACATATGTCCAAATAATTTGCAGGCAGCAGAAGAGAAGATGCTTCATCCGAAAAAAAGACGGGGATAGAACGAGAGACCGAATCTTTAGTTGCATAATGCATGTCATCACATATTTTTTTCTTAGCATGGCATGCCCTAAGCGCATGCGGGTCATGATCTATACAGAGCCATCTCTCAACTCTCCATCGTGTGTTTCCGGCGTTCCCAGATCTTGAAGAAAATGGTCAGCATCAGTGCGGCGGTCGCGGAGTGGGATTGTCACCTGTATGACGGTCTCGCCAAGGAATATCATTTCTTTCCGTATCTCCTCTACTATGAGATCTTGGATTTGGAACCATTTTTCGTTCTCGCCTGTGCCACTTCCGGCACGCAGCTGAACTTTCCACACGGTGTTCTCCTTATCCCGAGTGGTACCAGCTACGGACTCATGAATTACGTTTGCGATAAGATCGTAGACTGCAGAAGGACGCTGCTCTGTGGAGCTAAATCTATGGGTGTGATGAGCAACTTTTTTGAACACGAGATGACAGATTTCATCGGAACTGACAGTCACGGAAGTCGACGCCTTTCGGGGGAAAATTTACGATAGTAGGATTCTTCTCTTCCACGAAATTGTTCCTTGTGAATCGTTTGTAGTGAATAACAAGATATGGCGGAAGTTGCTGACAATTGAACCGACGCAGTTGGCCCCTCGATTCCTAAGCACGTTGAGAACGTCAGCACAAACTCGAGGAAAACTCATGCTCAATGAATCAATCCGACCTGTGTATTGACACCGTCGTATTTAGCAAGAACAGTATGAATGCCAACTTGGGGAATGATGTTCTTCTCCACGGCGTCTTGGAAAAGAGGTGGTGGTGGTAGGTCGACGGCAAGAAACAGGAAAGGTGACGTCGTAGCCCTTATTTCTGCGACACGAGGGTTCAAGGCGTTGCGTACAACGATGAGGGGCAAGTACTCGCCTCTGTCGATGTCAAATACCGGCTTCTGATTTTCGGACGCATCGGGGCGAACGACGACGTGTTGGGTCTCCGTACGGACCTGTCCCTGAAAGGTGGAGAATATAATACCTGTACAAGAAGATGCTGTTCACTAGTGAGTAGAAGTACCGCAATACCAGAACTAACTAGAGTTTTTCTTCTTGCTGCCGCCCAGATCTTTGTGCAAATCGTTAAGAAGCCACCGGAGAAATTCCACTGGGTCCCCTTGGGCGTCCAGTCTGAATTTTCCCCCACTAGCTCTACCAACTTCCTGCAAGAATTCATGGGGGCTGACCTGACTCTTAAATAATCGGGGGTTCCATAACTTCTTGGCCAGGGAAGCGAATCGCTTAACCAACTCAGACTGCTTTCCATCAAAACGAGATAGCAGGAGGAAGTCACGAAGAGGGGGACGTGGAGGAGAGCGTGTATGATGACATTCATGTGGTCGTTCCTCTTGATGTTATTTAGACCTATATAGCCCGGGATGTATAGCTTCGAAGATAGATCATAGGAAGGTTTCGACGGATGAGCAGAATTAGAAAGCGAGGCGACATCAGAAGGCAAGAAGGAAGGTGAGAGAACGAAGGCTATATCTTCCAACGAAGGGTCCGAGACTGCGTAACCGTCTGGCAGTACGTATACCTGCATGGCCCAAAGGTTACGTTTGATGCTCATCCAGTTCACCATGTGCGACATACCTTGGTTGTCTCGAGATTGATGAAAACATGATGGTCGTCATGAATAGAGTGGGCATATGCATAAGAATTACGACCGCGCCCTTGAAAGTATTTCCCGCAGACGAGACAACCGTAGACATTGATGTTTGACAGCGATACAGAACAAACTTTCTCAAAGTCAAAGTCAAGAGCGGCACGATTGATCTGACGGAGGTCTTAGACATGCGAGCACACAGACGACGTAATTCATACCGTGTCTAAATAGAGGTCAGATCCATGTGCAGCATGGTTGTCCAGACGGAGGCAGGTTCTTGCACGTCAATGTCTTCATTGTCATGGCTGAGCGAAGGAGAGGTTGGAGCATCTCCCACCTCATCTCTTTTGACTCTCTTTGCTGGACGTTCATGTACTGTGACGCGATCCATGAGAGTTTGCTAATGGGGGGTGGCGGAAATCAGCGATTCAGTGGCTGGTTACATAAAGAACACGCGATCACTCGTCACGGTGCGCGTCGATGATGCATATATGCGTACGCTCGAGTAGAACTCTGCGCGCAATACCTTTCGTGCGACTCTCTCTTTCTCTTCTCATCAGCCAAATGCTCCCCTCGATCTTGACAAGTCTTTCAGAGCCATCCTCCGAGATATTGACAATTCTATTACAGAACAAAAAACGAAAGGCCATCATACTTCTCCTGACCTGCATGAATTGTCTGCCTATCCTGCAGACTCCGAATCAACCGAGCTAGTGGATCAGGATAGCGAGGGAAATGACAGAATGGAGCGCAAGTCTCCTGCTGCCTTCTTCGGGAGTCAACGACTCGGTGCCGTTGTCATTCCTCAGGAGCTAAAACAAACTATATCTGCCTTAATATCTGGTGAGAATGCTACCGTATTCGTGGATATCCTTGTTTCCTTACAGTGTTTAGACTCTGACAAACCCCTTCTGCGATCCGACGCTAAACGACTTTTCAATGAGCAAGGCGACGAAAACAATTGGGATTCTGCATTGAACGTCCGATACAAGTCCTACAAGCAAGAGCGTCGCCATGCGGTGCGGGACGGCATTGCCTTCGCGTCTGTGGTGCTACCTGCGCACTATTCCGCCATCTACGCCGTGCTACACCATGTCAAGTTGAGATTGGGTCATCAATGGTCGGCGGAGAATGTGGTTGATTGGGGTGCCGGAACAGGCAGTGCTCTCTGGTGATCTACACGAACATCCACCCCACAAAATGCTGACTTTGTACATCTGCTTTCATAGGGCTGCCGGTCACGCGTTCCAGAAGCCCGGTCTTCCCAGTAACGAGGATGAAGACCACCAGGTAACCTTGTCTTCTGCTGCTGTCGTCAAGTACTTCGGCATTGAGAAACGCGATGGTCTTGTTAGCATCGGAAGGCAACTCCTTGAAGGTGGTAGAATTTTCAACGCCTGAATTCCTGCCGTTGATGAATACCATAAGATGTTTGCATGATGGCCTGGATATTTCTTGGCATAGAAGGTTTCACCACGACGTTCTCCCTCAGCCTCATGACGAAGCCATACCGTTGCAATTTCAGCCTTCTTTCTATCAAATTGGAGACTCTTTGCAAAGAAAGAAGTTGGTAAGAGAAATGTGGGAAAGCGGCGCTGGCACTATCGTGAATTGACTCATCATCTCCAATGCTTTTACCCTAATCCTCTGGTAGGTCCTGCTGGATCACAGCAATCCCGCCGGCTTTCAAAACATTGCCGAGCTAGAGAGCTTTTATTGGATCTCGGTCAGAAGGAAGTAGAGAATGGCGAAACCCCGATTTCCGGATCACACGTTTTGGCGCCGGTATGCTCCACCTCCCTCCCAGATAGGTTTGTGATTTTGTGTTGATATAGTCTAGTGCCCCCATGACGGCGTTTGTCCCATCCATCAGTCAAAGGGGGCAAAACTCGTATGTGGATTCTCCCAGCGTGTGGAACGCCCGCCTTTCGTTCGTCGCACCAAGCACTCCGGAGTCGGTCATGAAGACATTGGGTATTCGTATGTCGTAATCAGAAGAGGCCCAAGGCCAAGTATCCCAGGTGTTAAGATTGGTCGGTTGGGAGAAGTTGGAAGACGACAGAAGCAGCTTGAAGACGCTAAACGTCCTCCTGTCGAGTTGGAGCTCGATGATGGAAATCCCCAGAATCTGCCTGTACCCGTCATCGCAAGTTCACTTGCTGAGAATATGATAGAATCGCACGAGCGCAACCCATCAGAAATCGAAACCGTACTGCAGGCAGAAGCATTTCATTGGCCTCGTCTCGTATTCCCCCCTCTAAAAAAGAGTGGACATGTAATAATGGATGTTTGTGACTCATCTGGTACGTGGACCCTTTTTGCATGCGGCGGTCGATTAATTTCATTGCACAGGCAAAATTTTGCGTATGACCGTCCCCAAGTCCCAAGGGAAGCAGCCGTACTATGACGCCCGCAAGTCTGGCTGGGGCGATATCTTCCCACACGAGCCCAAGAACCCGCCGCAAGTCAGGTACCCTCAACATGGGGCAAGGGTCAAATCAAAAGCCCGCAAATCCATGGCGAGCACGATAAGGCCCATCAGCACATCACTACCAAAGCCTCCTTTTAGGCAAATGTCATTTGTGCAACCGAGGAAATTGCCGTAGAACCTCGGAGAAGAATGAAGCGAAGACTTGTTGGGGGACTGGATGACTCGTCGATTTTTTGACCGAGTCCCCTTGAATTCACAAGCCCAATCAAACTAGCAGCTGCATGTTCCGTGACCCATGAATTACGGACATGTCCTACTTTTATTACTATAAATCCGCAATCCTAATCCCCGGGCCTTGTCGTGAGCTGAGAATTATCTTAGTTATAGCATTCACTGGTGAAGCCATGTGAGTCATTGCCCCCCAACGAATAGAATGGGAATGCTGTACCAGGTTTTGTATTTTGATCCTTGTCCGCGGATTGTGGTTGATTCCCGGTGGCGCGCTTCACAGTGCTGATGAAGTGGCGAACGTTCTTCATAACATCCTCAACGGGATAGTTCAACTCGAGGCACGCAGTGAGCGAGACCTGTCGTACTGAGAAATCGGTGATATCGGACTCACTTTCGCAATCGGAGTTCTGATCGTCCCCGTTTTGTCACCTTTCCACTCTGTAGTCCCTTGTAAACGCCTAATGTATCCCCCAACGTCATCCGTGACGGTCCCTCGCCGTTCGGAAGGCATGAGGCCACGTGGACCAAGGACACGACCAAGACGCTGAGAAATGGTCTTGACGAGAGCGGGAGTTGATAGAAACAACGTCGCCTGGATTCTACCACTCGCCACCTAAGAGCAATGCAAAGTCAATCGCAGAGTGTCGTGCATCGATTGGTTCACCCAACCCCTTCAACGAGCTCTGCTCCGCCAACAATATCGGCACCAGCCCTTTTGGCTTCCTCTGCGGCCTTTCCGTCAGCAAAGACGAGTACTTTGTCCTTGGGCCTAGCCTTTGGTTCCCTTGGGAGTGAGACGCGTCCTTTCGGGATGGTCGAACCTTTTGGCATCGCAGTCTTTACGGTGAGCTCGTATGTGGCATTTGGAGAGCCAACTTCAACGGACTACAAAAGGGAGAATTCGGATGGACACTTGCACACAGACAAATTTCGGACGTACGCGTAGGACATGTATCGCATCCATAAGAGTCATCTTTTCTGCATCGTGGATGTCCAGCTTTCCTCTTTTCTTTGACGTTCGGGACTTGCGTGCCGCACTCGTCACCTTGGCCTTACGGGCGAGGACAACATGGCTAGTGGAGAAGCTACGGAGGGGAAATAAACACTAGAAAGGAGTGAAGGCAGTTCAATCTCGGTCATCGTGATATTCATAAAGCCACTAATGCGGTGGGGAAAGTTTACCAAGGTGGCCACCGAACGCAGCTGAAAGAAAGACATGACCAGAGTCTCGGGCCGTTGAGACCACAGACGCCGCGTCGTTCCATCCCATCCCATCCCATCTCGAGCCTCAAATATGGTCTCGTCTCGTCTGGCCTTGAGCCGGCCAAAATTTCCCCTTCGCATCTCAAGAGTCTCAGTGCGACATTCCACGAGACGCGAATCTGCCATAGACCCCTCCAAAGAAACGATACGCAAGGCTCTCTACCCCCCAAATATCGCCAACAAGCCGACGCCAACGGGCACCTGGCGTCTCGACGTCGCCCGCGCCATTCAGATTGCCATTCCATCCAAACAAGCCCACGAAACCATCGAGCGCGCCTGGTTGCTTTACCAACGTCACCTGCGCTGGAAACGGGAAGAAGAGCTGGAGAGGAAATATAAATGCATGAGCAAGGCGATGGACGAGTTGGAGACTATCGATCCCCATCTTTTCAGAGAGGCGAATCGAATCGAAGACCCGAGGCAACGCGGGAGTGTGGAGATCGAGATGGCGAAGACCCTCCGTGGGGTCCAGAAAAAAGCGTTAGAGTCACGGCCACCGGGACTGTTTCCAAGGGAGTTGCGCGTGCCGACGGATACACCACCGAGGGATGGCTGGAAATACGAATGGACGCCAGTCATTAGCAAAGCTTGACTGGTGAGTGGCGAGCGTACACCCAAGCAGAGAAGTGCTAACACGTCGACTCTCGTTCTAGTGTCCTGCTTTCATTATACGGTGCTGGGGATATCCCCCTACATCCTACATCCCTCTACAGACATACAGACAATACACATGACACCAGATTAATGCCAAATAGTAATACAAGCTGGAATCCGGACAGTGCGAGATGAACGGATCCATACATGCATCCAGCGACGAGCGGGTATGCCATCAAGTCTCTGGTGCGTCTCTACCGTTGCTCGACGACGATTTTCCCACAACCGCCCCATGAACTCGACCAAGCGCTCCTGTCCATCTGTCCAGGGCTGTGTATCGTCGCCTCTCGAGACTTTGCCTATGGAGGTGTTAGAAGACAAATGGCGCGGCCACAAAGAGGAAGCGCACTGCTTGTCCAATTCTAGACGCAGATTGACTTGATCGATCTTTCCGTCTATCTTCCCTTCGAGAATGAGATCGATCAGTAGCTCCTCCACCTCATTTGAATCGACGTTCAGTTGCTTCGACATATGAGCGGTGCGCTGTCTATCCACTGAGATGAACCACACACCTTGGCAAGAAATGAGAGTTCAAGCCGGGTGTAAGGCTTGATGAGATCAATCAGATATTGCGTCCGAAGACTACGGAGAAGGTCTCCAATGTGCGAACGAATGAAGCCGTCGTCCATGATCGTAGAGCGGTTATCTTGACAGGGAAAGCGTTTGTAGAGGGACTTATCCAAGGACCTAGGACATACCTCGAATAATCTTCTCAGCTGTGTGGACCTCGCGACGCTGATAAGCATCGACAAGGTCGGTCATTGCTTTGATTTGTGGGTCGCTTTTGTACCTGATAGTTCCAGGAAAGTTGAAAACTGAGAAACGACGAAGGAACAGCAAAACCCACGGTTTTGTTTCCTGGCTATCGAAAGGATTGACCTCGCTTCCTGTGAGCATATTCGCTAGCACGAGATACTTGAGTACTTGAATGCGCTGCGGCAGACCAGCCTCGTCGTAATTGCGGAAGGATTCGAAAAAGTCTTCACTTGCTCGATTCCATTGACCTATGAGAGGAGGCTCATCAACACTGACTCAGGCGATGACAAGATTACTAACGTTCACCCATCCACATTTTTCCGCCGCACTCTTTGATTATGCCCATGATACGAGGATGTGGTATTGCGGAGCGAATACTATTCGAAGCATTGTAAATTTCCTGAAGGTTCAGGGTCATGCCGGTCCGTTATGTATAGACGTCAAAACACTTGCCTTCAGCTTTTTGTAGTTCCTCATCTCATTGTGCATCTGGATCTCCAATGCATAGATCTCAAGTAACTGAGTACCTTTCTGAGATTGATCCTCGCCACTCGCGCTGGCCTCTGTTACGGCATAGAGCTCACGAATCAACTGGACACAACTAAGATATGAAGCTGACCAGTGCGAGGACACATACGGACACACCTTGGACAATCGTGGATATTCCCTGCGATCTAGCCAGAGCTTTGCCAGCTTCAGGTTGGTTTTTGCAGACAATCGCTTATTGGAGCATTCAGCTGGTGCGAAGACAGCGCATAGGTTGAAGGCCATACCTCATTCCTTGCTTCCTGGAGCGCGTCCTTTGTTGCTTGATAGAACTTCTCAAGCACTGTCACCTCGACTGGGCCACCCTTTCCGCCACCCACATAATCAAGGATGCCATTGATCGTCTTCTCAGCATAGTTGCGGGTTACCGTAGACTTTGTATAGGTTAACAGGCGCGTGTAGGATCGAAGCGCATCGTTGGGTCGGTGCAGAACAAGAAACAATAGCTTTGTTGACTGTTTGAGCGCTTTGAATCCCCTACCAGACATCGTCCACTTCAGTTGGATAGCCACGGGTTCATCGAAACAGCATACCAGTCGCTCATCGGGTCATCTTGATCGACGATCGTAGCGAACTCCTTCAAGGCTTGTTCAGGAGACTCTTCTTTCTTTGCTATAGTTCTGGGTAAGAGGTACGGCGGTGGTAAAGAATGCCATATACAAACATTTCGCGGTGTAGTACATGTTCTCAACGTCTACACTGACAGCATCGTCGGCCCCTTCATCTGAGTAGTCAAACCCGTAGTCCTGCGTTTAAATGGAGAATATGCACCCAAGCCACAGGGACAATAGACGAACCTCATCATCACTACCTTGCATGTATTCGGCATCCTCGTCATCCATGGTTGTTTAAGATATCGATACCTAGCCGAGTGGCAACGTAAGGTGTGTACGTGCCCTAGGCAAGCAGCAAGGAGCACCGCCCACGCATTCAATGCACGTTCACGTTGAGTCACGTGCACATGCGTGCACGGGAGCCCAAATTACTGAATTGCCCACTTCCCACTTGCTCGTTAGGGACAATAATTCAGCCTCACAGGGGAAACAGCGATTTTTGAGTACTGTAAGTGCGATTTTTTTACTGTAAAAATTTGTATAGTTCTTGCCTTGCCACGCCCACACGTCGTGTGTTATTAGTCAGCGGACATTCGCCGATCCGTAGGCTCCACCGTATCGACAGTTAGCATGGCCAAGTCACGGTTTGCTCCGCCTTTTTTGCTTACACCCACCTGAGCAGATCATGCAATGGAGCTTTCCTCCGCCATCACGTCCACATCAGAGCCGTCTGATGCCTCATCCGCCTCTCAGGTCAGTGGCAGGCCGCCAGAGGATGTCGCGAGCTTGACATCATTCAATCCATTCTCTGAAGAGGACGAGAATGACCAATCTTCCTATGCCCTCATGACCTCTCTTTTCTCCAAGGTGAAGAACACATTTACCACACCTTTGTCTTCAGCCCCTCCTCCATCAACTGCCGGGGCCACTGCTGCGGGCCCTCCCACTTCTTCCCCTGCTGAACGGAGGCGTCCATCTGCTTCAGTTCTGCAGAATCACTCCAACGAGTCCTCGAACTCTTCTACCGAACGACCTCAGTCTATGGCTGTCGTCCCATCTCATGTCGCACCTCCCCTCGTATCTCTGACTCCCGTCGTGTCTGAAGGACTTTCCTTCAACATTGACTTTGACCTACCTCTTCCCCGCGGAGCGTTTACCAACACACCTGCGTCTGATAGCTTGGATGGCGGTTTGTATGGAACTACTATTCCTGGGTTCTCAATCCCCGAAGATGCCAGAAGCATCAGGACTACTGTTAGTGTCAATCGCTCTGCGTCAGTGTCCAAAGTTATCCGAAGAATAAGAGGTGAAGGTAAGCCCATGCAGCCAACATATTATATATAAGCTTCACACCATACAGGGCTGTCAAGAGATTACTGGATGGATGATAAGACATGCAAAGAGTGCTACGATTGCAAAAGCGTCTTCACTGCCTGGCGGCGGAAACACCACTGCCGAATATGTGGTTCGTCCGTGTCAATGGTAGCATTATGCGGCTCCAATTCACCTTGGCAGGTCAAATATTTTGCTCTCGCTGTGCCTCCAACATCATTAAGGGCTCTCGGTTCGGTCACGATGGTATGATCCGCGTATGCAACTTGTGCCTGGAGAAGCTGGCGAGTGTAGATGAAGATGAAGACGACGATCGGCGATCTATCTCGAGCGCCGCCTCTCCCTTTGCAGCGCACCAGTTCGGAAATGACTCCTTGGCCACGGGTCTCGCGCGGTACTCACAGTCTCCCTTCGCGGCATCTCAGTTGTTTGGTCGCACAGATGAACCGTTCAATTTGTTCTCCATCGCAGAGACGAGGAGGCTAATTTCCTCATCCGATGAAGGCAGCCCCGCGTCCAGACCATTGACACCCCAAAGTTATAATCTGGAGGATCCTTGGGGGCCACAAACCTCCAAACCTATTGCCCCTTTCCGACGCGGTCTCGTAGATGACGATAAGGATCTTAGCATCGTCACGAATGTATTCCCTCGGGATAGCCTATCAGTGGGTTCTGGGGCCAAAACACCACTCGACTTTCCAACGACTATTCCTATTCCCAATGGTGCAATGAGCTCCATACAGTTCCCGTTGAGCTCGCCAGAGCGTCAACCCGACAGTCCTGGGCCACAGAGTATGCCGCGGTCTCGCTACAACTCCTATGTTGATTTTGATCCCTCTACGCCATTCATTCGAAGTCGAGTCCAAAGCCGGCTCACGGACTTCCTGATGGTTGGGGAGCCTGGATGGCGCACTCGGCGCGAAAGCACAGCGTACGTTGCTACCCTTTATTTCCCATTTTTCGACATAGATCGTAGTTTCCAGATATGCTCAGGACCTTAACTTGGTCTCCATGTCCCATTTGCAATCGATGCTCCGCCAAATGCTTACAAAGGAAAATATCCCCAATGTACTGGAGTGGGAAGACACGCTTCTGAAGATAGCTCTGAGGATTGCCCGCGAATTAACGTTCACTGCCCTCCCTCATCGTCAAGGCCCCGATATGGACGTCCGACGTTACGTCAAAATTAAGAAGATTCCTGGAGGTGCCCCTAAGGATTCTGAATACGTAGACGGTGCTGTCATTACGAAGAATGTCTCCCACAAAAGCATGACACGGTTACAGAAACATCCTAGAGTCATGTTAGTAACTTTTCCATTGGAGTTCAGCCGTGTTGAGGGCCAGTACATGCCGTTTGGTCAAATAGTTCGCCAGGAGAAGGAGTACATGGGCAATCTTGTCAGCCGCATTGCGGCCTATCGTCCCCACGTGGTCCTCGCCGAAAAGTCCGTTTCAAGATTAGCGCTCGATGCACTCGCAGAGCAAGGGATTGCCGTTGCACGGTCTGTTAAACCGTCTGCCATACAATTCGTCGCGCGCATGACGCAAGCCGACGTCTTTTCTTCGATGGACAAGCTAGCCTTGGAACCTCGTCTTGGCCATTGTACACGCTTCCGCATCCAAACTTTTGACCATCCTTTGATTCCAGGACGTCGAAAGACATATATGCGCTTCGAGGGGTGCAATCACGAGATGGGATGTACGATCGTCCTAAGAGGAGGTGATCGAGAAACGCTGCGGCGCATTAAACAAGTGACTCGATTCTTGACATTCATCGTTCGCAGCCTGAAGCTCGAGACTCATCTTTGGAAGGATTTTGTCATCGCTTTACCCGCACTCCCTATAGATGCCGTACCCTCGAATCACCCGTTCCCCTCTGGCGACGATGTATCACCTTTCCATGTTGACAATCCTGCCCCATCCTCTGAGACGACTCCAATAGATCATCGAGCCACAGAAGCTGATTTACCAGATGACGATGCGGAACAACTACGTCTCTCGCGTCGTATCCAACAAGCTCTGGATCCATACCTCACCACGTTCATCTCTATATCGGCTACCCACCGCTTCTCACCCCCGTATCCCTTACAACGCATGAAAGAGTTGGACGATGAGCTCATACGCGCGAAGCACGCATGGGAAGATGAAGTCGTCAGACGTGAGGAGAAACACCCCGGGACACCAATTCGGAAGCCCACCCTTGCTCCCAAACTCGCAGACAACGACGATGTTGATACACAAATCGAGGCTATGTCTAGCCCCGATATCTCTATGACATCTTCACTCTGTGAGACATCATCTAGCCAGGATGAACCGGGGTATTTCGACTACAAACCAAGATTTGCCTCTTCTCAAGTCACCTTGTCTGCTATGCTCCCAGTTGGCCGAACACCCACTGAAGAACCTTCGATCCTCAAGACGGCTGATAATATCGCTTTGGAAAGTCGATACAACCTTGTGAAGTGGCAACACCAAGAACAGCAACGCATATGGGAATGGTACCTCCGGAAGAATGCGGATGACTTTGTCGTGGAAAAATATCAATGCATCAGCTTACGGGAGTACACTTTTCCGATTGAAGAGTACGGCCGTCATGCTGCTTGTTTTCCTCCGTCGCTCCGCTATATCACATATTACGGAGAAAACGATTGCACAGTTGGTCAATTCATCGAGTCATCCATAGCGGATACCCTGTCCTGGTCAATAAACCCCAAACAACCAGTTTGCACAGGCAAAGGATGTAATCAACCCCTAGCACGGCATTGCAAGATATACGTTCATAACGAAACCAAAATCTTCGTGGCAGTGGAGCAATGGGATGGCCAGATCATTGGTCTTGGTCCAACGCCTGAACTTACGACTACATGGAGTGCCTGTCGCATCTGCGGCTCCGCCACTCCATTCATTCCTGTTTCTGAAGAGATGCAGCGCTACTCGTTTGCCAAATTCCTTGAACTTCATTTTTATCCTGGTGACGTGCAATTGGTTCAAGGCGCTGGGTGTGAACATAACATCTATCGGCATCACATTCGCTACTTTGCCAAACGCGGGATGACTGTGCGGTTTCAGGCCGATCTTATCACACTCCACGATATTGTGTTCCCGCCTATGCGTATTCGGGTTCGTCCGGAGACTCAACTCGGCCTTAAGAATGCTGATTATGACCGTTTGATGAATCGCAATTCGCGCTGGTATGCGGCGCTAGTCCACGATTTGAATCTGATCAGGACCGACGCGGCAACTGGGGACGAGGAGATCGATTCAAGGCTGACCGCTGAGCTTAATCAACTCATTCTTAGAGCGGAATCGGAGAAAGCCGAGGTTATTCGCATGGTAAACGAGATTTACCGCGCATCGTTGCCTACGGACACACTTGCTCTCAACCAAGTCCGGTCTTACCTCCAGGACAAGATTGTCGCTTGGCAGGCAGATTTCGATAAATTGCCGAAGCTCAAAGGAGTGCGTGGCGACAAAAATGAAAGACGAGCATCCAGGTTCGAAACTGTTCGGGCTATCTGGCCTGGGAGGTTTGACTTAACCGGGACATACGATAACGCAATCCCTTCCTCCGCTCCTTCGGAGGCGGAAGAGGTAATTCCGTCTACTGCCTTGCGGCGGGTGACGGGAGACTCGTTCGTCTCGGCCTCGTCAGCATCCGACGCATCGGAAACAGAAGGAAGAACAGAGAAAACCAAACTCAATGGAGCGCATGAGCCAGAGAAGTCTACGGGACCTGTAACTGAGCGTCTGCCAATCGTTGAGCCTGTGCAACCAACAAAATCAGATCCCGACAGTGATTCCACTATCGGAGCTTCCAAGGCCAGCACAGCTGCTACGGGTGGTGCTCCTGAGTCCTCTGCCCCAGTCAGTGCGTTGACTCGACAACAGTGATTGAGAAACTAACACCGTTTTTTTCTTTTTTCCAGGAAGCTCAAGCTCCGGATCGCGAAGTGATGCCAGGTTCGCGGCTTCCAAGACGTCAAGTTAAACACCCAAGTGTAGCCGAACTGGTGAAGAAGTACTCAGAATTTTTACCGCCGCAAGGTGTTGAAGAATTGGCAAGAACTGCTTTATCCCCTCACCTCGATACAGCAGAGAGTGAGCAAGAGTCTGCCACTCGCTGGCCTAAGCCTCAGGCAGGCAGGAACAGGTTGAGACGATCTATGGCAAGGAGACCTTCCACATCCGATTTTGAATCTAGCTATGCAGCAAACGTTGCCCCTAGGTATCTTACACATAGCCGAAGACAAGCACGACTACCCTCACTATCTAGCCGTATACCTGGGCCAATTCATTCGTCCAGCTATACGTCTCGTCAGCAGTCTCCCGAAAAATCTCGTCTCTCAGCAGACTCAGACGCAGCGACCAAGCCTAGCCTAGCAGGAAAGGGGTTCGCTTCTAGCGTTATGGGAAGAAACGCCACCCCGAGACAAGGTCGTAGTCTGGGGAAGGACAGGGCCCAACCACGTGCTGCTTCCAGTACAGTAGGAAAGGGTGTCACAATGCGTCGCGGTGTCGTCCCTCCCGGAAATAGAGTCTCCAATATCACTAAGCATTTCGAGCGCATCACCAAAGATAATGACCGTGCCAATCGCCGATATGCAGTCATTCGAGGTCGACGTGCCCGTCCTGTTGCATCTTCGCTGGCCACGGTTGAAGTGCTAGACAGCGTAAAAGACGCCATACAGGACGAATCAGAAAGTTCCGACTCAAGCGAGGCCGATGACGAAGGTGGCGATGATGAGGACACGCACAAGTCATCGGATAAAGACAAAATGTCACCAGAGTCATCCGGCTCTCTCCCGGCGCAAGGAATAGATGACGAACCAAAGGACTCCACACCAGCGCAGTTACCAGAGCACAACGTCTCGCCGAGACCGGGAAACAGTCGAGGAGCACCCTCGGAATCCCCTCTGATTTCACGAAGAAGCACCCTCACTTCGGTGCCTTCGTCTCCATCTTTTTTGTCTACTGTGGGCCCGAAAGCCCCCATCCCTTCACCTCTCTATGATCTTGATCTTGGCACCTCTGGTCAAGAACGTAATTCATTACTCAAAGCTTTGTCTGGTTTCTGGCCCCAGAACTTGCCCCATCGTATTCGCTTTGATGAAGAAACAGACGACCCCATCAGGGATCCTGAGCATATCTTCAGAGATTCTGCAATGGTAGTACGTACAGATGAACCCACTTCCATCATCGCTCTCGCCTTGAAGTAAGTCGTGATAATCGTGGTTGCAATGTCATTGACGAATCCCCCTCCTTTGCAGTTCCCAGCAATACCGTGAAATGCTCGCCAAATCCCGGGCTGAGAAACGTCAATCAAGAGAGCCAAGATTGACCGAGGATAGTGAAGCCTTCATGCCAGATGATCGTTCGGTTGCTGGATCAACTTCGACCTGGGGAGTTGTTCATATTGATCCATCTGAAAACGGTGATCCTACCGACGAGTTGAGAGCCCCATCAACCAAGCTCCCGTGGGCCATCAGTATGTTTCACCGTTGTTGAACCTCCCCCGCAAGCTGATGGTATCACAGCGTTCGAAAGTGGTGGGCTAACAATTAGTTGCACTGTCCTTTTCCCAGAACAGTTTGACGCTCTGCGCAGGATGTATGACTGTGACAAGAGCATAATTGAGTCTCTAGCCCGCTGTGTCAAATGGAATGCAAGCGGTGGAAAATCGGGATCTGCGTTCCTGAAGACACTAGGTAAAGAAAAAAGTCTATCATACCCAAGAGGATTCCTCACCCGAGTTCTCCCTGTAGATGATCGCTTCATTGCAAAGGAAATGTCTAGGACAGAGTTTCAAACGATGGAATCGTTTGCGCCAGCTTACTTCGCATACATGTCTTCTTCTGTCTCCGCAAACGTCAGTCTCCTTAGCTTTGCTATCATACCTTGCTAATGAGATTGCGCAGCGTCCAACGCTTCTTGCGAAAGTGTTCGGCTGTTACAAGATTTCGTTCAAGAAATCCAGTAAGGATAAGCCCTCCGGTAGATGGAAGTCGACACAGATGAACCTCATCGTCATGGAAAACTTATTTTATGACCGCCGATTTTCCAAGGTGCGTGAGCTTACAACAGGTTTCTTGAAAAAAACTGCTTAAATTCCGTATATAAGATATATGACTTGAAGGGCTCTACGCGAAACAGACACGTGAAATCAACTGGGAGGGAAAACGAAGTCTTACTGGATGAGAACCTCGTTCAATGTAAGTCTCAAGATGGTGACGTTGATGTTGCATCCTGCTCACTAGCCACAAAAACGCACAGCTGCTCATTTAGCGCCCTTCTATTTGCGTGAACACTCCAAGCGTATCCTGCGGGGGGCGTTGTACAACGACAGCAAGTTCCTCTCGGACATCAACGTGATGGATTATTCGCTAGTTGTTGGTGTTGATAGCCAGAATAATGAGCTAGTGGTGGGCATTGTTGGTATGTAATGATCTTACACTGTCCGGTGAAACATTCTAAACTTAATAGATTACGTTCGTACATACACCTTGGACAAGAAATTGGAAACGTGGGTTAAGGAGTCAGGGTTTCTTGGTGGCGCAGGTAGGGGTGAGCCCACGGTAGTGACACCAAAGTTGTATCGTCAGCGATTCGTCAGCGCCATGGAGCGCTATTTTCCCTGGTAACACCCGCAGCTTCGCCAGACCGAGCTCGAATCTAATCGTAGCCCTTTTAGGTCCCCGATCGCTGGATGAAACAAAAAGATGCTCCGGAAGAGGAAGGAAATAACCTACTGGATCTCTGGCCAGACTGGTGATGGGCGATCTCTATCACAACATTATTGTTTTGCCTCGTCATTGCTCATGTCAGCTTGTATCGTCGCACTCGCACAAACGTCTTATAGTTTTTATACCCGAACTAGTTATGATATCCAATGCCGATCGTACATCCGCCAACGAGATATTGACCTTAGGATGCAAGTCATAATTTACGGACTGTGCATCCTTACGAGCAAGCACTTGCGATTGTTGCTTGAGGGCAATAGAAAACTGTTCTCTTTTCTCTTTTTTCTCGATACGGCGTGCTTGTTTTTCCGCCTTCACCGTACGTTTGCGTTCCCTTTTTCCTCTGAGGATTCTTCGCGCGGTCGTCGCGCTGTGGTGCGGGGGGCTACGATCGTGTTTACTAGCTGAGATGGGCGATCAAACTGAGACGCACCCGCAGCATTGTCTGGCAAAGATGAGGAAACATTGGAGCTTGGAGTCGATTTACCATCAACGACGGGGAATCCTGTCTTGGGATCTAGCCGTATCTTCGGCACTTTTCGCTCTTCGCGAGTCTTGATCAGCCTTGGATGGTTTTCAAGGTTCGTGTAAGTCGCTTGAGAAATGATGAGTTTGGCCATCCGGGAGGTGATATGACTCACTCAGAACTGTCTCCACGTCCCAACGTTCTCGCTTCCCGTTCTCCTCTACCACCGCGTGGATATCATCGACTTTACTTTCATGGTCAGAGTCTTCGACTGTCATACACTCGCCACGGCCCATTGCAAGACGCAGTGATTGTAATTTCTCTGCGCCTGAACCAGGGAGTGCCAGTCTCATCTTGCCACCGGATACCTCATAATTTTGTAGGAAATCATCCATGAGAGATTCAAAATCTTCCCGAGAAGTGATAAGCTCCGGTGCCGAGTCGGAATCATCAGAGTCCGGAGGCCCGTAATCGCTCCCTTCATCCTCGATGTACTCTTTCTCGATCTAAAAATTGTCAGCGCAAGTTTGGCTATGAGCTTCAAGACACACTCACGTGATCGAATCGGTCGTCGAGGTCTCTAAGGCCATCGGACCGAAATATAGATGCACTACTCATACTAAAACCTGATGCATCCGAGGTCTCCCGTCGTTTGCGTCTGTTACCTCGAGCAGAGAATTCCGGGATCTCCCCAACAGTGTCCACCTCCTCCGACTCGCTGGCAGAGAGTGAAGTATCCATTGCTTTTCGATCTTGTTGCTCTCTCTTAAATGCGGCGAATCTTGCTAGCCATTCTGCATCGTCTCCACCGTCCCTTTCTTGTGGTCGGCCGACCTCGCTACCATGGATGGGCGAGCCCTCTTCCCTGAATTCGTACTCGAATGACTCGCTCGCACCACGCTCGCCATCCTCGACGAGTTCGCCAAAGAAGTCGTCATCTAGATCATCATCCACATATGCATCATCTTCTAAAGCTTCCAAAGTTTGTCTCAGATGAGGGTCCATGTCCGGTTGCAGACCAGATATCGAACTCTGAACACCCGCTCGACTCTCGAAGTCACGGGGGAGCTCTGAGGATGAAGGAAGGGCTTCGGGGGGTAGATCACGGAGGGAGACGGGCAAGCCGCTGGTCTTTTTCGACATTGTTCGCCTCTTTGGTGCTTCAACTAGAATAGACTCGAAGCCTTCCTCCTTCCCACCCACACGTTGCAGATGCTGCATGTAGTCGTACTCTGTGTCATCGAAGTAGACGCCATAGAGAGAGGCTTCGCCAATATTAGGCCGTCCAGATGCGGGTACGAGGTCTGACGGTGAAAGTAAGTTCTCCAACTCTGCTCTCGATTTTCCCTGCTAGAAGGGGTCACTAGCTGGAAGAGACGGTCGTTTTGAAGATAGGTGACCTTTTTAGCATTTTCTCGAACAACTGGTTTGAGGACATGCTGACTCGCATCGGGATCATTTATAAGGGGATCCCTTTGGGAGCGATGAACAACCTGGAAGTGCTGAGCTCCTGGTTGTCTAAATATCGACTTGGATGGCATGTGGTCGGATGGTCACAGTCACGGCTCGGTCACGGTGGCGAAACCTTTTGCCACCTTTGCACACACGTGATCATTGCACCAGCGTGACACTCGCCGACTTCACCCTGTCCACCAACATCCTTGGCCCCGTCACTCAACATATGCATCGAGAAGATTTACGTCGAGGTTTCTCAATATACGTATAACTTCATATTGCTCTTCGTTCCTCCAACTTACTCTCATCTTGTCTCTACTAGCCACCAGAATGTCGTTCTGGAAATCGACTTCGCGGGGTCACTCTGGGTACGCTTTCCTCATTTCGCTATTCTATTTCTTACCCAATTCTTCTTCAGGGTTACACAGATATACTCATGGTACCAAATGACAAGTCTCTCCGAACCGTTCATCTCCATTGTCGTCAGTGCAGTACGTCGAAACATGAGGCCACCATTTACCCCACCTGACGCGTCGCCCTAGCTGTTCATAGCGTGACTGTTGCTTCTCATCGCGCGGAATTTGTGCAATATGACCCTCTCACAAGTCTGGCAATCTCAAATCCCCAAGATGTGCACACACACCCCGAACTAAAGCGCAAGCTGTACTCAGCGCTGGCTGAAGCCGACGAGGGCGAATTGTCAATTGCGATTCCAAAAGAGGTGTCACTGAAAGTGTCTGGAAGTTTTCATGCCGGTTTAGCCGCTAGCGAGGGTAATAGCTCAACTCCTCATCGCGGGAATGACTGTTGATAGACCGCAGCTGCTACACCAGAGCCACAGACGCCCGGAGTGTCAAACATTCCTACCCTCGAGTTCGCGCCTATCACGGTCCACATCGAGTATAGTGTGCGTAACCCTGTCGATGGACTGACATTCGTCCGACCCTCGGATGCGTATCCCTACGTATGTTTCAGTTTCCTTCGTTTTTGTATCTTACTAATTGATCGTAGCGTGTACCCCACGTATTCACAACGCCCTCTTCTCCGGATGCAGCGCGATGCTGGGTTCCCTGCATTGACAGCCTTTGGGAGCGGTGTACTTGGGACTTTGAGTTTGTGGTCCCGCGTAGTCTCGAGGATTCGCCAGTTGCTCTGGATGAAGACGCTCAAACTGAACATCCCACTCTGGTGATATGCAGCGGAGAGCTCATCGAACAGGTACTGTGACACCGCGCTTACTTGGATGGTCACTGAGTCCTGCCGAACGGAAGGTGGCCCACCCATATAGCTCCAATAAAACCATTTTCACATTCTCGCAGACAACACCAACTTCGGTGCAACACATCGGGTTTGCAGCTGGTCCATTTCATGTGTTGCCCATCTCCGCTGGCGATGTGATTGGGGACGACCCGGGCAATGCTTTGCAAGCATTGATGCACGCTTTTTGTCTACCTGGACGCGAGACTCAACTCGTTGCTTCTGTCCCCTTCGTCCGGCAAGCCATGACTTTCTTCACAACAGAGTTTGGGTCGTATCCATTTGGATCACACAAGTTCGTGTTCGTGGATGAGCACTCAACGCTCCGCTTCGATACTTCCGGTTTGACGATCGTCTCGACGGACCTGCTACATAGCGAAGATGCCATTGATCAAGTTTATGAAACCAGGCAGTCTTTGAGTCATGCATTGGCTTGCCAATGGGTTGGAATCAACATCCTTCCAAAAACCTGGTCTGATTTGTGGCTCGTCAATGGTCTGGGCTTATACATTACCGGGCTCTTTCTGCGCAAACTCTTTGGGAATAACGAGTATCGCTTCCGCCTCAAGAAGGATATGGAGCGGGTGGTTGAATGGGATCAGGGTGCGATGCCACCCGTATGCCAACCTCAGATACAAGATCCTCCTGACTCTGCGGTCCTTCCATTCATAAATCTCAAGTCCCCTCTTGTCCTTCACATTCTTGATCGACGTCTGTGCAAGTCCGGCACCTCGCTGGGGCTGTCGCGCGTCCTTCCAAAGCTTTTTCTCTCCGCGATCTCGGGAGAGTTGCAACACAACGCATTATCGACGACCCACTTTCTTAGGACATGTAGAAAAGTCAGCGGTGCAGATCTCACATCGTTTGCAGATCAATGGATATACGGCAGTGGCTGCCCTACCTTCGGTTTCTCGGCCAGTTTCAACAGGAAAAAAATGGCTGTAGAAATTACGATGCGACAAGATGCACCAGCTTGGAAAGGCTACGAACACGATGAAGTCCGCAGGACTCTTCTCAACCCAGTACCATTCTTTGAGGTATAGTCTCTTTATCGTATCCTACCTCACGGACTATTCAGCGGTCACCTTTATTTCTAGGGTCAAATGACAATCCGAATCCATGAAGCCGATGGGACGCCGTATGAGCATGTTCTCGATATCCGTTCCCCGTTCAAGCGATACGAAGTTCCGTTCAACACAAAATACAAGCGGGTCCGTCGCAATACTAAGCGTTACCTTGCCCGCCAAGCCGCTGCACAAGCAGCGGCAGAGGGGGATGCAGAAGCCGCGGAGGCCATGGGCATGGTTGACATGGGCTTTGGGTTAGAGATCTGGGAGAAGGAAAAAGAACGGGAAAACTGGAAAGTAGCCGACTGGACTGAAGATGATGAACAAGTCATGAGTGGGGCAACCTATGAATGGATACGAATGGACGCAGACTTCGAGTGGATTGCGATCATTGAATTCACGCAACCTGATTTCATGTGGGTCTCACAATTACAGAGAGATAGAGATGTCGTCGCGCAGCTTGAGGTAGCTCACACGATTTGCTCCATTTACTTTTTGATTTACTCGTTTCTTCAGGCAGTCAGGGCGTTGTCGAAGATGCCGAATGCGATTGTTTCGAGCACATTTACTAAGGCTGTACTGGTTACGAACTATTTCTACAGGGTGCGCTGCGAAGCTGCCCTGGCACTTGTGCCGGTGTGTCGCGCAGCCTCGTCACAGACTTTCGTTTGTTAACCACACTCTAGTGCGCCTATCAACAACTTGATTTTCTGGGCCTGTTTCATCTATTCAAGCTTTTTCTACGATATTGTTATGAACCGGACGATCCTCAGCAAGATCTGTTCACTCACTCGTATGTGCCAAGGCCAAACGACTTCTCTGACATCCCAGAGTACTTCGTGCGGAGGGTGAGCACTCCCAGTGTACACTGTTTTGTCGCCACTCATACCCCCTTTCACAAGGCAATTGTTAAAGCCATCTCGCAAGTCAGGTTTGCAAATGGCAAATGTCCGACAATTGTCCGGCAATTCCTAATCGACCAGCTGAAGTACAACGACAACACCGCTAACTCCGTGCGCATTTTTTATTCTGTCACCATTCTGACGCCTTACGCTCACTGTTCTCAGTATACGGATGCATTCTACATTTGCACGATAATATCCGCATTGGCGTGCGCAAGTGTCTCCACCGTCCCCCCAGAGCGTGGAGAGTTATTCCCAATGGAGGTTAAGAGCGACCAAACGTTCGAGGAAGACAACCTCCTGAAGCAGTCGTTATCGGAGGTAGACAGATACCGCAGCATGGATAGACTTATTCCCTCGCCCCACAACGTTGTGACGATTGCGACGCTCGAGGTGAGCTTGGACCCTCTTAGTCACCCACGTTGAATTGACTGTGGGGTCAGTTTCGTCTTATACTGAGTGTCACAGGACTGATCCCAAATGACCCTCGTGTATACTTCCCACTCACGCGGTAGCTAATGTCTCCCTATGCCTTATATTGTGGCTTGTCTCATTTTTTACAGTGAGGGTAATTCACTCAAGTCCGCGTAGCGGCTTTTGATGCGTTGTTCCTCACCAAGTGGTACACCCCCAAAATTATGCGTTATATTCTGGCCGTGGCAGTGGGTGATGCCTCTCGCACAGTACGGCGCCATGTAGCGCGTAACGCATGCCAGTCTCTTGCACTGCTGGTGTCTATGGGCGAGCTGAAAAACGCTGCCAAGGAATCAGAGTCACTCCTCATTGAAGAGGATGGGTCGGCACAGGACAAAGCCAAGGAAGCGAAGAAGAGTGAAGTGGACTCTCTTGTCAGAACACTCCGGAAGGATAAAGAAGTTGGAAAAAATGAGATGGTTCGAGAGTTTCTCTTACCTATCGCCCTGTAAGTCGGCCTTTGCATGAAACTGCAGATAGTAACTTTTACTCATGTGGTCCAGTGCACCCGATGGAGACCAGGATGTTCGGTGGTCTATCATCAAATTGGCGGATGTCCTTGTTCGCGGTGCTGAAGAGGCTCCTCCAAAACTCTCCATTCACCTACCTCCCCCTACACCTGTCACCGAGGTACCCCCTCCCCTGCCGCTTGTCAAGATTCCTGTTCCACCGAAGCCGTCGCGAGCTATTAAATCCGGAGGCCGAGGAACACGCCTGTGTCTACGCCAGTTGCTCCGAAGATCCGTCTCGTTCCGTCTTCCAGTATAGAGTTGGCCAATATGGCCTCTCTTTCCACTCCGTTGGCCGGGCAGTCTACTGTTGCCAAACAAGGACCTGCCCTTAAGACGCCTGCCGGAACGAAGATCAAGGTGAAAGCGAAGAATAAAGAAGCAAAGGGCGTACCCAAGGCACAAAGTGGCGGAATGGCATCCTTCGATCTCAAAGCGTGCCGAACGGCCTTGCAGAAACTGAAGTCTAGCAAACATTCCAATTTGTTTCTACAACCTGTCGATCCTGTCAGAGACCGTGCACCGAAGTATGCTCGCTCGTGCTAATCCTTTCCCCTTCCTTCAACTGATGATCATGGTAGCTATTTTGAGATCATCAAGAACCCAATGGATATCAGTGCCATGAATGCGAAGTTGGAGGCTGGGATGTACAAAGAACGTTTTGCATTTGAGGCAGACTTTCGCCTCATGATCCGCAACGCAAAGACTTACAACATGCCCGGAACTTTTGCGTACAACGAGACCCTTGCCTTAGAATCCGTCTTCGACAAAAGTATGTCCTATTGCGTGCCAGGCAATCTTTATTTTATTCTCATCGACTCAACAGGCTGGGCACGCATCAATAACACCATTGACATGAAGTCTGCGAATCAACCCAAGCCGATGCCCCCTCCCCCAGTCCCAATTCAGGCGAAGACGGTAGTGGCACCACCGAAAGAACGGCCACACCTGCAGCATCTACAGGCGCCGCAGCACCCACGCCGACTCTGAAGCTGAAAATCGGTGGGAACCTCGCCCCGCGTGCTACACCCCCTACGTCGTCCAACCATTCAACGACTTCGAAGGCGTCTATTACTCCCAAGCCTAAAGGGCGGAAACCCAAGCCAGTAGATACAACGTCTACGCCGGTGGTAGATGATGGCTCTTTTGACCTATTGGAAGAGGTGATCGCCATCGAGAAAGAGAAAGAAAAACTGGTTGCGTCAAAGAAGCAGCGGCAATCGATGGCAGGATCAGAAACCGTTGCTCCCGGGAAAAGGAAGAAAGAGTTGTTGGATGAGTTGGATGAAGACGAAGAGATTCTGGCATTGGCTTCGCCGAGCAAGAAGCCCAGCAAGAGCCCACAGCCAGGCGCAACCGAGAAAGACGCGCGCGCGACGCCTCCTGCAAAGCCACCTGGATCAATTAAAATCAAGAGACCCTCGATTTCTGTCTCGGAGCCGGCTTTAAATCCAGAAGCCAAGGCCCCTACAGAAAGTCGCCAACCGTTGATCAAGGGTAAGGAGAGGGAAGTGGCGTCTCCGGCTCCAACTCGGCCCTCTGCTGCTTCCGAAACACCCATGAACAAAGGGAGGGCTCGTGAAGTGTTGAAAAACTTGCTGAAAATGTCGGAAGCTGCCATATTCTCGAGGCCAGTGGACCCAATACAGGATGGCTGTCCAACGTACCCCTTGTTTGTTCCTGCTGTTGCTCTAACTCATTCAACGCTTTCGCAGGTATTTTGATGAGATCAAGAACCCCATGGACTTCGGCACAATGATGCAGAACGTCAACTCGGGAAAATACTCGACAATGGAAGAGTTCAGTCGGGACATTGAATGGTTTTCAGTAACTGTAGGCTCTTTAACCCGCCAACTACATACCCCGTCCAGTGCGCAGACGCCCTAGAGCGTGCCTTCAAGAGGGAATGGGCCAGGACCGCAGAAAAGAAAATGGCCTGGTCTGAGAAGCGAGGCCTGCAGTCTCTGATGACTACCCTCGTGAAAGAACCTCTGTGCGTCTTCGTCGACATAGTTCTTTCGCTCTGACTTTGACTTCACCCTTAGGTCATTCGTTTTCCGTGAACCCGTGGACCCAGTCGCTCTCGGAATTCCACAGTATCATGAGATAATTCCTCGCAAGGATGCACGGGACCTCAGGACGATACGGCAAAAATTGGATGCAGACAAGTATGATACGCCCGAAGCTTGGGAGGCCGATATAGAGTTGATGATCCGCAATGCTGTCCACTTCAACGGTGAAGAATCTGAAGTGGGTCAAATTGCTGTGGCGTTCGGCAGTCGCATCAGGGAGCTGCGGGTACAACAGGGGCAGAAGAAACGGAGGGAGAGTGAACGGCCTGAGCAGCAACCCGCGGCAAAGAAGGCCAAGTTGGGTTGATGACATTTCCGTTTTGTATTAATTTATTATCATGATTCCCTTGGCTTGGCATCATCGATCTTGGCTTGGCACCCGTGGGACCCGACACCGACCGATATCAGCTGCGCCATCCATAACTCCCCTTCCTTCCTTCCTTTCATCATCCAATGCCCCCAACAGCGTCCAACTTACTTTTTCTCATCGGGTTCATTTCGCTCCTCCCCCTCCAGGTTAGTGCCTTTGGAGCAGGTGACATTCCAAGCTTCTCCTATCTCGAAAGTTAGTCGCCATAAATTGTACTTTATACACCCAGTTCACCTCCGTTTTAGACAAGGCATTCCGCCATGGAGACATCGAGGATATATTGACAGAAGTCGCAAAGACAGCCGGTGGGCTGGCGACAGGTGGCGGGATACTTCAAATGGCTCAGTCGGTAATGGCTGCCGTCGGCGGATCAGGTGGTTCCAAGTTCTCCAAAGGGGATGTCAAGAAAGTGTACTTTGTGGGTTGCGTCTAGATTCCCAACCCTGCTACCATAAATGACGATATACTCGCTTGCGTAGGGCAACTGGCTGCGAGATTACTCCCAGGTGCGAACAACCCGTTGTGGTTCTTGCAGGGAATAACCTCCATTTGGATAGGCCATGGATATTGGCGGACTCACGAAGCTTTCATCCGACACGTTGGTACTTATTGTTGCTGTCTTGGGCTTCATGGTTCGAGCGTCCATATATATTTCTCCACGAGCTTATACTGAGCTCATGAGCGTTCAGTCTTTCGGCTTCGCAACTGAGGAATTTGAAGTCACTCCCGAACGGTTGGGAGTGTATCTACCCGTGGTACGAAATCAAGTGGCGACGTTGTATTTCCACGTGAGCTAATCTCGAACGTCGATAGGAACATATCGACAATCCTAAGTGAGTGACCTACATCCCACCCTTGGTGGTGTTATTCATGGTCTTCGTAAGGGGTTATGCCGAGAAAGAGGGTGATGCGCGACGTTTCCATCCAAAGCTTCGACCTCCAGTTAATCCCCAAGAACTTGAAGTCGACTCGCGAACCGGGATGAAGGTTGGTTTACCTGCTCGTACTACTTGGTTTCCTTGATTCAAATTCCTGGTCGGCCGGTCTTGTGCAGAATTACATGGCAACAGAAAACTGCGGCTGGGATACTTCGACGCTCACATCCGTCGTACCTTACGGGGCTGCATCGATCATGGCAGAAGAGCGGGAGGAAAAGAGGGCGCAGAGCTCTGGGAAGCATATCGTTTACTTGGAACTGCCTTGCACACTCTCGAGGACCTGTTGGCTCACAGCAACTGGTGCGAGATTGCACTCAGGAAGATGGGCCATGGGCAAGTGTTTTGTCATGTTGGAGATCGAGGTAAACCCGTCCGTGGAGTAGAGTCCAGAATCCTTGTCTGACTGTTGAATCAGTGATAATCAACACTCCGAACGGCCAAGCCCCGCCACTCGTCACCGGCACTTTTGGGGGGCGGACTTTCTCCATTCCCTCATGGGGGAGGCAACAGATAAACTTAGCCAAGCGTCGGTCACGGATTTATCGAAGAAAATGGACGATGTGCGTATGGGGGAGCGCTTGCAAGTCCGCTCTGCTAATCCTATTCTAGGCGTCAAATACTGATCAAGGATCTATTATCTCGACGATCAAAAACTTGATGTCAAAAGTTCCACACGGGGGAGATTCCTCTCAATTGAGCCAAGGCGAGGCCTTGCAGGCCGAGTCAAAGGCCTATCATTTTGATCCAAACAATGTTGCGCCTCCAGAGGTCCTGAAACGACTTTGGGCGTTGCTGAAATGGCGAGATGGTGTTTTCAGAAGTGTATCTGAGACGATAGAATCAATCCCAGGACTGGATTCACTCCTCGACAAGTTGTCTGAGTCACTCAATGCCTGTAAGTTCTCGTGAGACCTAGCCCTCGCGCGGCGTGCTTACTCCACTCATAGATGTTTTTACGACCCTGGCTCCGTGGCTGTCGGTGAGCGCGACCCCAGACTGCAAGAGTGCCAGCCTCAACTGACCGTTCTCAGCCTATTTTGAAGCAGGCCACATCCACCTTGGGTGGCGCGAGCAAAGATGTCATTGACTCTGCCGACCAATATGAAGTGTTTGACAACCCTCATGCATCCGATCCTTCGCATAGTCTGTTGTCCAAGGTCCGTACATTACGGGCTCTCTATGACTCGGACTGACGTATCTGTTGTGTAGGATCACTTTGCGCTGATCCTGAACGAACCTGTATGTCCTGACCGTACCTCCTGAATGGTTTGATGGAATCGTTCTCCCAGGCTGGCAAAATTGCACAAATTGTGGTGCAATACTCTGTCAAACTAGTCGTCCAGGCTTGGTTTGACAATCGGGTTAATCCTGACCAGGTCATAAGTCAGGTAATAAAAGTACCTCTACAGCTCGCTCTCAAAATCTCACCCAGTCTCGACCAGGTGCTTGAAGCTTTTCATCATCCGTACTTCAATGTCGGGCGTTCCAAGATTCAAGACGAGATGTTCAGAGCCCTGGAACGTTGGGTCAACGAACTCGACAATCGTGAGCGGGTCATTGGAGCTTTGTCTAAGGTTAGTACATACCGTAAAATTCATCTAAGCTGAATTCAAACTTCACACCTTGACACCAGGAAGGAGTAAGATCCGGAAAGAATAAACGCGAGGATTCCAGCAAGGAAACGCCTGGTGCCCATCATCACGGGTACTCAGAACCGCCCTCTTCAGGACACTCTTATCCTTCCTCACAACGTGAGGAATACAGAAGGCCTGCGCCTGATTACCAACAAGGTTCGCTGCTGTTAACGGATGATTGAACACCTGAATACTATGTTTGCAGACTCGGGCGGCGTTGAAACGTCCTACAAGGGGAGCAGTTATTCTCAAGGCCAAACGGGCTATGGAAGGGACGAGCGACAAACTCGGCCGGGGCATGCTGGTGCTGCCTACGTGGGGGGTATCCAAACCAGTCAAGACAGCCATAGTCGGACTGAGCGAAGGGGCTACGACGACCCGAGACAACCTTCCTACGGTCGGAACGATTCGCACGAACGGGTCCCCGAGCGCTCTGAATACGGAGGTGGATATGGGACATTACATGGGCATGCTGAGACCGATCAGCGGCGTCAGCCCCACGAACAACAGCGCTATGGCGCTCAGCAAGCCAGTCAGGATAGCTATAATCGGGTTGAGGGAACGGGCTACGACGATCCGAGACAAGCTTCTTACGGTCGAAGCAACCCGTACGAACGGCCTCCTCAGAACGAGGGTGGCTATCGACCATCCTATGGACAAGTTGAGAGTGATGAGCGTCACGCCTACCAACAACAAAGCTATGGCCGCGAGCGGGGCCATGAAGTGGATGACCCTCACAGCCAGCGCCAGGAACAATACGAAAGGCATAGACACGCTGAACACTCCGAGAGACCACCTTACCAGGCGGAGCAGCCACATCGTTCCCATCAAGTCCAGGAACATCAAGCGGGCGGGTATTCCAGACCTGGTGACGAGCATCGTCGCTCCGAGGAGAGTCGAGGATATGACAGTAACAGGGGCTCCTACCGGGGCGGCCATGAACATGGAGAAAGTAACCTTTACGGTGAACGCCAGGAGAGTTATGGACGCAGCGAATACGAGCGCTCTGGTGGCGGGTACGAGGGGACTTCACAACGACAACGACACGACGGTTCTGAGGGCGCGGGCCACGGAGGAAGGTCGGGGGCCCATGGACGCAATGAAGACAGCGATGGTACCTTTGGTGTCGAAAGGCTCAATCTACACGGGCGGGATGAAGATGACTCCGGGCGCCGAGGACACCATAGTCACGAGCAACGGTATGCGCACCGGGGGGCCGAATACTGAAGAAGGAAGGATTGTCAGCGGGCGCTCGCGATGTACGATAAGAGCGTGGAAATTGGAGGAAAGAGGTGAATGTACAAACAAGTTAACGGCGATCTTGAATAGGATTATCGAATATCGAATGAGAATGAGAACGAGGCGTTCGGGTGCATATGTCCGTCAAATGAGGTTGTGGGGGATTCCCCCGTGCTCGCCGTCGGGCGCCAGGCGTGGAAGCAGGCGCCGCCCATACATCAGCTGACAATCAAGAGAAAACAAATAGCTCCGCGTCAGGAGCGCGTGTCGCTGTTACAGTTGGATCCAAACGACACTATACCATCTATGTGCGAGCGTCCGCGCCGCGTCCACAGCTGATTCGGATGCCGGAAGCAGAGCAAATCAAATTTTGTCCTCCTTCCCCCCCATTTCGTCTCCTAGGGATTTGCTTCCGGGGTCCGCATCAGATGTCAGGAACCAAACCAAGAGCCCGAGATGAGCAGCAAGATGGCGCAGAACCGGGAGCTCTGACGTCCGGTTCCGGCTGAGGAATCGGGAGTACTAGTATTCGATTCGCAGACCCATCTCCGTCCATGTACTTGACCGAGACAAAAAATAATTTCGATCCACCCAATGCAACGCCGTGAGTACCGGTGGTGAAAATAAATTTTACGGAATCCTCGTGAGTGTGGGGTATCGGAGGCTTTACGGTGCTAACCATCTTGATGTGATGGTATAAGGCGTCGGAACTTCCGACGCTTAAATCTTACCGGTCCAGGGCCAAATCTCACACACATAAGCCTTGACTGTCACGACGTATGAGAGAACGAGCGCTATGATTGAATGAACTACGCAGTAGAACTATATCACGGCGTACATGTAACTAAGGAGGGTCGAATGCATGCGCATGGGTGAAGTAGGTAGAGCTATGTCGGTACGTAAGTGAAAGTAACCAAACCCAAGTAGCGAGGCGAGTTCGACGAGCCCGACTGGCGAGTGCGAACCACCATACCTACACTCTCGACTATCAACCAGACACCCCATCTTACTACGTCTTCGATGAGGTCGTTGGAAGCAAGTGCATCTACTCAAGACTCCACGGGCGGGAACTAGCCACGCCACAGTAGAGACGAGGATGGACAAGCGAAAACAACCAAATCGTATACGTTCCAGTAGAAGAGGGGCGACAAGAGGACAGGATCGGAGTGAGCTGCAAGTGGGCTTTGGACTGGACAACACAACTGCAATGAACACAAGTACAAGTGCCCACCACCTTACCCATCTGCGATGGATCCTTAGTACCGCATTCCGTTGCGCGAGCTCATTGGAGCGCGGATAGGTAGGAGGGAGGCGTGGTAGTAGCAGCAGCAGCTCGTCGCCGACGGTGATCAGCCGCCGGCGTCGGCGGCACGCTGGGCAGACAAGGCATAAGTCAATTGATAATAATCGTTAGTCGTACGGAATGACGTCGTAAGGGTTGAGGTGGGGCCGAAGTTGACTGGGGGGAGAAAGCTTGAGGTCGTGAATCATGAATAGGTTGCGTTCCGAGGAAAACGGGAGAGGCGAGGTGCCAGTGTGTCGGCGCACACATACATGGTTGTAAAGCGATGCCCAATGAAGGGATAGCTTGGTGTGCAGGCGAGTGGACCAATCGGTGATGGAAGAGACATGAGGCGAGATTAGTACAAGATGAGCCGGACCTTAGGGGCGAAGCTCCGTATTGCTCACAAAGGGAGCAGTAGAGGGTGCCTCAAGCCTCAAAGGTACCGGTCTTGCGTCAGTGCCTTGTCATCTAGGACATCGAACCGACCACGAGTGATCGCCTTCTTGACGCCTCTCATTGTTCTCGGATATCGCGATGACGTCGGCCACGGATGGTTGACCTCGGGTCAGCCATCGTTGGGGCGGACAGGGTTAAGTACAGAACCAACGGCTCGGCCGTATGGGTCTGACGACCTCTGAAAGGGAAGGGACAGTGCATCACCGAAGCACGCCCAGTCAGGCCTTTCCCAGACGCGAGACAGTAATGGAGAAGTTGGATGTGCGATGGAAAGGAATATGCAGAAATAAAAAATGGGGTGCGGAGTCCATGCGTAATAAGAAAACATCGCCCAGCGATCCTGGCAAGTTCAAGTAACATCGATCATCATAACATAAGGGCGGAAGAGCAATCCGCTTTTCGTAAGACCACAAAGAAAGGGGGGGGGGATAGCAGGAAGGTTGTGTCGGATGAGCTCCAGCAGAAGGATCAGAAAGACGGCTGTTGTTGCTGAACGGCAGCCACGGCGGCAGCAGCAGCAGCATGACGTTGCTCCGCGGTGCCCAACATCAACGCCTCGTTGACCCTTCAGAAAGAAGGTTAGTCTCGCGGTGGAGTGATTGATAAACAAGCGAACGCACTGGCGAAGGCGGGCAGTCTCGTTCTCGGCTTGCTGGAGCCTCGTCTGGAGCTGTTGCTGGGTCATCTCCAAGTACTTGATGTGAGTGGTGGCACGGTCCAAAAGAGAAACTTTGCTGGACTTCTGGTTGGACACAGGAAGGGCGTCCTTGAGGCGACGGTAGCCATCCCTAAGCTCATCGCGTCTCCTTTGCTCAGACTCGATGCGTTGACGACGAATTTCCTCACGGCGGCTAACGTGTAAAGCGTGAGAAAAGAGCAGTAGCTGTTACAGTCGATGAGACTTACACCTCGTTGGAAGCAGTGGGAGCACTGGCAGGGGCAAAGTCATCGTCATCATCAGAGAAGTCGTCTTGCTTGCTCGAACGGCGCTTGCGCGTACTCGGGCGCGACACCGACACCGGGACACTGATCGGGTTGAAGCGGTGGGAGCGGGGCACAGAAGAGAGGTTAGGCGAGTGCGAACCAGAACCACGGCTGGTGCGGCCAGAGGTGCTGTCGGAGGACAGCTCGCCTGCGCTCAAAGACATCAAAGCAGCAGGGTAAACACTGTGGGGAGGGGTGTAGGGACGACCGGGGGAGCCAGTTGTGTAAGAACTGCCGTAGGTGTACTCGGCCATGGGAGCAGCAAGGTTCAAGGTGGGGAAGCCCAGACGGGGAGAAGCTGATGAGTAGACGGTGAGCGGTCGAAGACTTGTATGTAGAATAGATGGGACGTACCGTGGATAGAAGGCATGCCAAATGCTTCCGTGTGAGGGTACTGGAGATAATCGAGGCCGGCAAGCGAGTCGTAGCCGAAGCCAGAGGTGGCAGCGTCGATGAAGTCGGGGCTCTTGGGGTGCTCAAGGACTTGCTCGAGGGGACCTTCCATTGTGTTTGTGGGTTAGAAGAGAGATCGCGGTGGGAGGGGGTGGGTGGGTTGAGGGAACAGTGGTCGTGAAGATGTCGACTAATAAATGAAGTGGAAATAAAAGCCTGGATGCTACGGAAAAGAAGAAGGATGATTATTATTGTTTGCGAGAAGAAGAAAAAAGAAAAAGGAGGGGGGGACGACGAACCGAGGTTAGTACAACAAACAAAGTGATATGTGTGACAGGTGACGATGTTGTACAGATGAGATGCAACGCAGTGTGGACAAGACAAAAGAAGAGGACGAGAAGGGGACGATCGCGGGAAGGGCAAGGGGGTGGGAGGGCCCGGGATGAGAGAGGAGAGGAGGAAAAGGAGAGAGAAGAGGGGAAAGGAAAAACAGAGCGAGGCTGGGAGATCGTTCAGGGCCAAATCGACAAGACCGTCTTATAGCTCGGCGCGATCTCCCGTATTCCAATCAGGAAACTCGGTCCCCCACCTATTCTCCATTTCCTCTTCTCGTCACACTTGGCGCACATCGAGATTTATCCCCTTCCTTTTTTCCTTTTTTCCCTTCTCAACTCGACTCGGAACCCCCCCATCTCTCCCTCTCCCTTGCTCTCTCCCTCCACATCTTCAGCATCACCTTACGGTCTGCGGCGCCGCGTATTTTCACTTATTCCCCCCTCTCGGTCTCTGACTCGTCCCCGATTTGTCTAGAGAACCCTAGTCGCACGAGGCTGTTCACCCACGTTGTTTTAATCATCTATGCCTTTTCCATTTCTCGGCTCTTTTTTTCTCAGCTCTTCCGATCAGTCAGGCGAGGTTTTCATCTCACCCCTTATCCACTTATATGCGCGGCGATGCACCCGGCATTTCCCCGAACGCTTCACCTTATCCTTTATCCCTTCAGAGCTTGACCCCGCCAAAACGAGCCCGAGCGCTAGGCAAGCCCGGCTCTTCTTAATCATCACGTCAATCCGCCAAAGAAACGGTCGCGTCCATAAACCTTCACCTTATTTGGCGCAGTGCGGAAATAATCATCACAGAATCTCATGAGATAAACCGAGACAACGTAACAGGTCATACATCGTGGCAAGAGTCGTAAGTCGTCGTAAAAATCGTAACAGATATACCGAGGGCACTGTGAAACGAGAGACAAGGTCCATCAAGCCAAAGCATTCGCAAACGAACGGACATTTCGGTGCCTCGACCGTGTTTGGATGACCCCAATCTGACAAAAGCTAATATACCCAGTCAGAGATAATCTGATGAAGGAAATTCGACCGTCTAACCAGATCAAGGAGACGGGTACTTCAAGCTTGAATAGTGTTCCAGCCTTGTCGGGTACCGCCAAGTGATGAACAGCATATACGTCTGCCGGAACCGTTCAGATACACGTGTACCCACCACGTTAATCACTATCCGGAACAAACCTGGAACACGAGGTCCGCTAGAAGGCACACGATGAACGCCGTGTTCAAACTGGCAAAACCCGCTGTGCAGAATGCAGGGGGAGCGTTCCCGCTCCCGTACCCGGCGGCTGCAGACGTCGTCCAGAGTTGTCCGCCGTTTGCACATTCCCATGCTATCTTCTCTTTCCTGTCACACGCCAAATAGTCAACTGAGCGCTATGCGCCATCGGCAGAATATTAAGCGCGCTTTACCCCCTCTGGAGTTCCACGATCATCGCAATGTCACGAACGGCGGAAATGACAATCAGAAATGGCCACAGGACAACGCAGGCTCTTGACCATATGTAAGACCGCTGTGATAGGGATGAAATTGCGATCAGCACATCACAAATGCGTGAACATATGGAGCGCTAACGGTGCCGAAAGCAAGGGCGTTGAGAGCAGCGGTGCCAGCAACTGCCAAAGCAACTCCACCAAAGATCTGCCTGCGCACAACACCGCAGCTGAGCGAATGATGTCACGATGCCGAGACAATGCCGTACCACTCTGGATAGACGAAGAACAGGAATGGCCCGTATCGGAAGAGGATTATCCCCCCGATGGAACTGTAGAGCTGTAAGATGACGACGATACATCATCGATCAGGCTTGAGGCAAAACGTGTGGGCTGAAAAGGATATTCACAAAGATGATGGTCGCCAATACCATACCTCCAGCACGCTGCAGTCACACAAGTCAGCATCAGGAGATCGCGCAGCATGTATCGCATACGAACGAGTGGGAAGATCAACAAGCAGTTGTCGCACCTACCGACGGCAGAGATTAGAGAGATGATATCAGTCCAGCAGATTGGCTTACCACATAGCGGCGGGCTCAGACGGAAGGGTATCGCGTAAAAGGAATGTGGTCTTAGTACGAGTACGAGTTGCAGACTTGAAACTTGTTCGTTAGATCGTATGGAATACCTTGGGCGGCGAGGAAGGCTGGAGGGCCTGCGGGCAAGAGAAGTGGGGAGATCCGGGGAGGAGAGCGCTAATGGCAAGGGTTGCCGTCACCGTCACCGTCACAGAACACATAATAATATAATAATTAATTAACATAATTAAAATAATTATAGGCTCAACGGGATAAGCGCCACGCCATGCGCCGCGCCAAGTGGTTGGAAACATTGGACGTCTCGGATATGAATCCCGGCCGGCGCCCGGAGTGCTTCCTTTGGCGCGACCCTGTTTCTGTAGAGAAGCCGCTTTCCCCCTTCACAACATGTGGTGCTGTATCGACTCCTTTGAGATCGCACAATTCTCGCTTTTTTTTCTTGCGAAAAACGTTTCACGCCGTCGACGGTTCTGGTTGACTTCTATTGGCATATGTTCCTCGATTTAGTATAACATCTTTGCGTGCTTGTTGTCCTCGCTGTGAACCGGCTCTGCACCGCTCTCCGACATTGTCGAACCCTTGTCCATGATCTACGGCCAGACGTCCGCGTCGGAACTTCATTTCAACCCTTTGCGATGTGGTGCGAATATGACCGCATTGTCTCAGGCGTTCACACATCTCTCGCTACTTTGCACCGCGTAAATGGATCTCTGCACGTTTCCGAGGGATTCACACTACCTGTTCTTGGCACTATCTCCCCCAGCACTCGTTCACTCGCTGTGCCACCCTGGCTCTAGACTCCAACCCGGTAATGTGATGTGTTATCACCCTTTCCCGGGGTTCGTCACTACTACCACCACCCCCCCCGGCTTCACATGCTTCTGGACAACTAGGCCCGGTGAATCGTCCTTCTCCTTCGCACCCTCGCTCTCGGTGGTTCCATTTAGCGCGTCACCACCCTCAGTTACCATCTTCTGGGTAGACTTTCAATTTTCTTGCGGTCCCACCTATGCCCAGACCCAACGAGATGATCTCCCCTTCCATCTCTCGTTTCCGACGTCTCTCTTTGCCGCTCCCGCACCTCTTCTGTGAATTAGGTGACTGGGTTACGCTTCACAAGGGTCAAGGTTGCCGTGGGGCAGAAGTCGTATCCACATGTTCCGACAGCTCCGCGATTCGCAATCACCTGCGCCGGCGTATATACCATTATTTACGTTCTGAAGCCCAACGATCACGCAACGGTATTCCTTTACGCGGATCGGACTCGCTAAGGACGGAAACCCTTCGCCTATTGGATATTCCGTCGAATGGGGTGGCGGGGACCTAGGGGGAGGGGTGGGACTGCGAATCTCTTCTCCGCAAACCACAGCCTCCACTGTCGCCGACATTGCTCGAAGATTGGGCGATATCGCCCCTTCATACAGTACGCCTCAGACGCCTCAGGGTCCTCGATGGCAAGAAGTCCCTATCGGGTTCCGAAGGATTCGTGTCTAGTCCGTTTGCGGACCACCTTCTGCGCTCCTATGATAATGTTTTGTTTACTTTACCATTAAGCATGGATGGGACTGCACACTGGGCGCTCCGTTGGCTAACGAAACTCTCTCGGTGCTTCGCGGTGCCGCACCCCCCCTCCCCCTTGCCTCTCACGATTCCCCACTTACCGGCTGCCCCCCCCACGCTTTCCCCCACTTCCAATCGCTTAACATAATTTCAAAACAATACGGCGACGAAACCGCTAAACGATCGGATTTCATACGCATTCCGGGAGCGGGCGAGCGCCACCGATTAACGCAACTACCAACAACAACACCTCGCGCCCGGCCTTGTACGTTATTACGTTCGATTCGCGCCGATTGTCCCCCATGACCCCCTGTCCCATTTTCGTTTTCGCTCTCTCTCGCTCTCTTACTTTCTTACGGCGCTCTCTCTCTCGGACCAAGCTTTGAAAGACCCCGGGCGTGGAATATACGGTATACCGTAATTACTGGACTGGTTTTATAAAAAGCGCGTGCTGTGGCGCTGAACGTTGAACGCCCGCCGCGACCTGGAGTTGAAGTGGGGGGGGCCCGAGCGCCTCTGGTATAAATTATCGCGCCCATGCCTCGTGTCCCTCTGACGCCTGCCGGCTACATCGCAAAACGTAGCATATGATGCGTTTTGTTTGGAGCAAACGGGCACGGCACCGCATTTTTTTTGATGCGCCTGGGATTGTCGCGGCAGCCGCAAAGGTTTCCAAGACACGCTGCGCAAGGCCAGTGGACCCTCTGCCCCCACCCCCCCTTCCTCATCCCCTCGATCGAGGTTCCAACACGTGTAGGATGCTGTGCAATTACCCGGATTGATACCGAAGAGGGCACCATCACGCATGGCTACTATGCCACTCCTCGTGCGCAGTCTTCGTTCGCATCGCGAATTTCATCAGCGAGCAGGGCCCTTCTCCTGGCTCGCAGAGAGGGAACTGTAGGGGTTTAGCGTCCAGCGTCTAGTTCCTGTCCTCCTTTGATGTATGCACCGGCCTGCCCAATTATCCCTCTTTGAACTAGTCGCGAACTGAGCGATGCACTAGAGTCATTTTTGATTGCCAGCAAAACATAAGAAAACACTGCATGGAAGTTGAAGACTGTCAAGAAAAGTGCCAGGACGCCGGCCGCACAGGCGCGGTCCAGGGTAGCCGCCAAAATACTACTTTTGCAGGGCACTGCTTCGAGAAAAGGAGCTGCAGAGCGGCAATTTCAAACCTCTGAACGGTCTTCGACTTCCAGATATAAACCCAACAATCCAGACAGGTAATGTGTTTGTTGAGCGTCGTACGTACAGTCATAAATGGTCCGTATCCTTCGTAAAAGTTTATCGTAAAAAGCCAAGGGGCACCATCAAGGAGATAGGGACGGATGGACGATACGGGGAATAGGTATGCGTACGGAAGAAATGGTAGATGCCGCCACTACGGAGGGGGCTTGTGACGGGGCGCCGGATCAACAGCAGTAAGAGGGAGGAGGGTGCGTTGTCGAGGCAAAATCCGCTAGGGGAATGCCATTGTAGTACGAGAATGATGGAAGAACCGATCGACAAAATGCCAGATGTCGAGTCACCTGGGATGCCTTCTCAATCTAGACTTCGGATGGTCCTTCCAAAAACCCTGCCTGCGACGTCCAGTCACAGGTCTCGCGGACTCTGGTCAAGGGACCTCGGGAGGGTCATGCGACGCACGGCATTGCAGACCAAACCCCGGTGGCGTTGTTGACCAGACCCTGTCCGAACACACGACCTCCCTCGTAACCCCGGACCCATCAATGAACGCAATAGACTTGGAAGACGGTGAAAATGGAAAACAAAAATACAATTGATGGGTCGTGAGATGAAATGCAAGAATAATAGATGGGAAGAAGGCCAGAAACGAAAAAGAAGGGGGAATCAGAAATCACCATCGGACGATGGAGGGGAATCTTCCCGGGGAGGTTCTTGCCCTGAGACCGACGTGAGCTGAGAGAGACTCGACGCCTCTGGGGGGGGAGATAGTGGACGGCTATCGACACCCATCGACATGCCTGGTGAAGGCGTGTTCGTATTCAGGGATATCTTCTCGTTGAGGTTCTGGAGCCGTGAAATCTCGGCGTTCAAGCCCAGTATTTTTTTCTGCAATTGCTGATTCAGTTTCTCGAGCTGCACGATGTGGTTGGTTGCTGATCATGGGCGTATGAGTCCGGATTGGACGGTTTAGAATAAGGGTAAAGATTATACCTCTCTCCAAGAGGGACACTTTGCTGCTCTTTTGATTAGACACAGGGAGGACATCCTTCAGACGGGCATAGCCGTCTCTGAGTTCATCGCGCCTTCGTTGTTCTGCCTCGATGCGCTGACGACGAGTGGCCTCCTTCCTCGTATATGCAATACTCTCGGCGATGTTTACACCCATGTCCTCGTCGGAATCTCCGAAAGATCTGCCCCTACGGCGCCCTGAGGAACTTGATGGGGAAGGAGTTGGATTATAACGTAAGGGGGTTCTGTGGACGAGACTGTTGGCGCGAGAGGACGAAGAGCTGCTGTTCCGAGAGTGGTATGCTCCCTCGGCAGAGGTATCGGAGCCGGAGATGGGGGGAGAAAGAGGGCCGTACATATCTGGGGAGGGTGGCGGGCCAGCGTCCATCATGAGGCCAGCACTCTGAGCCGGCGGGGACGAGCTGAACTCGTGGCCGCTGTCATACTGGGGATGGTGCGTGTTTGCCATGAGGCTCATGGGCCGCATCTGAAAAGCCTGCTGGAGTTCTGAAAGGGGGGGGATTAGAAGAACACGAGGATGAACGGCAGAGGGATGATTGATACCCACGCGGGGGAGGGGCGGCTGGCACGACACCAGGGTATGTGTTGATGCCTTGCTGTGGGTAGACCATGTCGAAATTCGCCTCCTGCTCAGTCGGATAAAAGCCGTATGGGCCGCCATGAGGCAAGTTCGCGGTGTTGTGGCTATCGTGATGGTCCATGAGGTGAAAAGAGGTGAGCAAGGTAGTCCCGTGTGAGGAATTTATACGAAAAAGAAAAACGGCGCAGCAGAAAAGAAAAGAGGGAGAAGAAAAAAAGGCAGAAGGAGAGTGGAAGGAGGAAAACGAACCCGGACTCGAGTCGGGTCGGGTCGAAAGGGAAGGGGAGGGGGAAGGGGGACGAGGCCGGATTCTCGACCGTACACTTTACGTTGTTTCTTTCCATTTCTTTTCGATTTATTCTCACGGAGAAAACCACTGCTCACAACAACTCGCTGCAGTTGCATGTTGCCGGGCGCGGAGCGAGGTCGGCCAATTTGCCTTGTATTTGGGAAGGCCCGGGCGCCAGTGTGAGAGCAAGCGACAAGCGACCCGCTGTCTCGCTCTCGCCCGCTCGCTCGCTTCGCTTCCAATCACGCGGGTGTCATGGACGATGACACACGCCACATCCCATCGATGCAGAAAGACCCTCCGCGATCGTTCTGCGATGGGCCCATCCAATCGAAACCGACCTCATCTCATCTCCGATAACGAACTGCTGTATTGGCACCACCCTGCAACACAAAGAGGGCGTGGTAGTCGGACACGTCCAATTCAAATTCGTTTGTCTGAGAATGGCAGTGCGCCGTCTGATGTTCAGAGAATAAAAAAAGGGTGTGAACAACAGGCAGGGCGGGCGACCTGGGTGATATGACAACCACGTGGCGTCCCGACAGCTCGTTCGACAGCGCGCCGTCCGTCGGTCGCGGTATTCGATGGCCATGGGCCCTTCTTCCCCTCAGTTTGATTAGTCGCTTTTCCTCCTCAAATGATACCCGAAGACGCGTCCGATGACGATCCCGCTCTGCTCGCCCCGAACGGCAACCACTCTTGGCCTCGTCCCCGCAGTCCCATCCCTCCCCATCGCCTCGCCAAGCTAGCCAACGCTCTTGGTATCTCTGCTCCCGTCCCTCACTCACAACCATCCAGCGACCTTGCCCCATCTAGTCCACTGTCTAAGCCTCTCACCCCAGAACCACGCCGTTCTCCTGTTCCCTCGGTCGCATCAACGCCTCAGTTAATCTCCCATTCTCCCGTCCCCTCGCTCCAGTCCAGGTTTCTCCTCCATGTCATCCCACCATTGCATATTCCTCATGAATCCGACGCTTCTGAGACTTTTCACCTCACCCCCCCTCCTTCAGCCGCCTCTGGGTACCATACCCAATTCGAGCGTGGCACTCTCGTCCCGTTACTACCCACCCTACAGAGTCAGCTATGGGCCATTGCAAAGGAGTACGCCCTTCCAAGTACCGCCGGCATGATTCTTTACCTCGTCTCTTCCGCAAAAACCCCCAATCCAGACCCAGGTGTGAACATGCCAGACGAACCAGGTCCAAGGCTCTCAGAAGATATCTGGAAACATCTCTGGACCCGAGTGTCCAAGTTTGAGTCCGAATCCTACCCTCGTTCGCCCAACCCCACCATCACGACTGGTCTCGGCTTCGGCTATCTAGATCATCCCTCGCCTCTCTTTCCTCCGGAACTCCCCTCATCTCCCAACACGCTTAGACCGCTTGTCTCTTCCGGCCGTATCACACCCAATTCGTTTCCTCCCCCTCTCACTCCCACCGGGTCTACCGCGTCCTCCAACCCTCCCACTCGGGCCACTTTTTCCGAGTCATCCCAGTCGGAAGTTGACACACCTGACACCTCTTTACCCTCAGATTCCCGTGCAGCGACACTTGATCTCCCTGGGCTCACATCACCGTCGGTGATACCAATCCTTGCCAAAGTAGAATTCGACGTCGATAAGCGGAAGGCTACTTGGTATGGGCCTTGGATTCGTAGCCGGAAGCTCAATCACCAAAAGCGGGAACAGCGTGCCCGCACTGGAAGCGATTCCGGCACATCTCCCATTACAGAATGTGTCAGTCGAGGCGACAGCGAATCAGATCCCCCGAAGGCCGCCCCCTTGCCATTGAGGCTCGTGAATCGACAAGCAGTCCCACGATTCCTCCTTTCAGCCGGCGAGGAGGGAGACGACAGTCCCGAGACAGGTTACCTGCCCCTCTCTGAATCCCCCCCGGTTCTCGAAGACCCTGATCCTGACAGTACTGTCAATCCTCTCACCGGAGGTGACCCGGACCCCCTTTCCGATGTATTTGGACCTGATGACGACGCTTGGGCGGACATTCACGCAACCAAAGCTGGCCAACCAACTCGCGAGGTTAATCCAAACATTGTTCAGCTGGCATTGGATGGACACGCATTGTCTGAACTAGGGAAGACCGAGACCGAGGATGACGAGATGAGGGGCAACGAAGAGGAAGAGGTTCGGGCGCTGTGGGAGTCGCGGGAGCGACCAAAACTCGCATTGGATATCCCTTCCTCTCCTCCGAGTGTTACAGCGGAGCACCCGCTGCATCCTCCTGCAGGGACGACGACGTTAGGCACACACAAAAAGGCACCGCCGCCGCCACTCACTCTTACACCCCATTCTCTTAGGCTAGATGCTTCAGGAGAGCCTAGCCCTTTACCTTCTTCTGGCAGTATTGGACTTGCATACTTGCGGGAAGGAGTATCGACGCCTTCGGATGGTGATAAACGCACCGGACGGTCTTTGAAGAGCTGAATTTAGGATTAGACTTTGAAGACACGGAAGAGGTCAGTTGTTGTCAAAGTTTCTCAGGGGCTGATGCTGAATTTACTCCCAATCTAGTTTGATGAGAATGACCCGAACGATCGACGGCGTAGCCAGTATGTTTTGAGGGCCAAACTGGACGAGATTGAAAAGGTCAGAAATTCGTTTGCACTCGATTAGATCAGATACTGACTCTTACTCGTAAAGACGTTGGCTCGGTTGTCTCCACGGGGGCTGCAGCACGAAATAAAGCCTCGGGAGCGGTCGGTCAAGTCACCGCCCTGGTCATCTTCATCGTCGCTGTCTGTCAATGGCACTCCCGGATCAGCAAACTCGTTCGCTTTCCCCTCCAGTGCGACAGGACGTGCTCCACCAGAACAAGGCGACGAGTGATTATCCTCTTATTTCTGCAGGTTTTCCTGGCTCATTATTACTCACAGGCTTTCTAATAATAAGTCTTGGCCGGCGGTGCCGTACTCCTCACTAAGGCGGCAAAGTGGCAAAGCAGACTCGTCTTCGGGACCCCATCACCTTCTCCCACCACCCAAGCTTTCTCTCAACGGCGTTCCGAGTCCCATGCCAGTATCGCCACACAAGAAGTCGTTCTCCGTACCACATAACACCGAGCGGGATGAATCCAAGACAAGGAGACGAGACCTGGCCAAGCATGAGACCATGTACCCAGAAATTGACCCTTCAATACGGAAGCCGACGTCGTCTAATTCTCCCATCATCCCTCTGTCACCTGACCCTTTCGGACGATTCTCCTCGTTATATGACCCGCTGTCAGTAGCTCAGGCCTCGACATCCTTGGGCGCATCACTTCCAGAGTCCAAGTCACCACCTGAGCGGCTCTCTTCGGCAAGCTTGCACGGTCGTAAAAGCAGCCTTACGAGCAATGTAGATACCGCATCGCGACCACCATCTAGCCGTTTCTCACTTGACTCAACAGACGAGGGCAAGAACAACCGGACCAGCGCCTCACTTAATCCCGTAAAAAGCATCAAGTCGCTGTGGAAGAAAGGTCGAAAGGCGTCGATTTCCTTTGGCTCGGGGAGTCCACCTGCTGTACAATCGGGATCCGGGCCCATAGTTCCTCATTCCGCACCCCCTGTTCCAAATGTATCAAATGCACCAATTTCCCGTTCCTTAACTGCCACCCCATCTTCTACATCCCGAGATTCAACCACAAGTTTAGTTTTACCTTCGGACCGTCACCTATCTAAGACGACGTACTACGATACCCCTTCGCTGTCGACGTCTCAGCTACAACAGGCTCACAGCAGCTCGTCAATCAACTCTATGGTCTTTAATCAAGAATCGCCATACCCCGTCCATGTATTACCAACACACCCCACGCCCCGGCCTCGTACGGTCTCGCAGTCCACTCGCATAACCTCATCTGCCTCACCCGCCGATGTGGACTTCGCGCCCCCACCAACACCGTCATCCGCGACAGATAAAGAGAAGGCGGTCGGCGCGCCCAGGTCCATACTCAAGTCGAGACGCACGGACAGTTCCGCGAGCCCGCTGCCGCCAGAGCCACAGCAGATGATCCGGAGGAGCCAATCGCGCCCGGAAATCGCGGCGCGCTTGAGCGCGTTCGCGGGTAGTGGGGGCAGGGTGACGACGCCTCCGCCTACGTCGGCGTTGGAGGCGGCGCGTCTCTCCCGTCGGCGGTCGAACCGTGCGGCGCCGCCGCCACTTCCGCGAACGCCCGAGGATGATGAGACGTTCAAAAGCAAGGACCCGGTGCCACGTCTGGAGTCCGATCAGCGCGCTCGATAACGGCAACATGCATGGTGCAGCTTATTTTTCTCTTTCGGAGGGAGGATCGATTGGACATATCTATCTATTTTCCGTTTTTTTGATTTAGGTTCACAGTACGTATACCAAGTTAATTGAGTGTTGTAAGTTATGGATCAACTATCAATCACATCCGCGCCTTTTCGATCTTTAGGAACTAGAAAGACATATATATACGCTACGTCGTGCTGGAGGTAATGCGCGAAGGCAAAAACATTGAGATGTATTAGTTCCTTGCTTAAAAGTTGATGCACAACGATCCGTACATTCGCACGCATGTACGATATGATGGGAAGAGCAAAAAATACATTACTGATTGCGGGCATATCCAAATCAAAAGCAAAGACTAGAGTACAAGAGTACAAAGAGTACACAGGGCTATAATACAGGCAAAGTAGCAATGATACAATAAAAAAAATAATCGTTCAAGTGCAAGAAAGCAAAAATGAGCGAAGACAAAAGCAGAAAAACAATGTATTTTTTACAATCCACAAGCAGAAGTGGAAATCTTGTTGGCGACCACGTCAAGCACACCTTGCCCGATCGATCCGCCGTTCAACTGCACGAAAGCCTCCTGCGCGATATTGAAGCCGGCGCCGGCGGTGTCGATGGCGGTGATGTTGACGGACACGCCCGTCGCCTTGTTCGTCACGCTCCAGCACGCGCCGCAGTTGGGCGAGTTCCACACGACGTCAAAGGCGCCGCCGACGAACGGGAACGAGGGCACGTCGCCGAACGTCGGGAACCGCGCGGCGAGGCCGTTCTGCCCGTCCGAGCACGCGACGCCGTTCATCGAGCCCGCCTTGTTGTCGAACGTGGTGTCGTACGTGGCGCGCAGGGGCGACGGTGGTTGCGGCGTCCCGGCATTCGGCTTGCCGTCGTCGGGCTTTGACGGCGGCGCGTAGGGCGGTGTCGTGCTAGGTGGGTATGTCTGCTTGGGAGGAGCCGACGAGGAGTAAGGAGTATTCTTCGGATAGCCGTCCATGGACTTGGTGTAGTGATCCGTCGTCGGATACGGGGAAGACGACGAATAATAAGGAGTATTCTTCGGATTACCGTACGTAGAGCTGTATGGGGAAGAATACGGACTCGGGTTCGAAGAATAATACGGCGTCGTCGTCGGATAGGGGGAAGACGAGTATGGGGAAGACGGGTAAGGGAGGACGAGTAGGGGGAAGACGAATATGGGGAAGACGAATATGGGGAGGACGAATATGGGGAGGACGAGTAGGGGGAAGACGAATATGGGGAGGACGAGTAGGGGAAGACGGGTACGGGGAAGACGAGTATGGGGAGGATGAGTAGGGCGAAGACGAGTAAGGGGTATTCTTCGGGTAGTGGTCCGTGGTGCTATATGGGGAGGGAGTCGACGAGTAGTACGTCGACGTCGTGTAGGTGGTGGGAGACCAATTGTCCGAAGAATCAGAGCTAGAATCGCCACTCGGCGGTCCCTGAGGCAGGGCACGAGCAGCCTGCGTGAGGAAGAGTGCAAAGGCGACGGCAGCGGAGTAGATCATTGTGAGCGGATGGATGTAGAAGAAGTTGATTGTTGTAAAAGTCGTTGGTTGGCTTGAAGCTGATGGAATCCCCAAGACGAAAACAGGCGCGCTTTTATACACAGAAAACACAGGGGTTGCAGGGGCGCATAGCTGCAGTCAGCATGTCAGCATAGATGGCCAGCTCTGAGAACGTCATCATGTTTAAGCATGTAATGAATCGAACAAGGTCCGTTATGCAGAGACCAGTCGGCGGTGGAGTACTTTGTTTGAAGCCATGAGGACAATAATGTAGAAATGCCGCTCCCATCGCATCGTTGCATTTTCCCTCCAAGTCTAGGAGAGGAGAGGAGAGGAGAAATGGTTGCGCTGCATTCTGCAATCAACAAGTTGCAGTCGGAGATCTCTCGACTCTCGGACATGACGCGCGACCCATCACGAGCATCACGTGCAACAACTTAGGGGTCACGTGAGTAGCCCTCCTGTTTGATTGTGAATGCATTTTCACAATCCATTGGTGAACACAACAAAGAACACTCGCTTTTGGTATTCGATAGTGGGATTAGAAACATTCTATTAGAATGAGTGCTCGGTAGAATCCTTCCCCCGGGATGAGGTGCTCGACGATCCGGATGCCAGCGTGGACAGAATCCTATCAATGTAGTCCGCTCCACTCCTGCCGCCACACAAAAAAAAATTATCCGGAAAATGCATCAGGCGGTCGAAGAATCAGGGGGCGCACCATTTTTGGTGCGTAAGGACGTCGCAGCCAATCTCCTTCTCTTTGCGCTGGACTGTCTCTACGTAAGCGAGCATGCCGTCCGTCTTGAACCGTTGAGCCAGGTCGGCTGTACGCCGAGTCCGACAGGGGTCAAACGAAACGAAATGAACGAAATCAAGGGACACAAACCGAAGCCGACAGCATTGCTGTGCAGGCCGGCCAACGAGACCAGCTGCAGGACGAATCCCTCCCTCGCGAGGTCCCAAATAAAGCGCTTCAAATCGGCGTCTGTTACGTGAAAAAAATAATTCAACGAGTGAGCAATGCGTAGGCAATATCGGGTGAAAACGGGCACAGACCTGTGTATCCATGAGCGTTCCAGTTGAAACTCGGGCTGAGATTGTAGACCAGCCATTTCCCGGGGAACTTCTCTCGAATTCGGCGGGCGAACGATTGAGCCTGCTTCAGGTCGGGTGTTTTGGTTTCGAGCCAAATCATATCAGCATAGGGCGCAAATGCCAAAGCTCTGGACACTGCTGCATCGATCCCACCAGCAGTATGGTAGTATCCCTCCCGGGTGCGCGGAACTTGTGTCCACGATTGGTGTCAAAACGAGAACGCAGATGGTAAAAGAGGACGCACGATCCCAGTCCCAATCGACTTGAGAACCAATGGTGTCCGCAGCGATGCTCCGTGCCTCCGTGTTCGACTTTCCAGATGCCGCCTCCCGATAGCGCGCAAGAGCAGACGCCTTGAGGTGCGAGGGAATATTGCTCGACTCCTGAATCGTTTGTTCGACAGCTGGGGTTACCCGAATCTCGTCAGCCACGAGGATAAACGGTCTCTGCCCCAACTCGATGACTTGCCTTCATCAAAAGTGGTCAATTTTACATCGGACAACCATTTTGCCTCGAGGTCATCGATCTCCGCTCCGCTCCGCCCCTCTGCTTCCGCGCGATCGAGCACGTCTACCAGCGCGCGCCTGCGTGATCCGTCCCGCAAGCGCGTTGGTACGCCCCGGATGTAGGGATGATCGCGCGAGTCGACCGTAGATGAGAGGAGGCGCGCGGACTCGGCGTCCGTTCGCGCAATGAGGAGCATCGTGTGCTGGAGAAGATCTAGCTGGAACCGAGACGCCACGAGGCGCGAGATGTGTGCACTGGCGGGCACGACCACTTTCCCTGACAGATGGCCACACTGCGCTCGGTGCAGTGAGCATGCAAGGATGACGGTAGGCAAGGCCGAGCGGAGTTATACCTTCTTCCCCCCGTGGAGTTGGTCCTCCAGATGGATAGCCGATGCCCCCTATGTAGCCGGTGAATATGAGTGCCGGCAATGAAGAAACCAGACCAGCCCTACAGACTCTGCAAAGAGTTTAACAAGTTTCATCACTGCGGATGTGCCACCATGACTAGGGCGAGCAGGGTTCAGGGGTCAGTTGCTGCGCAAGCGAGTCTAGTTCCCAAAGTCCCACTTACCCTGTATCTCCGTCCGCAATTATCGGCCTCAGGTAGTCGATGTAAGGCATCTTGGTGCGTTCCTGTGGCGATGCCTCCAGTCGCGCATCGCAGTGTTTCCTATCGTGAAGCTGCTGCGCACGGAAGAGACGGTGGACTTGGTTCGGGACTGTGGTGTACGGATAGTCCCTACGTGTCCAGGGTAGGGAAGAAAGGGGCGAATGCAGAAAAGAAAAAAAGCATCTCGCATGTTCAGGGCAATAGGGACACCGAGTCAGTTTGAAAGGTACCCACCCGAGGTCTGGTCCCACCTCGTTATTCGCTGTCGTGAGGAGGCTGCTCGCTGCCCACCCGGAAACGTACACGACCTCCAGCCATCGCGCCATCTGGGTCATCTGCACTGGGTCCACGGCGCCGAGGGTATGTACGGGTTTGCCTGCCTTGGCGGCTCTGTCAAAAATAGCATAGAGTTTGTCGGCGAGCAACGTGGAGGGAAGGGGTAAGGGGGGAAGGGATCCCTGCTTTGAGGCAACGGCAGCCGCAGAGTATGGACGAGACAAACCCGAGAAACGTGGCTGGGAAAAGAAAGTCTCTACGGCAGCCACGCGGGAGGCAAACGCCTCTGACTCCTCTGAGGGTGTGGGCGCGTCCAAAGCTAGTGCGGTCGGCCGCGCATAGGCAGCAAACGAGGACAGTAACCTAGAGACTTGTCTCAAGGGTGCCTTTGGCGATGAGGAGCGGAGGCAATACATGTGTCGAAAGACTCAACCTGAGGGTGGTGGGGTACAACCCACGTAATTCAACTTCGGACAGCAGTCGGCCGACTGGGAAAGCCTGATAGCACCCAGTGAACGAGTAGACGAATGGAGAAAATTATTTCGATACAATTGCGAGACATTTGGGTGTCGGCGAACTAAATATGCAACATGAGAGCTACATGAACGTAACGAAGGTAAGGCAATGTATGTGCAGAGTACGATCAGAGATGCAGCAGGCGTAATCAGATATTGCGGGACGAGAGTTAACGTAGAGTGATACGGTATAAGTTAAATGGTCTGGGGCCGAGGCCCAATTGGTGCTTCTGAGGGGTGGTGGGGCGGCACCTTGTCGGTAGCAGTGACAGAGGCCAGGCACTATCATCTAGATCAAGGGGTCACTGATAACACGAGTAGGGTTCCAGAGGACGCCGCAAACGCATAGAAAAGATAACGAGACACATAGGTGCAGAAACGGGGCGCTACAGAAAATCGGTGTTCCAATCAGTTATGGAATCAGGAAACCGGAGAAAGGAGCGCCTACTAGATTAGTGTACGATATGGTGGTGAAAGCCGAGTAGCAGAAGAGCGTCTTCGACCCTAACACCGGATAGTCTTCCCGGAATTTTCTCCAAACGGTCATAATCGATAGGGTTGATATTGATACCACTTCGGACATCTATTTGATGCGGACGAGAGGTAGATAAAACGGTGGTAGGAGGATGGGGTAAGGGCGATGGCTCCGGTGATGGAGTGACAGCCTCCTGATACTCCTCGTCGTCGGTACCGGCATCCGAAGGGGCCACCCGACCAGGTTTACGTGTCGAGTTGTTCATAGTAATCACACTTGCGTCCTCAGCATCGGTGTCGATGTCATGCTCATCTGGCGCATGACCGGGTTCGTGCACGCTGATAGAATATGAGGATGCGGCCGATGGGGTGACTGCGCGGGAGATGAAACCCGATCCGTGCATACTTTCCACATCCCCCTCCTCGCTGGGCTTCTGGGCACGCTTACGTGTTGTCTGGCGGAGGTTGCGGAACCAGTTCGTGACTTTGGCGAGGTCCCTTCCGAAAAAAGGTTGCGTCAATGGGCAAGAGATAGCGGAGAAAGAGAAAAAAAGTACATACATGCCGACTTCGTGTGCCAGAGTAACGCGCTCCTCGATAGAGGGGTTAGAAGTGCGACTGTATAGCTTCTGCAATGCCTCTAATTGATGACGTGCTGGTCGGGTACGTCTTAGACGATGGGGTGGGATGAGACTATGATAAGGAGAGCCCCTCGAGGAAGTAGACGCATTGGAGCGTTCGACGCTAGGAGACCGCCTCTCCCTGCGTGTGAGAGCCGGGGAGATGGGGGGATGTGAAGATCGCGGGGGGAAAGCTGGTGTTTCGAGCATTGCGACATCTCGGGAGTAAGGCTGTACGTCCGTGGACAGGTCCGCGGTAGGGTGGCCACCGTTATGAAAATGGTGCGCCTTATCAAAGGAAGCATCGTCATCCACTCGTTTTTTTGCGAGGCTTCGCTGATTTTGAAACCAATTTGTGACACTCTGGTAACGCCTAAGGTTAGAGTGGCATTAGATCGAGCGACCTGATAATCGAAGAAGTGCGATCACGTACATTCCAATTCTCTTGCCGAGTTCCTCACGTTGCTCCTTTGTTGGATGGGGATCGATTGAATAAGCCTTTCGTAATTCCTCTGTTTGAGCAGGAGACGGCCTCGTTCGAATCCTCGGACGTGGCGGTAACTCTGGCACGGAGCTGTCATACGTGTGATCATGTTCTGGATTGCCGGCGTAAAAGGCACTTTGCTGCTGGGTGGTCTCTGGAGAGGCTTGAGTGCGACTGGCGTGTGCGGGATGGTCTTGCATGCGAGGGCGAGAGGGCGAATTAAATTCAGAAGTCGGGGGGTCCTCGACGAGGGGAGCGGTGGACGAATCGACGGGGCTGAGTAAGGAGGAAATGGGGGGGAGATCGTGTGTCGAAGGGGTTGGTCCAGGACGGGAGCGCTTCTTGTTTGCAGCACGTTTATTTTGGAACCAAGCATTGACTGTCTTTGTTTCCCTAAATCGGCCAAAGAGGAAGTGAGTCATATGATTGGGAAAGACAAAGGGACCAGAAAGAGCGCACATTCCCAACTGCTCCGCCAGGGTCGTTCTTTGGTCGAGAGAGGGGTGTTCGTTTCGATCATAAAGCTCATTCAAAGCCGCGAGCTGCGAAGCAGAGTGACGATGGCGGGGTTTCTTTGGTTTTTCTTTGAGGGCATCCATCTGAGGGTGGGGGTCGCTTGACCCTGTCGGCCATGAGGAGAAAGCGGGATCCATGGTGGGGGCAGGAGGGAGAGGCGGGAAGGAAAAGAGAGGCGGGAGTGGATAGAGACAGGAAGAGAAGGAGATTACTACAAGTAAGAAAATTATAGAGCAGCCATTATACGGTTCAGTTCGGTATCGCCAATAACCTCATCTTCCCACGCTTCTCTCTCTCCAGCGTACCGCCATCAACAAAATGAATTAGCATTCCCACGATTACCTCAGTCCATGGAGGTCATTTATATGCGATGATTCGCTGATCTGCCCTCCCTCCGGCCACCCAAGCCCAGCTACGACAACTGGCTCATGAAAGCATTGCACAGTTTTTGTATTGAAAAAAAATAATCAAATTGCAACCATAACGATGTTCATATATTTATAAGCTCATTTCAATTGGCCCCACGGGTTGATGAAATAAGCGCCGTCGCTCCGCTTGCGCATGATAATAGCATCCGTTGCCGTTACCTATGAAAAACTTGGTCATGGCATGGCGTACAGCCAGCCCTCACTTTGCAGAAACTGGGTGTCACTGTGTGGCTATCCTTTTTTTTTTCTTTTGACGGAGTACGGAAAATCCATGCGGATCGGAACATCTGTTTCCGTATGGATGACCGCCAGATGACTTCGTCATCAATTCGTCATCTCGGACTTCCCCAGGCCGTGACTTGGCCAGTGTCATATGGATATGGCATAAGGACATGGTCGTGTAGTATTTCAGCTCACGTGGCACACCCAAATCGGGCACTTCCGGGCACAAGCTGCCATGGCCATCACATGCACAGGCCCACGGAGTATCTATTACATTATAGCATGCTCTACAACATTAATAAAAATACGGTGATGAATAGAAGGTCGAAATCCTCGATGATGTGGATATATGGTCGGTCAGTACGTCGTGCGTTCCTATTTATTTTTTTCATGTGTCTCCTGTCTCTGATTCACGATCTCCATCAATGTTCTTGATCCATGCACCAATCGCACCACTAAAAGCAGGTGAGCACAGCTTAGCAGAGCAGAGCGTGGAACGCACAGGAATCCCTCATGCCGAAGGAATAGCGCGCGTTTCGTGCCTTTACTCCAGAACCGAATGGCGTATGACAACGTTGCAATAGTCGCAGGGTGGCCACGAATGAAGCAACCCCCAAAGTATATCCTATTGAGGCCGTACTTCTCCGCATTCATGTACCTGCCTGTCATAAGCATTCGCGATGACGTATTGCAGCTAAGCGAGACGTACGCTATTTGCCCTATATTGTTCGACACCGCGTACAGCAAACTTTTGCTGATATCCTCCGCAGAGAACTTCTTCTTCTCTTTGCCCTTCTTGAATACTTTGCCAAACGAGCTGGCAATCATCGTAGATTTGAGCCCAAGTTTGCTGTAGTCTTGTCCATAGATATCCTTAACGAGCATATCTACCGCTTCGTTGTCACCTGCCTCGGAGAGAGCCAACATTTCTGTGAGAACCCAAAAACATGAGACACCCAAGTTCCGTTTCACGAACAAAAAATGAAAATGCGACCAACCATCAAAGGTGGTAGCGGGTGTCAGCAACGACAACAGGCCCCACAGGTCCCTCCACCCAGACTGGTCCCACTCACTCGCTCGAACGTCCCATCTTCGTCGACTTTGATGATGGAGACCCCAGAACCAATGTTGACGAGCAGACACGGCAACTGGGGCGTCGGGTTGCCCTCGAACGTGACCGCATATTTCGGTGCGTTGGGTCCTGGTCGGTCGAGCACGGCCCCAGACGACGACGCGTGCGCGACGGATTGGATGAGCTCGTCCGAGAAGAAATACACCTCGTCGGGAATGAGGGTGATAAACTTCAGCCCCTCGATCAAGCACTCCATCTCGTCTTCCCGGAGCACCTCGACGTCCAACGTTTCGCGGAAGAGTTCGTAGAACCGATGGGCGCCGCCTCCGGTCGCCATGATCTTCACGCCCTGCCTCATTTCCTCGATCGAGACCCCATTGATGGCCGCCGACCGCTCTATCAGCTCTTGGATGAACTCGACGCAGTCATCGATGGCGTCAGTCTCGAAGCGCTCAAAGTTCAGGGAGCCGCCCGGGAAGTGCTGTACGGAAACGCGGCGGAGGATGGTCTCATGCAACAGGCCTTCGGGTAGGTCCGACAGCCCATGTCCAGTATGGTTCGTGGGGTTGTCCAACACCATGGGCGTCAGGGCGCCGTTTTGCTTAGCATGCGAAGAGCTCGGAGGACATGGCAGTGACAGGGGTCCGGCGGGCGTTGGTGATGGCGGCCTCGTCGAAATCGAGCTGTTGGAACTGTTTCCGCCGGTGGCAAGGACTGGGGGAGAGGAGGGGGGGTCGGGTGAGCGGGTAAAGTAGACGACCTTAGCGAGGGAGCCTCCGACCTGTTCCCGAGAAAGGGGATGAATGAGACAACGACACCATCGGTAAGTGGAATGGTACACACGTCGACCGCTATGTGTGACACGGGCTCTATGTAGTTCGGCAAGTAGATCCCTCGACTGTCTCTAGTCTTTTCATGCCGTCAATAGGGAGCACGGCGAATCAATAGACGGACATGGCGCGCACTTCGGGAGAAGCCTCGTCCAAAATCACGGCCCCGCGGGTCTCAACATGGATTACTTTGGCTGCGGGGAGAGGCGAGGACATGGCAAACGGCAGACGGGTTGTAGAATGATAACAAGGGGGGGACGAGGATGAAACGTAGTGAAGACCATTCGGTTACTTGTAGCTAGCGATCTATAAGTGGTGGCAAGGAACAGTGCCCAAACCCCAAGTTCCTTGCCTTGCCGCGCCAGTCATTCTCCGACTGCCGGGCCCAGCAGTGCCCCAGCATCACATCATTATCTCCGTCCGTTCTCAAAACACCATCTTGAATTTGCATCATTACGTGGCACCCAATTCCGTCGGCGTCGGTTTCGGGTTCGGTCTCGCTCAGTGCTGCTCCTGTGGGTTACACCAGTACACTCTATAGGGGCCACGTGGGTATCATCACACATCGTACCACTACCACTAGCCCCCAATAGCCGCGATCACAAGCTGACACGCTTCCTGCTTCTCCCCACGAACCCCAAGTTCTAGAGTAACACCTTCCCCTCTTGAGAACGTCATCCGGCACCGTGCGAGAATCTTTCCGCCACCCCCTGTCAATAAGCCAGACAATTGCAGCGTATGGACTGTCGTTCCCGGCGCAGGATTTTGAGAGCCACCCAGAGGTTCCATATTGAGTATTTCGACAATGGAATCGCATGCCGCTGACAGTCCGTGTAAGTGCAAAGACAAAAGGCGAAAAAGTTCGTGCCACACCTTTGATACTCTCCATGGATGAGAGTGTGAACGTTTCTGTTATCGAAGCGCCTATCCTGAGGCGGTCCCATTCCGACGAGAAATTTAAATAGCTTGGAATGATGTAGTCTCCGCCTGCAGCCAGCTCGACTTCTTCCAGTTGGTACTCGTCTTCGTAGCCTTCCGCTTCCGGCTCCCCAGTTGCAGGATCCACTTCTTTGCTGATAAACTTCAGGACGCATGAGAAAGATGCAGTCGCGTATTCATCCGGTGCCTCTCTTGTGAATGAGACGTATACGACGCCAGGTGACCTCGCCGAGGAAAGAGTAGGCACGGGAATGATGAAGTCCTCTGTCAATCCAGAGTCCACAGGAAGCTGCATAATGACGGAGACTTGCTCCAGAATAGTATCTGGCATTGTATTCGAGACATTAAACTGAGGGGCTTCGAGATCAATAACATGATGAAAGAGCGTGAGACAAACAAACCTGGAAAACGATGTGTTCGCGGAAGATATGCTTGACACACGAAACTTGGTATTCGGTCTCGGTCTCGGTAAGTTGGGCAGGCTTCGAGCTGTTGATGACAGCGCCGTAAGATGCCAGCTCTGGCACCTGTGCCAACTGTTGTGCAAAGGATGATCGAGTCTCTTCGGCAGTCTGGGGTTGTGGGGCGGCCGGTGTCGCCGTTCTCGTGACCGGAGCTACAATGGTGTCCAGTGAGCTCGGACCTAAGGAACAGTGAGGGCTGATCCGATAACGACTTCTGACAACATACGAGTAACCTCCTGCGCTGCCTGCTCTCGGCTGACTTTCGGAACTGAGGAAACATCAAATGGTCGAGAAGCAGCGTCCGCATCCCTCACGTAGGCAACAAGCTTGGACTCCAGTGCCGACAAGGAGAATACGGAATCTATTTCTCGTTGAAAATCATAGATAAAATGAGACGTCAATAGGACATACCATCCTTGACATATGTTTCAGCCAACGGGGGTTCCTCGATCACCTTGAGATACAAGGTCGCTCGATCGCGAACTTCGTCGTCCACGTCGTCTAGACAGCTTTACCAGTATCATCAACAGAAGCAACCGGCCTCACGAAAGTATGACTCACCGATTTAGTAGCACGCCAACACTCTTTTTCAGCTTCGTATCGTCAATGATGCCGAATTTGGCTAGACTGGCCACAGCCGCAGCCCGTACAGTAGCATTTTCGAGCACGACACGATTGTAAATGAACCGGATGTATTTCGAGGGTTGAGGGGCTTTGGGACCCTCAATACCTAGGAGGTGGAGAATACGAACGGAGAGCTTCGTAAACTCGCAATCTTCAATAAATTCGCAGAGGTGAGAGAGCGCTTGTTCCTTGGAATCTGTAATGTATTTGATCATATCGAATATGGCCTCGACGACGGCTCGCTTGAAATCATATCCCCCCTCGTCACGCAAGACACCGGACAAAAAGCCAAGCATGGAGGCATGTTTTGCAGGAAATTTCAGGCAGAGCGAGCGGATCGCATCCACAATGATAACTTTGAATTCATCGGAGATCTCGCTCATGAAGCCGGTGATCTGTTTCATTAAGCGGTCCACCGATGCCTCGTTGCCAGTCTAAGAAAATAAAGATAAGTGATCCACAGGAGGTACGAGTCGGGTGTACTTGCCTTCAAAAGCGTGGTGATGGCATACGTGGCAACGCTACGGTTTGGATCAGAGATGAGACCCTCAAGGTCCACATTACAAGTAACGACATTCGCAGGGTGGATCAAGGCAAGATTGGCAAGGGTGCGAGCGGCGGCGAACTTGAGCGTGGGCTTGGGGGACGAAAGGAATAATTGCAGGACTAATGAACAATCAGCTGCATACCCGTAAGCGGTCGATAGAGACTAACCAGCAATTGATTTTGTCAGTTGGGCATTCGTGACGTTCTTCATCTCACAAATGGCACGGGCAGCTTCGAAGTTGACCATGTCGCTCTTGTGACGAAGCCATTGTTCGAGAAGGTCAAGTATCTGCTTCTGAACGCTAATGGCGAAAACATCAGCCTCATAAAACCTCAGTTTAACTTTGACTCACTTCGGGTCCTCTTCAGCGACCTTCGCCGCGTAGCGAATGAGCATGGAGAGGGCCATGGGATTCTTGAGCGCGGTTCCAGAGCCAGACTTCCCACCGCCAAGCTGCTGAATCATTTTTGTTACTGCCATCCGATCCTGCCGCCGAATAAGGTAGAGCAATCCAAGCGCGTGGTACTGTGCAATGTAGCTTGTTGAGGGCATGGGCTGGTAACCGCTATTCGTTGAAGTCGAGGACCCAAACCCGAGATACGAGCCAGCCGAGCTCGAGCCGAAGAAACTCGCAGAAGACTTGGCACTGACAGCCTCTTGCGCCTCGTTCACCCAACGCTTAACGACGTCTTTTGCGAAAGGGAACAAGTGGTATGACGAGACGAGGGCAGCGGAGGAGATTGATGGTGTGCGGTCAACAATTGCGGCCTTGAAAAAGCGTTCGACACCTTGTACCATTGAAGGCTGGGTCGGTAAGCAAGATGGAGACGCAGGTGACATGAATAAAATTGGCACATACATCGATGATACGACAGAGTGCGCGAATCGCATTGGGACGATAGATGACCTCCGAATTTGGCTGCATATCTTTCATGATACTGCTTGTGACCATGATGACATCCTCTGCAGAAACTGCCAACTCTTTGATAGACAAGTAAACCATCTGACGCAAGGCACTCTGGCGGAATATCATGAACATGGACAGGGTGGATCCGAGTCATTGCAACTAGCTACGCACGTCTTTGTGTTGGAACAACTTAGTGGTTCCAAAAAACAGTGTGGTAGCCTCCTGCGACCCGAAGTTCTCGCCGATGTAGAGCAAGTACACGATGCGAGTAAGTAATGCCCTGCATTTTCTTGGGCTAATTGGAGATTCATTGAAAACACGGGCCTCCTGTATGACGGTAGTTTTGTTATTGTAGTAGGAGCTAAGGCCCTCCTCCTCTTTTTTCGAGAATGCTGCCATGGAAGATGACTTGGAACAGGAACGGAGCTGAACGCGGTCGTGGTCTTTGTGCTGAACCGTGAGTCGACCCTACGCGCTCACTCACCGCTCGGCTCTTGCCGACCCGTTGTAACGACGCCACACAAAGTCGTCGGATTCACAACACAAATTTGTATTATTTGATCAGTCCATGTATGCAAACCTGTCGTAATTGGATTTTGAAAGTACCATCTCCAATGCTATACATCAAACACCACACGGCGCCCTCTCCTACCTCGCTCGCCTTCATCAGACACCAATCATGGGACTGGAAGAAGTGGAGGATAAGAGGACAACAAGAGCGCGTGAGGACAAGGATGGTGACCCAACAAAGAAGGACGTAAGGTGCTTTGCGTAAAGAATAAATAAGGTGGATTATAACAACAGCGATGTGGCTGTGAGGACGGGCGCAAGGGAGGGGATATTTGGTTCTAGTACGTAAGGTCAAAACGTGGCTGGACTGCATCCCCCGGGTAAAATACAGAGGGGAGCACAGCATTGAAAGGGAATGGCGTCCGTGGGTGAGAAGAAAAAGAGGCAACTAGTGACTGAAGCGGGAGGGGGGAGTGGCACAGATGCAACAGCTAACAAGGGAATGAGGCCAAACCTCGGATCGAGCGGCAGCCGACAAAGGGGGTCTTCATTGTAAATGGGAGAGGGGGAGATCGAAAAGCCTTGACGTCGACTGGGAAGGCCAAAGCACATCTTGTCCTTCGAATTGTGTATCCCTATCGAGTTATGCCACCGACCAGTATCAAGACCATGGGGGACTTGGCGCAGCCCGGTTTTATCTGCAACTCCCCAACGCACTCCCCAGTTCAACCTGACTCGACGTACTCCGTACTCCAAGGAGCACAATCACATGAGAAAAATCAATTACCAAAGGTCACCATCGCGCCTGGTACCGCCAGCGCGTGTCTGACCTATGGCACCGGGTGCACCTGGTGCAGCGGCTTGCAGCTGTTGACGAGTATGGGAGCGCAGTCTAGAACACAATCATTGGTATCATAAATAATGGTAAAACAGGTTAGATCCTTACTGTCGGTCACTGGTTCGTGGCTCGCCATCATCCTCCTGGACAACCTTACGTCTGCCACCCGCTGCTTTAGAACTGGCACTCGCCACCTCATCCTGGGCGCTGCGCTGGACGCTCCAGTCAAACACGTAGTCGTACTGGAAACCTTCGCGAGTGAAAAGATCACGGAACAGCTTGCGTAAATAGGAGTAGTCGGGCTTGTCATCAAACCGCAGGGCACGAGTATAGTTCAGGAAGATACCGAACTCGTTGGGGAAACCGCGGCAGAGAAGGTCGGTGGGGGTCGTCATCTTCTTTTCCATGATACGATCATACTTCTGCTTCTTCGTGGCCGCCTTGAGCCCTTGCCATGGCAAGGCACCACGAAGGAAATACATGAGGACATAGGCAAGTGACTCCAAATCATCACGCCGAGCCTGCTCCACTCCAAGATGAGTGTTGATGGACGTATAGCGGGCAGTTCCGGTCAGATTCTTGTTCTCGCGATAGGGAATATGGAGATGGGTCTTGGGATCCCTGTACTTCTTCGCAAGACCAAAGTCAATGACATTAACTTGGTTGCCTCGTTTTCCGATACCCATGAGGAAGTTGTCGGGTTTGATGTCACGATGGATAAAGTTACGGGAATGGATGTACTCGATGCGGGAGATCTGACACATACATGAGCAGATAAAGAGTGATGAGCAAAAGCTCACGTACCAGTTGATCTGCGAGAAGAAGGACGGTCTTGAGGGAGAACTTCCGATTGCAGAAGTTAAACAAATCTTCGAGGGAAGGACCCAAGAGATCGATGACCATCGCGTTATAGTCGCATTCGGTACCGAACCAGCGCACAAAGGGGACGCCAACACCACCGGCGAGTGTCTTGTAAACTTTGGATTCATACTCAAGCTGAGGATGCTTGGCCTTCACGGACTCTAACTTAATGGCCACTTCCTCGCCCGATATAATGTTGATGCCGAGATAGATATCACCTGCTCGCAGTCACAAACGTGCGTCGGAACAAGGTTACCTTTTACTACTTACCAAAGGAGCCAGATCCAATCTTTTTCCCAAGGCGATATTTGCCTCCAACACGGAGGTCCAGTCTGTGAGACGATGAATCGGCCATGAACGATAGGAGGGATGACTAGACAGGATAGAATTTATGAGTATTTCTTATAGAAAGTAGACAAAAGGAAACGATCAATGAAGGGAGGCCGCCTGCTGTCGTGGCGATGCAAGTAAGCGCGCAACGACGTCTTCGAAGAGCGTCGCCGCAAACTGGGACAGGTCGCGATTTAGTGAACCGAGGTGGAAAGACCACCCAACAATGTTTGTAGTTGGACAAAAGGACACCTGGCGAACAAGAGCGGGAAAGGTGCTCCGAAATGGGAACCGGCAGAGCTATGCTCTTGGGCAATGACGACAATTTTCTGGAGAAAAGATGGATAAAAGATGGAAGATATGTACTCACGGGTGCAGAAAATGCTTGGAAGTTGTGAAAAGGGGGCTGAGAGAGACACTGGGAGGGAAGTTGGAGACAGATGGAAGAGGTATGAGGGTGAAGGGGCGTGGGAAAATAGGGGGATGGCGCAGGTTCCCTTTTATAATTCCGACAACGTGTGGCACGTCAACAGACGCCCGTAAGAGTCAACTCACTGCCGCACCACGTCAACCACAAATCCTCTGCACAAATCTCCTTATGGCTCGATCCACCCAACCGGACAAGCACGCACACTTGTGCTTTTTCTGTACGGACAGCACGATCTGCGGCTCGGGCCGGGCAGAATCGGTCAACCTCCCGTGAAAGGTTTTGTGCAGGATTTGGTCGCCGATCCAGTGTGCAGCGAGCCACAATTCTCTTTGTCTTGTATAATAGATGACGATAATTGTTATTGATTGTCCTTGTCTGCCGGCTAAGCCGTGTGTCAGTCTGCTTTTGTCGAGTTGAGTTGACAAGGTGAACGCCCCTGGGCATGCATGCAACCTGCTGGTGGTCCACCTGGCCATTCAATTTGTAAATCTGGTGTATCCATCACCTGCATCACCGCCCGTCTCCCAGGTTGATCCACTTTGATTGTGGTTTTTCCGACTCGATTTGCTCGAGTACACGTAAAGGAAATAGGAAATATACGTCATCGACCAGCACACCTCTTTCCGTCACATCCGCCGCCGCGTGCATATAAGCGATGGAAGGCACTCTCGCTGCTCATCTCCAAACCATGGAGCACACTGACCGGCATCCCATCGTTTCCTTCATCTCGGCCCTCTTTTGGGTTGTCTGTGGGTCCCCGTCGACATTATAGAATGTCTTGAGAACGCTGACAGAGCAGACAGTGTACTTGCTGTCTTGGGTCAAGACCCTGGCGGCATTGGTCACCATCAGTGTTCCACATCTCGTCTACTCTTTACTATCCTACTCAATGACGCTCACAGTTCGTCTAGTCTAAATGTTGTGCCGTCTTGGATTGGCGCTCATACCTTACCCATTGCAGCTCAACTTTTGGTCGTTTGCCATGTTGTTCTGCTTTGGGCTGTCGCACTCAACTATTGGATTCGGTTCCGATACCTCAATACATATGCTCAGCTGAAAGAACCCCCATTGTTGAAACCTGACGCTCAAGAGCTCCACCCCGATGTCAACACTACAGAGACGCCTCCCGCATTTCACACCTACCTCGATGAGTTTCTGCAGGCTGTACGGATTTTTGGTTTCTTAGAGAAGCCCGTACGTGACCTCAACTACTCAACTTCATACTTGGTCTTATGGGCTCCACAGGTTTTTCATGAATTAGCCAGGTATTTACAAACCCGAAGATTGATCGCAGGAGACACGTTATCACTAGACGAAGACCGGAGCTTCTATTGTGTTATCGATGGCATGGTCCAAGTGTACGCACCCTCAGGTAAACCGACCGAATCTCGAAGCGGTTCTTGGGATAATGAAGACATGAACGGTTATGGACTCATGAACGAGGTTGGCAGCGGCGGAACGCTCTCGAGTTTGTTCACTATCCTCAGTTTATTCACTGAAGACGTGGAAACAAGCTGGCAGGGCTGTGGTGTTAGCCATGGTGACGAGGATGCCCAGATCTCAATTCGCTAAAGGTGCCTTATCCGGGCGAAGCAAGCGTGCCAATTCGGATGTCTCGCAGATGGACCTGGATGGACATGCGCAGTACACCCAAGCAGAGAGAAAGCGGTCACCTTCTGTTTCCTCGAGCACTCTACCATTCATCCTAGAGAACTGAACTCTCGTACTCCGTTTACTTCTCGCAATGCGGAACGTCCAACACCCACAGCACTGAATCCCAGAAGCCAACGCAGAACGTCTAATCACCTCACACAGATCCATCATGGCACAGTGGCTCGTGCGACTGAGGACACAACCCTGGCGGTGATTCCTGCTGAAGCTTTTCGTCGATTGACCAAGAAATTCCCTAATGCCAGCGCACACATTGTTCAAGGTACGCCAAGTCCACCTATCATTAGAGATTGCGCCTTAGCGCGTCGGTTTCAAGTCATTATGACCCGATTCTCCAGGGTCACATTCAATGCTGCTCACAAGTACTTGGGCTTAACAACTGAAGTTCTTCGGACTGAGAAAGCTATCAACGACATCGCTTGTCACCCACTTCCTCCTATCTTTTATGAAGGAGGCGGAATGCAGCAACTACGACAACGATTCGATGGGGTTGGGGGCCCAGACTTCTCGTCATCACAACCTGAGCTGGGTGGTGACTATTACAAGGCTTCACCGACGCCAGTCTCACCAAAACCTTCAACACAGTCACGGTTGTCGTCGAAGGAGGCGTCTGCGATCAGCCCCGTGAAGTTACCTGGCAGCGTAGAATTTCCTTCACGCAGTTCACGTTCAACACGACATCTTGTGCAGGCTGGGGATTTACATAGCTCAACCACGTTTGGAGAGGGATACAGGCCTCTGGGAAGAAGCTTTAGTATTTTGAATACTCCTCGTCCTCCTCGTCGCGAGTTGTATGAAACCCCGGAGTTCCTTCATTTTGATGGGGTCGACTTCGACCTCCGGCAGGAGGTGATGAACTGTATAGCGGTCTCCATTGGCTTGTCACAACCCCCAATGAGCGACGATCCTTCTGTCGAGGCCTCACCTTCCTTTTCTGCAATGGACAGTGGTCGATCGCGGCCAGGTGGTAGCATTTTGGAGTCACCGTTCGGGACCCTGTCATTGCTCGATATAGGAGATGACTCTTCCAGTGCAACTGGTGGATCCTCCTCTGTCACAGCGAGTGGATCCATGAATGGACTGGACAACGAAGTAGAAATTTTGTTCTTCTCATCAGGATCTTACTTGGCGAAAGCTGGAGAGCGGGATATAGGTGCGTAATAAGTCCGATGGATTGCAGACTAGAACCAAAGATCGTATCAGGGCTTTTTTTTGTCATCGAAGGGTTCTTAGACATCGTCCTTCCCACTGAAAGGCGATCCCATCCAGAACATGAATCAAGACCAAGGCCTCCTTCGTCGTCACTGGACTCCCTATACGACGTCGAGACAACATCTAGTGGGGATAGTAATATCTCCGGCGTTGGTAGCCCCAAGGAATCAACCAAGCCACACGCACCAAGTGCATCTCGACCAAGTTCATCGACGAAAGATCGGCGACCTCTATTCACAGTAAAACCTGGAGGCATCGCTGGATATCTAGGTAAGCCACTTTATTGGAACCATAGAAATCCGGTTTACGGTCTATTGCTGTAGCATCCTTGTCTAATGCTGCATCCTATGTCGATATTGTGGCCAAGACTGATACATACGTTGGCTTTTTACCCCATCATGCCCTTCAGAGGTTGCTTGAGAAGAGGCCCATTGTCCTGCTGACTTTAGCTAAACGACTCATCTCGCTTTTGTCACCTCTCGGTCGGTATTCATACCTTTCAATAACAACTTTTCAACTCAACTCCGCAATCATTAGTCTTACAGATTGACGCGTCGCTAGACTGGATGCACGTTAATGCTGGACAGGTTCTTTGGCGTACTGGTGATGTCAGCGATAGTTTTTATATCGTCATCAATGGTCGATTACGTGCCATCACGGAAGACCGGGGAGTAGTCAAGATTGTTGCAGAATACGGTCAAGACGATACTGCTGGCGAAATCGATGTCATCACGAGCACTCCTCGGCGCAACACTGTGCATGCTATTCGGGATACAGAGCTCATACGTATGCCGCAAACTCTCTTCAACGCTATATCTTCCCGGTGGGTTTCCACCTAATTCAAACCGAGCTATTTTTCATCACGCACATTAGAAACCCGCAGACCACGGCCTTGTAAGTAAAGATACGTTTCCTGACTAAACCCTCTACATATCAAACTTTAGGTTATTGCGAATGATCGCTTCGAGAGTCCGAAGCGAAATTGATTCTTCTCCGAGGGCGCGATCGCGGAACATGGGAACAGAGTTTCGGCGTAATAATGACAATCTGAAGACGGTTGCCCTGCTTCCTGTATCCCGTAACGTTCCTATTGAAGGCGTTGCCCGAAAACTTCACACGGCATTAGAGGGAATTGGTGCACCGACTTCATACCTCAATCAAGTATCTGTCTCCAACGCCCTCGGGAGACATGCCTTCACTAGAATGGGAAAGCTGAAAACGGCGGCATGGTTAGCAGATCAAGAGCAACGATACAAAATTGTTCTCTACGTCGCCGACTCTTCCGTTGGTAGCTCCTGGACACAGACTTGCATTCGCCAGGCGGATTATGTGCTTGTCGTCGGTTTGGGCGACGATTCATCCACGGGGGAGTACGAGCGTCTTCTGCTCTCCATGAAGACAACGGCTCGGAAGGAACTTGTACTCCTACATCCGGAGCGTTCCGTCCTTCCAGGTTCGACGAGAGAATGGTTGAAGGTGCGAGACACGCGCCTGCGGCATCTCTTGCGTATGACTTATATGACTACAGAGTCGTCCATGGGTTCATCAACACATTCACATGGAACTGCCTGTCTGTCCGTCTTACCGAAAAAATCATACACGTAGCTTACAGAAACCTTCAGGAGCTCAGGGCTTCCATGCCGAAACCTGCTGCGACGGCCCCGCAAAATCCCGCCGCGGTTGCAGCCCTGAAGAATTTTAGAGACAGGGTGCAAAGTAGAATAAAGAAGTATCGTGGAAGTGCGCCAGATGTTCGTGCACAGCGATTACCCCGTACGGATGACTTCGCGCGACTTGCACGGAGGATCTGCGGTATTTCCATCGGGCTAGTTCTAGGGGGTGGCGGTGCCAGGGGTATATCGCATCTCGTAAGTCTCTCCTTTGCCCATGACAGGGCACACATTTAATTCAACCAGGGAGTTCTGCGCGCGTTGGAAGACAATGGCGTACCTATCGACCATATTGGAGGTAAAGCCCATCTGACTCAGCCCCATATATTGCGACTTCAACCATTTTTAAGGTACCAGTATCGGCGGCCTCATCGGCGGTCTATACGCGAAGGAGGTCGACATCATATCTAGTTCTGCTCGGGCAATCAGTTTAGTGGGAGAATGGGTAATATATGGCGAATGCTGTCAGATGTCACATATCCTCTCGTAGCTTACACAACAGTATGCTGGCTCCTCATTTTTCATGGGGGAATGATCTCTAACGTACACTTTTATAGGGGCATGAATTCAACCGGTCTCTTTACAAAGCGTTCTACGATTTGCATATTGAAGACATGTGGCTCCCTTTCTTCTGCAATACAGCGAACATCACCACGTCTCGGATGGAGATACATGAGACTGGCTATGCTTGGAGGTTCATTCGTAGGTCGCGTAGGTTCACTTCGTTTGTCTTGGATAATAGCCCCTCGTAGGTGCTTCGATGTCACTTGTGGGCCTAGTTCCTCCTCTCTGTGACAATGGGAACATGCTCGTGGATGGAGGGTACTGTAAGTAGTCTGTGATCGAGATCTTGGTCTGAGAACTCACGCCTTCCATAGTGGACAATTTGCCAGTGAGTAATATCGTCATCCCGGTCATATCAGGATTGACCCCAGGTGAAACAGGTATCTACGATGTTCGATATGGGAGCGAGTGCAGTAATAGCGTCCGATGTGGGCTCGGTGAGCTACTACGAACACATCTATGTATGACCAATCCTCATGCTCTTCCTAAGCTTGACGATAATTCCCCTCGAAACTTCGGAGATACAATTTCCGGCTGGTGGCTGATGATCATGCGATGGAACCCATTTTCGAATGCAAGGACAATCCCTGCGATTACAGAAATACAGAGCCGCCTTGCTTAGTATGCCCCTCTCGACGAATCTGTCAGCGTAGCTAACTGGTTCGCACAGCGTTTCAAGCGTGCAAACGTTAGAAGAGGCCAAAGTCACACGTGGTTGCCTTTACATTGCAATGCCAGTGCAGGAGGTGAGTGAATCGTCGTTTTCAGGGGCAGACAGGTCGTCAAACTCGTAAACGACAGTATGGAACACTGCAATGGGGCAAGTTCGAGGAAATACAAGAAAAGGGATACCAGGCTGCTACAAAGATATTGGAAGAGTGGGAAGAAGAAGGAAAGCTTCCTTTAGGAATCATTGAAGGAAAAGATGCGAACGGAAAGAGGAAGAAAGGGCGGAGTGCAAGGAGGAACACAATATAGTCAGACGTGTGCGTGACATAAATGACATTTGTCATAATGAACAACCTGGCTGGGCCCGGGCCGGAGAAGCGTCCAGACATGACCACTTCCACTTCCCCCAGTTCTGATCAACGCCGACCTGCCAAAGAAACCGTCGATGTCTCCGTACTCAGAGAAATAGCGAGGAGCTCTCTCGTACATGCGCTTAATTCCGTGAGCGGCTTCCCGTCTCTTTTGTAGCGACGTGCGGCCCTTACAATTTCCAAGGTCAACGGCGCAAAGACACTCGTGCTAGACCCATCCCTAGCTGGACCACTTAGCTTGGTCACAGAAGTATCTCTGCTCCAAGTATACACCAGTTATGTTCCCATTTTTCGGAATGCTTATGACAGAACTTAGCAACATGGCGTCGATAAGATGTTCTGGTTGGAATCTGGTCCGCTCTCCGCAGTAACGACAAATATCGTGTATCTGTGTCGCCCGCGGATAAAATGGGTGAAGATAATCGCAGGTATCCAAATATCTCGCTACGCCTTGACTGCTTTTATATGCGGAAGGTAGACCAGATCAAACGACACGGCACAGAATCGCAGAAGCACACCTACACCCTCCTCCTCGTGCCCAGGACCTCGACCCTTATCACTCGAGTGCTGGAGGAAGAGGGGGTCCTAGGGGATATCACTATTTCTTCTTACAGTCTCCAATTTATTCCAATCGCGGACGACGTCGTTTCGCTCGAGAATAGCGAGGCCTTCAAGGAAATATGGGTGGTGGGCTGGACCTTCCTGCTACGACATTACTCATACGATCGTCGGGATTCAGGACGGTGACGAGACTGCTATATATGACTCCGCACAGGCGTTGCATACCCTTCAGAAGTTGTTTGGGCTATTTCCTCGGATCATTGGGAAGGGCGACCACGCTGGGGTAAGTTCATAGACCTTACGACATAGGATAGTGACTCATCATTCGCAGCGACTAGCAGATCTACTCGCACGCCAAGCTACCCAGCGTGCGAACGTTGACCGGGAGAGTTTGCTTGACGTCTCCGACACCTTCGACTCACTTATCGTTATTGATCGACGCGTCGATATGATCACACCTTTGCTGACCCAATTGACATACGAGGGACTTATCGACGAAGTTATCCACATCAGAAATTGTAAGCGTACAGCGCTTTGACCCCCGACCTGATTCTGACTTGGATTCTTGCTCTTAGCCCACATCGAGGTTCCAGCGTCGCTCCTCAACGTGCCATCAAGCGCCAACCCAACCGCAGCTGGATTGGGCTCTAGTTCTGCCGCCCCAGCGCCGGCTCTTGTCCAGGAAAAGAAAAGGAAGCACCATCTTACGGCCTCGACGGACCCTATTTTTGCCGAACTACGAGATCTCAACTTCGCGTCTGTCGGGAGGCGACTGAACAAGGCGGCGCGTCGTCTAGACGACGACTACAGAGTTCGTATGTTCACGTTGGGACTGGCCATCGAATGCTGAATCGTTGCTCAGGCGCGTCATCAAGCATCTGTGTCACAATTGCGCGATTTTGTAGGGAAATTGGGTGGTCTCCAAGCTGAACACCGAGCATTGCAACTTCGTGAGTTCCATGATGATATTTCCTTTGTTACTGATGATGGAACACTACTCACTTAGACACCGAGTTGTCGGAAATGATTATGCCTGTTACGCGATCAGAGATTTTCAACAAGTCGCTGGAAATTCAACAAAGTCAGCAGAGAGCGATTGCACCTTGGAGTATCTGACTCATATATCATCTAGACTTGCTAGCGTCCTACGACGTGCCTGGACAGATATCGGCTGTGGAAGATCTTATTGCCCAGGGAGCGGAGATGCAACTTGTGATTCGTCTTCTTTGCCTTGCCAGTATTACAGGGGGCGGCATCAAAGGCAAGACACTGGAGAACATCAAAAAGGAGGTCCTGCAGGTTCGTTTCTTCCCGTCTTGCGATCATGACACTCTGATGGCAGCTCAGGCCTACGGGTATAGCTATCTTCCCTTACTGCTTTCCTTGGCCGCTCCGCCCCTGGCTATCCTGCTCCCAAATCCCTTACCATCGACGGCTACTATTGCTATTTCCAGTGCGAAGTACCCATACACGTCACTGCGGAAGTCGTTACGTTTATTGATCGATGGCAATGAATCACTCGACGAATTGGAGAACGATATAAGCTACGTGTATTCTGGATATGCGCCCATCAGTATTCGTCTCGTCCAATGCGTAGCCCAAAAAGGCGGCGTTCTCAGTAATCCGGCCAAAAACAAAGAGGGAGCAACGGAGGAGGACGGGAAAAAGGGCAAGTCGACGTCTTTAGGCCCAACGCAGGCACATCCTATCGTCGGTTTTAAGGGATTTGAAGATGCCATTGAGAGCATTGCTGGCAGACCTTTGACATCACGCAGAAGGGAGCGGAGTTGACGAACGGAGCCGGTACGAACTTGCGTAAGTGGCTAAACCGATCACGGGGAACTTCCTGTCGCTTATACGGCCTTTCTTATCTAGTGTCTGCCTCGGGGGAACGGACAACAACCACCGTGGTGTTTTTCCTCGGCGGTTGCACGTATACAGAGATCGCTGCTCTTCGGTGGGCGGGGTGTCAAACACGAGGTGAGTCGGACATTTATTGGACGTTTGTAGGTCCTTGTCTTAGTCTCTCTGTCAGGCCGGAAGTTTCTGATTGCGACGACCGGCATGGTGAGCGGAGGCAGCATCATCGAGAGCATTGCCGGGGTTGGGCGTGCAGCCACCAATTCAAAAGAGGCTAACCTGTGACGTACAAAGATACGGCCTATGGCCAATGCAATGCAATGCGTGGCGGGCGTGGGATTAAATTGGGTCGCATTTGCGTTGTTTGGCCAACAAGGGCCAGGTCGGTCAATGATGCTGAACTTATGGTGAAATGCAGAATAATACATTGATTACATCTCATTCGATCGCAACCGCTCGGGCCCCGAATATGTACCAACACGCCTGCCAAAACGTTGGGAGGCACACGCGAGCGCTGGTTGGTTGGCCTTGTGGAAGAGTGCTTAGCTGATGTGGCGGAGAGCTGCGCTGCCGATAGTAGAGTCGTCAAAAGGGAGTCAAATGGGGGTGACAGAGGGTCTTTTCAACGCGCGGAGATCTCGATCGACGTTTGAGAGATTTGACCTGACAGGTTGAGCGAGCGAGAAGTATAAAGAAGTTGGGAATTTAATGCCCCCTTTCTGCTCTCCCCCCTAATCTCTCCTCTCCCTTCCCTTCCCTTGTCCCCCATCCTCTCCGGTGAGCGAGCCGTCTTCCTCTCGCCTCCTAATTTTTTTCCTAATTCCAGCTGTCGATCTTTGTCTGCTCTCTGTCGCGCGTCAACCGCGTGGTTCATTTTGGTTGACTAGACGTAACTGCCCCACGACCTGTCGATGCCCAAAGAAAAGAAGGCATCAAGCGAAAAGCCAGAGAGGAAAAGTGCGCTTTCGTGCCTGACGAACGTATTGATAGTCAGCTCACATGTCCGACAGCGCGGTCCTCGGGTGGCGGAGGGCGCAAGAAGCTTACCGCGTACAATAAGTTCATGCAAACGGAAATGGCACGTCTGAAGGAGGACGAACCGGACATGCCCCACCAGGCTAGGTGAGCCGAATACTCTCGGTGACATCCAAAGTTGCCTGAATGATATCCTCAGGTTCAAGCTCGCAACGGCTAATTGGAAGGGCTCCAGGGATAATCCAAAGGCGACAGTGTCTTGATTGACTCGAAGTTATTTCTTGCCGTTATGCGTCATACGCTACCTGCCACCTGTTGTGGTCGATAGGGACGCCATGTTATCTCTCACCTGCCCCAGTAGTAATTTTCTTCAAATAGAGGGCTCCCTCCCTCGGGGCACACAGTTCTTATACGAAGACCGGATTCTAATCTGCATCTGCACCTTGGTTTCTTACGTGATTACTTGTCCCAGGCGTTTTCGTGTAATACATTTTTTGCTTGCTGTGTTGCCTTGCCGCGTACCGATCGGAGTCCGACAGACCGACAGGATGTTGCCGCGAGGCAGACAAGGAGGCCTGGCCCAGAGCATGGTAAAGGTGCCCGTCAACGAGGATGAAGGGAAGCAGGTGACCGAATATAATTGCGAAGGAAACGTGTTTTGCACGCTGTACAAAAGTGAAGAGGTGTGGGTGGGTGAACGAGTGAAGTCGCCGGAATAGGCAAGTCGGACATGTATGCTGTCATGTCTCTCTCGTCTCGACGGTCTCTCCCTCTCCCTTCCCTCTCCCTCCCCTCTTCAGCTCACCTCGCTCGCCCGGGTGTGTCCCCTCCCGCTTTTCACGTTCACCTGGAGCCCCGACCCAGCCCCGAGTGGACATGCTCGATCTCTAAACATCTGACTCTTGTTCTTCGCTATCACTCTCGTCTCCCGGCCTCCTTACCCCATCCATTGTATCTTAATCTATCAACTGCTCTCGTATGCCTTGGGCCACGAGCCCCCGGTGCGACATCGATAACGGCGACTCCCCACCTCCTTCACTTACATAAAGCCTCCATCCTCAAATTGTAACCCAGACCCCATTCGTCTCCCAATACAATGAACCCCACAGAGTGGGAACCCAACGACCTGTTTCCTCATTGTATCTCATCATCCTCAAGTCTAAGTTTCACCGTGTCCCCGAATTCCCTGCGCACCACGACAGAGCAACCATCCCACCCCGAGCAAAAGGGGAAGGGTCGCTCTGCCCCCGTCGAGATCCCTTCCAGTGGGACCGAGGACACGCAACACGACCTATTCGCAATGTCATTTGATTCGAACAACTCTCCCGGGACATCGCATCCTGGGCCATCCTCCCCTCCTGTTATCCGGAACGACCTTACAGCTACACTTCAGAGACTATCTTCTCAGCATGATCTTGATGACATTTCTTACGATACTGATCTGCCTTACATTGACAAAGGGAAATCGAAGGACACTCCCCCCATTCTTCCACCCCTCACTTTCCCCCCAATAATGTTTGACATCTGCCCATCTCCTAGCCTTCTCTCTGAACCTGGCCCCTCTTCCTATGGTTCACTGCTCCCTCAACACACCGAACACGGGTCTCTCCCCTACACTCCGCCCATCCTTCGAAATTTCACTGCACGTGGCATAAATCCCATACCTGCTCATCTGTCGCCACGACGACGGTCTTTCTCTCATCCGCCTCCTCGGCATACCGAACACCTCACCTCATCTTCCGTGCGTACAAGAGTGAATATCGAGTCATCGAGGAGCCCCAATGATCGCCCTTACCAGCATTCCTCCTCGGACAGACGCCAAACACGATCCATGCCAAGCTCTCCTAGCATTAGGGTGCAAGTCCCTATCGATCTCGATGCCATGGATGCCGGGGGTTGCTTAGCGCCGTGGAAGCGGGACTTCAAGTCTCGCTCAAGGGAGAAGTCCAGACCGGGTTCATATTCCTGTCTTGTTCTGGACCGTGTCGGTGGGAGTCCAACTACTGTGCTGCCGGACGACTATCCGATCTATTTTGCGACACGACCTGTCGCTGAGGATCGTACTCGTACTCGGAGAGCAAATAGCCGGTCTTACTCGGATCCGTTCCCATTACCTCATCCATTCGATGTGGTGTCACTCAACACAACGGATGCATTCGTGCCTATACCTGTCACCCGTCCTCCTAACCTATTCGATGGCATGCTACCACGGGAGCTTCGGTTGCGCATATTCGGCCTCATCGTGGAAATTTACGATGAGGACCATGCCCGCAGGGTTTCTGAAGGCAGATGGACGGCGAACAAAGCCTCGAAGCATAAGTGGGTGGGTCGTGATCAAGGGGTGTTGGAACTAGTGCGGCTGAGAAGGGTGAGCACGCGATACATCCCCATGTGATATTCACAGCCAACGCGTCCTGCGAACAGGTTTGCAAAGCGTGGTCAACTCTTATTTTTGATGGACAACTATGGAGTGACTTGGATCTTCGCGCCTTTCCAAAGATGCCTGCACCCCAGTTGCTACGCATCGTGGGATCCGCTGGATCATTTATCATCACCTTAAATCTCTCGGGCCACCGAAGTCTACTTCCGTCCACTTTGGAAGGCTTGACAGACTGTCTTTCCATAGTACATTGTATGACGGCGCCCACCCCTCGTAATCAACTCACCTATCTGAACATGTCCGGGTGTTCAATAATTACGACGACGTCTCTCCACTATCTCTTGACGCAAACCCCATTTCTGGAAATCTCCTCTTTGAAGGGGATGCCAGCCGTCACCAACGAGACTTGCGAAATCCTTTCCCAACATTGTCCACGGCTTGTGTCGTTGGATCTAAGTCGATGCAAGAATCTCACTGGAGCCGGCATCCGATCCTTTGCATCTTCTGCTGTCACGAGTACAAGGCTACTTCCTTTAATCGAGTTGCGTTTATCGGGATTGAAGGGCATCACCGACAGCACAATGTCTGCCTTGGGGAAAGCCGCACCTTGTCTCGAAGTTTTGGATTTAAGCTACTGCAGGACCTTCATAATTCATCCCTAGACGCATTCGTAGCGTGTACAGAAGACTTCACCTTGGACTCAATCTCTCTTACAGCACGACAAGCCGGTCGTAACACCAGGGATGGCAGACGCTACCGAAGGCGGATCACTCGTCTCCGACATTTGTCGCTCTCATACTGTACCCTCCTCACCGACATAGCTTGTTCCCACCTGACATATGCTACACCACAGCTGGAGTTGTTAGAGCTCGGAGGGATTGGAGGAGAGCTCAAGGATGATGGTCTCATCCGACTACTTGAAATGCTACCCAACCTTCGGAAGCTGGATCTGGAAGACGCAGTCGACATAACGGACAATGTGCTTCGTGCCATTACCCCATATCCATCCTCCGATGATATCAGGCGGGACCATCGCGTACCTGGCCATGCCCTAGAGCATCTCATTGTTTCTTACGCTGTTCAACTCAGCGACGACGCATTCCTCGCATTAATACGAAACTGTACGCGTCTGCGTGTTCTGGAGGCCGACAGTACGCGGATGTCGGGTGCCACTGTGAAGGAATTTGTGAAGCAGGCACGCGAAGGGAATACACGGGACGCGACCATGGTCGCGATTGATTGCCGCTCGGTGAACGAAGGCGTCGTCAAAGAACTTGCCAACTCAATACGCCCTCGGCTTGGTTGGAGAGCGTATGAAGCACGCAAGCTGGCTAAGCTGGCGTACCTTGATGGACGCGACGAAGAGGCCCTCGGTGCTGGCCAGGATGAATGCGACCCGGAGCGCGTCGTTCTCAAGACGTTCGCTTCGTGGCAGACTGTGGATGCGGTTGCTGCTGCTCGCAGCAAGCGCCGCAAGGGTTGGCGACGTCGTGATGCCAATACCTCGGGGAGTTCCACAATCGGAGATGCGCTCCCGCAACGGTCGAGGTGGTGGTCCCCAGGGGGAAGACGTTCGTTTGGAGTGAATTCGCCGAGCCTTTTAGAAACAAATAGTGAACGTGAAGGATGTACAATCATGTAATACTTGTATCTTTTTAACGACCATTGTGACTGCGTGGAGTGGTACGTGTACGTGGCGGTTGCGCTATCGACCCGGACGCGATTGTAAGAACCACTCCCCTACCATCAATGACGCACTCCTATGTCCTGGAAACTTGTCTCGGTAATGTCAACCTGTGGGCTCGGCTTCAGAACAATGAGGACCTCTCCTAGCTGCGTGCCAGGTTTTGGCAGGTTAATTTGATACCGCGGACGAACGGTGAACTGGTGGAGTAACCAACAGAGTGAGATCACAGTCGGGAGAAGCGAAATTGACGAAGGCCGCTTCGTCCTCGATTTTAGTTTGGATATTTCCAAGGGTTCGATACTTTTCTACGTCCGGGTATACGACTATGCTAGCAACGAGTACTGCGAGGATACGAGGAAAAATCGGGACCGTGTTGCACATTCGGTCCTCATAGCGGGACAACGCCCGGCATCAGTGAGGCTTCTCGCCCCCTCGTCGTTCATTATTTAACACCTCTTGTTTGAGAGGGAAACCCTTTTTTGATCAGTTATGCCGTACGCCGACGCCTCTTTCTTTGGTGCCTCGGAATGGCACCGCCCTTTATCCATCCATCCATACAGTTATCGATGCAGACGGCGGCACTTGTAACCACGTTGCCTTCCTCTCGTCATCACGTATACTGTACCAAACTTTTCAATATATATGTTGCTTCGCCAGAGCAAGGTCGATGGAGGAATCTGAAGAAGGCTGCGTCATCACCGATTGTAACGATGAATCTTTGGACTGAGGATGTGATATTCGAGCGTGAGTTTGTTGCTGTGCTTGGTGTATGCATTTATTATCAGGGCTTTCAGTGTAACAGTACACATCCAGCACAGTATAGAACCTTTCAAATACAAGGCCAGCATCCCACCTTGACTCCTTCACACTTGCCGAGTGTTCATCTGTATCTGATGGTGAGCATGAAGGAGTCACTGGCAAGATAGATTGCTGGCCTTATATTTGACTTGTTGGCACAGTTGATGCATTGATGCTCCAGTGCAGGGTCGCGCTAAACTGGTTCCCATGCAACGGCGGTCCTCGGGTCCAAGAAAGAAAGTACTGTGGATACCGCCTACAAAGTCAGGTGTCCTCGCAATCGCAGCTAGTCCGGAGCCGGCGTACTCATCGGTCACTGTCGACTTTCAGTCGAGGAAAATAGTGAGCACGAAGGGACGCCAATCGAGAAGGTCGGTGAAGGAACCACGAAACAAGTTGTGTTCGATTCGTTCGTCATCGCCTCATCTCCGACGGCTTTCTCCACATCTTTCAAGCTACAAACTTTCCTTCCCGGTAAATCACCACCTGCCTGGATATCTCGCGACATCCCCGGTAGACTGGTCTAAACCTATTCTATAGAAATTTCGCGGTATACTACATTGGTCATTACAGTCGTCATTTGTTTTTTTCTGTGGGAAATAAAGCATTTGAGTGCATACAAACAGTGTCGTATTAATGCACTTGCACGATAACGCTACATGCATCTGATTATGGACCGCTATTATCACCCTGGTAATAAACCTAAGTGCTTGTTTCTGACGGCGAGAAGTGCTGCCAGGGCTCCCTATTCAATGTACCAATCACGGGGCTGCCCTTTTCTTGGATCGCTTCTTCGTCTTCCTCACCTTATCGTAGTTCTCTCCGCCCGAAGGTGTGTTGGGTCCACTCGAGGCCTCAGCGCTGACTCCCTCTATGTGAATTCTCCGGACCTTCGCACCCGATTGCGACGCGCTTGGTTTAGAACCAGTCTCGGGGACGTTCCCGAGGGCGAGTGTCTGGACCGTCGCCGTAGCCTGCGGGAAAGGAAAGTTGGGGTGAGATGGACAAACGTGGGCGAGCGGAAGCTGTAACAAACCCGCAAAAGGATCGACAGGAGGCCGCCTTCGCTTCCCGGCGGTGCCTCGAGTGAGAATCGTCCGGGCAAGTGGAACCGCTGCTTTCGCCTTTGCCTTACCCTTGCCCTTGCCAGCGGCGGCCTCGAACTCGGTCACCTGATGCGGTGAAGCGCCCTCTTCGGACGGTAGTCTGTCCGCGACGTCGGGTTCTTGCTCATCGAAGACCTCCAGGACCTCCTCCTCACCGCCCTCGCCCGCCTGCTGCCCATCCTCTTCCTGCAGCGCTTTGTGGTATTTCTCGCGCTCGAGCATCTTTGCCGTCATTTTTGCCGGCACGACGCTGGCACCGTGGGCGGCGGCGCTGCTACTGCTGCCGCCGTTGTGGTTGTCACCGTCGTCGAAGCGTATGTGGGAGGCGGCGGAGGGGCCGGGGACGCTGGTCGTCGGTGTGTGTCTTTTGCTTGGGCGATGGCGTGCTTGATGAAGCGGGTCGCGGCGGCTTTGTCGACGGCGAACTGGCCTGTCCGGTCGATCGTTAGCAAATAGATGATGCAGGATGTGGGATGCGCGGGGCACGCGCATAATACAGACGTTTGGCAGGATCCTGGGCATCCTTGAGTTTATCGAAGTATTGTCGCACTCTGTCCTACAATATGACATTTGTAGCTTTCTACACACGGCAAAAATGACGATGAACGCACGAGCTCTGCGATCACCGGATGCGTTTTGGGGTCCAAACCCCTTGTTTTTAGTAGACTACGGGCCATGACTGTCGGTGGAACCGCGTAAAAGAGAGATGGAGAAATTATCATGACGGACCGAAGACGAGATCGTACACAAGGTAAGGGACGACGACCTGCAGCTTTGCTTGTTGGATCGTGTCGAGACCGAGGACTAGCTCCGGGAGAGATTGGGACAACAGCGCGGTTAGGCTGGTCTCGAGGTCGTCGAGCGAGCTTGTGAGTGCCGAGAGCTTCCTTTTGATTTTGAGCGTGTCGTTCGACATGATGATCGTTTCATCGACGCGCGCAGCAGGCAATTAACAGGGATTACACTCGACCACGATCGCGGTGAACAAAGTTACACACGCTCTTTCTTCGCTCAAACCTCACGCATTCGCACTTCCAACGTGGCCTTAACAATCTATTTTTACGGCTCTCATCCTTCGCCCTTCGTTCGGATACAATCATCGCGTCACTCATGAACGGGCGGAGCGAAGTTCCGAATTCTATCGAAGCGAGCTTGCACGGGCTCTAAACGAGCAGACCTTTGGGATTTCCAGCTCGGAGGTCACTCATTTCACTGAGGATGAGGCAGAGGCAAGCATCACTCTGCTGGAGGGCAATATCATCACCGTAGCTTTGTCATCTGCTGGGTACAAGGTTTGGAGAGAGTGATTGCGTCAATTCTGGGGTTTGATTGGCCATTCTAGGTGTTGGGGCAAGGGAGATTCTATGAGACCTTGGATGATCTCTTGTCCTCGACAAGCCCAGCCTATGCTGCGAAAAGAATGGAGACGCTGATGGCAAGGCTGCAAGCACTCGCGGATACAGAGGAGGAGGAGCATTCCATAGCGCATAGAATTAGTGGGGAACTGTAAACAAGCATAAACAATCTCTTGACCATGGTTCGTTTCAGCGACGCATATACCCTGCTTCCCTGCATTAATCAATCACTCTGGTGCCATTTGACAGTCGTCCGAGTTAAGGTACACAGCAAACACTCAATTGGAACATCGTAAGTCACACCCTTTTTTCGTTGCTGGCACTTTCTTATTGTCTTTCAGTCCACGCTCGTTATACTGGCACTGGTCAGTGACCATTGTACCCGTGTCCCCCCTTCCTCAGGCTTAATTTCGTTACAGGCCACGCAGATTTGAGCAAATAGTATGCCCTTTCGCTCGTTACGCCCCTAATTCTCACCGACTCATCCATGCGTCCATGCAGTGAGTGGCTGACACACCAACACCGCGATACGCTGTCATCTATAGTCGGACACTCCAGTCTCACGTCCTATCTCGCCATTGCTGACGGGGAGGCTACCGGGCGTATAAGATTCGAGATGACCGAGGTACGCCGTTTTTTTGCATCGAAGGGGTTGGTTTGGTTGATGGAAAAAAAATCAAGCGAATGCTTCAACCATGTGGGCCTCCTCCTGCAAAGGATGATGACTAAAGTGGTTGTTGCACCCTCTGAAGGCTAATTTGGTGTTCTACATAGTTACCTTGGCAATGGCCAAGTCAAATCGTTGATTCTTACGTGCACAGCGGCACACTATGTGGTAGCTGCGGCTTCGTGGTAGGCTGTACGCTACAATCACCATTCATGTTTTCAGTGAGATCAAAACACGATTCATATCATCCGCTACCTTTATGCCGTCATCGACGCCTCACTAGGCCTCACTGATTCATCAAGCTATAAGTCTTGTTTCTACCGCCCGGACTCGTGAGCTTTCATCCCAGTTGTTGACTGCCACAGTCCACAGCCTTTTCGGCTATCGCAAACTATGCTTTGTGACGCAGCCTCGTGAAGTGTCTCTACCTGGTCACTCATTTGTGGTTGCATTCCCCACAATTGACTCTTGCCGCTTTATGCATGCGGCGTGATCTTTATCCGTTGGCCTTTTGCTTTGGCATCAAGCCCTTGTTAAAAGCTTGGCAGAATACTTATTGTCCTCCTTCTACCTCTCAATCACCCCTTCCCCTGGATAGCTGGCTTATCGATCATACACCTTCCCTGCTAAGTTTACGTTCACCTACGACTGACCCTAAGTCACAGAACATTCCGTAGTTCACCAGTCCAGCATGTCGCTCACCACAGTGAAACGCTCTCGTCTCAGTGATAGAACCCCCGTGGCAACCCATTCATTCAATTTGGTGAAACGCCCTCGGCCCAATAATACTTCCCCAGGGGGAGCTCCCTTTCGCCAACAGAATGCACCGAAACACTCTATTTTAGCGTCTACTTATGGACTCCTCACCTTGCGCTCTCAATCCAAGGCCAAAAGCCGTCCCGACACCCAGCTCGGAGTGGAACTGCCACCCAAACTCTCCCTTCCATCCTTTGGGCCTTCCCCAGTCACGTCCTTTCTTACTTATTCCCCTGACACTCATTCCAATACCCCGTCTTATGCTGATTTCGAAGGGACAGAGGATGTTGATCAGCGCGAGTCCAGAAACGAGCACCTTAATTACAGGATTATTCAGGGTGTCAAGTACGACGTGTACCCGCGCAATGAGGTGCCATATTCCATGCTATACGACGAGGTCACTCCAGAAAAGTGAGTCGCAAGTGCACATTCCTGCGGTGTTAACATGATTGAGCTTTGGTCGCAGTGAACTTCACTCATACGAGCTAATGCGAAAACTCACGAAAAACGATTCTCCATCATTTCTCCATGTTCCCGCCTTATTACCAATCCGCAGTGCCCTCGACCTTGGTTGTGGAGACGGTCACTGGGTCGCTCATGCCGCGGAGGTGTGGGGGGTTTGCGGAACGAGAATCACTGGGATTGATATCCCACTTTCCACCGAAGGAGAGCAGAGAAAGCTTTCAGTGGAAGACACAGAGAACGTTAAGATACTCTCTCATAACTTGTGCGTCTACACGTACATCCCAGCTGCACTTCTGATAGTCTGCTGATCATGCATCTCAAATAGCGTACAGAGCGGCTCCCGTTTCCGGACAACAGCTTTGATTATGTGCGTTTGAACGACGCCGTTACGACGATCCCGGGTGGACGCTGGGACTTTGTACTCTCAGAAGTCTATCGTGTCCTTTGTCGCGGAGGTAGCTTCGAGCTCATACACGACCAACTCTGCTTTTCTTCCATTTCTCCAGACACTCCTGTCAGCTGCACCTTCGCGCCCTCAGCAAGCGGAGCTGATTCGCGCTCCCACATGCGCGAGGCTGGGAAGAACCCGATGTCACCCGGATCCAAGCCAGGTCCTTACGAAGACTGGAAACTCGAGATGCGCAACTGCAGCGCCGTAGAGAGGCTGTACCTCGACATGCTCGCACAGAGGTACGGCGTCCACCCGCAACCCCGCAGCATCCTCGTGGACGCCCTCCAGAGGCGATTCGGCAGGGCGAGCCCGATCAGGGTCTCCAACGCACACGTGTGCCTCCCGTCCCAGGATTTCATGACGCGGAGCCGCGACGCGCCGCAGAAGAAAGACGCCGCGCCGAAAAAGCGCGAGGTCGGGTTCAGCATCACCATCGATTGGGGCCCGGAGAGGCGGAGCAAGACGATGGTGGTCGGGAAGCCCCCCGCGCCCGCTCCGCAGCCCCCTCCTCCCCCGGAGCGTCTATCCCTGACGGACCTGCCGCCCGTCTTGAGCAAGAAGGCCGCGAAGCTCATGGGCGTGGTGCAGCTGTCTCCGGCGGGCGCACCTTATCAGCACCCCGGCGTCGTGGTGGTGCACTCGTCTCCGGAGGGTGCGCGCCGCCCCATGACGTTCCTCCCGATGTCACCCACGAAGCTGGAGATGCACTCGAATAAGCACGTGCACTCGGTCGTTAGCGCGAAGCACGCGTTGGAGGCACACATCGATGAGCTCCAGGAAAACGGGGAGCCCACGATGTCGCACGACGATTTGGATGATGCGCTGTGGCAGTACGCGATGTAAGTATTAATTTATTTTTTTCGATCTCTATCTTGGCTTGGCGAATCATATTTTTTATTTTTTTTTCGCTTTGCGTAATCTAATCTTTTGCAGGTTCCGACGGAAGCGATTCAATTGGCCTGAAGAGATGCACCCGTTTGAATGGGAGTCCGATTCCGAAAGCGAAGACGGCGGGTCGGAAGAACAAGTGTCTCGTGAAGACATCACGCTGCCTGACACCCAGACAACCGATGGTCTCATTCCCATTCGGCTATTCGAGATTTTCGAAGTGATCAAGTGTCCTTGACCCGGGAAACCCGAATAGCTGATACACATATCTCATTCATTTCGGATCCATCAACACCACATCCCACTTACTTACCAGCGTTGCATCTCATTTGTTCTTATCAGTATCTATTATCACATTCGTTGCCGCTGTACAATCAATTTCCGGGTTTTAAATTGGATAGTCGGTTGGTCATGTTGTGGCGGAGAAAGTCATGTGTTGTATTGTAGAGCCGAATGAAGCGTTATTTTAAATATTCTGACTTCCTGATCAACGCCTTCAGATTGTTCCAGAAACGAGAGGCCACAGTCACGATCAAAGTGTGGCAGTTCTTCGGCTGACAAGTTGCGATCCGCTGAGAATCGTGACCTTGAGCTGTTGACCAACAGATTGAGCAGAGGAAATCGACCCACACTGTGCAAGGAGAAACGCGCTCAGCAAGTCGGCATTCCGGACTGTCAGCGCAACATATGCCGTTCCACCGGCCGGAGATTTCGATGCCTGCAGCGCGATATTGAGGGTGGCAAGAAAAGGGGCGATCATGTCAGGATGATACAGCTGCATTGTGGGGTATGTGTCGTATGTGTGTCAAAGTGTCAAACGAGTGAAGATATGGCTTACGATGTCTGCCCCTAGTACCAAATCTGGCTTAATTTTGTTCAAAGATGCTTGGACACTAGGGACACGATCGGGTGCGAGCGCATCAAACCAGTCAAGCAATTTGACAGACAAGTTCCCGTGGCAGCGGGATGCGTCTAGAGTAGCTTAGTTGCTACTCGGACAACACGGTCAATGCACCCACTGCACGACAGTTGGGCGTTTTCGCGGCATCGCCTGATGACATCCTCATTCACGTCGGTAAGGCACAGGGCGGGATGCGGCGTCACCCCGCCGCTGCTGACTTGGATGTCAGCTATAACGAGGCCGAGAAACCCGGTACCTGAGCCTAATTCGAGGATGGATTTATCGGCCAAGACGGCTGGGAAGTGGCGTAAATACTGCGAAGAGACAGGTGACACACTTCATACATGAGTTTTGAATGAGGAATTGAGCTAACACGAAGCTAGCACGCCATGTCCGCAGCCCAGTAGTACCGCCCTCAATAGTAGTGCGGGACTCGAATAGAGTGACAGAATGATATTCCGTCGAGGGGACAGTGTCAGGTGGTGTCGAAAGACCGGATTGGGGCTTCCAGTAATGAGTGACGAAAGATGGAGGAGGTGGTGTAACGGTATTATGAGTCCTATCAAGTCATTCGGAAGGCGATTGGGAGCTCGTACACTCGAGGGACATACGCTGGCTTGCTGATTGCCACTAAGGAAACCAACTGATCATACATACGTTGGTCGATCTCAGCATCTTCCTATGCAGAGGTAATTGATAAATTCGTGAAGAGAAGGAGTGCGCGCCTGCCTCATCACCAAGTATTATTTCGAGGTGTTCGACTACCCACTTCCAGAAGGACAGCTGGTATGTATGCGATGGAGGATATTGTAATAAGTGTGGGCTGAGGAGAATACGAGACAGCACGAAGTCATGTATTTGGAGAAATGGGAGGTGAGAAGGGAGCGATAACGACCGCGGGTGCTTCAGAGCAGAGTACGCTCGTAAAAGGTCGAACAGGGCAGGATCCAAGGTCGCGCTCATCAGTGGTTTGGTGAACCAGCTGAGTGCGCCGTCGTCGTCAATCACCCTAATCACGTGACACGCGGAGACCAGCCAATTCTTCGCTCGCGTCCGCTGGCAGAGAAACTCGTCATGCTCGCACCACACCGTCACTTTCGGTCCTCTCTACCTCGCCAATGCCCAAAGCTTAAGGTCTCTCGCTGCTTCTCCTCTACTTCACGTGTGGCTGCCCGTGCTGCTCCAGAGGGAAATGACGACGAGAAAAGCGAAGGTGGCTGGTCTGCCCGGAAGGACCCTGCCTGGGCTGCCTGGAAGAAAACTGTCGGCAAGCAATTTGAGCAACCCCATCGGCCGCGTAATTGGCTTGGAGGCGAAGTAGTTGAGTTCGTCTCCGTTTGTGCGCTGATACGGAATCAGTCGCTTACTCCTCAATCCTGTCGTCTTTTGCTAGCCCTTTCCGCTGAATCCTTCCTTCAAGCCCCCGACCCCAGTTTCGGACGTTGTCAGAAATACACTGTATCAGACCTTCATGGCCAACCCGGAGAAAAATTCCGTTCGCACCCTTGCCGGTCGGTTTCACCTAAGTATCAAACGTGTGGATGCCATCCTACGACTGAAAGGTCTCGAGGAGAGCTGGAAAAAGGTTTGTCCTCCTTGCATAGTTTACCTGGCCAGACTCTGGCAGGATGATGTTTACAAAGATTAGTCTTGAAGACACCAATATATGGTTATATCATACCTCTTTTTCCCCTGACCTTTTCGCCTCATTTGCGTAAATATCGTGTACTGACTTGAACCCTTTCAGGAGGTATAGCATATCATATTCGAGACGTGGCGACTTTTTGTTGATCAGACATTAGGGTAAGCCCCTTCAAACTGGATTCCTCAAGGGGATGGAAGAAATCCTCGGCGTCACGTTTGACGCCAACAAGCACAAAAGTCATGAACACTGGGTAGAAAGCCGGATCCACACCGTTGAGGCTGATGCCCTGGATCAAGTTGAGGGAGACGATCTGGCGCGTGCTCGATACCAGCGCATGTTCTGGGAACCGGTGGTCGAGGGGCAAGTTCGTAAAAATTTTCACACATTTTTCTATTTCGTTATTGATCGTCTCGCACGATTAGGAGCCTATTCTCCCTACTGCTCTGAAAAAGGCACGCCAGGACGCTGAACGACATGGGCGGTCCGAGGAGTCTGCCAAGTCTGACGATGCAACCCTTGGACTCCCACATGACGGTGGAATGGAAGGGATCAGCACGATTGACGCTACCATGGGCCGACCCGCCATCAAGTTTATCGACGTCGGTGCCAAGTTCATGGACTCGAAGGACCATATGCGGCGTATGAAGGAGAGCCAACGGCGAGCAAAGATCCGGAGCAAAAAGGTCCCTAAGCGACATTTTGCGAGAGCATAGATGTTCATATTAATACGCACTTTAATTTGGGCATCGGGCAAGCTTTGATAGTGGGAGTGAGGTCCTCATGTCGTGCCTTGTTAGACTCAAAGCGGACCGTACGTGACTGTAAGTGCTACGCTCATTTACTATGGAGCAAACGAGCCGAGCCGTCGATGTGATCTATCTATCGGGTAATACTGAAAATTAATGAGCTACGCATATCGCTTGAACCCTCAGTTACGTCTCGTGTTTCTACACCTCGTGGCTTGCTTCGTGGTTTGCTGACACGAGTCGAGGACTCACAATGCGGTTTGTCATCTACCCAGGTGTCAACTTGTCAGCATTGACATATTGACATCTCACGGATGAGAGTGGTGCGACTTGTTGCGGTTCTCAAACTCGTTCACAAAAATTCTCGGCTGAGTGTGATCAAACGGACAAACGGACGTTGCAACTCGGAAGCTTCAAGCCCTTCAGGAAGTCTGGCGTGATAGGCTGAAGAGATAACAAGACAGTTTCACTCTGTTTTCCACGATGATGGGCTGCACGTAAACGGATACTCGCTTTTTGGACGGCGATAGCATTGGACTCGGACTCGGGGCTGCAAGTGGCGGACCTAAAGAGGCCAAACGGTTGACGGCGTGAGTCCGACCCTGGACGCCGAGTCAATCAACCGAGAAGATCTTACGACTAATAGAACACTGTTCCGAGGCGTCGCTCGCATGGATAGTAGAGGAAGACCTAAGACCCAATCGGCGAGCGCGGATAGCTTTCTCTGATACTCTGACTGATAGACACCGCGTTGGCAAGGCGAGTATGACAATATCGCCGGCTTAGTCTCGGTCCCAGCCGGTGCTCCGACAGCGGAGTTTAAAGTACTCTGAGATGGGCTGTCTCTGCACCGTCTGGTGAGTTTCGGTCGGGCGGGTGTGGGTAATGCCTCACGTGATGGAAATGGGCTGCGAGATGGACTTATCTCCGCGTAATTTGTTGCGGTAGGGTGTTATCTAAGTCTCAATAAACCCCGCTACTAGACTCGTCCCGTTATGCATGTCCTGCCGCAAACGCCTTGCGCAGCGTCTTCCAGGCCGTGCGGGCGTGGACGGATTACCTGGAGGCGAACGCGTCGATTCCTCCGAAACCCCACAGACGCTCCCCTAGCCTACAACTTCTGAAACGCACCCCATGTCAATGCCGCACGCTATGAGCTCCCATCCAACGCCACTGTCACCAGAGGTTAGCTTGTCAACGTCAACGTCATCAAGCGACTCCATGAGGTACGTGGTATGCAATGGTGGCCCCTCCCTCCGCCAGCCCTCGCTCACGACCCGCCAGCGCACGCCAGACAACCTCGCGGCCTCCGAACGTGCGCTCAATGCACCCATACTTGACCTGCGCCGACGCGGTCCAGCACACGTACGATGGGGGTGGCGCAGCGATTGCGCACGGCGCCACGATATCCCATTCACCCATTTCGCGCGCACGATTTGGTCCGGGTCGTGCGACGCCGTGCAGCGCTCCTCCGGCGGGCTCCCCGACTCATCCTAGGTGCGGTTGTGCCCCGTCACACCATCGCGCTTCACAGAGCCGCACCCTTGCGCCAAAAACATGATCTATGGGCCCTCTACCGCGACCGCCTGAACGCGGTGGACTCCGCGGAGATATAGCATGGACCACCTCGACAAAGCCGATGCACCACCCATCCTGGAGGTGTACATCTATCTTCTTGGCGTGCAGTGTCTCGTCTCCCTCTCCGATGGCCTCGCAGCGTACGCGGTCCCCTTATACAACACCCTTGCAGTCCAAAAGCGTCCGCCGGCTCGACCAAGCTCGTGCGTGCACCCAGTCCACTCGACCCGTCGACGCTCCCAGAAATCGAGCCTGCCCGGGCAAACCCGTGCGCACGATGCCTAACGCAGGCTGCAGGCGTTAGCCCGCGCTGCCCACACCACGCAACGCGTCCCTTACAACCCTCGCAAAAGTCGCACTCCCCCACACGTTGTTGCCGCGCTTGATGAACCGTCGCAGGCGCAGCCCACCGCGTGCTCCCCTGTCTCGTTCAAGGGGCTCACACTCGGCCTCGCAGGGGGTGGCGGAGTGGCGCGCAGCCACAACCGCCGGGGCTCAGCCCACGCAATCTGACATGCGCGCGCGCTCTCGTCGCTGGTGCGTGCTCCCCTATTATCTGTTCTCGCCTGCCCCAAGTTGACGAACAATAAGCGATCCAGCGACTTTGGTATTGCGCGCCTGGGTGGCGTCGCCGCGCTCAACATGCAACGCCTTGTTCATTGTCCTTCTGATGTCGTGTGGGACGCAATCACGTCGCATCTTCTCTTCATTCTCCCTCACCCAGCAGCGCTGCAACCCACCCATGTGCAGGCCGCTCGCACCCTAGACGACATCCTAGCAATCATGCCGCGCCATCTCGCCGCAACCCCAAGCGATCTCCAAGCGGCCGTGCAGCGTCGCGTGCTCGATGTACTCGTGCAGCAGGTCAAGCTCGACGGCACAGCACCGAGCACAAGCATGGAGCTGCGCCGCTTGGGCCTCGAGGCGCCGCACCAAATCCTACCGGGCTCACCCTCCTCGTTGGTCGGGAAACTATATTCGAAGTGCCCGGCAGCGTCTGCTGGCGCGCCACTTCCGAGGCCGTCCGCCCCTTCCTTGCCCGGCGCCCCTCGCAGTCGTCCCCTGCCGCTCGGGTATCTGCAAGAGAAGGGCTACTCTGCGCTGATCAAGACTCCTGCCCGAGGTCCTGCGCCTATGCGACGACCCACGCCCAGAGGTGCACGCCGCCATGGACCCGTGCAGTGCGTGGGCGCATGCACGCCCACCCATGCGCCTCTGCCAACGCTGCTCTGCCCTGCTACATCCCACCTTTTTCAGACGAGAGGAAAGGGGAGCAGTCGCCTCCCCGACAGTGCTCAGAAAAGAGGGGCTTCGTTGATGCTCTGGTCAGGCGTTCTTAAAGGTAAAGTGTAGAATAAGTCCATTCTGAGGGCAACATGGGTGCTAGCCTTACAACGTTTTGTACGCGTATTTCGAGAATGGAATGGGTACAACTAGAGAAATTTATCCAAACGTTTAAAAGCACTACAGCACTGTTGTGCTCAGGGTGCAGTGTGTAGGCAGACAGCGCGACTTAGCACAAATTAATTGAATCAGTCTCAAAATTAAATTGGTCGTTATTCAGCGCTCAAAAAAAAAAAAAGACCGCTTATTCCGTCACGTGCGAGTTACCCACACCCGCCCGGTCAAAACTCACCAGACGTTCTAGAGACTTTCCTGACATCAGTTTTTCAATGTCCGACACATTCCGACATTCTCCGACAAAGTCTATTGAACGGATGGGAACGAGACTATCGCCGGCTAGTATCGCATTGTGTCCAATATCAACTTTTCAGGGGGATGCCGATGCTGGTGGTCAGCCTGGGACGAAGCCGCGAGTTGCACTTTGCTGTTGATTGAACGGCACATCGGTGACTCGGGGTTGCCATCTTATTACACACGAGGGGAAGACTCGGAGATTGTGGCAGGCAAATGTGTGGCATCTGGCCATTTCAATTTGGAAATTATGATGCCCCGACTGTCATCGAAGGCTGGGCTGAGTAAAGCCGTTGGTCAGTCTAACGGCACAGGTAGTTCATGTGCGCCAAAGAAAGCGTTACATTGCCAGGCAATGTGACTTGGAACTAAAATTTCGCTACTCAATACGCGAAACGGAAATCCAACCTCTGATTCCCGATATCTTTCGTACTTTCGAGATACTCTGCTCGTTCCTACGCAGAATTATGTCAGATGAAGATTTTTAAAAGAATGACTGACCCCATACTGTTGGCGTCATAGAGGTCCAAATTTTCTCCCTTCGTCGGTTCAAGCCACGATAGAAGAGGAAGGTGAGGAAATAGAGGACGAGATTTGCTGCACAGATCCCGATCAAAACTCGGTTCCCTCTCTTGTCTGCATATATTCGCACACTGAGGTAGACAAGCACGGTCAAAAGAAGGACTCACAGAGCGGCCCATCGTCTACCCGATAAATATTCGCCTGACAGGTTTGTCAGCACCGAAATGTATCATTTTGGTGGATGTGCGTTCACGTACGGCAATGATGGAGCCAGCTTGCACGGAGATATTATACATGCAGGCCGAGACTGTTCTTGTTCGAACGCTGTTCGAGTTGGTGGACGTCCATGCAACCTGAATAGGATGCACATATGGGAAACCAACAATCAGGGAGACCACGCCAAAGTAGCCCATTGGGGTGTGTGCCCGTCGAATGTGTACAGCACGGCAAGCAGTGGCAATGCCCAGAACTGAAGGATGACCGTAGAGAGCACGCGACTATTGATCGCTTCGCTGAGGTAGCAGGTAGCAAGCAAGCCCATAGCTCCAATCACGTATGCGGGAACGCTCAGAAGATTGGACTGTATGGTGCTGAAACCAAGGTTACGAAGGGAGAGGGTCAGGTAATTATGAGGTGGCCCAACCGGGACTGTCGCGGAGGGGAAACAAAATGAGAACACATTTTGCCGGACTTCAGCATTGTCTTACTCACTCAGGTGCATCAATCCCAGACGTACAGGGGCCACATGTACCAGTCACACATAGCTTGCCATATCATCTTCAATGTCAAGCCTTGGCGGTTGTACATGTCCGACTTGGATGGGTCGTCACGCAAAACTCTATTGACTATGATGATCTCCTCTCTGTGAGGTAATTGGCCAAGGACACTTGCGCGAAGGGGCAAGAGTCCGCTCACCGTTCTGTGAACCAACCTTTGGGACGGAACCATGCTTTAGTTTGCGTCGGGCCAGGGGCCATCAATGCAAAGGACAGCAGGCCACACAAACAGGTGAGAATCCCCTCGATGAGAAAGAGATACCTCCACCCTGCGACGCTGCCATGCCCACGCAGTCGTAAGATGCCCACAGCCAGGAAGGCGCCGACGATTTGGGTGAGATATGACGCGATCCAAAACCATGCGAGCCGAATTGGCACTACGGGGGGGGAGGTCACCGAGTGCGTTCTAAGACATAACGAAACACTCACGTTCTGTTTTCGTGTAGAAGTACGAAAGGTAAAGGACGATGTCCGGAATAAAGCCGCCTTGCAAGAAGCCAAGTAAGAACCTTTTATAAAGTTTAAGTTTCTCCAAATGCAACGGACGAGTGATTTACCGTGTGGCAAGAAATGACGCTCTTCCCGATAACCAATATTGACCGCAGGATACCACGCTCCATAGAACCATCTATGGTTTTGCTATCGAAAAACGAAGACTGTTGGCGCGAGTGAGGGCACCCATACCTGGGTTGGTATCCAAACATCAGGACCGACTCGTTTTGAGACCAACTGCGAGGGAAGCTCCGCAGAGAGGAACGCCAGCCGGAACAGAGAAGTCCCAAGATTGAAATCGTTGGTCGTCATGCGAGGTCCTTCAGGAAGTTGTCTGTGTTCGCTTGAAATATATTGCCCCGGTCGAGGTCCAGAGCGAAAAACATGATGAAAGCCCACAACATGATCCTCGTGTCGATCTTCCGTACAGCATGCTGGTAATAATAATAAGAGGGTCAACTAAGAGCGAAGATGAGGATGATTACACCATTTTAACTTTACCCGCTCTTCACGAAATGTCCACCGCGCGTCCGGATCAAAGCGGGCGTGTTCTCGTAGCTTTGCGGCGGACGTACAGCTCGCGGGTAACGGGGTCGTCAAAGACGGAAGGCTGCGTCGCAATAGCGTCGAGATCGTGCTTCGCCGTCCGGCGCCAGAAACCTCTCCCAATATGGCCTCCGTTGATTGGAATCGGCGAAGCGAGAAGGAGAGGAGGGCCCTTGTCATGTGCCTTCTCGTCTTGCCGAGTTGTCGCGGCCTCCTCGGCCGAGAGTGGTTCACCCACCAACATGGCAGATTTTTCCGGGGAAGGTGGGAGGCCGTCTGGATGTCGCGGCTCTGCTATTTATATTTTCCTGAGAACTGAGCGTGGACACCGATTTGAGTCGGATGCTGCGAAAGAGGCAATGAAAGCGAAAGATTCGACGACGTGGGGTCGATGAGACGCCGTTTCGAAGCACGGTGTGTCTCTGGACCTGGAGACGGATCGTCGACGACAGCTGGAAAAAGTCGCTATGGTGCCCGAGTCTGGACATAGCTGGAGAGATAAACACACTCAGGCTCCACCGAGATCACAGTGTTTGTGTCAGGGATGGCCGGTCTGCTGCTTCTTCACGCAATGGAGAGCTCAGAGCTTCCACCGTCTCGACTCTTGACGTACTTATTACAGGCGCCTTCCGGCGTTTTGAGAGCATCAATGAGAAGGTGACCTAGAGGGTCTTGGGATTATGACTTCGTGTGCAAACAGCGCTAGTACACCCTACCAATCCTGCTAACCTGACTTCATCGCCGTGGAATTCCCCCTCTCCCCCGTCCCCGCAGAGCCCGTTGTGCAGTGCCGGGCGGCGCTCTAGGGCCCGCATCAGGCTATACAGCATACGTTCCCAGAATGATGAGTAATCGGAGTCGCCGCAAAAGTTCAAGTCAAACTTACCGCCTCGCTCTGGGATTTCTGACGGTCTCATCCACGGAAACGATCAAGCACGCAGCCTCCACTGCGCTGCTGATGCGTTGGTCTTGATCAGACTGGGCTCCCAGACGAACGCCTCCAAATTGTCACGGACTCCATCCGGCCCATCGACATCGACACCGATCCATTTCTCGCCGTGTGCGTGTCTCATGCGGAGCTTATTTAAGATGTCGGTCGAGTCGAGGCCAGCATTGTCGCAGATCTGCCGGGGTATGATTTCGAGCGCCTTCGCGAACGCGATTTGGACGAGCTGAAGCTTTCCCGGAATAGAAAGCGCATGTTTTCGTACGTGAGCCGAAAGGCCCATCTGTAACAGAGGTCACTGGCAATTTTTCATGTCAGTAGGATCCGCACGTACTTCAATGGCACCGCCGCCAGCAACGACTTCCCCATTTTTCACCGCGCGCTTTACCACCATCACCGCATCATGTAGACTCCGCTCCACTTCTTCTATAAATTGCTCAGCACCACCGCGAAGGATCATCGTACAGGTTTTCGCTTTGGGACACTCTTCAAAAACGTTGTACCGCTCGCCGCCGATTTGTCGCTCCTCAAACTTGCCACAGGTTCCGAGGTGTTCGCGGCCAATGTCGGAGGTGGTAGACTGAATTGACCACCAACCGCTTGCACGACCCTTCGAAGGTCCCCGGCGGGAACGCGCCCAGCGCAAAAAATGTCCCGATCGGCAAACCACTGAGTGGCCAGATCGCCAATGGGCAGCTTGCTCAGCACGACCTTCGCGCCCGTCCTTTCGATTTCTTGCAGCTTGCGGTAGATGATCTCCCACTCGGCATCCACGATCGCCTGGTATTCGGCGACCGCGTCCACTCGGACCTCGGCGTTGTCCTTTTCTGCCTTCAACTCGAGCTCCACGTTGAGCGAAAGGACGAGGGGGTCGGCGAACGATTTTGGCTGCTGTTCCGCGCCGGCGTAGGTGAACGTCTTTTTGAACGACACGCCGCGGATGAGGAGCGAGTCCTGCATCCCGCCTCCGGGTATTTTCTTCACGCCGATGAGAGACTCGTCCAGCTCGTCCTGATCGAGAGAGAGCACGGCATCCACGACCATCTTCGAGAAGAAAGGTTTTTCCGAGTGTATGAGCTTTGACGACATCGACGTGGACGCGCACTTGAGCAGAAGAGAATGGAACTTTCTGTAAAAAAAAGTGCGGATTTTTCAGCGCGCGAGGATTTGGCGTCACGATCCAACGGCCTTACTCGGGGTCTGAACGATCGACTAATATTTGTATCTCTTCGATGCGATCGATGCACTGAATAATGTGTGGGTTCATGGGGGAGGCAAGAGAAGACAGAGAGCACGTACGAGTTGGGCGGCTTGGCGGAAGCCCTTCATGATGATGTGCGGGCTCACGTCCTCCTCTATGTACCCTTTGACCTCCTTCATTAGCTGAGCAGCGAGAAGGACGACGCTCGTAGTCCCGTCGCCGACTTCCGCGTCCTGGGCCCGCGCGATGTCGACGAGTGTCCTCGCGGCGGGGTGGACGATGTCCAGAAGCTTAAGGATGGTGGCCCCGTCATTGGTAATCTGTGCTTCTCCACGGTCGTTCACAATAAGCTTGTCCATTCCCCTGGGCCCCAGTGTACTTGCTAGCGTCTCCGCAATAGCCTGACATGCCGAGATGTTAGACAACAATTGTCCCTTTCCTTGCGATGTATCTGTTCCCTCCTTGAGCAGGACCACAGTAGGTTGCTGAGCGAGTCAGATCCAATAAGGCTCGATCGCTGAAAGCGAAACACTCACCATGGGCAGGGGTCGTTGCATTTTTCGTTATGTTCAGTCACACACAAGTTCAGTGCAAGCCGAAGTTAAGAGGACTTGCTTATGTCATCAGATTAAGATAACTATCTATCAGATCATTCAGGACTCCGTGTACGTTCTAATTTTTCGATCTTCTCCTCCACAGACCTCCTGTTTCGCAAAAGGCAGTAATCCCCAAAACTATTCCGACTCTGCCAGCTCTGACCCGGGAGCCAGAATGCCCGTGTGAGTCGCGATGAGTGACGGGCATCGAGGAAAGGGAGGCAGGTTACGCGCTCCCACGTTTTGTCATCCAGAATGTAGCGGGGTTCGTGCGTGGACTCTATAGAGTCACGCGGAAAGTCGAGATCGACAAGGTAGTCGCAGCTTGACACGTCCACCTGCGTGCACGTCAATGAGACCGCCTTCAGCTGTGGAGGACATAAGACTCACGTAGTGCATCGGCTCTTCCTTGTTCAAATCATTCAGGCCTATGGGGACGTGCCTCGTCCCTAGGGTTCTTGACCGAATTCCGTTATGCGCCTCATAGAAATGGGCAGGCAGCATGCCATCGAATTCGCTCTTGATCCAATCGACCCGTATCCCATCTGGGACGAGGTAGTGGCCGGGGAAACGATACCACTCTTTTCCATAGCAGATTCTCAATCCGAAGTCTTTGACCGGCGACAGGTCAATGCGCTGTTCATCTTCCCTATCTTCTACGAGTTTGCGCCTGTATTCTTCGAGTAACTCTGGTGGGGGGAGAGGAGTTTCGAGCAATCCGGTCGCATTGAGGAGCCTTGGAACTTCTTGCTTCTCAAACTGATACACAACAGTCATGGGGGTATGGAAGTACTTCCAAAGTGCAAGAATGCGAGTAAGAGAGATGAGAGCAGTGAAGAGAACGATCGATAGCGTTGACAAGCGAAATAGTTGGCTGCGTGATGCCTGATAACGACGGGTCAGCTGGAAAACATCACCCCAGAAGCTGTGGCCTACGCGGTACGGTGACTTCGTTATTTTGATGTAAGCGACTTCGATCCACCCTCGTAATAGGAATGTCGTGACGGCCGCGTTGAAACATACGAGCGGATATACGGGATACATGAATCTTTCTTCCTTGTGAGGCTGAATGCTCATTATGGCGATCCAAATATAGAGCGGGAGCAGACGTAGTGCAATGAGTCGGAACGGAGAGCTTTGTTCTTCAGAGGGGATGGCGATCCCAAGGCGACGGCGGTCAATCCTACAAGTGACCACCAACGCTGGGAGAGAGAATAGGGCCATGGGGAGAAGAATATTGAAGTTTAGAGACAGGTTGAGGAGGTAGAAGTACCAGGGTTCGGTGCCATACAGATCGGGGCCACGTGAAGAGTCGGGGAAAACGTTATACTTTACAATGTTCCAAAACACTGCGGTAAAGTTCCCAAAGTAGTATGAATCGATCGCGATTATAGGTATCTGCACACCTCTCAGTGAAAGCTGGAGACAAAGAGGGTGGTGCACCGACTGGGATGAGCGCCGCCACGGCGCCGCAGAGGAGCAGTCTTATCCCGCGATTCAGCTGCCACTGAAACCTATCCTTCGCCGGGACCTGGTCAGAACCGAACACGAACAACTCCTCAAGGACGAATGGAATAGCAATGGCGAGAGCGAAGGGCCAGCCTAGGACAGAGCCAAGGGTGAAATACACGATGGCCGCGAGCGTCCGCTGGCCATCCTGATTGCTAGGTGGTATAAACGCGTGTGACAGCGCCAGCGTCGTCGTATACATCGCGAATGACGAGGGGAGGAGGGCTGGAGAATAGGCCAGATTTTAGACGAGCCAAACGAGGTGGCGCATTAAGAGGGAACCCACCCGTCGACGCGTTCCACATGCCAGCACTGGCAGCTAACATGAACAGCATGTAGCGAGCGACGCGGTTATTGATTTTGAGCCGGACGGTCTCATACAGCTTGGCCTCACAGATGGTGGATATGGTGCCCAGGACGGCGCGCACGAGGAAAAAAGCCGGTCTCTGGTGCGGTGGAAGAATTCAGTACTCCTCGGAAGCAAACCCCCCACCAGATGTGCTTACTTTGCCCGTCTCGCGCAGTATCCAGAAGGGAATTTTGGATGGGAGGAACCACAAAAGGGTGTACGCCCAACTCCGAATCGCGTACTGCGGCGACGTCTCCCACGTCTGGAAGCCATACCCTTTATACAAATAATGCAGAGGCTCCCAATAATTGAACACTGCGGAGGGGGTCGTTCGGAGGGAAGTGTCTCAGCAAGCGCCGAATGGGACAAAACACAGACCTTCGTCGCAGTCTTGTATGTTCGAGTACATAGCCGCCGTGACACGGAAAATGAGCAATATTCTTATCGCCACAGAGAACCTTGGAACCCAAGGAGGGCGTGCAGCTCTGGGGTGCCCGCTTCAGAAACACAAAGATGGCCCGGTGGTGCGCGTGCACGCACCTTCGTAACTGGTCTTGGAGGATCCCGGTATGCCTGGCCGCCACTGGCTTGGGTGCGTACTCATTCTGGTCTTTCTTGATGGGTCGACGGAAACGGAGGGTTTGAATATTCGACATAACTGGCAAGACGGAAAGGCCGTATGGCGGGACAGCGCGCGGCGTTTGCGTGCGGCGTGTCAACGGTGCGGTGTTACTAGACTAGTATAGGCAACCCTCGGAACAACGAATTGATCCGACCCGAGACATCGCATACTCTAAGAGTATGTAAAAGCATGGACATTGTGATATCGTGGCAGGACAGTGTCAATGGATCGAGTAGACGAAATGGGTTCGAGTCGGAAATGTCAACAAAGAAAACCTGGTATCGTAGGAGTCGCAACTCAAGTAACAACCACGCCCGGTAACGGTACGGATTACATGCTATGAAAAATGTCATTGTATGAGCACATAAAAATATTGTACCGCAAGCGGAAAGGTCCTTCTAAAGTGCGCAAAAGAAATGGTCATTAAACGGGAATGTCAGAGATTCTGTGCGCCAATTGTTCCTAGTCCGTCAAATTATCTTTCTCCTGGTTTCCCATTGGATGCACCGTTGGGATTGGGTGGTGCGGCGCCAGCGGGTAAATTTCCATAGACCGATGTAGATCGCGAGTACCTGTTCTGCGAGGGCGGCTGCGACGTACGACGCGACGAAGGGCGAGAAACACGTCGAACCCCGTCAGGACCCGGGACCGGCCCATTATCCGAGAGGCTGATCCCACGGGCTCGACGCTGGCCGCCATATGGGGAAGGTGAAGGTGATGGACCAAGGTCGTATTCATTGCTGGTCCGGAATGGATTTGTACTTTCCCTGGGGAATGGGGTTGGCGATGTCCCCTGACGAACCGCTCCACGGTTTCCCTTACCCGGGGATGGGCGGCGGGGCTGCGCGGAGACTGATGCCCCATAATGTTCATCAACGGATTGTTCAGTTGTATGAGGGGCCGGGCTGGAGACAAGTCGTTGGTAAGAGGATGTTGTATTATCCGAATAGACGTCTTCGCTAGATCGAGTAAAAGAGGTTGAAGAACCACCTGTTGGTACTGGGCGATTCAAGGCGAGCGGAGCTGGAAGCGTAAGCAGTTGATTGCTGTCATAACGTGGACGCGATACACCGGCATTTGCGAAAGACTCCATCGTGCTTGCATCGAACCCTTGCGAAGGTGTAGCGCCGGTTTCGCTGTATGACACCGTAGAGTACCTATATCCCTATGGTCAGATTTCACAAAGGGAAAGGTGGTTCCACTCCTTACCGCCTCGGGGTGTTGGACTTAGGCTCATAATAGGCCGAATCCCTCGACTGAGCACCACTCTTCCATCGTCTCTCGCGCTCAAATTCCGCCCAACGCTTCATTACAATGTTCGTCGAATCGAACTCACCCTCTTTATCACCATGATTTCCACCTTTATCCCCCGATACCTGGCGTGTCTGGCCCCACGAAAAGTCGTCGAAATGCCAATATGCATAAGCAGGAAGAATGCCATTCCAGATCGGGAGTGAAAAGAGATACACCACCATCCAGCCAACGTATGCGATCTTGCGAGTGGTGATGACGATAAGCAATCCGGGCAGACCCAAGATGATCGCCAAAGGGCCAGAGGGATTGAGGTATTCGGGCCTCCTGGGATGATCGCGCTAATGATCAGGTACAGTGTGAAGGATATGGCAGCGGGAAGCACGAGCGTGCCAACAAGTTCCATGCCAACAACAAACTGCATTGAGAAGCAGAATGTCCCACAGAGATCACGAACAAGGACGAGCTCAGCAAGGTTGTGTACTGTTGAATTGATCCAACGACGACGCTGGGAGAGAAGGATTCGAAAGGTATCTGGAACGACCGTCTTGCAGACTGCAGAGGGTAAGAAAATGTTCTTGCGTTTCGGGAAGGTCTTCAGCATGAGAGTGGTCAGGTAACGATCTTCTCCGAGTAGTAACAAGTTTTTCTTGTGCAAGGTATCAACCACGTTCTCCGAATAATGCTCGACAATATCCGGATTGGCAAGTATGGGGACCCAGTACCCAGAAGCGCCTTTCGGTGCTTTGATGCGATACATACTGAAGCAACCTGGTAAACATGTCACACCACCAAACATTGATTCAAATGCTTTGGTCATGTGGTGTGAAATGTAGTACTCGAAGACTAGAGAACAAGCACTGAGGAAGCGGTATCGGAGAGGAGATATTGAACCCACCTTGAATCATGGTAACCCAAGTTTCTCCCTTATTAGCAATCTTGGTTTCGCCGCAAAGTCCCATAATTTCTTCGTCTTGAATCATGCACGACGCCATCCGCGTGAGCGAGTCGGGGAAGACTTTCGTATCGGCATCCACGCAAAGTACCAACTCGTAGCGATCCGGGCTTACGCCAGTTGCCCGCCAAAGGGAATTAAAGAGTTCGTACTCGAACGTGGTCATGCGTTCATCAAACATGACCTTCTGAAGGAAGGCCATGAGGACGATTTGTGAGTCGCGTTTGCCACGATTCCAGGCTTAGGATCCGACGCCTCGAGCGGATTGCCGGTCTTTGCAACCAATACCACCGGCACACGCTGTTGTTTGGACTTCTCCACAGAAGCGTCGTCGTAATCGTAGAAACCAGCATAGACCTTGGCCATATTATGCCGCTTGTGTCCGTCCGCAATGGCGACATAGGAATGCGCTTCAACATCTTCAGGTTCTATCACGAAGTCTTTCATCATGGACAGGCAAATTTCTGGGGTCGTCTTGTTATTTCCAGCACCTTTGACCATGCCATCCGCAATGACCACAATGAGCTTGTGACTGTTCGGGTAATCGGTAGTAACGAGCGAGTCGAGAGTCGTGCGCAGGCCTTCCACTGATTCGGAATATGCGGTTACAAGACAAATCGTGTGGGCGAGTCGGAAACCGAATGGTTCATAATCCAGAGCGGGCTGGGGAACGACATTGTTCAGGGGGAATGGCAGGGGGCATCCGAAAACCCGTGATCTTGAAGGGACGTAGAGCTCCTCGATTCGTGAGGGAGCGCGTCTTGAGGGCCAAGCTTGCCATTCTTCCCTGAGACCGAGGGGGAATAGACGCTCAACGTACCACGCTTGTAGGAGACAGCTTCAACCGCACCGTATGCGGCGCTCGGCCGGGCACCGACGCCCTTTATGACATTTTCCGAGGGGGTAAAGCGCGACTGACGGGGGAGAAAATTGCCCTTCTTCTCCTTCTTATGTGGGGTGTGTCCGGTCTTCGCGACATTGGGCCGATACTGGCTTGGAGCAGGGCGGTAGATGTCAGTGGTCCAATTCTCGATCGCAGCCATCCGTTGCATACGTTGTTCGTATGTTTCATGCTTAGAGACGCCAAGCTTGGTTGCAAAGAACCAAGCGAACATCACGGCCATGACGAAGCGAATGGCAACAACGCCGACTATGAAGATGAGGGAAACGTAGAGGACGATGTTCGAGGCAACACAACCGAGAGTTTTCGTGTCAACGAAACCAACGCCGACGATATTCTGTAGGCAATGACCAAGTGTCCGCTGATTTGTGCGCTCTATGAACATAGAAATGTCTTTGCCGTTGAAGGTCCCGCTGCGCTGTGAAAACTGATCAAAAATGGACGGATAATTGACTTCTGCTTTGCTGAGCCATTTGAGAAGGCCGAAATCCAAGACGGTGCTACAAGCAACATTCGATAACGGTGGCTGGTGAGAAACATAGCTCCACTCACGACTCGTAAACAGCAAGATTCCGGTTTGGGTTCTTGATATCATCCCATGTATAGAAGACTTGGCCCCTGGGGCTCAGTCCTGCAAACTGTGATCGTGCCTGGGAGCTGAGATGACAATTTGTGTTGCTCTCATAACCGGTCAGATTGACACCGGATGTACCATACTGGTTGTAAATGTTGCACGGGAAATACCAATCCAATTGGCCATTTTTGCCAGTGATGCTCGAGTTCGATGCCTTGGTGATAAAGCCCTGCAAGGGCCGTTCGTATTCTGGAAAAGAAACGAGAGGTCGCTGCCAGCCGCATTCCAGTTTCCTTCGAAGAGGGGTTGCTGCGGCCGGTAAAGGATCCAACTTTGGGATGGTTGAAGCGGGAAAAGTCATAGTCATGGCCACGGATTATGACGGAGGCCGTATCGATATTGCCGGCGTGGAATCGGTCGGGAGGCTTTCCGCAGACAAGTACAGTGAAACCGAAGGTCAAGAAACCGACACCAGCCATCAGAATGAAGATTAACCCGATTAAACCCATCTTTTCTCTCCAGGCACGCTGCTGCTCTGGACTGCGGATACCTAAACAAAAAAAGAATGAGCTTGGGGTGTTGAAGACGCCAAGTAGTATACCCACCGCATGATCGCAGCAAGAATGGGGGTACGCAGATAGTGAGGAGGTAGCAATACGTCACCCAACCGTCATGGGGACCAGGAATACTCGGGAAGCAGCGTCGACTGCGCTCAGGCACCTCATCTACGTCCGTTGGAGAAGGGCGCTTCCTTCGAAGAGTGCCACGCTTGAACAACGCGAGACCAGATTCATGAACATCCTCTTCACGACCTAAGAGAGACCGGCCACGGCGGATAGGGCACGGTGGGGAGCGTTACCAGTGGCTGTAAGAGAGAAGGTTTAGAATATATAGGTGTGCGGATGGAAGGAAGACGTACTAGACGGTTGAACAAGATTTGCATTGGTATCCTCGAGCATTGCGGCGTGAGTGCGGTAGTGCCATTGTCGATGCCCGGGCTCGATCTTTTCCCTATCGGGTCGGACTAGGCTTTTCTTTCTAGCTACGAGCGCAGCAGTATCCGTCATCGTGAAACCAGATTCGGGGTCGGGACTAGTCTGCGACAAGATATTCTGGTAAGCGGAGTGCTGTCGTACTCCGCCGGGCTGGTCGAGGGGGGCTCGCCGGTCGCCTCTTTCGGTATTTTGAAAAGAGACAGTGTTAGCATTGTGACCAGCATCGTGAAGCTGGGGGGAGGAACGGTTATAAGGGAAGGAAGGTTGATCGAAGTAGGAAGAGGGAGAGGTGGGCAATGGTTGTTGAGAGTACTGGGAATAGGATGGTCTACGCGCGCGAGGTGGGCGTTGAGTGGGATGAGACATGGTAGAGACAGTTGAAGGGGGAGGTTATGTGGACATGCAAGAGTAAAGAAAGAAAAAGGACGGGGAAAGGACGAGAGAATGGCGAGGAGGAAGGGCGTGGAGGGAACGTGCGCGTGGCCAGGGAAACCGTGAGAGCGCGGTCGAATTGTCGAGCCTGGGGCCAGAGCGCCTGCTGAGCTGAGGAAGAATGAACCAGGTGCCGGCGGGCGGCCTGGGCGCGGCACGGGCACGGGGCACGGCCAACCGATCCGCTTATCTGACAAGTGACACTTGTTCTTCTTCGCTTGCGCCCTCATTCAAATCCCACAGTACCCTCCCTTTCCAAGATAGCCCTCCAGCTCGCTGTACGGAGGAGGGCCTTCAGGCTTTCAACCTTTCAATGCGATGGGTCCGTCATTGATCCCGATCCCATGGTTCCATTGAAAAGAACAACACTATCCGGCGAGATGGCCGAGCGGTCTAAGGCGCCAGACTAAGGATCTGGTCTCTTCGGGGGCGTGGGTTCGAATCCCACTCTCGTCAAACGTTTTTTTAAATCTATCCAGAAACATGGCATGTGTACAATGTACACAGATTCACCTTTGCTCGTCCCTCACTCCAGTATCAGGTCAAACTGATTGCTTCACTAATTACACAAACACATGGAACGTAGAACCAAGGTCGCGACCCGCCGTTCATCAACACCTGTTCACACTAGCGTCTCCCCGATCGTAAAGTGTACGTGGTCCCCCTCCCCCAAAGTGAGTCGTACTGGCAGACGTGGGTCGATCCGAATGGGTGCCGATGTTCCAATATAGAAGTCCCCACGACTGAAGTTGCGCGTGATGGCAGCCGCCTCCTCTTCGGTGAGCGGTCGTGGACGCTTATTTGGACGGAAGGTCGAAGTCGACGCCCCAGTAAAAGATCCATTGTACTCATAATATTGTTGGTGAGTGAGACTGGGGGGTTGCATATAAGAAATCGGCGCAGCCGGAAATGGAGGAATGCCGGGAGCTACGCACGTTGCCTCAGCCGACAGGGGCACGAAAGAGATCAATGAAGACGAACCGGGGGTCTGCTGCTGTGAGTGATCAACGGGAGCTTCTGGATCCGGATAAGCACAGGTGGCACCGAGACCACGCTTGAGGCAGCTCTGAAGGTTACAGACGATGAATTTGACATACGGGAGAGTAAATATAGAAAGAGTAGTATCTACCTGACACGGGAGGATCTCGCTGCAGCGAGTCTTTCCAGAATGACAAGAGGTGCATGCACGCCTTACGGCTGGGGCTTTTGCTGGCGTTCAAAAAAGAGAAAGGTGAGAGAAAAAATTTGAGCCGACGAGGCGGAAGGTTAAGCACGAGGAATCTAGGAACGGAAAGGGACGATGGGAACGTACGCTTCCGAGGGGGGTCTGGGATTGTCGATTGAGGATTTTGGTGAAGTTGAGCATGGAGAGGGTCTTGCACGAGCGACTGCGGCGGTGGAGGCTGCTGAAGCTGCTGAGTGTCGATCGACGGCGTGGCCGTATCCTGGGCCGGGGTGGGTGCGGAGTCGGACATGGCTGGTTGGCGGAGGGGCCGGACGTGCAAGAGGGAGGCCGTGAGCCGCTTTATGTATCGATGTTTGGTTCCGGTTTCGGTCGGTAACCGGACAGTTCCCGGAGCCGGCCGACTTGCCCCGCAGGCCCGCAAAGCCAAGGCAGAGGCAGCAGCGAGCACGCTCACTCACGCTCGCCTCCGCTTCGTCCCATCGACCCGTCCGTCCGTCATGTCCTCGAATCCAAATCCAAATCCAAATCCAAACCAGCCCCCCGTGCCATTCACAGATTTCGAGTTCTCTTTCGATCCCTCTCTCAATGGCCTTTTCCCGCCGCCTCCACCATTACCTCCCTCAGCAGGCCTTTTCTCCGATTCAGAGACAACCGACATCCTCGGCTTCCTCGACAACTTCAACTGGGAGTTCGACGCACCGCCCGTTGAAAACCAACAAGAACATCACTCCCCCTTCCATTATGATACCTCTTCATCCTCCCAACTCACCACGCTACACCCCTCAAGCCAGCTGCAGCCCCAGCAGTCCCTATCTCAACAGCAACAACCCCAACAGCCCCAACAGCACCACGATATGCCTCCTCAACCTCAAAGTCCTTCGGGATCGGGTCTGCAGACGCTGCGCAATAAACCCCTCCTCTCGAGTCCCCAGAAACGCCTGAATCACATCATGTCCGAGCAGAAACGACGGAATGCCATCCGAGAAGGCTACGCCCAATTGACAACGCTTCTCGCACCCAAAGGGGCACCGCCCGGGACCGGCATGCCTACGAGGGGTCGTCCAAAGGGCAGCGGAGGTAGGAGTAAGGGCAGAACAAAGGGTAAAAGCGGCGTTCTTTTCCGTGCTGTTGAATATTGCAACTGGTTAGAAGAGGGACTTGAAGCGTTGAAGGAAGAGGTCAGAAGGGTCGAAGCAGCCGCTGGGATTCGTGCTGGATGACACCGGATCGACATTGGTCTTTATTCCTTATCGTGCGTCGCAATACGGGTTGATTTTCTCGGTCGCTGCACTAATATATGCATGCTCGCAGTGATTTAATGTAGTTTTGCTAACCTCTGTATTACCTGCAACCGATCGGCGCTACGCCAGTGCTATCTATGTATCACATGATTTCATGGCTACTCATGGCAACAAAGCACATCAAAATGATCTCTCAGCTGCCCTTCTATAGCTGCGCCCGTTCTCATGGCCCCACCCCCTCCGTCATACCCCCCTCCTGCCCCACCGCGCCCGGATTGGCCAACCCCAACATTTAGCCTGCGAATTGATGACCTATCTCACCCAGGAGTCAAGCTTTTCCTTGACAACGTCGACCCCATACGAGTCATGCTTGACGCCACGGTCGCAATCTTCCAATGGTTGTATGTTACCACGGACAAGGCACCAAGGCAGTGAGTGGCCACTGGTAACTCACCTGCGATGCGGGAATACCCAACGAAAACGCCCGCGCTTTCCAGCGTGCAGACCATACAGCTCGTCCTTCGCCCCATGGACGGCGTAGCCTACACGACCGGGTCGGAGACGGCCAAGGAAGTCCACTTCGCGTGCCAGCACATCGTGAACTGCGCGGACCGTTGCGCGGACGAGATCCGCGGTGTCCTGGTCCACGAGATCGTCCACTGTTATCAATACAACGCTCGGGGCGCTTGCCCGGGCGGCCTTATCGAAGGCATCGCAGGTGGGCGCGCATGCTCGCCTTGGCGCTTACCATTTCTGTTACTGAAACTGTAATTTTGCACTACTGGTCTGTCCCACATTCCCCCGAGCGCAGATTGGGTTCGCCTGTGCGCCGGTTTCGAACCCCCGCATTGGAGTCCAGGCGGGAGTAAATGGGACGCGGGCTATCAAGTCACGGCCTACTTTCTGCAGTGGCTGACCGAGCGGTACGGCGAGGGCACGGTGCCGGAACTCAACGAGTTGATGAAGGACGCACCGTATGACGAGCATATCTTCAAATCCGTGACGGGTCGCAAGGTCGACAAGCTTTGGAAGCTCTACAAGGAACACCTCGGCGAGTGAAGCGGAGGTCTCCTTTCATTACGTACCGAGAGTGACGTCGGGGGTTTCTACTGTATGGGACGCGATGATTAGGACGGTCATCCGGATTAGCTCGACTAATAGAGCCTAGATCCGTGATTGAATACAATGCCAGAGAATGCAAATCAGGAATAAGACAGCGTAAACCAAAAAGAAAGAAAGCAATGGCAGAAAGAAGTAGACTATCCCATCTCCTCCTCAAGCTCCCGAGCTAAGAAATCATCGTCATCGCCATCGCCGAATATACTTTCGTCTTCTTCGTCCTCCTCGTCCTCCTCGTCCTCGGCAAGAGGACTAGGCACCGTTGGAAGTGCGTACTGGTTGAACTGTTCCGATGAGATGGACTCTTTGAGCTTGGAGGTTTTCTGTCGTTCTTTGGCAAGCTTCTTGCGTTTGGACAGTGGCGAACGGAGCAAGTCGTCGTCGCTTGCATTCAACCCAGCTTCCGACGGAGTACGACTTCGCAGCCGTTTGCGTCTATTCCGTAGGGTAGGTGGGGGGCCGCTTTGAGACGAACGGCCTCAGTCCAAGCGTCGACGACGAAAGGGGGGGAATGAAAAAATCCCGCACCTGCCAATACCACTCATCTCATCTCCCACACGTAGATGGCTCTCGCTCGCGTTCCCTGACCCGCGGCCCGCACCCTTCGACCTCCCACGTCACCGCCATCTCCCTCTTCGCCATCCTCGTCGTCATCTTCGTCGTCGTCGTCATCGTCGTCATCATCCCCGCTCGCCAGGAACTCCCGCAGTTCCTCGTCCACGTCTTCCCACGAGAGCGACAGCTCCAGATTCCGCGATTGTTCCTCGATGCGCTTCAAGTCGTCCAGTTCGTCCACGTCGGCCTTGCCGTCCCCCTGCGCCGCCACTGGCGGAGCAGCTGTCCCAGAGCCGCCCTTCCGGGATCCGGGTTCGACGTCCCAGTCATCTGCGTCAGGCTCTGGGTCAGACGAAATCTGCTGAGCGTCAGGCGGCGCTGGGGAACTCGCCGTGTCCGGCGCAGTGGCACTCAAGGACCGGGGTTCATCCATCAAGTACGGTGTCTCGTCCTGGCGGTCCCAGCGGGCAATGGAGTCGGTGAACCAAGCCAGCCACACGATCTTTATGTTGCCCCGCCTGCGTGCCTGATCGATCTTTGCTGTGCCTCGCTGTCATAAGTCGTGAAGTCAGTACAACGCGATGATAGAGAGGAGAAGAGTACCTTTGCAGCTACAAGGTGCGTGACCTCGCTTGACAATTCCGCATGGCAAGTGGCGCCAAATGCCTCAGCCAGATTCCATATGTCTGTGGTTTCTGGTCTAGTGTCTAGCGGAATCACGCTGGAGAAGAGTATATGCAAGCCATCGAATGTCCGTAACCGAAGGCTGGGAATGATGATCTGCGGGGAATAAGAAAAAAGGAATGAACACCCGCCTGTAATTAATGTGGCTGTACTCACCCGAACGTCGTAAAGTATGGATGATGAAGGTTGTGCCTTGCTTGAGAATTTCGTCTGGTCTCCTTTATCGGAAGGCCGGCTGTCGTAAGCTTCGAAGAACCGTTGATGGACAACGTCCAGAAGCTGAAAAATTGTTCAGATACTGATATACTCCAACGAAGTGAACAACTGACCCGCTTTACTCGTTGGAGTTCTACATCGTCATTCTTGAGTAGGGCCTTACGATTGTGCCTTTCTCCTGAAGTTTCGGATGGCTTAGAGGTGTTCTCGGTTCGACCCGATACACTGTCGCTCGCTGGGGTTTCACTTGCGAGCTCGCCATTGGCCGCTTCTTGTAGCTCCTCTTGAAGTTTAGCCAAGGGACGTTCCTCCACTTGTGCCTCAAGAGCCTGCGAATTGCGAGCTATCATTTCCTTCTGCATGATTTCTTTGGTGGCCACTTCATCAGCTGAGGATGTGCCCACTGAACTCGACTGGGGATCGTCAGGCGCAGGATCCGGAGCAGAAGACGAGGGTGTCGACTCTGAGACAGATTGTCGCCGCCTCCCTGGCGTCGTCGGCGGCATCTGAGGGATAGTGGACGTTGACGGGTCCAATTTGGGCAGAAAGGCTGAGTTGATATCACCGATCCCAACAAAGAAGTCATCTGTGGCAATGTTAATAAGGCATCGACCTCAAGGAGGAGAATTCTCTAACATGGAATAACTTTCACAAGATTTGGGCTCCATTCCCAAACATCTGCACGGTCATCAATGATGACGACCATCGACGTATCGACAGGAAATAGCCGCTGAAGGCTCTTCTGTGTAAGGCCTTGCGACATGTCAACGAGGAGAGTGGCAAATTTAGAACGGCACACTCACTCCCACTTTCGTCACGGCTCAAGATCCGACCACCAAAGAACTTCCCATCCGGATCAATTGCCTTGCAGACTTCCTCGGCATAAGCACGTGTGCCCATAGTATAAACATGCATTTCATACTTGGTCGCCACACTGCTGAGGAAGTCAAACCATCCTGGACTACAGTTGCCACAGAAGTCAGTATGAGACTAACGGATGGGGCAGAGACGTACCGAGGTTTGACATAATAGAGACAACCCTGTGTCTCTACGGCCTTTTCTTTTCCCTTTGTCCGACGCTTGTCGGGCCCGGGTGGGAGACCAAATGATTCAGGACCGAGGCGAAATTTCTTCACATCCTTCAACGCTTCCCAATTAGGATTCACTTCTTCGTCTTCGTCTTGGCTTGGCTCGTCCGAATCGCTTTCCGCTTCTGAAGGTGACCTTTTACTGGTTTGACGCGCTTCCCATGCTTCGCCCTCGGCAATCCAGTCGCCCACAGTGGGGTCAACGGTGGCGTGGACAATAGTTTGGTCAAGGTCGACGATGAGTGAGAGACTACGGGTGCTGAGAAGGTGCTCGGCTGTCTCCCGCTCGATGCGCTGTGCCTCCTCGAGAGAAACCTTTGGACCATTGGCGGAATGGGTCATCTGGATCGAGGCTCGCGCTTCATTAGAAAAGCCGGTGTAGTCGGACCTGGTGTGGATGAACATTAACATACAAATGCCATGAGATTTTACGCACTGTGTCATGTCCTTGCCACATAGCGCGCAAAGACCGGCTATCTGTACGCCGTGTTTGCAGGGCTCGGAAATATAAAGCACCGCTTTCTCATCGCTTGTGATGATATCGCGTTCCTTGACGCACCATCGTTCGACGGTGCCCTCTACCGGGCAGTCCCATATGCCAAACAGAACTTGCGGGTGCCCACCAGGTTCGGAAGGTGGGGAGGTAAACGAATATGTCAAGAGCGGGGAGCCGTGAGGAACGGAATCGGACGGCTTGGCTTGTATCTTGACGACAGTTATAGGGAACGGTGTTCCGGGCGGCAGAAAAAGTTGCGAGGAGGAAGAGGACATGGGACCTGGGGGGACAAGACAATGAAGAGTCGGAAGACCGTCGGCGCGGAATCAACAACAAGTTTGCTGGTGTAGCGTTACCGAACGAGGCAGTCGAGGTTCTAAACGCACGTACACCGCCGCGGTCACAAAGCGATTGGAGGTGATTGCGACCAATTCAAAGGGGGGGACGGCCACGACGGTAAAATAAATTATCGTCTACAGGAGAACGTACATAGAATAAAGCAGAGTGAGCCTGCCAGCGGACGGTGGGTGGCGCGGCGCTCCCTGCCGCTGTCCGTCGATCCTGGCTTGAAATAGCAAAACTGCTTGCTCTCTTCCCCTCAACCAACCAGGTCACCCTATTATAGCCTTCATACCCCTCTCGCTCCACGCTAGCACCATTTCCTCCGCGTATGTTTTTCGTCGCATTGGCTGTGTTCTAATCTCCTGATTCGATCGACAACAGTCCTGCCACCTGCAAGACAGATAATGGATCCAGGACTCGGCGTCGATGAGGTACTACATTCCCCTATCCCTCCATGACACCCTGTATAATCGTTTCCAACGTCGCTTAAGATCACACCAATTGCATTGCTCATGGATGAGCTACGTTCCGAGGATGTCCAGCTACGACTGAACGCCATTCGTCGTGTGTCTACGATAGCGCTCGCCCTGGGCCCTGATCGCGCACGAGAAGAACTCGTCCCCTTCCTTCAAGACTCTGTAGATGACGAAGATGAGGTCCTCTTAGCCTTGGCAGATGAGCTGGGGAAGAGTTTTGAGGAATACATCGGAGGGAAGGAGCACGCCCATGTGCTACTCGGACCGCTGGAAAACCTGTCTGCAGTCGAAGAGACCTTGGTCAGAGACAAGGTACGCACATTCTCGAGATGCGTCCTTGTCGCACGAATCGAATACGGAATCACGAGCTCATGCCACGCGTTTAACGCGTTACAGGCTGCAGAATCTATCACCAAGATCGCCGCCGTTCTCACCCCGCAGCAGGTTGAACAACATTACATCCCTCTTCTCAACCGATTGTCCCATGGGGAATGGTTTACATCTCGCACGTCATCGGCCGCATTGTATGCTCCCGTGTACTCCAAAGTATCACCGACAATTCAAGACGAGTTGCGGAAGGGCTTTGCTGCCCTTGGGTCGGATGACACGCCGATGGTCCGGCGAGCGGCCGCAAAATGGTTGGGAGTGAGCGCAGACCCTCGCTTCTTCCGCTATAGTTTGCTGATCGCGCAACATAGGCATTCGCGAAGAACCTTTCCAAACAACATGTCTTATCGGATGGGCTGAACATATATCGCCGTCTTCAAGCGGATGATCAAGACTCTGTGCGACTACTGACAGTCGAGGACTTGGTGGTCATCGCACAGCAGCTTTCTCCTGCTGAGGTAAAAGACCAGCTGCTGAAGCAGATCAGACAGAGTGTCTCAGATAAAGCTTGGAGGGTCCGATATATGGCTGCCAGTCACTTCAACGCGGTAAGTTGTCTTTCCACCGTCGATTCCTTGTCTTACTTGATACGTCGTACCCAGTTATCTGAAGCCGTTGGAGTTGAGCTCGTGAGAGAGGAACTTGTCAATCACTACGTGCAGTTATTGAAGGACAATGAAGCCGAAGTTCGCACCGCGGCCGCAGGGCAAATTCCAGGTATTGTGAAACCAGTTTCCGAGGAGTGGTACTCAAATCTTGATTTTCGTCTATGGAGGTTTTTCGAAATTGTTGGAACCAGAAGTCGTTATTGCCCGTATAGTGCCCTTCGTTCGGGAGCTCTGTCAAGACGGTTCTCAACATGTCCGGGCCGCCCTTGCAAACCAGATTACTGGGCTTGCACCTCTCCTCGGTCACGGACCTACCATCGAACATCTTCTTCAGCTGTTCTTACATCTGCTGAAGGACGAATTTCCTGACGTACGGCTGAATATCATCAGTAAACTCGAGCAAGTTAACGAAGGTGTGCTCTCCTCCCTATGCGACCCTCATTATCAAGAGCTCTAATTGGTGTTATTCAGTCATCGGAATTCAACTTCTGGCTGAAAACCTCCTACCGGCCATTGTTGAGCTTGCAGAGGATAAGTCGTGGCGGGTACGACAGGCGATCATTGAATATATCCCGCTACTGGCCACGCAACTGGGCAAAGAGTTCTTCGATGAGCAACTCTCAGCTTGTGCATGTCTTGGTTGGGAGATACCGTATACAGCATTCGGGAAGCCGCAACCATCAATCTGAAGAAACTGACGGAGGTATTCGGTGTAGATTGGGCTAGAGCGCAGATTGTGCCCAAGGTGGTTGCCATGGGATCGCATCCCAACTACCTTTATCGGATGACCACCGTCCAAGCAATCGGGGTACTTTGTTGAAACCGGTTACTCGACCAGACTCGTGGGCTGACTGGCTTTCTAGACGATCGCGCCGTCTCTAAATATCGATATCGTCTGTGACGAGATAATCGATGCGCTTCTGCGCCTCGCTAACGATCCTATTCCGAACATTCGGTTCAACGTAGCAAGATCCTTGGAGGTTGTCGCGACCACATACGGAGGGAGGCCGACGGGCAAGGAACTTGCGCAGCAAAAAATCGTCCCCGTTTTGGAGGAGCTGACGTCCGATCAAGACGCGGATGTTCGCTATTTTGCTACTCTCGCGTCTCAGAGAACGCTCTCGACTATACAGGGCTGAGGTGACCCGAGTTCACCGGGCTGAGTCCGCTCGCTCATGACTTTGTGAAATTATTATAGCAAACCTGTCGCGATAGTTAGTGGGGTTAGGAGCGGGGGCGTCTGCGCATGTCCCTTTCGCTTTCCTTTTACTGTGGAATAATGAAGATAAACAATGGTGATTGTACAGCGTCCTTTTGGAACCCGACAATCCTCAGCCAACGTTATCGTAACGGACTGAGAGGAGATAAGGTAGAACGCGAGGTTTTATCCAGCGCGCATATAATCACGTGTCGAGTGGACTTGGGTGTCGTGACCTTGGGACTCAACACTCCTCCTCATCCAAGTCTGCGTCGACCGTTATAAGTACTGTATCGTATGCAGTTAAAGCGCGCTCCTCCTGAGACTCGACGTCGTTCCCAGGCGGGCTCCGTAGTCCTAACTTGTACCGTAATCGCTGGAAGTTCACCTTGCCCAGCGACTTAGTAAGTATATCTGCTAGCATCAGCAACTGACAGCAAGACGACATGTCACTGGTGCACTAGACTAGGCACCCCTAGTTCCCCTAGTTACGACTTTTCGGTACTAGGAAATTGGACTTGCCTAACGCTAGGAGTGCAGTTCTAGGTCTAGCTCGCCTAGTTTCGAGTCCTAGAGCTAGACAATGTGATCAGTGCTAGATCATCTACCTAGAATAGCTCCCAATTCGAGTTCTAGGACGGGCTAGCACCTTATTACTGGGTCAGATCCCAATCAAAATTCTCTCAAAATATGTATTATATTTCTCATGCCAGTGTATCAGAAAGACATTGGTTCTACTGTGTTGTGCTCGCATGCTCCAGGCCATGTACACTAGGACCCCATCCTCCTCCCCTTCAAGCTCTTGTTGTTCTCCTCCTCCGTGTTTGCACGATAGGGATGGCGAGGTGTCATCAATGAAAGCGAGGGCCTGGCCGTGCACAATCGACACACTAGCCGATAGTGTTGTGCACACAACGCGGGCGGTCGATGGTCTCTACAAAAGATGGCATCCAGAACATGAAGGACAACGAAACAAAAAAAAATTGAAGGCGATCAGCGATGGCAACGAGAACAATGGTCGGCTTGAATGTGCCATGACACATGTCATGGCCACAGCGACTTGTCGTTGGTGACAGTGAGGCTATGGCAGGTGGCGGTGGCGTCGCACTGGTGAGAGTCAATACTGAAAGACGAACGAGGCGAAGAGAGAGGACACGGGGGGGGGGGGGGTGAACAAGCAGACCCCAGCAGCACACTGTGGATCGTGTCAGAGGCACATCAGTGGCCGTGATGGATGTGGGAGTGTTGTGGACAATACCTTACTTTTTTTCTGATGAACATTCCAGGCAGCGACACAGAGACGGGAGCACAGCGAGGCAGGGAATTTAAGGAGGGAGGCGGCAACACAGAGCAGGGGAGCGGCAAGAGGATGGCAGGTCTGGGCCCACTGCCACCTGTTGGGAAACAGTTTGTTAGTCTATTTTGCATCAAGAGAAGAAGAAAAACTTATCTCGAATTGTTCCCTACGGTGGAGAGTGAGAACGATGAACCGGGTGGTCGAAGTTGAACTTGAAGGTTGCCGCGTTGAGAAAAACGAACGACATGTCACATGACGTTGTTGAATGGCGAGGCACACGTGCGTGCCTACGGCTACGCGTCCAACTGTTCCTTGTGTCCAACTTGTTCCTTGTGATGCAACAACCTGAAAAAACCTGGTGTACGTTGGTCATTTCACCATGGCCATTCCTGCTTATTGTTCTACTACTCCCCTGTTCTACGGTGCTCATCAGCGCCATCTGGCCGGCACGCCTGACCGGCAGTTCCCAAGCTGCCTTGGCACTGCATCGAGTTCCCACAAATCCAGCTCCTTCGCCGCTCCTCAGCAGACGCCTCTCAGTCCATCGCTCCATCTGGTGTGGTTCATCCAAGCGCTCTGCCATTCCCATCTTCTGTCGCTCTTCATCCCAATCCATTCAAATTGGTGCTCTACGTCCATCCTCACCTCCCGCGTCGACGGGTCCAACAGATCTGCAGCCCAGGGACCCCGTGTCTCCTGTGGGCTCGAGTTTATCGACTCCTGGTGCTCATAAGAAGGCTTCCATCATCAATTTTGGTTCGCTCTTGAAAGCTTCAAGCATTCAAGCTCAAGACGAAACTTATAATCGTGTAAGGATGACCTCAGGAGTGACCGGGAGAGTTGGAATCTCTGTGTTCGGTCGCACCTTTCGTGTCTTACAATTGTGTGTCCTCAGTCTACCTCTTTAGCTTTTGTCTGTCTTCTCTTCGTACGTGTCCACCCTTCGCCCTTCCTTCCATGTCCCTGTGCCATTCGTGTCGTCCTCCATTTGCACGACACCACGCTGACTGCTTCCGCATTGCTGACAGACTAACCGACTCCGCAAGTCAACATGCCTTCCTAGCCCATGACGCCGCAGAAAACGCAGCAGCGTTGCGTGCCGACTTCGCCGTCGGTCGGCCCAAGAGGAACCGAGCACAGCTCCGCGTCGGACACTACCTCCCAGACCAGAGTCGCGTCTGTTCCCTCTGCTCCTCCATCTCATGTCATGCGCTCCCACCATTGCCGTCGCTGACAAACAGGTCGACCTTGCACACTTTTCAGGTGCGTGGCTGTACCCTCCGTCGTCCCCCCTTTGCATCACACTCCGGCATCAGTGATTGCCTGCCTTGTGCAACTGCCTGGGACAAACGCGAGTGGACACCCTTGCATTGGGCGTCGGACTGGGGGCGCGTGAATATTGCACGCGTCCTGCTCAAGCACGGTGTAGGGGCAACAGCCCACAGTGAGCATGGGTAGACTCCGCTGCGTCAAGTTTCGCGAGGAGGACATGTAGAAATTGTACACATGCATTGAGTAGTGCCATGAAATAAATTATTTGTTCACATGAGTTCACATGAGTTAGTTCTATAAGTGCGGAGTGGTGTCCCCACTGCCACCCCAAAACACGCAATAATGTCACCTTCTCTGAGTAGCACTGGCATGACTAGAGACACTAGATGGGAAGTGGAATGTCTGACTGTCTAGATTGTGGACTAGAAGTGTATCCTCAAATCCAGCATAGATTGAGTTACTAGATGACTAGATGTGACTAGATGGACCGTGGGACAACTAGGTACCCTAGTACGTCCTAGATCTTGCTGATGCAGATTAGGGGGGTGTGTTAAGGGATATAATCTGTCACCTGACAAGGCAGTACAATTGTGAAGATATATTCCCAATTCTAAATAAACCCATGGCCAGGTAGCTCAATAGGAAGAGCACCTGGTATATATCCAAGGCCTGGGTTCAACCCCCAGTCTGGCCATAAACACTTTGCATATTCTTTACATGTAACATGTCCTTTGGTAAGAGGGGTGAGATTTACTGCCGAGACGGCAGTCGAGCGAGCCGAGAACCGGGGAGAGCTCGCCCGAGGTGTTATTACAGATCACACAGCCATCCCCGAACTGAGTCATTTTTACACACGCAGGCAACCCCGAACTGAGTTGATTACCGTGGTAGCGCGAAACAAACGAAACGCGCCCCTCCTTCTTAACATCGAACATCGACCATCGGCCGCAAGTGGTTATCCATTCTCCATATGTCCGGAGAGCCCTCCCCTCCCGACGCCGACGTGTCCGATGATGACCAACACCCAACGGAAGCATCCAATAGGAAAAGGAGTAGCAGGGGTCCGTGCGCTCCCCCGTTCCCCGTCCCCCGTCCCCTAACCGTTCCTTCCCCTCAGCTTGCGACCAGTGCCGGAAAACTAAGAGTAAATGCGAGAGGTTCAATGGCGACGACGAACCATGTAAAAGCTGTTTGGCGGCCGGCACAGGTACCCTCTTCCCTCCTATCACTGACCACTAATCGACGATTGCGCCTGTACTTGTTCGCTAGCCTGCACATTCTTAGGTATGCACCCTACGCAGTCTTACCTATGACATACCCCCCTTGACTGTTCCGTCGTCCAGGTCCGAGTTTCAAGCGCGGCCCTCCGAAGGGCTATATCCACGCCATCGAGCAAAGGTGGCATCAGGTCGAATCCGTCCTAGGTGCAATCCTATCATCAAAGGATCCATACGTCAAAGCTCTTATCAGCAACTTACGGAAGGACAGCCTCGCCAGAGATATCCTCAGCAGAGTGGACTCGGGGCCTTTCGTAAGTACCGCGCCGCATTCCTCCAAGCAATTCCTCTGACGTGGGAACCGATCATGCGATACAGGGCCCAACAGGTCGCCTCAGTATCTCAGCCGGGATGACAAAGGAAGACTTTTTTGCCTCAATAATGAACAGTGACAATCAGCATCCTCGCGACCCTTCACGCCCGAAGCGACAGTCTCGAAAGTCTCGCGAGATCGTGTCTTCGAGTACGTGGTTTTGAGAATTTTGACATCACCTTTTTGAATTTCAAATGATGTCGTTCTAGACAACTCTATGCTGGTAACCCCGACCTTGGAATGGCAAGATCGCCTCTCGAGTACCTATGCTCGAGCTGACAAGCCAGAAATGTCTTGCGCTTCTTCTCCGCCTCTCCATGTTGGCGGTCAACCATCCCGTCAGCGCCGCCGGTTGGATAAGGATTTTACCCCAGCACCAGATTGGCGATTCATGCATAGACTTGATTCAGTCTCTGGTGTGTGCCACCATAAGAGCCAGTGTTAATGAAACGATTCACCTTGCCGCTTCCCATACGAATGCAGAGTCTGATGATGCCGACGATGCAGCGTCCTTGATTGGGGAATTGTCAATTGACGAAAATAGTGAGGTGCGTCGTGGTGTTACCCATACGCGACACAGCTCACCTGTGGTTGTCATGATAGGTACGGTACCATGGCATTATCAGCGGCCTTCACTTGTTATCCCAGACCGATCGCACGGATGAGCGCAAAGTCGGAGGTGTCTGGTCAGTGAATTGTCAAACTATAGCAAACATACTGAGTTGCGCGCACAGGCAATTGCCCATGGCGCGAGTGTGGCCTCCCTCTGTGAACCAGTTCATACCGGAGGAGAGCGTTGACGTCGCGATGCCAACTTTGGAAACGCAGCGCCATTTGCTAGACTTGTATTTCATTTATGTGCACCCAGTGTTTCCCGTCGTACATAAGGCCCTCTTCTGGAAGGACTATGAAGCAACGTAAGTGTGGTATTTGTCTCTGTATCTGGACGCTGAAGCTCATCGGTTCATAGGCTCTCGTCAGTGCTTCCTCTAGAGCTTGACAATCGCAAACGCTCACATGGTTTACAGTTACTCAGGTAGTTCTGCACGTGAAAAAACGCACATTTCGAACCTTTTACTCTTGTCTATGTTCGCAATCGCTGCCCGATATGACCATGCCGAATTACCTCCACTTGATCCGGGAAATCTTTGGGAAGCGGGGCTGGACTACATGCTCCAAGCCAGGGAGGTACTAAGTATGCTATTATGTCTCTGGGTGGCGTGTTAGTTTGTTTACATTGGCCAAGACCGCGTCTATCACTATTGCAGAGGAACAACGTGTCAAGCTCTACTGCTTTTAGGGCTACGAGAATTTGGCATTGGTACGCCATTCCACACGCGGGCACAGCTAAGAAGCTTACAAAACGAAATCTATAGGCCAGATGGAACATGGCTGGCTCTACACAGGTAAGCAATACTGCCACTATTTCCAAGCTGCTCACCCAATTGTCGCCTAGGAATGGCATTTCGCATGGTACGTTAATTGGGACAGATGCTTCAAAATGTATCCACTCCAATTGGCCATGGCTTTTTTAGGCACAGGACTTGGGCCTCCATCGTGACGCAGCGCGCTGGCAGATAAATGGCAGGGTTATGTTTGCCCCTCAAGAGTTGCAAGCGAGAAAGCAGATATGGTGGGGATGCGTCAGGGCGGATAAGTGCGTGGAACATGGACTTTTTATATTTTCCCAAGCCCGTCTCATTAGGGCGTTAGATATACCGCATTATACATGGGCCGACCACCGACAATCTTCGAGTGTCACTTTGATACCCCGCCACCTGAGGTGAAGTTCATTCAGTAATCGCTGTAGATGCTTCCCTGACATGTTATTCTCCGGTTCCAGGAGGAAGTAGATGAACTCTGGGCTCCACACAGCTCAGACCCGGCATCTATTGACTTCAAACCTGTCCCTAGTCGTACGATAGCCACGTTTCGGAGAGTGGCGACACTTTGTACGTTATGTTTGCATGAACCATACCTAATCTCTGTGCCAATTCCACGCATTCCCAGGTATCATCATAGGAAACGTTATAACCAGGATTTATCCTGTCCATCCGCCATCACAGGCTGTGCAGCGTGCCGCGCTGTCCGAGCTTGGGGCCCAACTGGATCAGTGGTACGCAGAGCTTCCCGAGTCTCTTGCATTCGACCCAGCCAGCACGCGGACAATTCCACCCCCAAATGTTCTGTTGATGCATGCGACCTATTGGTGTGCTGTGCTCCTCCTACATCGAGCCTTGTGAGCGTGCCATTTCATATTTTTTGAGCTGTACTGATGTCATTCTATGCTTAAGCATACCAAAATTGAGGCATGTTCAGTGAGCTCGTCACTCCTTGGGCGAATTTGCGTGTAATGAGCTCTTAATTACAGCAGTCGACATACTTCGAATAGCAGCCGAGAATCGGAGGCTTTGGCCTTCAAGTCGTTTGACATATGTGTAGCCGCTGCATCACATATGACGTCAACTAGTGAGCGTGCCGTCTTACCTCGATGAGTTGCTCACCCAAGTTCGCAGTATTCATGTATCGGAAGCAGTTTGGTTTGAGTTACGGCGCCATCTTGGTCACACAGCATTTATTTACAGCCGGGTAGGTGGCGCGCACTAATCTACAGACATCTAGCTTAACTGCCAAATCGCAGAGTGATGCATGTAGTCGCATGTACCATGGAGCCCTCAAATGTGCAAAACTCTGTCGTCTTGCAACAAGCCCTTACTTGTCTCAAGGACTTGGGGGTAAGGGCTTATGTCATTATGCGTAGGGTCGTCACTTACCATCGACAGGTGATATGGCCTAGCGCCTACCGGTCCTGGGGGCTCATTGGTGGTGCCAAAGTACAGGTAGACAACGGTATTCTGAATCCTAAAACGACGCAACGCCCTAAACGACCCGCGGACGAAGCCCTCGGTGCAGAAGAAAGGACCAGAGTTGGCCTGCCTCCGCAGACCTTCAATTTCGGCCCATCCACAGGGGCAGATGTGGCATCGCGACAGGCATCGGCTACCGATACTCGTCTCGTCGCGCATCTGCTTGGGCTCGACATCCCCTCGGTCGATCCAGCATCGTGTACCCCAAACTACGAGTGGTGGCCGCGCAATCAGAACAAGCCATATACTCCGGACGACACGCACACTGTGTCATCCTCGCCAAAGTCTGCAGCAATGCCTATCCCGTTCAGCTTTGATCAAACACACAACTTCTGGGATGCACCGCTGCTACAAGACATGGGTTTGAACTATGTTACGGACATGTGAGCTGGAAGCCAGGTTGCAGATTGTGCTCTTCGTGGGACATTTGTATGGCTCGATAGGTTTGATGTTTAATTTGCTGTTTTTTCTTTTTCAATGATCTCAAGAGTTCCGATCTTCTTTATTTATCCTCGCATCTTGTTGCTTTCTGCTTGTAGGGCTGGAGTAATGTATGTCGTCGTACCATTTGTATAGCGCTTTCCGCCTTTCATCACGAAAGGCCCTTTTTCAAACACAGGGCATATAGTTGATCGCTAAGAGCGAAAGTGCGATGAATCAATTTTTCGGGATTTCGAGGAGCTATTTGAAAGAGAGAAAGAGAGGCGCGAGGCGACGAGAGGGAAATAGCGCCAGAATAATGTGTGGAGCCTGGTCATCGCCCGTGGGCGCACTGTCCACTTTTCCCGCCTCACCACTCGAAAGACCTGTTGGTCCTGGGCCGCAAACACAGTGTCCCTCATCCCCGGTGCATCCAGACCGGCTACAGCGCGTTAGGTAGGACTGAATATATTATCCTGCCACCTAACATTATAGTAATAGTGAGTAGCTGCTGCTGGAGAATAAAACCCTGTGCAAAAAAATAAAAATTCTCGGCCCACACACGATAGCGTACGAACATCTCTGCCCACAATATCAATGCAAAATTTTATGAAGCGTCCACGGGGTGCATTCGGGGATTTCACACGGTATATCTGAACCCGCTCCACGTGTCGCCTTTCTCGATGCGTGCTTCAGTTACGCTGCCATATCGACCGTTGTGGAGTTTGGCGTTCGGATTTGAGATGCCGTCGATCACTTCGTCCCGTTCACCTCGGTCTCGCACTTCGTTCTCCCGTCTCAGGAACACGGTATACGTGAGCGCGCTCAGCCAGCCGACCGCGATGTACGCGAGCACGATCCAGTGCCCGAGGGTATACCACGGTTGATACCGCGCACGGTACTACGAATTGAAAGGCGTGGGATCATCAATCGTCGTACGGGGAAGTCGCAAGGACACGAAGGAAGAAACATACCACATTGGATGTTACGGCGCCATTCAGATTGCCCCTGAATCCGAGGTTCATCTCTACGCAAAAACGCTGTAGAACTGACAGGTTGTACTCACACCGTAAAGATGATGGCCACCACGGTGCCGCGCTTATAGGAACCTTCTATGTTGCTTGAAATCCAAGCTCTGCGATGAAACGTGAGAAACGCTGCGGTTCCGAGCGACGGGTGGGGGCTAACGCACTGGGTGATTGCTGCTCATGATTGTCGTCAATAAGAAACTCTCAGCACGTGGGGATGACCCCTGTTTTGTGGCCACATACGGATTACAGGAAACAAAGAGCTGCAGAAAGGGAGCCCTCAGCGAAAGGTAAGCGGAGAGAATCTATCTCGAGGGACTCACGCTGCGGCGAGGAAGACAGCAAAATATGATAACGCGGCACTGCGAGACACGGCCAGGATCATATACCCCACGAATGCCGTTCCAAAAAGCCCTCTGGGATATTGGTGAGTCCGATATGTAAGGGTCCCAAGAAAACGATGCTGAGGAAAGCGACCAACAAGGTGATGTACCCCCGGTGGCCAACCCGATCTCCTACAATACCAACGGCGAGCGTAACCAGGCATCCCAACGCATACGGTGGCACCACCAGGAGATTGGCAGCTGTCGCCTTGAATCCCAACTGCATTCAGAAGATAAGTCAAAGCCTGTTGATCGCTGCGGGACCCCATTCACCTGGTGGATGATCGTTGGAATAAATAAAGCAAACGCATATAAGGGGCCACCGCTTCAAAATCGATCAGTATATACTACGCCTCAACAACCATGCGATACCGACGTTCCAATACATATTCCCACTTGCGGATCAGGTCATAATGATGTAAGATCCGGTTTCGAGGGAAGGAACGCACTTGTTACATATGTTTTCCAGTCTGTTAGGCACTGTCGCAAGTACTTGAGCTTGAACTTCTCTCCGCCAGCGCTGAATCGCTGGTCAGCTTTCAATCCACGGATGATGTATACACCTACGTGTCTGACTGTGAGCTACTCATGCAGATGCAGGTGTGGGTGTACACGTACGTTCGGTCTCTGTCAGAAATTTAGCCGTCTCCGGGAAGTCTTGAATAATCCAGGGAGAGGCACAGGCGACGAGAATGGTCATTGACCCTTCTACGATGAAGATCCATGCCCACCCAGGCCGTCCGGCGATGCCGTTCATGTTATGAAGGGCCGCAGCGAGGAGGCCACCTGACAGAATGTCGTCGTTGGGAGTGAGTCAATATGTTTTCCTTTGGTCAGAAACTATTTCTGTATGCACCGAATGCGCCCGCAAGCGTGGCGGCCGAGAAAAAAATTGCGATGCGCAAACCAATCTCCGAGCGCTTGTACCAACTGAGTATCAGTACACAAACGTTAGAAGGAACTCGAAATTTGGCGAGTGCCACGAAACGCGACCCACCACGACAGGTAAAATACGATCCCAGGATATAAACCTGCCTCGGCCACGCCCAACAGGCATCGAAGGCCTGTATCTTTCGTCAACACGCGCAGGTTACGCCGAGGAGGCAAGACGTACCGATCAGATCACCGTAGTTACGGGCGAGGCCATGAAACAGCTCAAGGGAAGACGGGAGGTCGTGTCAGGACGGGAAGCGGACTCGGAGCGACAACTCACCATTGTAACGCCCCACGCAAATATTATAAAGGGAATCCATCGAGATGGACGCAGGTAACACATGGCGAGGTTACTCGGCACCTATCGATTCAGTGAGCATGTTTATGCGGTCGGAGGAGAAAGACCCCGACCTCGAACAGAGCATAGGGAAAGAAGAAGACGGTGAGCGCGATCAGGTACTGCCTATCTGTGATGTGCAGACTTGTCTGCAGATCGTACAACTATGGCAGGCACGATGAAAAAAAATGATGAGCGAACACGAGCCATTTGGGGCAAAGTGAAGTGTGCATACGCGCGCATTTCCTATATTGCCCCGGTCGAGGAAACTCATGAGGTAGAGCAGGGCGAGCCACGGCAGGAGTTGGAGATCTATCTTGCGCTTCAACTTGCGGTGGTCGACGGCGGAAGTATCGACCTCTGGACGATAAAGATTAGGTGCGACTCCGAGCGACGGCACCTTTTCGAGTTGCGCGTCGGCGCGCTCCTCGTCCTTGTCGCGAGATTCACGCGCGCGCGCACTATTCTCGTGAGCAATGGGTGGCACCATGACCGCTCGAGTCGAGACGACAACTGAACCCAGACGAAGGGCAGCTCCTTTCGTTTTACATGTCGCGATCGAGCCCTTTCAACAGCCCAGACTCAGCGGGGAAGCAATTGTGGAGAGCGTCAGATCCAGATCATGTCCCAACGACCACGGTCGCGCCCTGAAAACAGGAACGTTGAGTTGGTCATCGCGGAAGAGATTTATTTTAATTTGTTTCACAAATTTCTTTTGTACCTACTATTGTAGCTTAGGCTCTTTCAAGTGGTCGGAGTATGTCGAGTGATCAGAGTAGCCCGTTTCTCTTGTCGTGCTCTACCAAGGCCAGTCAACCTGGTTGCGCATCTAAAACGTCTTACTCAGTGCTAGAGGTATGAAGCTTCTATTGTAACTTACGAGCTAAACTCTGACTAGCTAGACCATTGATGCATTTGCATATCACGGAGGTGGAGCACTGGAGGTACTGTAAACCTTTTTTAAAACCCATCTGTCACTTCCCTGGCACTAGTACAGATCTGAAGCCCGAGTTTGAGCGATGCAGCTCTACCCAAGACCCATGCCAACTCGGCCAATGAGGTGAATCAAACCTTTTTTTTGAAAGCACTGATGCAACTTGAGACTGTCGTCAAGGAACATCTCTCGCTGTACATGTAGTGTACTGGAAATAACATAAGATCTTAGGGTGACAATCTAGCCCTAATCAAAGCCTTTTAGGAGGTTGTGATGGGGCAGCACGCCAACAGTGGGGTCATTGGGCGATCTCTATACGAAGGCGACACCAAGCAATTCAGGAAAATGTAAAATGTAAAATGCACGCAACAGCAGACAGCCAATCCTCGGCCTCGGGCTGATTACGCTGATTAATCGGCTGATTTTTGATCGTACCTGGTGACGATCGGGCGCAGTTCGAAAGGTAACGAAAACGGGATTCATGAACCGTGGACCGCGGACCGCGGGCCGCTGTCCATCTGTGGCGTGTCAGTTGTCAGTCCTGGTCAGGCCTATCTGTAAAACAAAGGTCCAAAAGACTGGGGTAGAAACAACGGCATTGAGATGCAGCGCACTAAAATTACCGCCACAGGACACATGCATTCATAGAAGAAAATCATGGGGTATGGACGGACTACAGACAGTTGGGAGCGCACGTCATGCAGAGCAACAGCTGTTAATTCGCGGGCGGCGTGGCGTGCCTAGTTGCCGCGAGTGCGCTTAGTGTGCGCTTGCGTCGTCAGTTGGGTCGGGCGAGGGGGAAGCGACGGGAGCTTTCCCGAGGAAAGCGATGTTGTCACGGAGACGTGGATAGCGGAGACGGCAAGACAGCCGTCCTCAACGTCGAACCATGTCAGGAACCCCTTGACAGACACAGACACAAAGGAGTTCGGCACGGGCATCCTTCTTGAACGAACGCACGAACACCACACACGCTCACTCACCCCAAATGGAGTCAGGACGGCCGCAGCCAACCGCAACCTTCATCCCCGCCACTGCCGCAACCTTCGTCCCACACCACCATCACCAGCAACAACAAAATAGCGACGACCCAGGGGATCCAAAAATGGCCTCAATGCCGGCAAGAATAGGAAGCCCGTTGAAAGGCCCAAAAAGGATGCGCGGCCATTGAGTGAGTGTGAGTGCGAGGTCGTCGTACGAACGGGGAAGCCCTCGACGGATCACGCACGGCCATGCGGTACCTCGCCGATGGCAGCCGCGGCGCTGATAACGAGCACGACCCAAGCGCCGCCGGAGTGTCAGTGTCACCAACAGGCGCGTCAGCATGTCGCTCCTTCTCGTGCGGAAGACCGGGACACACACGGCCCCACCAATGACCCAGACGGGGCCCACCCTCACATTCAGGTGAGCGAATACGGCCAACGATTCCACCGTCGCGGGCAATTGTCGCACGATTGCCGTGCCTGCCTCCTCCCTCCCTCCCTTGCTCGCGCACAGGCCCTGGACCCAAGACACCCGATCTCGCTGAACCTGAAGGAGGAGGGAAGCTGGGTCCCTCCGACGCTGCCCTATTCCCAACCCCATGGGGTGGCACTGGTCCTGGTGCGACGACCAACTGTGGAGGGGCGCCGCTCTGAACGGTGCGCAGTCGCTGACACGGCTCCACTGATCACAGCAGGAGTGGGCATGGGCACGAAAACTCGGGCCCGTGTGCGGTGGAGGGTGTGCCGCTGCAATCCCACAGAGATCCTTGCGCCAGCACACTACCAGCACCAGCACTTGGAATAACAGAGAGCGCATTGAGCTCGACTGTGACTTTAGTGCCGATCCTATATGTCAGCTCTGACCTGTGGCACGACTGCCACCACAGAGAGATGACCCAGTACCAGGAAAAGCGGACCGGGGCAGAGAGGGCACAAAGAAGGGGAGAGTGGTGTGAGCGGAGCGGTTGTGGGCTGGAGGCTTTAAGGTGTGGGCCAGTGGGCACATAAATAAAGGTGTGCAGGAGGCAAAGTGAGGTGAGGTGACGGAGGCAGGCAAGCATGTTTAAAGGACTAAAGACTCAGACGATTTACATTTACCGTGTCACATATTGGGTCACATGTAAAGTATAATCGCGGGCTATCTTAAGACTTTTTTGGCGGGCAGACATGATCGTCGCTGTAGATGGAGATGGCCTGAAAAGAGGCGACTGTAATTTCTATTTGAAAACTAAAACAACAAGCCGACATTTTTCTTTCTCTTTCGACATTCGATCGGCCCAGGATTTCGGCCGAGACCGTAGATAGAAAATTCACATCATGATACACGATTCCATTCTCGAAGTGGAGAACTACCAAAGCCCGTCGTCAATGAAAAAAAGCTCCACAGCAGCTGCGGATCAAATAACAGTCTCATATTGCATTTGAAGTCTTCTCTACGTCAACACGGATACCACTGATGCAGTTCACCTCAGCGGCCTTGAAGTCTTCTATTTCTTCATCACCTATATCCCCCGATGCTTTGTGGTGCAGCCCATTGAGTTCAACACTGTTGTCGTGACCTACAACGCCAAGATCGCTGCTTATCGTACTGATCATTGCACCAGAGTTGATAGTAGCACTCTTGCTCCCGTATGGTCGAGGCTTGCGACACCCGCTTCCGCTGGCACCCGAGCCAGCGGCAGAACGCTGCTGGCTAAAATGAATTCCGAAATGCAAACCCCTGGACCCGTTTGAATTGAACGCATGGCCGTCAGAGTGTGTCACTGTCTCCGAACCGCGTTCACGAAGGTCAAGAATCTTGAAGAAGGAAATTAGTGAGACCAACTGAATGAGGTATTTTCACGGTGGCATACGAGGCGGCAAGCCAACACAGGACTTAACATTACGCTCAAAGGTATATTGATTGCGGATATCGCCTGTCGAGGCCTGACCAGTTGGATCAGCAGGAGTACCCTAGGGCGGAACATGTCCTTACTGTAGGTAGAAGATTCCGTTAATCTATTGGTCAGGTAATTCCGTGGATCAGCGACGGTGACACCAACAAAGGAGGATACACAAACCAGATTCGCAATCGATATGAGCAAGTAGTAGAAGACGCCCTCTCGCAAAAAGGTCTGAATAAGTCGGCTACTTGGTCCTCCGTTGCGTCGACGGACATAAAGGGCTTTGAAAACGGTCATGAAGGTGACAATCGTGTCGAATCCAAGTGGCGCAATCTGAGGTCCATTATCAGTGTGGGACATGACTAGTTATGGGCGAATACGGACGAAGAAACCTATGTGGAAATGTACAACGATGTCCCTGCTCAGGAAGGGAGGCACATACCAAGAAGATGAGCGGAATGAGGCTTAGACATTGGGAAGCAGGGACCCCGATCCTGATATCATGTCAACTTGGGAAACCTAAGTGAACGCTGAACACCCACAAAAGGAGGGGTGACGAAAGGCAAAACTGAATTGGCAGGTCAGCTTTCTGAACATGTGATAGGGGGAAATTTACCAAGCATCTGCGAGGTGTCGACATATAGCTGATAAGCAACCATGCCCCCAAGAGCGCAGAGAAGGCCGGCCAGAACCAGTTTATTTCGGTTGAAGAAGGCGTAAGTCCGAATCAAAAGTACAGCTAAAGGGATGAGGTGCTCAGTGCTTGAATTGCATCGATGGTACGAACGACAACGGACACTCTGAGCCGACTTGATTCCACATCGCCAGAGCAACCGGGATCTGAGAAGGATATTACCATGACCCGAATCATACTGGAGGGGAGGTACCTACTTTGTATATCTTCTTGCAGGTTTCAAGGCTATGATTGTTGACAAAGGCGTAAAGCAGGTAGGGTACAACCGTAATGACCCAGTATCTAAAGATCTTTTTAAGGCGCGACGTCAGAGTTTGTAAATGGCCCATACCGGCAAAACAGGTACGCCACTTTGACTGGAGTCCAGGACGTCTTCCAGATCTGTGGGGTGTCACATATAGGATCACGGTGGGTAGGAGACCGTGCACTGACATATTGCCACTCTCTGGGCAAGCTGACGATCCAATCCCAGAGGACGACGGTATCTGTCAACAAGCGCAGATCAGTGTCGTCCAATAGATAGAATAAAGTTGCTCACACATTGCTTCGAGAGAACGAAAGAGGTGATCAGATGATAAGTCCAATGTATTACCCGACAGGATGGGACACACAACAAAAGTAAACTTGGGTCCTGGAGAGGGGTTCAATTTGACACTCTAAGAGGAAGCGAGATCACGCACACGAAGATAAAGTGCTGGGAAGTTTCGAGGGTGTCCGGCATTACTGCAAAGCTCGAGAGACGATTGAAAGAGGGAGAGAAAGAACGTGAGGAGGACTGATACTACCCGTATGCATATTTGTACGAATGACGGGTTGTGACGATCAGAAAGCAAGCACGAGAAGTTTTCTGCAAAGCATTTCATAATATCCATTTTGGAGTAAATACAAACCTCTTTCACAAGCCGATCGAGCACAGTTGGACATGTCGTCTGCCTGCTCAGAAGTCGCGTGCGGAGCTAACCTGTTGGTTTCCTTTTCTGGCCATCGCATTCCTATAACCAACACGCAACACGCAGCATGATGTGCCTGCCGCTCGTTACCACCACGGAGACGACGAACCGAGTAATAGCTCCAAGCCCAAGTGCAAGCCTGGCGAGTATGCCCGAAGAGAGTCCCCCAATGATTGCCTCGCGTCCCGCACTCACTTTGATCCCGCCAGAGATACTTTTGTACATCTGTTCGTGCTCTCAGCTCGGCAATATCAATGCTTCCGTACTCTGCGCTGATGTGTCACGATGTCCCCTAGTGTCCTTTCTTGACGTCCCGGACCTCTCCACCCTCGCTTCTACGTGCCGTTATCTTGCGTCACTCGCTGCTGATCCCATTCTCCAACGGACGCGCTTGCTTGTTGTTGCCCCTTCGCGTCTTTCACACTCTTTATTCGCAATTGGTCCTGAAGGATTGCCACTTAGGCCTACTGTTTCGGATCTTATAAGACGAGGTGTAATAAAAGGCCTGGGTATTGAACGGCGCTGGAGAGCGGGTTTATACCTCTATTCGGCTTTGGCACGCGTCCTACCTTCCTTCATGCTGCCATCTGTGCTAATTAGAACTCTGCATAGTCTGTGGCCAACTATGAGAGATCTGTCCTCCTGCAGCGTGGTCACGCATCAAACGTCGTATCCTCTAAATTGCGTCGTTGGTCCCTTCATCCGAATCCGTTGAAAACACTTTACAAGACTCGTGTTCTCCCGGATGTTGAATCTTATTCACCCCTTATCGCCCGCTCGCTTCTCCCCGTCATGCGACGATTGAAATGGAGCGTTCAATGCGATAGCCTTTCCAGGGTTCTTCGATCACGGAATGTTACGTCGAGGAGAGTTGACACGACAAAAGAACGTGATTGATCGATACTGATCAATATAATAGAGCATGTATTTATATTGTATCAGTTGCACTTGTTGCAAGCAGGCTTGCTCTGTCGCGTGGGAAGCTAGGACGATGAATTTCATTTACGTAACGTGTCTGTATGGGTTTCTCGTTTCTCGTTCTCCCCATCCCAATACCCAGTCCCAGTTCCAGTTATGGCCATAACGCACATAGAGACACTCTCACAACTTGATGCTATCCTCAACAAATCAGATAAAAAGTTGACCGTAAGCTGGCAGCATGCATTCGCCTGGCACAGGACTTACCCAGCTTTCATGTAATTGACAGGTCATTGACTTCCACGCTACTTGGTATGAGTATTGAACCCATCAACCCAACCGAACCTGCTCAAGTAGCCATAGGTGTGGGCCATGCCACGCCATCGCACCTGCATTTGAAGCTCTAAGCAAGAAGTACACGAACGTGAACTTCCTAAAGTGTGACGTGGACGCTGCGCGAGACGTAGCAGGTCGTTATGCTATCAGTGCCATGTAAGCATTGGGTACTTTGGGAAACAGAGGACTCTTCAGGAACGGGTTTTCACGCCTATAGGCCGACCTTCATGTTTCTAAAGGGTCAGGAAAAGGTCGATCTCGTCAGGGGTGCTAACAAGGCGTATGTTTTGTACATCTCCCGTCTATCAATTGACTTATTCCCGGCATCAGCGCCATAGAGAACGCTCTACAAAAGTACGGCTCCGGTTCATCTTCCACAGCATTCTCAGGTAGGGGCCAAAGTCTTGGTGGATCCCCCACGGCTCCAGCGGCTCCTCGAAACAATGGCCTGGGAGCACTGTTCGCCGACTTGGATCCTCAGGTGAAGAAGCTACTCTATTTCTTGGGAGCATATCTGCTATTCTGGTATCTGAGCGGGTGAATGTCTGCACTGACATTGGAAGATGCAGGACCACGAGTGTTTCAGTATTTATTTCCTCTGTGTAACGTTTGGATACAATTATTGGACACATTGTGGCTGTACTGTATTTCCGGGAGACGAATGACGAACGCGTGGGAGGTAAGACAAGCAACGCAATATTTTGTGCAGCGGTCACGTGATTGTGACACGCGTGTTGTGGCCAAGGCCAAGCAGCATCCTCTGTCCTCTGTCTCACCTTCAACAACCGTGACTTGCATGATATGCCCTCCAGTCATGTCAGTTCTGGACCTCCAAAATCCTCGACTTCAGTGTCTCCCCGTGCGGCTCCACTCATTCCCGAACGTTACCTCGACGTCCCATCCCAGAGGCTGTATGCTTTGAGCTTTGCATTGCTCATCCAGGTGAGAGCAGCCTGTCTCAACCCTCGCGCTGGCAACCTGATTCATCCCTCCTTGAACCTGCGACTCCTAGGCCGTAAAACTTTTCGACTATCTCTGTTTTTTTCTCTCCGAGGGCAACTCCACCGCACACTATGGCAAAAAGTGGCTGCTTGTTGACTTCTTATTCTGTCTCGCTCTCTCGCGCCTGCGCATCCCAAGATTAAACTACGCAAACTCCATTGTAGCATTGCAGATACTTTGCTTTGCTCTTATAGATGGCCTTTTATTTGGTGGCATTCGGCTACATATTTTCGGAGACTCGAGCGCGCATTCGTCTCGCCAAGGTGCGTCTGTCATAGAGCAGGAAGTTACAATGCTTATATCCCGATTTTCCAGATCATATCGGTTTTCAATCGCCCTCAAACATGCTCAGCATATCCGGGTTTCTTTCCGCTCTCACCTTCGGCTTCGTGACCAGCGAGGGCTTTGGTGGCAAGGATGCTCATCTAGCAGGCCAACATACTGTTCGCATGTCACCCATCAGTACCGCGGAGCTCAATCCCTACAACCAACGATTCTGCTTAGATACCTCCTCAAGCAGTGTTCTTGTTCCCATTCTCTTGAATAATTCAAATCCGACTTCCTTGCGATATACCATCACACCCTTGGGTTACACGGGATCGTCTGGGGGCAAGGTCGAATCCGTGACATTGTCTGCGCGTGATCTAAAGGCCATCGAAAGCGCACGTCTCGAACGGTTGCGAGTAACAAAGACCGCAAAACAAGAGTATTATGACGACAATACTGACGATTATGACGACGAATATGCGAATGATGATCCGCGCGATACTCCCTCCTTACAAAAGACGCAATCTATCATGCATATTCGCGTCTCAAAGCCAGGGACCATTCACCTCAGCGGTGTCAGCGACTCATCTGGTGTTGATGCTCGTATCTCGTACCCATCAGAGATTTCGGTCGCTCCATGTCCCCACGCTCAATTTGTCGATGGCGACGCCCTGACTCGCGGAGATAACATCAAATGCGCAGCCCCAGGTCTAAACATCCTCGGAGAGGACAAGGACGTTCACCTAACACTGAGTATCTTTGGCGTGCCTCCCCTTAGTCTCAAGTGGTTCAAGGAGATCAACGGCCGCAGGGAATACTTTATTGTGGAAGGCATCGAAGTCGAGCAAGTTTCACTCCCGGAGACTTCAACTCCATTATATAATGCTCCTCAAGACGTCCGGGTACCGCTTACCGTTTCCGCCGAAGCCTTTGGGGTCCACACTTATGTCCTTGAAAGTGTCGTAGACGCTCTTGGGAACATAGAACATCTATCTAGCTCTTGGTCCCCTGGAAAGGGAGACATATCCTCCGAGTCCAACACGAAAATCAGTCGTTCTCTCCGAGTTCTTCATCGCCCGACCATGGCTTTCAAGAGCTGTGGACCCCAAAAGCCTGCTTCCCTTCGCATTGGCTCTAACGTTTCTCTAATGATTGAATCTCAAGAAGCTGATGATTTGGATTCGCCATGGTATGCGAAAATACGATACCAACCACCTACGGACGAGTCGGGCAAAGACCTCAACAAGCGCCTTCGACCATGGCAGCAAACTATTCATACACAATTGGGCAAGCGTGATCTCTCTGTCGAGGCCGATTCCCCTGGGGTATACACTCTCGTCGATATCAGGGGAAAGCACTGTGAGGGTGATGTATTGAGTCCCGAAACCTGCACTGTGGTGGAGCTCCCCAAACCCACAGCTGAGATTGAATGGAGACGAATTCACGAATGGTGCGCTACTTAATAGCCATCTAGCAAATAAAAACTCATTCTAATTTTTAGCTCTGGGGACACTGGTGTTGCTGCCTCGCTTGTCCTTCACGGTACACCGCCCTTTCATGTCTACTACCGAATGCAGCGAGATAAGGAGCCAGCACGGGAGCTGGTTAAGACGTTCCACAACTCTCGCGGCGAGATGTCTCTACAGCCCTCACAAAGTGGCCATTACATTTACAGCTTTTCTCACTTGAGCGATGCGAACTACAACAAGGTAGAGCTGAGAGGTCCAACCATTGATCAGATAGTGCACCCCTTGGCATCGGCTGTTTTCGCAGGATCCGCTGGAAGGGATCGGATGACGATCAATAGTTGCTCAGAAAATTCCGTTGATGTGGATGTCACCCTTACGGTAGGCATCGATCAAAGAGTGACCTCGACGTAATAATGATTCATCAACTCACAGGGCCTAGGACCATGGAGTCTGAACCTCCAAATTGTTGGCCCACAAAAATCCGAGATCATATCATTTTCTGGTATCGACACTTCACGGAGGAGACTGCAGGTTGGTGTCCCCAAGGATGTGAACAAGGAAGGTGGATCATTCGAGATTAACATTGGTGTGTCTTACTCTTTCACGTTGGAAGACCTATACGAAATGACCCTTGTGATCAGTGAGCGTCGAAGATTCATCTGGGTGCAAGCGTACACTTTCTGTCCCAGGAGTCACTATCAATGTCAAAAAGGTCAAGCCCACCGCGAAGTTTTATGGTAGGGAGGGCCAGCGACGTATCGTGACTCTTGAGAACGAACCAGCGAGCCTTCCATTGAGGTTAACGGGTGATGGGGTACTGACTCAGTTTTTGATAACGACCTGTATGCTACTGACTAAACGAATACTAGCCATGGCGAATCAAATACCGCATTCTAGAACATCCTGAACAAAATCAAACTACTCGATTGCAATCACCGAACGATTATCTTCGAGTTACGGAGAAAGGTCTTTATGAGATTTTGGAGGTAAGTTCATCCCGTACGGTAAAAGTTGGATGGTATGACGGGCGCAACAGGTATCTGACTCGCAATGTCCTGGAACGATCATAGCCCACGAGTCCACCTACGAAGTAGACTGGGTTCCGCGTCCATCCGCGAGAATCGCCCCGGACACGGAGGCTGTATACAATCCGTATAATGGCACCTATATTCTGCCCGCCCTTTGTGAAGGGATAAGTGGACATGTTGACTTCGATCTCACAGGTATTTTTTTTTCGAACTTGTCAGTCTTCGCAAGCTTTAATGACTTGGGACAGGTCGACCTCCTTTTCAGATCATGTATAACATCGCGCGAAACGTCGATGCAGGCGGCACGCGACTGCTCGATCAGCCCATCTTCAATAGTATACAGCCTCGGACGCGCTTCCAGCTCCACACGACCGAACCGGGTCGGATTTACTATGAAGTTAAACAAGTTGGCGATACCGCTTATCCCCTCTCCAAGCACAAGGGCGTCGTCATCCCCCGTTCCGATCGGCCATTATTCGAGCAGGAAGTTCTCATGCGACCTTCCGCGCGGTTCGCGAGTACTGATAGACTCTCATACTGCTTGTACGAGACCTTCGTTCCCCAAGATAAGGGCGCTGGGGACGGCGTCATCGTACTACAAGGCACACCGCCCTTCGAACTCACGATTTTAGTGCAGAACCTGGCTGCTAGTGAACGTTTTGTTGAGACGGTGACGGTACACGATACAACCTGGCGGCTTGACCTCCCGGGATACAGTTTCAAGTCTGTGGGTCAACACAGGGTGTCCATTGAGACTGTCAGGGATGCGTCGCACTGTGAACAGAGGCTACCTGACTCTCACGACCGATCAATCTGGGTAGACGTCGCAGAATCTGCCGCGATAATCCCATTCGATAGAAGAGAGTACTTCTGTGTTGGAGAGGTCGCGCAGTTCCAGTTGGAGGGGATTCCTCCATGGACGATCGGGTGAGACAGTTGGTTCCCTTCAAGTGTATCGGGCACTTGTTCACGGGATATAGATACCGGGTGAATGGCAAGGCATACACCCAGGAGGCCAAACAGTCACCGTTCGCGTTCTCCCAACAGCAGCCAGGCGAATTCAAAATCACATCCATCGCGCAGCAACAAAAGATGTGCAAGTCGTTGTGGCGGATTTGAGCTACGCGGTCCATCCCCTGCCACTGCCCAAGTTGGTCAAGGGAACAGGATCTTCCAAGACATTCATGAAGGTAAGCGTATCGTTAGTCACTGCCGGATCATTGCTCATCCTTCGTCGTTAGGTGACCAAGCTGAGATAAAGTTCACGCTTATTGGCGAGCCGCCCTTCACGTTCACATACCAACGCTCTGAGCTGAGCCCCAGGAAGGGTGGCAGCCCCGGCAAAGTCCTTGAGACCCATACGGTGTCGGGCGTCACCACTTCGGAGTATTCTATCTTTTCCGCTCTAGAAGGTCAGCAGGGAATTCTCCAGACTCTCGCATCCGTTGACAAAAGTGGACAGGTGTTTGGACGGTCACTTCTATCGCCGACCGCTATTGTCGATACCCGCCAGCACAGCCGGATCGAATCTTGGATTAAAAATTGTGACTGCGCGTCGTGTTAGCTTGAAATCATTTGTATTATCACGCCAATGATGATTCCACTATTATTACATTCATCTCTCCATGGTCCCATGACAGCGCAACTGCCATATTGGTCGAGCTAGCTGAATCGACATCGATAGACCAATTCCTTTCCCATTTTTTTGGCACCCATGGTCTACTAACCTGCGCAGAAGAGATGTAGAACCACTTGGAAACTAATGCGAAAGAATGAGGTGAGTATCCAGCTCCTGGAGAGGTGAACAGAAGACAGACTGGCAGGATCGATAGGAGCCGGCGGCTTCCTAGAATCGAGAGGAAGGCCCGTGTATGAGGGGTCGTTCTGCCTGACGTACCCAGGGGAGTTCTCGATAGTGATGTTGCGACTGTGTGAGAGTCAGCATAGAATTCCCAGATGGCGCCCCGGGGAAAAAAAAAAACTAGCGTACATCGAAAGCTCGTAGTTCGGTGTCTTGGCGGGACTTTCGCCAGTGATGAGGCGACGCCACGCTTCGTGGCATCATGAATGATTTCCGCGGCGTACTTCTTGTTCTTAGCCTCGCCAGAGAAAGCGAATTGGTTCTCGGGCTTGCCATCGGGGATTTTGTAGATACTGTCATAAAAAATAAAAAAAGTTTCAGCGGGACGGCAGGGAGAGAGAAAAGCCCTACGCACCGGAACCACTCGTTCGTGGCGCGCACGAGGCCGGGCAGATGACGCTCGACGTCCTCAATGTCGTTCAGTTTGGACGCCAGTGGATCCTGGACGTCGACGACGATGACCTTCCAGTCGGTCTCGCCTTCGTCAAGGAGGGCCATGATGCCGAGCACTTTGACTTGCTTGACTTGGCCGACGTAACCCACCTGTTCGCCGATCTCGCAGACGTCCAGCGGGTCGTTGTCGCCCCTGGCTTGGTCTCTGCGTGCTGCTGAGTGGGGTCCTCCCAAGTCTGCGCATGTATGATGAGTACGGGAGCGGGGTACGTGAGGAGCGCGGATGAGGATGTGATGTGGGAAGGGAGTGCGCGATGGCGAACGAGCGGAACGAACCTGGGGGAAAGCACCGTAATTCCAGATGTACCCGTGGTGGGGGAAGCAGTTGCGTACGTAGCGCAAGCGGCCCTTCTTGATGTCCTGCTTGATGGGATTGAACGACTCTTCCTTGGAGATCTCCATCTTGGCATTAGTCCAGCGGGGGACTTCGACGATCATGTTGAGGATGCCATTGCTCTGGTCGGCGAAGAGAGGGATGTCGTGGAACGGTGAGACAACCTGGCCGTTGTGTTCGATGTAGACGCGATGTTCTGGAAAAGTAGTTGGCACCGCGGGGTCGCACGTCTGGAAGTAGACATACCGAGGGTGTTGGAAGCGCCGATGAGTCGAGGAGTGTATTCTAGGGAAAAGGGTCAGTGAGGAGGGACGAGGGCAGAGGTGGCAAGGAGAGCGCATACGGGCAGCCATTGTGGAAGAGGAGGACAGAAAGCGGAGCTGCTGGGAAAGTCGACTGGTCACCCGCAACGCCGCCATGTCGAATCGCACGAAATAAATGATGGCCGTCTTTGCGTCCCTTTGGCCGTTTCTTATTGGTAACTCGGATCATATCATATCGTGCCGTCACATCTACACGCACTACTAATCAATCGGACTTCAGAGCACGTAATATATCCTCCGCCACCTTCGTGCTGCGACGTCGGCTGAACTCCTCGTTGAAATCGAGCCGAAGTAGCAGTCGCTCGATGTGTCGTCGCATCTCGCCAATCTTGTCAGACCTTCTGCCATCCTTCGACCGTGTCCCATGTGTATTTGTCGATACATTATGCATTGTACTATTCAGGAAGCCTGACTTTGAGAGGTCAGTTCTTCCTGTGAATGCTTGCTGAGATGTCGACTGCGTTAATTGCTCATAAAACGTGTCGAGAAGCGAATAGAATGTCTATTTTAGAAAACGAATAGTGAGGAGATCAGCGGCAAGTAGAGACCGGAGAATGGTAAAGACGCACTTCGTTAATCTCTGACACGACAGACCAACGTTCTCTGACCATCTTGCCAACACCGTCTCCCCCACCAGCCAAACTACCTTCGGACAGAAGACCTGGTAACACGTCGCCACCCCATCTCTCCACCTGCGCAACTAGTTGTTCACACAACTCGAAGATAGGTCGAAGAGTAGCTGTCAGCATGGGATTGGTTAGAAGACAGCCCGTTAATAACCGCTCCAAGTAGGTGTTATGTATGTTCTGCAGTGTCGTGAAGTCTAGGGTTGTGGTACCAGGGGCCACGGTCGTTTCGGTTGTTGGTTCTGCGTGCTCTGCAAGTGGTGGAGGTTTGGGGTTATGTGAGTCTGCTGTCTGATAGCTTGTGACCTCGGGGTTCTGAACCTTCGAGTCTCCGTCTGGGCCCAGCTGCTTCTTGAGTCTTCTGAACTCGCTGTCGATGACATCTATCATGACATAGCTGAGCAAGTTGTCAAGAAACCAATTCATCTCTCGCACCAAGCCCCAGCCACATCGCAAAAGTGCATGGCGCGCAGCCAAGTCCTCTGTTGTGCCACCCTCACCTAATCCAGTCCAACGCCGACGGGCGCGTTGAGCATTAGACAGCGCAGTCCAGCACGAGTGCATCCGCGTGTGCGTCTTTCTGAGGGAAGATAAGAAGGAGAAGAGGGTTCCGTAGATCTGCAGATCAGTTGGTTGGAGGAACATATCCAAAGGCCATTCAACAGTGTACAGCAAATTCAATGTGGTACCAAGCACGATGTCATTGAAGGTCGTCTCGATGACCTTATCGCCGCCAACTGAAAAGGCGAGATTTCTAGGGTCGGATAATGAAGGGAGGAGAGGGCGTAACGGGCCAGAAGGTAACTGAAATCGAAGATGAGAAAGTGATGGGTCGTATTGGGCGGTGGTTCCCAACGAAGCACGGAGCAGGGCAAGGTTGAGATCCTGTTCGCGAATCATGATAGACGGACCCGTGCGGGAGGTCAGTCGAGAGATTTTGAGACGTTCAATTTCCCTGATTAATGCAAGTACGAATTCTCCATTACGAATTAAAAAGTAGTTGGCTCTATGCGTCTGTCATGAGCTCAACACCATCTGATATTCATGTACACGGATGCTTACAAAGAATCAACTGAAGTTTCAACATCTTTTATGGTAAGGACGTTCATCCAGAGCCACTCGCTGACACTGGTGCGAATTTCCGTGATGACCCGATCAAAGGCGTATTGGTCCCCAACGAGCACTGCATCTAGTTTCCTCGCATGACCTGCTGCGAGGTCCTGAGGAAATTGTGCCTTCCATCGAGCGGTTTTGACTCTGCCAATGGCCTTTCCCACATAAGTTATCGAGCTTCTGGACTGAGCAGAGATGCAAGAGGGTACGCATCCGTCAAGAAAGACGTAATCCTTTGACACAAGCGGATCAGTGTCCGATATTGAGCCGTGAATCAAAAGGGATATGAGTTGTGCCTTCCAAACGCGCTGTACTGCCAAGGATAAACGAGACATGATGTTTGCGATGCGATGTATGCCTGTCGAAGAGCGTAAGGTGAGCATGTCGATGAGAGAACCCGGTTTCCAATCAGAATGTGCGCAGAGATTATCCGTTAAGGCTTCCAAAGCTACGAATGGCGCATCCCATTCGGCAAAGGTGGCGCGGATGGATGACAAGGGGACAAAGGAACCACTTGCAACGAGGGTAGAGTCGCGCCTAGGACTTTATCTTCTGTTTCACGACGAGCGCTCGTACTCATTTTTGAGGATTTGGTTCAAGGTGGAGGCGAGTGCGCATACATAACGAGATGAGGAGCGGGAGAGTATTGACGATGCGTTCTTTATCTTGCGGTACCGAGAGGCAATGAGGGCGATCGACTCCAGGCACTGCTGTTCACCTGGGTGAAGGAGCTGTTCGAAGGACGGGTGTACAGCATGATCTGTAGGAAACAAAGACGAAGAATGGCCCGCGAGGACGAGGAGAACCTCCGCTATCATGGCCGTAGTCGGGTGAGAACGCGTCCCTGAACTGTCCCTGATCGTGTCACGTGTGGTGCGCTCTCTTGACGGACGATGTCGCTCTTGAAAAACCCGCGATGGATCACGAAGCCGACTGGCCCGCTGCTGCTGACGACCAAGTCTCCGTCGAGAAAGACCCAGCTGCAACGGCATCCTTCTCTCTTGATGATGCCTTCGCCGAAGAGGATGACATCGACCGCAATTACGAATTCTCCTCAACTGCCATTCGTGCCGACCTAGCGCGAACCGCATCATATACCCAAGACGATGAAGAGTCGGCCGGTGCGCAAGAGTCGCTTGACGTCGATGCTGCGGGAGGTACAATGGATCTTCTCTCAGCGTTATCCTTGTCAGTGTTCAGCATCCCTGTGACTCTCCGCGCGCCTCACCACTCTGCAGGGATCCTTCGAGCCCCACACAAAATACTGACCAACTCTATGCCAAATTCGATTCCGTTTCGCTTTCAGAGAGTCCTGTGGAGAAACCTCCCCATGACGACCACCTCGATGATGTACATAATGAGCCCGAAGCCACAGATTATGGGTACGGACAACGCCATACTGGCAATGACAGCGCATCGGAAGCGCAACACCATGCGGTGGATTCTGACGCATCTCACATCGACCTGGCTGCCTCTGATGCGGGCCAGGAATCGCCACCCCCATCCCCTCCTCCGTCTGCGTTCCCGCCCGATACGCCAATCTCAAGAGGCGAGTCAGAGACCCCCCCAGAACAGATCACTCATGAAATATCTGCATCGACACCTTCGGCAACCTTGCCGCCCGTCGCTTCCTCCCCTGCGGCGTCATCACTACCAACGGGGCCCTCGTCCGGTCACAGACCTACGCAGTCGACAGGACCAAGTGCCCTCGAGAAGGTCGTCAGTAAGACAAGGCCATCCTTTCTTCCCCCGAAGAGTAGAGATGAAGACAGAAAGCATCTGGCGGATTGGGAGAGAATGATGAAGCGGAGCAGGGCAGCAGGTATCCACGACCACTCTACTCGAAGAAAGCGTGTACTGAGACCTCTTCATGAAAAGAGGAAAGACGAAGAAAAGCATTGCACGAACGTCGATTGGCAAGGGAGCTCCGAGTTGAACAATCGCTATATACATGGGAGAAGGAAATCATACCAGACTGGAAAGTAGTCCATCGTCAGCCGGAAATGCGAAAGCTTTGGTGGGCGGGTGTACCTACCAAGCTGCGCGCGACGGTGTGGGAGCGTGCCGTTGGAAACGCTTTGGCCTTGTCTCCAGGTACTAAACATCACTTGCCTTCATGCGATTGTTGAACGTTTCCTGGGCAGATACCTATCGGATATGTCTTGCGCGAGCAAAACGTGCTCTCTCGACTGGGACATTTCCGACGACCGCAATTGGACTGATCGAAGAAGATGTACGAACCACCCTTCCATCCCTTCACATATTCCACCCGGATTCTGGGCCGATGCACGCGGAGCTCAAGGATATGTTGTACGCCTGGGTTGTATCCCGCTCAGATGAGGGCTTGGGCTACATACAAGGGATTGCGAGGATGGCGGCCATGATCCTGCTCACCATGCCAGCGGGCCCGGGTTTCATCGTGCTGAAGAACCTATTGGAGCGCCACTGCATGCGTTCCTTCTATGGAGGCTTATCCACAAAGGATGATGTAAGAATTCAGTCCGTACTGCAAAGACGCACGTCGAACTGACTGTTGGTATTTCCAGGTGGAGGCTTATTACAGGTCGGTTGTACTTGTGCATAGACTAGACGGTGGTTGATCTCTTCTACAGGATTTTCGACACTCTACTGGCAGATGGCATGCCGAAGAGTATGTACTTTTGATGAACCCTTTGTCCGATATATACTCATTTTCTCAGTTTACTTCAACTTTAAACAGCATCAAATATCCCCTTCAGCATATCTCAAGGACTGGATCGTTCCCCTTTTCCTTGATCACCTCCCCTTCGAGGCCTGTGCACGCCTGTGGGATGTTATCGTCTTGGAAGGTGATGCGTTTCTATACCGTGCATCACTGGCTATGTTAGCTGTTCTTGAATCCCGGCTTTTCTTCCCCGATAAGCAAGAACTTCTGGAGCTGTTGAGGTATCGAGGCTCACATGCGTTTCTTTTCTTCACCGAATTGATTTTTCTATAGAGGAGAGAACAAAGCAGCTCTCGAGGTAGCTCGCAGAGCGGGTCGACCCATGAATGGTGGGAAATATGAGATCTATGGCGTAGACGAAGAAACGTTATGGGATCGGATCAACTTTATGAACGACTGGTGGAAGGAAAGCACATGGAACAGGCTGTTGCAGAGAGAATTACCGGACATTTGACTCCACGGGATTCATAGATATATTCGTGTCTCTGCCTGCACTAGCGGAGGAGTGGAGGAATCATTCATTGTAGATTTTGTTCATATTGGCTCCAGGCCCATGCTATACGATAGTGATCACCATTGATGGGAGAGTCGCATCAACCAGCTCTTCTGTAGGCCCTGGTATGTGTCAGTAGCAAATTGGGCTCCTCGTTCGCGTGCTCGCCGCCGAGGGATGGTGACGAGTGTGATGCCTCGCTCAATGCGACGATGTTGACATGCATCTATTTGTACAGACAAGTCTATGAACGATGTGGAAAAGTGCCTCTCAACTCCCGTCGACCTCACGTCGTGCGCCACGGTCGTCGTCATCGTCTTCCAAGTGGCTCTTCCAGAACTTGTACAACCTGCGCCTGTTCGAGTCCCTCGTGTCCTGTTCGCTGGCGATCGAGAACACCTGCTTGAGGAGGGCTTGATGGACAGACGATTTATCTGCCGACGGCAAATTCGCCACGCACGAGTTGTCCGCCACAAAGGACGTTTCGTTGCCCAAGAGCCGGCGCCTCTTCTTGCTCGGAGGTTCGGCCGAACCGGGGGGCGCGAGGGACTGTATTAGGGGCTCTAGCACGGCGGACATCACGCGCTCGAATGTGTGGTTCGACGGCGTGCGGGCGAGGAGCGTGAGGAAAGGCGCGATCAGGGTGTCGAGGGGCGCGCGAGGCGGACGTTCGTCGCCGGCTTCGGGGTCCCATGTGAGGACTTTGTCGAGTTCTTCGAGGTAAATATCCGCAAGGTGGTATCTGAGACTTGAGGGCACTCGACTGTCGTCAGGGCTGCGGGAGGGGTAATATAGGCGTCAGGCAAGGGGAAAAAAAAAGAAAAAAAAGACGGGATGGACGGTTTTTTTACCACATCGGACCACCTTTCTTGGTCAAGATATCATTATACGTTTGAAAATTACTGGGATCCCAGTCACATCGCATCAATAGTCGGAAACACGCATTGACAAAGCGCCGGATGAGCATGTAGTATTTGTCCATTCTGGAGCGGGTTGTTACACATGTTGGGCGAGAGAGTTGACCGTTCTCACCTTAGGCGATCGATACCCTCCCACTCCCGCACAATTGTCCTCCAAACCCTTCGAGGAACTCAAAAGAGGCGGCGTTGTTGTCTATACTCAAGAGTATATTTGCGAGCTCTGACGCGAGGGCCTGCTGAATCAAGCTTTGTCCGACATCCAAAAACCTACGAAGATGGTCATCAAAATCTTTTCTTTTCTTTTTTTTATTCGAAACCTCACAGTAGAAAATTCCCTTCCATAGTTTGTCCATTTCATGACTAGAGATGTGAGGGCGGTCTGGATCCGAGAGGAATGCCGCGAGATTCTTGACGGCTTTATCGCGCGTCTTTTTATCTGCAGAGGTGTTAACTGGAAGAGGACGTCTTGCGAATGGGTGTACCTGTCGATGCAAGATATTTTCCAAGAGGTGGTGTTCGCGACGCTGAGCTGGACGCCATGGAAGTGGAAGTGTTTTGGGAGTTCATGTATGTGTCGGCAACTGCAACTTTTCGTTGGGTGATAAGATAAGATAGTCCAAATCCGGACACGTACTTTTATTTTCGACCACGACCCACGACCGGGGATGCCTTCCTCCTCGCCAATCACTTGCCACGGCGAGTAAAAATCATTTAGCGCATCATAGAATTTATTTATTTTTACGCGATAGTTCTCGATTCTTCTATCGGTACACCTGCTCCGGGAGTACGAGTGAGTCTCCAGGTCTTCCAGAATGCTCCCGCGATCGCAGGGGGTTTGGAATCCTGGAAGTCACTGGCCAATGGGTAAGACAGCAATGCAAACTTAGGGGTGGTCTGAAGCCTGCGCTGTAGCGTGACAAACGCAGATGGGCGTTGTCTGGATCTCCTCTCAAGCGATCAACACTCGACCCAACACGCAACACTGGAGGCTGGAGGCTTGTACAAAATTGTATTTGAAACGAAAGATTACTTCGACAGGGCGGGGAAGGCAACGTTCTACCCTTGGGTTGAAGTATGTGCACAAAGCAGAAACTCAGACCTCATCCTGACCCGGGAATAACAACCCGCTCCCAGATACCCTTCAGAGTGATCAATCCTGACGAGCACTATCACATTCCGCTACTGATCAGCCCCTTTTCCTACACAACTTATCGTGGTAGCTGATGGAGGAGATATAAGTGTACTCAATGCAGATCCCGTCCTGCTGTGCAGTTAATATCGATGTATCGTGACAAGAGACTGGTGTACTTCTACAAAGATGTATTGCGGGTTCTAGCTTATGATCACAATCCTGCTCGTGTCTAGACGCGAGGGGGATCAGGATTAGTGATACATACCTTGCGTCGTGCGCCATGACAATGAGTGTGATTTGGTGGGGAAATGGATTAGGAAACAGAAAACGTGAAGACCAGGGAGATCACAACAGTTTTTTTGAGATATTAAGCAAGGACGCTTGCGTACTGAACGCCCTTGACGTAACCTCCTCGCATAGAATGCTTCACGTTATATACGAACTGCTCCCGATTTCTCCGTAGCTCCTCGGCTGCATCTGTAACTGATATTCAGCCACGAACCCTGTCGCTGAGAAGTCTTTTCCTTCACCTTTGTTGAGAGGATCATCTGCATTTGGCTCTAAGAACAAGTATTGTAATCCGACCATGACAGAATTCAGATTGAGGACGGGCTTCCAGTCTTCCCTGAGAATGTTGAGGCAGACGTTCCCTTCCAGATCCACGTTCGGATGATATATCTGAAAAGAGAGGATTTCAGTATCATTTAAGAAATGGCTCGGGTCGACGTACAGTCTGCGTGCATTTCACCTTTGGTGGTTCATGGGGATAGTTCATGTTGATGACGAAGGAAAAAACGAAGGCACCCCCCTTGTACATGCCTGGATGCAAGATTCGTCAAAATACGAGGAATGGATGTGCATCACGCGGACATGCCTTCATCGGGAGTGATGGTGAGAGTAAAGTTGAGAAGGTCGGCAGGGTCGGGGAAATGCGTGACCATAGTAGAGGGAAGGTCGAGCTCGGTCAGATCTTACGACAAAAAAGGAATGAATGCGACCCATCAGCACAAGTCGCAAGCCTTGCCAACAGACGAAGCTGATGCATACCCTTCTGCACACGGATCTGTGCGGCGCTCGTCTTTGGCTTCTTCTTCGCCGCCGCCTCCTCATTCTTCTTCATGCTCCAAATCTGATTCGAGGGGTCGATCCTCTGAACGGCCTGGGGCACGGGCTATGGCACTTACTTTGATCATGGCGTGTAGAGAGGACGAAACCGAGGTGAATGTGGGATTGCCGTGCGAGCTGAGGGAGGTTAAGGTGCGGATTATGCGAGTCGCACGAGTCACGCCAATTGTACGTAAGTACGTAAGCTCGTGTTCACCATGCTCCCTATCATCGACCTTGATATTTACAGGTCGCAGCCATCCGACTCTCCAACAGTGGTCGCAGAATGTAACAAGGTATCTGCATGGCCATGTATAACGCGCGAACAACATCGCTGATTTCCCCGTCGGGATAGGCTGCCCAGGCACTGATCACCTACGGCGCGCTGCTTTTACAGGACAGTTGCGTCTCCGAAGATGATAACGCAACATTTCTCGACCTCCTCGAGGATTATTTCTCTCAGCCTCTCTCTGATCTGCAAGAGGACGAACGCCCCGCACTCGGTTATCAGGTCGGGGTCACGCTCGAGAACACCGAGAAACCCAAGTGTGCGGTCGATGAGCCCTGTCTTGGCGTCATCGCCCGACTAGAGCCCGATCAGAGGCCCTGGATATCTCCGCGCATCAGCCAGACCCAAAGTGCAGATTTTTCTGGAGAATGGGGGACATGCCACCCTACGAGACTCAATTCCCCGCCCTCAACGCTTCGAACGTCGTGCCCCAAGCAGAGGGCCTGAAGGACAGGTGGGCTCCAATAATGGAGAAATGGGGCTCTGCGATGAAATCCGCGTGAGTACGTGCTAGTGCAACGCAAGGACACGCACTAGACATCGACATCTCATCCACTACAGTGTTGAGGGCCTTGCCCAGATGGCCGCAGTTGGCCTGGGCTTACCTCCGGAAGCGTTTACGGATGCTGGAAGATATGGGTACGAGTACTCTTGCTGGTATTTTCCCTCCGTCCTTACCGTGCCCAGCCCCCATCTCTTGGCACCTACGGCCTCGGATCTCGTGAAATATAACAAGAAAGACACCATACTCGCTGGCTTCCATACTGACCTCAATTTCTTGACCATTCATGGTCGTTCGCGATACCCGGGCCTTCACATATGGGCTCGTAATACCGGAAAACGCATTCCCGTCCAGTTCCCACCGACCGGTCGTTACTTACTCGTGCAGGCCGGAAAGCAGCTGGAGCACCTCACCGGAGGTCTTATCAAAGCAGGCTACCACGAAGTTGTGGTGAACGAGGCTACGATCGCGGTAATGCTCTCCGTGTGGTCGTGCATTCGGTTCACTTGTACTCAATGAGCGTGAAAGGCTGTTCAGAGACGCAAAGCAGAATCCCCGGATCGGCCTCTCATCAGAATATCTTCTACATTCTTTTGGCACCTGTCCTCTGACTACGATCTCGCACCAATTCCATCCTTGGTCAAGCGCCCCAGTCATGCGAAGGTACAGAACAAGGGCCAGGGACTGTCAATAGAGGATGTCGAGGATACCATCTACGAACCAATGAAAGTTGGTCAGCAGGTCCAGAAGTGAGTCCAGGGAAGATCCAAGACCAAATCGTACGGCTAATTTATTCACAGTGAACTGAGGCATATCAAACTCATGGCTTAGAATTGGAAGAGTCATGTCATCTATTGCTCGAAGATCCTGTGTATGCTTTGTAGTACAATATGTACACATTTGATGTAAGCGATTGAAGTTGAATTCAACGCAATATATAGCAAAAAAAAAAGTCGTGGTTCAATTAATCGAAATTTAGAATTCACATCCGCAGTTCAGGCAGGGTCAGCTGCGGCAGCTTTGAAGATACCAAGGACGCTCTGAAGCTTGGTTGTCATCTCGTCCCACTCGGAATCCGGATCAGACAGAGCGGTGATAGCACCGCCTGCGCCAACTGTCCACGTCTCGGTTCCGTGATCAGTACAATCGGCAGCTCCATCCCGAGGCTGATCGTCGGATTTGAAGCAGCTGCGAATAACCACGGACCAGTCGCCACCGCCTCCTACATCCCAATAGCCGAAAACTCCAGAATATATGCTGCGGTTGTTATCTTCCAGCGTTTGCAGGATTTCCACGCTGCGCTTCTTGGGTGCTCCAGTCATGCTCCCTGAAAACCCCTCGTTACACATCGAATGCAGTATAGAACGAATTGTGGATTCACCTGGAGGGAGACTCATCTTTAGGACTTCCCAGCCGAGCATGCCAGAGTCGGCGTCCAAGGCCGAACCAGACCTTCCTCCTTCTATGACACTGACCATTTGCCACACGGTCTCGTACTCCTCCACACAGCAAAACTGCTTGACCAAGACGTCATCCCCCACAACGCCATGAAGATCATGACGGATAAGGTCCACGATCATGAGATTTTCCGCGACCTCCTTTTTGCTGCCAGCTAATAATTCTTCGGCGATCTCTCGAGTGATACCAGGGGCCTTACGTACGGTGCCCTTGATTGGGCGTAACTGACAGCGAGAGTGCGGTGGGCGTGTAATGGATAAAAAACGCTCCGGAGATGATGAGAGGAGAGTTGATGGATGAAGGCGAAGAAACCCCGAGTAAGGCGCTGGGTTCTGTTGGCGGAGGCGTTTGTAGAGTTCCCAAGACGAGCTGGTAGGACCATGCTGCGGATGGACCGTGATGCGGGTCTGCGCGGTGAGGCAGAGCTCGTAAGAATCTCCGGAGAATAGGTATTCTTTCGCCTTGAGGATACGCGACTTGTACAAATTTTCATGGGGTAGCTGAATAATGGGTGGCCGAGAAAACAATGGAACAGGGGCTTCGCAGGGAGATGTCGCAGACAGCTCTGTTGCGGCCTTGGCGAGAATGCGCGCTGTCTCTCGCATCCACTTGCCATCGTCGGTCTTCAGGGATTGAATATAAACGTCGTCAGAAAGTGAATCCACAACGATGCTCCTCTCGACAAAGACCAGAGTGAGATCAGGGTGTCGCCTCTGAGAGTTACCTTTACGATGTATGGCGGGTACACCCAGTGATTCCAGGCCAAGCTCATAGCCGAGGTAACCAACCAATCCTCCCCAGAATGGTATATAGGAGAGGCCACCATTCGCCCGGCGGGATTGCATGAAAGTTGTTAACCATGCCCAGACGTCGGTATGGCCAAGAGGCTCGACCCAGTGTTCTCCTTCGTGTGACAGGTGGATCTGATCGGCCCCTACCGTGTAGCTAAACTTCAGCGAGTTGCGATCAACACAACCAATAATAGAGTATCTTCCCGGCTGAGCGGCTGATTCCAACAGAACAAAAGGCGTAGATTCGTCGGGTGCACCAAGGAGGTTGCACATATCCACCACAGATATGTTAGGTAGGTGTAGCATGGACGTTATGACCGACACTGGCGGAATGTCGTATTGAATCTGAGGAGCATTGGCTAAGGTGGGTTGGGGCCAGGGAGGACCGACTAGAGAAATGGTCGCATCGGACCACGGTTGCGGGGTCCGCCCATGGAAGGTGCACCAGTTCTTAGCTAGCCTCCAAAAATTTTGTAACACTTGTAGACCGCCCTCGCACGTACGGACGGACTCGGGGTGGTACTGGACGGCCCAGAAGGGCCTGGTTTTATGTTTGATGGCCATCACGACCCGCCCGTTCTCGGGACCATCGTCCGCCCACGCAAGAGGCTCGATTTCTCCATCATCCTGCGGGACTACGTGCAGAGAATGGTAGCGCACGGCATGGGCATCACCGATGCCCTTGAATAGACCTGTGCCGCTGTGATCGATCCGGGATACCTGACCGTGCTTAACCACATTCAACCGTTCCAGGCGAGCACCAAACTCGACTGCGAGACTCTGCAGTCCGAGGCAAACTCCGAAAATGGGGACAAGCGAGTGATAGGGAGCTTCCAGAGCTGCGAGACGACACCGATGTCTTGAGGTATCTCTGGAGATCCGGGACCTGGACCAACGATCACGGCGGCGAATTGAGGAAGGACGGAGGTCAATTGTTGGATGGATAATTGATCGTTCCGAATAATATGGACCTGGGTATCAGGAGCCGATCTTCGGCACAGGGCGGCAAGGCTTGAGGTCTCGGTTGGCAACTGAATATGATGGTGGAAGAGAAGTGCGACTCACTTGTATGTGAAGGAGTCGTAAGAGTCGATAAGTAGAACCCGAGAAGAGAGGGACATAATGAGAAATATATATCAATAAGAAAGGGGGAGGCGAGTGTGGGAGTAGGCAAGTACTGAAAGACAGAACATTACAGTGCTTTTATGTACTCTGCTTGGATATGCAGCCCCCGCCAAGCGATGCTGGCGAAACAAAACCTAGAGGAAGGAAGAAGGAAGTAGTAAGTACCAAGCGCCCGTAACCGTAGTAATCGATAAGATTCAAGATTCGACTCGTTGTTTGTTGTTTTCATTGCACTTGTTTGCATTGCACTTGTTTGGGTTCGTACACTGCACGAATCACGGGGTTGGCTGCCCTACTCGCTCAAGTCCAGCACAATGGCAGAAACACAAGGCTACGCATTCAAAGAGGTGCAGTATCCGTATGTACCTTGTCATGTGGCTCCCGTTCACTGTGCAATCTAGCTTAAGCGACTATGCGTGCCGTTGCTCGAAAACTCGCATCTCTCTCCCGCCACTATTTCCCGTGTGCTCCCTCTTCTCACAGAACTCCACGCACTCCTCAAAAATCTCCGCAATACCGGATTCAACTTCTCACCTTCCCTAATATCCTATATCATGTTTCCATGACTTCGATACTGCGTCGCAATGAGTCGGCCGCCATACCAGATCGCGTCCTCGAATTGGTCCTGTTGGCACTCCAAGCTCTTTGCGAGGACTGGTGGTGGCACTGCGACCTTCAAACATGGGAGCAACTTTCATGCTCTGTGGTGCGTTCGTAGGAAACATGGGAGGCAAAGGTAAAGGGAAGGAACGGGATGACGAGTCAAAGGAAGCTGCAATACTCTGCCTTATCAGCCTCACACGGAAACGCGGGACGGAGAGCGACACCAGATCGCACGAGAATGCCATACTTTCAAACTTCGTGAAACATGCGCGCACGCCCGGTTTCGTCCCGATCCTTGGGCAAACAATAAATGTCCTTATCATCACTGCGGGGTCGTCGTCTCTACGCCTTCAGAGATCGTCCCTCGAGCTCTTACACACCCTTTTTGAACTCTATGTCTCTGAAGATTTTGCACCAGCCGTTCTCCCGGGAGTGTCAGTGCTATGAGCAGTGTCGCTCTGGGTTTACCAACGTCGAAAAGCTGGGCAAATGGGGAAATTGCGTCACTGGCTCTATCTGTCATGCAGACGGCGATACTGAAATCGATAAGTGACGACGTATGCATCAGAGAGGGTTTAGTCCGCGAAGTCACAGATCTTGATGACCTCGTCGCGGTGGCAGGAGGGACGGCCGAACCCGGGATGACCCCAGGAAATGAGCATCATGTTAAACGTAGCCATCCCTGGCTAAAGGCGACCTCTTCTCAGCTTTTGATCGCTCTCAACACATTGACACCGATTGTGTCACACCCCACAGCATCCGCCCTCTTAGCATTGTCTTCCCTATCCTCTTCCCTCCTAGAATCCACTTCATTCACACTACCATCCTGCCGGCCGCTCCTCGCCTCGTTCTTACTCTCACTCTCCCGATCGACATACGACTCTGTATCGTCCCACGCACATAATTCCTTAATCCAGCTCACCAGTCCAGTCTCGAAGGCGCAACACCCACTAATACAAACCCTCCTCCAGATGACTGGGGACATACTATCCACCCTTCCGCGAGTACTGCTTTCTCATACCGATTCCAAGGTCGAACACCTTGCTGGTCAAATAGAGGCAATATGTCGCCTTGTTGCCTCTGAGCCCGAGCATCTTTCGGCTCTCTCCAGAGGCCTTGGAAAATTGTTCGGACCCATGGGGGGGCTTGAGAAATGGGGCATGCGTCTACTGGCAGTCATGGAATTTGAGATGCCTCAGGTGACCGTCATGGACACCTCCGTGTCGCGTTTGTTGCTGGAGCGAGGAACCGACCTCTACGAGCCTGTCTTCCCAGAACTGTCCCTCAAGCATGTAGTAACGCGAAGTGCTCAGATCACTCTGGAACAGATGTTCAGGGGTCTGGGAAAGGCTGGTGGCGAAGGTTGCGTTTATGCTGTTGAGTGGTTCGCGCAGGTCGGTAGGAGCAGGAGAGACGATAGAGGTGTGGCGGCACTTTGGTTAGGCTGCCGGCTACTGGAAGGAATCACGGGCGTCTCGGCGAACGATTCTGAAGTCGCTTCTGTCCTTAAGCGCTCGAATCGGTTACAAAAGGCAGCGCGGGATCTTTCAAGAAGCATTTCCGAGCTTTGGGAAGAGGCCGACTCGGATTTCGAACTGGCTGGTACTTCCCTGGAAGATGGTGCCGATGATATGCCCGGTGTCGAATATAGGCAGGGGATTGTCATCCTGGACCAGTCCCTACGCATCGGCCACGGCACTTCGACTAGACCTCCCCAGAAATCATCCAAGCTCATACTCCACAGCATGGTCTCTCTGCAGCTATTGTCGGTATCGGCGAGGGTCCTGCAGACGCGGTTCACGTCAGCGCTCCTGTATGCGCTATATCCCATCCTACAATCCATTGTCTCTCCGGTGTCACAACTGTCCGATTCTGGTTTTACGGCTCTGAGCATCGTCTCTTCCAGTCTCTCATATGCCTCACCATCCAACTTACTCCTTTCCAACTTCGACTACGTCCTTGATGCCATCTCGCGCCGGCTCAGCCGACAACGAATGGATATCGATGCAGTCAAAGTCCTTCTTATCGTGGTACGGCTCGTTGACCGTGACGTCGTTCAAAAGGCGTCTGACGTCGTCGAGGAATGTTTCGACAGGTTAGATGAATACCACGGATACGACATTATCGTCGATGGATTGATCGAGGTTCTACTTGAGCTGGTCAAGGTCATCGAGAGCGATGAAGATAGTCATGTCGTTCGTGAAGAGGACACCGGGCGTACTATCACAATCCCCCCAGACGATATGCGCATGGACGCTTTCGAAAGTTGGTTCGCATCCAGGAACGATACCGAAGACTACGAAAAAGATACAACTGACTATGGCCCAGCGCCACGGCGTCCTTGGGGAGACACGGATGCAGCACACCCCGAGGATCCACCCCCCGATGGGAGTTTGAAACAGACCGATCCCGATACATCTGAAGTCACGCCAATACAGGCATTGTCGAAGCAAATTGTTTCAAGGACAATCTACTTTCTGACCCATGAGTCTGCAACCATTCGGGCAAAGATTCTAGTCCTCCTATCATCGGCGGTGCCGGTGTTACCCGAGTCGGCGTTACTGACGTCCATACATCAGGCGTGGCCCTTCATCCTCAATAGGCTCTCAGATTCACATCCTTTCGTGGTCACTGCTGCCGCAGGCCTTGTCGAGGCCTTGTCCACGCATGTGGGCTCTTTCATGTACCGAAGGGTCTGGGATGATGTCTGGCCGCGCTTCAGGACAATGCTCCAAAAGCTCGAGAACGCAGACTCGGAAAGTGCTTTGGCTCGGCGAGGACCGGGGTCCGTCGGAACGGTGTCAGCGTACACTCAATCACATAGGCTATATCGCTCTATGCTCAAGACAATGACGGCATCGATGAAAGGGGTGCAAGTGAATGATACGTTCGCATGGGAGATGCTTGTGTGTTTCAGGCGTTTCCTACATAGTCTATCCCACCAGGAACTCCAGGCATGCGCAACTGAATTATTTGTTGCAGCGGGAAAGAGCAACGCAGACGCAGTGTGGCTAGTACTCTCTTCCACGATGGCCCCCGGCCATGGTCCGACGTCATTTCTGCAGAGGGAGGCATGGGATATCAATGGGAATTCGGATGCTATATTGCAGCAGCTGTAGTGGAGACCAGAGCTATGGAACTGAGAACACACCCGCATTACCATAATGTGTACCACTAATCGTTATCATGAAGTTTGTCGATGCCTTCTGATTTTCACCCCGGCATCCTCGAAAATTCTGGCCGACGCATCATCTCTGTGACAGTTGTTGTTAAATGTGTGCCTGTACTAAAGGAAGCTTACACTTTATAGCTGAGGTTGTACACCACCTCCTTAACGCCCGTTTGCACAATCTTCACGGTACAGGTAAGACATGGGCATCTGCGATCTCACTCAGCAACATGTCGAAGCGGAACCTTTGCACTGACGTGTTGCAATATAGAGTGGCCCCGCTGACTCGCTCTCGTCCCGCTTCCAGTAACGCATTCTCCTCAGCGTGTAAGCACAAGCAACTTCCGCCCCCATTCAAGCCGTTGCAACTCGCACACCCGCCTTCATTACAGTTCGCAAGGCCGAGGGGCGTCCCATTGTAACTGTAAACAAAGGGGCGATAAAATAAAGACGAAGCGCAGAAGGAATTATAAATACCCCGTGGCGACTATTCGCTTGTTGCGCACTAAAATAGCGCCGACACGTCGCTTCATACAATTAGATCTCATAGAGGCGAGAGAAGCTAAAGTCTGGATAAAATTGTCAGCCTTTACTTGGCTGAAGGCGTACCAAAGCGAGCCCCACCATAAAGTAAGAGTCCCAACTGGGCCTCAGACGATCCTCGTCTAGAAGGTTCATGTCGTCCAAGTACGAATGTAAAGCAGGAACGGACTCGAAATTGTTGACGACGTGCAAGTTTACGTATTTCTGGAGGCTGTGGAGGGGTGACGGGTCTTCGGCGTGATCGTTCTCGGCCATATCATTCCGACGATGGGGGTCGCGTCTCCGGCCGTAAACGTCGGCGTCATTTGCTATTATGAAAGCGTCGAGTGAGACTCCTGCCTGAGGGCTTTGGCGAATAAATAAAAACTCGTGATGCGATCGCTCGTATAAAATACGAACTTATTGGCGCGCCGAAATCTATCGGATATTGGCCCATCGATGCTGACGAGCATGAAAAACGGGCGCCTGGTAAACAGCTGGATCGTCTGCTCCGTTCGCAAGTCCTGCGTCACGAAATTCTGGCGCCAGTTCCGGGTGACATGTTCGAGGAGGTCCGTCGGAGACTCGAAACACAGCGACTGTTCGGAAATCCTTCTTTGGAAGCCAGGGGACACCGGGGAGGGTGCGGCGGACTCGAGGGACAAAAACGAATTGGACAGTTTGGCCCTCGGAGTAGAGCCCACGCCCACGTCGAGACGATCACGAGTGGTCGACTCCACGACGGGGCTGTCAACGGTACTTCCGTCGTCCGACTCTATGAAAGAGAAGAGATTGTCGCGATTGCTTGAGATTGCCTGGAAGAGATTGAATAGGATGGATAAGGCGCGCGAATGTCGGCTCACCACATTGCGCGCTTGGGCCCTCTCTCCTTCACGGTATACTGGTGTTTGGGGATTGAGTCTCACAGGTGCGAACCCTTTCTCTGTGAGATACGTCTCGACGGTAGATTTACCAGAGAGTCTGGTACCTATGATTGCGATGAACATGTTTGGACGGCCACATCTTGCGCTCTGGTTTGATGGTTTGATATGGCGTTGCTCTAACCCAAAAATGGACTGCTCGTCTCGTACAGCGGCATCAATTCTCATCTCCGAATAGTAGAAAAATGCTCAATCCCTCAGCGGCCTCAACCACTACTGGCATGGTATGATAGGTGTCTAAGGCTATGTCTCGGCCTCTCCATGCGCTAATGAAAGTGTTATTTTTTTCCTCTCCTTCGCTGCGGCACGTCCTCTTGCCCTCCGTTCCTTTGCAGCCTTCATGTCCTTCGGTGCCGTCGTGAGGAGCTGTTTGACGTGAGAGGGCTCAAAAGCCGCCCTTTGCATGGGGATCATCCAGGATGCAGGAGGATCAGGCACACTGGCAAGCAGGGGTTCCAATTGGGCCAGTCCAGGGGCCAAATCCTGAGGCAACCGTCAGTAGTCATGATAGCATCCGAGAAAGACACACATCAAGAGTCATCACGGAGACGCGTTTTAAGTAACCCAGGGAATTGGCAATGGAAGTCTGGGCACCACTAGGCAGTTGTACGACTTTGATCCCGCGATTTTCGGTCCTCACTGAATTGCACAAGGCAACCAACTGAGGAAGGTGTGCAACAAGAGCGGGTGTGTCTAAGTCCGCGCGACAAATGAAGACAACTCTTGTTGAAGGTCGAGTCTCATCAACAGCCGTGCTTGGGACAATGATGGTCTGACGATTTGACCGGACCTCCGTTTCGAGGGCCTTCGTCACCTCATTGATACCGACTTTTATGTGTTGGGTAATCGATGGAGCGGACGTGTGCAGTGGAGGCAATTCTTGGTTTGACTCGCGAACGTCGACTTCATGGGAAGAGCTGGCGGCGATACGCCCCTTCTTTCGCGTGGTGCCACTAATTGATAATGCGCGGCCACCCCCTCGAACAGAGCTGTTAACTGAATCAGGATTTTTTTTTGATGGCCAGAAGATATAACAGGCCTTTCCATGACCTGATTAGAAGAGGCGTAAGAAGTGTGTGTATGCTCACCAATCAACATGGAAAGGATTGCCCAAGACGCTCCTGTAGACGGGTTTGTGTTCGACCGACTGCTTGCGGTTTGCACGTCGGGATGTATTTGTATATACCCTCGCTATGCTCTCTGACATGTTAGGATATGGTCAACGAGGGAACGAAGCAGATTCGTCACATACGTGTATGTCATGTCAATACGAAAAAGTACGCGCTGGTTGCCGCTCGTAGCGTCCACACAACACCACAACGTTCGGTCACAACAACCACAACAACTCTCACCGAGGATATACGTGCATGCAAACCCCTTCTAATTTTAGTATGGAACAGGTTGTCACTAGTGTGGTCTCGATTCAAATTTGCCCGGTTCTGGACGTTGGAACAAGGCAAAACGTTGCCCCGCTGACTGGGCTTCCCTCAAAAGCCCTCCATCTTCGAATCATCCGACAGTGAGGATGACCAACATACGTGATAAACAAAAAGTGACTTCCTCTCGCCGTAAGCAGTTTTTTACCCCTCGAGAGATAGTTACTGACGATGGGGCCAACCAGTCGAGGAGTTACGTCCCCATGTACAAGACTCACATCTGGATGATTGCCCTCTAACGATGCCGAGCCATATGCTTCCACTAGATCAATTACGGCCGTCTGTAGCAGCCATACAAAGTCCCTCCGGCACGCTCGGTTCGGATACCACATTTGATACGTTCCGTGCAAACTATGGCCAGTCTCGATTCTTTCAGTATTCACAGGGCGAAATCGGAGAACAGGAGCAACTTCAGCGACAGCCAACTATCCTCTCCCTACTCTCCCTACCATCTCAGGCCCCAGAGGAGCTCGTGTACCTTCTCGGTAACAGGGACGGAAAGTTGAAAGCCGGGGCTACAATCCAACCGCGCAATCAGAGCTCGCCCTCGCCTATAAGCCCAGACAACGCAACCACCCCACAAAAGCCCGTCCATATGACGACACTTGAACGAGCCAAGCGTAGATCACGTGTGGCACTGAATCTTGTGTTAGCTGGCGATACTTTCGTTCAGGGACAGACCATCTCTGGACAGCTCATTGTCAATGTGCATAACGCAGAATTTCCTGTTCGCTTGGCAAACAACAACTACGCGTCATTGGCTTCGAGTCCTTCGTGGATGATCCAACTTTCCACGTTTTCTTTCACTACTCCTGCCGATTTGATGAGATCAGCTATGCTGGCGAACAGATTTTCTCCGAAAGCCCTGATAATGGCGATGAAGAAGGCTATCGAGAAGCGAGGGAGGGGATACATGCCCTCCCATTTGAAATGACGCTACCAGACGGCACCTCTTTTGGCTCGCCAAAAGGTGCCATTGACGTCCGCGGCGCAGCGGTGCGCTATATTATCATGGCGTACGCTCGCGACCCGTATTGTCTGAACCTAAGCTGATGGTGACTTCAGCTCAGTCAATGTAAAAGACCCGGATACAGACCGACTGTCCCTTGCTCATTTTTACCGCGCATGTTCGATCTGGCCTTCCCTGTCAATTCATGATGTCCTTATCCCTTCAACCCGCCCCCTGATTTCCACTGCAGTAATGACGCTCTCCCAATGCGGCTTACGTGGCAAATTAAAGCTGTCCGCTCGAGTTCCTCGCCCGTCCTACTTTTCAGGTCAATATTGCTATGTAAACGTCCAGATCTTGAATGAAACGCGCAAGACTGTGCACGCGCTACGCCTCACCCTTACCCGTACGACTACTGTATACAGACCTCAGTTGGGAAAAGGAAGCCGCACAGACGATCATGTTTCCAGGATGTACCAGTCCAAGGAATTCGTGGATGAAATTTCCGAGAGCCGGCTCGCGATGGCTGAGCGTACAACCAGGAGATGCGCCAGTTCCAGAGGTTGGTGGGCAGGTGTCAGTCCGCAAGAGAGGACTGCGTTCACACACAGTATTATGATACCAGTACGTCCTTATAGCATCAAGTGTGGCAGTTGCCTTATTTCGAGTGAAAATGTCCCCAGTCTGACGCACTATCAATCACACGCACCGGGCTCCTGGCAGTCGATCATGCTATTCGTGTTACCGTCTATGCTTCTGCGGGTCCGATAGGATTGACTTCGCACTTGTCTGTCATGCTACCCATCCATATTCTGTCCATGTTATCTGTTGACCTCCGACCTCCGTGAGCTGCCCGCCTAACATGCGTCCGATCACTCACACCAACAGGCCGGACCTCGTTAATGGGCTTTGTCTCCACCTCCCGTACGGTTCTGAGCGTCGTGCAGATTCGCCGCCCCCATACAGAACGCGACCACCGTCGCTTGAACACCCTCAGGGTATTCCAGTAAGTGATGGTTGTATACATCAGCGACAAATGTCTTTAATACGATATATGAGATCATCTCTCCTCTCTGAGTCTCGATTTTAGGTGCACCTGTGCTGACGCTATTGTAGGAACTTCGGCCGTTCCACCCTCCACCACCAAATACCCACAGTACTACCTTAAGCGACGGATTGCGAATGCGCGAGCATACGTCTGACGGAACGTCCCTCATGATAGATGCATCGCCGTTGGCGCGGCCATCACCCAGGACCGACCGCTGCCTGTACAAAGACTCAAGACGCAGTGCCCGAGAACGGATGAGGAGGAACAGTCCTTTCATCGCCGTGCTTTAAGCAGCAGTAGATCGTTGAAAGACAAGGGAGACATGACAAGTCCAAACTTTCAGTCAGTCGCACGGCGTCTGAAAGGTCTATGAGCAACAGCAGTACTCATGGTTCGTCAATCGCCAACCAAAGTAACTCCGGAAATCGCATCGTTTCTCCCATTCCGTCTCTCCGTCGGGCACGTGCCAGAGCTCTGACGATCGGTGGTACCTCTGGGTATTCGCGGCAGGAACAGAAAGAGTTGGAAGGAGGTGTTAGAACCCAAGGCTCGCATAGTGATGAACCACCGGATGAGGATGATAGGTGGGACCTCCGCAGCCGCGAGTCCCCATTTTCGTCGCGTGTCAAGGAAAAGCTCCGACAGGTACATGCCTACGATGAAGAGTCGCCCAGAGAGCCATTCAAGCAGGCCGTAAGGCTGCCCGCACTTGTACGCTCTCAATGATTTTCTCATTTTAGAACCACTGTCTTATTTGCAGGAGCAGTTGGATACTCTGCCTGCGCGTGCATCTTACGTGGACGGAGACGGACCACTGCACCGGACCAAACACCTCCATATACGTAACGCCAAGTCAAGGTCATTGATGGGGCCGAGAGAGCGCAAGGTGGCACCTCCAGGATCTGTGATGGACAGAGTAAGATCGATAGAAGGACGAGGCTCCACGAAAGCAGACCTAGGGCAAGCGGATGTGAGGACCGAGGATCTGATAAGGCAGAGTAGCAGACACAGTCTGGAGGATATTCGATGAGATGCCAATGTGAGCGGATACTGTACTAGCAAGGTGGTCTGGATCGATGTAAACAAGGACTGCCCCACTTAAGCATGATAATTCGAGTCTACTTCAGTCGACTGGAGAAAAAGAGCTTGTCTTAACTTCCATTCTCCACAAAGCCAGCTCGCTGCATTGCATTCAAGAATCGAGATGTCGTACCTCGGCCTACCGCCCATCCCACCAGACCTGAAATCGATTACTCCATATCTACAACGCGCGCACGAGACGAGGACCCAAGATCCGATTATCTCATATTGGTGTACGTTCTAAGTGACCATCACCCTTGCGTTCTACTAACCGAGCTTTCTTCGTAGGTGCCTATCATGCGGCCCAGGTTGGCATCTCCCTCAAGGCCGTCAGCACACCGAACCGGGCCTTCCTCGCGGCTCTCCTCACCGCACTCGAGAATCTCCGCTCTACCGTTGGCTCCTCCGATGCCATCACCGTCGAGAGTGCATCCTCTGCATACGTGGAGAACTTTTCCTTGAGGTCTTCACTTCCGCAGACCATGAGGATAGGAGCGGCGCTGCGACGCGGAAGACTGCTAAGAAATTCCTCGCTGCGGCCACGTTCTTCGATGTCCTGAGCGTTTTCGAGGATCTTGGGCCGTGGGAGGCGGTGAGCACCCTTTCCCTGTGTCTTTCTTCGCGAGGCTGACCAACTTCAAACCTCGCCGTTTCTACTATTTCCTTATTTTCGCCAGCACGAGGAGAAAGTGCGTTATGCCAAGTGGAGAGCAGCAGAAATCTCCAAGGCCCTTCGGGAAGGCCGCCAGCCAACGGCGCCCGTATCTACAGGCGGAGAACCCGCCGAGACCGCGACCGCGGTTGTCGAATCGACGCCTTCTTCTGCTCCTCCTGTCCCTCAGGCGGAGTTGACCGACGCGCCGAACACCTACGTCGGCCATGGGCTAGAGGAACCATATTCGACTTCTGCCTTGCCCTTGGTGGACACCGCGTTCGGCGAGGGGGACGTGCATCTCGAGATGGCCCCAAGTTCTGCACCGATTCCGATCAATCCCAGTGAGACTCAGGCCCAGCACGCCGTCGACCTCATCGCATCGCCGTCACCACCTTCGATGTTGCTCGCACACCAAGCGGATGATGTGCCGACGGCACCTGAAGCACCACTGGCACCAGTCGCCCCTCATGACCCACCTCTGGTCGATGTGGGACAGGGACGGGACGACGCGACGCTCATTGGCGGCCCACCTTTGACACCCTCGCCTACTACTCGGACGCAACGCTCGCCATCGCCTACGCATTTCATGGCGCCGAGCTCCCCGCCACCTTCCACTACAGCGTACCTCCCAGGGTACCCGTATCCCTCTGCACCCCCCTTGCCTCCCCACCCTCTGCTCCATACGCGCCGATACCGCCGCCGCTGCCACCGCCGCCCTCGCTTCCGGGGACGTCGGCTCCTCCTCCCGATCTTACACCCGGTCAAATTGCCAAGGCGCAGAAACACTGCCGTTTTGCTATTTCTGCGCTAAATTACGAGGACGTGACGCAAGCGAAAAAAGAGCTCCACGCAGCACTGACTATCCTTGGCCGATAGGATAGACTGTCCACGTCGGTAAACCCTGGGACACTTATCATTTTCTCGCTAGCGGATTTTTTTTATTCGTGTTCCAATCGCGTCGCATCTGTACCGTACTGTTCTTGTGTGCAGCCTAATATCATAAATTGATTGTTACGAAAAAACTCGTCGCATCTGTATGTCACTGCTACGTTTGCCGGTTATTAGAGAATTTACCCTCCAGTATTCGAGATCTCCGAGAATCGGGGCGGTAATATACGGGGCGACAACGCACGCTTCGCGGAAGCGAGTACATTCCGCAGCAGAGGATATCCCGCTAACCCTCGGCTGAATCCCCGACGAAAATGAGCACGATCAGGGTGGCCTCATCGGATGTGTGCGGGTTCTGGAGCAACGAGAACGGTACAACACCCCGCGGTCTGTGGGGTACGGTAGCAGCACGGAGAATTGCCGATCCCTTCTCAAATTTATGGGCAGAGGTTTCGGGTCGCAGAGGGTCCACCCTACTGCCCTCGGGCTCTTCGAAATGCGGGAGGGGTTCTTGGATACTCGCGGGACTGTCAAAAATACCCTCGCGGCCGCGGGTGGTGGACCCTTCCACAGAAACGCGATGTAGGTCGGAATGACGGAAACTGGGGCGACGTGGCGCAGGGGTAGTCGACGCGGTCGTAGAAGGCGAGGCCGCTGCCGCGGCGTTGAACATCGGCGTATCGAGCGCGTGAAACGCCCCGAGTGCTTGCGAAAGTTCGTCGAGCTGCGTGCGACGGCAGACGGCCAAGAGTCGGTTGATCGAAAGGGAGCGAGGGGAGGAGAGCGTGCACACACACCTTGGCCATGATCTGCCCGATCTCCTCCTTCCGCCCGTCGAACCGCCGCTCATACCGCTCAAACTCGCGCGCGCGCCGCTTCTCCGCCTCGGACGCGCCGTCCCCGTCGCTGTTCTCCTCGTCGTCCTCTTCGAGGCGCTCGCCGACGGGGCGCGGGCCGGGGTTCCGCAAGTGCTGCGGCAAGACCGACTCGCCGAGCCCGATGCCCTCCATGGTGACGTGCAGCCGGGCGACGTCGGCCTGGAGCGAGCGGATGCGCCCCAGGTGCGCCCAGAGGGCTTCGCTGCTCTGGTTCGCGGAGGACGTCGGGGAGAGCGCGCCGATCGTGGCACCGGTGAAGGGGTCGTAGAGCGGTTCGGACAGCGGCGAAGAGGAGGCCGCGACGGACGTCGGCGCGTCGGATGCTGCGGCGGGCAGGGTGTCGATGCTTTGCATGCCTAGGGCTGAGGGGGAGGGCGTGGCCTCTATGGGTGCAGATGGGTCTTGGGCGGGGTGGTGGCCGTGCAGTTCTGCGAGCACGGCATCGTGGGGGGTATTGAGCGCTGCCTTGAAGGTGTTGCGTTGTGGTTGTTCCGATGTGAGGGCGGTCGTTGCTGGAGGGACACTAAGGGCGGCTGGTGAAGGTACCGCGAGGTGAGAAAGGTCGTGGGCAGTCGGCTTTTCTTCCGGGACTGCTGATGGCGCTACTGCCGTCTGTAATGCTTCTTGCCCTTGCTCAACTGAATGAGGCGGTGGTGTCCTTGGAGCGTTGCGGTTGCGGGTGAACCAGGATAACATCGGTGAATGCACGAGAGAATGGGACAGACGCGGCCGTGCTGAATGACAGTCATGTGATCGAAGGCGCTATTTGCAATGGGCTCTTGCGGCCGGACATCGAGGAGCGCAGCAGCAACGGGGAACGCTCTAGGCGATGGCGATGTTGCCTGGCTAGGCTGTCATGTCTCCCTCATGATATGTCCGTCAGCAAAATCTATTTACGAGATCTTTGATACACTTGTGTGCCCGGAACAGTTCACCTCTTGGTTCACCTGACACGAACCGGTTTACGATGCAGTCGCCAAAGTACGTATCAAGGAACAGGTACTGATATCGGGCTTGTGGGTTATCTTTTGCCTGTAAGCGATCGGCCGATGGAGATGACACCTCTCTGATGGCCGCGAATCGGGTTCAACGAGCTTGGTACCTTGAGCGCTTTCGTATTGATTGTACGGCTTGACGAATGGCCATATTTTCTGTTGGAGTTAGAGGAAAGCCAGCGGGGCGCGTCACCGGCATGACTGGTCTAGCTCCGTCCTTGTCTCTGGGGATAATACTGATATTGGACGCTTTCCCATCTCACTATTATATGACGCCCAGTTTTAGCGGTACCTTCAGTCTTATCGAGCCTTATCCCCACAAAAGACTGCCGTTAGTACGGTCCTTATTATCCGCTCATAATTCATTGATACTACGTCAGCTTCCTCCTACAGGTAGATAGACAAATATAATGTTTCTTCCCACAGACTGCCGTCCAATACTTAGTCTTCTTTTCCACCTGATGCAGCGATGGTTTCATCAAAAAAAGTATGTCATGGTCGTTGGGGACAGATATGCTGGCGCCAGGCTCTGCTCGGAATTAGCCAAAAAAACTCAAACCCAGCAACATTCTTTGCTTCTGATCACTGCAAGACCATTCCCCCTTACACCAACTCGTGCTTCTTTTGTCCGTTATGATGTCCTTCCTACCTTCCTAGTCCTGGAAGTACCTGGTCTGGCCCGATTGATGTTCCAGATGACCGCGAAGGTGCCATTGCACGTGTACAAGAGTGGCGTCAGAAGTTTGCGCGCGCGAAGGACGTCGTAATTGTCGGTGTTGGCAGAGGGGCTACAGGCGTCGGTAAGCTCTGTCTTCTTCAATTTTTTGAGCGAAAGTTGGGATCTAAGCAATGTAATCTGAGGAATTCGCGGGTAGAACAGAGGATTTCCATCCCCATACAAGCATCACCGTCGTCCACGCTGGCGGCCTCCTGCTGAATGAAGCATACTCCGATGAAATTCAGAAGCGAGTGTGGTTGCCCCGCGCGGTGTCGACATCGTATGGAACGATTACGTTGACGAACTAGGTTCAGCCAGTGATGGTGGTACGACCCGCACAGCGGACGCATCATCAAGGGTGACTTGACCGTAAAGTTTTCACGATGAGTCATCGAAGCCGTCCACACTGGGCCCCGCTGTGCTGGACGAGCATGATTACATAGGTGAAAAAACGCGCTGGAGTTGGTCACTCACCCCGGTATTTTTGCCATTGGGGACACAATCTCATGGCCTGAGGTAGAGAATGGGATTAGAGCACACACCCACGCGGATGTCGTCGATGTCAACGTAATTGCACAATCTCAGCGATTCTGCCGCTCGGACGTATAAGGGTAAAGTTGAAATGACTGTCGTCACAAATGGACGGGTGAGTTCCATGCCTCGCCTGGGGCAACTTCTTCCCTCATTTCCCATGACAGACTCGTGGTGTGTCCATTTTCGGCGTTCTTTGGGGCATTGTTTTCTCCGCGCTGGTGAAGGGGCAAGGAGCTGTTGGTTGGCAAATGTAGGCGATGACGTCGATAGCAAATTGAGAGAGAAAGATCTTATCCGAGATAAGAGAGTGGTGGCGTTGCACGTTCCCATAAGAAGTGCCGTTGTCAAGAGCTGCGTATGATTTCCCTGCGTTGACTCGGACGCTGCTGCACCTCGAGCCGAGCTTCTTTTCATTCCGCTTCCGTCCTCGTCCCCATCTTCCGTCTCACCTTCTTAAACCCTCGCGTCTTCTCTTCGCTCCCCAGCCCACGTCATTGTGACTTATGCCACATCACCATACCTTCATTATCAGCGATACCCCATAGTATTCCCCACACCTTTCCGCTCTCATGAGCGTTCGGACTACCCTTGCGATTTCAGAGCCGCGCCGAAAAGAGAACCAGTTCATAGACAAACACGGCCGCAAACACCACAACTACCCGCCAGGAAAGGCCCCGTATCCGATTTCCTATGACAGAGACGTCCTTGACTGGTAAGTCTCGAGTGGCTCAATTCGTTCTCATTCCAAGACATCTCAGTCCTCCACCAGCGATGCGACAGAACACCACTTGTGGACAAACCTTTTCGACGGCCGGCCGACGATGATGGTTACCCCCAATTACCCACCTCGACATGTTTTGGACCTCGGTTGTGGCGTGCGTCATCCTTCGTGCACTTCTGTGGGACCCACCTTGAAGAGTCGCGTAGGTTGGCTTGTGGACTGTTGACGCGGCGCGCAAGTGGCCCAATGCCACGTTGATTGGCTTTGATCTTGTCAACGTACAGTTCCCTCTCAGTCATCTCGAATCTCACGTCGCTCGCAGAATAACTTGGGAACATGGCAATTTGTGAGTCAATTTTCTGTGACCACATTATCGAGGGTTCACTGTCAACGAGATTAGCCTGTCTACCAAATTACCCTTCGAGGATGATACCTTTGACCTTGTGCACATCAGTCATATATCTAAAGGTGTTCCGGAACACAAGGTAAAAGCGGTTTAATCCCTCGTACGGTCCACGACTCAATGGATCACGTTACAGTGGAACTCCCTCTTCGAGGTGCTTTTCTTGACCAATATATAGTCCCCACGTGTTTACGATGGCTCCAGGAAGTACGCAGGGTGATGCAGCCCGATGGATTGGTTGAGGTCATCGAAGAGGGTGAGGTTTTATTGCTATACATGTGCTGAAATGTTGCTGAGCTCTATTCAGATATTATTTTCCCCGTACTTCCAAGGTGGTTCACCGAGCCGCTTAGGGTGAATGACCCATCCAGTAGCGCTCGCGCCAATTCCAGTGACTTGTCTACTCTTACATTACCGTCTCCACCTCTAACGCCAGTTGAGAAAGCTCCTCACGAGCATGCCATTCTAGAGTTCTTGTTCAATTCTGTATTCGAAAGCAGGTTCATCAACCTGAAGCCGACAGGTTTACTCTAAATCTTTGGGTGAGAATCAGCTGGCTGACTTTGGATGGCGGCAGTTGTTGTCCTGGGATACTTCACCCCATTCTTTTCGCGGTGCCTCAGCGCGCCATCTCTCAACTTTTCTGTACCATTTCTCGCTCCGCTTCCACCGCTCCCTGAGATCGCGATACCAACCACACAGAACTTTGGTAAACCCGACAGAACATCGACTATACCTGATGTCCCGTCATACCCTAATGTCCGTCCATCTTCCTTTACAAGGCCTCTAAGCCGCTCGTCGTCATCGCTCTCCCTTCCCTCTGCGGAACATCCTCGCCCGCGCTCTCCTTTTGCCACTGATGAATCTCTGCCAATGACACCGACCATGTCCAGTTTCTCTGATCGTGAAGCGGTCAAAAGCCATAATAGCCACGATCATTCACCACAATCTCCAGTTACGCGTGTGGCCTCTTGGATTACGTCCAGCGAAACACCAACCCTTGATAATTCACTACTCGCTCAATCGATCGTGCCCGTGGAGAAGTTGGGCCAACTAGGAGAGCGAACGCGCGCGATGAATCTTTATCACACTTTCATGGCTGTGCTCGGATGTCGCGAGGCCATGTGGGAGGAATTAAAACTGCACCAACGCTCTCGCCGTCGGAAGGCGCTGGTCGACTTAGGCTGGGAGAATAGGCACATAGAAGATAGGGAAGCGCGTGCACTATTCGACGAACTGTTTGAGCGATTCGAATCGTAAGTTGTTCTTGTCCTTCTTTACCTGTCATATTGTTTACACAGTGGCACATAGGGATATGCGCGCGCGAATATCGATTTGGTACTCGATGACGGAGCTTGGATACAACCTCCCCAAGCGCGAGCCATTACACAAGGCTGAACTATTGGAGGAAGAGCGAATACGCAAGGCGATCCTAGATGCGCGGGCGCGGGCTCGCGAGGAGGATTTCGACGTTCCATGTCGTGTGATCCGAGTGTTCGTTGGGTTTAAACAGGCGGATGCTCTCGAGGTTGAGGTCGATGAATGATGTAGCCTTTAGTCTAACTAATTATGGAAAGAGTTGCCCGATTTGTTGCTGCACCTTTTTTGCCTCTGAGCGCGCGTTGGGCCGCCGCATACAGCCGCCCCGTTTGCCCGACTCACCGAACCCACCGTCCGTGACCATCCTCGGCCATGGTTCCGTCGGACGTGAACTCATCAAAGGCTCAACGGCCCCATGAGCCCCAAGCCCCCCAAAAAACTGGAAAACCGAGGAGGCATCATAGGCCAAAATCGAAACGCCGAGAAATTTTGGTCGAGCAACCTGCTCAGGCAAGCACGTCCGTGAGCTCAGTACAACTGAAGTCGTGGCCATGGGTTTCTATCACAGAACCACCCACGACAAAACACCCTCCAGTATTTACCAAGGACGGGAGGTGCGTGCTTCGATCCTATCAAAGTTTCCCATTCTCTGACTTTGTGTATACCTTTTAGCTACTTTTTTTCTATCGTCGGTTCCAGCGTGAAGATATACTCGACCACTACTGGGCTTGTTGTATCGACCCTCTCTGCAAAACACGATGTTGGAAGCCACACAAACGCCATAACGTCCCTCATCTTGAATCCGCACAACGCGTACCAGCTTATCACCGGCTCCCTCGATGGCCATATCAAAGTGTGGGATTTGTTGGATGGCGTTCTGCTGCAGACTATTGGCGTAGGGAATCCGGTGCGCCATATTACTGCCCATGAACGGTGGAAGGATTTCTTGTTCGTCGCGGTCGCGCGACCAAGCAAGAAAAGAATGGCCAATGGTACGCCGTTGTTCTTCGCAGACGCGAGGGCTCTGCTTAGCGCGATTTTTTTGCATTCCAGGGGACGACGACAACGGTGTCGTTCTGCGTGTGTCCTTGAAGCCATCACCTGCCACTCTCGAGCTGCTCGTCCAAGCGCCATTTGAAAGTACGATGATAGGCAAGACCCGCGCCACGCGGGGCTGGCCGTCTCCGCTGGTGGCTCTTGGCTCGTCGCCATTGCCGGTCACAAAGCTTACGTGGCCTCAACGGCCAATCTCAAGGCTGGATTCGTCAAGTTTGTCTCTCCGGAAGCGCTCACATGTCTTGCCTTCCACCCGACGGAGGAATACTTCGCGACTGGAGATGAAAAGGGAAATATCCGGCTATGGTATTGTCTGCACGAGTCCATCGCGGCCCCGAAGCGGACGTGGAAAAGCGCGCACCGACGTCGACTCTTCACTGGCACGCGCATGCGGTCTCTGCACTCACGTTTACTCCCAACGGGGCATACCTACTGAGTGGCGGAGAGGAGTCTGTCTTGGTGATCTGGCAGATCCATTCGGGAAAAAGGGAATTTGTCCCCCGGGTCGGTGCGCCAATAGACAGCGTAGCCATCACACGGACGCAAATGGCGAAGAGGACTATCTGCTCAGCTTGGCAGATGCGAGCTTTGTCTTCATAGGCACTGCAAATCTGAAGATCTCTCGTTCATATTCTGGCATAAAACTAGGTGAGTTGTTTATTAGACCCTGGAACATAGCTGACCATTGTACCGGCCATCAGACCCCGCAATATCACATAGCAGACCATCAGCATCAGCGTCTACCCCGCTGGCCGTACACTCGCTCTCATCTACGCTCATTCTCCCGTCTTCGCACCCCTCCTCGTTACAAGCGTATTCACCTTCTTCGTCAAGATCAATCTCAGAATTAGAGGTGTCTCCCTCCAATCGTGTCTCGCGGAGGGATGAAAAGATGCTCGAACCCTCACGCGTCGAGTTTGCTGTGGTTTCATCTACGGGGGAGTGGCTGGCTACTATTGATTCCCGCGATGGTGATGAGTTTTTCCGTGGAGACGTGCATTTGAAAATATGGCGATGGGAGAGTCCTGCCGGACTGTGGACCCTCAACACACGCATCGACAAACCGCATGGGCCAGCAGCGGTTACGTCAATCGTGTTCTCCCCTGGGGAAGATTCCGGAAGTACTGTTCTTGTGACCTCAGGGGAAGATGGCAACGTAAAGAGCTGGAGAATACGTTTTGTGACAAACAAAAAGACAGGCACGTCAGATGGTAGGTTCTCATCGAATAGCGATTCTCACTTGTGATTGATAATCTCCGTAGTGTTCTGGGTAGCTCGTTCGAGCTTATCCTTCAAGCGGGAGATTCCCTGGACTATTTCCTGGTCTCCCGATGGCTCCCTCCTAGCCGTGGGCTTTGGTGCTTATGTTACCATTTATGACCCCCCTTCGAATGCCCTTATTCGAACATTCTCTGCCTCTGAGCTGTGCGGTCGCGTAAGATCGGTCCATTTTTTGGGAAGCGACGGCCGTTTCCTTGCTCTTGCTGGGCGCTCCGATGTGGTGCTCTGGGACCTGGTCACCGAAAAAGGCAAGCCTCATACTGATGTCGTTCCGTCACATGTTCAAAGACGCTGACTTACGTAGTTCAATGGCATCACCGGACTGCCCAACCTGTCAGTGCTGTCGTCTCCCACCCTAGAGATCAGTACCTCGCAGTATTTTCCTCTCAAGCTCCCAGTAGTACCGTTTCGGTCTTCGATCCATGTGCAAGCAGCCCGCGTAACACGTACACTCTCCCTTTCACGCTACGTGGCCTTGTCTGGTATCCACAGACACCTTCCAAAGCCAACGAGACATCGACGTTTCATCTGGTTGGAATCACGGATAATTGGGATGTCGTCCTCTGTGGAGATGATGTTCACCTGCTTGTAGGCCAGGGCTTGGGTGCTCGTGGCCTTGTCGCCGGCTCGCAGGAGCCTCGCAAAAGGACGCTACTTCAGGACATTTTCGGTGATTCTGCTCTTGCTGGCGCGCCTGTGGATCCCCCGATCCCCAACAACGTCACGAGTGCATTGCCTTGGAAGGGCAAGGAGACTGCGGACATTCTTAGTGGACCGGCATATTTAATTCCACCTTTAGAGACGCTCTTCGAACCCATCATGACCAACTTCCTAATCCCTCGCCCACCTGAGGACGATACCACTCCTGTGCCTGGTTTGCCAGAAGGAGAGGAAAAAGACGACAGCATGGACGTTGATGAGTCAGCCGGCAACCCGCTTGCCAGTGCTGTGCGCGCGGAGCGCGTTGTTGATGCTAGGGAAATGGATGCATTAATCGAGCTGTTCCGTCATCACGGTGTGAAAGGTAAGCGACATCGAACGAACTTTACGAAGGAATCAGATTACTCATGAGATGCCATTAGCACCGTCACCCCTTCCCCACGTGCGACTGTCAAACGGCCACGTTCCAGAAGTCCAGAACAACGCATATAACAAAAAAGTGAACGGTCATTCACACCCCCCCAAGGCGAAAGTCAACAGCGAGCTGCATCCGAGGACTGAAACCCCCAATGGACGTTCTTCTCCTGAGAGCCCGACCAAGACAGTCCCAACTTCTTCACCGGTCGTCACCGGAAAAAAACGCAAGAAAATAGCCGCGCTGTAGTAAATGGCGTGGCGTTTGCCCGGATGTCTATCATGTCGTGTACTTGCAATCTTCATTAATTTAGTTATTCCTGCACGCAGTTTTCACATCATTCACACATCCGCACTCCCGTCCTCACCCATGAGTCACCATCGCACATGTTATACCTCTGTATTATGGCGAGACCATGCATCATCACATAGGATTGACAAATCGAGAGTTGATACAAATCTGTAGTTGAAATAAAAATATAAGGCACTGGGATCATATCCCCAGACCACGTTTCGAATCTCTCAGCCCGAGCAGCAAAACGGCGCCGCGTACAACATCCAAGGGGTACCTGTCGTAGCACTCGAGCGGCACTCTAGCCTCAGAGACGGAGAAAGACGAGCGACAAGCAACAGAGCGATCGACGGAGTTATACTCGCCGTCAGTCTCCCCATCTTCGTCTTGGACGGCGTCGGGATTCGTGCGTCTGCGCTTGGCGGACCGCGCACAAGCCCATTCGAGCGTAAGTGGTCGCTGGACCGAGGAGAACCTGCTGCTCCTGGAGGGAGTGTGAGTGTCGATATCGGGGCTGACGTCTGGGGAGGACAACGCAGGCTGCTGAGCAGGCGACGAGGGGATGTGCCTCCAGAGATCCTCGGGATGGATCGACCAGTTGTGTCCGAAGCGAGGCCTGCGCAGGTCTGGAGACGGAGAGGAAACGCAGCGGTAAGAGGAGGAAGGCATATCGGCTAGTACCGACCCGAAGGCGTTCGGATCGTGCGCAACGGCGGCGGAGCGCGGAGTGGCGAGGGGGTACGACTTGGACACTGGACCGTGGGGAGCAATAGCAGTAGCCTGAGCGTGCGGGAGTCGAGGCGTGGCCTGATCGAGAGAAAAGTAGTCCGGGTATGGCTCTCTAATGCTGGAGCCGGGTTGAACAGGAGCAAAGGCAGAGGCCGAAGACGAAGACGAAGACGTATAGGGCGTCTCGATAGTAGCAAAAGCAGCATCGGCAGCAAGAAGGGGAGGCATCGTTGCGATGTAGACGCGAGGACGTCCATAGCAGCAGTGGAGGTCACAGCGCCACCCTCAGACTCGAGCAGCTTCCTAGACCGCGCCAAAGTTTGGCGCTTGTTCTGGAACCAGATGGTACAGTCTTGAGGTCCCTACATGATAACATCCAATTTATTTATTTATTTAAACTTTCAGGCGTCGCTGAAGAAAGGGGGTGCGGTTCTGCTTACATATCGAGCTCCTTGCAGATGGTCTCCTTCTCCTTGCGCGTCGGGTGCGTGTTACGCCGGAAGAAAGCATCGAGCGCCCCCAGTTTGTCGCTCGACAGACGATGACGGGAACGCGGCGGCTTCCCGAACGCGGTCGTGCACACGTTTGGACGACCAGGGGCGACTCGGGAGGATGGTCGTCGTGGTGATGGTGAGGATTCTGGTTCTCGAAAACGAACGTCGTGGCTGGCGGCAGGGCGGGGAAGCAGCCGACGATGCCAGTGGGGGCTGACACAAGCGCAGGTTCCGACGCACCAGAGTCCACTTCGGCACCGCCGCCCGGTGGTGGCGGGAGCATCAGCAGTGGTTATGATAGGGGATTGGGGCTTGGGCTGGGCCTGGGCAGATCCTCTGATATTGCGAGAGGATGTTGGGGAGGACCCAATGATGCGCCGCGACTTCTACGTCGAACATTAGTGGTGGGTGGGTTTGGAAGTGTACGAACTGAACGAGTGGAGCGCGTAGGAGGACGCATCCTGACGGAATTTCTACTAGATTATATCGGACCTGAATGGGTGTCGCAGTGCTGTCGCGTGAGGTTGTGCGGGTCGAGGAAGAGGATGAAAGCGAGATACCAACTTCCGCGTACGGCGCTTTGCATTTGGCTGCCAACACTGAGTCATGCCTTGACTCAATGTATTCCACAGAGGCGGGAGAGCAGAATAACGAAAACATAGAAAGCCAGTAGTGTGCATTTCCTGCCACCGCCTCCCAGATACGCTGCTTTTTATTTTTATTTTCAATTCTGCATTTGTAACGCGCAGCACGTATGTACACACAAAGATGCGCTCAAGTGCCCTGTCTCCTTCCATGGTCCGTCGCTATTCCTGAGGTGAAGACTGGTCGTGGGTAGGCTACTAGGCCTGTTTGGCCGTGGGTTACTATGGGTCCCCATGCGTCTGGAAGCACGTAGGTGGGCATTGGGTAGGTCGAGGTGGGGCGTGAGTTCGGGCCTTGTCGGGGGCTTGAAGGTCCTGAACGTCAGATGAGTCAAATCCTTACTTAGCGGGGCCCAGCTGATGAAAATGACTCGAGTGAAGCGGTACAAGTGGCAGCCCGTAAGTCAATAATAAGGTCGGCCTGGTCGTGCGGGCCGCAGTTAACGCATTGGGAGGGGGATGTGGAACCTATTGTGAAGATGCCCGAGGTGTTCGAGCGTTCACATGATGAAGGGTGGTGATGGCCAGACAAATGGCCGGTGTGAGGCAGTGCGTGCGGATGGGGCGATCGAACTCCCGTCTCCAGGTCAGCTCCTGAGCTAGGGCATGAACTTGGGAGAGCGGTGTTTGTTTTGATGAGGAGCGTTCCTTGGCCGGCGCTCTCGTTTTTACCGATGGAGAATGTCGGCGATGATCCCGCTTGGTATTATTCCGAGTTGTGAGGGGGCAGCCAAGACAAGTCATGTCGCGAAAAATCACTAGAGTATGAAACAACCTCAAGGGGGGAGAAACATTGTTTGGTCACCGAAACACGTACAGCAGCATCGTCAGTATTAGCGGGGCCTTCATTTCCTGGCGAAAGGCGCCTGCTCCACTCGAGCCGCGAACCCCGAAGAGATATCCTCTGGTAACTTAGATGAGAGGTCCGTACGCTGAATAAGCCAGGGTCGCATTAGCATTACGACAAGAACTGCCCAAAACATGTTCCTGGTCCTGAAGAATGGATTCGGCCAGTATAAAAGTGTCGAACTTGAAGCTTCAGTTGAGGTATCATGGCGGAGATCAAGTGCAAGCACGGCGTCAGCGGGGTTGGTCAGAGTGTCACTGTGGAAGCGCTGGTAGGAGCCGGGCCCCGTCACGCCCAAACGGAACGGGGGCTATTCGAGCTCCTCCGAGTTGACGCGCTGACGGGGCACGATGGTTCCCGGTGTACGTACCTGTCCTCCCTACTCCCCTGAACGCCCAATGACGCCCAAAGCTCAACTGCGTTCCTGTAACATCCCATGTATTACCAAGCCAGATCGCGAGGAGAAAAGTAACAATAACAATACAAAGCAACAGGCAAATGTATGAACGCGTGTCGGTGACTGATGACCCCGTTGGCAGATTAAACCAAGACCGGATGAATGCTTCATCCTTGCAGGAATTGGAGAAGCACCATGCGGCCTCAACCTCCTCTGTACACTTCCCACCTAGGTCGTTTGGCTGAGTTTCTGACTCTGCTGTAGTTCGAGAAGCAGCGTCATGTTGACCTTGACTCGATGACGGAATTGATGTCTCCGCATCTTGGTCTTCGTCCTCTGAGTTACTCTGGGGCTCCTTTATGGATGCAGCTGGAGGTTTATGAAAGGTAAGTGGTTGTGTCTTGACTGCCGAATCTTCTTGTCCTTCTTAAGTCGATGCTTGCTGCCCACCCTTGCCTTGGCGCAAGCCCACTCGAGGGATTTTCCGGACTTGATGAGACAGGGAGCGTTCAGCAACTGGAAGGCATGGAAGGCGGAGAAGAAGGAGCTTCGGGGGGCGAAGATGGCATGTGCGCCCAGAGGGTGTTCGGCTTGGACTGCGTCGGTGTTTGAGGCTCCACGAGGATTCTTAGCTTCTGAGGGGACTGCACAGCACGGGGATTCTCAGGACACGTAGGTCGCTGCACACGCTCCTTACGAGAGGCAACTCGGTCAAGAGAGATGGTAGGCTTCAAGAGGACGTCGTCGATCTGTTGACAGGAATTCTCCTTTTTTTTGGCCCGGTCTCTTTTGGTCCATGCTTTGCGCTTGTCGGATTGACGTCGGTTTTGAAACCACACGGTGATGAATTTGACCTCTCTGCATGCATCAGCCAGTATGAGCCTCGACAGATCAAGACGCAAGGGACGAAGCTACGTACAAACCGATTTCGTGGGCAAGGGTATGGCGCTCTTCCTTGGTGATATAATGCGATGCATCGAAAACAGTTTGCAGTCGTTGAAGCTGGGCGAGGGTGGGTCGCTTCCGTGGATTGTTGGTGTGAGCAGGTAGGTGGTCGAAGGGTGTCCATATATCGTGAGATGATTCGTTTATTGAGGGCGACAGACTTGGTGAGAGCAAAGGATTCCGTGAAGAGGTGGCCATGGCGAATAGGAGACACAGATGGTGTTACAACACGGTTCTACAAGGAGATAAATAGCGATTTCCGGTTCAACCAATAAACCAAGAGGTGTATCCTGTCGCATGTGGGCGTGAAGCCCGAGCCAAGCTTCAAGCTTCAATGCGATAGAGGATGAGTCGATGAGTATGAACACGTATGAACAAATAAACAGTCGCGTCGCGTCGCGTCTCAGCCATGTCATATCACGTGACTAGGCAATCTACCACCCTTTCTCCTCACGTTTCACTGCACCACCCAAGGAAGTTTTCAAAAAAAAAAAAAGGTAACTGTGCCTTCTCATACACCACGACCAACGCGAACGCGTCGTCAGATACGAATTCACGCCCCCATAGCACCTAAAACCCGTCGCTTTTTGATATTTGCTGCGCGATCAAGGCGAACATGTTGACGACGAGTAGAGCCCAGGAACTGACTGTCCACGTGCGGAACGGCGATGGCCAAGGCCACCCCGGAAGAACCAGTACTCCGGGAATGGCGCTGGCTCTGGCGCGGCGCATGGTCCGAGGCCAAGCTTGCGCTGGGTAAGCACACATTTGTCGTACAGTATCCGTGGAGGCGCAGCAGTGGTCAGGGAGGTTCGCCGGTTCCCAGGGTAATTACTGCGCACACGCAACGTGCGGTCTACATTGCAGTGTGGGAGCTAACCCGAAGTTGCCCACATGGAACTGAGACGTTGCACGGAGGCCGAGGTTGAAGTCAAGTTGCTCTTTGATGGCACGGTGCTCCGCGGGGATGGCGCGCTGGGCCTCCTTTCCTGGGTCACCCTCTGTCATAGGGCCATAGAGCGCCTGTAGGTGTATGAGAGCTTTATCTCAGACAAGGTTCATTGTTCGTTGCTGTAAGAAGACCCAGAATCAGCTGCGGAAAAGCTCCGAACAGTGAGTCTCGGACCCGGACTCAATGTCATGAGGTGAGGTGAACAGGTGAGTAACTACTCGATTGGGATTACTCCAATTCAATTCTGAAATCTGAAATCCAGACCGCCTTTCATTTCATCCACATGATGATCTGAGAAATAATTTGGATTACGTTGCGTTCTCGCAAGTGCATTGACAACGCAATCAGATTGACCAACTCATAACGTGTACGCGCCACAATGATGTTACTGACGTGGGCAACGGCCGAGCAGGATGACCGAGCCAAATACGGCCAAGATATTCTAGGATGGATGTGCGAGGTGTATTCAGGAACGCTGTTAGTCGATTTCCTGTTGTCGATGCCTTCATGACTGTATACTCTGCAAAACAATATTGCCACCAGCCTCTCTATACACCTTCCGACCTGCTTATCATCCTCACCGTTCGACGCATCTCTTTGCTAGAAATGGCTTTCCAGACGAATCAATATCCGTGTCCATCGGGAATCCACTCGCCCCCTGGCCGGCTACGGCTACTAGCAAGTCGACAGGTGGAGAACATCCCGGCGCCGCAGGCAAGGCTTCAGGGCAGTGATCTTCGGACCCACTAATTGACGTTCCGGAATGTAATGTCATCAGAGATAGACTGGTTACTGGAGTTCCTAAGTCAGACTTTTCTCACTGGGGTCAATAGAAAAGAAGCCGTTGACCGGCGTTCTGCAATCTGGTGGCACCGATGTGGTACTCATGGAGATGGACTGTTCTTCTCTCACCAACGGCCCCACTTATTGTCCCCTTACGCCCTACGCCGCTTATTGATTTCCGTTTCCTGCGCAGCTTGGCCGAACTTGGCCACGTATATATTAACCGTCATTTTACCGTCATGAGGAAGGGAATTCACTTTCAGACACAGAACCACAAACTATAGTATGGCACACCACACAGCCAAGCTCAGAGGTGCAGCAACTGGCACTGACGTTGTTGTCGCGAAAGTAGCGGTAGGCCATCCCATCTTGTTTACCCGCCCCCCCTGCACACCTTCTCACACCTGTCGCCCATTCACAGCATGGTCTTATGATGATGACATGGAAGCCGACACCTGTCCCAGATGAAGAGGCCTTCGCAGCAATCAAGGCAGGTATCGATGCTTTGCCTGCGGGTGTGAAGATGTTCCTCAACAGCGGTAGGTCGACTTCGTTTGACTTTATTGTCGTATGCTTGACCCCGGGCGTGTTAATTCAGGCGAGTTCTATGGACAAGGTCTAACGACGGCCAACCTCGAGCTCCTCGCTCGCTTCTTCGAGACGTACCCGGAGTATGCAGACCGCACCTTCCTTTCCGTCAAAGGGGGTCTAGTTCCCGGCCAGCTAGCGGTGGACGGAAGCAGAGAGAACCTACGCAGGAGTGTCGACGCCATCCTCAAAGCCCTACGTGGCACGAAGAAGCTCGATCTATTCGAGCCAGCGAGACGGGACTCGAATTACGAAATTGAGCACTACGCGGAGGTACTCAACGAAATGGTCAAGGAAGGCAAGTTTGACTATATCGGCCTGTCCGAAGTCAACGCCGAGACAGTACGCCGTGCACACAAGGTACGAAACTTTCTTGAGTGATCCATCTATGCGCGTCACTACATATACGGCGAATTAGGTTATGCCTGTCGCAGCGGTCGAGATCGAAGTAAGTCTTCAAGCCTATGAACAACAAGCAAAGGATGGCAAGTATCGGCGGTTTCCCTCCTCTACTACTCGAAAACTTATTTTTTGTTACTGTAGTGATTGCCACTTGTAATGAACTTGGCATTGCTCTCGTCGCGTACTCGTACGCCTTTCTCTTCCCATCCATCACCCCGTGCTGATCCCAAACAGCCCGCTTGGTAATGGATTACTCACTGGCCAAATCAAGAACCTTCTAGACTTTGAAGAAGGCGATTTCAGACGCTCGTACAGCCGATTCCAGGATGGCGTATGTGTTTCATCTCGCCACAGTTCTCATGTTGACACGGCCATTTGGGCACAGAATATCGGACATAACCTCCGGCTCGTGGACACGTTGTCGGCCATCGCAAATCGTAAAGGTATCACGCTCGCACAGCTGTGCATCGCGTGGGTTGGCGCGCTTGGCGACAATGTCATCCCGCTTCCCGGTTCCTCGTAAGTGACTATTTCGTTTCTTAAGTTTCCACCGTCGTAACCCGTGCGCCTCAGACACGCAAAACGCACGTTGGAAAATCTGAGAGCTGGGAATGTCGAGCTGTCGACGGAAGACCTAGGAGAGATTGCGCAGCTCTTGGAGAAATACCCAAGAAAGGGCGCGCGATATGTAGATGGTCTCACAGATCAACAGTTGCATCTCTGGAATTGAGTTTCTGCCAGAATGGTTTTTGTACGAATGTTCCTCTCCTTAGAAGCCCGTGTTGTTATTATAAGCCCTCGGTCACAATAGAACACTAATATCTCAATTGGTCGTACCTTGCATCAAACGAACCAGCATGGAGCTTTAATAAATCAAGACAGAAGGGATGATATATCGATGATACATCGATGATGCAACGTGTAATTCTTCTATATCGTGCGTTATGGTCTTTTATGACGATATAGCACCCACCATAGTCAGAAACAGTCTGCAGCAGTCGGATGGTAAAGGTGGGTCACTTTGGTGAACCAGAACCGGTTTATGCCGTTAGAGGAACTTCAGCTGAAACCGATGACTTCCTATAGCAAGATCCAAAACTATAGGCTATTTTTTCAAATATTATTTGCATAGGGCTGAAATTAAATGTCGTTCGGCAGCTCATGCCGCCTTTCTTTCTCACACAAAAATTATTCAGAGTAATTAAAAAAAAAGTAATTATGAAATATTTTTTGAGAAATTTCTGTGCTAAGTTGAGCGTTGAGGAATGAGTTTCGACACCACTTGGGGTACGGGTTTGGACCGCAGTATTCCTAAGACACTTTAACGTCAACGCGCGAGGCTCGGCTCGCTGTTCTCGTGCTGACCGCGGATCCCCGAGGAGGGGAGAAGGTTGTGGTGGCAGAGTGGTGGCAGGGGCGTGCAGTGGGTGCGAGTGTGCCGAGGGGCATGAGGAGAAGGTCATGGTGGGAGGGGCGTGGCGGGTGCGAGTGTGCCAAGGGGCGCGGGAGAACGCCCTGGGAGGGGCGCACGGCGGATGCGCGTGCAGGTGCAGCTGCAAGTGGTAGATGTTAGCGATTGAGGAGGACATGGGTCCTTGCCTCGACGAGAGTGAGCCTGGGGCCGGGCACCTTGCCACCCTCGTGACCCCTACCATTCTTTCTGATACGCGATTGAAAGACCCCAGCAAACTGGAGTATGATTCCGAACCAAAGGCGAGGTGGCTGAGGCGCCGCAGCCGCGCACGGTCGGGGTCAAGTGCAAGGCCAACTGGCCCACACAAACATGACCGACCGATGCGGGGCCACCCTGGAGACGGCCGCCATTTGTAGTCTTGAGGGGGGCCTCTGCAGGAGGAGGTCATTGCATCACCAAGGGGCCTGGGGCCAGAAGCGAGGGCGCACACTTGAAGGGCCCCAACGTGAGTCCGAGGTGGTCGACCAAGAAACAGGCCGCGGCCACCACCTGTGGTCTTGAGGGGGTGCCTCCTCAGGGGGGGGGGGGGGGGGGTCGTGTCGCCAAGGGGGGCCGGGCCAGGATCGAGGGCGCTAGCGATGTCGCTGCGTGCTGTGAAGATAGCCTGGCCATACACAGTCAGTTCCAGGGCACCAAGGAAATGAAGTCCACTCACTTTTCAATTCCATGCCAGCTCAATGGCTAATCCTCGAGATTTTGAGCCCACGAAGTCGAGAACGAGGGGGAGCGTCCGGGCGTCGTCGTGGCTGGTGGCAAGGGTCAACATTACAAAAATGTCACGTCAGGTGCGTCAGGACCCGTGCCATGGACAACCCAGCGACAACGGGTCACAGTTGTCACAGTGCAGCGGCCCCCGTACCCGTGACATAACGACGCAGTGGCTCAACAGCAGCAGCAAAAAGTGACAGCACAAAAAAATCGATTGAAATTCGTGGCGGATGGGCAAGACGGAAGGGTTGTAATTTGAGGAGCACTTGTGGTGCAAGTTGAGGTCATCAGATATATGGGCAATATGGCGGCGGACCATGGTGAGGAATGGCCAGTGGGGGCGGGGACAGTGAAGTGAAGCCACCGCAAGGGGAAAAGGAGACAAAGCCGGGAAGGCCGGGTGGACACAGATGCGGAGCTCACAGGCACGAAACAGGATAACTAGACAATAACTCAAAACTTGGAGGAGGACGAGTGATAACTATTGGATAACTTCAAATTGCTTATGACAACATAGGCGCTAATAATTTCTCTACTACTTAACTATGAACTCAGCTGTCAAATCTTGGATACCCGCAAATATCAATATAGGTAAACACTCGCCTATAGTTTTGGATCTCGCTGTAATAAAGAACTTGATAAAGAATCACAAGTTGGCGATATGACAACAAAAAGAGAAATGACTTCTCCTCGGTTTAACCGATACTCCTATTGGTTGTATGTAGGCATGAAACTGTGAGGTCCAAATATCCTTTGCGTGTGCCAGTTGTCAATGTGCCCGTCTAATTCCCAGGCCTTTCCAAATAGCTTCGGCGGAAGGTGGGGTGGAGATCCACTCGGCCCCGTTCCCAGAACGACGTGCCGACAAGCCGAGAGCCAGCTCATAACTTCTACATCATCGTTCTCCCAATGCGGCCTGTGCTTATCCATCCATTCATATAAGCAGCATGGCCGCCCCTCATATATTAGTCCAACAAACCGCAATCTACCAAGAGGCAGAACCACAGTATGGCACATCACACTGCTAAACTCGGAGGCGCAGCGTCTGGCGTTGTCGTCGCGAAAGTAGCCGTGAGCTATCCAATCCAATCTTGTTGACGGCCCCTATCCACTACTCACACCTCTTACTCTCGTTCACAGCATGGCCTTATGATGATGACCTGGAAGCCAACCCCCGTCCCAGACGAAGAAGCTTTCGCAGCAATCAAGGCGGGTGTCGACGCCCTGCCTCCAGGTGTAAAGATGTTCCTCAACAGCGGTGAGTCAACTCGATTTCACATCGTCGTTCATCTGAACTCAACGCGCGTTGCTCCAGGCGAGTTCTATGGACAAGGACTGTCGACGGCCAACCTCGAGTTACTCGCTCGCTTCTTCGAGAAGTATCCGGATTATGCAGACCGTACTTTCCTCTCCGTCAAGGGCGGGACAGTTCCCGGCCAGCTGGATTCCGACGGGAGCAGAGAGAACCTTCGCAGGAGTGTCGACGCCATCCTCAAAGCCCTGCGTGGCACGAAGAAGCTCGATCTATTCGAGCCAGCGAGACGCGACTCGAATTACGAGATCGAGCACTATGCAGAGGCGCTCAGTGAATTGGTCAAAGAGGGAAAGTTCGATTACATCGGTCTGTCTGAAGTTGGTGCCGAGACCATACGCCGTGCGCACAAGGTACGGGCCTTTTTCCGAGAGCAATCCGTTCACGCGGATGAGTGTTCACGCGAGGAGTCAGATTGCGCCTGTCGCGGCGATCGAGATCGAAGTAAGCCTTCAAGCGTACGAGCAGCAAACAAAAGATGGTAGGCATTTGCACCCTTTCCGCCTCCATTTTGAGAAATCCATTTACCATGGATGTTTCCTCGTTCAGTGATTGCCACCTGTAAAGAACTCGGCATTGCCGTTATCGCATATTCGTACGCCCTTCCCTCTCCAACGTGGCCTTGTCCTGACTCCCCACAGCCCGCTTGGCCGTGGATTACTCACCGGTCAAATCAGGGGTCGTCAAGACCTCGAAGAAGGCGATTTCAGGCTCTTGTTCAGCCGTTTCAAGGAAGGTGTAAGTACTTCGTCCCGATACAATCTCCTCCGCTGCTCGCTGACACAGCTACCGTGCACCAGAACATAGGACAAAACCTCCAGTTTGTGGACTTTCTGTCGATCATCGCGAACCGTAAGGGCATCACACTCGCTCAGCTGTGCATCGCGTGGGTTGGCGCGCTTGGCGATCACGTCATCCCGCTTCCGGGCTCCTCGTAAGTTTGTGGCCCATCTCATTTCTTGATTCCCTGGTATGATGTCCGCGCTCCACAGAAACGCGAAACGTACTTTGGAAAATCTGGGAGCTGGAGACGTTGAGCTGTCGGCGGAAGACCTGGCAGAGATCGCGCAGCTCTTGGAGAAGTATCCAAGGAAGGGTGCGCGATACGTAGATGGTCCCACGGAGCAGCAATTGCACCTCTGGAATTGAGCTTCGGGAAAACGCATCTTGTATGACTATGACAGTTGAGAAAAGCGCTTGTAGTAGCAGCCCCTTCTATCTTGTTCCGCATTCGATACTTTTGTGACTTGCGCCCTCGCGACCACCGGCCTACGCTGTTCAACCTTCCAATCTGGCAAGGTGCCGCAGAAATGCATCGCGCCAGTGAAGATTTACCTGTCCAGTTCATGACGGTTCACAGCACAGCACAGTGTGTAAAGTCCTTGTCAGTGCGAATTTTCATCAATGATCTCGGATTTGATGTCGTGACTTTCGATTGGGAAGAGGTAGCTCACCTGCCAATGGGGATGTAATACATTTGTGTGGATCTGAGGATAGTATCTAGCACTGGCCTCTCTCCACTGCAGTCGCCCATGTCACGTTGGAGCGAGAGCCAATGTCCACTGAACTGCCGCGTGGAGGGCCGACTGCAACCTCGCGTTTCCCGCAACATCAGTATCTCAGGGCATCTGCTGGGGAGAATAGGTTAGAGGTTACGGCAGGACGATCCAGTTTCAGCCCACAAATCCAGACGTCACCAATACCGCCTTTTGTTAGACTCGGTCGGATCCTCTGGTCTTCCTTCTGTTCCCGAGCACTCATGATCGACATGTTGTCACCCAGTTGACAGGCCGCTGGGGTGCCGCTGGCAAGGCCATGTCTTGTGTCGCGTGCGTGGCTTTCCTGAGTGATCTGCCATGCCTTATCCGCTTTTACAGTTTCTTGCGTTTGCAACGCAGGTATCTTGTACTATGCGATCCTGGATCGCTCACTGACTTTGTTGTCGACCTCGACCTGTGTTCGGTATCACCAGCAGGAGCGGGAGCGAAGGGCAGGTCTGAAAAACGAAATGATCATATCTCGCGGCCACGGGCTGTGTATAACTGAGTTGAGTATCTGATGTTTTGGGAATCGGTTTTCTGATATGTTGTGGTACGAACGAAATGCTGTATATGACACTTTCAGAGTTGTTTACGGGATTTAACGATGAATTATCGTGATGGTGGTACCTGTCAGTTCCAATTGTTCAGGCGACTTCCTGACTCAGATCTGTAGCTGGCGCTTCAAAGAAGTTTCCACACATGGTTGTGACCAGAGCAGATTTAACAGGCATACTCGGCCCTCTAAATTTGAACGGCTCTGTAGCAGAACTCGGACTCGGGAGGTGACGCAATTTCCCGAAATATGCCATACGAACGCTACTGTACTTTGATTTCGAAAGTTTTCCGTCGCAAAGGAATGAACGGAATGAGGAACTGGAACTGGTCGGTCAGGTCAGGTGATGTGAGAAGGATCCCGGGCCGGTGGGCCGGTGCATCGTGTTCCGTTCAGCACCAGCACACGTTCAGCTTCAGCGCTCAGCGCTCAACAAACGCCATGGTCCGCGCACGCCTTTCAGCGGCAGACATCCTTCATCGGGGTGTAGTCCTTTCCTTGGTCGGGGTATGCATCTGGGGAGTCGGAACCGGTATTCTCGTACATCGCGACACCGTGCGGATGGGAAAAGGTTCGTAGTTGGTCGTTGCCGTTTCCTACCCATGAATTCTGACCACAATCTGGTCCGCCTGGTTATTTTTTTTCGGCAGAGGTAATGCGCTTGGACTCCTGCCCGATACGTTCCGGCTGAACTTGGAGTCAGATCATTTCCCAGCGTGAGGCTGCCGGCCTGCCAACGGACGTAGTCCCCGAAAAGGTGATCTACTCTAAACCCTTGCACGTGGCTTTGGATACCGTGGGGCTGACGGAAGTTTTATTGTATGAACAGAAAGTAGAGGAGGCAAATGAGCAGCGTTGGGCACAAGCCGCCCAGGCGGTGCTTCGTGGGCGAGGCTCTAAGACAGCTTAAGGTGCGTTCCGTTACCTCTGTTGCTCGCCTCCGCCGCCAAACCCTTTATTCGCTTGGGTTCTAGAGAATGCCAACAGGTGTACCGTCTCCTAATTACTCCCCGCTAGATATTCGAATAGAGTACTTTTATTGCACCGATGGCATCTTTCCTTGCGATCATTCCAACAAAGACTGTACTCCACGTCCCAAGGTTCGGACGCTCAAATTGAACTCATATGCGTTCTCCCCCCCCACTCATACCGCTTCTGCCAACTTGGTTTCCTGCTAGAGGTGGCTTTGCTAGACCCAGGGACCGTACTTTGTTGGTGTCTATCCACTGACCGATTGACTGCTTCCACGATGAAGGGTCGGTGCGCGTCGGTCGGAGCAGTTGCCGCCGAGGAGCCAGCACGGGCCACGTCGATCGGGTTCTACTGACGCGGAGAGAGTAGAGGGGTTCATCGTTCATCTTCGACCCAACTATTTCACATGGACCTGAGAGAGACGGAAGTGAGAAGCTTCGATTACGAAAGACCTTGATGATCTTCTCAGCCCCCCCTGGGAAAGTTGAAGCTTGAAGCCTTTCGCATTCATCTTCTCGCTTGCCGCTTGTCCACTACGGTTTTCAGTGCCCGGACTTTCGGATGGCGTCCTGCCAATCATGGCGACGCAACGAATCCGGAAATAGATACAAAATCTCAGGCCTCAGGGACGTTTATAGATTTTTCCAAGATTTGCAATCACATCGGCATAGTGATGACGGATTTCTTGCTTCGAGCACCCGCAGCAAATGGTGCAATCTCAGGCTGCTGGCAATTAACGGATTTTGAAAAGGCCATCCGCTGCCTTTCAGTGGCCAAATGTATGCGCAACGAGCAGAACTGTGGGCGCGGTGGCTTATTCGGAGAGAAAAAAAACCTGTCGAATACACAATACAAGCAGAGCACAACCGACAAAGCGACTAACAAGGACAAAATCGACGCCGGGAAACAGAAACGAAAACTCTAAATAGGTACGTACATCGACACCCAAGAACTTCTTGCTTAAGGCACAGGACAATTACCGGTTGGTAAAGGCGAAGTGCACATCCCAATAGATTGCAGCCTCAGAGGTCAACCAATCGTAGCTTGATGACCACTCTGATTCCACCGGCGAGGTCTGGTTCCAAACTAACCATCTCAACTTGAGAATCAGGCTGGTACAAGTAGCGGCTCGCGAGCCACCTGAGGACTTCTGGCGCTGGCTGGTTGGGGACGGGACCCTGGTGGGGCCATCCATCGGGGACGGCTCGAGCCGGGCCAGCCGTAGCTTGCTGAGCTGGATAACCAAACACGTCAATGGCCTAGCAGACGGTCTGTTAGACACGTGCGCACGGGACAGTGAGGCCGGTACATACGGGGACTACTGGAGCAATGCCTTGGGCTGCGACATCCTGAGGAACTCCGGCATAATTATTGACATCATGGCGGTGATATTCGTGAGGGGGCGCCATGTCCTACACAATATACAGAATGATAGGAAGTGTAGTACTGCCTCCTGGATAGACATTTACTCACTGCAGGCAATGGAGGGCGATAGTGGGCCATCTCATGATCGCCCATGTCTACATATCGCAGGTCTGGCGGTTGACCTCTTGCGGCGATATTTTCGACGGGAAGAGGTATGCCCTCTACATTGCCGCCAGGTCGGTGATTACCATTACCAGGAGCATTTGCTGGCAAGAGCTGAGAACAACGTTCAGAGGGGTGCCATAAATAGGAGAATGTCACGACGTTGATCACTGACCACAGCATTCTGCGATACACCAGCATGAAAGCGCGGCTGGCCTTGAACGGAACGCCAGTGAGGCGAGGGAGGTGACCATGAGCGTTGGGGGACGGGGGGACCATCGGCCATCTGAAACTGAGTTTGGAGGCGTATGGCCGTGTATAGAGGAGGAAATTCTGCTGGTGTTTTGTGCAGCCACTTTAGAACTAGTTGTTTTATAGACGAAGATGTGGCTGCATCAGTCGGAAGCTTAGATGGGAGACGGGCTTATGCAGGCATGCATCTGGCGTTTTCGCCCCTTGGTAGCCACAACCCAAACCCAACCGAGGCGACCGTTTGGTTAAGTCCATCGGGGCGTCTAGACAGGATAATCAATGGTGTTCATATTTTATCTCGTACAGTTATTCATTGGTACTATCACGTGTATAGTGTTGCAAAATGCCTAGAGATGCAAAACATAGTTTTATAAGAGATCGAGGCACCTCCGTACCAGATTATTGTGTGAACTAAATACTCTCATGTTAATCATCTTTGAATCCTAAGCCACTTGAGAATAGAGAGTGCTGTTGTCTCGCGATTGCTTGATCATTGGTGGGATTTTGTAAATTCTAGAAAGACTGACCCTGGCTTCAACCTCTAGCTCACCATTCGTCTCAAGCTGTTGGGGGTTTAATGAACACACTATAGCAAAGGTATGTGCGAAATTTCCAGATGCGTTGTGCAGCTGGAGTGAGTATAGAAGACAAACACTAGTTTTGCGTGACATTCCGTGATTTCCACTTTGATCGGAATTTGAAAGTCCCGGGCCGCTCTCTCCATCAGGCTCTCTCATGGCTGGTGGTGGACGTCAAAATGGTCTCAGCGTGAGAGTCAATGAACTCATTGGGAACCGGCAGTGTGACACACCGTGACAAAAGTTTTGCAACACCCGGTTTTTCAGACCCTCATCCGGCTTCCTTCCGACAGGTTTCCACAACATCCTACTAGGAAATTGACATTACAGCCATCTAGCCAGGATCCTAGTCTACCAAAATATCCAGTCTGATTGAGAAAAGGTAAGGCCGATGTGTTATAATTGTCTTTTTGCTAAAACTTTTGCAACTCCCCACGCGTGATAGTACGGATCTAGATATAGCATGTGGAGCAGAGAACCGAATGAGAATGGAGCCATCCAGCCGTTCCTCTTCCGTGTCGAATACAACCCTTAACCGGCTTGACCCGTCAGCGCGTCAGCGATCATTTTCCGTATTCAGAGAGATGAAAACTGGCACCCCGTGTTTTACGCAATTTTACAGCCCATCCCCTTTCCCGTCTGGCACGCCCAAAGTTTGTCATCACTGGAGGAGGTAGATATGATGGATGACGAGGGTCTTCCCATGGCTGGATATCGGTTCTCTGCTGTTGGTATATATCTGTAGTTTGACATACCGGTGAGTGGTGGAAACAAACAAACGTGCAGTTGTCGCTTTGCGGTTTGGCAGGCACGTGCAAGTGCCACACGCGTCAACTTACTAACAGTATAGTAATTGATATCATGCCCGGGCCCATGGGTGCGTCTCGGACCCAGCACAGAGTAAGATCTATCCTCTCCTCTCCCATTCTTCTTTTCACCGTCCCCCTCACTCTTTCACTCTTTCACCCTCCCCATTATGCCGCCCGGTCCCTTGGTTTAGGCGAAAGTATCCACTTTTTGAGTCCATTGACATGCGTACAACCCTAACAGAACCCTTGGCTTACGAAATTTATGAAAGCCAACACTAAGCCAACGCCATATTGATACCCTTCCAACAACGTGTGCTAGCTGCACCAAGCAATTCATCAAGATCACCTCAAGGTATCTTCTGCCCTGCATTGGTTCGATGCTCAGGAAGGAGTGAGGCAGACTATTGGGTCGCGACAAGTCGGTTGAAGTGGCACGACTCGAAACCCAGATGCACAGGTCCGAGTCGGTAGTTGTATCATTGCCATCCTACCATACTTAGATTTACACCCAATTCCCCATTAGTCTCGATGGGTTGTCTGATCACCGCCCTCCCTATAGAGTGGAATATGAGGGGTGCGAAGCGAGCGAGGTTTGCTGTTAGGTGCGCACTGGCGGGCTCGTCGGTGAATGGTTTACGTGCAGAAACGTTGTGCGCGAAGAACACCGTTAACGTGTGTCTGTCCTCGCGGTTGAGTTTGCTGCTTTCGCCCTGATGGAACGACTAACTGGACTAGTCGTGGGCGCCATCTTCGGGGCCAATCACAGCTTGATGGCTAATCTCCACCGGCCGGAGTTGGAGGAATAGATAATGACAAGGTACCGGGAGGTCGCGCAACGCGCAATTGCGAGAAACTGCGAGTGCGCCAAGGTGATTCACATGGTGTGGCGCATTCCTAGGAGAGAACATGAGGAGGCCTTATTATAGTCATGGATTTGCACGTTTAATGCACCATCTGCATGGATACACGCGCGCGGGAAGTTATTCTGTGCCCGATAACAATATGATGGCATGCACCAGTCCAACCTAGTGTTATACCGCAATTTACATGTATCCGTGCCTCACCCAGGTGTACAGTGCCGTTCACTCAGTTCCTGAACAAGACACGAGGAGGCGCAATTCAAGGTCCCGCTCCTTGGACCTGCAGTATTTGTGATGCGATGCAGAAAAGCTGTGGGAGAATTTCATGATCCGGGCAGCGCGAAATTTAGGGACCATTCTCACACAGAATTCCTGATTGACGCACCATCGCCATCGCCTCACTATTCCCTGCTAGGACCTGCCGAGGGCATTTCTTTTTGCAACCCCCCTTCTACGCCGCCACCAGCGCGCCAGATTTCAACCCCACCTTCGCCCGCGACCGCCAAAACGTCGCCTGCCCAGCTCAGCGCCAGCACCTTCTGTCCATTCCATATCCGGGCATTCGCCACTTCGCGCGTCGCACTGCGCACGTCCCAGATTCTCACGACGCCATCATATGCCCCGCTGGCAAATTGCGTCCCCTCACTTTGTGCAAAGGCAAGGGCGGCGGGCGTGGCAGGATGGGGGAACTTTACGGCCGCGGCAACGCTCGTCCCCGTGCGCAGATCGAAGAGCGTCGCGCTGCGGTCGACCGAGGCCGCGAGGGCAGTCTCTGGAGTGACAGGCAACGCAAGCGCGAGAAACGGCTTCTCTGAGGCTGTCTGTGAGAGTGAACCCGGAGTGTTAGATTTCTTTCCCCCCCCCTCATCGTGTAGCGAGAGCCTTTGTGTACGTACGATCGTGTGAGAACAGAGACCCCGTTCCACGTCCCACGTTCGGACGGTGGAATCAAACCCACAGCTCACGGCGCCGTTCTCCCCCCCACCGGAGAACTCGACGGCCGATACGCGCGCCGTATGTGAGCGCAGCACCGCGGCGGGCGCCTTCGTCTTGACCGCGCCGCCGTCCTGCACCTTCCGCCGTTTCTTGCGTTCCGGCGCCGCGATCGCGTCGAGCGGGACCTCATCCGTTTCAGGGATGCTCGTCGACCACAACCCGATGAGGCCATCCCAGCCAGCGGTGAGGATATTCTTCCCGTCCTGGCTCGATGCCACGTCGGCGACGGGTGCATCGTGCAGGTGCAGCGTCGCGAGCGGCGCGGAGGTCGTGCGAGTCCCGTCGAGCGCTAAGCGCGAAATCTGCGCCGTGCGGTCGTGCGAGGCCGTCACGACGTGCAGATACTCGTCGGGGGGTGCGCCCTGCTGCGGTGGCACGATGGCAAGGGACGTGATGGGAGCCGCGTGCAAGGGCGCAGCGTGTAAGAGGGTCTGGCCGCGGTCAAACGCGCGCAATGCGCCGTCATATGAACCTGTGAGGAAGTGGCTGCCTTGACACCGTCAGCGCGTGGCGAATGCGTCGAAAAGATGAAAGAACGCGGACCCTGGTACGAAGCAAGAGATCGACGAGACCCATTCCTCGTGCGGAAGCGTGGCCAATCTGGCGGGCGGCATAACGCTCTCTATGTACTCGATCTCCAGCGTTTCTTCCTGTCTCTCCGCCTGTCACCTGCGTGTCCCGATATCTCGCGAACAACCCTTTACTGACCTCTCCACTGGCAGCTTCGGACAAGCTTCCTCCGAGTAGCACCCCGCATATGAGGAAATCGAACGGCACGACGCGAGGGAGGTTGAGGGCGGTGTTAATGAGTTGCGAGAGCTGGAAACGCCGCCATGATGCTGGGATCATGAACTTTTGCGGAGGAAGCTGGTACTGCGTCTTCGTACTGAAGATTACCGGAATTGAGGGAGGCGTGGCTGTGGAAGAGGATGCGGCCATGTCGTTGTGGTCAAAAAAGTTGAAAAGAAAAGGACGAGACCGTGATTGGATTCGCGGCCCGGGCTCCCGGAGCTCCAGGTAAGTAGGTTAACAGTACGGTACATAGCAAAGCAAAGAAAGCAACAAAGCAAGACATCGACGGCGTGGTACAATAGATACAAAGCAAATTGGACAGCAGAGATAGCAAAGATAAAAATTACAGGACCCGTCCGTCCTTACCTTTTACA